>CM061062.1:67914015-69353208 GCA_030762895.1 Sophora flavescens | reverse complement strand
GAAAGTTTAAAAGATTTTACTCTACTTTATGTCATTTACTTTATGTCACTCATGTTTATGCCATTTACTTAAAGTCATTTACTTTATGTCATTTATATTCATGTCATTTACTTAAAGTCATTTACTTTATGTCATTTATGTTCATGTCATTTACTTTAAGTCATTTACCTTATGCCATTTATTTATGTCATTTATATTTATGCCATTTATTTATGTCATTTATATTTATGCTAATTACTTTATGTCATTTACATTACGCCATTTACTTTATGCCATTTATATTTATGTTATTTACATTATGCCATTTACCTTATGCCATTTATATTCACGCCATTTACCTTAAGATATTATACTTAATTATTTATAAACATATGGTGTTTCCAAGATGATCAAGACTCAAGCTCCATAAGTTTTTGGATGCTAGGGGGGTCTAAGAGATTGAAAACCCAAGGATGGCCGAACCTTAAAGGTTATGGACCTAGGTGTTTCGCTTTTTTATCCAAAGTGATCAGGGTTTTGAGCTCCTTACTATTAATGGATGCTAAACCAAAGAGATTGGAAATTTTAAATATTCCTAGCCTATTTTATTGATCAAGGCCGAATCTCCCATCAAGGTGTAACTTGGTGGGATTTTTTGTTCAACTTTGTTTTGAGTAATCATGTTTTAAACTCTTAGCACTTCGGGGATCATAAATCCCTAAGTTGCATGTGTTTTGGAAACTTCAAACCCTAAGTTCTTGATTGAGTTCTAATCCTTTGAACCTTGTGTCTTGAAACCTAGACTTGACTCCTAACCAACCTTGAAGAACGCCGTCGAAGCCGTTTATTTTCTTAAAATTTCCTTACCTTCTTAAGGTAGAGGGGATTTCCTAAAAGATATTCAATAACCGTATGCATGTGTGTAGGTGTTTAACTGGATACTTATATGATGATTGAGCTTACTTGATTATTTTATGTACTTAAACTGTTGTGCTATTAACTGATGATTGAACTGTACTTGTTCTAAATGATATAATGCATACATGTGATGAAATGCTTTCAACTGCGAGATTGCCATTACAACGATGATATACAGCATTGTTGATTGAAAGTTTGCTAAGACGGGCGTGCGTCGTAGCAACCATAATAAGGATTAAAACCTTAATAAGCTTTGAATATGGAGGGGATTGGTGTTCTTTCCAAAAGCTCTTTAAACTTAAAGTACTTGTTTTGAATGTTGAAATGATTTTGGTGTACTATTATATTCAAGAGGAAAATCCTTTTCGAACTATGTGCTTTCAAGTGGAAACTTTCAAGATTATTTGGCAATATCCTATTGGGGGAAATATTTCAAAGATAAAAGAATTTCAAAGATGCTTTATAAAGGATTTCCAAAGAAAAGGTTTTTCTAAACATTTTAGAAACTTTCCGATAACCTGGATAGGTTATCGAGATTCGTTTTGGATTTGTTTTTCACCGAGCGAAAAATAAGTACTTATGAAAGCGAATCTAGTACGCGAGACGTCGCCTCTAGTATTGATGATGTGCACGTGATCTTGGATCGGTGTTAACCCGGACTACGAGCCCGGTTATGATATTGGGGACTTAGGTCCTAATCACGTTGTGTTGGGTGTGTCTTCTGACGCGTGTGATGATTATGATTAAAGGTGAAGGTTGTTTTCTACGACCACAACCCTTGGCTAATGACCACGGTCTTGGGCATTGTGATTGAGCATTCGGACTATGAGTCCTATGTTTCTGAGTTCTCAAGTGATGGGAAATGATGTTAAGTCATTAGCTTTGAGCTTTGGATGTGAAATATTTACACAAAGAAAAACCTTAAAAGGAAAGTTTTTATTCATATGCATTTCCCCTGGCAGACGTGCCTTTGCTTATCGAGGATACCCATGGGGGTATCCGAGAGTCACCACATTGCTAGCTGTTTCGTTAAGGGCATGTGGCGTTGTCCGAACCAAGAGGCCTGGTGCATCGGGATGCGGTGGCGGCAGCCCGTAGGCGGAAGCTTGACCAACTCTATCTTCTCCGGTGATAACATGGTGTTGTGATCTCATGAGATTAAGTTAGAGCCTGATATTGAAGTGCCATGCATCTTTTGAAAGATTGGCTATGCGGGTTTGATGCCCTTTGATATAACACCGATATATTGCGAATATGCATGATTTAACTCGCGTATATGATTCTGATGTATGTATCATGTGTATGGTTGTTGTGGGATATATCTTATGACGGTATCTCACTCTTGCATAAATGTATGCTTGTTCTTTTCTCTTTGCTTGGAACGTCATTTACTCTTAGATGGATCCAGGAAGTCCCTCCGCACCAACGAAGTTGAAGAATGAGGTCTTCGACCATCTTTGGGGCAGCGGGGAGTTGGACCATTCACGAAGGAGCAACAATCTGCGACTACCAGGGACCAATCACGGCGACGGAGACTAATGCAAATGGAGTGCCTATCCAGGAGGATCCACACATGAGTCTCGGGCCGTGGCACTTCCACCTCCGTGGTTCTACCTCCATACTCTGCGAGCCACCGGACTTCTTCCACGAACACTTTGACCAAGTCGCACCAATCGAAGAAGATCCAATGGAGGAGGAGGATCCCAAGAGGATCCCGGGAGGATTACCCGACGAATTCGTAGAGATTGAGGAGGAGGAGGAAGAGGAGCCCGAGTACCACCCACTAAGATCCCGATGACGGCGACATGATCCTCGATGATGGTGGTGAAGTTATCGATCCGGCAAGTGGTTCCTCGTCCGGAGGAAGCTTCTGCGGTCACTCCGAATGCGGGGAGATACGGATGAGTTTGTCGTTGATTTTTGGAGTTTACCCCTGATGGTCCCTTGGCCCAAAGCCTTCTTTTGATCCTTATGCCCGATTTTCCCCGTCCCAGTGTGATGGAAATCTTTTACTTACCTCTTGGTTTTTGTAACAAAAGTGAGTTGGCTGGATTCGATAAGGCCATTTGTGTAACCAAGAAACCTAAGACCCCAGGTGGGTTGGCTATCTAATGATATTATTGATGTTTATTCAAATGTTCTGAGTGTTCATCATTATTTCTTAACTACCGCTTACAAAAAAAAAAAAAAAACAAGTACCCTTTTTCGGTAACCCTTCTAACAAAGGTTATATTTCGAAGGCGACAAGCGTTTTAAATAAGTTTCTTTTCCGCAAATGAGTAACCATGTGATGCCAGGTTTTAGGGTGTCACATTAGTTGGTATCGAGCTAGTCGAGTCTTTCGGGAATGTTTGGGTTTAGGTCTGTTGTGTTAAAGTTGTGTTTTCTCGATCGGATATTGTTTGAATTACCTCCTTGAGGTAATGTGTGATGAACAGTAGTTCACACCCCCTTTCTGGATGACATCTGACCGCTTATGTGGTATAGGTCAGGATGAACCAAAGAGGTGTTCGTGGAGGTGGACGAGGCGACGGGAGGAATGGATTTTGCTGCCCAAGCACCGGCCGACGTGGCTGCGGCCATAGCTCTCAAACGGCAAATCTGCTGCCCCGAACCAACAAGAGCAACAGAGGGCGAACAAGCGGCAAGAAGGAAGGCATCCGAACGCTTTCGACGCTCGAAATCCGTCCGCGGTTTGATGGAGACGTGGATCCAATTAAGGCTGACCTTTGGATTCAGGAGCTAGAAAAGATCTTCGACTTGGTACACACTCGAGAAGAATCTAAGGTACCTTATTCCGTGTTCCGATTAGTGGGAGATCTTGAAATCTTGGTGGAGGGCACCGAGCGATTGTTGGAGGGTGAGCACCAAGCGATCACACGGGAGTATTTCGTGGCAAGTTTTTTAGACAAATACTTTCCTCGAGTGCCGAAAAAGAGAAGGAGCAGGAATTCATGGTCGATCGTGAGACTTGGCATGAGGGGAGTATGCGGCAAGGTTTGAATCCCTTGCCAAGTATTTCCGTTTCTTTCAAGACAATCCCAATGAGGAATGGAAGTGTGAACAATTTGAAGCCGGTTTGCGCTTCGAGATTAAGGAATCGGTATTGCCATTGGAGATCAGGAACTTCCAAGCACTAGTGGAGAAGTGCCGGAAAGTTGAGATGATGCGCAGAGGAAGGGATAACAAGGGAAGCGCGAGGAGGACCTGTTCGTCCCTAAGGGCCGCAGTCAAGGCCGAAGCGCGAACCAGAGGAAGCCGTATTACAGGGCGTCTAGCTACAACCAGAAACCGCAAGCTCGTCCCAATGTTTTAGGGACAGGAAGTGGAGGCCGAGGAAACAACGAACAAGGCCAAGAGAGGAGATGTTGCGGTGTGGAGATCCGAGCCACATGGCAAATACTTGTCCAAAGAAGGACCACAAGTGTAACAACTGTGGCCTTGTGGGACACTTGGCGAAGGTGTGTCATGCACCCAAGAGAGAGCATCATGTCAACCATACTAAGATGAACAAGCCAACCGTTAAGGGGAAGAGTGTATACCATGAGTGGTCTTGAGGCATCAAACTCCGATGATCTCGTGCAAGGTAAGTGTGACATTGCTTTGGTAATCTTTTGACTGTACTTTTCGATTCAGGCGCAACTCATTCTTTTATCTCGATGGATCGTGTGAAAATTCTAAATTTGCTGTTTCTTCCTTACCATATAATCGATTGTTTCCACCCCAATCGCTGAACTTGTGGCCGTTAATTCGGTTTTGCTTAAACTGTCCTATCATTGTTCGGATAGACATTTTCTTGTAGACTTGATCCGTTTGCCTTTAGTACATTTAGATGTAATTTTAGGCATGGATTGGTTATCTTCCAACCACGTCCTAATAGATTGTGCTCATAAAACCTTAATCTTTAGGGAGGAGATTTACGGATTTTTATCTCGCTAGTCGTGCAATGTGCTTCTTTGAAAGAAGGAGCTCAAGGTTACATGTTCTTGTTTTCCTTGGACATCGAAGGCGAGTATGACTTGGATTCCATACACCGCTGTTCGAGAGTTTCCGGAGGTTTTTCCCGAGGATGTGCACCGGATTGCCACCTGTTCGGGAGATCGAGTTCGCGATTGATCGACTCCGAGCACTGGACCAATATCTATGGCGCCATATCGTATGTCGCCATCGAATTAGAAAACCTTGAAGGACCAACTTGAGGAGCTGATGAGGAAGGAGTTTATACGACCTAGTGTGTCACCGTGGGGAGCTCCGGTTCTACTAGTAAGGAAGAAGGATGGAATCTGCAGATCGTGGACTTTCGTCGGCTAAACAAAGTCACGATTAAAAACAGATATCCTCTTCCAAGGATCGATGATCTTATGGATCGCTTCGTGGAGCGGCAGTATTTTCAAAAGATCGATCTGCGGTCGGGATACCACCAGATACGAGTAAAAGCGGAAGATGTTCCTAAGACAGCGTTTGAACACGCTATGGGCATTATGAGTATTTGGTGATGCCGCTTGGAGTGACGAATGCACCTGCTATATTCATGGACTATATGAATAGGATCTTTCGTCCCTTTTGGATCAGTTCGTAGTCGTCTTCATTGATGACATATTGATCTATTCTCCGGACAAGGAGACCCATGCCGAGCATCTTAGCATTGTTCTTCGAGATCCTCGAGAGAGAAACAACTTATGCGAAACCGCAGAAGTGTGAATTTTGGTTGGGGCAAGTTCAATTCTTGGGGCACGTAATATCCCGCAAGGAATCGTTTGTGGATCCAACGAAGGTCGAGGCTGTTTTGGAATGGGAAAGGCCAACAACGGCAACGGAAATCCGTAGTTTTGTAGGTTTGGTCGGCTACTACCGAAGATTCATTGAAGGATTTTCCAAGATTGTAGGACCTCTCACTCGTTGACGCGTAAGGACCAAACGTTCGTGTGGACCAAGCCTTTGAGAAAAAGCTTCCAAGAACTAAAAAGGAGATTGACCACCTCACCTAGGTATTGATCCTACCCGATCCCAAGGAATCTTTTGAAGTTTCTTGTGATGCTTCGCATCGGGTTTGGGCCGTATCGATGCAAAATCGGAAAGTGGTGGCTTATGCTTGAGGCGGTTGAAGATTCATGAGAGGAACTATCCGACGCACGATTTAGAACTAGCCTCGTGGTCTTCGCTTTAAAGATCCGGGAGACATTACTTGTATGGAGCTACTTTTAATGTGTTCAGTGACCATAAAAGCTTGAAGTACCTGTTTAATCGAAGGAATTGAATATCGTCGAGACGTTGGTTAGAATTCCCGAAGGATTATGATTTTCAACTACTGATATCACCCTGGAAAGGCGAATGTAGTGGCTGATGCTTTGAAGCAGAAAGACAATTCACGCATCAGCGATGATGGTCAAAGAACATGAACCTGCTGGAAAAATTCCGAGATCTAAGTTTGTTAGTGGAAAGTACACCGGAAAAATTGTGTCGAACAGGATCACCGTGTCAAATGGACTAATGGAGCAGATAAAGGAGAAGCAAGAGACCCATCGGTATCTCTACAGAAAGAAAAGAGACTTGGACGCCAAGGAGCTCTGTCAAAAATTTAGAGAAGGAACAGATGGAATTTTGAGGTTTGGCGAGAGAATCTGTGTACACTGATGATGCTTTGAGCTAAGAAAGCTGATTTTAGAAGAGGCTCACAAGAGTAGGTTGAGTATGCACCCAGGGGCCACCAAGATGTATCAAGATCTTAAGAAATTATATTGGTGGTATAGAATGAAGAGAGATGTAATGGAGTACGTCGCTTCTTGTCCGATATGTCAAAAAGCCAAAGTGGAACACCGAGAGACCAGCAGGGATGTTACGATCCTTAGATATTCCGAATGGAAATGGGATGGAATCTCAATGGATTTCGTGACCAGATTTACCAAGGACTAAGAAGGGGTATGAGGCTATATGGGTAATAGTGGACCGACGACTAAGTCAGCTCACTTTTTGCCAATCAATATGAGGTACTCTATGGAGAAGTTAACCCAACCTGTACATCCGGAGAGATTGTTAGGCTGAATGGTGTGCCTTCAAGCATTGTCTCAGACCGAGACCCGCGATTTACATCGAGGTTTTGGCAGAGTTTGCAAGAATCACTTGGAACGAAACTCAGATTGAGTTCCGCATATCATCCACAAACGGATGGGCAATCGGAAAGAACAATCCAGTCACTCGAGGATTTGCTGAGAGCTTGTGTTTTGGATGATGTCGGAAGTTGGGATGAGTCCCTACCGTTGATAGAATTTACCTACAATAATAGCTTCCATTCAAGCATTGGAATGGCACCTTATGAGGCCCTGTATGGTCGACGATGTCGAACGCCTTTGTGTTGGTACCAGGATGGTGAAAGTTTGCTATTAGGTCCAGACTTCGTGCAACAAACAACGGAAAAGGTGAAGATGATCCAGGAGAAAATGAGGGCAACTCAGAGCCGACAAAAGAGCTACGCGGACAAGAGACGACGACCTCTAGAGTTTGAGGAAGGCGAACATGTATTCTTGAGAGTCACTCCAACGACTGGGATTGGCAGAGTACTAAAGTCCAGAAAGCTCACACCCAAGTTCATTGGACCCTACCAAATTCTTCGTCGTGTAGGTCCAGTAGCTTATAAAATATCTTTACCACCCTTTCTTTCCAATATCCATGATGTTTTTCATGTCTCTCGATTGAGAAAATACATTCCCGATCCATCACATATCATAAAGCCCGATAAAGTACAATTAAAAGAGAACTCGTCTTTTGTGACTTCGCCAGGCACGAATCGTGGATGGGATGACAAAGCAGCTCGAGAGGTAAACAAATTCCTTTGGTCAAAGTCATCCGGAATGAGACAACCCAAGAAGCAACGTGGGAGGCTGAGGACAAGATGAAGTTGCGAGTACCCGAGTTATTTCAAGGTACGAAATTTCGGGACGAAATTCTTTTTAGAGGGGTAGAGTTGTAACACCTGTTTTTCATATACTTCTTTATCGGTAAATAATGCTTTGATGTATTTATTTTCGATAAAATCCAGAAGGTGATTTTATTTAAAAATAAAATCATTTTCTTGTGTTGTTTCGCCATATGAAGCCCCAATAAAATTTTCAAATCAAAAATTCGACAAAAACCGATCCGAGTTCTCACTACTGCAGTACAAGTTCACCGAGCCAAACAAAATTTTAATTCGTGAACGAGACAATTAGTGTTTTTATGATGTTTTATGAGGATGGGTAAATTCTCGAAATTTTGTTGTCCGGGAATAAAATATAATATTTTATCCGAGCAAAACCTTCGTGAAAATACGATCGGATGTGCAACCGGTTACGTATTTACACAGTTAAATGAACCCTAAAGAAGGAGAAAAGACTTGATGGGAATCTCATTTAATGTTATGACATGCCTAATGGAAAAGAAAATCCTACTTACACTTCATAATCTTACTTTTTACTTTCTCTCTCCAATCACATCACATCACATTAACTCTTAATCCATTCTTCAAGAAACTCAACTTCCTTCTCCTTTCTTCCCCTTCAAGGCCGTGCACTTCCTCCCCATCCCTCTATAAATAGCACTTATCAAACTCACTCAAACACTTTCTTCTTCTACTTCATCTTAAGCTTTCATCTTTTCACTTCAAGCTTCCAAAGCTCTTGTTTTTACTCTTCTTTTCACCAAGTGTTGTTCATTAAAGTTGTTCCTCTTGTTTAGGGTAATACTCTCATGTATTCTTTTCTTTAAAAACTCCATCTTTTTCTAAAGTTTCTTCTTCATGTCATTTATGAGCTTTTATCTTCAAAAATCTCTTAAAAATGGTAGAAAACTCCTTTTGAGTTGAAACCAATTTCTATGGCCTTGTATTTACTTATAGTTTGACATACTAAAAGGTTGTGTAAAACAAAGATTCCTAACCTCTACTTCTTAAAGAGGCCGAACCATACCTATGGTTTTGATGGATTTTGTTTCAACTTTTACAAGTGTGAGTTTGTATTTAAAGAGTTATTTTTCCAAAATGATCATTGACCAAGGCTCCTTTATGTTAAAGGATGCTATGTCTAAAGTGATTGGAAAGTTTCAAGATTTTGTTTCCCAAAATGATCATTGACCAAGGCTCCTTTATGTTAAAGGATGCTATGTCTAAAGTGATTGGAAAGTTTAAAGATTTTACTCTACTTTATGTCATTTACTTTTATGTCACTCATGTTTATGCCATTTACTTAAAGTCATTTACTTTATGTCATTTATATTCATGTCATTTACTTAAAGTCATTTACTTTATGTCATTTATGTTCATGTCATTTACTTTAAGTCATTTACCTTATGCCATTTACTTATGTCATTTATATTTATGCCATTTACCTTATGCCATTTATATTTATGCTAATTACTTTATGTCATTTACATTACGCCATTTACTTTATGCCATTTATATTTATGTTATTTACATTATGCCATTTACCTTATGCCATTTATATTCACGCCATTTACCTTAAGATATTATACTTAATTATTTATAAACATATGGTGTTTCCAAGATGATCAAGACTCAAGCTCCATAAGTTTTTGGATGCTAAAAGGGTCTAAGAGATTGGAAAACCCAAGGATGGCCGAACCTTAAAGGTTATGGACCTAGGGTGTTTCGTTTTTTTTTTATCCAAAGTGATCAAGGTTTTGAGCTCCTTACTATTAATGGATGCTAAACCAAAGAGATTGGAAATTTTAAATATTCCTAGCCTATTTTATTGATCAAGGCCGAATCTCCATCAAGGTGTAACTTGGTGGGATTTTTGTTCAACTTTGTTTTGAGTAATCATGTTTTAAACTCTTAGCACTTGCGGATCATAAATCCCTAAGTTGCATGTGTTTTGGAAACTTCAAACCCTAAGTTCTTGATTGAGTTCTAATCCTTTGAACCTTGTGTCTTGAAACCTAGACTTGACTCCTAACCAACCTTGAAGAACGTCAGAGAAGCCGTTTATTTTCTTAAAATTTCCTTACCTTCTTAAGGTAAGAGGGGATTTCCTAAAGATATTCAATGACTGTATGCATGTGTGTAGGTGTTTAACTGGATACTTATATGATGATTGAGCTTACTTGATTATTTTATGTACTTAAACTGTTGTGCTATTAACTGATGATTGAACTGTACTTGTTCTAAATGATATAATGCATACATGTGATGAAATGCTTTCAACTGCGAGATTGCCATTACACTGATGATATACACTGTTGTTGATTGAAAGTTTGCTAAGCCAGACGTGCGTCTGTGCTCAACCATAATAAGGATTAAAAACCTTAATAAGCTTTGAATATGGAGGGATTGGTGTTCTTTTCCAAAAGCTCTTTAAACTTAAAGTACTTGTTTTGAATGTTGAAATGATTTTGGTGTACTATTATATTCAAGAGGAAAATCCTTTTCGAACTATGTGCTTTCAAGTGGAAACTTTCAAGATTATTTGGCAATATCCTATTGGGGGAAATATTTCAAAGATAAAAGAATTTCAAAGATGCTTTATAAAGGATTTCCAAAGAAAAGGTTTTTCCTAAACATTTTAGAAACTTTCCGATAACCTGGATAGGTTATCGAGGATTCGGTTTTGGATTTGTTTTTCACTGAACGAAAAATAAGTACTTATGAAAGCGAATCTAGTACGCGAGACGTCGCCTCTAGTATTCGATGATGTGCACGTGATCTTGGATCGGTGTTAACCCGGACTACGAGCCCTGGTTATGATATTAGGGACTTGGGTCCTAATCACGTTGTGTTGGACCGTGTCTTCCGACCGCGCGGTGATGATTATGATTAAAGGTGAAGGTTGTTTTCTACGACCACAACCCTTGACTCCGCTACCGGTCTTGGGCATTGTGATTGAGCATTCTGGACTATGAGTCCTATGTTTCTGAGTTCTCAAGTGATGGGGAAATGATGTTAAGTCATTAGCTCTGAGCTTTGACAGTGAAATATTTACACAAAGAAAAACCTTAAAAGGAAAGTTTTTATTCATATGCATTTACCCTGGCAGACGTGCCTTTGCTTATTGAGGATACCCATGGGGTATCCGAGAGTCACCACATTGCTAGCTGTTTCGTTAAGGGCATGTGGCGTTGTCTGACCAAGAGGCCTGGTGCATCAGGATGCGGTGGCGACAGCCCGGTGGGCAGAGCTTGACCAACTCTATCTTCTCCAGTGATAACATGGTGTTGTGATCTCATGAGATTAAGTTAGAGCCTGATATTGAAGTGCCATGCATCTTTTCGAAAGATTGGTCATGCGGGTTTGATGCCCTTTGATATAACACTGATATATTGCGAATATGCATGATTTAACTGCGTATATGATTCTGTGATGTATGTATCATGTGTATGGTTGTTGTGGGATATATCTTATGACGGTATCTCACTCTTGCATAAATGTATGCTTGTTCTTTTCTCTTTGCTTCGGGAACGTACGTACTCTTAGATGGATCCGGAAGTCCCTCCGCACCAACGAGTTCAAGAATGAGGTCTTCGACCATCTTTGGGCAGCGGGGAGTTGGACCATTCACGAAGGAGCAACAACTGCGACCTACCAGGGACCAATCACGACGACGGAGACTAATGCAAATGGAGTGCCTATCCGGAGGATCCACACAGTCGAGTCTCGGACCGTGGCACTTCCACCTCCGTGGTTCTACCTCCATACTCTGCAGGCCACCGGACTTCTTCACGAACACTTTGACCAAGTCGCACCAATCGAAGAAGATCCAGTGGAGGAGGAGGATCCCGAAGAGGATCCGGAGGATTACCCCGACGAATTCGTAGAGATTGAGGAGGAGGAGGAAGAGGAGCCCGAGTACCACCCACAAGATCCTGATGACGACGACATGATCCTCGATGATGGTGGCGAAGTTATCGATCCGGCAAGTGGTTCCTCGTCTGGAGGAAGCTTCTGCGGTCACTCCGAATGCAGGAGATACGGATGAGTTTGTCGTTGATTTTTGGAGTTTACCCTGATGGTCCCTTGGCTTCGAGAGCCTTCTTTTGATCCTTATGCCCGATTTTCCCCAGTCCCAGTGTGATGGAAATCTTTTACTTACCTCTTCAGTTTTTGTAACAAAGTGAGTTGGCCAGTTCGATAAGGCCTGTTGTGTAACCAAGAAACCTAAGACCCCAGGTGGGTTGGCTATCTAATGATATTATTGATGTTTATTCACATGTTCTGAGTGTTCATCATTATTTCTTAACTACCGCTTACAAAAAAAAACAAAAAAACAAGTACCCTTTTTCGGTAACCCTTCTAACAAAGGTTATATTTCCGAAGGCGACCAGCGTTTTAAATAAGTTTCTTTTCCGCAAATGAGTAACCATGTGAAGCCAGGTTTTAGGGTGTCACATTAGGGTCTATGGGTTAGTGTTTTGGGTTTAGGGGTTCGGGTTTAGGGTTTTGGGGTTGGGTGATTGGGTGTTTAGGGGTTGGGGGTTTAGCGTTTGGGAGATTGGGTGTTTGGGTTTTGGGGTTGGGGGTTGGGGGTTGGTGGTTTGGGGGTTTGGGGTTTGGGGTTTGGGGTTTATGGGGTTAGGATTTTACAGGGTTTGGGTGTTTACGGGGTTTTGTTGTTTGGGATTTGGGGATTAGGGTTGCGGGGTTGGGGTTAGGGGTTTTGGGGTTTGGGGTTGCGGGCTTGCGGGGTTCGGGGTTCACCGTCGAGTTCGCATTCGAGTTCGGGTTCGGGTTTGGGGTCCGGGGTCGGGTTTTTGGGGACGAGTTTCGGGGTTCCGAGTTCGGCGTTCAGGGTTCGTGGTTCGGGTTCGGGGTTCGAGTTCGGGGTTCGGGGTTTGAGTTCAGGGTTAGGGTTTTGGGGTTTGGGTTTTGGGTTTTGGGTTTTGGGTCTGGGTTTTCGGGTTTGGGGTTAGGGGTCTAGGGGTTGGGGTTTACATGTTGGGTTTAGGGTTTAAGGGTAAGGGGTTAGGTTTTATGGGTTAGGGTTTGGGGTGTATGGGTTAGGGTTTAGAGGTTAGGGTTTAGGGTTTATGGGTTAGGGTTTAGGTGTTAGGGGTTAGGGGTTACGGTTTAGGGGTTAGGGTTCGGGGTCTGGGGGTTCGGGGTTCGGGGGGTTCGGTGTTAAGGGTTAGGGGTTCGAGGTTAGGGGTTAGGGTTTAGGGTTTACGGTTTAGGGTTAAGGGTTAAGGGTTTAGGGGTTATGGTTTAGGGGTTAGGGTCTGGGTCTGGGGGTTGGGGGTTTGGATCTGGGTCTGGGGGTTGGGGTTTTTGGGGTTGGGGTTGGGGGTTCGGGGCTCGGGGTTAGTTTTTTGGGGTTAGGGGTTAGGGTCTAGGGGTTTGGGGTTAGGGTCTAGGGGTTAGGGGTTAGGGTCTAGCGTCTAGGGTTTAGGGTTAAGGGTTTAGGGTTAAAGGGCTTAGGGGTTAGGGTTTAGGGGTTAGGAGTTAGGGTCTGGGTCTGGGTCTGGGTCTGGGTCTGGGGGTTTGGGGTTTGGGGTTTGGGGTTTTGAGTTGGGGGTTCGGGGTTAGTGTTTAGGGGTTAGGGTTAGGGGTTATGGGTTAGGGGTTATGGTCTGGGGGTTGGGGTTTTGGGGTTAGGGGTTGGGGTCTTGGTGCTGGTCTAGGGGTTTGGAGTTTGGGTATGGTGCGGTGCGGGGTTGGGGGTTAGGGTTTGGGGTTATGGGTTGGGTGTTAGGGGTTCGGGTCTTGGGGTTAGGGGTTATGGTCTACGATCTAGGGTTTTAGGGTTTCGACGTTCGGGGTTCGGGGTTCGGGGTTAGGGGGTTCGGGGTGGGGGTTTTGGGTTTATGGGTTGGGGTTAGGGTGCAGGTGCGGGGGTTGGGGGTTTGGGGTTGGGGTTGTGGTTCGGGTTTTGGGTTTTGGGGTTGGGGGTTTGTGGTTTGGGGTTTGGGTTCGGTCGGGGTGTTAGGGGATTGGGGTTTTGGTTTCGGGGTTGGGGGTTCGCGGTATCGGGGTTCGAGGTTCGGTGTTTGGGTTCGGGTTTGGGGATTCGGGGTCAGGTTCGGGGTCGGGGTTGGAGGTTGAGGTTGAGTGTTGGGTGTTGAGGGTTAAGGGGTTAGGGTTAAGGGTTCGGGGTTAGGAGGTCGGGGGTAGGGGTGATGTTTTGGGGTGAGGGTTTATGGTTTAGGGGTTCGGGCTTTGGGTTTTGGGGTTCTGGTTTTTGGGTTTTGGGTTCGTGTTTCGGGTTGGGGGTCGGGGGGTTGGGGGTTCGGTGGGTTCGCGGTTAAATGTTAGGGGTTGGGGGTTAGGGTTTTGGGTTAAGGGATTAGGGTCTGGGTCTGGGTCTGGAGGTTGGGTGTTTGGGTCTCGGTCTGTGTGTTGGGGGTGTGTGGTATGGGTATGGGGGGGTGGGGTTCGGGGTTCAGGGATCGAGGTTAGTGTTAAGGAGTTAGAGGTTATGGTTATGGGTTATGGGTTAAGGGTTAGGGTCTAGGGGGTTGGGGTTGGGGTATAGGGGTTAGGGGTTATGACCTTGGGTTTTGGGTTAAGGGGTTTGGGGTTAGTGTTTAGGGTTAAGGGGTTTGGGTTTAGGGGTTAGGGTGCGGGTCTAGGGTTGGGGTTTGGTTTCGGGTGCGGTGCGGTGCAGGGTTCGGGGTTCGGGGTTAGCGTTTAGGGGTTAGGGTTACGGGTTATGGGTTGGGGGTTATGGGTTAGGGTCTAGGGGTTGGGGTTGGGGTTTGGGGTTTAGGGGTTAGGGGTTAGGGTCTGGGTCTGGGGGTTGCGGGTTTGGGTCTAGGTCTGGGTCTAGGGGTTGGGGGTTAGGGTTATGGGTTATGGGTTATGGGTTAGGGGTTATGGGTTATGGTTTTGGGGTTATGGGTTAGGGTTTAGTGTCTAGGGTCTAGGGTTTAGGGTTTCGGGGTTCGGGGTTAGGGATTAGACGTTAGGGGTTAGGGGTTCGGGGTTCGTGGTTAGGGGTTAGGGTTATGGTTTAAGGTTTAGGATTTAGGGGTTAGGAGTCAGGGTCTGGGTCTGGGGGTTGGGGGATCGGGGTTTGGGGTTGGGGATAGTGGTTCAGGTTCGGGGTGTGGGGGTTCGGGGTTCGGGTTCGGGGTTAGGGGTTATGGGTTAGGGTTTCGGGGTCTAGGGGTTCGGGAAAAGGGGTTAGGATTTAGGGGGTAAGGGTTATGGGTTATGGGTTTAGGGGTTTGGGGTTGGGATCTGGGTTTGGGTGTGGGGGTTGGTGGGTCTGGGTCTGGGTCTGGGGGTTGGTGGTTTGGGGTTCGGGTTTAGGGGTTCGGGGTTAAGGTTTAGTGTTTGGGTTTAGGCTTTAAGGTTGAGGGTTTAGGGGTTATGTGTTAGGGGTTAGGGTTAGGGTCTAGGGGTTAAGGGTTAGGGTCTAATGCTTAGGGTTTCGGGGTTAGGGGTTAGTGTCTAGGGTCAAGGATTTAGGGTTTAGGGTCTAGGGTTTTGGGTTTCGGGGTTAGGGGTTCGGGGTTTTGAGTTTCGGGTTTGGGTTCGGGTCTGGGGTTTGGGGTTGGGGTTTTGGTGATTGGGTTTGGGGTTTGGGGTTTGGGGGTGGGGGGGTTGGGGTTTGGGGTTTGGGGATTTTTGGGTTTGGGGTTTGGGGATTTTGGGGTTTGAGGATTTTGTGGTATAGAGGTTGGGGTTTCGGGGTTGAGGTTCAGGGTTTTGGGTTTAGGG
The DNA here is from genome assembly GCA_030762895.1 of Sophora flavescens. Classification (NCBI taxonomy): domain Eukaryota; kingdom Viridiplantae; phylum Streptophyta; class Magnoliopsida; order Fabales; family Fabaceae; genus Sophora; species Sophora flavescens. The sequence continues at coordinate 69,337,670 of CM061062.1, read as the reverse complement.
GTTAGGGGACAGGGGCTCGGTCTGGGGGTTGGGGGTCTGGGGTTTGGGGTTTGGGATAGTGGTTCGGGGTTCGGGGTTTCGGGGTTCGGGGGTTCGGGTTCGGGGTTTGGGTTCGGGTTCGAGGGCTGAGGTTCAGGGTTCAGTATTGGGGCTTCGGGTTTCGGGGTTGGGTTTCAGGTTAGGGGTTGGGGATGGGTTTTTAGTGGTGGGGGTAGGGGTTTGGTGGGTTCGGCATTGGGGTTTGGGGGTTGGGTTTGGGGTTGGGGGGTTTCGGGGTTGGGGTCAAGGGTTTCGGGTTCTGGGTTTATGGTTTAGGGGTTAGGGATTCGGGTTTAACGTTTCGGGGTTCGAGGTTAGGGGTTCGGGGTTCCGGGTTAGGGGTTAGGGTTATGGGTTGGAGGTTAGGGGTAATGGGTTATGGGTTGGGGTTTGGGTCTGGGTCTGGGGGTTGGGGGTTAGGGGGTCGGGGTTAGTGGTTCTGGTTATGGGTTAGGGGTTCGGGTTTAGGGGTTCGGGGTTAGGGTTGAGGGTTTGGGTTTGGGTTTGGGGTTTAGGGTTTAGGGGATATGGGTTATGGTTTAGGGTTTAGGGGTTTGGGGTTTGGGGTTTGGGTCTAGGGGTTATGGTCTTGGGATAGGGGTTTAGGGTTAGGGTTTAGGGATTATGGTTTAGGGTTTATGGTTTCGGGGTTCGGGGTTATGGGTTTGGCGTTAGGGGTTCGGGGTTAAGGGTTAGGGTTTAGGGGTTTGGAGTTTGGGGTTATGGGTTAAGGGTCAGGGTTAGGGTTTATGGGTTAGGGGTTAGGATCTGTGTCTGGGTCGGGGGGGTTGGGGGTTTGGGTCTGGGTCTGGGTCTCCGGGTTGTGGATTGGGGTTTGGGGTTTGGGGTTTGGGGTTTGGGGTTCGGGGTTAGGGTTTTGGGGTTAGGGTTAGGGGTTAGGGTCTAGGTGTTAGAGTCTAAGGTCTAGGGTTTAGAGTTTTGGGGTTCGTGGTTCGGGGACGTGTAAACGGCAGAAATTTGACAGCAGTAGAACGAACCTTGGGCTTGACATGACAGCACCTCCGGGCTCCCTATCAATATGAACAATGCGGCTAAGCATGCATCTGGGGCAGATGTGCAGATGGATGGAGGCGGCTGCATGCTGCATCTAAGAGTCTAGGGGTTAGGGTATGGGTCTGGGTTTGTGGGGTTGGGGGTTTGGGTCTAGGTCAGGGTCTGGGGGTTGGGGGTTAGGGGTTTGGGTCTAGGTTCTAGTGTTTAGGGTTTCGAGGTACGGGGTTAGGGGTTAGGGGTTAGGGTCTGGGTCTGGGTCTAGGGGTTGGGGTTGGGGTTAGGGGTTAGGGTTATGGGTTTTGGGTTAGGGGTTAGGGTTAGGGGTTATGGGTTAGGAGTTAGGGTCTAGGGGTTAGGGTCTAGGGGTTAGGGGTTAGGGATTAGGGTCTAGGGTTTCGGGGTTCGAAGTTCAGGGTTCAGGGATAGGGGTTAGGGGTTAGGGGCTAGGGGCTAGGGTTAGTGTTTAGGGTTTATGGGTTAGGGATTAGGGGTTAGGGGTTAGGGTCTGGGTCTGGGGGTTGGGGGTTTGGGTCTGGGTATGGGGGTTGGGGGTTTGGGGTTTGGGTTTGGGGGTTTGTTGCTCGAGGTTCGGAATTCGGGGTTCGGACTTTCGGGGTTCGGGGTTTTGGGGTTCAGGGTTTGGCGTTCTGGGTTCGGGTTCAGGTTTGGGGTTTCTGGGTTCGAGTTCAGGTTCGGGTTCGGGGTCGGGGGTTGAGGTTGAGGGTTGAGGGGTTAGGGTTTGTGGTTCGATTTTAGGGGTTCGGGGTAAGGGTTTGGGTTTGGGTTTAGGGTTGAGGGTTGAGGGTTTAGGGGTTAGGTTTTAGCGGTTAGGGTCAGGGTTTAGAGGTAGGGGTTAGGGTCTAGGGTTTAGAGTTTAGGGTTGGGTTTCGGGGTGAGGGGTTAGGGGTGAGGGGTTCTGGGTTCTGGTTCGCGGTTCGGGGTTCAGGGGTTTAGGTTTACGAGTTTCGGGGTTCGGGTTTGGGGTCGGGGGTTGAGGTTGTGGTTGAGGGTTGAGGGTTGATGGTTTAGGGTTGAGGGTCAGGATTTAGGGTTTAGGGTTGAGGGTTCGGGGTTCGGGGTTCGGGGTTTAGGGTTTATGGTTTTGGGGTTTGTGTTTTGGGGTTTCGTGGTTTGGGTTGAAGGTTGAGGGTTGATGGTTCGAGGTTCGGGTTTAGGTTTTGGGGTTTAGGGTTTAGGGGTTAGGGTTTCGAGGTTTAGGGTTTCGGGGTTTGGGTTTAGTGTTTAGGGGTTAAGGTTATGGTCTAGGGGTTAGTGTTTAGGGTTTAGTGTGTAGGGTTTAGGGTTTAGGGTTTAGGGTTTAGGGTTTCGGAGTTAGGGTTTCATAGTTCGGGGTTATGGGTTCGGGTTTAGGGAATCTGGGATCGGGGTTCGGGTATCAGGGTTCGGGGTTCGGATTTATGGGTTTCGAGTTTCGGATTTGGATTTGGGTTTGGGGTTTGGGGTTTGGTGTTTTGGGGTTTGGGGTTTGGGTTTGGGTTTTAGCGGTCAAGGGGTTCGGGGATAGGGGTTCTGGTTTGGGGTTCGGTGTTAGGGTTGAGGGTTTAGGGGTTTGGGTTAATGGGTTAGTGTTAGGGGTTAGGGTCTTGTGTTTAGGGGTTAGGGGTTAGGGTTTAGGGTTTAGGGTCTAGGGTTTAGGGTTTATTGTTTAGGGTTTCAGGGTTCGGCGTTCGGGATTATGGGTTAGGGGTTAGGGTTTATGGTTTGGGGGTTATGGTTTAAGGGTTATGGTTTAGGGTTTAGGGTTTAGGGTTTAGGGGTTAGGGGTTAGGGGTTAGGGTCTGGGTCTGGGGGTTGGGGGTCTGGGTCTGGGGGTTGGTGGTTTGGGTCTGGTCTGGGTCTGGGGGTTTGGGGTTTGATGTTGGGGGTTTGGGGGTTCGGGGTTCGGGGTTCGGCGTTAGGGTTTAGGGGTTTGGGATAGGGGTTAGGGGTTATGGTCTAGGGTATCGGGGTTCGCGGTTCGGGGTTCCGATTTAAGGGTTATGGGTTCAGGGTTATGGGTTAGGGTTAGGGGCTAGGGGTTAGGGTTTTGGTGTTAGGGGTTAGGGGTTAGGGTTAGGGTTTAGGGTTTAGGGGTTATGTGTTATGGGTTAGGGGTTAGGGGTTAGGGTTTGGGTCTGGGGGTGGGGGTCTGGAGGTTGGGTGTTTGGGGTTGGGAGTTTTGGGGTTGGTGTTCGGGGTTTGGGGGTCAGGGTTCGGATTTCGGGGTTTTGGGGTTCGGGTTCAGGGTTTCGGGGTTCGGGGTTCGGGTTCGTGTTCGTGTTCGGGGTACGGGTTTGAGGTTGAGGTTGAGGGTTGAGGGGTTCGGGTTGAGCGTTCGGGTTTAGGGGTTCGGGGTTAGGGTTAAGGGTCTGGGTTTAGGGTTTAGGGGTTATGGGTTTGGGTTTAGGGTTTATGGTCTAGGGGTTAGGGTTAGGGTCTAGGGGTTAGGGATTATGGTCTAGGGGTTAGGGTTTATGGTTTAGGGGTTAAGGTTTAGTGTTTAGGGTTTATGGTCTAGGGTTTAGGGTTTCGATTTTAGGGTTTCGGGGTTCGGGGTTAAGGGTTTTGGGTCAGGGGTTAGGGGTTCGGGTTTATGGAATCTGGGATCGAGGTTCGGGGATCAGGGTTCGGGGGTTCGGGGTTCGGGTTTACGGGTTTCTGGTTTCGGGTTCGGGTTTGGGATTTGAGTTTGGGGTTTTGGGGTTTGGGGTTTGGGGTTGTGGTTTGGGGTTTATGCGTTTGGGGTTGGGGGTTGGGGGTTTGGGGTGAGGGGACTTTGGGGTTTGGGGTTTGTTGATTTTGTGGTTTAGTTGTTGGGGTTTGGGGGTTGAGGTTCGTTGTTTTGGGTTTAGGGGTTCAGGGTTAGGGATTCGGGGTTTTGGGTTTAGGGGTTCGGGGTTTTTGGGTTCGGTGTTCGAGGTTCGATGTAGGGGTTAGTGTTAGCGGTTAGGGGTTGGGGGTTGGGGATTGCGGGTTTGGGTTTTCGGATTCAGGGTTTTGGGATTCGGTGTTCGGGGTTGGGGTTGGGCGTTTCAGATTTCGGGGTTCGGTTTTAGGGTTTCGAGGTCAGGGGTTTGGCGTTGGGGTTTGGGGTTGGGGGTTCGGGGTTCGGGTTTTGGGTTTTGGGGTTGGGGGATTGGGGGCTTAGGGGTTGGGGGTATAGGGGTTGGGGGATTGGGGCTTTGGGTTTTGGGTTTGGGGGTGGGGTTTTGGGTGTTGGGGTTTGGGGGTTGGGGGTTACGGTTTTGGGGGGTTTGGGGTTAGGGGTTTTGGGGGTTAGGGGTTTATGGGGTTTGGGTGTTTAGGGGGTTTGGGGATGGGGGTTGCGGTTGGGGGTTTGGGGTTAGGGGTAGCGGTTTGGGGTTTTGGGGTTTAGGGTTTGGGGTTGGGGTTTGGGGGTTTGAGATTCAGGGTTCGAGTTCGGGGTTTGGGTTCGTGGTCGGGTTCGTGTTCGGGTTCAGGTTCAGGTTCGGGGTTCCGGGTTTGGGGTTCGTGGTTCGAGGTCGGGGTTCGGGTTCGGGTTCAGGTTCGGGGTTAGGGTTTAAGGTTGAGGGTCTGGGGTGGGGTCTGGGGTTTGGGGACTAGGGGTTGGGGTTTAGGGGTTGGGTTTAGGGTTTAGGGGTTATGGGTTAGGGTTTAGGGGTTAGGGTTAGGGGTTTAGGTGTTTAGGGTTTAGGGTTTAGGGGTTAGGGGTTATGGGTTAGGGTTTATGTTTTAGGGGTTAGGGGTTAGGGTTTAGAGGTTATGGTTTACGGTTTTGGGGTTTAGGGGTTTAGGGTTTAGGGGTTATGGGTTAGGGTTTATGGTTTAGGGGTTAGGGGTAAGGCGTTAGGGGTTAGGGGTTATGGTCTAGGGATTTGGGGTTAGGGTCTAGGGGTTATGGGTTAGGGGTTAGGGCTCGGGTGTATGTTCTAGGGTTTTGCATTTCGGGGTTCAGGGTTAGGGGTTAGGGTTTAGGGGTTAGGGGTTATGGTTTGGATCTGGGGGTTGGGGGTCTGGGTCTAGGGGTTGGGGGTTAGGGTTAGGGGTTAAGGGTTATGGTCTACGTATTAGGGGTTAGGGTCTAGGGGTAGGGTCTTGGGGTTCGGGTTTAGGGTTTAGGGGTTGTGGGATTGGGTGTTTAGGGGTTGGGGCATTGTGGGTTTAGGGGTTGGGGGATTGGGGGTTTGGGTTTTGAGGTTGGGGGTTGGGGTTTTGGGGTTTGGGGGTTGGGGGGTTGGGGTTGGGGGTTTAGGGGGTTGGGTGTGTACGGGGTTTGGATTGGGGGTTGGGGTTAGAGGGTTTTGGGGTTTGGGGTTCGGGGGTTCTGGGTTCGTGGTTCTGGTTCGGGGTTCGTGGTTCAGGGTTCGGGTTCGGGGTTCGTGGTTCAAGGTTCGGAGTTCGGGTTCGGGGTTCGGGGTTCGGGGGTCGGGTTTGGGATTTCGGGGTCAGGGTTCGGATCGGGGTTCGGGGTTAGGGTTTAGGGTCTGGGGTGTGGGGTCTAGGGTCTGGGTTTGGGGTTTAAGGTTTAAGGATTAGGGGTTATGGCTTAGGGGTTAGTGTTAGGGGTTTAGGTGTTAGGGTTTAGGGGTTAGGGTTTGGGGTTTAGGGGTTAGGGTTTATGGTTTAGGGTTTAGGGTTCGGTGGTTTCGGGGTTCGGGGTTAGGGTCTGGGTCTGGGGGTTGTGGGTTTGGGTCTGGGTCTGGGTCTGGGTCTGGGGGTTTGTGATTTGGAGGTTGGGGGTTCAGGCTTCGGGGTTAGGGTTTAGGGGTTAGGGGTTAGGGTCTATGGGTTTGGGGTTAGGGTATAGGGGTTAGGGGTTCGGGTTTAGGGTCTACGATTTAGTGTTTCGGGGTTCGGGGTTCGGGTTTCGGTGTTGGGGGTTAGGGGTTCGGGGTTAGGGTTAGGGTTTAGGGGTTATGGGTTAGGTTCTGGGTCTGGGTCTGGGTCTGGGTCTGGGTCTGGGGTTTGGGTCTTGGTCTGGGTCAGGGGGTTGGGGGTTATGGGTTAGGGTTAGGGGTTTGGGTTTTGGGTTTATGGGTTCGGGTTTAGGGTTTTAGGGTTGGGGGCTTGGGTGTTTAGGGGTTGGGGGATTGTGGGTTTAGGGGTTGGGGGATTGGTGGTTTGGGTTTTGGGGTTGGGGTTAGGGTTTTGGGGTTTGGGGATTGGGGTTAGGTGTTTATGGGGTTTGGGTGTTTACCGGGTTTGGGTGTTTACCGGGTTTGGGGATTAGGGGTTGAGGTTGGGGTTGGGGGGTTGGGGTTATGGTGTTTTGGGATTTGGGGTTTGGGGTTGGGGTTCGGGGGTTCCGTTTTCAGGGTTCGGGTTTCGGGGTTCGTGGTTCGGGTTCTGGTTTGGTTTCGGGGGTCGGGTTTCGGGGGTCGAGTTTCGGGGTTCGTGATTTTGAGTTTGGTGTTCGGGGATCGTGGTTCGGGTTCGGGTTTGGGGCTCGAGTTCAGGGTCGGGTTAGGGGTTAGGGTTTAGGGGTTTGAGTTTAGGGTTTAGGGTCTGGGGTCTGGGTTTGGGGGTCTAAGGGTTTGGGTTTGGGTTTTGGGTTTAGGGTTTAGGTGTTGGGGTTTACGGTTTAGGATTTAGGTGTTAGGGGTTAGGGTTTATGGGTTAGGGTTAGGGTTAGGGTTTTTGGTTTTGGGTTTTGGGTTTAGGGGTTAGGGGTTGGGGGTCTGGGTCTGGGTCGGGGGGTTGGGGGGTTGGGGTTGTGGTTTGGGGGTTGGTGTTCAGGGTTCAGGTTTCGGGGTTCGGGGTTTTGGGGTTCGGGGTTTCAGGGTTTCAGGGTTCGGGTTCGGGTTTGGGGTTTCGGGGTTTGGGGTTCGGGTTCGGGTTCGGGTTCGGCGTACGGGGTTGTGGTTGAGGTTTAGGGTTGAGGGTTGAGGTTTTCGGTTTTAGTGTTCGGGTTTAGGGGTTCGGGGTTATGGTTAAGTGTTTGGGTTTAGGGTTTACGGGTTAAGGTTTAGGGATAGGGGTTAGGGTTAGGGTCTAGGGCATAAGGTCTAGGGGTTAGGGGTATGGTTTAGGGTCTAGGGTCCAGGGTCTAGGGTTAAGGGTTTCGGGGTTAGGGGTTAGGGGTTAGGGTCTAGGGGTTAGGGGTTAGGGTTTATGGCTTAGGTTTTTGGGTTTTGGGTTTTGGGTCTAGGGTTTAGTGTTTCGGGTTTCGGTGTTCGGGGTTCGGGTTATGGGTTCGGGTTTATGGAATCTGGGATCGGGGTTCGTGGATCAGGGTTCGGGGTTCGGGTGTTCGGCTTTCGAGTTTACGGGTTTCGGGTTTCGGGTTTGGGATTGGGATTTTGGGTTTGGGGGGTTAGGGTTGGGGGGTTTAGGGTTTGGGGATTTTGTGGTTTGGGGATTTTGTGGTTTAGGTGTTGTGGTTTGGGGGTTGAGGTTCGGGGTTTTGGGTTTAGGGGTTCGGGGTTTACGGGTTCTGGGTTTTGGGGTTCGGGGTAGTGGTTAGTGTTAGAGGTTGGGGGTTGGGGGTTTCGGGTTTCGGGTTTCGGGGTTCGGTTTTAGGGTTTCGAGGTCAGGGGTTTGGGGTTGGGGGTTCGGGTTTAGGGTTTTCGGGTTGGGGGATTGTGGGGTATAGGGGTTGGGGGATTGGGTGTTTAGGGGTTGGGGGATTGGGGGTTTGGGATTTGGGTTTGGGGTTGGGGTTTTAGGGGTTAGGTTTTGAGGGTTTGGGGTTTGGGGTTTAGGGGGTTAGGGGTTTTGGGTATTTAGGTGGTTTGGGGGTTTGGGGATGGAGGTTGGGGTTGGGGGTCTGGGGTTATGGGGTTGGGGTTTGTGGTTTTGGGGTTCGGGGTTGGGGTTTAGGGGTTCGGGGTTCGGGGTTCAGGGACGGGTTCACGTTCGGGTTTGGGGTTCGAGGTTCGCGTTCGGGGTTCGCGTTAGGGTCCGGGTTTGGGTCTGGGTTCGGGGTTTGGGTCTTGGGTCTGGGGGTTAAGGCTAGGGGTTAAGGGTTAGGGTATAGGGATTAGGGGTTATGGTCTAGGGGTTAGGGTTTAGGGGTTCGGGTTTAGGGTTTTGGGGTTGTGGGATTGGGTGTTTTGGGGTTTGGGGATTGTGGGTTTAGGGGTTGGGGGATTGAGGGTTTGGGTTTTAGGGATGGGGGTTGGGGTTTTTGGGTGTGAGGGGTTTGGGGGTATGGGGTTAGCGGTTTTGGGGGTTGGGTTTTTTCGGGGTTTGGGTGTTTACGGGGTTTGGGGGTTGGGGGTTTGGGGATTGGGTCTTAGGGTTGCAGACTGATGACCATATCTCACGGGTCATGGATATAAGATATCGAGTCGCCACATATGTACACGTTAGAGTAATGATGTACTGGATTGACCCACCATGAGAACACTACATGGAGTGTTATGTGAGTGTCATAAGTATTTCTCATAGTGACAATGGCGTATGCAATCCTTCGACCTGAAATCGCTACGATCCCTACATGAGGAGTTGTGTGCTTTAATATCGTCAAACGTCATCTGTAATAGGATGATTATAAAGACGGTCATTGGGCATACCACGAGCCATGCAGAGGGATGTGAGTGACCTAGATGGAATTTGTCCCTCCTACATAAAGTAATATATGTGGGCCCCCTGATAAAGTGAGACTGTAAAATGCATGGCCATGCTGAAATAAGTCAATATGAGATATTGACCTCATTTGTTGTTAAGTCTACTCGGGTATCAGGGAACATGATATTGAACCATACAAGGGTGACACATTCTATGTCTTGTGTTCAATATAGATATATGGACAAAGGGATAATAATGCACATGAATATTTGTCACCGAAAGGTTTGGTCAAATCACTGACTTTCTCACTACTTAGGTGGCAGTGATGTAATGCTAGATACCGCTCACTGTTTGTAATATTAAATGGGATTTAATATTACTACTAATGTTTTGGGAACCTATAGGGTCACACACATAAGAGCGGATCAAAAGAAGCATTAAAAGGAGAGTTGGACTCTTCTATTGGGCCTAGCGCATAGTACATGGGGCTTAGGTCAAATGCTGCTCACTAACTCACTTAAGGAGGTGCTACTATAAGTAGACCACTTAAGCTATTGTGCCTACACGGTTTTTACCCTAACCGCACATAGAGAGTGACAGTGAGCAACAGGTCTCGGTTTTCGAAGCTAGCACTGTGAGGCGGAGACGCTTCGTGTTCGTGACGTTGGACGTTCACGGGATCTGCTCGTGTGGATACCTTAGAGACATCGTTCGTGCTATGTTCGTGATAGACGATTTCAATAAATTGTCATCGCATCAAGAGGTAAATCTTCTAACCATGAATCATGACCATTTGCAAGGATCCTTCAATGGGATTTTTTTTCCGCTGCGTTATTTTGTTTTATACGCAAATTCCCAACAGCATGAACCAAGAAGCACTACATGGACTTGGTGAACCTATGACAAGAGTAAGGACCAAATGGAATGGAGCCCAAGTTGGTGACTTATCTTATCCAACTAGAAGACCCATGAAGATGATGATGTTAGGCGTGCACTCTTTTTAGTCCATTTACTTGTTTAATTTCAAGTCAATAAAGTGTAATGGATTATGTGTGGATCCAATTTTGGGTTACTTTGTTTGTTTTCCAAGTGAGTGGGCTATACTAAGTCTTGCATGATGATCAAGCCCACTTCCCATGTATTGGACGAAATTCAAGCTTCATAGGAGGAAATCTTTGGCTTGAATGCCTAAAGAAACTACTATTTAAATTATTAGTCATGTTTTTATTTTATTTAAAGGGGGGTTACACTTTTAATTTGAGAAGTAAGTGTAGCAGCCACATAATGGAATCTTTGTGTGAGCCAAAAGTTGGCATCCACACTTCTATATGTATGACTCCTAAAACTCATGGAATATAACTTTGAGTTCATTTTGGATTGAAATCCATTTGTGAGAGTGCTTAGACTCTCTTAGGTTCTTCATTGAGCCAACCTTTTGATCTTATCAAGAGTCCAAGACCCTTGTGGCGATCCTCACTTGGCTTATCAAACCATCTTGGTTTGTGGCGCCATATCCCATTTCTTACCTTCATCCATTTGCTTATTTTCTTCTTCTTCTTCGAATTTTTGTTGGTCACTCAATTCTTGTGGCGAACCTCTCCTTGGCTTATCAATTCTCCTTGGAATTGTGGCGCCATACTCATCTCTTACTTTCATCCATTTGCTTATTTTCTTCTTCTTCTTGAATTTTGCTTGGTCACTCAAGGATAGATCCAAAAATTTTATATGTTCCTTTCTAGGACCATATCATTGCTATTCTGTTCCCAGCTGCACCATCTTGATTTTGAACTATTGCACATTGTTCCCAGCTGCACCATCTTGATTTTGAACTATTGCATCTTGATTTACATCCTTATCCACCCGAGAGTCATTCTGATCAGGATTAGAGTTCCTTGCATTAGTCTTCACATTCTAAACTGGATTCTGTTTAGGAATATAAACTGAGTTGCCCCTTTTTGGTTTATCTTTATGAGACTTATCTGGATTAGGATTGTTCTTGAAACAATTGGAAAAATCATGGGCCTATCGTCTGACTAGAATCACATAATGAGGGAAAATTTTCATACTCAATATTAACATAAAAAGTGAAATCATCTCTCTCAACCATAATGGAATATGGAATCCTTTTGTTAAGATCAAGCTCCACCAAGACTTTAGCATAATGCCCCAATGATCTAGATCTGGTGTTTTCATCCAAGGTGATTGGAGTGCCGATGCCATTGGTTATTTCAAAAAGGATTTTTGGACGCCAATACTCCAAATGAAGATCATAAATCCTAATCCAACATTGGACATGGGTTTGCTTCTGAGTATTGGGATTAAAGTCTACACTCCATCTAGAAAGCCGGGAGATACCTGGGGAAAGATACCAAGAGCTGGCTGACCATATTTTCCTTAGATCATCCTGAGAAGAAAAAAAGAACTCAAAGTAACCCTTTCCCAAGGCAGTCATTCTCCATTGAGATGTAGGTTGCCAAAGAGAAGATAGCTTGGATCGTAAGTCATTGACCTTTATCAGTTGATTGCCCTTAGGGATCAAAAGTCTGCCAGGAAGACAGTTCATTGCACTCTCCAAACAAACCTTGTATTCAGATTAAGAAATCTTGATTGATATAGAGTCCCCTTTCATGCAGGGACATGACAGTTGTGACAAAGATATGTCCGCTGAAGAGCTAACATTCTGGGCAAAAGATTTAGGCTTCGATAAGGAATCAGAAGCTGCTTGAGGCATCAAATCTTTTTGAGAGTTTTGAACGACTTTCGTGGGAGGAGGAGGGGGTGGAGGAGGCTTCGATGAAGGAAGAAGATCCGGGAACATGAATTCCCATGGACATTCTGAGAAGAAGGCCATGAGAGAACGTGCATGAAGAAACCCTAGATCACCATGCAAACCCTAGCAGAGAGTTTTTTTTTCCTAAAAGCTTCATTCTTCTTCGTCTCAAGCAGCAAGGGGGAATGAATTAATTGTATTGTTGTTCATTGAGATTTTTTATCTCATTATAAGTGTTGTTTTCAGAGCCTGAGGACATCACTGTTGAGGACCCATAGATCTGAAGAGTTATCTTCTTGATTAGCAAGTTGGTTAATAAAGTAGCATGGTTGAGAGTACCATGCAGACGACGTTTATTGGTTTACGTATTATTTTTTTCTGATTGTAGTTAGACACTCGGTTTTGAGGCTTTTGATCTTTATTCGAATGTATGCATTTGTTACTATATTTTATTAATTTGAAATATTATTATTTTATTTAATAGAGACATTTTTCAGACTTAATTATTTGATTTTTTATGATTAGTATATTTTAATTAAATGTATTAAAGGATTTTACTGAAATTAATTTGGGTTACTACTGTAACGAAGGACGTTACAGCTCACTCGGGATTTTCGGCCGCTACTTAGCATCGGCAATAGGTCTAAAAAAGTATCTAAAAATATGAGATTTATATATTTGTACCCTGTCGAAGTAAGGAACCGTGGTATATATGTTTGGAATAGATTCCATTTGGAGATAGTTTAAAAAGCACTATCTCGTTAAAAAGTTCTATACATCTGCCCTTTCTCAAGGCATTTTTTAAGATAAGGACTCAATTTTTTTCTCTTTTCGGAAGGTAAATATTTCTCAGAACAAGGAGTGTGAATAGAAACCATGTTTGATTTGAAATTGAGATACTGATGCAAGTTCTTCCCTTTCGAATAAGGTAGATTCATATCTGGAAGAGGTTGACATTAAGTTCTGTCCTACCACGGGTTGGCATAAAAGTGGGTCAGTCCTACCTGGCTCACTTTTTTGGTGAGCCAGAAATAGCCAACCTGGTTCGACCCACCATGGTCCACAGATCGGTACGATGTGCGGGATGGCTCACTTTTATTTATAAAATTTTAAAAACAGAAAAAATTAAAATAATAATAATATAACATAACATAACATAACATATGTTCACACTTCTCTCTCGGGTCACGAATTTGAAATAGGTTCGAGAAACATATTAAACTTTCACTTTCTCTTTGTTTCAGTTAACAATAAGTGGATGTTGCGCTTTATTTTTAAAAAAATGGTGCAACCCATGAGCCAACCCGGCTCACCCCGAGTTGAACCCACCCAACCTACGGGTTAGTTGATATGGGTCAAAATAACCCGGGTCAAAATGAGCCAGATTTTAGCCAACCCAACCCATCGGTGAGTCAGGTTGAGCCGGGTTGGCTCATGGGTTCCAACCCATTTTGACAGCTCTACCTAGCCAAGTGAGGAAAACCCTCCAACCATGGGTCTGTCCAGAATTAGATGTATTGCCCATCTCCAACCTCCAAATCATATCATCCATCATTTAAATTTGATCTGATCTAATCTTTCTTCTAGGATTTGTTTTAAGATTAGCTCATATTTGATCTTACTTCAAAGTTGAATTAGGATATGTTTTAGGATTAATTTAAAATTGGTTTGATGTTGCCTTTTGTTTTCCAACAATCCTTTGGGCTAATAAGGGCCGAGATTTCTATATATTGTCATCAATTCTTGATGAATAGAATGTTGAATTTTATGAATAGTGAGATTAATTCTCTTTAGTTCTTGTTGAACTTTTTGAGCTTATCAGATTTATTTGGGGCGCTCAAACTTGACTTATCACTCAGACCATCCCTCCATAGCTAATTGTGGCATCTTCACTTACCAAGATTCGTGTTACTTGTTGGGCATGGGGTCAAGGTGCATATCATACCAAGGTTCATGTTACTCGTTGGGTTTTGGGTCGCGGTGTTAGTCATCTATATCCGTTGGTTCTCGTTACTCGTTGAGCATCGTATCAAGGTATTACAAAGCCTACGGTTCTCATTACTCATTGGCCTCGGGTCAAGGTTCCCATCCAGTTCCGATTAGAGGGCAATCCACGGACTTCTAATTCGGGCAGGATCTTTTGAGTTCTTAGCGGGTTCATATCAATTTCCAATTTTTTGAAGGAAGTTAATGGTTTTTATCCATTACTTTCCCATATAATATAGCGACCCATTAGCTGCAATGCATCATATTCAAAATCAAATTGGAATGAAGAGACTTGTGAAAGAACAAATTGAGGAGGAAAAATGCCAAACAAAATAATTTATTCCAAGATTTATGACAACAATTAACAACACAAGTTTCCTTTGTTCAAAAGCACAATTTCACAAAATGACAATAAGAAGCAATGGCATTTACAAACTGCATGTTACGACAACTACATTTAGTGCCAGTATATAAGGGTGCCATTTGTTAGGTACTTCAGTCACATGATTCAATGGAAAGCCGCAATATCCAAAAGTACTGCTTTAATTTGTTCTTGGTGGAGATCAGGACCTTCTCTGCATTGCTGACAACAAACATGAAAGACTAGGAATTAGAAACAAATCTTAAGATGGTGATACTAAGGCAGTAAATCAACGAGCACAAATTTTAAACATCAAACATTTGTTATGGAACGACTTGAGAGAAGACTAATAAGACCTTTTACATGTCATCAAGATGCTATTTACTATTCTCAAGTTTTTGTAGCTGATTTTAACTTACTCTGGTAATTCAAAAAGAACTTCAGTAAATTTCATATGTATTAAAATTGGGGCCCCCTATCGTTTAACTATACATTTCGTTCTAGGGAGTTAAAAGCCTTTTTAAGAACCATGGATGAAAGCAATCAATGGTTAATATTTCAAAAACCAACGAGTCATTGAATGAATAAACATGTGTCAGGTATAAATACAATTACTGTGTTTCGATAAATTTGGAATTACTACAACTTTGAACTGGAAGATTATCAATATGATTTTGTAAACCACAAACATACAACATTCTTTACTATATTTTGTCATAGGAACATATACAGGAACCAGACATCAATATTGGGAGAGTGATTGATTGTAAAATATATTGCCCAAATAGAAATTAATGGCAAACAAATTAATAAAAGGCAAGGAAAACAATTAAGGGAAATTTTGAAGTAACTCTTGAGTCTTGATGAAGGAAAAGAACTAAATAAATACCTCAGCTCTAAACACATCTAAAGCAAAACCATTGAAACAACTGATAATAGCCTGCTGAATGTCCAATCCAAGAACATCCAATGCCCTCATGGTGGAAAGAAAAAGACCTGGTTTGCGGGGGCAAAACATTTGGATATTGATAATTCTCTCTTCCCTTACCTTAACTTGCACCTATAAATTTCGGGAAAACTCGAGTCAACAATTTCTTCAATTACCCTACAAATAAGTTCTGCAAAGTATGAACAGAAAAATACCTCCTCAATCTAGTTTCAATGATTAGTTTGCATTAATACACCTTTGGGATTTACACCACCACACACCATCAAGAGATTCTAGCTGCTTATTACTTATAAGTTCAATTTATAATACAAAGACATTTTGTAAGTTCTATACTCGTCTTACAATAAATTTGGTAAACAATCCACATTCATGAAATATTCAGACTATGAAACTCAATATCTTTGACAGATAGGCACACAATATGATGCAAGACAAACAGAAAAAGAAGATTTACATTCAAATCTAGTGCTCTATATCATCACCAAATCAGCATCAATCATAAATGTTCACTCGTTGGCCATGTGAGAAGTCAATAAAAGAAGTATCAATTATCACATTTGATCAATGTCTTGCAAACAACAAGGTAACTATTACACCGAGTACAATCATCTATTTAATTTATTGGTTGGAAAAAATCCCAGCCCATCATGGTTTGCAGGCTAAAACACCTTTGTAAATGAATAATAAAAAGGGAGAAGGTTGTATTTCATACGAGAGTCATGAGGGGGTAATTTTTAAGGGGTGAAGTTTCATAAAGAGATAAGTGTTTGGTTTAACCGCAACAGAAAAGTGAAATTATAAAGGTGGAAATATTTCTCAGTTTATGGGGTAAATCATCCCCACCTATCGCTAGGCCAACATTTTTGGATTTCCTTCTTTCTGATTTCCCTTGCAATATTACGCTCCCATTTCATTTTCAGTTATCTTCCCCGTGTTGTTAATCACGGACACAGACACACAAAATCTCATAAGAAGATTCAGTGAATGGTACATTTGCTCCATATACATACATGTATCCAAACTTGTCTCATTTGAGGATTCCAACCCAGATGAACAGCTTCGTCATTCCTCTAATCCCTTGGCAGCCATGCCCTTTAATCATCCACCAACCACACAGGTTGACAATCAGATCCCAATCCTGATTCAATGAGTTTCTTCGTCAATGATCTCTTCGATACTGACTCCTCACAGCAATCTCAGCATCATTTCTGCAATAATATAAATCCCTTTTTTGGAGACATTCATCGGGAAGGAGGGTCCATTTATATGAAGGTTAGGGTTTGGTGTGAGAGGCATCGCAGAAGATAGGTGAAATTTACCAATCAAATTCAAACATCATATCAAAGAAATTTTTCATTCCAAAAATTTATTTCCACAAAATATTACACTTTGACTTTTGCTCTTGTAATTTTTAAGCTGATACCAAACTTGGCCTTAACGCCATAAAATAAATCAGTTGCATAACAAGTAATTGAATAATCGAAGAAAATTTTCCCCATAATCAATTATCTAAGAGGGGAGAACAACAATTTTGCATGAATGTGAACAAATACCTTTGGAGATTAAGTTTTAGGGCTTAGAAAGGAGTTAGGACGTAGTTCTTCCTTCACCCATGAGGGTAGGGTTGGCAGAGTGGGTGTCATAGGGTTAAAGATTGTAGAAGGTAACAACGATGAGCCAGGTGAGATTGACTCCATCTCCTTTTGAAGATCATTAACCCTCTGTAGTAACTCCTTCAGGTACTCAATTGCATCCCCAAGTATTGAAGCCCTATCCATCTACAAAAAAAAAAAATGGCAGAAGATTAGCATGTGTTAGTAGTCAATGGAAACAACATTCAACCTGGCACAATTTATGCTTCATATTCATAAAAATTGCAATGAATAACACAAATCATCCTCAAGAATAAAAGGCTATGTGGCATCATATTAAAGGAAGAGCTAACATATATGATGATCAGATACGGGTACAAGCATGAAGCATTGGATGCAACACAGACCAGGAATGAACCGCTAAAACCGGTCAAAACGGTAGGAACAGTAAACCGACGGATCACCGATTGGCAAAAAACTTTTGATTTTTAAACATAAAAGAAAGAAAACTTCTGTCTGGGAACAAAAAAGAACAAAAAAAATGGAGAAAACTTTAGTCTGGAAACAAAGAACCACAAAAGAAACTGAGAAGGAGAAAGAAACATACAACGAAGAAGAAGACAGAAAGAAACTGACGGTAGAACATCTCTCCACTCCCTCTTTGGCGCATCTAATGGGCGCACAACTTTGGGCTTATTTTGGAGCTTTGGGCCTTTGTTACATATATGGACTCTTGAATTATTGGATATATATTTAGCAAGTTTTTTTATGATAAAACTTTATTAAAATTAAGCTTTCAGTAATATTCTCATTATGAAACTCATGAATATATATTTTTTTTTGTATGAATCATAAATATATTTATTGATTCCTATAAGTTATGACAGAATAGTTTCTTCTTTGATAACTATTAGATATTAAAGTATGGTAGGCTTAATTTTATTTATTTTTATTTTCAATTATATTTTTTTAAATTAGAAATATATTTAATTAAAATTGGTTCATCCGTAGTTCAACCATGGTTGAACCAATAAACCATGAACTACCTTCACCGGTTCATTGATAGGTACGGTTTTCAAAATATTGGTTCTAATCCTTAACATTCATGTGTGGCTCATAGGCTAAGATTTATTCATCTGACTCTCTATAATAACAACCCTCATACTTGATACATCCCATATGTGTGTGTGGGTGTATGCATGCGCGCATGTAGATTATCTCATAAAGTATATAAAAGCATATGAAAGCATCATAAGATGTCATATATAAAACACAATACTTGGGCCGCTCCATAATTGAGGGGAAAAAAACAGAGAACAAAGTTCTTATTTTCAGGTTAGTTATGGCAAATACAACACAAACTAACATTTAATAAGTATCCGAGTATCCCTTTCTCAGTTTTATGCGAATAAAAAAATAAGCAAAAGATGTACTTCATGATTTTTCCATATTTTAAATCATTCCATAAGGAATCAAACACTAGAAACCTATATATGCATTGTTCTCACTTAACTCTAAAATATTTCAATAAAAATCACAAAGTAATATCATAGGTTAACAATAACATTATAAGTCAACAAAAAATGGGAGAAAAATAAAAATTAAAAGCGTCAGACCAATTTTACATACCTTGCTAATCCTTGGCACAACAGACCTAAGCATGTACAGTCTATCACAGAGCTTCTTCCTGCGGTGCCTCTCCACCATGAGATTCCTTGCTGGCCGGCATCCCTTTTTTCTTCCCCTTCTGATCTCCACCATTGACACCTGCATCAACATTATCATTAGAATTTGCATTCAAATTGTTCCCTCCATTATTCACATTCTCTTCCAACTTATCAATCTCACCAACCTCAACCTCATCAGAATCATAATTGAACCCTTCCTCAAGCTCCCTCTCTTTTGATATCTCCTGGAGCCACAACGCTATTGGAACCTCCAAGGCTCCTAACTCATCACCGGAACCTTGGTGGCACTTTTGAAATAGAGTGGGAGATTGCAACTGTGGCGCCAACGGATTAAATACCTCAGTAGGCTGCAAAACATTGGCATTGTTAGAAAACAGAGCATTAGAAGAGCCAGAACCATCAAAAGGTTGTTCTACTACGCACATTAGGTTAAACCCTCCACCGAGTTCAACAGCACGAGTTGCATTAAACTCGTGGTTCGAACTCATCTCAAGGTTGTTCATTTGGGGCTGAGCGTTAAAACCCATTAAAACAAGGGAATTTGAAGTGAGAAACCCACTTTCAGACCCTAAATCGAAGGCACTCTCATAATGGTTGTTGCTATTAACAATGAAGAAAGGGGTGAAGCAGGATTGTTGTGTGAATGAGGGTGCATGTGGAGAAGAATCAAAAGGTTGCATGAGAAAATTGTCGTTTGGGTTTGAAGATAAACCAATGTATCTATTGGTTTCAGTGTGGTTTGAGAGATTGGGAAGGTCATGGTTTATTGCAGAGTTCATATACCAGTCACCTTGGAGAATGGATTTGAATGATGGAACTTCATCGCTTGTTGGGTCGGTACCAACAACGTTGTTGATGTTGGTGTTGGTCCATGTTGCTAGTGCTGGATGTTCTTCTTGGGAGGGTTGTTGGGGTTGTTAGATTATATAGTTTTACTTATTTATTTATGTCTCAGGGGTAATATAGTTTTTTGCTTGTTGCCTATTTATATTTATTTCTTTTGTTATCTATTGTAATCTAAGAGATTTTATACATTCTAATGAAACCCTAGCAGCCCTCTTTTTCTTCTTGGTTATCTCTTCCTCCTCTCCTTTCTTCTATCATTACATTGCTTCTCTTAACATGGTATCAAGAGCAAGGTAGATCCTTGTAAAGTGGTTGTGCATTTGCATTCCAGAAGTTTTTAGAAGGGAAAAAAAAAAAAAATCTTCTCTCTGGTGAATTCATTCTCTTTTTCGCAAGTCTGGACAAAGGAAATTAAGGACCACTAATGCGCATGTTGTTTTACTGAAGCGTTGTTGTTCATGTTGTTTTCGACCACTATATTGCGTTGACCACTATTGCGCATGTTGTTTTACTGAAGCTACAAATTTTGTTTGTTTTTTCTCAATTAAAAAAAAAAAGAAGGATTGGTATTTGGTAGAAGGAACACAGCGCATGTTGTAGTCCCTGTTTCCTCAACAGATTGGTATTCACGTTGCAGTCCCTGTTTCCTCAACAGATTGGTATTTTGGTTCTTCTCTCTTTTTATTACTTTATTATTAATTTGGTTCAATAATGGATGCTGTAAAGGATGATTCCCTTCAATCTATTAGTGTACAATTGAATGGGCAAAATTATTCATATTGGAGTTATGTGTTGAAGAATTTTTTGAAAGGCAAGAGAATGTGGGGCTATGTTTCTGGAACCTCTGAGAAACCAAAAGATAACAAAGATGGAAAATATGCAACTGAACTGGAATCCTGAGAAGCAAATAATTCGAAGATCATTACATGGATTAATAATTCTGTATCGTAGTCAATAGGCATTCAATTAGCAAAATATGAAACAGCCAAGGAAGTCTGGGATCATTTGAAAAGGTTGTATGTGCAGTCCAATTTTGCTAACCAATACCAGCTGGAGATTGATATTCGGGCTCTTCAACAAAACAACATGAGCATCCAAGAATTCTATTCTGCTATGTCCAACCTTTGGGATCAATTGGCTCTTACTGAATCTTCAGAATTACAAGCTTTCAAAGCGTACACTGATCGTAGAGAAGAACAACGCCTAGTTCAATTTTGATGGCTCTTCGGGATGATTTTGAGGGGATTCGTGGTTCCATTCTACACCGCAATCCTCTCCCAACTGTTGATTCGGTGGTTAATGAGTTGTTAGCTGAAGAAATTCGCCTCAAGTCTCAATCTGATAAAGGGAATGTTGACAAAGGGATCCTCCCCAATCCTAATTTATCTGTTTTTTTCTTGTTCCTTCTAATAAAGGCAAATCTTATGGAAAGGTTGGTTATGATGAGTGTAGCTTCGCAAGAATAAAGGCCATTGGAAAGCCCAATGTCCAAAATTGTTGAACTAGCCACAACAAACACAAAGAACCTTCTCAATGTAGACCTCCAAGTCGGTTTAACCAACGAAACATCAAGCACTTCCGGCCTCCAAAGCACCTAATACTAATGCGATTATTCCTCCGTCCGATGAGAGCACATCTCTCTCTAGTCCTTCAAGAGCTGATCTTGCTTGAGCAATTTCGGAGGTTTCTTGCCACACGCCCATCTGCCATATGTCTCGCTATATGTCTGCCCATTCCAATATAGGTTTGTCCTCCTCTAGCTCATCATGTATATCCCCATCCTTATGGATCCTTGACTCTGGAGCATGTCATCATATGTCATCTGATTTAAACTCTTTTGTGTCCCTACATCCTGTTTCATCTGTACCAATCATAACTGCTGATGGAACCCCTCTGCCAATGAGCGTGCACCGGGTCCGTTTCCACGTCTCATTTGTCCATTCCAGATGTTTACTATATTCCTAAATTACGTGTTAGTCTTATTTCATTAGTCAATTATGTGATTCCAGTTACTCGGTTTTATTTTCTTCCACTTCTTGTTATGTGCGGATTTGCAATCCCGTAGGCCGATTGGGACAGTCAGAGACAGGGGGGACTTTATGTTTTGGATGAGTCGAGAGCTCCGGATATTGCAAAGCTAGTCTTGACTTGTCGTCTTTTCATTTGACCTCCTCTTCTTCTAGTTTTTATTTATGGCACTCTCGTCTTGGTCATGTTTCTTCTTCTCGCTTGAAATACCTGGCTTCTACAGGAGCTTTAGGAAAGTTACAAACTAATGATATTTCTGATTGTTGTGGTTGCAAACTTGCTAAATTTTCTGCTTTGCCTTTCTGTAAAAGTGTTTCAACTTCGGCTGCACCTTTTGACTTGATCCATTCTGATGTGTGGGGACCATCCCCAACTGTTACTAAAGGTGGTTCTAGATATTATGTATCTTTCATTGATGATTGCACTCGTTATTGTTGGGTTTATCTTATGAAACATCGTTATGATTTTTTAAGCATTTATCACATGTTTCGTGCTTTGGTTAAGACCCAGCATAATGCTGTTATTAAGTGCTTTAGATGTGACCTAGGTGGTGAATATACTTCCAACAAATTTTCTGAATTACTTGCCTTTAATGGGACTTATCACCAAACCTCTTGCACTGATACTCCTGAACAGAATGGAGTTGCTGAAAGAAAACACCGTCATATTGTTGAAACTGCTCGTTCTCTTCTTTTGTCTGCTTTTGTCCCAAGTGAGTTTTGGGGGGAAGCAATCCTCACTGCTGTTCATGTCATTAACCGGATCCCATCTATTGTCACTTCAGGTTTGTCTCCCTTTGAAAAATTATATGGTTGTGCTCCTGATTATACTAACATGAGAGTGTTTGGTTCTACTTGCTTTGTTCTTCGTCCCCATGTAGAACGTAGTAAGTTGTCTTCTCGGTCAGTGATCTGTGTTTTTCTTGGTTATGGTGGTGGTCGGAAAGGTTATCGTTGTTATGACCCGGCAAATCAAAAATTGTATGTCTCACGTCATGTTGTGTTTCTTGAACATATTCCTTTTTTATTCTGTTCCTTCTAGTTCACATGGTCTTACCAAAACTGATCTCATCCGTATTGACCCTTTTTCCACGGATTCAGACATTACACCTCCTTTAGTTACTCATAGTCAAAATAACTCTAATGTTGAGCTTTGCAGGGTTGACACTAGTAGTTCTGCTAATCCAGAAGCCTCCTTTGTCCCCAGGCCTCCCCAAGAAGCTTCTGTAATTGTGGATCCTCATCCTCCTCGGTATCCTCCTCGTGAACGTAAGTCCACTAAATTACCTGATTTTTTATTCTGTCTATTCCACTTCCTTTGCTTCCTTTTTAACCTCCATTCACAGTTTGTCTGAGCCCTCTTCTTATAAAGAGGCAGTTCTTGATCCCTCTTGGCAGCAGGCTATGGCAGAGGAACTTTCTGCTTTGCACAAGACAAATACTTGGGACCTTGTCTCTCTTCCACCAGGAAAAACTGCAATTGGCTCTCGTTGGGTATATAGGATCAAAACCAAGTCTGATGGGTCTGTTGAGAGATATAAAGCTCGTCTGGTTGCTAAGGGGTTTTCTCAACAATATGGCATGGATTATGAAGAAACTTTTGCTCCTGTTGCCAAAATGACCACTATCTGTACCCTTATTGCAGTTGCATCTATCCGTCAATGGCATATTTCACAAATGGATGTTAAAAATGCCTTCTTGAATGGTGATCTTCAAGAATAAGTTTATATGGTTCCTCCTCCGGGTGTTTCTCATAATCCAGGTGAAGTTTGTAAATTGAAGAAGGCTCTCTATGGGTGTAAACAAGCTCCTCGTGCTTGGTTTGAAAAGTTCTCCATTGTGATTGAATCCCTTGGTTTCTCCTCTAGCCCCCATGATTCTGCCTTGTTTATCAGGTGCACTCCTCAAGGTCGTATCTTACTCTCTCTATATGTTGATGACATGATTATTACTGGGGATGATGTTGATGGGATTATAGATTTGAAACTCCAATTAGCCCGACAATTTGAGATGAAAGACTTGGGTACTCTTCGTTACTTTTTGGGGATTGAGGTCGCCTACTCTCCTCGAGGCTACCTTCTTTCTCAATCTAAGTATATTGGCAACATTCTTGAACAAGCTCGTCTCTCTCGATCACGAAGGCAAAGAGACACCCTCTTGAGCTTAATGCTCGATATGTCTCATCTGATGGTGTCCCCTTACCAGACCCTTCTTTATATCGTACTCTTGTTGGCAGCTTGGTGTATCTTACCATTACTAGGCCTGATATTGCTTATGCGGTGCATGTTGTTAGTCAGTTTGTTTCTTCTCCTACTACAGTTCATTGGGCAGCTGTTCTTCGCATTCTTCGTTATCTACGGGGCACTCAGTTTCAGAGCCTCTTATTTCCTTCATCTTCTTCATTGGAATTGCGTGCTTACTCAGATGCAGATTGGGGTGGTGATTTCACCGATCGTAAATCTACTACAGGGTTTTGCATTTTCCTGGGGGATTCTCTTATTTCTTGGAAGAGTAAGAAGCAAGCAGTTGTATCTCAATCTTCTACGGAAGCTGAGTATCGTGCCATGGCATCCACCACTGCAGAAATCGTTTGGTTGCGCTGGTTACTTGACTCTATGGGTGTCTCCTCCTCTGCACCCACTCCTATGTATTGTGATAATATGAGTGCCATACAAATCACTCGCAACTCAGTCTTTCATGAACGCACTAAGCATATTGAGATTGATTGTCACTTCACTAGACATCATTTTCAGCAGGGAACCATCACTTTGCCCTTTGTATCATCCTCCATGCAGATTGCTGACTTGTTCACCAAGTCACATTCCACTACACGCTTTCGTTTCTTAATTAGCAAACTCTCGATGCTTCCTGTTGATGCATCGCGAGTTTGAGGGGGGATGTTAGATTATATAGTTTTACTTATTTATTTATGTCTCATGGGTAATATAGTCTTTTGCTTGTTGCCTATTTATATTTATTTCTTTTGTTATCTATTGTAACCTAAGAGATTTTATACATTCTAATGAAACCCTAGCAGCCCTCTTTTTCTTCTTGGTTATCTCTTCCTCCTCTCCTTTCTTCTATCATTGCATTGCTTCTCTTAACAGGGGTTCCATCCAGGTAATGTTGTGAGTGTTAGCTCTTGTTGGTAGCATATCACTCTCCATTGTGAATGACAAGGATATAGAGAAACATAGGGAGAAATAGACAAATGGAGAAAACGAGTGAGAGAGAGTGTTTCGGTTTTAGAGAGAAAAAGGTAAAGAGCTCTTAAACTTATTGTTTTTTTTTTTTCTCTCAGGGTATCATTTGGGATTGAGAAGAAAGGTTTTAGTTTGAGCGTTATGTAACTGATTGATTGAAGGTATGGAAAATGAAAGGAGTGGGGGGTGGTGGTATTTGTAAGGTGTGCAAAGTGCTGCCTATATATACGTGCCTTCCTTATGCCTTGCCTTATGTGTTAGCCTGTTGTTTTAAACTTTTTAAAATCTTCAGGGTGGGGATGTCATTACCCTTTATAGCTGAGATAATTTCTTAACGGTTTCTTTTATTGCTAAAAAAATATTATTTTTATTTCAACAGAAATACTAAGTAAAACGCTTACAATAAACAATTATTAAAAGTGAACTTGGTCAAAAATTGATAAATTTTTTTTTCTAAAAATAATGATAAAGTTTATTAATTACTTTTAAAAAATAAATATTTGAACAATGTCGTGCGAGAAACTCGTGTTTGTAAAGAAAAACTGTCCAGGTGAATCTTTTACTTATTTATTATGTATATAAAATACAAATAAATTAATACAATTTGTAAAAAAAAATCTTATCAATTTTTTATTATAAAAGATAGTAATTGAAATTATTGGTAACTTTTAAAAAATAAGTATTTGATTAATGTAGCACGAGATATTCGTGTTTGTGAGAAAAGAATAATCTTTTTTATTTATTTACCATTTATATAATAAACAAATAATAAATATTTAATGAATGTATTTTGGAATTTATATTAATTATTTTATATTTTTGTTAACATAATATCAATTTTTTTTGGACAAGTACGAGTTTCTCCTGTTACTAGAGGCGCAAAACGGGTCGAGTCGACTAGGCCTGTCCAAATAAGCCCGATGAAAGGTAGGTCTTGGAATCTAAAATTTGAGACCAAATGGAATCCGAGCTTTTTAGCCCGGCCCGATCAAGCCTGAAACCCACGTCGGGCTAGCCCGGCCGGTTCGGGTACCTCGATTACTTTTATTGATTTTTATTTTTATTTATTTTTATTTACTTAAAAATTAAAACATATGAAAAAAAGGTCGAATCGAGATTGGCATACGAGTCATACGCGACACACACAGACACTTAACACAATCACACTAACTTAACTTTAGCAAGGCAGAAGTAGCACAAACAGTTTGACTCATTGGAAAAGTATATTCTAATTCCTTTCACGTGCAGTGTATCAGACACCATAATTCACAACTCAAGGACAATGTACTCGCAATCCAACTATCAGAATCCAAACCACTCTTCTGGTCAAATCAAACTCAAAGTCCGAATGGTACATCCACTTCTTTACTAGCTAAGTTACATTCAAACCCGAATGCAATCACCAACATTTGAATACATGAGCAAACCAAGAGGAAATATGAAATTAGAATTGCAATGGCCAAATTGATTGTTCATTGTTGTTGGATTTTAAACATAGGATTCTATTTTTCAGGTTTTGGATTGTTGTAATGTACTGATGTTGGACTTTAGTTTTTCATTGTTGTTGGACTTTTTCTCTATTTTTTTTTATTTGGTCAAAGAAAATGAGGCATTAATAGATGGAATCTATAATCTATAATATATACAAACCAAAATGTTTCAGGAACTTACATACGAGAAAGTTTCTACACGTGGTAGCTCTTAACACATTTTCACAGCTCCAGAGACATGCATCGCTCTCTCGATGCACCTCCATCCAGCTCCTAATTTTTCTTTTCTATTTAATTATTGTGTTAAATTCCTTCCAAATAAAACAAGAAACTTTTTTAACACAAAACCATGTATAGTTTAATAATATGATAACAATAATAAATTTGAGAGAAACAAATATTGTAATAGCAATAAAATGATACAGTCCACAAACAATAAAATTGGAATGAATTTGTATTTTGACTCATCAATTATCCATCAAAGTGACAATTGGTGAAAATCTTTTTTGGTGTGGTATCCATCAAAGTAAGGGTGAGGTATCCCTTTGTTTGCAAGAGTATGGTATCTCTTCTGTGTGTCGTGGTGTGGTATCCAACAAGGTTCAAGATTGTGGTATCTCTTGAGAGTGAGGATCTTGTGTGTAAGGTATCCTACAAGAGGAGAGTGACTTTGTAAGGAGTGAGGAATCTCTTGTACAAATACTTATTATAGTGAATTTCTCCAAGAAGATTCTCGGGGACTGGACATAGGCCACTCAAGTTGTGGGCCGAACCAGTAAAATGCTTGTGTTTTCTCTATCCCTACTCTCTTTTATTTCTTACAAATTTTATTATCTTATGCATGATCTTTACGTTCTATGCTTATGATACTATATTGCATGGTTGTTGTATGATACATTCTCTTAGCTTATGCAATTGTATATCTTTCTTTAAATTTATTTCTTGATTTGATATTGCAATTGTTCTTGCTTGAGTTTCAAAGAAAATTTACTCTCTTGCTACACTTCTTGAAAAAGGGAAATTAAATCTTGTTTTTGAAAAAGTTTTTGAAAAGTAAATTCACTCCCCTATTGACTTAGAACCATTTCCACATCCAACA
This sequence comes from Sophora flavescens, assembly GCA_030762895.1. Classification (NCBI taxonomy): domain Eukaryota; kingdom Viridiplantae; phylum Streptophyta; class Magnoliopsida; order Fabales; family Fabaceae; genus Sophora; species Sophora flavescens. The sequence goes on along the minus strand of CM061062.1, from coordinate 69,311,115 downwards.
GTGGAGTCCCAGGATGCTAGAGCATGCTCAGTGGGACATAATCACTTAAGTTTGTAACTTAAGTGATTTTGGGGGCCATTCCATCTTTTATTCTGCTACGAACTGAGAGCCTAGTGAGAGAGAGAGTAAGGTTGAGGAGATAGAAGTTGACCTCGAGGAAAATCCATATGTCTGATCGCAATTCCGACTTCAAATATGTGATCAGGGTAACAAGTGCGTCTTTTACCAGCCTTCGATTTGACGATCGACCGAGGTAATGCTCGAATCCCTAACTCGTCGACACGTCGATATTGTCATTTTATTTTTTAGTACTTGCTTCAATTCTACCTTCGTTTATGGAATCGTTGCAAGATTAGGGCTTTTGACAATGTCTAGATGTTGTTTGTGTGTTAGCGAAAATTTCAGAGCATCGAGGAGATTTGTAGGATAAGTGGCAGCGGCTATGTTGTTGTGGGGGTGTGGATTTCGAAGCCGAAAGCAAGCGGAACCGACTGTCTAAGGTAGGGAGAAAGTAGCTAACACATCGGGGAGGCAAGGATAGTACTACATGTTAGATTGTATGTGTAGGGTGCCCCAAACCCTCCTAGTTGTCGAATAGTTGACAGTAGTTAGACCCTAGTTGAAAATGATTTTAAAATGCTTATAGGGTTGAATTACGGTAGGCTTATTGGCATTAGGACAAAAAACTAGGTTAGACAATTCTAGTTGAGGATGAATGTTTATCTGATATATGATGCTATTTATGGATGTTTCTGCTGGTTGATGTTTGCTGTCTGATTATATGTTTGCTTATATACATATATATTTGATGATTGATGTGATAATATGTGTGAATACTGTTGTTGAGGTTATATGATTGGTTGTGATGTTAGAAACCCTAGTTGACACCCTGAAGGTACACTTTTGTGAAAGTGATGTGGAAGTGATGTGAAAGCGATGTATGGGCACCGAGATGAGAATGTGGATGCCTGGGGCATCGTGAGACGTGTTGTAACATCCATGTTTTAATACCTTGTTTATGTGTTTAAGATGCATGTTTAAGTGTTTGGACGCTTGTTTGAAAAGTACGCGATCGATTGGCTTTGAATCGGATGAATGCTCGAATTAGGGTTTCCTGGTCTGACTAGCATGCTCGAGCACTCGGGGGGCCACGCTCGAGCGCCTAGAGTGATTAGTGGTAGAACATGTGTTAAACGTAGAGGGGATCACAAGACATGTGTCATAAGTCTTCGACGCGAAGTAGTTGACTTTGGTCAATGCTGTAGCGCTGGTATGGTCACGCTTGAGCACCCGGTCGCTTGAGCGTTGGACAGCTTCACTCTCGAGCGCTAGCAGCAGAAATGAGAAAAGAAATGATGCAAAGTTTAAAAGGCAACTTAAGTTACCTTCGAAAGCTAAAGTACAGAAAATAGAAAGTAGAGAGGAAGAAGAAGAGAGGGTCAGAGAGTGAGAAAGAACTTCTGAGGCTTGGTTCGATCAAACCAGTTACCCTAATGCAATTCAGACTACACTGCTGTGGTCATGGCAACGACGTCTTATTAACCCTATCCTTCTTTCTTTCCTAAGGCTAAGGTAAGCCTTTTCTCTTTTTATGCCGGTATGCCATTGGTGACGGTATTGAGGTTTACTCATAGCTCGGTTATCGATTTTACATTTCGTCTTCGTATTAGAGTTACCTGTGACGTATGCTACGTGTACATGTATCCAGGTGAATTTTCGGAGCACCAAAGGTGCCGAAACTGAGCATGGACAAGGAGGAGTTTGGTTTCATGGTCTCAGTGCTAGCTACATACACCTCAGGTGGGAGAAAGAAGCATCCTATCATCGAAAATGGCTAAGTAGCATATTTTACACTAATGGTGTAGGGCGACCTAAACCCTACTAGTGAGCGAGTAACCGACAATGGCAATATCACATTGGCGACGACTCCATAGTACCAATGATGATATAGGGATTGTAGGTTTATCGCCGTTAGGTTAAATTTGCTATCCTTGAGGATGTTTTATTTTATCATGTTTGAGCTGCTTGTGATGTGCTGGTTATGATAACGTGCTATATGTGATATTTTGTGATACTTGAATATTTTATTATTATTTTATTATGTATAACATGCTCGATGTGATAACATGCTATAATTTTTACTATATGCTTAGTTTATATCTAGGCGATGATATGTGTTGATCGAGAGATATGCTTGTTGGGGAGACTGTGATACATGACTTAGTTGTGCCTACCCTAATAAAATATTATTTTATTTGTGATGAGTTGATCTGATGTGATTAGAGATATGATATGAGATTGGGATGGAAGGTTGAGGCACTAGGTTATAACCCGATATGAGTCGACGAGACTCATATAGACTGCATGGGGTTGTTCACAGTTGTGTGGGTGGAACACACGAGGTAAGAGTTTCCGATTACGGATACCGGATATCATGAGTCAGTTACTTAACGGGAATGGGGGGAGACTACCGTGATACTCTCGTAGTCCTTGCCGAGCTGCTCTGTGTATCCTAACGGGAACGAGGATACTTTTAGATTGTGTTGTGCAACTATTCACTAACATGAATGGGGGAATAGTACCATTCTTTGAATAAGCACCCTAACTGGAATGGGGTGTGCATCGAGGTTTGTGGACACGCTGCTAGGACGACTGACTAATATCCTTAATCAGACGAGGAATGTGTGACTGGGTTGTAGGTGGCCACGTCAGCATAGAGGCTTCACTGCATGAGAGTAAGGGTAGAGGATAATCCAGTAACTCGAGGATGATTGATGTCTAAGTTATATTATTGTATATATGCGATGTATTCCTTTTTCATGTATGATGATAACATAGTTTCTTATCTCCCTATCCCTTTCTCTGTATGTTTCATCTAAGCTCGTGGAATAGATCCAGTTGATCAGGATGCTGCTCAGCAACCATCCTTGGATGACGGGACCTCAGGGTCCCAACCATGAACACTTTTGAGAAGGAGTTTAACAATGATCGGGGATGGCAGATTGCTCGCCTACCTTCATTTCTGTATACACCTAGCCAGTCGGTGTGTATATACTTTTTCGTGACGCCTCGACATCCTTCTTCATGGGAGTCTTCAGGCTCGGGATGAGGCTTCCGTTTCATGAGTTTTGAAATCCTCCAGCAAGACAGCATCCACCCCCTTGGGACTTAGCCCATAGATCTGAGGTGATAGGTCCTGTTGCAGTGATCCCCATAGACGATGCCAGCCATAGTTCGCACTATCGACGGTTGTTTCAGCACCGTCGTCGAGTGTTTATAACAAGTACCAGTGGGGCAATGCCATCAGCAGCACCACCACAGTGGCGTCAATGGCTAGTCTACAGACGCAGACATGGAGAAAGTCCAGATAGTAGTAGATATCCACGTTAGTGACCGTGGAGGCCAGAGCGTCTGATCTATATAGGTTCTTTGCAATGAGCCATTTTGATGTATTTTGAGAGGGGATGGGCTCTATGTGGAGTGTGGTGAGCATGTTGTTTTTGTCAAATCTTTTTATATATTTTTTTGTATCTTTACGATAGTTTGTACTAGTGGGGCCCTACTGATTGGATACCCTTGACAGTTTATGTATATATGTAAATATATGGTGTGATGTTATGTTTAGGTTCTATATGTTTTAAAGTTTTTAATATCTCAACTTTTTTGTATGTATGTTTAATGCTTATATCGCGGTTAAGTTTTAGTTAATTAGGATTTTCTTGAATGGGACATCTGGTTGTCTCACGTATAAGTGTGGATTTGGTACAACTGCCAACTTAGGTTGTTTGTGCATTGCATGTTGCTAAAGTGGCGACCTGCGTGACTGGGAGTCATGCGAGGTTGGTGTACCTGGGTGCGAGTACGGAATACGAGCGGGACGATTCTGGGAACCTTGGGGATGTAGTCGTGTTCGGATTGATTGACAATGACCAGTGACTAGTACACCTGTGAGTCATGATCTCCGCTGGTACTCGACTATCTCGACGTCTGGGCCATGAGTATTCCACGTCGCATGTGGAGCTTCTGAGGCGACCAAGATACCCCTATTGGAGAGTGAGCAAATGAGGGGAATCACCCTTATTGGTCTCGGCGAGTGGAACAGTTACTTGGACAAACCAACTGACGTTCTCTAGGAAAGAAAGGCATGTGAGAGAGAAAGAGAATGTTTGGGGAATCAGTATTCCCAGTGTGAGATATCGGCCGACATGCATAGGAGTGTGACTCCTTAGAGGATTGACCCTAGATGGATAATTGAGGATTGTACAAGAATGAGTCGAGAGATGTTTGTTGTTTGTGTATGGTTGTTGTGTGATAACATGTTGTATTGTGCCCCCATCCCTTTTTATGGTGTTGCTTAGATGCTTATCTCCCTCTTTCCTCTTTCTCTCTTTGAATGTATCAGTGCGATAGATGAGCAGTAGTGGGATGGAGAAGACTACGTGGCGGGACTACCATCCACGACACTGTCTACAAAAGATCCCACCATTAGTCCATAGACGTCGTTATGGCAAGGACGAAGGTAGTTCCAAACGCCCATATCGTTGCGTCTGTTAGGTAACGAGCTTCTTGAGAGTATTCTGGATATTTTGATGTATTTTTGGTGAGGTGGGTTGGGTAGTTACAGTAGGACTTTCACAGAGCTATTTATGTATCTGTTTTTATTTTTCGAGTCTGTATATAACTTTTCTTAGGTTGTTGATCCCTATGATGGGATTTCACGTACTTCAAGGACATGTTGTAAATATTGTGTGTATGTCATGTTTTATGTTTTATCGTTGTGCATGCTCAAAGATAATTTAACTTCTTACTGTTTTAATTTTAATATTTTAAAATGAAAAATCGCGGTAACGTAAATCACGGATTGAAGTGTAGTTAATTAGGGTTCTTCACTAATGGAACATCATGTTGTCTCATGACTTATGATCTGTTGTATGATGTTTGCCACAATACCACCTATGATAGGGGTATCGAAAAGTAATATCGCCATAATGGGGTATCGAAAGAAACATCGTCATGTAATTGGGATGTCGAAATTGAGCAAGACCACCTAGAAAGGGGCATCGAAAGTAACACCGCCATACGTTGGGGTGTCGAAAAGGGAGAAATACTACCATGTGCACATGAGAGATATGGAAATGGAAATTTCTCCAACAAGAGGGTGACATCGAAACACTCCTTGTGAGTAAGGGTGAGCAATAGGATGCCATTGTCATGTGATGTGTGAGATTTATGGCATGTCGGCAAGAGACCAGTTAAATTATGAGGTCTTCGAGCCACTTGGATTAATTTAGAATTTACTTGGTATGTGGAATGTGATGCATTGAGATGAGTTGTTCTTATGCTATATGTTTTTCAGTTGATAAAATTATTGTTGTTAATAAAAGTATTTTTATATATATTATTTTAGAAAATTAGCGGATATCATGGATAGTTTTTCCGGTTGTCGCGCCGGCTGTAAAACACGCGAATTAGGGTTTTCTTTTCTGGCTGGCACACTCGCGTGCTCGGAGACCAGCGCTCGAGCCTCAAAATGTTGAGTGTAACACCCTTCTAGGGCGCTACATTGTCCACAACGTGTTAAGGTCGAAAATAGGGTAATTTAAAATTCGTTGTAACATAATGGGGAAATATTTCGCTTTCGCAAGACATAAATGTAAATATCCGGAAATAGGTAATGTGTAATAAAACATTTCTTAATTCATTTCAGGTCATAAGTTCAAAAATAGACTTACATAAAAAAACCCAACCCGACTCGTCGAACAAAACATATACACATACAGACCCAACATAAAGATACGGAGACACTGCTCCTAAAAACATAAGGTACTTGGAGACGCAGCTCCATAAAAGGTAAAATCACACACGTACATCCTACGCTGGCCCAACTATACATAAAAGACAATCTTTTCTCATACATTACGAGAAAGACAAACTAACTGATGAAATCTAGTGAAAACTCTATTTGAGCCCACTACCGACGTCCCCACAAAAGTCACTACTAGAGCCACTACATTGTAACTCTCGTACTAGGCCCTTACCCCTTCCAAAGGAAAAGTCATAGCTTACTAACCATCAACAATCATGCCTATCAGAAGAAAAGGAAGATCAGGCACGATAGGAAACACAAACACCCTCGTCTTGAACCATTCGAAAGCTGGAAGTGACGTCCTCTAGAGACTTCCCCATGTCGTCCTCATGCTTGAGCCTCAATACCTCTAGTGGGTCAGCCGAGCGACATCTCGACATCTTATCCTTCTTAGAAGAACACAAAAGGTGCACAGCCAAACCATACACAACAATATAAAACAAAGGAGGTGAGGTTCTCAACATCACACAACATATGGTATATATGAAAATAGCACGACACAACATGGCACATATGCATACACATACTCTTACTAACATATCTCATGTAATCATCCATTGGCAGACTAACAATTCAATCAATATATACAGTATATACATATCATCAAAAGCATGCAACATCAAAGCATGACAGGACATGACTTATACATAAACATGACCTAGTGAGACCGCATAGTCCCATACCTACACGGTCTCACAAGAATGGGGAGATGACTGATTGAAACTGCATAGTCTCATACCTACACAGTCTTAAGGAAGATCTTACTTTACTTCAGAGTTAAGAATGTTCGGAAGGAGTGGTTAGAACACACGTTTCATAACTGCCAACATTAGGCATACTTGTGCATCAATAATAATAACCCCATTGATTGTGAAACACCATCGATAACCAGGATTGCACAGCAACAAGTAGAAGATATCGGTGTTTTGTACAGGACTCCACGACCCATCACCCTGAATGGCCATCCGTGGTCATCCCAACCTCGACATTTCCCAAGATCATTGAAGAATCGTCACCCTACAATCCACATGCGCACAGAACATGTAGGTCCACTTCCTTGGTACAAATGCCTTATTGACAATATTCTTTGGATCAAGCAGATCACGGCATGTGCGTTCGTATTTATCCGCCGGATAAATTTCGGGTTTCCTTTTACGGAATCAAGAGACATTCCAGAGGCAAGATAGCACCATACCGTGAATCCTTGCACAAGTTTAGGATCCCCTCATTGGTCTATCCATGTTTCAATGCTTAAGTGTATTATGGAGATTGGTCATTCCCCAATCCATTATATTTATTCTGGTTCTTCCCGAACGAGATTACTTACTTGGCAAGTAATCTGAGAATACTATTGGTTATTAAGTATTATGGATCCTTGGATGATAAAATCATCTAGGGTATGAAGACATAGTCTTGCTCCACTATATCTCATACTTTAAACATTCCATTTCTTTTAATCGCTAAGTCCTACTCCTTGATTTAGGTTTTGGAATACATGTTTACTTTGGTTTTAAAATCCTTTTGATGGTAAATCCAAATGTTTAAATCCTTTCTTTTGTAAACACATCTCCCTAAATACCTCAATCTTATGGCCTTAAGTACCTTAGCATTGAGGGTTTGAAATCAAAATAAAAGAAGAGTTCTAAAGGCTTAACTTCCTTTTTATCACTCTTAAAAGTCCAAATGATAGAACTCTTATGGCCCAACAACTGTCAACCAATTGAATGTCACGTGGAAACTTTATAAAAGTCCCTCATTTAAGTGAATTTATTCAACGCCTAAACCGTGGTTCCATATTTCATACATTTGGGTTTTGAAATCCATTTTGAAAACCTTTAGAGTCATCACATAAAGTTAATACGTAAAGCTCATTGTAAGTACTGTTCTTATCAAAATAGTTTTGAATTAACTGATTTATGACTTAAACGAAGTCGTTTAATTAGTGGGCTAAGCATATAAAATGTTTCTCATTCATGTTATAACTCAAACCCAAATTAAAATTGACATCCTTTTTGGATGGTTTTGTTTTATAAAAGTTTACGCGATTCGATTTCCAAATACGATTTCAACCACACAGTTACCTTGATTGAAAATCAAAACATTTTAAGTGAGGATTCTCAGGATATCGTACATATACCTCACTTAGAGTAGTATTTTAATTAAATATTTCCTTATAATAATTGTATAATTTCATAGCTCGAGAACTTGTTACTTTCCTTTCTTAATTGTCATTGTTCAAATACCCACTTAAGTGTTATGAAATCCACTTAAAACTTGGGAATTGGAGTTAAACTCCTATTTGTTCCATATGTGGCCGAAACTTGACCACAATTCAATAGAAGATTCCACTTCTCCAAAAACATTCATAGTCACAACCATACATCATCAAAGCATATAATTACTCAAAAGTTATGCTATAACCATATTGACAATTTAAACCAATTAAACATACCAAATCATATAACTAATCAATCAAACATAGCATGTTCATGAGCATATAATCATATCAATTCCAAAGTACTAATCAGACCACAACCAATAATACAATCATGTCCTCAAAGATGACCAAACCAAACAAAATGGATAACCCTAGGTTTAGGGTCTCCAACCACAAACAAATATAAGCCATCTTCACACCCACCAATATGGTGTAAGGTAGTTTACTCCCCCCTTACCTCTTGTAGCTCCCAAAATGCAAGACGGTCCTCTTTGATCCACAATGCTGCCAAGTCCAACTTCATCCACAAAGCCACACCAAACCGACTCCAACACCAAACCTTTATCAACCAACAATAAACCTTTATCAACCAAACCTTTATCCAAGAATCAATTCATGCGATATTCTATGAATTAATACATTATTTTTCAAAAATATGTAACTTGAAATAAATTACATATATATGGAGCTAATGAAGAAAGGAACAAAGCTAGTAACTAGAGTCAAGAGTGATTACCCCATGGTTGGTGAGAAACGATAAACAAAGCGAGGGTAGAAAAATACCTATTTTTGGTAATAAATTCTATCCTACCATGGGTTGAGCATAAAAGTGGGTTGGTCCAACTTGGCTCACTTTTTGGTGAGCCAAGAAATAGCCAACCCGGTTCGACCCACCACGGTCGACGGATCAGTAGGATATACGGGTTGGCTCGCTTTTATTTATAAAATAAAAAAACCATAAAAATTAAAAATAATAATAATATAACATAACATACATATGTTCACGCTTCTCTCACGAATCACGAATTTGAAATAGGTTCGAGAAACATATTAAACTTTCACTTTCTCTTTTTTTCTCTTAATAAAAAGTGCATGTTACATATTATTTTTTTAAAGAAAAAAATGGTGCTACCTGTGAGCCAACTCGGCTCACCCCGGGTTGAACCCGCCCAACCTATGGGTTAGTTGACATGGGTGAAAGTAACTCGATGTCAAAATGAGCTAGATTTTAGCCAACGAAATCCATCGGTGAGCCAGGTTGAGCCGGGTTGGCTCATGGGTTCCAACCCATTTTGACAGCTCTACCTAGCCAAGGGAGGAAAACCCTCCAACCATGGGTATGTCTAGAATTAGATGTAATGCCCATCTCCAACCTACAAATCATATTATCCATCATTTTCTCCTAGCTACTAGCCAAGGAATTCCAGAGGCATGAATAACCATCATTCACCACAACACCTTCGAAAAGATTGCTTTCTTGGTTTCAAATTTGAATTAGGATTTGCTTTATGATTAGTTCAAATTTGATCTGATCTAATCTTTCTTTTAGGATTTATTTTAGGATTAGCTCAGATTTGATCTTATTTCAAATTTGAATTAGGATATGTTTTAGGATTAATTTAAATTTGGTTTGACCTTGCCTTTTGTTTTCCAAAAATCCTTTGGGCCAATAGGGGCCGAGATTTCTATATATTGTCATCAATTCTTGATGAATAGACAGTTGAATTTTATGAAAAGTGAGATTAATTATCTTTAGTTCTTGATGAACTTTTTGAGCTTATCAGATTTATTTGTGGCACTTAAACTTGACTTATCAATCAGACCATCCATAGCTAATTGTGGCATCTTCACTTACCAAGGTTCGTGTCACTTGTTGGGCATGGGGTCAAGGTGCATATCATACCAAGGTTCATGTTACTCGTTGGGTTTTGGGTCGCGGTGCGAGTCCATATCCTCTGGTTCTCGTTACTCGTTGAGCATCGTGTCAAGGTATTTCATAGTCTATGGTTCTCATTACTGATCATTGGCATCGAGTCGAGGTTTCCATCTAGTTCTGATTAGAGGGCAATCCACAGACTTCTAATTCGGTCAGGATCTTTTCTGTTCTTAGCGGGTTCATATCAAATTCCAATTTTTAGAAGGAAGTTAATGGTTTTTATCCATTACTTTCCCATATAATATAGCAACCCACTAGCTGCAATGCATCATATTCAAAATTAAATTGGAATGAAGAGACTTATGAAAGAACAAATTGAGGAGGAAAAAAGCCAAACAAAATAATTTATTCCAAGATTTATGACAATAATTAACAACACAAGTTTCGTTTGTTCAAAAGCGCAATTTAACAAAATTAAAATAAGAAGCAATGGCATTTACAAACTGCATGTTACGAAAACTACAGTTAGTGCCTGTATATAAGGGTGCCATTTGTCAGGTACTTCAGTCACATGATTCAATGGAAACCCGCAATATCCAAAAATGTTGCTTTAATTTGCTATGGGTGGATATCCGGACCTTCTCTGCATTGCTGGCAACAAACATGAAAGACTAGGAATTAGTAACAAATCTTAAGATGGTGATACTAAGCCAATAAATCAATGAGCACAAAATTTAAACATCAAACATTTGTTATGGAACGACTTGAGAGAAGAGTAACAAGACCTTTTACCTGTCATAAAGATGCTATTCACTCTTCTCAAAATTTTGCAGCTGATTTTAATTTATTCAGATAATTCGATAAATTTGGAATTACTACAACTTTGAATTGGAAGATTATCAATATGATTTTGTAAACCACAAATGTAACATTCTTTATTACATTTTGCCACAGGAACAAATACAGGAACCATGCATCAATATTGGGAGAATAATTGATTGTAAAATATGCTATTGCCCAAATAAAAATTAATGGCAAACAAAATAATAAAAGGCAAGGAAAACAATTAAGGGAAATTTTGAAGTAACTCTTGATAAAGGAAAAGAACTAAATAGCTCAGCTCTGAACACATCTAAAGAAAAACCATTGAAACAACTGATAACAGCCTGTTGAACGTCCAATTCAAGGACAACCAATGCCCTCCTGGTGGAAAGAAAAAGACCTAGTTTCCAGGGGTTCCGGCTTCGTCGTTTACCTGATTTAAGTTTTTGCACGTTTTGTTCGAAAATTCGCGCTAATAAAATATAATATATTTTTTTTGTGAGAAAATTTTAGAAATATACTTTATCAATGAAATTATGATAAAATCTAGAATTTTTTAGTTTCGGGTCAAATTAGGGTTTCTGCCGTTATAAATCTGTAAGTCAGTAAAAACGCAGACCAATTTCTGTCTGAGTTTCAAATCAAAAATTAAACCCTAACTTCCCATAATATAGTAGGTTCTAGATATAATTTTGTTTTTCCAACAACCATTTCTTGATTATAAGTTAAAATATAAACAGATAAGTAATTACCGATACAACAAAATAGATAAAACGTAGGTAAAAGACAGGGTGTTACATCTCCCATAGGGGTAGACACATTTAGATCATATGGTAAAGATGAAACAGGTAATTGCAAATGATCCATACACTCTAAGGAAATAAAAAAATGTGTAGCCCCCGAATCAAACAACACAGACAAACGCTTACCGAAAACAAGGCACTTACCCTGTACCAGATCAGGCTCTCAAATGGGTTCAGATCCTCTCACGGAAAACACTCTTCCGCTGGTGATAACTCTTTGAAAGAAGAGTTATTCATTACCTTTTTACTCTCATCTGTTGTTATCTTTAAGTATAAGTCTCTGTTTTTGACAATAAATATGTAAGTGTAAATATTTGTGGTTGAATCAAATAGTTATTAGTATGTGCTCTTATAATGCTACATCATTGTCTCATGTATTTCTGTGTGCTTACGCAGAGAGTTGTCGGATCATGGATAAAGCATTGAGTAAGGAGTCCTTGACTGTTGCAGCAAGTTGAACTTCACAAGCTCTGCACAAGAGGACAAAGGTGATATGGAAACCTTTTCTCTCTCCTCACAGGCGTTTGTACCTCAACATTGTGGAGCCCATGTGCCTAAGGATCAGCGCTCCTACACATTCAGAAATGGGCCAGGGTTCTTAATTTAATATTGTTAAAAGTTGGCCCAAAAAGGAATGAAAAAGGGTAGAGGAATATAAGCCTTGGTAACCCTAAAAAGGACACAATTTTTATGAGATAACCTTGTTGTCTAACCTTGGGGAGTGAGAAGCACTGAGCTCTTCATCTTCAACCTCATTGTTTATGCCATTTTCATTTTCTATACCATTGTAATGAACTCTTTCTTATTTATAGTTTCTGTTTTACTTAAGCTCAGCATGAGCTAATTTGTTGTAGCTTTAGGTATGCTTCTGTAATGAATGCTTAGCTGATTATTTTATGCAATGCTATGTTTTGCATTTTCCTTTATCATGCGTTGTTTGTTGTTTAGTTAAGATTGATCAACTTAATTAAATACTAAGCTTAATTGGTTTGGAAAAATTAAGTAAAGTGGAAAGGGATAATGGATAGGGATTAAACCACTAATTGGAAAATTAAATGGTGTTGAATAGACTAGGAATAGTTATTCAAGTCCTTAAACTAACTAGAACATGCTCATTAAGAAGAGTGTGTAATTAATTTGAATCTAGGAATAGAAAACATTTAATGAACCTGATCTTTAAGTGTTGGAAAACACATATTTACTTCCTGGAGTTAAATGCTGGAGCATACGCAGAGCATAATATAAGCTTAGCAGAATTTATGAAAGAGCATACCTAGGGCTATTTTCCTATATTTGACAACACAACTCTTTTCAACCTTATTTTTTGAAACTTAAACTTTCACAAGCTTATTTATGTTTACCTTGCAGACAATCAATTTTTGTTAGCCAATCTAACTTCTAGAGCATATAGTCTAAATTGAATTTTGCTGCAGCAATATATTCCTCGTGGGAACGAAATCTGACTTACTTTCTATATTACTTGCTGTGATTTGTGTATACTTGCACAAGCTTAAAGACATCTGTTTTTAAGGCAACAAGTTTTTGGCGCCATTGCCGAGGATTGTTAATGGTGTTAAAATTCTATTTTTAGATTATTAGTCCTGTAGTTAGAATATCTAATATTCTGGGTGATTTGCTGTAGCATTAGGTACTGAAACTGCATGCACAGGTTCCTATCACTTGATTATAGATTTGATCTAGAAATTAAAAGGACATTTAGGAGACTCAGAAGAGGTCAAACTATTCAGTCCTTTCCTGAGTTGGTGTTGAATACTCGACCCAACTCTACACCAACTTTTACTGAAGCACCATCTGCTGCTAGCTCAAAAATGGATAAAGAAAAGCACCAAGGCAACATGGCTATGGCTAATGACAAAAACTATGCTATCCGAGGGTATGTACTGCTTGATCCTGAAACAATGAATATAGGGATAGTGAGGACTCCAATTAATGCACCTCAGTTTGAGTTCAAACGAGTCATGTTCCAGATGCTACAAGCAATGGGACAATTTAATGGGGGTGCAACAGAGGACCCTCACCTGCATCTGAAACAATTTTTGGATGTAGCAAGTAACTTTAAGATCCCCAAGCATTACTGGTGATGCCGTTAGGCTGAGATTGTTCCCATTCTCTTTGGGAGGCATGGCAAAGAATTGGTTGAACTCCTTGGAGCCAAATTCAATTGAAACTTGGAACAAACTGGTTGAGAAGTTCTTAATCAAATTATTTCCACCAACAATGAATGCCAAGATGAGAATTAAAATTACTTCCTTCAAGCAACAAGAAGATGAGCCATTATTTGAAGCTTGGGAGAAATTCAAACAACTGTTGAAGAAGTGTCCTCATCATGGTGTCCCAATCTGTATCTACATGGAACACTTCTACAATGGTGTATAACCTAGTTCAAGGATGATGCTGGATGCCTCAGCTGGTGGCACCCTACTCACTAAATCTTACAATGAAGCCCATGCTATGATCGAGGGTATTGCTGCTAACAGTTACCAATGGCCAACAACTAGACTTGCTTCTGGCAAGGTTAATACTGTAACAGGGGCATATGAAGTGAGCGAAGTATCTGCACTAACATAGATGCTTTCCTTGACCAATTTGGTAAAGGGACTCACTATTGGAAACCAAGGCAACTTTGTGGCCCCATCTATCAAGATTGAAGCAATGGTGCAAGAGCAGATTTACAATGCAGATGCTGTTTCATGTGTATATTGTGGAGGAGATCACCTTTTGAAAATTGTTCTGCAAACCCTGCCTTAGTTAATTATGTGGGAAACAACAACAGAGGAAACAATTCATATGGTATCACCTACAATGCAAGGTGGAAGCAGCATCCTAATCTTTCATATTCGAATTACAATAACACTCTGAATCCACCTTCTGGATTTAATCAGCAACAGTAACCTAGACAAACAAGTGCAACAAAAGGCTCTGGAACCATCTATAGAAGCTTTTCTTAAGGCATTTATGATAGAGACTAAAGCTGGAATGAGAAATATGGAAACTCAGGTGGGGCAGCTAGCTAATGCACTCAACTCAAGGCAAAACAACTGAAACCCCAAAACTTTAAAGTTCTGGAGATAATGAGAAATGAAAGGTTATCCATTTGAGGAGTGGCAAAGATGTAGAGGTTACTGAACCAAAGGAGAAACTAGAGGTGAAGAAGGCAGAACCTGAAAAGATGGTAACATGGGAAGATGCTATAATAGAAAAACATGCAGTTGCTGAGAAAATACCGAATGATGCAGCATCCCACACTGCTCCTAAGCTTATTCCAGAAAGACATCCCCCACCTTTTCCTGAGAGGTTAAAGAAGGCCCACCACGAGAAACCGTTTAACAAATTCCTGGATGTGCTGAAGCAACTTCATATAAACATTCCTTTGGTAGAATCTTCGCTACAAATGCCAAACTACACAAAATTCATGAAAGATGTGTTTACCAAGAAGAGAGGGCTAGGAGAATTTGAAACAGTGGCCATGGCTAAGGAATGTAGTATGATGCTGCAAAACAAAGTACCACCCAAAATGTAGGATCCTCGAAGTTTCACCATACCTTGCTCCATTGGAGATACTTATTGTGGCAGAGCTTTATGTGACTTAGGAGCAAGTATCAACCTTATGCACATGTCAATCTTCAGAAAACTGGGAATTGGTGAGGCTCATCCCACTTCTGTTACCCTTCAATTGGCAAACAGATCCATTGCTTATCCAGAGGGAAAGTTGAATATGTTTTGATTAGAATTGACAAATTCGTGATACGGGCGGATTTCATTATTTAAAATTTTGGGGCAGACAGGGAAGTCCATATCATTCTTGGGAGACCATTTCTGGCAACTTAGAAAACTGACAATGAGGGTTAATGAACAATGGGTCACATTCAATGTTTTCAATGCCCTCAAGTATCCAGATGAAGGAATGGAAGAATGTTCTTTCATACAGTCTTTTGATGAGCTGGTGCAACAGTATTTCTGGTAGAATCAGTCTGATTATGGCAATGTTGCAGCATCAAGGGAAGCTGATAACTCATCTGATGAGGAAGTGGTGGAATTCCTGGATAGCAAGGTAGCTCAACATGTGTGGTCCATAAAATATGAGTCACTGTAGGTAACTGATGGTACATTTAAGGATAATATTCCTTCTATTGTTAAACCTCTCACCTTAGAATTGAAAAAATTGTGAAACCATTTGAAATATGCATATCTTGGTGATAATGACACACTGCATGTGATAATTTCTGCCTCACTAACTTGTCCCCAAGAGGAACATCTGTTAGCAGTTTTAAAGAGGCACAAAAAAGCAATAGGATGACAAATGGCAGACATTAAGGAAATCAGTCCCTCTATTTGTATGCATCGGATCCTTTTGGAGGACAATTCAAAGAACAACATTGAGAGCCAAAGGAGACTAAATCCAATCATGAAGGAGGTAGTTAAGAAGGAGGTTATTAAATGGCTGGATGCTGGCATTATCTACCCCATCTTTGATAATGTGTGGGTGAGTCCCATCAAGTGTGTGCCTAAAAAGGGGGGTGTGACTGTCATTACAAATTAAAAGGATGAAATCATTCCAGCAAGGACTGTAACTGGTTGGAGAATATGCATGGATTGCAGGAAGCTGAATAAGGCAACTAGAAAAGACCATTTCCCCTTGCAATTTATTGATCAAATGCGAGATAGATTGGCTGGAAATGATTTCTACTGTTTTATGGATGGCTATTCTGGATATAATCAGATTGCTATAGAACCACACTACTAGAAAACTTGAATTTTCGGATGGAATTTTAGGACGAAAATGTTTCTGTCCGAAATTTTCCGAAAATTTCGGACGGATTTCACATGGATTGTGTTATTTTTTATATTTTCCTTGATCCGTCTGAAATCCGTCCGAAATTTCGGACGGATTTCACACGGATTGTGTTATTTTTTATATTTTCCTTGATCCGTCTGAAATCCATCCGAAAATTTCGGACGGATTTCACACGGATTTGTTATTTTTTATATTTTCCTTGATTTATCTTACATCCATCTGAAATTCGGACGGATTTCACACGGATTGTATTATTTTTTATATTTCTTACATCCGTCTAAAATCCGTCCGAAAATTTCGGACGGATTTCACACGGAATTTGTTATTTTTTATATTTTCCTTGATTTATCTTACATCCAATTTACACATATGATTAATTATTTTATTTGGATGTTTATGTTTATTTTGTTATGTGGTTTAGTTGAGTAATTAAATTGCTCTCTTCAAATTATTTTATCGGGTGCGTTAGCACTGACTTATTTCAGTGAATGCACGCTTACTAGACAATAAATTATATTATTGTTTATATTATTACCGGTACAGAAAAAGTGTTTTAAAACAATATGATTAAGAGAAAAGCATTTTCATATTTTCATCCTATTTAATTTTAGAGTTGAAAATAAACTGGTTTGACCTTAATTGGAGATTAAATTTTGGACCGAGTATTTTCGTAGTTGATCAGTTCAACTATTAATCTTTATTATAATTTGAATTTTGAAATCATATATTTATCAATCATTATTTTTAGATTCAAAAACTAAAAACATGTTTATTTTTAGGCTTAATATTTTATCACTCATTTTTGTACCTATCACTAAATGTTAAGTTTAAAACATAAAAACTCTCTCCTTCCCTCACCAGACCCGTAACCCCTCCCCCCTCTCTCTTTCTTTCTTTTTCTTCTTCTTTATCCTTCTTTCTCTCTTATTCTTCTTCCTCCCTCTAACTTCACCCTCTTCCTTCACTCCCAGCCGGCGTCGTCCCACCACCGCAGCCACCGTTCGGCCGCGCGCCGCGCATCCTAGGGATGCTGTTCAGCCACTGCTCAACACGGAGAATATGGCTATGCGACCCAGCCCTTTCCTGCGTGTGCCTGGCCACTGCTTCGCCCTACGCCGTCGTGAAATGACATCTCCACCGCGGTAAGCTCCGGTTGCCGCCATTAATGGTGTTTTTCAACCTCTATGGGTTGTTACACCTCCTTTACTCCTCCCCTAAAGCTTGATTATTGTTTTCATTTAGATCTTGGTGTTGTCTAGAAGCGCATCACCGTCCTCCGCTGCCACTGCCACCGCGCTGGACAGCCAGACCGCCAACATCTCTTCTCCCTTACTTGTGGGTGAGTGATTCCTCACCTTACCTTGTTGGATTTCAAGAAATCCCCAAATTGATTTTGAAACCCTAACCCTAACCCTTTGATTTCAGATTCTACTCTTAAAATTAAACCTTGTTTTATGAAATTGGGACTATGAATTAGTGTTTCCCTAAACCAATTTCATTATTCTTTAGTTAAAATGAGTTTTCCCCAAATTGTAAACCCTAACCCTAGCTCTTTGATTTCATACTGTAATTTGAAAAATGGATGCAAGGCTTAGCAACCGAGTTCAATATCTCAGAGACGTGCTACTTGAATCGGATTCCTGAGTCTGAGAGCTCTGATATCTCACTCAATGGAGCCTCAAATGCTCGTTTCCGCCTCAGATGGTTCACTCCTCCTACAGAGGTGAAGGTTACCTACCACAAAATAAAACAATTCATTTTACTAAATATTTTGACTTATAAGCATGTGATGTCTGCAAAAACAATAGGCAGAACAATGCATGCCTAATGAGAATTTTTTTATTTATTATTTATTATTTATTTAGTGTCCTTTAGTTAGGTGCAAGTTAATGTTCTTGGATCTACAAGTATATCATGCTTAACCATTAACAAAAGTACTTTTAGATTAAAATAAGAAGCATTGTTTTGTATAGTGTACTGCTCCCTTTGCCAAATGCTTGACTGGGAGTACTTGTAACTGTTTACATTATTGTTTGAGAAATTCTTTAAAAGTCTACTACTCCACTATGAACATTACATGAGGTACCAAATAAGCAAACATGCTGTTGCATTCAAAATAAAATATTATTAAATCAAATCTAGACCGTTACAAAGACTGCACTATGAGAGTATCTAATTATTTTTCACATTTTTGGTATACTTTTGTAGGTCAAGCTTTGCGACCATGCCACATTAACATCTGCACATATTCTCTTTTCATCCGGTTTGGTGAAATCCAATATTTTTGAATTTCTGACTTTATCTGGAGTTCTAAGTGCTAAAAGGGTCACAGGCATCAATAGAACAGATGCCTCAAATGTTGAGATTTTCGTTGAATTGGATTTCCCTGCTGATACACTTACTAAATTCAATTGTGATGATATCTCACAAATTTCTGGCGCCTTGAATGGTGCCTCCATCATTGATATAAAGAGGACTACCATTGGAGATGGAGATGACCCTTGGTGATTCTCAGTATCTGTTTCTCATTTATGTTATGTTCTCTAGCATACATCAGTTGCAGAGCGATTATTTTCCTAGTATACAACATACTTTGGGTTTGGACTTTGGAACATAGTTACAAAGTTTTCTCAATAACCCTGCAAACCATGAATTAGTTCCCACATAGCAATTCTTGATACTTCTCAGTGTAAGGATAGTCTTATCTTCTGTTAACCTTGTTGATATTAGGAAACAGTATGTTGTAGTTGAATCATTCAAACTGCATATTCTGTGTGAGTGGTGAAGCTTATAATGTTTTGTAGGTTGAACTTGCCTCAGGAAAAGACGTTGCAGAACTAAAGCCGGATATTGCTGCAATAGCAAAATGCCCTGGCGGGGGCATACTTGCTTCTTGGACTGCTCCTCCAGAATCCGGATTTGATTATTATTGTCGATGCTTCTTTCCAAAATATGGAATCGATGAGGTAATATGCTAGTACCAGCTAATTTGTGCTGTCAATACTTAGTACTAAAGAATTTCTAATGAGTGTATCGAAAAGGCTTTGTTGAGAAATATTGTAGCCACCTTAAAAAAATCTAGTATTGTGTCCATCATTTTGTAATGAATCTTTGACAAAAGATTCATAAGAGGTACGGTTAGATTTTAACATTAGTAGCATTTGATGCATTCATTTTGACGAATGAGGACTATCGACGGCATACTACTAAAAACCGACAGCGACAGTTGGGGTCTGCATAAGCACTCCACTTTACATTGCTAATTCTTTTTTTCTTTCATTTAGATATCTGCTGGATATGTGGGTGATCAGCCTCTGGCTAGTCTAGTTTTATAACTAGAAAAACCTTGGCTTTGTGCTAATTTTATATCATTTTCACCCAAATTAGACTTGATTGTCCTTAAGCAGCATTTTGAGTCTATAAAGTATTTTTAGGTTAATTTAGTTGATTTAGAGTCAAATAAAGTACTTGCTGCTATTTTCTGTTTTCAGGTTAATAAAAAGAAATAATTCTGGATCTTTCGCCCCGCGAACCAGAAGCGTGACTGTTCCAGAAAATGCAATCCTCTCTGTCTCGCCCCGCGAAACATGACTCGCCTCGCGAGTAATCCAACCCTAGAAGACCAGAAGTCAGCACGGCTTATCCATGTTGAAGGTCATGGGCGTTACAGTTTGGAATTTGAAGAGTCTCGCCTCGCGAATGATCATCTCGCCTCGCGAGCTCGCCAAACACCAAAGACTGTTCGCATTATTCGCCTCGCGAAGGTGTGCTCGCCTCGCGAGTTCATGGAATTCAGAAACTGTATTTAAGCTTGTTTGAAGGCAGAACTGAGGAGTTTTTTTTAGCTTTTTATCTTTTGTTTCCTTTTTAGTTTAGATAGCTACGAAATTAGGAATGGAGAACTAGTCTCCTTGATTAGTCTACTGTAATTGGTTCCTATTTACACTTGAGGTTCTGTAATTCCTGTTTTGTTTGCTATTCTCTTTTCAATACTATGCTATATATTTCTGTTTGCTTAATTCAGGAGTGTATAGTGTTGTGTTGATTTATTTCGGTGATGTTATGTTCCTATATATAATCGCGTTTGCTTAATTCGCGTGTGTTCAATTCGTGTTCGCTTAGTTCACGAAGGGCTTAACCCCGTTTGCTTAATTCGGGAATAGGAACATATATCTGTAGTAGTGATTTCGCTTGTTAATTGTTGCTACAACCGGGAGGGGATTAAAATCTGCTTAGGGCTTGGAATTTACATGGACCGATGATAGTTGGGAAATCGAGAACAGTAGATTAATCGTCTTTAGCTTATTTGTCAATCTTTTCAACTTGCTCTGTTTTTACTGCTCTGTTTATGTTTTGTTTCTTAATTTTCTTCCAATCCAAAACCCCCCAATTCTGACTTTTTCTGTTAATAATAATCCTAAGAGTCCTTGTGAGACGATATCCGAGTTGCCGCCCTAAACTACATTTTTATAAACCGCTCGTTCTTTTTGGCGCGTGCGCGACAGCGTGTTCAGTGTGTTAGCAGGTAACATTGAGTCTAGTTTGATTATTAAGAAGTAGCGTTTACATGTTTAAATTGAAGCATTATCTGTTCTATTTAAAGGTTTAATGTAGATGGGAAGGTTTCTTTGAACTTTTTCTTCTATTGTAAAAAATTATGGAAATGCTAATCACTTGGTGATTCGCTTCAGGATCTACAGAACTTGCAAGCATGGCTGCAAGAGCAGCTGCTGAACTTTCAAACCGAGAGAACATGACAAGGCAGTACTCAAGTGGGTCACATAGTTCTTCTGGCAACTTTTTTTTTTGTTTGGTTCATTACATGACCTTAACAGTTCATAGTGGCTTGATCTTCTGATAGTTTTTAAGTCATGACTTTTGGATTGCATGCAACAATTGGTATTTGATTTTTAGAAGTTGTATGGTACCAAGGCTGTATTTTGTAACAATAGTCAAATTCATGATTTTGTGATTGAATGTGAAACTGCAAATGTTAGTGATCGGTGCCATATAATTCGCATAGATAGTGAAACTGTAATGTAAGTGAAGTGATCTGTCCGAAATTCGTCCGAACAATAACCAATAAAATCACAACACCCGTCCCAAATCTGTTGGAAAACAAAAATAAATCTGTCCGAAATTCGTCCGAACAATAACCAATAAAATCACAACATCCGTCCCAAATCCGTTGGAAAACAAAAATAAATCTGTCCGAAATTCGTCCGAACAATAACCAAAATCCGGATTTGCACGTTGTCCATATTCTGTCCGCAATCCGTCTGTAAATATTTTCGGACAGAATTTGGGACGGATTTTATAATTTCCCATGAGACTTTTTCAGATGGGTGCCATTCCGTCCGAAATCCGTCCGAAATGAATTATCCGTCCGAAATTTGTCCAATTTTCGTCCGAAATCCGTCTGTAAATCTGTCCGAAAAAGATGGATTTCTAGTAGTGCCAGAAGACCAAGAGAAAACAACTTTCACTTGTCCTTATGGCACCTTTGCTTTCAGAAGAATGTCATTTGGTCTATGCAATGCTCCAGTAACTTTCTAGATATGTATGATGGCAATTATTTCTGACTTGATTGAGAAATCCATGGAAGTGTTCATGGATGTGTCTCTGTATTTGGAGAAACCTTTCAGAATTGTTTGGTGAATCTAGAACAAATTTTGGATAGGTGTGAAGAAACTAATCTTGTATTGAACTGGGATAAGTGTCACTTCATGGTGACAGAAGGCAGTGTGCTTGGTCATAGAATTTTCATAAATGGCATTGAAGTGGATAAGGAAAAGATTGAAGTTATTGAAAACTTGCCCCCTCCCACTTCAGTTAAAGGCATCAAAAGCTTCCTTGGTCATGCTGGTTTTTACAAAAGGTTTATCAAAGACTTCTCCAAGATCTCAAAGCCACTGTGTCAGTTGCTAGAGCATGATAGGACTTTTGAATTAACAGCTGAATGTTTGATAGCATTTGAGCTTCTGAAAAGTGCTCTAATCACTGCACCTATCATAGTTCCACTTGATTGGAAGAAACCTTTTGAGCTTATGTGTGATGCAAGCAATTTGGCAGTGGGAGCAGTCTTGGGACAAAGGTATAACAAGGTGTTTCAACCTGTATACTATGCAAGTAAGTCCTTGATTGATGCTCAAATCAATTATACCACCACTGAAAAGGAGCTGCTAGAAGTGGTATTTGCCTTTGAGAAGTTTAGATCCTATCTGGTTGGTGCAAAAGTAGTGGTTTACACTGATCACTCAGCCATCAAATACCTCATTGATAATAAGGATGCTAAACCAAGGCTCATAAGGTGGGTGCTGCTGCTACAGGAATTTGACTTGGAAATCAGAGATAAGAAGGGATTGGAGAACCAAGTAGCAGATCATCTCTCAAGGTTGCAGCATCAACGGGAATAGCCATTGATGAAACTTTCCCTGATGAAAAATTGCTGGCAATGCAAGATGCTACAGCACCTTGGTATGTTGATTTGGTGAACTTTTTAGCTAGTGATTTGGTTCCCCCAGATATGAATTCACAACAAAAGAGAAAGTTCTTTCACCAAGAAAAACAATACTTCCGGGATGAACCATAACTCTACAAGGAATGGCCAGATAATATGAACAGAAGATGTGCAGCAGAAGAGGAATTCCAGGACATACTGACTAAGTGTCACGCTTCAGCATATGGAGGACACTTTGTGTTGGAACCAAAGTGGTAATGGTTTATTTAATCTCTAAAGTTTTGATGCTAACAAAAGGATTAAATTTACTTGGCAAAGTGTTAGTTGAGATCTAACAAGTGAGTTCAGTTTATGCAGGAATATTCAAAATAATATAAGGTATACAATGCTTGGACTCAGGCAAAGAATTACCCGTCCAAAGGTTATTTAAACTGTTTATATTTTAAATAACAAGTAGAATGGTTTTCCTTAGTGGACGAGGCTATAAATGAATACCTAACTAACTTGTTAGGTATAGCAAGTCCAAAGACTTGGAAGTAGACGTCCACAGAGCCACGTCAGCAGACGAGGGCTATCCTTGTAACTCAGGTATACATCCACAGTGCCTAAACTAAAACTCAGTAGAAGTCCACAGTGCCACGTCACTGGACGGAGGTTCTCTAAGGACTTAGCAAGTCCAAAGACTTGGGCAGACGAGGGCTCCTGTCACTTTAGTGGATGCAAGTTTCTATCTCTTGCGTTTTGGACGTGCACTTCAATCTCTACAGTGTTGGACGTTTGCTTCAAACACTACAGTGCTGGACGTTTGCTTCAATTACTACAGTGTTGGACGTTTGCTTCTACCATATTAGTAGACGAGCGCATCTACCTTATTAGTAGACGAGCGCTTCTACCACATTAGTAGACGAGCGCTTCTACCACATTAGTAGATGAGCGCTTCTATCACATCAGTAGACGAGCGTTTTTACCACTTTAGTGGACGAGCGTTTCTGCCACATCAGTGGACGAGCAGACTTAAAATCTTGTATAGATGCATTCTTAAAACTAAGTAGACAGTTATATATGTTCTATATGTTTGCTACCTTGAATATATGATTTAATGCAATCTGGACCATGTTGAATTTATTTCAAATGCTTGCTTATTTAATTCAGAGAATATATGTCTTTTACCTTGATGCTTCTTTTGTAGAAAATCTTTATCTCTTGGATAAAAGGAGCTTCGCACCATCGAAACCATAAACCTTTGTACTCTGTAAAAATACATTGTTGTAAAGAGCAATTCAAGTACAAAGATGGTAAGTCAAAAAGCATATCAAGTTATCAATCTCAACGGATCCAAGCATTTAATGTTACAGTCTAAACGGATACAATTTGAAGACTGTTGAAGAAGATCTAGACACAAAAGTACTTCTCAGTGAAGCATGTCAAATTATCAGTCTCAACGGATCTAAGCATTTAATGCTAAAGTCTAAACAGATACAAATTCAAAGTAACCGTTGAAGAATTACAAAATAAGAAGAAGGTCACTATATAAGTAGAAGACCTCAGATATTGAAGACAAGAACTCTTTCCTGAAACAACTTTTGCGAGCTCAACATTTGCCAATACAATTCTTGAGTAGACAAGATCTTATTCTTTCATTCTTTCAAAAGCAAAAGTCTGTAATTTATTAGTTTGAATATTGTTGTAATATTCAAGTGATCTTCAACAGTCATACTCTCACACTTAGGGAGTTAAGAAAATCAATCTTTAAATCTCTGTGATAGAGTTAGAGATTGAAAAGGCTTGGTAGAGAAAGAATACGTGTAGCCTGAAGAGGTGTTGAATACTTGTAAAATTATTGGATTATAGTGGAGAAAAACCTTCAGGTAGAAGGGACTGGACGTAACCCTTATCATTTGCAGTTTTTGTTTATACTAACTGTGGGGTTCTGAATCGGAGTTTATTATCTCTTCAAAAGAGTTTTCCTATTTGTGTGTTGTTCTTCTTGTTTTGCTTGTAAAAGGTTTGAGAAAAGACTTTTTCAAAAATCTGTTAAGAAACACAATTCAACCCCCCCTTCTTGTGTTTCCCTGTGTCAACTTCAGTTGGTATCAGAGCTCAGCCTCGAAAGGGTTGAGCATCTTGTAAGTGCTGAGGGAGTACGATCCAACGAGCATGGATACAGAAGGACATGCAATCAACATACCTCCTCTCTTTGATGGTAGTGATTATGACTACTGGAAAAAGATAATGATGGCTTTTCTTGATGCACAAAACGTGGACATCTGGGAGCTTATTGAAACTGGCTACACTGAGCCAAGAGGTGATACTGGAGCTGCTATTCCTAGAGCTGAATGGACTCAGGAGCAGAAAAGCCAACATCAACTAAACTTGAAAGCTTAGCACTATCACATGTGTGCTATCACCAGATCTGAGCATGAGAAGGTTCATAGCTGCAACACAGCTAAAGAAATCTGGGATACTCTTGCACTAGCTCATGAAGGTTCCTCACAAGTGAAGGAATCAAAGATAGGAATGCTGGTTCACCAGTATGAGCTATTCAAGATGGCTGATCATGAAACCATAGACCAGATGTTTGGAAGATTCCAAACTATCACCAACAGTCTCAACACTCTTGGAAAGGTCTATGAAAATAGAGATCATGTGAGAAAATTTTTGACAAGTCTCTCAAAGCAGTGGAGACCTAAGGTAAATTCTATCCAGGAAGCAAAGAATCTAAATACTCTTTCTCTGGAAGAGATTTTGGGGTCATTAAAAGTTCATGAACTTGAACTTAATGAAGAGGAAAATTCTAGAAAAGGAAAGTCCATTGTCTGAAAGGCCAAGAAAGTTAGTTCCTCAAAACTTAAAGTTCCTGAGTCTTCAGATGAAGTTGATTCATCAAATAATGAAGATGACTCAGATGAGGATGAACTATCTTTCATCTCCAGAAAAATACAACACATGTGGAGAAAGAAAGGTGGATTCAGAAGGAATCAACTCAACAAAAAATTCTCCAAGGAGAAATCAGATTCCAAGGAGAAAGGTCCACCCCTGTGCTTTTAATGTAAGAAACTTGGGCACTTCAAAGCTGACTGCCCAGAGCTGAAGGAGAAAAAGAAATTCTTCAAAAAGAAGAAAGGCTTGATGGCTACTTGGGAGGATATTGACCTGTCTTCTTCAGATGAAGAAGATGAAGCAAGAGAAGAAGCAAACATTTGCTTCATGGCTGACACTGGATCAGAAAGTGAATTCACTAATGCTGAGGTAATAGAATCTGATCAATCCACTCTTCAAACTGATTTTGATGAATTGTTGCCTGAATCATGCTTACAGTCTAAAGAGTATAAGAGTCTCAAAAAGAAGTTTATTACACTTTCTAGAGACTATGATAAGGTCTGCACAGTAAATCAGAACCTTAGGGATGAGAACGAAACATTAAAGTCAAACAATGCTAGTCTGACTGACAAGACTAAGTGTAAGTCTAATAGCTCTTGTGAAGTTGAAAAACTGAAACAAGATGTGACATAGTTGACAGACTCTCTGTCAAAATAGTAGGTAGCTCAGATAAATTAAATCTTATATTAAGATATTCTAGATCACCACATGACAAATCTGGCATTGGTTATGACAAAGAGAAGCAAGATGCATCTCTGAATAAACCAAAAGTGCATACACAATATAAGGCTTTTAAAGCCCGTCCACAACATACTAAGTCAAAACCAAGCCCTTCCAATACTTACTATAAAATGTGTGGAAAAAGTGGTCACATAATATATAGATGCATACATTATATGCATATTAAACATGCTAGTCCAGTGACTACTAACAAGAAAGGACCCAAGTCAATTTGGGTACCTAAAGATAAGATAATCCATGTTGCAGATCTGCTTAACAACAGGAAGGAAACAGAAGTCTTGGTACTTGGACAGTGGATGCTCACGACACATGACAGGAGAAATGTATATGTTCCAAGACCTTAGACCCAAAGATGGTGGTTGGGTCACTTTTGGAGGAAATCAAAAAGGAAAGATCATTGGTATTGGTAAAATTGGTAAACATCCTTTTCCCTCCATTGATAATGTTCTGTTAGTAAATGGTCTTAAACACAATCTGCTTAGCATTAGTCAATTATGTGATAGTGGGTTTGCTGTTTCATTTAATAAGAATATGTGTTTTGTCAAGAAAGCTGATGGATCACTCTTATTCACTGCTCAGAGGCAAAACAATCTGTATAAGATTGACTTAGAGGATCTATCAAATCAAAGTGTGTCATGTCTAGTATCCATTGAGGATAGACGATGGATTTGGCACAAAAGGTTGGGTCATGCAAGTTTGAGATTAATCTCAAAACTGAAAAAGCTTAACCTTATAAGAGGACTACCAAACCTTAATTTCAAATGTGATGCATGTCAGAAGGAAAAACAAGTCAAAGGTTCCTTTGAATCTAAGAATGTTGTTAGTACCAACAGACCACTAGAGTTGCTACACCTTGATCTCTTTGGTCAAACAAGGACTGCCTCTGTCAGTGGAAAGAAATATGGTCTTGTCATAGTAGACGACTACACTAGCTGGACATGGGTTATGTTCCTTGCTCACAAGGATAAGTCCTTCAAGGTCTTTTCTATATTCTGCAAACGTGTACAGAATGAAAAAGGCATGTGTATAGCTTCTATTAGAAGTGAGCATGGGGAAGAATTTGTCAATGAGCTATTCCATGAGTTTTGTGAAGAAAGTGGTATTCAACATAACTTCTCAATACCAAGAACACCACAGCAAAATGGTGTGGTAGAGAGAAAGAACATGTCTCTTCAAGGGATGGCTAGGACTATGCACAATGACAATTCTGTCCCTAAGCACTTCTGGGCTGAAGCTGTGAACACTGCCTGCTACATTCAAAACAGAATATACATTAGACCTATTCTGATTAAGACTCCTTATGAATTGTGGAAAGGCAAAAAACCCAACATTTCATACTTTCACCCCTTCGGATGTAAATGTTATATTTTGAATACAAAAGAGCAACTTGGTAAATTTGATGCTAAAGTAGATAATGGAATCTTTCTAGGATTTTCTGAAACTTCAAAAGGCTTTAGAGTTTATAATCCTAGAACTTTAGTTGTAGAAGAATGTATTCATGTAAAATTTGATGACAAACAGCCTGATAAGAGACTATCAGAGCTTGACGAAGATTTTGTAGATCTTGATCTAAATATCTCAGGAGAAAAACCAGAAATCAAGTTTGATATCCAAGTAGACGACACTTCACAACAACAACCAGAAACTTCCACCTCTCAACATGAAAACACTCAGAAATCTTGGTATTTCAAAAACTACCTCCCTCAAGATCAAATCATTGGTGACCCCAATGACAAGCTAAGAACTAGGTCAAACTTCATAGAACAAAGTGATTCTGCTCTTGTCTCTGAATGTGAACCAAAAACAGTGGACGAAGCTCTACTGAACGAAGGATGGATTCTTGCTATGCAAGAAGAGCTAAATCAGTTTGAGAGAAGTGAAGTCTGGACGCTTGTACCCCTTCCTGAAGACAAGTCAGTCATTCGAACAAAGTGGGTCTACAGAAACAAGCTTGATGAAGATGGTAAGGCTGTGACAAACAAGGCAAGACTTGTTGCTCAAGGCTACTCTCAAGAAGAAGGTATAGACTACACTGAAACTTTTGCACCAGTTGCTAGACTAGAAGCTATAAGAATTTTAATATCATTTGCTGCACATCATAGCTTTATGCTTTTTCAAATGGATGTTAAAAGTGCCTTCTTAAATGGGTTTATTAATGAAGAAGTATATGTCATGCAAGCTCCTGGCTTTGAAAATACAAATCACTCTGAACATGTGTATAAGCTTAAGAAAGCATTGTATGGACTTAAACAAGCTCCTAGAGCTTGGTATGATAGGTTAAGTTTGTTTCTAATGGAAAATGGTTTTAACAGAGAAAAAGTAGACACAACTCTATTTAGAAAGTCTATTAAGTCGGATTTCATTATAGTACAGATTTATGTTGATGATATCATTTTCGGTGCTACTAATGAATCTCTGTGCAAGGAATTCTCTAAGCTTATACAGAAAGAGTTTGAAATGAGTATGATGGGAGAACTCATGTTCTTTCTTGGACTTCAAATGAAGCAAACATTGGACGAGGTCTACATCCATCAAACTAAATATACAAAGGAACTTCTAAAGAGGTTTAAGATGGATGATTGCAAACCAATGAAGACCCCTATGCATCCAACATCCATACTGAACAAAGATGACAAAGAGAAAAAGGTAGACCACAAGGTATATAGAGGTATGATAGGATCTCTTTTATATCTGACTGCATCTAGGCCTAATATAATATTCAGTGTTTGCTTATGTGCTCGTTTTCAATCTGATCCTAAAGAGTCTCATTTCTCAGCAGTTAAAAGAATATTTAGATATTTAAAATGTACTACTAATATGAGTTTGTGCTTTAAGAAAAATGATGATTACAAAGAACCCAATACTGCATTCTAGAGCTAAGCACATAGAAATTAAACATCATTTTATTAGAGATTATGTGAAAAACATGTGTTTGATGTTCAATTTGTAGATACTGACCACCAATAGGCAGATATCTTTACTAAACCTCTTATTGAGGACAGATTTATCTTTATAAGAAAACATTTGAATATGTTGTATGTGGATTGAGCTAGTATAATTATTGTTAAATTGATCGTCCATTACATTTTTTCTCTACACGTCCACTAGTCATGACTTCTAGAGCAAGTGGATTCTACGCGTCCACTACCTATGACTTTGTACATCCACTCTTAGTCTTGTGTGGACTCGTCTATGCACGCATTTATTGCTGATATTATTTTGTTCTTGAACACTTTTATTTAAAATGCTTCTCTTTCCTTGTTGAGTCAGCAACTCTCATCAATCCCATCAAGACCTTTTTATGGTCCTGAGTTACCAACGCCGTTTTATCATGTCTTATCAAAGTTTTTTTTTTAAAAAAAAACCTTTTGATATTCAAGATTATTTTAAAAGAAATCTTTTCCCTCTGAGAAAGACTTTACGCTTTCACAATCTCTCGAGCTATCCCTCTTTTTATCTCTCTCTGCTCTCCAAAGCCTATCTCAGATGACCTTGATGCTGAAGCAAGTGGACAAATAATCATTGCTGATATTTTGGAAGACACTGCTGAATCATGTCATCAACAGAGCTCATCTGAAAGACAATCTTCTCAACCTCTGGTATTAGTTGTAGTGCACCCTGAAGATCAGACAAGAACTATGGACACTCTTCAAGAATCTGCAGAAAGCTCAAAGACTCTGCCATCAAAAATTGAAGAAGTTCTTGGAAAGCTGGTTAATGAAAGGGTTAGCAAACTAGTAGAAGAAAAGGTTGACAAGATAGCTAAAAAAAATCAAGGAGGATGTTCATCAGCAGGATCAAACCTTAATGGTTCCAACCTTAGAGGTTGTGAATAAAATGCTTGAATTTCTTATGGATTTCAAGAAGATTCAAACTCAGAGCCCTCCTCGACCACCTCCATTTGCTTAGTCTTCACTTTAATTTGTTCTCTTTTCTTCTTCTTGTACTGACAATGATGGTCCACTCCCTATTTACCTTTTTGGCTGATGACAAAAAGGGGGAGAAAGGAAAAGAAAGACAATTATAGGAAAAGAAAGATAGTTATATATATTATATTTAATTTAAAAAGCTGTTATGTGTTTTTCTTGTGCATATTCATTTCTACTTGATATATGGCTCTGATATACTTGTGTTTATAAAGAATGATAAGTGCTTGTATCTATCTGTTAGTCTGCTTGTCTGCTTAAACTTTTTTATTGAATGCTTTGTCTTAGGGGGAGCCTTGCAAGCTCTCTTAGACTTTGCTTTTCAAATGTAATTAGTTTTGTCATCATCAAATAGGGAGATATTGTTAGAACCAAAGTGGTTATGGCTTATTTAATCTCTAAAGTTTTGATGCTAACAAAAGGATTAAATTTGCTTGGCAAAGTGTTAGTTGAGATCTAACAAGTGAGTTTAGTTTATGCAGGAATATTCAAAATAATATAAGGTATACAATGATTGGACTCATGCAAAGAATTACCCGTCCAAAGGTTATTTAAACTGTTTATATTTTAAATGACAAGTAGACTTGTTTTCCTTAGTAGACGAGGCTATAAATGAATACCTAAATAACTTGTTAGGTATAGCAAGTCCAAAGACTTGGAAGTAGACGTCCACAGAGACACGTCAGCAAACAAGGGCTATCCTTGTAACTCAAGTATACGTCCATAGTGCCTAAACTAAAATTCAGTAGACGTCCACAGTGCCGCGTCACTAGACGGAGGTTCTCTAAGGACTTAGCAAGTCCAAAGACTTGGGCAGACGAGGGCTTTTGTCACTTTAGTGGATGCAAGTTTCTATCCCTTGCGTTTTGGACGTGCGCTTCAATCTATACAGTGCTTGACGTTTGCTACAAACACTACAGTGTTGGACGTTTGCTTCAATCACTACAGTGTTGGACGTTCGCTTCTACCATATTAGTAGACGAGCGCTTCTACCTTATTAGTAGACGAGAACTTCTACCACATTAGTAGACGAGCGCTTCTATCACATTAGTAGACGAGTGTTTTTACCACTTTAGTGGACGAGCGCTTCTGCCATATCAGTGGAAGAGCAGAATTAAAATCTTGTATAGATGCGTTCTTAAAACTAAGTAGACCGCTATATATGTTCTATATGTTTGCTACCTTGAATATATGATTTAATGCAATCTGGACCACATTGAATTTATTTCAAATGCTTGCTTATTTAATTCAAAGAATATATGTCTTTTAACTTGAAGCTTCTTTTGTATAAAATCTTTATCTCTTGGATAAAGGAACTTCGCACCATCGAAACCATAAACCTTTGTACTCTGTCAAAATACATTGTTGTAAAGATCAAGTCAAGTACAAAGATGGTAAGTCAAAAAGCATATCAAGTTATCAGTCTCAACGGATCCAAGCATTTAATGTTACAGTCTAAACGGATACAATTTGAAGACTGTTGAAGAAGATCTAGACACAAAATCACTTCTCAGTGAAGCATGTCAAATTATCAGTCTCAACGGATCCAAGCATTTAATTCTAAAGTCTAAACAGATACAAATTCAAAGTAACCGTTGAAGAATTACAAAATAAAAAGAAGGTCACTATATAAGTAGAAGACCTCAGATACTAAAGACAAGAACTCTTGCCTGAAACAACTTTTGCGAGCTCAACATTTACCAATACAATTCTTGAGTAGACAAGCTCTTATTCTTTCATTCTTTCAAAAGCAAAAGTCTGTAATTTATTAGTTTGAATATTGTTGTAATATTCAAGTGATCTTAAACTGTCAAACTCTCACACTTAGTGAGTTAAGAAGATCAATCTTTAAATCTCTGTGACCGATACGTATTTTTAAATGGGCAAGTGTACCCAGTCGTTCAAGTAATACGGTGGTAAGACCGGATGTCGTCCTCAGGGATCGGTTGCCAATTACCAATTCACAAAGTCAACAACTATCTAGACTAAACTAGGGTATGAAGTAAGATCAAAATAGAAGATAAAATAAAGCAATAAAATATTTTTGGTCTTTTGGGAATTTTAACAAACACTTGGAGGGCAACATAAATGTGGTCAAGATTGTCAGGGTTAGACTACACTGATCCTCCCTTAATTGCAATGAAATGGTTACCAACACAATTCCTAATTCAATTATGGCAATCAAGTCTTTTTAAATACTCAAACCCTAATGTCTTAGGTGGAATGAGCCTAAAACCCCAAATCAAACCCTAATGTCTTAGGTGGAGTAATCTGAGATTTTGCATTAAGAATCAAGACTTATAAGATTGAAAGCACCCCAAGACCTATGTCTAGGTTCATGAACTACTTGGCATTTGATTCATGAGCATGCCTTAACATCAATCTGTCAATTGTCTATCAAAGCAACAAATCATCCCAAGGGTGATCAAACCAAGGAAAGCATTAAGCATAGAATCAAATACTCATAAGGAAATAGAAACTTGCATTGAAACCAAATCAAATACAAACAAGTTTAGAAAAGCTACATCTAACCCCAACAACAAGGGGATTTAATTACTCATAATGAATGACAATACAAAAGCAAAGGAGAGAAGAGATGAAGAACACTCATAGAAGAATCCTCCAAACTTCTCCCATTTCCAAAGCAAGGAAAACATCCCATTTTAGGGTTGGAACCCTCTTCTAGCCGTCTGACCTCCAAGTGCAGCCTCCTACCAAATTCTGCCCTAAAACAGCCTATAAATAGTTTTTCTAGGTTTCGCCAGCTCGCGGGGTGAGACCTGCTTCGCGAGGCGAAACCGAAAAGGGGGACATCTCTGGCACAGTCAGGTCTTCAGTCTCGCGAGGCGAGACAGAAAGGGTGACTGTTGCTGTTCAGGCTGGTCTTCAGGCTCGCGAGGCGAAACCCTGGCTCGCGAGGTGAAACTTCCAGAATTCTTTTTCCACTGCTTCCTTCATTTTCCTTGACTCCAAGAGCTTCACTTTTAACCTAAAAATGTAAGATAGCATTAAATGCTTTATTTGACTCAAAATTAACTAAAATATCCTAAAAACTACTTAAGAGACTCAAAGTGTTGCTTGAGGACAATTTAAATCTAATTTGGGCGAAACGAGATATAATTAGCACAAAACCAAGGTTTTTCTAGTTATAAAAGTAGATGAGCCAGAGGCTTATCAAAATACCCCAAACTTAAACTTTGCTTGTCCCCAAGCAAACCAAAACTCAAAAAGACTCAAACTTGGCAAGCTTAAAGGATTCAATCAATTTCACACAGATTTCCTGCAATTATATCAAAACAGTTTTCTTCAATGTCTCCCCCTTTTTGCATCAGAGTAATCCCCACATTCATTTACTTTAAACAAAGAGAATCCTATCATTCATGCAATCAGTAATCTAAGTTGAGGATCCAAGTTACACACAAAAGGGAGATCACCAATTTCAAACAATTGCCTTCCTCACAAGGGCATTTAGTATTTCACTCATTCGCTCAATTTGTCAAGGCTATCAACTTTCACTCAAATTCTATTTCAAGAGAACTTCCCATGAATTTGATTTTCATCTCAAACATGGTTCCCACGAAAACATGCATGCAACATCAAAAGGACTTTTAAAGGTTGTAATGGGGCCTGGCTAAAGGTAGGATATTCAAAGGTATTACGCTTTACATCCCTAGGAATTAGGAGAGCATGAAACTTTTTACCTCGACTTCCACTCTTATTCCTTTTTTCCATTTTTCTTTTTGATGCTTTTGGGTGACTATAGCCATTTTCCTTATAATACCCTTTTTTGACATTTTTGTATTTTTTTTTCTTTTTGCCTTTGGCTCCAACCTTTATTTTTCTTTTTCTCAATCCAAAACAACATATCATATCCTTGTAGCCACCCCAAACTTAGTTTCCTTCAACCTTTGTCTTGCTAAGCATCCATGCTCTCCTAATCCTTAGATTGGGTTAACATGGTTTTTCCCGATTTTTGGCTTATCACTTAAGGTCATCAAGAAACAATAGGCTTATTAGGCTCAATGTGGCTAACTAGGGAACATGCATTAGGGATTGGTTCAATTTAGGCCAAGTAGTTATTTCAAAGAAAATTGCCTAAATCATTTGATGCAACCACATAAGCATGCAAACCATGAAGAGATTCAAGCAAATCCGGGAGAGTGCAACTTAAAAGTGATTCACACAATTAAAAACAAAGTTGGAGGCTCAAATTCCTCACCTGGACATTTTTCGCAAATTGTTTGGCCAAGATTCAATCCCTAATGTGTGCATCCCTTCACCCCAAACTTATCATAAATCATGCAATCACAACAAAATATCTCAAAGTTTAATTTTCAATTTTTCACATGGGGATCAATTCTCAATTTTCAAAACCTAGGGGGAAATCATCAGCAGTCAACAATTATCATGCGGTCAATCTATGCTAGATTTAATTAGAGTCCATCAAGCTCACCGACACAACAGTCAACACAAATAAGACTCGAAGCAAAGAAAAACAAAGCAAAGATAGTTAAAAAGAAAAAAGTTTAGAAAAACTCATGAAGGCGGTTCCACCAGGGTCCCACTGCTTGTGATACAGCGGCCAAGGAATGCTCAAAGTGTAATATGATCCTGCCGGATCCCACGACCTGCAGCATAAATATGGAAGTGAGCGCTCGAAAACCATGCTGACTTCTCCAAATGGGAATCACTTTTCAATTCCTCTCGGGTCAAAGATGACCCCTTTATCAACAAAGTCTTCCCAATAAAAATGGGGTTCAACCTCTTGGACTTGCCATAGTGCCTTCATATTTAGAGATTCAAATTCCAGTCTCTCAGGCAGAGGCTTGAACTCCATCGGTGGTTGCTTCACAGTGTGAGGTGGCAAACAAGTCGAGAGGATCACTGGTGCTGCTTTGGCTTCTACACAATCTTCATTCGCTGAATCACCAAATCCATCACCTTCCATATATGTAGAAATATCAGCACAAATCACACAAGTGTTTCTCCCATCACAATCAACATATGCATAGGAGCCAATAGAATCCTTTAATTCCAACAGTTCTTCATCATCCTCTAGCATGGTGAAATAGATGTCCTCCAAATGCCGCTTCCTTTCAATCTCTTTAGTCAAGGGCTCAATGGGAGGTGGTGCAGCTATGTTCTCACAAACAGGTTCTTCTCTTCTTGACTCGGTTGCACCCACCTCTTCATCTTCCTTTTCATCCATTATGGCATCATCTTCATCATCATACATTATTGCATTACCTTCATCATCATCCATCAAGTTCCAAATTGGCATTTTGGATAGTTGGTTAGAGAGTTTCTCAATACATACCCCGAGACTTCGAATGGTATCTTCTTGATTTTTTAAACTTTCCATTGTTGTTACCATGAAGTTCTCCAAAATATCCTCTAAGTGAGACCGACCATCCGGAATAGGTTGCTCAAAATTGACTGTGATTTCGGATATGAAGTTCTCCCAAGCAACTTCCAATGGTGATGGCTCATCATACCATTGAGATGGTTGTGGTTGATATGAAGGTGAGGAAGATTCCCAATGTTCCTCTTGATCAATCCAAGCATTGTTTGGAGGATTCCCCCACCAAGGAGTGGAAGTGTTGGGAAATTGATTTCCCCATTTAGAATAGCCTACTAATGGTGGAGGAGGGACTGTGGCCCTTGACAACGTATTGCTCACTTGATGGATGTCCATGGCCAATTGCAGCATATCTGCCCGCAGTTGAAGCTCAAACATCTCAATTTCTGCATCAGATGGATGATAACAATTGTAGTCCATGATCCTGTCAAATCAATTTCCACCTCACAGACAAATAAGGCCCAAGATTAAAGAAACACAAATTCAAATATATACAAAACTAACAAAAGAAAGACATCCAATATATACAGAAAAATAAAATAAAAGTGTCTAGATTAGTTGTCTCCCTTGTTACTACTGATATTGGCAAAGCTAATCCCCGGCAACGGCGCCAAATACTTGATACGTATTTTTAAATGGGCAAGTGTACCCATTCGTTCAAGTAATACGGTGGTAAGACTGGATATCGTCCTCAAGGATCGGTTGCCAATTACCAATTCACAAAGTCAACAACTATCTAGACTAAACTAGGGTATGAAGTAAGATCAAAATAGAAGATAAAATAAAGCAATAAAATATTTTTGGTCTTTTGGGAATTTTAACAAACACTTGGAGGGCAACATAAATGTGGTCAAGATTGTCAGGGTTAGACTACATTAATCCTCCCTTAATTGCAATGAAATGGTTACCAACACAATTCCTAATTCAATTATGACAATCAAGTCTTTTTAAATACTCAAACCCTAATGTCTTAGGTGGAATGAGCCTAAAACCCCAAATCAAACCCTAATGTCTTAGGTGGATTAATCTGAGATTTTGCATTAAGAATCAAGACTTATAAGATTGCAAGCACCCCAAGACCTATGTCTAGGTTCATGAACTACTTGGCATTTGATTCATGAGCATGCCTTAACATCAATCTATCAATTGTCTATCAAAGCAACAAATCATCCCAAGGGTGATCAAACCAAGGAAAGCATTAAGCATAGAATCAAATACTCATAAGGAAATAGAAACTTGCATTGAAACCAAATCAAATACAAACAAGTTTAGAAAAGCTACATCTAACCCCCAACAACAAGGGGATTTAACTACTCATAATGAATGACAATACAAAAGCAAAGGAGAGAAGAGATGAAGAACACTCATAGAAGAATCCTCCAATCTTCTCCCATTCCCAGAGCAAGGAAAACATCCCCTTTTAGGGTTGGAACCCTCTTCTAGCCGTCTGACCTCCAAGTGCAGCCTCCTACCAAATTCTGCCCTAAAACAGCCTATAAATAGTTGTTCTGGGTTTCGCCCGCTCGCGGGATGAGACCTGCTTCGCGAGGCGAAACCGAAAAGGGGGACATCTCTGGCACAGTCAGGCCTTCAGTCTCGCGAGGCGAGACAGAAAGGGTGACTATTGCTGTTCAGGCTGGTCTTCAGGCTCGCAAGGCGAAACTTCCATAATTCCTTTTCCACTGCTTCTTTCATTTTCCTTGACTCCGAGAGCTTCACTTTTAACCTGAAAATGTAAGATAGCATTAAATGCTTTATTTGACTCAAAATTAACTAAAATATCCTAAAAACTACTTAAGAGACTCAAAGTGTTGCTTGAGGACAATTTAAATCTAATTTGGGCGAAACGAGATATAATTAGCACAAAACCAAGGTTTTTCTAGTTATAAAACTAGATGAGCCAGAGGCTTATCAGTGACAGAGTTAGAACCTGAATAGGCTTGGTAGAGAAAGAATACTTGTAGCCTGAAGAGGTGTTGAATACTTGTAAAGCTATTGGATTATAGTGGAGAAAAACCTTCAGGTAGAAGGGACTGGACGTAACTCTTGGTTGGAAGAGAGTGAACCGGGATAAAACACTTGCGTGAATCTTCTAAACTCTTATCTTTTACAGTTTTTGTTTATTCTAACTGTGGGGTTCTGAATCTGAGTTTATTATCTCTTCAAAAGAGTTTTCCTGTTTGTGTGTTGTTCTTCTTGTTTTGCTTGTAAAAGGTTTGAGAAAAGACTTTTTCGAAAAACTGTTAAGAAACACAATTCAACCCCCTTCTTTTGTTTCCCTGTGTCAACTTCACTTTGGTGACATGAGAACTGCTGCCAAAGTTCTCCAATCAGGTTTATTCTTGCCTACTCTATTTAAGGATGCACATGAATTTGTTAAACATTGTGATAGCTGCCAAATGGTTGGGAATTTATCCAATAAAAATGAAATGCCCTTGTCCATGGTATCCGCTAATTTGTCAAAAATAATACATATTAAAATACATTCAATAACAATAGCAGCATCAACCACTCAAAAACATATAGCTAAAGAACAATTCACCTCAATGCATCACATTCCACATACCAAGTAATTTCTTAAAATAATCCAAGTGGCTCGAAGACCTCATAATTAAATTGGCCTCTTGTCAGCATGCCATAAATCTCACACATTACACGACAATGGCGTCTCATTGCCCACCCCTACTCATGTGGAGTGTTTCGATGTCACCCTCTTGTCGAGGACATTTCCATTTCGATACCTCCCATGTGCACATGGCGGTATTTCTTCCTTTTCGACACCCCAGCGTGTGGCAGTGTTACTTTCGATACCCCTTTATAAGTGGTATTGCTCAATTTCGACATCCTAAATATATGGCGATGTTACTTTCGATGCCCCATTATGGTGGTATTACTCTTCGATACCCCTATCATAGGCGGTATTGCGGCAAACATCATACAACATATCATAAGTCACAAATTTCATGTCACATACATGTAACAAGTCATTTACCATAAATTAAATATTTAATCTTATCAAGCATACCAAATAAACATACATCATGTTATCAAGTAATTTTGCAGGTACACTAAGGCAATTATGAACATCAAGACATAACAACATAATCGAGCACATCATGATTTCAATTTAACAACTATCCCTTTTTATGAAAAACCCTCAATTTCAGAAATGAAGATAATAGCAACATGCATCAAATTAATTTTAAAAAAAATTCTCTAAACCATAGGTTAAATTGTTGTCAACACAAACAACTTGTATACCATGGAAAGGGGTTCAAAAAATGTATTGCTACTTACCTCTCGAAGACATCCAAAATACTCTAAAAATTGTCTATAATAGAAGCTATTGCTTTTCTAAAAATTCTTCTTCCCTTCAGTTGTGTTATTGGATTTGTGTTCTGTTGCCTTTGAATTGCCAAAGAAAAGAAATGCCCGTCAGATGCGCTTCCTCGCTAACGCTATGGTCCCTTTGCGGTGGCCAAAAACCCTTCCTAAATGCAACCCTGATGTGTTTCCTTTTAACCTTAACATATATTTTTATTTATTTAACCCATATGATTTTCTTTTGGCAAAAGCCAAAAGCCTATAAAAGGTTACTTGGGCTTAACGCCCCTATATATATATATATATATATATATATGTTGTCAAAAGCCCTAATAGAAAACCAAGGTCTCCAAGTTGAAACCCCTTTTCGATTAGTTAGAAACCTGAAAAATGAATTGATCCTTGGAACTCCGTTCATTAGATCACTTTTCCCTCTTTCCATTACTCATAATGGAATTACAACTCAACATCTGGGTAAAGACATAGTATTCCCATTCATCAGAAGCCTATCATTCGAGATTTAAATCTTCTCGATTGTAAGGTTAACCAAATCAATTTCTTGAAAGAAGAAATATCTTTTAAGAATATAGAGTTGCAGTTGCAACAACCAAACGTCAAGAGAAGGTCCTGATCCTTTTCGAAGAAATCCAAAAGTCTATCTGTTCTGATTTGCCCACAGCATTTTGGAATAGAAAGAAGTACTTTGTAGATTTGCCTTACGAACAAGATTTCAATGAGAGGCAAATTCCAACCAAATCTAGACCAATCCAAATGAATCATGAACTCCTTAAGTATTGTCAAAAGGAAATTGACGATTTCTTAAGCAAAGGTTTAATCAGAGAGAGCAAATCTCATTGGTCTTGTTCTGCTTTTTACGTCAATAAGCAGGAAGTTTTTAGCTTATCCAGATATTTTCTTCTTTCATCTCGGTCAGCTAAAGAATTAATAATTTCAAAAAGGAGATCTTGCTCCTTAGTTAAGACATTAATTTCAGGAGATGAATCAGAACTAAGATTATATATATATATATATTGAAGTTGACACAGGGAAACACAAGAAGGGGGGGTTGAATTGTGTTTCTTAACAGATTTTCGAAAAAGTCTTTTCTCAAACCTTTTACAAGCAAAACAAGAAGAACAACACACAAACAGGAAAACTCTTTTTAAGAGATAATAAACTCAGATTCAGAACCCCGCAGTTAGTATAGACAAAAACTATAAAAGATAAGGGTTTAGAAGATTCACGCAAGTGTTTTATCCTGGTTCACTCTCTTCCAACTAAGAGTTACGTCCAGTCCCTTCTACCTGAAGGTTTTTCTCCACTATAATCCAATAGCTTTACAAGTATTCAACACCTCTTCAGGCTACAAGTATTCTTTCTCTACCAAGCCTCTTCAGGCTCTAACTCTATCACAAAGATTTAAAGATTGATCTTCTTAACTCACTAAGTGTGAGAGTATGACAGTTTAAGATCACTTGAATATTACAACAATATTCAAACTAATAAATTATAGACTTTTACTTTTGAAAGAACGAAAGAATAAGAGCTTGTCTACTCAAGAATTGTATTGGCAAATGTTGATCTCGCAAAAGTTGTTTTTGGCAAGAGTTATTGTCTTTAGTATCTGAGGTCTTCTACTTATATAGTGACCTTCTTCTTCTTTTGTAATTCTTCAACGGTTACTTTGAATTTGTATCTGTTTAGACTTTAGCATTAAATGCTTGGATCCGTTGAGACTGATAATTTGATATGCTTCACTGAGAAGTGTTTTTGTGTCTAGATCTTCTTCAACAGTCTTCAAATTCTATCCGTTTAGACTGTAGTATTAAATGCTTGGATCCGTTGAGATTGATAATTTGATATGCTCTCTGACTTACCATCTTTCTTTTCCTTTCTCCCCCTTTTTGTCATCAGCCAAAAAAGGTAAATAGGGAGTGGACCATCTTTGTCAGAACAAGAAGAAGAAAAAGAGAACAAAAGTGAAGACTAAGCTGATGGAGGTGGTGGAGGAGGACTTTGAGTTTGACTCTTCTTGAAATCCATAAGAAATTTAAGCATTTTATTCACAACCTCTAAGGTTGGAGCCATTGAGGTTTGATCCTGCTGATGAACATCCTCCTTGATTTTTTTTTCAGCTATCTTGTCAACCTTTTCTTCTACTAATTTGCTAACCCTTTCATTAACCAGCTTTCCGAGAACTTCTTCAATTTTTGATGGCAGAGTTTTTGAGCTTTCTGCAGATTCTTGAAGAGTGTCCATAGTTCTTGTCTGATCTTCAGGGTGCACTTTCGCTAATGCCAGAGGTTGAGAAGATTGTCTTTCATATGAGCTCTGTTGATGACACGATTCAACAGTGGGTTCCAAAATATCAGCAATGATTATTTGTCCACTTGCTTCAGTATCAAGGTTATCTGAGATAGGCTTTGGAGAGCAGAGAGAGATAAAAAGAGAGATAGCTCGAGAGATTGTGAAAGCGTAAAGTCTTTCTCAGAGGCAAAAGATTTCTAAAATAATCTTGAATATCAAAAGGTTTTTTAAAAAAAAAACTTTGATAAGACATGATAAAATGGCATTGGTAACTCGGGACCATAAAAAGGTCTTAATGGTATTGATGAGAGTAGCTGACTCAGCAAGGAAAGAGCAGTGTTTTAAATAAAAGTGTTCAAGAACAAAATAATAACAGCAATAAATGTGTGCACAGACAAGTCCACACAAGACTAAGAGTGGACGTGTAAAGTCATAGGTAGTGGACGTGTAGAATCCACTTTCTCTGGACGTCATGACTAGTGGACCTGCAGAGAAAACATGCAATGGACGATCAATTTAACAATAATTATACTAGCTCAATCCACATACAACATATTCAAATATTTTCTTATAAAGATAAATTTGTCCTCAGCAAGAGGTTTAGTAAAGATATCTGCCCATTGGTGGTCAGTAGCTATGAATTGAACATCAAACACACCTTTTTGCACATAATCTCTAATAAAATGATGTTTAATTTCTATGTGCTTAGCTCTAGAATGCAGTATTGGGTTCTTTGATAAATTGATTGCAGCAGTATCATCACACATAAGTGGAATACTACTTACAAATACATTGTAGTCCTCCAATTGGTGTTTGATCCATAGAAGTTGTGGGCAGCAGCTTGCAGCTGATATGTATTCTGCTTCAGCAGTTGATAGAGCAATGGTACTTTGCCTTTTGCTTGACTATGATACTAGGTTAGCTCCAATGAAGTGACATCCTCCACTGGTGCTTTTCTTTTAATTCTATCTCCAGCATAGTCAGCATCACAAAAACCAACTAATCTGTAATCATCATTTTTCTTACAGCACAAACCCAGATTAGTAGTACCTTTTAAATATCTAAATATTCTTTTAACTGCTAAGAGATGAGACTCTCTAGGATCAGATTGAAAACGAGCGCATAAGCAAACACTGAACATTATATCAGGCCTAGACGCAGTCAGATATAAAAGAGATCCTATCATACCTCTATATACCTTCTGGTCTACCTTTTTCTCTTTGTCATCTTTGTTCAGTATGGACGTCGGATGCACAGGGGTATTCATTGGTTTGAAATCATCCATCTTAAACCTCTTTAGAAGTTCCTTTTGTATATTTAGTTTGATGGATGTACACCTCGTCCACTGTTTGCTTCACTTGAAGTCCAACAAAGAACTTGAGTTCTCCAATAATACTCATTTCAAACTCTTTCTGCATAAGCTTAGAGAATTCCTTGCACAGAGATTCATTAGTAGCACCGAAAATGATATCATCAACATAAATCTGTACTATAATTAAATCAGACGTAATAGACTTGTGTTGTGTCTACTTTTCCTCTGTTAAAACTATTTTCCATTAGAAACGAACTTAACCTATCATACCAAGCTCTAGGAGCTTGTTTAAGTCCATACAATGCTATCTTAAGCTTATACACATGTTCAAGGTGATTTGTATTTTCAAAGACAGGAGGTTGCATGACATATACTTCTTCATTAATAAACCCATTTAAGAAGGTACTTTTAACATCCATTTGGAAAAGCATAAAGCTATGATGTGCAGCAAATGATATTAAAATTCTTATAGCTTCTAGTCTAGCAACTGGTGCAAAAGTTTCAGTGTAGTCTATACCTTCTTCTTGAGAGTAGCCTTGAGCAACAAGTCTTGCCTTGTTTCTCACAACCTTACCATCTTCATCAAGCTTGTTTCTGTAGACC
Organism: Sophora flavescens; assembly: GCA_030762895.1. Taxonomy (NCBI): domain Eukaryota; kingdom Viridiplantae; phylum Streptophyta; class Magnoliopsida; order Fabales; family Fabaceae; genus Sophora; species Sophora flavescens. Next base: position 69,267,802 of record CM061062.1, on the reverse strand, counting down.
CACTTTGTTCGAATGACTTACTTGTCTTTAGGAAGGGGTACAAGCGTCCAGACTTCACTTCTCTCAAACTGATTTAGCTCTTCTTGCATAGCAAGAATCCATCCTTCGTCCAGTACAGCTTCGTCCACTGTTTTTGGTTCACATTCAGAGACAAGAGCAGAATCACTTTGTTCTCTGAAGTTTGACCTAGTTCTTAGCTTGTCATTGGGGTCACCAACGATTTGATCTTGAGGATGATAGTTTTTGAAATACCAAGATTTGAGTGTTTTCCTGTTGAGAGGTGGAAGTTTCAGGTTGTTGTTGTGAAGTGTCGTATACTTGGTTATCAGACTTGATTTCTGGTTTTTCTCCTGAGATATTTAGATAAAGATCTGCAAAAACTTCATCAAGCTATGATAGTCTCTTATCAGGCTGTTTGTCATCAAATTTTACATGAATACATTCTTCTACAAATAAAGTTCTAGGATTATAAACTCTAAAGCCTTTTGAAGTTTCAGAAAATCCTAGAAGGATTCCATTATCTACTTTAGTGTCAAATTTACAAAGTTGATCTTTTGTATTAAAAATATAACATTTACATCCGAAGGGGTGAAAGTATGGAATGTTGGGTTTTATGCATTTCCACCATTCATAAGGAGTCTTATTCAGAATTGGTCTAATGTATATTCTGCTCTGAATGTAGCAGGCAGTGTTCACAGCTTCAGCCCAGAAGTTCTTAGGGACAGAATTGTCATTGAGCATAGTCCTAGCCATCTCTTGAAGAGACCTGTTCTTTCTCTCTACCACACCATTTTGCTGTGGTGTTCTTGGTATTGATAAGTTGTGTTGAATACCACTGTATTCACAAAACTCATGGAATAGCTCATTGACAAATTCTCCCCCATGGTCACTTCTAATAGAATCTATACACATGCCTTTTTCATTATGTACACGTTTGCAGAATACAGAAAAGACCTTGAATGACTCATCCTTGTGAGCAAGGAACATAACCCATGTCCATCTAGTGTAGTCGTCTACTATGACAAGACCATATTTCTTTCCACTGACAGAGGCAGTCCTTGTTGGACGAAAGAGATCAAGGTGTAGCAACTCAAGTGGTCTGTTTGTAGTAACAACATTCTTAGATTCAAAGGAACCTTTGACTTGTTTTCCCTTCTGACATGCATCACAGAGAGCATCAGATTTGAAACTAAGGTTTGGTAGTCCTCTTACAAGGTTATGCATTTTCATTTTTGAGATTAATCTCAAACTTGCATGACCTAACCTTTTGTGCAAAATCCATCGTTCATCCTCAATGGACACTAGACATGACACACTTTGATTTGAGAGATCCTCTAAGTCAATCTTATACAGATTGTTTTGCCTCTGAGTAATGAATAAGAGTGATCCGTCATCTTTTTTGACAAAACATATATTCTTATTAAATGAAACAGCAAACCCACTATCACATAATTGACTAATGCTAAACAAATTGTGTTTAAGACCATTTACTAACAGAACATTATCAATGGAGGGAAAAGGATGTTTACCAATTTTACCAATACCAATTATCTTTCCTTTTTGATTTCCTCCAAAAGTGACCCAGCCACCATCTTTGGGTCTAAGGTCTTGGAACATATACCTTTCTCCTATCATGTGTCGTGAGCATCCACTGTCCAAGTACCAGGACTTCTGTTTCCTTCCTGTTGTTAAGCAGATCTGCAACAGGGATTATCTTATCTTTAGGTACCCAAATTGACTTGTATCCTTTCTTGTTAGTAGTTAGTGGACTAGCATGTTTAATATGCATATAATGTATGCATCTGGATATTATGTGACCACTTTTTCCACACACTTTACAGTAAGTATTGGAAGGGCTTGGTTTTGACTTAGTATGCTGTGGACGAGCTTTAGAAGCCTTATATTGTGTATGCACTTTTGGTTTATTCAGAGATGCATCTTGCTTTTCTTTATCATAACCAATGCCAGATTTGTCATGTGGTGATTAAGAATATCTTAATATAAGATTTAATTTATCTGAGCTACCTACTATTTTGACATAGAGTCTGTCAAGTATGTCACATCTAGTTTCAGTTTTTCAACTTCACAAGAGCTATTAGACTTACACTTAGTCTTGTCAGTAAGACTAGCATTGTTTGACTTTAATGTTTCGTTCTCATCCCTAAGGTTCTGATTTACTATGCGGACCTTATCGTAGTCTCTAGAAAGTTTAATAAACTTCTTTTTGAGACTCTTATACTTTTTAGACAGTAAGCATGATTCATGCAGCAATTCATCAAAATCAGTTTGAAGAGTGGATGGATCAGATTCAATTACCTCAGCATCAGTGAATTCACTTTCTGATCCAGTGTCAGCCATGAAGCAAATGTTTGCTTCTTCTCCAGCTTCATTTTCTTCATTTGAAGTAGACAAGTCAAGATCCTCCCAAGTAGCCATCAATCCTTTCTTCTTTTTGAAGAATTTCTTTTTCTCCTTCAGCTCTGGGCAGTCATCTTTGAAGTGCCCAGGTTTCTTACATTCAAAGCATAGGGGTAGACCTTTCTCCTTGGAATCTGATTTCTCCTTGGAGAATTTTTTGTTGAGTTGCTTCCTTCTGAATCCACCTTTCTTTCTCCATATGTGTTGTATTTTTCTGGAGATGAAAGATAGTTCATCCTCATCCGAGTCATCTTCATTATTTGATGAATCAGCTTCATCTGAAGACTCAGCAACTTTAAGCATTTTTAGGAACTAGTTTTCTTGGCCTTTAGGGCAATGGACTTTCCTTTTCTGGAATTTTCCTCTTCATTAAGTTCAAGAACTTTTAATGACCCCAGAAGCTCTTCCAGAGAAAGAGTATTCAAAATCTTTGTTTCATGGATAGCAATTACCTTAGGTCTCCACTGCTTTGAGAGACTTCTCAAAAATTTTCTCACATGATCTCTATTTTCATAGACCTTTCCAAGAGACCTGAGACTATTGGTGATAGTTTGGATCTTCCAAACATCTGGTCAATTGTTTCATGATCAACCATCTTGAATAGCTCATACTGGTGAACCAGCATGCTTATCTTTGATTCCTTCACTTGTGAGGAACCTTCATGAGCTAGTGCAAGAGTATCCAAGATTGCTTTAGCTGTGTTGCAGCTATGAACCTTGTCATGCTCAGATCTGGTGATAGCACACATGAGATAGTGCTTAGCTTTCAAGTTTAGTTGATGTTGGCTTTTCTGCTCTGGAGTCCATTCAGCTCTAGGAATAGCAGCTCCAGCATCATCTCTTGGCTCAGTGTAGCCAGTTTCAATCAGCTCCCAGATGTCCACGTTTTGTGCATCAAGAAAAGCCATCATTCTCTTTTTCCAGTAGTCATAATCACTACCATCAAAGAGAGGAGGTCTGTTGATTGCATGTCCTTCTGTATCCATGCTTGTTGGATCGTACTCCCTCGGCACTTGCTAGATGCTCAACCCTTTCGAGGCTGAGCTCTGATACCAACTGAAGTTGACACAGGGAAACACAAGAAGGGGGGGGGGGGTTGAATTGTGTTTCTTAACAGATTTTCGAAAAAGTCTTTTCTCAAACCTTTTACAAGCAAAACAAGAAGAACAACACATAAACAGGAAAACTCTTTTGAAGAGATAATAAACTCAGATTCAGAACCCCACAGTCAGTATAGGCAAAAACTATAAAAGATAAGGGTTTAGAAGATTCACGCAAGTGTTTTATCCTGGTTCACTCTCTTCCAACCAAGAGTTACGTCCAGTCCCTTCTACCTGAAGGTTTTTCTCCACTATAATCCAATAGCTTTACAAGTATTCAACACCTCTTTAGGCTACAAGTATTCTTTCTCTACCAAGCCTCTTCAGACTCTAACTCTATCACAGGGATTTAAAGATTGATCTTCTTAACTCACTAAGTGTGAGAGTACGACTGATAATTTGATATGCTTCACTGAGAAGTTCTTTTGTGTCTAGATCTTCTTCAACAGTCTTCAAATTATATCCGTTTAGACTGTAGCATTAAATGCTTGGATCCATTGAGACTGATAACTTGATATGCTCTCTGACTTACCATCTTTGTAGTTGACTTGATCTTTACAACAATGTATTTTGACAGAGTACAAAGGTTTATGGTTTCGATGGTGCGAAGTTCCTTTTGTCCAAGAGATAAAGATTTTATACAAAAGAAGCATCAAGGTAAAAGACATATATTCTTTGAATTAAATAAGCAAGCATTTGAAATAAATTCAACGTGGTCCAGATTGCATTAAATCATATATTCAAGGTAGCAAACATATGGAACATATATAGCTGTCTACTTAGTTTTAAGAACGCATCTATACAAGATTTTAATTCTGCTCGTCCACTGATGTAGCAGAAGCGCTCGTCCACTAAAGTGGTAAAAACGCTCGTCTACTAATGTGATAGAAGCGCTCGTCTACTATTGTGGTAGAAGTGAACGTCCAACACTGTAGTGATTGAAGCAAACGTCCAGCACTGTAGTGTTTGAAGCAAACGTCCAAGACTGTAGAGATTGAAGCGTACGTCCAAAATACCAGAGATAGAAACTTGCATCCACTAAAGTGATAGAAGCCCTCGTCTGCCCAAGTCTTTGAATTTTCTAAGTCCTTAGAGAACCTCCGTCTAGTGACATGGCACTATGGACGTCTACTGAATTTTAGTTTAGGCACTATGGACGTATACTTGAGTTACAAGGATAGCCCTCATCTGCTGACGTGGCTCTGTGGACATCTACTTCCAAGTCTTTGGACTTGCTATACCTAAGAAGTTAGTTAGGTATTCATTTATAGCCTCGCCTACTAAGGAAAACCAGTCTACTTGTCATTTAAAATATAAAAAGTTTAAATAACCTTTGGACGGGTAATTCTTTGCATGGGTCCAAACATTGTATACCTTATATTATTTTGAATATTCATGCATAAACCGAACTCACTTGTTAGATATCAATTAACACTTTGCCAAGCAAATTTAATCCTTTTGTTAGCATCAAAACTTTAGAGATTAAATAAACCATAACCACTTTGGTTCCAACACACACACACACACACACACACACACACACACATATATATATATATATGATTTAATTGATAGACACTGACAGTGTAAAGATTTTTATGTTGTCAACCAATCAAAAATTGATAAATCATTAAAAATCTTTGACTCTTGTCCTAACCACCTTAAAAGTCATTCAAACCATGATTTCTGATTGGTTGACAGTGTAAAAAAATTTACAGTGACAGTGCATAACAATTTATATATATATATATATATATATATATATATATATATATATATATATTGCATTATTTATTTATAATAGTTAAGTACTTTCAATAAATTCTTATACTATTAAATTTTTACGTTAAACCTCTTAATTATATTTTATTTGTAATATAATTTTTAAAAACCTAATACTTTTTTATCAAATTAATTATATTAATTATATTAAAATTTTAGGATGTTACATTTCTGAGCCCAAAAAGAAGAAGCTGATCCCAAATAGCCCCCAGCAAGACCAGAGGAGCGGAAAAAGGGCTCGTGCTGTAGCATCACACAAAGTTCCTCCCTCTGCCACGGAAGAAACAGAGACTACTCCTCAGCTCCCCAAGCAAGTCAAGAAGTTCAAAAACACTGCTGGAAGGGGAGCACCATAATGCAAATAGCTGCTGAGTATGCTTCAACTGATGAAGAAGATGAGGAAGATGATGCACCACTTCTTCCTCCTTCAAAGAAAGCAAAGCTAGTTGTATCATCTACAGCAGCCAAGATTAAACAAGAGAAGGTTTTAGCACAACATGATGAAATGGAAGGGGATGATGCTGCTGAGCAGGCTGAGGAAGCTGAGCAGGCTAAAGCAGGGGAGGAAGCAGAGGAAGGAACTGAGGAGGAACATGCTGAAGAGGAGGAAGAGGAAGAAAATGAAGAAGGAGAGGAAGATGTCCAGATCACCGGAACAACATCAAGGAAGGTACCTTCCACCAAAAGTGGGGTACCAGGAGGAGCACTCGCGTCAAAGCGCCACTGGCTTGAAACAGAGCCTTAGAAGCTGCATCATCCCACAACAGGATGCATTTTCTGAGCCCTCCACTCATTACCATCAATTTCTGCTTTAAATTTCTGCAGTAGTTGGTCATTAGGACCTTTTATAACTCAGTCTATTTAGGAACATGTTTGTAGGGCCATTAGGGCCATAGTTGTCTAAATCTTTGTCTGTTGTTGGCTAAATAGAAGTGGCATATGGCCTTTTTGGTGTGCTTCAATTGGACTTAATGAATGAAACACTTGCTAAATAACTAAATACTCTGAATTGAATACACATTGTTAATTTTGTTGCACCATTGGTTTAGTTAAGAGGACACATGTGTTGTAGCATGAACCGCTAAATGTGAGCTTGAGTGATAGAACTACATTGCACATATACATCACACTCATGCATTATCTGTAAGGCTTGTTTTGATTCCATTTAATCCGAATATAAACTATTTGCACACACTTTATGCTTCAGGCATTTTCTTGAATTTTTTTAGTTTTGCTAGAACATTAACAGCCAACCCTCTCGATAAATATGTCCATAGTGTTGCCACTTTGAGCCTTAGCCCTTTATTGTGATAACTAGCACATTACAAGCCCTTAACTGGAAAAAAACAAAAATACCCAAATAGGTTGAGTTTAGGGATGTTTTTTGTGGCTATGTTTTGAAACAAGTTTGGGGGTAGCTTGAGGACAAGCACTAACTTAAGTTTGGGGGTGTTGTGCTGTGCAACTTACGTATAGAAAACTGCAAATGGGGAAAGAAGGAAAGGAATAAAGAACACACAAATATGATGATTCATTTTCCTTTAAAAAAACTAAAAAATGAGAGCAAAAGAACACTTCATATCATGAAAATATAACAAAAATTGTTCTTTGCTCTCAACAAAAGTAATAAAGTGTGGGTTTTAGAGAGGAAGGGAAAGAATGGCAAAGACCAAAAATTGGAATTGTGGAAACACTTGGAGTGTTGAGCTGAATTGAAAAGCATCCCTTTGCTCTACCTTGTGATGAGCTACTCATCCAAAATTTTAATCTCACATGTCCTAAGCCCCATTACAACCATAAAAGTCGTCTTGTTGTGTGCAATGCTGTGTTGTTTTGATTGTGATAGAACCTTATCAAGCTTAAATCAGAGATGTATGTTTGTGTTGAGAGTGAAATTCTGATGAGAGGGTGAGAAACAGAACCAACTATTCTGAGTGAATTTGCTACCACATGTGTTAATCTGAATCTAGACTCGTTTTATGATACTTGTTGATGTGTGTATGATTGAAAATGTGTTTTGTTGTTATTGCAAGTGTAGAATTCTGTGTTTTGAAAAGAAAGAAAAGAAAAACAGTGTTAGCCGTGCATGCCATTCAGTGGGCAGAGTTGTTTGTTGCCCTGTTTTCCCTTTTTCATTACTTGAGGGCAAGCAATGGTTCACGTTTGGGGTGTGATAACTCTTTGAAAGAAGAGTTATTCATTATCTTTTTACTCTCATCTGTTGCTTTCTTTTAAGTATAAGTCTCAGTTTTTGCCAATAAATATGCAAGTTATAAATATTTGTGGTTGAGTTAAATAGTTATTAGTATGTGCTCTTATAATGCTATATCATTATCTCGTGTATTTCTATGTGCTTACACAGAGAGTTGCTGGAGAATGGATAAAGCATTGAGTAAGGAGTCCTTGACTGTTGCAGCAAGTTGAACTTCATAAGTTCTGCACAAGAGGACAAAGCAGATGTGGACACCTTTTCTCTCTCCTCACAAGCGCTTGTACCTCTGTAATGTGGAGCCCACGTGCCTAGGGATCAGCGCTCCTACACATTTGGAAATGGGCTAGGGTTCTTAATTTAGTATTGTTAAATGCTGGCCCAAAAAAGAATGAAAAAGGGTAGAGGAATATAAACCTTGGTAACCCTAAAAAGACACAATTTTTATGACATATTCTCGTTGTCTAACCTAGGGGAGTGAGCAGCGTCGAGCTCTTCATCTTCAACCTCCTTGTTTCTACCATTTTCATTTTCTCTACCATTGTAACGAACTCGTTCTTATTTATAGTTTCTGTTTTACTTAAGCTCGACACGAGCTAATTTGTTGTAGCTTTAGGTATGCTTCTGTAATGAATGCTTAGCTGAGTCCTCTCTACATGGCCCTGAGTACAGAAACGGGCAATATGACCGGTACGTCCACATTGGAAACAGAACACATTCTGAAACTGCGGATAATTCTTCATCAGATGCGGTCCTCCGCACTTGAAGCATGTCAGGAACCCTGATGCGGTCTGGCTTGAACTTCCACCATTTGTACCTATTGTTTGCTGATTAGGGCGACTGTAAGGCTTGGCCCTTGACTGAAACCATCCACCTATTCCTCTCTGATTGAAACCTCCTCTGACAGATCCACCACTTCGTTGTTGTGGCTGAACTGACTTGGCTTTGTCATGACTCTCCAGAGCTGTACATTTCTCCACCAATGCTGGAAACTGATTCAGCTCCAGTGGTAGCATACCCCTCTTCAGTTCAGGCCTCAACCCATCTTCAAACCTTCAGCACACCCACTCTTGATTTGGATGAATCTGGTAATACTAAGAAAATTTCAACAGACCTTCAAATCCGATGGCGTATTCCCTAGCAAACATGTTTCCTTGCTTCAAGCTCATGAACTCATTCTCTTTTTCATTCTTGACACTTTCCGAGAAATACTTCTCCAGAAAACATTCATGGAACAATTCCCAGGCGATGGCTTGTTCCTCAGCCTCTGGCAGTCTCTGCTTATTCCGCCACCAAGCTTCCACTTCTCTGACCAACATGAAAGCAGCATAGGTAACCTTCCGTTCCTCACGGCAGTGCATAGCGACAAAGACTTTCTCAACTTCTTTCAGTCACTTCTCCGCTGCCTCTGGGTCATACTCTCCACCGAATTGAGGTGGATTGCCTTTCATGAAGGAAGTCAGTCCGTTTTCCATAGTCTCCTCTGCTGCAGCTGGAATGGGCTGTTGTTGCTGCCTTTCTTACCTTTCTTATTATCTCCACTTAAACTGTGTATTTTGTTGAGTCTGTTGCAGTATGGATGTTGCCAGCTCCCTCACCACCTTCATGGTTTCACCACCATTAATCGTTCCTGATGGACTTCCTGGGTTATTGGTAGCTGGGTTATTGACAACTCCGCCTCCACCAATTCTGGCCCTTCCACGACGTCCATTTCCACGCACCATTTTAACTTCCTGAAAAAGAACTTATTAGTATTCATCTATAAGACATATAAATCAATACATAAACAGATATGTCCACCATATGTCTTACAAATGCATGTTGAGTTTTCATGAGATTATCCTCTTTTAAAATCAAATCTTAAAATGGAAGAAAACCATCCATGAATCACGCATTACAAACTTGAATCACACAAAAAAACTATTATGTTTACCTCTTGAAGCATGCTTTTAGTTTGGATCACTAGTGCCACAAAGGGGCGGCACCTCTACTCAGTCCACGCGAGCAAATGGCTGTCGGAGCTATGTGTCTTGTGCTACCTGACGGTTACTGGGAGGCACGGTTAGCAAGAATAGGTTAGAGGGGAGAGCACTAGCCTATTTATAAGCTGGAAGCTCCCTTTTACCTAACTGCTTACCCTATTGGTCTTTGTATACTACAAGCCCAATTGTCCTTATATTAATTAAATCATATTTAAATAATATAACCTCTCCGCATTTGCTCTATGTGTGTGACCCTATAGGCTCCCACTAAGTTGGCAATAATATTAAATATTATAATAATATCTAATATTAATTATAATATTAAATATTATAAAAAATGAGCGGCATCTAGCAATGCTTCATTACTACCCAATTAGCAAGAGTATCGGTGATCCGATTTTAGTCTTACCGCGACCAAAATTTACCATTCAGTAAATTTCCCTTCGTTCATATATCTTAATTGAATACAAGGCATAAAAGTGTCATCCTTGTTATATTCAATTATTTATTCCTCAAACCCCGGGAAGACGTCTAATCAAAAATAGGCCCAATATCACATATTGGCCCACTTCCGCGTGGCCACGCATATTTCACTTCTCACTCTATCGAGGGGCCCAAGACATTACCCCTGTTATGTAACAGGGATGAATCCTATCTACATCACTCACACTTCTCAACATGATTCATTACAGGCCCAATAACTACCCTTATGATCACCCTGTTACGTATGACGTTTGAGAGCATTAAAGCCTACAACTCCTCATGTAGGAATCGCAGTGACTTCAAGTCGATGGACTACTTCCCTATGGTCACCATGAGAATACTTATGACACTTTCCTAACTATTATGAAGTATTCTCATAGTGGGTCATCAGGTATAAATATTACTCCTAATATTTATACATGTATGCTGACTTGATATCACATATCAATGACAAGTGAGATGTGGCCACCAGTCTACTCCCACAATAGTATCTATGTATTATTGTCGTCCTAATTAACAATAATACTCGACTACGGATATTTAAGAATAGTGTTCTATTATTCAATGAGGTCTCACGATTAAGTCGCGTACTTAATATCTCATGGAATGAACTGCCTATTCTAAGGACTTTATTATGCTATAAACTAATAACATAATAAATGAATGCCTTATTCATATATCAAATATATGATTAAATTCATGATACAAATAATGATCTATTCAAAATAGATTGGCCTCTAGGGCTTACACAAACAATCTCCCACTAGCACTAGAACCAATCGGGCATCAATCTAACACCCATTGATATAGTGTGAGTGCCATGCTACCATTGAGCAAGAAACTCTAATAGCGGATTATTTAGTGTTGTCGTTCTGCACATCTTCACATCTCTCATCTATCGATCAACTTATTGAATGAGATGAAACCACCTAAGTATATGTTCAGATCACTAGTGAGATCAAGTTTCCTTAACTTATACGATTACTTCATCATCATCACAATGAGATCAACAGAGTTCGCAAAGTTAGGAACTATTCCTAGTTCATAAATGAACTTCTCGATCCAAACGGCCTTTAAATCTGCATTTAAGACAACTATATGCTTGGCCTCTGTAATAAATTCTATAACTGTCTCACTCTCGGAACCTTTTCAAGCATACAGTACTGCCATTAAGACAAAACACAAATCCAGACTGCGATCTGGAATAATCTTCATCGGTTTGGAAACAATGTCGATATAACACATTACAACGACTCCTTCCTCACCTTCATTTTTCAAGAATGTATCCTCATCTCTTCTCAGATACTTAAGGATGTTCTTGACTATAGTTCAGTGACCTTCACTGATATCAATTGGTACCTTCTTGTCATGCTCAAAGCATACAAGATAACTGGTGTAGTACATAATTTACTCTGACTAAGGCCCAACAACTTCAGCTATCTATCTCTATAGATCCTGATTCCTAAAACGTAGGAAGTCTCGCCTAAGTCCTTCATTGAGAAACAATTTCAAACCATGTTTTCACATTTTGCAATGTAGGGATATCGTTTCTGATAAGCAGTATGTCATCCACATACAATACGAAAAAGATAATCTCACTCCCACTAACCTTCTTGTACACACAAGGTTCATCCTCATTCTTGATAAATCCAAATTGTCTTACAGCTTTATCAAAACTAAGATTCTAGCTTCTGGAAGCTTACTTTAATCCATGAATGGATCTCTGCAACTTATATATCTTTCTAGCATCCTTTGGATCGACAAAACCCTCAGGTTGTGTCATGTACACATCCTAAAGGAGATTCCCATTAATTAAGGAATGCAATCTTGACATCCATCTGCCAAATCTCATAGTCACAGTATGCAACAATAGTAAGAAGAATCCGAACATATTTAAGCATCGTAACTGGGGAGAAAGTTTCATCATGGTCTACACCATGAATTTGCCTGAAACCTTTCCAAACCAGTTTCTCCTTAAAGGTACCCACTTTACCATCCATGTCAGTCTTCCTTTTAAAGACCCACATGCACCCTATGGGTTTTACCCCTTCGGGTGGCTCAACCAAGGTCCATACCTGGTTCGTATACATGGATTCCATCTCAGATCCCATGGCCTCAAGCAACTTCTCAGATTCCGGGTCAATTACGGCCTCTTGGTAGGTTGCAGGCTTATCTTGATCCATGAGCAGTTACCTTCCTGAGTTAGGAGAAGTCCATATCTCTCAGGTTGGTGATGTGGCCTGTTAAACCTACGCAAGTCTTATGTTACTTGAACCGGTGGTTCAACCATAACATCTTGTGGACTGGTTCTTGTTCCATTATAGGTGGGTCGGTATTTTTTGGTACTTGGATTTCTCCATGTTCAATTCCTCCCACTGTCTCCTTTAGAGATGTATTCCAAATCATGGAACACTTTAGTCCTAGCGACAAACACTTTGTCCTCGAAGGTGTTATAGAAGTAATATCATTTGCATTCCTTAGGATATCCCACAAACATACACTCATTTAATTTGGCCCCGAGTTTATTGACAAGCTGTCGCACACGGGTCAAAAAGTGAGCGGTTTATAAAAACTGTAGTTAGGGCACGACAACTCGAGTATCATCTCACAAGGACTCTTGGATTGTTATTAACAGCAAAATCTTTTTTAGGGGGGTGGATTTGAAATTCAATTAAGAAAACAGTTAAGAAAAAAATGTAAGCTAAATAATTATCAACAAGCTAAAAACGATTGATCTATTGTTCTCAGTCTCCCAACTATCATTGGTTCATACAATTCCATGCCCTAAGAGGATTCCAATCCCTTTTCGATTGTAGCGACAATTAACAAGCGAAACCGGCACTACACGATATATGTTCCTAATTCCCGAATTAAGCAAACGGGGTGAAGCCCTCGTGAATTAAGCAAACACGATTGAACACACGCGAATTAAGCAAACTCGATTAGATATAGGAACATAACATCACCGAAAAAAATCAATACTAATTTTATATAATACTGAATTAAGCAAACAGAACATACAACATAGTATTGAAAGGAATAAGCAAAATAATCTGGGAATTACAGAACCTCAAGTGGCAATGGAAACCGATTACAGCAGATCAATCCAAGGAGATGAGTTCTCCCTCAGAGACATAACAAAAACCTAGAAATATTATGTAAACAGTTAAAATCTGGATCCCATTCTGTGTCTGTTGCGTTCCTATTTATAAAGAGGTTGCGCGTCACGGCCGTGATGGGCGTCACGGCCAGGCCGTGACCGCTTCTGTCAAGGGCGCACATTCAAATTCTGGTCTGTCACGGCCGTGATGCCTATCACGGCCAGGCCGTGATCGCTTCTGACTTTGGGTGTTGATCTGTCACGGCCGTGAACTCCATCACGGTTGGGCCGTGATCAATTCTGGCTTCCTGGGTCTCCTCATCACACCCGTGATGCTTATCACGGCTGGGCCGTGATCCTTTCTGACTTTCATGGGTAGCTCATCACGGCCGTGACCAGTGTCATGGCGTGGGCGTGATGGCTTCTGCTTCAGGTGTCCTTCCCTTTTTGATCTTTTTATTAACCTGAGAACATGAACTAGCAGTGAATGCTTTATTTTACTCAAAAACTAACTAAAATGTCCTAAACTACTTAAGAAACTCAAAATGTTGCTTGAGGTCGGTTAAATCCAAATCTGGGCTAAAACGAGATTGAAACTCGAATAATCAGTGCAAAAGCCATGGTCTTACTAGTTATAAAACTAGTCAACCAGAGGCTGATCAAAATACCCCAAACTTAAACTTTGCTTATCCCCAATCAAACTAAAACTCAAAAAGACTCAAACTTGGCAAGCTTAAAGGTTTCAATCAAATTCGTACAATTTCATGCAATTTCAACAAAACGATTTTTCTTCAATGTTTCCCCCCCTTTGTAACAATGTAACCCCCACATTCATTTACTTTAAAACATTGAGAATTCCATCATTCATGTAATCATTAATCTAAATTGAGGATTCAAGCTACACACAAAAGGGAGATCACTAATTTCAAACAGTTGCCTTCCTCACAAGGGCATGTAATATTTCACTCATTCGCTCAATTTTTGTCTAGGCTATCAACTTTTCACTCAATTTCACATTTTAAGAGCACTTCCCATGAATTTGATTTTCATCTCAAACAAAGTTCCCACGAAAACATGCATGCAACATCAAAAGGTCTTTAAAGGTTGTAATGGGGCCTGGCTAAGGGTAGGATATTCAAAGGTACTAGGCTAAAGTCCGCAGGAACTAAGAGAGCATGAGCATTTTTACATATTGAATTCCCACTCAAGTTCCTTTTTCCATTTTTTTTTGCCTTGGGTGACTACAGCCTTTTTCCTTTGACACCATCTTTTTTTGTTTTTACCCCTTTTCTTTTGGCAAAATTTTTTCTTTTCCTTTTTTTTTTCTTTTCTTTTTGCCTTTGGCTCCAATCTTTATATTTCTTTTTCTCAATCCCAAACAACACATCATATCCTTGTAGCCACCACAAACTTAGTTTCTTGCAACCATTCTTTTGCTAAGCTTCCATGCTCTCCTAATCCTAAGATCGGGTTTACATGGTTTTTCAAGATTTTCGGCTTGTAACATAGGGTCATCAAGAAACAATAGGATAATTAGGCTCAATTTGGCTAACTAGGGAATATGCATTAGGGATGGTTCTTTTTAGGCCAAGTAGTTAATTCAAAGAAAATTGCCTAAATCATTTGATGCAAGCACATAAACATGCAAACCGGGAAGAGACTCAAGCAAATTCGGGAAAGTGCAACTTGAAAGTGATTCACACAATTAAAAACATGTTGGAGGCTCAAATCCTCACCTGGACATTTTTTCAAATTGTTTGACCGAGATTCTATCCCTAGTGTGTGCATCCCTTCACCCCAAACTTATCATAAATCATGCAGTCAAAATGGAATATCTCAAAGTTTAATTTTCAATTTTTCAAATGGGGATCAATTTTCAATTTCAAAACCTAGGGGGAAATCATCAACAGTCAACAATTATCATGCAATCCATCTATGCAAAGTTTGATTAAAATACAACAAGCTCACCGACACAAGACTTAACACACATACTCTTGATCTTCTCAAATTATTCAAAAGCTAAAGAAAACAAAACAGAAACAAAGCAAGGATAATTAAAAAGGAGAAAGTTTAGAAAAACTCATGAAGGCGGTTCCACCGGTATCCCGCTGTCTGTGATACAGCAGCCAAGGAATGCTCAAAATGTAATATGATCCTCCCAGATCCCATGGTATGCAGCATAAGCATGAGAGTGAGCGCTTGACAATCATGGTGACCTCGCCCAGTGCGGCGGACTTCTCACTCCCTCTTGGGTCAAAGGTGACCTCCTGGTCAACAAAGTCCTCCCAATAATAATGGGGTTCAACCTCTTGGACCGGCCATAGTGCCTTCATATTCAAGGATGCAAAATCCAGTCTCTCAGGCAGAGGCTTGAACTCCATCGCTGGTTGTTCCACAGTGGGAGGTGGCAAAGAGGTAGAGAGGGTTACTGGTGCTGCTTCAACTTCTGCACGATTTTCACTCACTGTACTAAAAAATCCATCACCTGCTATGCATGCAGAAATCTCTGCACACACCACACAAAGGTTAGCGTTAGTAGAATCAACACATATAGTACAATAAACAGAATCATAAAATGCTTGAATGTCTAGAGATTCAACACACAGTTCATCAACAATAGTGTTTTTGACATCATTATCAAAATCATGTTCAAAAGAAGTATTGTCAAGAACAACTATTTGTGAATTTGTATGTTCTTCAAGGAGGCGTTGAGATTGCAGTGTAGTCAAGGCGGAGGCAATTTGACCAATTTGAGTGGCCAAATCCTGAAGACTTGCTTCTGTCCTCCGTTGGTATTCAAGAGTGTGCTCTGTCATTTGTTGTATCAAAGAAGCTAACTCATCCAGGCTGCCTTGATCTCCACCATGTTGGCCAGAATAATCATTCATTCCAAACATGCCAAAATCACTGCTAAACTCAAAACCACCGGTGAAGCCAGGATAATATATGCATGATGGCTCATAATACAAATTAGGCATATAATTTTGCATATAATTATCCATACTAAGGTTCACAACCAGACCTAGTAGCCAAAACTAATTCAGCAATGATTTTTTTTTTTCTGTCAATAACAACAAGAGTCCCCGACAACGGTGCCAATTCTGACACCTTGTCGCACACGGGTCAAAACGCGAGCGGTTTATAAAAACTGTAGTTAGGGCACGACAACTCGAGTATCGTCTCACAAGGACTCTTGGATTGTTATTAACAGCAAAATCTTTTTTAGGGGGGTGGATTTGAAATTCAATTAAGAAAACAGTTAAGAAAAAAAACAATGTAAACTAAATAATTATCAACAAGCTAAAAACGATTGATCTACTATTCTCAGTCTCCCAACTATCATTGGTTCATAAAATTCCATGCCCTAAGCGGATTCTAATCCCTTTTCGATTGTAGCGACAATTAACAAGCGAAACCGGCACTACATGATATATGTTCCTAATTCCCGAATTAAGCAAACGGGGTGAAGCCCTCGTGAATTAAACAAACACGATTGAACACACGCGAATTAAGCAAACGCGATTAGATATAGGAACATAACATCACCGAAATAAATCAATACTAATTCTATATAATCCTGAATTAAGCAAACAGAACATACAGCATAGTATTGAAAGGAATAAGCAAAATAATCTGGGAATTACAAAACCTCAAGTGGCAACGGAAACCGATTACAGCAGATCAATCCAAGGAGATGAGTTCTCCCTCAGAGACATAACAAAAACCTAGAAATATTATGTAAACAGTCAAAATCAGGATCCCATTTTGTGTCTGTTGCGTTCCTATTTATAAAGAGGCCGTGCGTCACGGCCGTGATGGCCGTCACGGTCAGGCCGTGACTGCTTCTGTCAAGGGCGCGCATTCAAATTCTGGTCCATCATGGCCGTGATGCCTAGCACGGCCAGGCCGTGATCGCTTCTGACTTTGGGTGCTGATCTGTCACGGCCGTGAACTCCATCACGGTTGGGCCGTGATCAATTCTGGCTTCCTGGGTCTCCTCATCACGCCCGTGATGCTTATCACGGCCAGGCCGTGATCCTTTCTGACTTTCATGGGTAGCTCATCACGGCCGTGACCAGTGTCACGGCCTGGGCGTGATGGCTTCTGCTTCAGGTGTCCTTCCCTTTTTGCTCTTTTTATTAACCTAAGAACATGAACTAGCAGTGAATGCTTTATTTGACTCAAAAACTAACTAAAATGTCCTAAACTACTTAAGAAACTCAAAATGTTGCTTGAGGATGGTTAAATCCAAATCTGGGCTAAAACGAGATTGAAACTTGAATAATCAGTGCAAAAGCCATGGTCTTACTAGTTATAAAACTAGTCAACCAGAGGCTGATCATTTATCCATCATAAGACGTTTCACATAAACCTGAAATCCCCAAATTCTCATAAATGACAAAAGGGGCCTTCGGCCCATCCATATCTCATGTGGACTCTTTTCAACCGCCTTAGATGGAACATTTTGGTTAAGAATGAATGAAATTGTAAGTAGAGCAAAAACCTAGAAAGAGTCAGAAAAGTCTGAATGACTCACCATGGATCATACCATGTCTAACAAGGTGTGATTCTTCCTTTCGGACTAACCATTCCATTATGCCGTTCCAGGAGGTGTGAGTTGGGATACTATTCCACATCCTCTCAGATAGTCATCAAACTCTTGGCTTATGTATTCTCCCCCATGATCTGATCAGATGGCCTTAATACTTTTGCCAGGTTGGTTCTCCACTTCATTCTTGAAATCTTTGAACTTTTCAAAGGTTTCAGACTTGTGTTTCATAATAGACACAAACCCATATTTAATGAAATCATTAGTAAATGTGATGACGTAAGGATAACCACCTCTAGCTGACTTGTTTAGGAGGCCACATACATCGCTATGTATCAATCCCAAAAGATCACTAGCCCTTTCACCTTTCCTGGTGAATGAAGCTTTAGCCATCTTCTCCAACAAGCAAGATTCGTATATATCAAACAATTCATAATCGAATGATTCCAAGAGTCCATCTTTATGGAGCTTGGAGATGCATTTCTCACCTATATGGCCTAAACGACAATGCCAAAGGCATGTAGGGTTCAAATCACTTGGTTTGATCCTTTCGCATTTGTATTATAAATGGGCATATGAGGATTAAGGACACAAAGTCCATTATCCAAAAAAAAAACTTGCTAGCATAGAAAATATCATGTGACTGATGTTTCTACCAATAGATGGAACATAATAACATTTATTTAGTTCTAAAATAAGCCCTGAAAGCAAAGTCAAAAACTTCTATAGTTAATGCAGCAACTTTTGCTCCATTTCCTATTCACAGGTTGACTTCGCCTTTAGTCAATGTCCTACTCCCTTTGATCCTTCCCATTAATGTGAGATCCACATGCAGTATCAAATACCCATGATTTTGAAGTGGTTGACTTCTACAATACAATGCTCGAAGAGGAAGTCATACTTCCTTTATTCTCATACTCTTTCTCGTATCTCTGGTAGTTTCAAATATCCTATCAAGCCGCAATGAAATCAACTGCCTTTCTTTACAACCCTGCCTATTAGCTTCAAAACAGAAGTATTGGGCTTGAACTTGTTCTTTCCATTGTTCTTCTCCTTGTTTAGCAGGCTTAAGACTTCCCTTTTCAAGACTATAACAATAGTCTACCCTTTTCTACTGCAGAGATTATGCTCGGTAGTTCTCAACTTCCTTGCAATCTCTAGTATAAGTTTGTCAAAATCATTCACAATGATTTGATTATAACTATCCGACAACAATTGCAAGATTATATCAGTGACCAACATTTGGCCAAAAGGAAATCTCATTTTACCAAGTTCTTAATGTACTCAATAATATGAAGCACATTATAACTATCGGGATTTCCCTTCTATTAGTTCGCAACTGAAAAAAAAGGGTCGAAAAGACTCATGGCTCTTATGCATTGTATGCTCTCAATAGAGGATCATGAGGTGCATTATCATATCACGTGCCTTCATGGTTGCAAGCATGAGGCATCCTACATCTAAGACATCGACTTGA
Organism: Sophora flavescens; assembly: GCA_030762895.1. Classification (NCBI taxonomy): domain Eukaryota; kingdom Viridiplantae; phylum Streptophyta; class Magnoliopsida; order Fabales; family Fabaceae; genus Sophora; species Sophora flavescens. The sequence continues at coordinate 69,248,703 of CM061062.1, read as the reverse complement.
TGCTTCTCGTAAGCATCCATTTCGATCCTAGTATGAACTAATTGCTCTGGAATCATTTGCTTGAGAACAAACAACTTTTTCTGGTACTTGAGGACAATCCTCAAATTTTGTAACAATCCAGAAAAAATTAATTCCAGATACTTTGTCATTCTCAAGGACAAATCGCAGTAATAAATTATAGTGTTTTATGTCATGGTAATTATAAATACAGAAACATGCAAAATATAAGTATCATGATAAAACATATTTAATAAGGTATTTTATTAAATACGCTCCCACTATTTTACTCAAATCAATGACCCTCATCATTGACTCGGAAAATCCCGTTGGAAGATTTTCTAGTGAGACCAAGATCCATATTTCACCTCGTTTTGAGTCAACTTTGGTTGATCTCCCAAAACTTAGTTATTTAGGTAGGAAAATCCTTTCCAATTACATCTCATGTAACTCTTGGATCTGTTGGGTGAACAACTCTTATTCTAATCCATTTCATGGACTGAAGCCCAATTCAAACGCCTCTAAGCCTTCCAATCCTATTGAATTTGGCTTAGTTAAGTTAGACGCAATGGATAACATTTGGACATTACAACTGTCTCATCGCATCTTACTAGTATAGAAAAATGCATTCCTTTTTGGTGGACCTACACTCATTCTATATTAGTCTTGATGAGTGCCATGCATTGGAAGGCTCTTAAACTTAATATTTCCTTTTACGGGATTTTTAAAATTAGTGATCTCACCGGCGTTGTATCTCATACAAGACGTCTCTTGAGACCCCCCGTTGTGTTATTAGATTAAAACATTATTATTTAATTTCTTCATCACGTGCTTAATGTGAAAATAAGTAAAGATTAAAACTTAATTAATAATCATATAACTTCTGCAAAAATTATACACAACAACATTATAATATATAAATTCACACATGCTTATTCATTACATTACCAAAACATTGTTAAAGGTATCCTCTCACTAGGATCCCTCGAAGGTACTTATTTATACCAACTACTTATAATCGGCTAAAAATAAAACGTCTTTTCTGACTCACTGGCCCTAAACTTACTACACTATATTATTAGGATCGTAGCTTGTTCTGTAACACCTTGTTTTTCGTATGCTTCTTTATCAGTAAATACATGCTTTAATGTGTTTATTTTTTATAAAATTCAGAGGATGATTTTATTTAAAATAAAATCATTTTCTTGTGTTGTTTTACCGTATGAAGTCACATTAAAATTTTCGGTTGAAAATTCAGATGAAAACCGGTCTGGGTTCTCACTGCCAGTACAAGTTTACTGAGCTAGAGACCAAATTTTAATTCGTAAACTAGACAGTTAGTGTTTTTATGATGTTTTGTGTGGGTTTGGAGTTTTTTGAAAAATCTTGTTCGGGGCCAAATCTTAGGGATTTCCCGACTGAAATCATCGGGAAATACGATCGGGGAAGTCATCTGATACGCAATGGAGCAGAGAATCAAGAGGATGAAGTGACATGATGTGAAGGTTATGACACACCTCAAAAAGGTGAATCATGACTTTATTTCAAAAATCTCACTTTTTCATCTTTCTCTCTCCAATCAATTCACATCACCTTAACTCTTTATCATCTCTACAAGCAACCCACCTTATTTCTTCTCTTCTTTCTTCCTCTCCCAAAATCGTGGCCCTCTCCTCTCACTCTCTATAAACACTCTTCATTTCCAAACTTGATCACTTTCCTCCATTTCTCACATTTACACTTTACTACGTTTCTTCTTCTTCTTCTTCCTTACAAAGTTTACATTTTTATCAAGCTTTTCTCTTAGAGTTCTTCATCAAAGTTGTTCATCTTGTTAAGGTTAATGCTTCTACGAAGTTCTTTTTCAAAGTTTCATCTTTTGTTTCAAAGTTTTCTTCATATGTCCTTTATGTGCTTTTAACTTCTAAAACCTCTCAAAAATGGTAGAAAACTCCTTTTGAGTTGAAACCACTTTCTATATTCTTGTATTTACGCATACTATCACATACTAAAAGGTTGTGTAAAACAAAGTTTCCTAACCTCTTCTTCCTAAGGAGGCCGAAACCAAGTATATGGTTTAGGTGAATCTTGTTTCAACTTTTACATGTATGAGTCTATATTTGAGTTTCATTTCCAAGATGACCATGGACCAAGGCTCCCTTATGTTAAAGGATGGTATGTCTAAGTGATTGGAAAGTTTAAAGATTTTTACCCTATTTTTATGTTAAGACTCCTTGATATAGAAGGATGTTAAGTCCAAGAGATTGGAAATTTTGAAGATTTCTAACCCTTATTTCTTGAAAAGGCTGAAACCTTAAATGGTTATGGAAAAGATGTTGAGTTTTGTTTTGCAAAGTGATCATGGACTAAGGCTCCCTTATGTTAAAGGATGCTATGTCTAAGTGATTGGAAAGTTTAAAATATTTTCTTGCTTTATTTTCCTATGATGGCCGAATGTAACATTTGACCTAGGATGTGTTATTTTATTTTGTTTTCCAAGATGATTATGGATTAAAGCTCCTTCATGTTAAAGGATGCTATGTCCAAAAGATTGGATGATTTAAAGATCTCTAACCTCACAAACTTGTAAGGCCGAACCTAAGAGTTCATGGTCTAAGACATTTGATTGCCGAACCTAAGAGTTCATGGTCTAAGACATTTGATTTTTCCATTTTCCGAAATGATCATGGTTTCAAGCTCCTTTCTATGTATGGATGCTAATCTAAAGAGATTGAAAAGTTTAGAAATTCCTAGCCTATTTACCTATGCTTGGCTGAAACCCTAAGTCAAGTCCTTAGTGGGATTATTAATTCAACTTTGTTAAAAGATTGTTGTTTATGAACTTCTAGCACTTAAGGATCATAAATCCAAGAGTCGCATAAATTTCGGAAACCCCTAATCCTAGTTTATTGTATGAACCGAACCTATACCTTGTGGTTAGTGTTCTCGAGTTGATTTCTTTTTTTTAACTCATGATTTTATGTTGGTAACCTAAGACTTCCATCGCCAGAGAAGCGAGGACGTTCGTGAACCTTCTTTTCAAATCCAAAACACTTAACTCCGACGTGAGGTAAGAGGGGATTTCCTAAAGATATTCAATAACTGTATGCATGTGTGTATGTGTTTAATTGGATATTTATATGTTGATCGAGCTTACTTGGTTATCTAATTAACTTGAACCGCTATGATATTATCTGATGTTGAACTGTGCTTGTTCTAAATGTTATAATGCATATCTGTGATGAACTGCTTTCAACTGTGATATTAGTATTGGACTGAGAATATATACTGCTATTGATTGAAAGTTTGCAAAGCCAGACTTGTGTCTGTGCTCAACAGTTATAAGGATTAAAAACCTTAATAAGCTTTGAAGATGAAATAATTGGTGTTCTTTTCCAAAATCTCATTAACTTAAAGTATTTGTTTTAAATGATGAAATGGTTTTGGTGAACTATTGTTATACAAGAGAAAAAAAATCCTTTTCAAACTATGTGCCTTCAAGTGAAAACTTTCAAGATTATTTGGCAATGTCCTATTGGGGATTTTCAAAGATAAAAGTATTTCAAAGATGCTTTATAAAAGATTTTCAAAGAAAAGGTTTTCTCCTAAATGTTTTAGAAACTTTCCGATAGCCTAGATAGGTTATCGAGGACTCGGTTTTGAATTTGATTTTCACTGAACGAAAAAAAAAGTACTTAAGAAAGAGAATCTAGTATGCGAGACGTCACCTCTAGTATTCAGTTATATGCATGTGATCTTGGATCAGTGTTAATTTGGGGCCATGAGTCCTATTCATGATGTTCTGGACTGAGAGTCCAATTCTCGAAATCGAGGACAGTGCGTTCTGATTTCGTTGTTGTGGACTGTGTGTCCTAATCATGTTGTTCTGGACTGTGTGTCCTAACCACGTTGTGATGAACGTTGTTAAGGGTGAATGTTGTTTTCTACGACCACAAGCCTAGGACTGGTGCATCGGTCTCGGGCGTTGTGAGGAGCATTCGGACTCTGTGTCCTATGTTTCTAAGTTTTCAAGTGATGGGGAAATGATGATTAAGTCGTTAGCTTTGAGCTGCGACGGCGAAAAATAATGAACACAAAGAAAACCTTTTGAATAAAATATTTTCTCATTTGCATTTCCCCAGGCAGACGTGCTTTCTTACATATTAGATACAAGGTGGTATTTGGGAGTCAGTCCATGTGACCGGTTCAGAGGCACATGTGACGTTGCTCGACCTGAGACCTTAAATGCATGAGGGTATGGAGGCAACTGCCCGGTGGGCTAGAGATTGGCCAACTCTAATTCTTCTCCAGTGGAAAATGGTGTTGATATCTCATGAGATTAAGTTAGATCCTGATATTGAAGTTCCATGCGACACCCCATTTTCAGGGTATCACATTTAAGTAACTTGTTTTGGAAATACACTCAATAAAATGTTGATGGTTGCTTTCGGAAAATATATTTTTCTAGTTACTTATCCCTTTCAAAATTGGTGATAAATTTTTTTCATTTTCTTTTACTCCATATGCAATCCAACACCATTAACATAATATACAACTATATAACATATATAGGTATCATAAGAGATTTACACTTAGACCTTCACATAACAGGTCATCTCCCGAAGTCATAACATAAGAAAATAAAGACGTAACTGTAATGTAGCGGTAATCTGGAATCACAACTCAAAGGAATGACTCTCCATAGCCAAACATCCAGACTAGCCAAGTACCACTACTTTATAAGACACCAAAAGTCATATAGCTGGTCAATACTAGTAATCACTGTTGGGAAGACCACCATAGTTCTCCCAACCTATCGAAATATCCGGTGAGGATACCTCTACTCCCAGAACTATGGAAGTATCATAACATATAAGTTCCTAATCTACCAGAAAACTGGTAAGAAATCAAAGAGGTGGTAAAGGTATCTCCACGGTCAAAGTTTGGTACGTACTTGATGTAGGTCCTAAATTATTACCCTCGTGACATTCCCACTAACGAATACTTCTTCGATCATATAGAAGTCAAGTCCTCAAATGACTCAGTGAATTCCTTCGCTTCATCCGTACTAGTGTACCAAGGTACTACCTTAGTCTAGAATAAACCTGATATATTTGTAAAGGTGAGTTTCCAATATATGAGTTTTGATAAGACAGCCCCATGCACGACACTCAAATAGCAAATACCATATATTCACAGCATAATAAAAATTAGTTCGATACAGCAGAATAATTTAATTCAAATGGTTTCATACCCGGCAATCATCGTCATTTTGTAAAAATGCATGACACTTCAATATTCTGGATCTATTTTGATACCTAATCTCCGGAGATCCCAACTTCTTTCAAATGAGCTGATCAGCCTCAAAAACACTTCATATCAACCTCATGTGACCATTGCTCAAACAGCTATTGCAACTGCTCACTTGACTCCTCTGTGACAACCACTCAAACAGCTATTGCAGTTGTACACAGATTACATTGTCGGATAATCCACCTTAACCTCATGTGATCAATGCTCAAACAACTATTGCAATTGTTCACACGACCCCTCTGTGACAACCACTCAAACAGCTATTGCAGTTGTACACAGATACATAACCACTCAAACAACTATTGCAATTATGTACAGAGTCACTTGTGCAATAACCACTCAAACAGCTATTGTAGCTTAATCATACGGCCCCTTATGACAACTATCAAACTATTGTTGTAGTCATACACAGGGTAACTCATTGGTCCACACAGAACACAATGATCATAACACATGGCATGTCTGCCAAAAATGCATGAGAAAAACTTTTATTCTCCTTTTGTTTTCTTTGTCGTAATAATCTTTCCATGTCGAAGCACAAAGCTAACGACCATGCTTAATTTCTTATTAAGACTTTCCCCTTAAACAAACACAGGACACACAGCCCAAATGTTCTAAACTCAACACAGGACACACAGTCCGAGGGCTCAATCACGAGGCCCTTAAACCGATGCACCAATCTTAGGCTCGCGGATATGGAACTCACAATTTCCAGATCAACTTAGGACACACAGTCCACAAAATCATTGCAGGACACTCAGTCCAATGACACAGATCCCTGATCTACATGTCCACAGAACACTAGAACCCTGACGTCTCGGTTCCTAGGTTCATTTATTTACTTGTAAAACATTTCGCTCAGTGAAAAACAAATACAAAACAAAAGCTCCGAAAACTTATCCAAGTTTAACGGAATAATTTTTCTGAATAAAAATACTTTTACAGAAATCCTTTTTCTGTTAAAACGTTGATAAAACCTGAAAATCATTGATAAATTCCTTTCATTTCTAATGATTTTATTTCTGGAATAAATTCTCAATAAAAGTCAACTTTAAAAAGTAATCAATAATTTAATTTATAATAATAAAATAATTAGATTTAATCTTTTCCCAAAATTTTTAATAAAATTCTTTTTATACTTAAATCACTTTTCTGTCAGAAGTAATTGTTCTACCTGCTATAAAACATTATTTTCGGATCTTAATCACTTTAAATAACATTTTATAATAAAAATGAATTTATTTTACAAAAATTAGAGCCTGTGGAAAAATTTAACGGTTTCGTCGTTACTATCGCTTATTTATACAGTTTCCACAAAATATTATTAAAATAATAATTTTTTTCCATTTTTCTCAAAATTTCCCAAATTAATCCCTCTGATTAATTATCCAAGCTTATTAAGTTTTTAATCCTCAAATTAATTTTTTTAACACTGACCAATGTCAGGTTTCTCAGTCCAACACTTAACAGTAGATAAATTTCAATCACAGAATAGCATGGCATATATCAATTCATGACATGCATCACAATTATAATCTAGCCAAATAATTATAATCATGTAAATTCATACATCACATCAATTCAGTTACTCATATAAATATCACATCAATCCAGCAGTCAACAGTAAACAATGCAAGATCATAAATTATTTTCTACATAAAATAAATAAATGACTCCAACAACAAGCATGTGATTATCTTAAACTCCTCAGGCATACTCCCCTTACCTCTTGAAGATTCGAGTATTTGTTTCACGAACGATTTCCTGATTTGATCTCTGTTTCCTTCGTACACTCAGGATAATCAACAACGATTTATCCTTCACAACAAATCATCACAAAATTAATGAAAATCAAACAAAAAACTTTCTAAACCATATGGTAATGGTTCGGCCTACTCAAGATCATTAGGCTAAGGATGTTAAAAATTTTCTGACTTATGGATTTATGATCCTTAAACATGATGGAGAATTAATCAATGATCATGAACCAAGAACTTTGAATGAAACTCATCTAGTTCCAAGACTATGGTTTCGGTTTTTATGAAACAAATAGGTTAGGGTTTATTTTTGATCTTCTATTTACTTACATACAAGAACTATCAAGGTACTAAAAGATTGAATCATGAATCAAGACATGAAAATGAAACAAAACCCATGAACATCACTTTTTCCATGGATTCGGCCCAGTTCAGAAAGTTGGGAAAGAAATTTCTCATGATCACATGCTTCTATATAATTAAAATAGAGATGATTATGAGATCATAGCAATTGGTTTCATGTCAAAAGGATTTTTCTAGAATTAGTTATGAGTTTTTGAATTTAGTTTCATGAACTTTGAGTGAAATGAAGAACATGATGATTCATGTCATAAATCTACAAAAGTTGTGAAGAGAAAGGCTTTAAATGACAATATTAAGATTTGTTACCTCTTTATGATCAAATAAAATAATGATTTGTATGATGTTCTTCACAAAATCACCTTGGTGTTCTAAGTGTTCTAGAGAAGTTTAGAGAGAAAGATGAAGATTTAGAACAGCTTCGGTAATTTAGACATATCTCTCGATATACTTGTCCGTTTTTGATGATCTTTATGTCGTTGGAAAAAAGACAGAAAGATGAACAACTTTTATGTAGAAAGTTTTCCGAGATTCGGAAAAAAAAATGGTCAGAATCGCTGTGCAAAAATCTGGCGAATATGAACACTTATGGTTGTTCTTGAAGTTCTTAAGAGAACATTAAGTTTGGAGGAAGAAGATGACATAAAGAAATGAAGAAATTTGCCAAAGTGTGTTGATAAATAGGGGGAGCCATGGGTTTAGGGGCAATTTGGTCCAAATTTACAATGGCATGGCCTGAAAAATTCATGAAGAGCCAAGGGTAAAATCGTCATTTCCAGGTAAAATATTCCTTTGTCATAAATGCGTCATTATGGCCATTATGACGCGGATAGGATCGTCATAAATGCTTGTCAAATCAGTCAAATCAGTCAAATCAGCCCCGTTGCTGACTCCCTGGTTCATCTGACGTAGGTTTTTCCTAGAGATATCTCGACGTTTTCCCCCGCAGCAAATATAGTATTTTAATTTTTACGCTAAAATTTTCAAAACTTCCCATATCGTAGCAAATACGATAAAAACATTTTTCATCTCGTTCACGAGTTAAAATTATGTTTTCTGAGCAGTAAACTTTTACTGCCAGTGAAAACATAGAAAATGGCAGATCGGTTTCCGTCTGAATTTTCAACCAAAAACTTCCCCGTAACCTTATGAAAATAAGTATAACATGGAAATGACCTTGGTTTATCCAAAATTATTTTCTAAGTCTCGTATAAAAATATATATTTATATATTTATTACCGATATTACAAAGCAGCGAAAATCGGGGTGTTACATTACTACCCCACTAAAAAAAATTCATCCTCGAAATTTCGTCACTCGAAACTAAACAGTATTTTGTAACCTCATCTTAACCTTAAGATTTTACATTGCCCTTCACATCGCTTCATTCCTCTTATTCCATATTCCATAACACAATTCATTCTTATGTCATTTCTACATATTCGTACTATCCTCAAAATTTCATCAGAGTCTATCACACTCGAAAAACAAAATCAAAACTTAATCACTTCTCTTATCAACATGGTTCCACCAGAAACCTTATTGCAATCATCTAACTCTGAATATTATCACTAAGACCAACAATGTCTTCACAGCACCACGCATCAACTCCTTATGTCATTTCTACATATCCGTACTATCCTCAAAATTTCATCAGAGTCTATCACACTGGAAAAACAAAATAAAAACTTAATCACTTCTCTTATCAACATGGTTCCACCAGAAACCTTATTGCAATCATCTAACTCTGAATATTATCACTAAGACCAACAATGTCTTCACAGCACCACGCATCAACTCCTTACTCAAAATATTTAATCATAGTCTTAGTTCCTCTTGATTATGATTCACCACTCCAATTTGATATTACCTAACACATCTCATCCTCAAAACAACTTCATTGCATATCTTAATGCAATTAAACTAAAAGGGATTATATAGAATAGAATTATCTAATCCTTAGCTTTCGAACTTTTCTATCAACTTAATTTTTACTCAAGAACATCTCTTTTCCACTCACATTCAACGTAGGTAAAACTAGCATAGACATCTTTCTGTAATTTCTTCCAATCATACGATTAAATCTTAGCGATGATCATTTTATCATTATCCTAGAGTTCCATTTGCAAACTCTACCTCGATCATAATAAAATCTATCGAAATCATCTTGCTTACTGATATTACTTCTGAAAATTCTCAGATTACTAATCACATCTAAACCTCAATAAAAATCCACTCACCTCTTGTCGTGCTTAGGTATTACACTTACTCTCAGCTAACCTTCTAAGGATCAATTCCTTTCTTACTTATCCATCGAATTCATGATGGTAAGCTGAACATTAACTTCAACTTGGCTCTTAACGCTCGATGTAAACTTTGCCCAACACTTGATGTAAGTTTTTCGGGCTTCATTCAGAACGATGTTGGAAGATTCTTTATCAAGTTGGATCAGTCCTCTGATACATACCTCTGTTGGTTTTTCCACTACACAGTGGACCTAAGCAGGTAAAAAGGTGTCGACTTCATCAACCTACTCACAATAATTTGAAAAGAGGTTTTCATGACAAGAAATTTCTTGATTTTACTTTCACAAGAAAGCACAAAGAATAATTTGACCAATCTGAAAGATACAAGTGTCCAATATGTAAAAAGATTCTTCAATAGGTTCGTGAGTGTAAAAATACATAGCTAATACATGTTTACAAACATGACTCTAATAAAGTTTCTTCCTTCACAAGAATTTTACTACACAACGATTTAAAAGAACATCAGTCCGACAAAATTCAGACCGGGTCACTTCCACCAAAAGTAAAAGTGAATCGACTAAGTCTCATCAAGAAACTTCTTTTATCATGAAAGTGTCTATCCTGAACAAAAATAGGATAGTTCCCACATATAAAATTCCACAAAAATTGGTTCAACAAGGGGTTTTGAAACGATCACATCATATGATAAGGAATAAATAGACAACTCAAATGTTTCACACAGTATATCGAGAAAAGAAAAAAAAAATTGCATCGCACCTGAATTTAAAAGTTTAGTTAAAGGATTACCAGCGATGTCAAAACTACCTTAAATGAGATCATCAGAATTTGAAGCTTCGGCACCACTCATGGTATAAACTCTCCCCTTAGCCGTTGGTTTATTGGTTCTTGTTTTATTGGCAACTGGTCCACGCCTTGGTGCATTACAATCCTTTGATAAGTGTCCTATTTGATCACAATTGAAACATTTCCTTTCTTTAAAAGGCCAGTTATCTGACATGTGATTTGAATCTCCACATTTGAAACATCTCCTACCTTGGCCTTGGCTTTGGTTCCTTTGGTCTCTACTACCTGATGCAGAAATTACTGGATGATATAGTTGTTGGTTCTGTTCATTTCTTGGTCCGGAAATATGGTTTTCTCTGGATTTGCTTCTCCTCCTGATTCTGATTTTGAAACTGGTTCTTGATTCGAGAGGGTCCTCCAACATTCCCTCCATTATCTCTCCCTTTCCTCATCAGTTCTACTCTTCTACATTTCTCAACTAAAGCTTGGAAATTCTTGATTTCTAGTGGCAGTACCGACTCCTTGATTTCAAATCGTAGTCCTCCTTCAAACCTTTCACACTTCCAGTCTTCATCCGGGTTATTTTGGAAGAAGCAAAATACTTGGCAAGTGACTCAAATTTTGCCGCTTATTCCCCAACAGACATATCCTCCTGCTGCAGACGCAAAAAATCTTGCTCTTTTTCAGCTCGAGCACTCTGAGGAAAATACTTGTTCAGAAACAAGTTCCGAAATATCTCCCAAGTCATCTCCTGATTTTCTGCTTCCAGCACTTGCTTAGTGCCCTTCCACCAATACTCAGCATCTCCGAACAGCGGATAAGTAGCAAAAGGCACCTTCACTCCTTCTGGACTGTGAATCAACTCAAATATTTTCTCTATTTCCTGAATACACAAATCAGCTTTTGTAGGATCCACATCTCCATGAAATTGTGGAGGATTCTGGAGTCTAAAAGCAGTAAGACCTCTGCCCTCAGCAGCCTGTTCCGGTCGAAGTTGTTTCTGTAAATTCTGGGCAACCATTGTAGCAGTTTGTTGTGCAATAGCAGCAGTAACATCTGCCATGGCTTGTGCAGCATAGTCCATGCCTCCGTCTTCCTCATAGTTCTCTTTGAAGTTACCACGGCCGTTAACACGACCACCTCTACGGCCTCTGCCACAGTTGCGTCCACATCCACCTTCTGGTTCCATAACTGACCTACAAGACGCAATCAGTTAAATGGCAACCAGAAATTGAAACGTATACTTACATGTTTAAAACACATTACTTCTAAGAAGCAATTCAATCAATGTACCATCTACTATCCAAGGTTTCTCATAACGTCTTAACCAGATCAAAAGAAAAATCCATCAAAACACACCTTCTTGTGTGTAAACACACATTGTTTCGACAAGGAAACAATTCAAGCAAGATCCAACCAGAGATCACACAACAAAATCACAACAGACCTATTCCCCAAGGTTCCCGAAAGACTCTACCAGCTCTGATACCACTAATGCAACACCCCATCACCAGGGTATCACATTTAAGTAACTTGTAACGGAAATACACTCAATAAAATGTTGCTGGTTGTTTTTGGAAAATATAATTTTCTAGTTACTTATCCCTTTCAAAATTGGTGATAAAATTTTTTCATTTTCTTTTACTCCATATACAATCCAACACCATTAACATAATATACAACTATATAACATATATAGGTATCATAAGAGATTTACACTTAGACCTTCACATAACAGGTCATCTCCCGAAGTCATAACATAAGAAAATAAAGACGTAATTGTAACGTAGCGGTAATCTAGAATCACAACTCAAAGGAATGACTCTCAATAGCCAAACATCCAGACTAGCCAAGTACCACTACTTTATAAGACACCAAAAGTCCTATAGCTGGTCAATACTAGTAATCACTGTTGGGAAGACCACCATAGTTCTCCCAACCTATCGAAATATCCGGTGAGGATACCTCTACTCCCCGAACAATGGAAGTATCAGAACATATAAGTTCCTAATCTACCAGAAAACCGGTAAGAAATCAGAGGGTGGTAAAGGTATCTCCACGGTCAAAGTCTGGTACGTACTAGATGTAGGTCCTCAATTATTACCCTCGTGACATTCCCACTAACGAATACTTCTTCAAGCATATAGAAGTTAAGTCCTCAAATGACTCAGTGAATTCCTTCGCTTCATCCGTACTAGTGTACCAAGGTACTACCTTAGTCTAGAATAAACCTGATATATTTGTAAGGGTGAGTTTCCAATATATGAGTTTTGATAAGACAGCCCCTTGCACGACACTCAAATAGCAAATATATATATTCACATCATAATAAAAATTAATTCGATATAGCAGAATAATTTAATTCAAAGGGTTTCATACCCGGCAATCATCGTCATTTTGTAAAAATGCATGGCACTTCAATATTCAGGCTCTATTTTGATACCTAATCTCCGGAGATCCCAACTTCTTTCAAATGAGCTGATCAGGCTCAAAAACACTTCATCTCAACCTCAGGTGACCATTGCTCAAACAGTTATTGTAACTGTTCACATGACTCCTCTATGACAACCACTCAAACAGCTATTGCAGTTGTACACAAATTACATTGTCGGATAATCCACCTCAACCTCATATGACCAATGCTCAAACAACTATTGCAATTGTTCACACGACCCCTCTGTGACAACCACTCAAACAGCTATTACAGTTGTACACAGATACATAACCACTCAAACAACTATTACAGTTATGTACAGAGTCACTTGTGCAATAACCACTCAAACAGCTATTGGAGCTATGCACAAGTATTATCCGACCTCGTGTGATAGCCACTCAAACAGCTATTGTAGCTTAATCATACGGCCCCTTGTGACAACTATCCAACTTTTGTTGTAGTCATACACATGGTAACTCATTGGTCCACACAGAACACAATGATCATAACACATGGCACGTTTTCCAAAAATGCATGAGAAAAACTTTTATTCTCATTTTGTTTTCTTTGTCGTAATAATCCTTCCATGTCGAAGCACAAAGCTAACGACCATGCTTAATTTCTTATTAAGACTTTCCCCTTAAACAAACACAGGACACACAACCCAAATGTTTTAAACTCAACACATGACACATAGTCCGAGTGCTCAATCACGAGGCCCTTAAACCGATGCACCAGTCTTAGGCTCGCGGATATGGAACTCACAATTTCCACATCAACTTAGGACACACAGTCCACAAAATCGTTGCAGGACACTCAGTCCAATGACACAGAACCCTGATCTACGTGTCCACAAAACACTAGAACCCCGACGTCTCGGTTCCTAGGTTCATTTATTTACTTGTAAAACATTTCACTCAGTGAAAAACAAATACAAAACAAAAGCTCTGAAAACTTATCCAAGTTTAACGGAATAATTTCGCTGAATATAAATACTTTTACAGAAATCCTTTTTCTGTTAAAACGTTGATAAAACCTGAAAATCATTGATAAATTCCTTTCATTTCTGGTTATTTTATTTCTGAAATTAATTCTCAATAAAAGTCAACTTTAAAAAGTAATCAATAAATTAATTTATAATAATAAAATAATTAGATATTTAATCTTTTCCCAAATTTTTTAATAAAATTCTTTTTATACTTAAATCACTTTTCTGTCAGAGGTAATTGTTCTGACTGCTATAAAACATTATTTTCGGGACTTAATCACTTTAAATAACATTTTATAATAAAAATGAATTTATTTTACAAAAATTAGAGCCTGTGAAAAAATTTCACGGTTTCGCCCTTACTGTCGCTTATTTACACAGTTTCCACAAAATATTATTAAAATAATAATTTTTTTCCATTTTTCTCAAAATTTCCCAAATTAATCCCTCTGATTAATTAACCAAGCTTATTAAGTTTTTTTATCCTCAAATTAATTTTTTTAACACTGACCAATGTCAGGTTTCTCAGTCCAACACTTAACAGCAGATAAATTTCAATCACAGAATAGCATGGCATATATCAATTCATGATATGCATCAAAATTATAATATAACCAAATAATTATAATCATGTAAATCCACACATCACATCAATTCAGTTACTCAGATAAATATCAAACAATCCAGCAGTCAACAGTAAACAATGCAAGATCATAAATTATTTTCTACAGAAAATAAATAAATGGCTCCAACAATAAGCATGTGATTATCTTAAACTCCTCAGGCATACTCCCCTTACCTCTTGAATATTCTAGTATTTGTTTCACGAACGATCTCCCGATTTGATCTCTGTTTCCTTCGTACACTCAGGATAATCAACAACGATTTATCCTTCACAACAAATCATCGCAAAATTAATGAAAATCAAAAGGAAAAACTTTCTAAACAATATGGTAATGGTTAGGCCTACTCAAGATCATTAGGCTAAGTATTTTTAAAATTTTCTAACTTATGGGTTTATGATCCTTAAACATGATGGAGAATTAATCAATGATCATGAACCAATAACTTTGAATGAAACTCATCTAGTTCCAAGACTAGGGTTTCA
Organism: Sophora flavescens; assembly: GCA_030762895.1. NCBI lineage: Eukaryota > Viridiplantae > Streptophyta > Magnoliopsida > Fabales > Fabaceae > Sophora > Sophora flavescens. Next base: position 69,233,696 of record CM061062.1, on the reverse strand, counting down.
GTTTTTATGAAAAAAATAGGTTAGGGTTTGATTTTTTATCTTCTATTTACTTACATACAAGAACAATCAAGGTACTAAAAGATTGAATCATGAATCAAGACATGAAAATGAAACAAAACCCATGAACTTTTTCATTGGATTCGGCCCAGTTCAGAAAGTCGGGAAAGAAATTTCTCATGATCACATGCTTCTAGATAATTAAAATAGTGATGATTATGAGATCATAGCAATTGGTTTCATGTCAAAAGGATTTTCTAGAATTAGTTATGAGTTTTTGAATTTAGTTTCATGAACTTTGAGTGAAATGAAGAACATGATGATTCATGTCATAAATCTAAAAAAGTTGTCAAGATAAAGGCTTTAAATGACAATATGAAGTGTTGTTACCTCTTGATGATCAAAGAAAATGATGATTTGGATGATGCTCTTCACAAAATCACCTTGGTGTTCTAAGTGTTCTAGAGAAGTTTAGAGAGAAAGATGAAGATTTAGAGCAGTTTCGGTAATTTGGACATATATCTCAATATACTTGTCCGTTTTTTATGATCTTTATGTCGTTGGAAATAAAAGCGAAAGATGAACAACTTTTATGTAGAAAGTTTTCCGAGATTCAGAATAGAAGATGGTCAGAATCGCTATACAAAAATCTGGCGAATATGAACACTTAATGGTTGTTCTTGAAGTTCTTAAGAGAACATTAAGTTTGGAGGAAGAAGATGACATAAAGAAATGAAGAAATTTGTCAAAGTGTGTTGCTAAAGAGGGGGAGCCGTGGGTTTAGGGGCAATTTGGTCCAAATTTACAATGGCATGGCTTGAAAAATTCATGAAGAGCCAAGGCTAAAATCATCATTTCCAGGCAAAATATTCCTTTGTCATAAATGCACCATTATGGCCATTATGACGCGGATAGGATCGTCATAAATGCTTGTCAAATCAGTCAAATCCGTCACCTCAGCCCCGTTGCTGACTCCCTGGTTCATCTGACGCAGGTTTTTCCTAGAGATATCTCGACGTTTTCCTCCGCAGCAAATATAGTATTTTAATTTTTACGCTAAATTTTTCAAAACTTCCCGTATCGTAGCAAATACGATAAAAACATTTTTCATCTCGTTCACGAGTTAAAATTATGTTTTCTGAGCAGCAAACTTTTACTGTTAGTGAAAACACAAAATGGCAGACCGATTTCCGTCTGAATTTTCAACCAAAAACTTCCCCGTAACCTTATGAAAATAAGTATAACATGGAAATGACCTTGGTTTATCCAAAATCATTTTCTAAGTCTCGGATAAAAATATATATTTATATATTTATTACCGATATTATAAAGCAGCGAAAATCAGGGTGTTACATGCCATGCATATTTTCAAAGGTTGATTGTGCTGGTTTGAGACCCTTTGATATAACATTGTTATGTATATGCATGATTTAACTGCTTATATGATTATGTGATGTATGTATCATGTATATGGTTGTTGTGGGAAAGAAGCCGGCGAAGCAACTGAAGATTATCATGGAAACGTAAGCATTAAAATAATTTATAATTAGTAATGAAGTTGTTTTAATCATCTGAAATCTATAAGATATACTTTAATTAATGTTTATTTTCTTATGATAGTTCTATTGATGCAATCCACATGCTACGTGGTGAAAGGCGTCGGGTTATTAGATGGATTATTCCTAACGTAAGATATTTATTACAAATGCTTCAAGCGCAGTGGGTATAATTATTGATTTCTATTTAATTCCTTATATTCTAATTAGGTTTCATTTGTACGTAGTCCCGTAGACAACATGGATCACGGGAATGTGGATATTATGTGATGAAGTGGATGGTCGAAATTATCTCCTCCGGTATCACTGAAAGATGGCAGGAGGTAAATTCTAATTGGTAACACAATTAGTTGTAACAGTTATAGACTCGTTATATGTTTTACTTTAGTTTATTACTTAAAAGATATAATCTTATGTCCAATTAAACTTGCAGATATTCAACAATCTGACTCCACTCTCTGATGCCGACATCAATAACATAAGGATACGTTGGGCAACTTTCTTTCTTGAAGTGTACCAATTACCATAGTTTGTATGTAGTTAGTTTATAATAAACACATCATGTACTAGCTATAGTGTACTTTTGACTGATATATGTTTTGACATGAAATCTATAATATATCATATGTAGCTTTTTGGTTTCTAATTATCTTTGTTGTCTGAATGTAATTGAATATATTTATTGTTTGTAATCTTTTAATTTAGTGTGTTTTGGTTGTACAAAAGTGATTGTGTTGAGAATATTTAGATTCTTTATTGATCTGGATTACTGGATTACTGAAATAGGGGAAAGGACTGTCACTGCTGTAAAGGGTTTTTTTTATAAAAAAAAACTTTCACATCGATTTCCGAATAAATCGATGTGATAACCCAACATTTCACATCGGTTTCTTAAAAAATTGATGTGGTAACCCCACTTTACACATCGGTTATTTTTAAAACCGATGTGAATTGTTGGGTTATAACATCGGTTTTTAAAATAACGGATGTGGAAAGTGGGGTTACCACATCAGTTTTTTAAGAAACCGATGTGAAAAGTGTTGAACAGGATTTATTGTCTTGCTGAAATAGAATTTTTGACATCGGTTTTAAAACCGATGTGAAAAGTGGCAATAAATCACATCGGCCGTTTCAACATCAGTTTGAAAACCGATGTGAAAAGCCAAAAAAACCGATGTGAAATCCCTTTTCTGCACTAGTGTTTATAATATAATAAATCGTTGAAACATGGATAGACCAATGAGGGATCCTAAATCTTGTGCAAGGATTCACGGGTTGGTACTATCTTGCCTCTAGAATGGCTATTGATTCCGTCAAAGGAATGCCAAAGTTTATCCGGTGGATAAATACGAATGCACATGCCGTTATCGGCTTAATCCAAACGAAATTGTAAGTAAGGCCTTTGTGCCTAGGAAGCGGGCTGACATGCTCTATGCGCATGTGGACGTGCTAGTGACGATCTTCAATGGTCTTGGTGATGCTCAGGGTAGGAAGGCCATAGATGTCCAGTTGGTGATTCTTCTGGTCGTGGTGTTTCATGTAATACACTGACATCTACTACTAGATGCTAGCCGTACCAGGTTATTGAGAATGTTTCACAATCAATTCTAATTCCACATGTAGCTGTTATTATTGATTCACACAAGATGCCTAATATGGGCAGTTGTGAAACATCGAGCTCCAGCCACTCCTTCTGAATGTTCTCTTAAGCTCCGGAGTTAGGGTCAGATCAACCTTGAGGCTATGTAGGAATGGAACTATGCAGTTTCAATCAGTTATCTCTATTCTCGAGTCTCAATGAATTGACAATGTCTGATGTGTTTTGAGAAGCTTGTTGTGTGTCGATATTGTTTACCTTTGGGTATGTGTGGATTTATTGTTAATCATCTGGTTATACTGTGATATGTATGTTGTCATATGTATGTGAGTCGTATCACTGCATGTCTGCCTTATGTGTAAGATAAATGGAAATCTCACCTCCTTATTTTTATATTGCCTATGTCGGCTGGCTATGTGTCTTCTGTATTCTTTTGAGAACATTGAGATGCCAAGATGTCCCTTGACCGACGCATCATAGAGATTGAGGTTCGAGTATGCGGATGATATGTTGGAGATTTTAGTGGACGTGTTCCAGACTATCGATGGGTTCGTAGACCATGTTTTTCCTCTTAGAAGAGGAAAAGGTTTAGTTCGAGCCTTACTATTGTAGTAGCTCCAGTATTGTCTTTTGTGACGATGTCGGTAGTGGACTCAAAATGCAGTTTCCACTAGATCTCGTCGGTTGGGCATGTCCTCATCACGATGTACGAGAGATGATTGTCTTTTATATTTTAGTTTGGCCAGCTGGGTATGGTTGGGAGTTAATGTAACTATCTATGGAGCTACAACTCCAAGTATCTTATATTTTAGGAGCTGTGTCTCACTATCTTTATACTGAATTAGTATATCTCTATAATTTCTATTTATGAGTTGGGTTGGGTATCATGTAAATTATTTAGGAACTTATGACCCTAATTGTGATAATGGAATATTTTATTATCCATTCATCTAAATCAAGGTAGTTATGTTTATGACTTGTAAAAAAGAAAAAAGAATTTACCCCATTCTTTTATAGCCAATTTTTAATTAACCTACTTTTCTGCCTTAAAATGTCACTTATGATGTAGCGCCCGAGAAGGGTGTTACATTATTGGTATCAGAGATGGCCGAGTCTTTTGGGCTTGGGGTTTAGGCCTGTCGTCGTTTGTGTTGTGTTTTATCTGGTTGTGTCTTGTTTTGTTTTGTGTTCTTGGTTCTATGAATAACCAATGTTTGAAAGGATAATGACTTTAGTCTATCCTTAGATGTGTTTATGTTCTTCATGACATTGTTCCGGAAGGATACAACATTGTTTGCCATTCTTTTCATTATTGTTTCTAAGGAGGAAGGATAGTGGATAGAATTTTCATACCTAGTTTTACTTTAAGTTTGTCATCCTTAACCGTAGTAAGGATTGCCTGTTAGTTTGTTAGTTGAAACAGAGAACAGAACCGTCACTAAGGAAATAATCAGGATCAATCTTTTGGACAAGTACTTTTCTAATAAAGCTTGAGGCGTATCAGAGAATGTAGTTTTGCGACTAAGCTAAGAAGAAATGTTGGTTAGAGAGTATGTTTATCGTCTTGAACTTCATCAACTATCGTTTATAACGATGCTTAGGAAACAACCGCAGTAACACCCCCATTTTTTAATGCTTTCTAATATCGGAAATTTATATAAATACGTTTATATTTTTATCTGAGACTTAGAAAATTATTTTTAGTAAACCGAAACCTTATTTACACTCTACTTAACGGTAGAGAGTTACGATTAAAATTTAGGTTGAAAAGTCAGGAGAAACCCGGTCTGAATTTCACTGGCAGTATATTTATACTGATCAGAAGACCTAATTTTGACTCGTGAATGAAATACTTAAGGTTTTTATTTAATTTCCAATGATTTTGGTATTTTGAAATATTTCATTAAAAAGTGAAATAATATATTTTATTCGGGCGATATATTAAATCGAGGAAACAACGGAGCTGAATACGGGATTTTTTGGACCCGCTAACGGATAATACCAATGAGTCACACAAGGTGACTCACCCATGTGAAGTCATAAATGTGAGCACATGGTCATGATGGCAAATTAAGTTGAAATTGCATTTTAGTCCTTAATCTTTCATAATTTGCAAATTGGTCCTTAATTGATTTTGCACTTTGGTCCTTAAGTGGCAAAGTTTTCTTGCACTCCAATCCCTCCATCCTCACGGCCACACCCCTTTAAATACATCCTCCATCACCTCATTTGATTCCTATTTCAAAACTTGTCTCTTAAACACATAAGAACACTTAAGAAGTCCATTGATTTTGCCTTGCACTTGGATCATCACTCACTTCCTTCAAGCTTCAAGAGGTAAAACCTCATCATCTTGTTCATCTAAGTCTTGTTCTTCATCTATTTTTCCAAGATTATGCCATGATCATCATTTGAAATTCCTAGATCTAGAACTTTGAAAATCTCTAGAAAATTGTAGAAAAATCCTATGATCATGAAACCAATTTCTATGATCTTGTAATCATCTCTATATTGTATATCTAGAAGCATGAGATCAAAAAAAATTATATTCTTATCTTCCAAGCTTGGCCGAACCTATGGGTAATAGGAGAAAAGATGTCTTGTTTCAACTTTTAAATTATGACACTTGTTTTGATTAAATGAATACCTATTATAGTTAAATCCAAGAGCTTGATGATTTTAAAAAACCCTAGCCTATTTTATGAAGCAAGGACGAAACCTTAAGTTCATGGATTGAATGAGTTTTGTTTCAATTTTTGAAATAGACCAATTGATTTAAGCTTTTCAATACATATAAGGGTTGAATCCAAAATATAGAAATCAAATAAAATTCCTAGCCTATATTACTATTAATGGCCGAAACTCTAATTATTTGGGTTAGATGAGTTTTTGATTCAATCTTTGTCAAGTGACAATTGATTATGTATCTCTAATACTTAAGGATCAATAATCCAAGAGTTAGTAAAATTTGGACATCTCTAGCCTATTAATCCTATCATGGCCGAACCCTAGTCATGAGAACTAGGTGATTTTTGTTGTTTCATTTGGTTGATTTTGTTATGATTTGTATGTGAAGGATTAGTTGTGGTTGTTGTATGAAGTGGTGTGGAGAATCGGAATTTCCGAGAAGAAATTTCAAAGAGGAAATTGTAACTTCAAGAGGTAAGGGGAGTGCCTGAGGGGTTTTTCCGATAGCTATATGCTATTAGTTGTGGTCTGTATAATTTATTTGGTGTGTTTATTATTTTATGTAGTTTAAAATTATCTGTTTTGTAATTATCTGCTTTTAATCAGTTATATGTATTTAATTGTTACAACATTTTAATGCATGTCTTAAATTGTTCTATTTGCTATATTATTAGCATGAACTTATTGTTGATGTTGATTGTGGATTGAAAAGCTTGATAGTGGTCAGTGCTCAATTAATTATGAGGTTAAAAGCATTAAAAAAAATTATGTAATAATGAATTTTAATTGAGGGAAAATAGTAATATAATATTACTTAATTATTTGGTTGGTTGAGAATGAGAAAGAGTTGAAAATAATATTATTTTAATGATTTAACGACGAGTGTTTTATGAGTTATAGTGAGGACGTAACCGTACAAATATTTTAGTACTGCAAGTTTTTACGTAAGGAATTTCTAAATATTAGAAAATGTAATTATAAAAGAAATAAGTTTCAAAAATAACTTTATTATGGTGTTGGGAAAAATATTTTACTAGAAAAGTCAAATTTTGACTAAAAACGTTTTTTAAACGTCAAGCGACGAACAATTCCGATAACGTTTACGGAAAGCATTATTAAAAGAAGCAACATTGGTTAAAACAAAGAACTAATCACAAAAGGGTATTTTTTTTTGGAATTATGGTTCGAAATAAATAGTTTTAGAATAAAATGAGTTTTAAGTGATTTGATGATTTTATAAACGAATTTCCAACGTAAAAGGATTTTCTGTAAACTAGTTTTATACAATGGTGTTATTTCCAACAACTTGGATAAGTTGGGGAGTTTTGTTTTGGATTTGTGTTTCACAGAATGAAAATGGTTTTAAAGGGATAAACGAACCTAGTGACCGAGACGTCGGGGTTCTAGTGTTCTATGGTATGGACCGTGTGTCCTAAAGGTGAAGTTATGGACTATTTGTCCTAAAAACGTTATATAAGTTTTGTGCTTTATAATCTACGAACCTAAGGCTGAATGCATCGGCCTAGATTTCGTGATTTGCACATTTGGACTTGGAGTCCTTTTTATTGGAATGGTTGATAAACTTAAATGTATAAATGTTGGATTGGTCGTGAGTCTTTGAACTCCGACAAGGAAAGAATGAACACAAAGAAAAATGACGAGAAACAAAATGTTTTACATTTGCATTTGTGGCAGACCTGCCTGACGTTATGTCGTGAAACCTTTATGGACAAGGTATCATGTGAAGCTGTACATTGTGACTTGATGGACAATAAAACCACGTGACGTTGATCATTGTGCCTTGAGTTGGACAATGGTATCATGGAAAATTGACATGACGTTGTGCCTAATATATTTGGCAATCAAGATTGATCAACTCATTTTAGTGGCGTTGGGATCTCCGTAGATTAAGTACAAAGTTTTAGATGACGAATATTGAAGTATTATGCATTGTTTTAAAAATGACGATGACAGTCGGGTATGAAACCCTTTGATAAACTATCTGTTTATTTATGAACGTTGATGTTATTATAACTATATATGTTATGTGTTGTTTTGTGTGTAGCGCATGTAGTTATCGTTTTAAAATCCATATATTGGTTCCCACCCTTGCGTTTATCTGTTCGTCTGGTTTTTCTATTGTACCTTGGTACATGAGTACAGATGTTGCAGAGGATCACTCAGAGACTTAAGTCCGAATTGAGGGAAGAGGTGTGTGATCATAGGGATGATCACAGAAGCTTATCAGTGAGTGTTTTATTGAGAAACCAACTTATGTTTGTGTTTGAGGATATATGTTTTTAAAAAAAGTTTAGTATGTGGTTCTTAATAGTTTTCATATAGTTTATAAGAAAAACTTGTACGTTGTGGACAGTTTGTTTATAAGTAAAATTGGTATATGTGTGTTGTCGAGTATAGTGTAAAGGTACTGTTTCTGTCATGTACATCATATTCTTTTGAAGTGATAAGTAGAAAGTTTTTGACACCCAGATTTTCTGACTTAAAGTAAATCAATTTCCGAAAGCAACCAACAAATTTCTTTTTAATATTTTTCCGCACATGTTCAAAAAGTAATGCCCAAGGGGGGTGTTATAGAGTGGTACCAAAGCTGGTCGAGTCTTTCGAGAACCCTGGGGAATAGGTCTGTTAGGTTTTTGTTGTGTGATCTCTGGTTGGACCTTGCTTGAAATGTTTCCTTGTCGAAACAATGTATGATAGTACATAAGTAGCTGTGTTTTGATAGGTTTTCAGGTAGTCGAGACCTTGTGAGAATCTATGAACAGTAGATGGTACATTGATCGAATTACTTTTTAGAAGTAATGTGTTTTAGACCCATAAGTACATGTTTCATTTTCTGGTTGCGGTTTAACTGATTGTGTTTTGTAGGTCAGTTATGGAACCAGAACCAGAAGGTGGGCATGGACACGGACGAGGACGTGGACGCGATCGTGGAAGGGGTCGCAGAGGTGGTCCCTTTGGTGGTCGTGGCAATATGGATGATAACTATGAAGGTGGAATGGATAAAACCGCAAAAGCAATGGAGAACATTGCAGCTGCTATTGTTATACAGACAGCTGATATGGCTGCTCAAACTCAGCAAGCGGCGGAAGGTAGAGGTCTGACAACATTTCAACGTTAGAATCCTTCAGTGTTTCATGGGGATGCTGAACCGGAGAAAGATGACTTATGGATTCAAGAATTGGAGAAGATCTTTGAACTCATTCTTACCCCAGAAGGAGTTAAGGTTTCTTATGCGACATTCTTACTGGTAGGAGAAGAGGAGTACTGGTGGAGAGGTGCTCAACAATTGCTGGAAGCTGATCATCATAAAATTACTAGGGATGTGTTCAAAAACGCATTTCTGAACAATTATTTTTCGGAGAGTGTTAGAATCGAAAAAGAACAAGAATTTTTGCAGTTACAGCAAAGGGATTTATCTGTTGGAAATTATGTGGCGAAGTTTGATTCACTCACCAAGTATTTCAGTTTATTTCAAGCACAACCAAATGAAAGCTGGAAATGTGAGAGATTTGAAGCAGGTTTGAGGTTCGAGAATAAAGAATCTGTATTACCACTACAACTCAGGAATTTTCAAGCTTTAGTCGAGATGTGTCGAAAGGTAGAGCAGATGAGGAAAGGAAGAGATAATAGAGGAAATGTTGGAGGACCATCTAGGTTCAAGGATCGATATCAGAATCAGGAAGGAAAACAAATGCAGAGGAAACCATATTTTCGACCACCTAGAAATAATCAGAACCATAATTAACAATGATACCGTTCTGCTGCTGCTGTATCAGGAAGTGGAGGCCAGAATAACCAAAGTCAAGGCCAAGTTAAGAGATGTTTCAAATGTGGAGATCTAAATCACATGGCTAATGTTTGTCCGATTAATGGAGTGAAGTGTTTCAATTGTGACCAAGTAGGACACTTATCAAGGGATTGTAATGCACCATGGTTTGTAAAAGTTGCCAACAACACAAGAACCAATAAACTGACGACAAAGGGAAGAGTCTACACCATGAGCGGTGCTGAAACTTCATAATCTGATGATCTTTTACATCAGGAGTAGTGTTGCAAACTTCACAACCTGAAGGTCTTATAGAAGACAGTTGCAGAGTCCTTCATAATTTTTAGTAATCGGATCATGAACCGGAGATGTAGTTATGCGTAGGAATACTATATGTAAGATACGTAATTTAATGACTCGTAATTTTAATTTTCAATGAATTCTAAGTATAATCATATTTTGATTTCCTGGAGTATTTGACTCTCTAAAATCTCTTATGTTGTTGGTATTTTCAGTCGATGTATAATATTTATGAATTTTTTAGAACAAATATTCCTTGAAGAAGTTTATTCCAGTCTCTTTTCTTTTGATTGATGTGATCAGTCTAGATTTTTGGGGTCAGATCATTTCTTTTTCTAAAGATAGTGAATTTTTCAAACTTCCGTGGTTGAACCAATTATTGTGGAATTTTCGTGAATGTCTTGTTGTTATTCGGGACAGACATTTCATGATAAAAAGAAGTTTCTAGATGAGACTTAGTCTAGTCACTTTTACTTTTGGTGAAAGTGATCCAGTCTAAATTTTTGTCGGACTGTTGTTATTTTTAATTGTCGTTTTGTAAATCCTTTGTCCAAGGAATAAATCCTTTTATGGTTAGGAACTATTCGTTTTGTGAGTTCCTAATTCTCTGGGAGTTCTCGGGAAAGAAGGAACTTTGTTAGAGTCATGGTTGTAAGCATGTATTAGCTATGCATTTTTACACTCACGAACCTATTAAAGAATCATTTTACTTACTGGATATTCCTGTATTCCTTTCAAGTTGGTCAAATTCTTTTACATACTTTCTTGTGAGAGTCAAACCTTAGGTTTGAGAAATCCTGTCTAGTTTTGAGTCACGAAATTTCTAAGACGAATTTTTTTTTAAGAGGGGTAGTATGTAACACCTTGATTTTTCACCACTTTCTAATATCGGAAATTTATATAAATACATTTATATTTTTATTCGAGACTTAGAAAGTTATTTTAATTAAACCGAAACCTTATTTACACTCTACTTAATGGAAGAGAGTTACGATTAAAATTTAGGTTGAAAAGTCAGGCGAAACCCAGTCTGTGAATTTCACTGACAGTATATTTATACTGATAAGAAGACCTAATTTTGACTCGTGAAAGGTTTTTATTTAATTTCCAACGATTTTGGTATTTTGAAATATTTCATTAGAAAGTGAAATAATATATTTTATTCGGGCGATATATTGAATCGGAGAAACAACGGATCTGAATACGGGATTTTCAAGACCCGCTAACGGATAATACCAATGAGTCACACAAGGTGACTCACCCATGTGAAGTCATAAATGTGAGCACATGATCATGATGGCAAATTAAGTTGAAATTGCATTTTAGTCCTTAATCTTTCATAATTTGCAAATTGGTCCTTAATTGATTTTGCACTTTGGTCCTTAAGTGGCTAAGTTTTCTTGCACTCCAATCCATCCATCCTCATGGCCACAACCCACACCCCTTTAAATACATCCTCCATCACCTCATTTTCTTCCTATTTCAAAACTCGTCTCTTAAACACATAAGAACACTTAAGAAGTCCATTGATATTGCCTTGCACTTGGATCATCACTCACTTCCTTCAAGCTTCAAGAGGTAAAACCTCATCTTGTTCATCTAATTATTGTTCTTCATCTATTTTTCCAAGTTTATGCCATGATCATCATTTGAAATTCCTAGATCTAGAACTTTGAAAATCCCTAGAAAATTGTAGAAAAATCCTATGATCATGAAACCAATTTCTATGATATTGTAATCATCTCTATATTGTATATCTATAAGCATGAGATCAAAAAAAAATTCTATTCTTATCTTCCAAGCTTGGCCGAACCTATGAGTAATATGAGAAAAGATGTTTTGTTTCAACTTTTCAAGTATGACACTTGTTTTGATCTAATGAATACATATTATAGTTAAATCCAAGAGCTTGACGATTTTAAAAATCCCTAGCCTATTTTATGAAGCAAGGTCGAAACCTTAAGTTCATGGATTGAATGAGTTTTGTTTCAATTTTTGAAATAGAACAATTACTTTTAAGCTTTTCAATACCTATAAGTGTTGAATCTAAAAGATAGAAATCAAATAAAATTCCTAGACTAGTTTACTATTGATGGCCGAAACTCTAACTATTTTGGTTAGATGAGTTGTTGATTCAATCTTTGTCAAGTGATAATTGATTATGTATCTCTAATACTTAAGGATCATTAATCCAAGAGTTAGTAAAATTTGGGCATCTCTAGCCTATTAATCCTATCATGACCGAACCCTAGTCATGAGAACTAGGTGGTTTTTGTTGTTTCATTTGGTTGATTTTGTTATGATTTGTAAGTGAAGGATTAGTTGTGGTTGTTGTGCGAAGTTGTGTGGAGAATCGGAATTTCCGATAAGAAATTTTAAAGAGGAAATTGTAACTTCAAGAGGTAAGGGGAGTTCCTGAGGGGGTTTTCCGATAGCTATATGCTATTAGTTGTGGTTTGTGTATATAATTTATTTGGTGTGTTTATTATTTTATGTAGTTTAAAATTATCTGTTTTGTAATTATTTGCTTTTAATCTGTTATCTGCATTTAATTGTTACAGCATTTTAATGCATGTCATAAATTGTTCTATTTGCTATATTATTGGCGTGAACTTATTGTTGATGTTGATTGTGGATTGAAAAGCCTGACAATGGTCAGTGCTCAATTAATTACGAGGTTAAAAGCATTAAAAAGCTTTTTATGTAATAATGAATTTTAGTTTATGGAAAATAGTAATATAATAATACTTAATTATTTGGTTGGTTGAAAATGAGAAAGATATTAAAATAACATTATTTTAATGATTTACCGGCGTAAAAGTGTTTTATGAGTTACAATGAGGATGTAACCGTGAAAATATTTTAGTACTGGTAATTTTTATGTAAGAAATTTCTAAATATTATAAAATGTTATTATAAAAAAATAAGTTTCAAAATTTATTTTATTATGGTGTTGGGAAAAATATTTTACTAGAAAAGTCAAATTTTGACTAAAAACGTTTTTAAAACGTAAAGCGACGAACAATTCCGATAACGTTTATGGAAAGGATTATTAAAAGCAGCAACATTGGTTAAAATAGAGAATTAATCTCAAAACAATAGTTTTTTGGAACCAAGGTTCGAAGTAAATATTTTTAGAAGAAAATGAGTTTTAAGTGGTTTGATGATTTTATAAACGAATTTCCAACGTATAAGGATTTTCTGTAAACTAGTTTTATACAATGGTGTTATTTCCAACAACTTGGATAAGTTGTAGAGTTTTGTTTTGGATTTGTGTTTCACAAAATGAAAACGGTTTTAAAGGGATAAATGAAGCTAGTGACCGAGACGTCAGGGTTCTAGTGTTCTATGGTATGGACCGTGTGTCCTAAAGGTGAAGTTATGGACTATTTGTCCTATAAACGTTATATAAGTTTTGTACTTTATAATCTACGAACCTAAGGCTGAATGCATCGGTCTAGATTTCGTGATTTGCACATTTGGACTTGGAGTCCTTTTTATTGGAATGGTTGATAAACTTAAATGTATAAATGTTGGATTGGTCATGAGTCTTTGAACTCCGACAAGGAAAGAATGAACACAAAGAAAAATGACGAGAAACAAAATGTTTTACATTTGCATTTGTGGCATACCTGCCTGACGTTGTGTCGTGAAACCTTTATGGACAAGGTATCATGTGACGTTGTACATTGTGCCTTGATGGACAATAAAACCACGTGACGTTGATCATTGTGCCTTGATTTGGACAATGGTATCATGGAAAATTGACATGACATTGTGCCTAATATATTTGGCAATCAAGATTAAGCACAAAGTTTTAGATGATGAATATTGAAGTATTATGCATTGTTTTAAAAATGACGATGATTGTCGGGTATGAAACCCTTTGATAAACTATCTATTTATTGTTGAACGTTGATGTTATTTAAACTATATATGTTATGTGTTGTTTTGTGTGTCGTGCATGTAGTTATCGTTTTAAAATCCATATATTGGTTCTCACCCTTGCGTTTATCTGTTCGTCTGGTTTTTTTGTTGTACCTTGGTACATTAGTACAGATGTTGCAGAGGAATTCCTTAAGTCACTCGGGGACTTACGTCTGGATTGCGGGAAGAGGTGTGTGATCATAGGGATGATCATGGGAGATTATCAGTGAGTGTTTTGTCGAACGACCAGCTTAGGTTTGTGTTTGAGGATATATGTTTAAAAAAAATATTTACTATACGGGTCTTAATAGTTTTCATATAGTTTTATAAGAAAAACTTGTACGTTGTGGACAGTTTGTTTATAAGTAAAATTGGTATACGTGTGTTGTCGAGTATAGTGTAAAGGTACTGTTTTTATCATGTACATCATATTCTTTCGAAGAGATAAGTAGAAAATTTTTTGACACCCAGATTTTCTGACTTAAAGTAAATCAATTTCCGAAAGCAACCAGCAAATTTCTTTTTAATTTATTTCCGCACATGTTCAAAAATTAATGCCCAAGGGGGGTGTTACAACTGCAACGACAGTAAACTCAAAAGTGTAGTGACAAGGAAACTAGTGAAGTCATTGTACTTTTCTAAGCTGCCTAAGATATGGTAAAGGATATGCAACTAGGAACTGCAACGATAAGGAGACCGTTTGTTTCCAATGTGGAAAGTCGGATCACATTGAAAAAGTTTGCAAGCAATGACTTTCTAAAAGGATTGTTGGTAGAGTTAGTCAACTGGTGACTACAGTATTTGGTTGCATTAGATGTGGAAGTAATCACCAAAGAAGTTACTACATCCTTAGAGGTCTTGCCTATTCACGAGTTATTCTTAATTCCCTACGAATGTGAGAGATATTTTGATTACTTAACTTTTGTTGATTTTCTTCAGTCGAGTTAATGTGATTTCAGTGTTCATCTTCGATGGTTTATGTTTTGGGTCAGCCAATCAAGATTTGTATTCTTCTTCCATCATTGATATAATGACTTTTTACAATCGTTGGTTAACTAACCCTTGTGGGTTAAATCTATTTGAATTCTCCGTTGTTGTGGAGAACTGATTTTTGTAAAGTTGACCTTTTGCTTTTTCAGCAAATGAGTGCAATTGAGAAATGGTGTGATCTCTGATAGATCATATCTTGTTATCCTTGGTAGGCAAAAAGTTGTAAATTCCCTAGTAGATGAAAATTTTGACAATTCACGTCAAATTTTCTTTTACGACAAATGAATCAGAGTTACCTCGAGTGGGGGAACTCGCAAAAATTTTATTGTTGCTCTCTTAAAGACCCAGAGAATTCTTGATTCAGAATCTAGACTCTTTTGAATTAAGAAAGTTATTATCTTCAAATTTTGGCTTTTAAGGAAGTTCTTGTTGAGAAAGGAACTTTATTAGAGTCATGGTTGTAAATATGTGGCTGTACAACACATTTTTTAAATTCAGGAACCTATTAAAGAGATTTTTTTGTATAAAGAATATCCTCTGTCTTTCTATTCATTTAACTTTATTCTGTTGTAAGAGTAAAGTCTAGGGATTATTTTCTCTTCTTGAAAATTCTTTGTTCAGATTATGAGTTATTGTTATATCGTTGGTGTGTTAGAACCGCCACCGAGGATAGAGTCAGAGTTCTATATCGTTCAGATGTAAGAACCTATTTGATATCTATGTATTTGATTCTATTTAACATTCAAATTATCCAAATGTACTCGAGTCTTGAGAATAAAAAAGTAATTGTCTTGATTATTCTTCTCGTGTAGTCTCGCGAATACAGTATAAGTCAGAGCAACAGTCTAATCTGTGAAATAATTCATGTCACGTTTTGAGAAAATGAGAAGGCTATGCAAGTGGAGCATGATATAGAAGATTGATATCAGCGATCGTTTTCCTTAGATGAGTGAATTTCGGGGATGAAATTCTTTATAGAGGGGTAGTATTGTAACACCCCGTTTTCTCGCGTCTTGACCAGTAATTATATTTTATATTATTACCTGGGATCTAGAAAATGATTTTGAGGAAAACAAAATCATATTTGAGATCTTCTATATCGAAGGAAGTTATGGTGAAATTTTGGGTTTAAAGCTTGGAAGGAAACCGGTCTGTGTTTTTAATGACAATATAATTTTATACCGACAGAAAACCATAATTTCGGCCCGAAAACGAAAAATTTGAAAATGTTACCACTTGTTGGGGACATTGTATATTTCAAGAATTTCTACTCAAAAAGAAAATATTTTATTTTATCGGGTGAAATTTTAGCGAAAAACGGTCGAAAACCCTAATCGGGTAAATCAACGGAGATGGAAACGGATGTGCAGAAGTGTGCCAGGGGATAGGAGTAATGACTCAACATGGAAAACTCGCCCTAGTGAGTCATCTAGTGACTCACCACTTGTCATCATGACTTTAGATATTTTACAAAATATCTATATATACGTGGAAAAGTTCATAATACCCTTAAGTTCCTAACTAATTCCAATGTGTCCCAAGATATTTTTAGACCTCAATTTCTCTCCAATTTCGTGTAGCCCCTCCACTAAACCAAACTCATTTCATTTTGATTTTATTTCATCATCTTCCTCTCAAAAACCCTAATTAGGTAAACAACGGAACCGGACAATGATGCACAGAGATACACCGGGAGACAGAAATGCGAGTCATCGATGATGACTCATAGGGGATGAGTCACCATGGTGAGTCATGGTAGTGACTCACCTCCCTCATCAACACTCATAAATGGTCATAAATGCTCATTATGACAACTTTTAAAAAATATCTAGATATTTTCTCATTGACCTAACCTATGCTTGGTTACTTTCAACCATGGTCTTCCCTTGAGTGAATTAACACAAATATATTCTCCACTCATAAGTGGACTACATGGTAGCCACCATCGCTCACTCCTTTCATTTTATTTTCATTTCATTACATTTTCTACACAAAATACCCTTTGATCTTTTAATAAATTCCTTTGATGTCCAACAAGTGTTTTGATAATTTTATCCTTCTACCTTATATAAATTCGACCAGCCATCTTCACCTTTGGTCATCCATCAATTTTGCTTCACCTTATCATGATGATTCATTAAAAATACCTAAGTTATAATATATTATTTCTTAACTTAACCCATCCTTAGTTAACTTCAACCATGGTTCACAAGGCAATTTCAATATGACTTCTCTTCCTTCTTGTGGTGCAAATTCGGCCACACCTCCCTATCCACACCTTCACCACACATTATTTCCTAGCATGATGATTACTAAACTAGCTACATTATAATATAGTATTTGTTAACCTAACCTAAACAAACCTTGGTCATCTTTCACCATGGTTATCATTAAATGCTAACAAAACAATTTATCCTCCTCACTTGACTATATCACACGATCTCCTCACTCCACCACACCCCTCCATTTCACTTCATTCTGATTAACTAAGTTCAAGAGCACTTTGCTTCACTTCTTTTATTTCTTCATTTCCTACACCAAAAATCATAAGTTCATCACTTAGTCTTACATTGGAACTTCAAGTTCTTGCTCATTCCTTCATCTTCATCTTCTTCAACTTATCATCTCATGAACACAAACTTTCCTCTCTTTTCTTCCTTTATTTTATTCGGCCTACATCTCTTCTCCATCATCCAAGAGTTTGTTTCATGAATCGACCATAGATGCATGATCCTCTCATCATTCTAAACCTTAGTTATCTCATCCAAAAATCCTTTTTAAGCCTTATTGTAATACCCTTCTTGGGTGCTACATCGAAAGTGACATGTTAAGGCCGAAAAGTAAGTTAATTAAAATTGGCTATAAAAGAATGGGGTAATTTTTTTATTTTTCGTAAGTCGTATATATAACTACTTTGTTTTAAATGAATGCACAATCAAATATTCCATTATCACAATTGGGATCATAAGTTCGAAAATCATTTACATAATACTCAACCCGACTCATAAACTGAAATCATAAAATGTACAGACTCAACATAAAGACGTGGAGTCGCAGCTCCTAAAATATAAGATACTTGGAGTCACAGCTCCATAAACAGTTACATTAACTCCCAAACATACCCAGTTGACCAAACTAAAATATAAAAGACCATCCTTCCTCGTTCATCGTGAGAATGACAAACCCAACTGACGAGATCTAGTGAAAACTCTATTTGAGTTCACTACCGACGTCGTCACAAAAGACTCTACTGGAGTTACTACAACAGTAACTCTCAAACCAAAACCCTTTCCTCTTCCAAGAGGAAAAACATGGTCTACGAACCATTGACAATATGAAAGACGTCCACTAGAAATTCCACCATAGCGTCCAGAAGCTCGAACCTCAATGCGTCAGCCAAGCGACATCTTGACGTCTCAATCTTCTCAAAAGAGTACAGAAGGCAAATAGCCAGTCAACATAGGCAATATAAAAATAAGGAGGTGAGATTTCCATTTATCTTACACATAAAGCAGACATGCAGTGGTACGACTCTCAGGTACGTACAATTAACAATTATCTATCATATTTACACTCATAACAAAACAATAATGTTTCACAGAAACATGACCACGGCATCACGTTTTCCAAGATAGAAGACATCTAAGACTTGAGGAATGACCTCTGAATTCTTATACCATGGTTTTACGAACAGTCGGAGAGAGTGGTTCGGAGGATTGTTTCGGAGGTTCCAGCCTTGGGTAATAAAGAATGAGTCAATAGATGAGGGTGTGCACATCATAGGCTTTTTTGGGAATATCCTACACTACCAAAAAACATGTAGTGTCTAGTCGAGTTTGTCGGTGCATTGCAAGATCATCACGCCACAGAGGAGCTACCAGCTGGGCCTATGTGAGTATTTCATACCACGACACCCCCTATAATAAGCAGGATTCGCCACTACGAAATTCGCACCTGTATTAAAGTGTTAGCTCTTCTCCTAGATACAACAGCCTTACAGAACATAGTTTCACTATGTGTTTAGGCAAAATTGCCGGAAAATGCATTCTTCTTGTCTTTCCATCGGATGGCATCTTGATTCCATAAGAATTCTTTCAACATACTTTCTCAGATGCTATATGTTGTTAACATCGAGCGGAAGTTCTCAGTAACCTTTCATCTTTGTGTAAAGATATCTTAAAACACTTGATTAAAAGTCCTAACGCATTATGAGATTGGAACACAAGTCCTATTATTTATTTCTCTGTACTTTTCTAATTGAGCCTTTTTCTTTGGCTTCCAAGAAAACAAATCATTCTGAGCCCATTAAATTTTATGGAATATGGATAACGAATTATCCATACTTTATGACATAAGGTCGTGTTCCACCCCACGTCATAAATTATTACGTTCGTATTTTCACTAAGTCATTCATGACTTAGGTTTTTCCATTTACTTGAAATACTAGTCTTAAAGACTAAAATTCAGTGTCTTAAAACTTAAACCTTGGGTTAAAACCAAACCATTTGGAAATCAGATTCCATTAAAGTACATAAGTACTAAATTCCTCAAAACAGTTTCTTGAAAAATATCGAAACTCTTAAAATACCGTTTTACCGTCTTTTTATTGTATTTCAACTTAAATTCCATATTTTCACAAATATAATTATTTTTCTCAAATCCTTCACTTTCCTAAGTTACTATACTTATGTTATAGTATTAGAATACTAATTTCAAACTTTACGTCATTGTTTTCTCAAAAATCTATAAAAACGTTTGACGACGGTTTCACCGCTTTTTACTGGTTTTAGGCCCGAAAGCCATACTTTTGAAAATATGGTTCTTCACCTCAAATGTATTACATTCCTAGGTTAAAATCCTCATATTAAGTTGTTGAAACACTGACTTTACAGTTTTCTCTCAATTGATACAAAATTCCTAAAAATGTGACCGAACATCGTTAAGTTTGTAAATCGCGTAAATCCTTTTCCAACGATTTTACACTCTAATAATCCAAAACTCATTTTGGAGTTTTATAACATTTTGATAGGCATGAAAAAAAGTCTCTCACTGTCTAGTTAAATATATTTTCGAAAATTTCAATTTAACCCCTAAACTTTCATTAATTGCAAAAAGATCCTTACTCACTTAAATCCTTATAACTTTTTATTTATAACTTCAAATCACACCAAACCAAATTCTTTAGAAATATTTTTCAGTTTCCCTCAATTTTCCAGAAATTATATTTCTGCCCAAATATTTCACAATATTTGGAAAAAGATCCTGGTTTACTAAAAAGCTTATTTCTTTTTATGTATTATTAATCCAATTAACACCAAATTCTATGGTTTTGTCTCATCAAGGACTACAATATTAACACACAAGAATATGAATTTCAGTGCAGCCACTGAAATTCACAGAAATTGCATTTTAGTCCCTAAGGACTCATAAAACCATATCTTTCAATATACACATCCAAATCAATCCAAACCAATTTCTATATTCTTATATATTCATTCAATCCTCATCAAAATTATTTAAACAATTTAAATCATAATGCAACCCATTTAAACATCCAAGGCCGAATGGCCTAAAATAATTATATTAAGCATTTTTCTTAACAAATCAAGCAAACAACAATCATGGTTCCAACTTAAGGTCATTGGAACCAAGACAATCATATGACATATCATACCACAACCAAGCATCAAATCAAATCCTCCAAGAGGATCACGCACATATAAATCAATAATACATAATCCTAACACTTAGGATTTACAAGACAACATACAAATACTTTAAACCACATACATATACATTAAGGTAGGATAGTAGTAATCTCCCCCCTTACCGCTTGTAGATACTTGGAAAGTCAAGTAATAGAAGGATGTTGTTCACCTAAAGCCTCAAGGTTTGAACCAACAAACCTAGCCATGAACAACCAACAAGAAAATACGTTAAGGATTGAAGAAAATCCTACTCAACCCCTTAATCATAGGTTCGGCCAAGTCAAGAAGAAAATTAGATAGGGATCTCTAAATTTTTCAAGATCTTGGATGATGAAAATAAAAGTCATATGAAGATCATAGAAATTGATCTCACATTAAAATGATTTTTCTATGATTTTCTAGAAATTTTTGAAGATTGGTTCTAGAAATTGGAAAATGATGTTCATGTCATGAAAATCATGAAATAAATGAAAAATAAGACACGATTGATCATTTAGCAGAGAGGTTACCTCTTGATGAAGAGTAATGATTAAAACAAGCTTTGTTGAAAATTTGACAGCTTTGAGGGTGTGGTGGTATTTATGAGCACATCTCACGATTTACTCATCTACAAATTACAAACTTTGGCTTTTTAGAAAAGTAATAAGGAGAGGAACAACTTTTATTTTTAAGGTGTTGTTTGATTCAGATCAGAACATGGTCGTAAAGAGCCTTCTTTCCACTATTCTCTTGGGATGTTGAGGATTTTGAGCTGTTTTGGTAATTTGGGAATATCTCCCAATATACGTATCCGTTTTTGGTGATCTTTATCTCGTTGGAAATAAGAGATTAAGCGGAACAACTTTAATTTATAAAGTTTTTCGAGTTTCAGAAAATAAAAGGGTCATAATTTTGGTACAGTTTCGGATGAGTATGAGCATCAATGAAGTCTTTATGTGTTCTTAGAGAAAATGATGAACTTGATGAAGAAGAAAACATAAATGAGTTGAAATTGGTCTAATTGTGGGTTATGGGAGGTGGAATTGTGGGATATGGGTTATTTTGGTCCAAAATGTTGATGGCACAACTTGTAATAACCTTGGAAACTCAAGGGTAAAATGGTCATTTCCATAAATAAATATCTAGATATTAAGAAAATCATCATTACTAATGTGTGGTGGAGAATTTGTAGATGGGTGGCTGATTTGTGGCCACAAGAACTAACCTTGTTTCCTTAAACATGGTTAAAACTTAACCAAACGTCGGTTAGGTTAAGCTTAGGGATATTTTAGTCCTTTCACATTTACTTGTCATAAATTCACATTGGCTATGGTGAGTCATTATGGTGACTCATTCCTCTTGAGTCATCATGGACGACTCGTCGTTCTGTTCTCCCAGTATATCTCTGCACATTCGTGTCTGGTTCCGTTGTTTACCCGATTAGGATTTTTGAGAGAAAGATGATGAAATGAAATCAAAATGAAATGAGTTTGGTTTAGTGGAGCGGATGCACGAAATTAAGTAGATTTAGAGGGTATTTTGGTCAAAATTCACTTAGGGACACTTTTGGAATTTTACTTAAAGATCAAGGGCATTTTGGTCTTTTTACATATAACCATCATTACTTGAATTTAATGCAAGATGACTAACTCCTTTGACTCACCCCCATGAGTCATCATAGATGACTCATTGTGCTCATCCACCCGACGTCGGGTTTTGTCTCTGCACCTCTGTTCTCGATTCCGTCGATCCCCGATCGTCGAGTACTTGCCCGATTATCGTATAATAACCTATTTATTTTGAAAATTTTCAAAATAACCACTATGGTTGGAAATAAATAAAAAAACTAAACAGTTTCGTTCTCGGGTCAAAATTAGGTTTCCTACTCAGTAAAATCTTGTTGTCAGTTAAAACGCAGACTGGGTTTCATCTGAATTTTAAACCTAAATTTTTCCTGAAACCTTCTACCATAAGGTAGAGTATAATTATGATTTTGGATTTTTTATAGATCTCAGAAAAATATAAAGAATTAAAATTCTACCGATAATGAAAAACTGTAAAAACAGGGTTTTACACTTATACAAAAATGGGTATTTCTTGGTCAAGAACATCAATCTCTTGATCGTCATCTTTTTGGCTTAAGATAAGTGATCTAAGACTTGATTCCTATCTTTGGTTATGTCTAAGCTTAGTTGAATAATCCTTTTGAATTTTGTGTATTTATCTCTAGGTTTTTGGAAGCAAAACCGTGGCCATCCTTAGGATAAAAACATCATTCTTACTTGTTTTAAGTGATCTACAAGAGGTAAGGGGGAGATTACTACTATCCTACCTTAATGTAGATCTTACTTGTTTTAAGTGGTCTACAAGAGGTAAGGGGGAGATTACTACTATCCTACCTTAATGTAGATATGTATGTGATTTATATTGTTTTTGTGTTGTCTTGAAACCCTAAAAGTTAGGGTTATGTCCTTGTGTGTTTGTGAGCCTCTAAGAGGACTTGGTGTAATAATTATATGGTGTATGTTGTGTGATGAAAATTTATGGATGATATACTTATTTGATGCATGATGGTTAAAATAAAATTGGTTGTATGCTTACTTGATTATTGAAAGATAATATTTGGAATATGCTAAATAATCATGCCATGATTTAATGTTTGAATACATGAATATGTATGATATTTTGAGATTGATTGATGAAGAGAAAATCTTCATTTGTGTTGGACATGGTTTCGGCCATGATGAGAAAAATGATATGAGAATCTTAAGGATTAAAATCATGGAATCTTATAAGTATTTCAAGTTTTTAAAGGATAACAAAACCAAGAAAAATCACGAAAATTGGTTTGAATTGAATTGGTTAATTATATTGAAAGTTATGGGTTTTAAAAGAAATAAGGACTAAGAGTGTGTTTGGGAAAGCTGGAAAAAAAAGATTATGCTGATAATCTGTTTTCAAATAATCGATTATTGTGATAATCGATTATAATCAGAATCAATTTTTGTTTGGGTATGTTTGCTGAAAAACTATTTTAAGATAATCTATTTCGTTTGGGTGATGCAAAAATAATCACTTATACATAGTAAATTACGAAAAAGGATATGAATAAAATTTGACCCGTGAATAGCGTGTAGAGAAGGACTCGTGAGGAAAGGCTGGGGGCTATAGTGGAAAAACAATGAACAATCTCACGTTGAAAACAGTGGTTTTAAAAAAACAGTCCAACACTTTAGATTATTGAAAACAGCTGTTTTTACAAAATAAAAGCTGTTTTTAAACTTTAAGCTAGTTAGCCAAACATAATAATTTTCTTGTAAAAAAGCTTTTTCCCAATAAAAAGTAGAAACACTAATAATCCATCATTCCCAAACACCCTTTAATATGCAAATTCTGAAAATTTCAGGGACTGTTCTGAAAATTATATTTTTAAGTATTGTGATGATAGTCCTTAATAATATAAAACCATAGAAATTGGTTTGATGTTAATTGGACTTATACATAAAAAGATATAAGCTTTTTAGTAAACAAGGACCTTTTTGCAAATATTGTAAAATATTGGACAGAAATTTAATTTCTGGAATTCTTATGGTGACTGGAAAAATATTTCTATATAAGTTGGTTTAGTGTGATTTGAAGTTTTAGTTAAAAATTTGTAAGGTTTTAAGTACATAAGGATCTTTTTGCAAATAATGAAAGTTTAGGGACTAAAATGCAATTTTCAAAAATTTATGTAACTGGAGAGTTAGAAACTGTTTTTCATACCTCTCTAAGTGTTCTAAAACTCCAAAATGAGTCTTGGACCATTAAGGTTAAAAATCATTGAAAAATGACTTACGCAATTTACAAAATTAACAACGTTCGGTCGAGTTTTTAGGAATTTTGTATAAATGGTAAGAAAGAGGTAAAATCAGTGTTTCAACATCCTAAAATGAGTATTATAACTTAGGAAATCTATATATTTGAGTTGAAGAACCATATTTTCAAAAGTATGGCTTTTGAGCCTAAATTCAGTAAAAAACGGTGAAACAGTCGTTAAATGTGACACCCTAAACTCGGGTCATCACATATTTACCGGTTTGCGGAAATAAAACTTAATTTGCTGGTTGCTTTCGAAAAATAATATTTTCTTAACGTTCATCTTTTCAAAATATGGTGATAATTTTTTTTCTTTTAATCCTCAAGACAACAACAACGAAATCAAACCACACATAATTACATACTGTATATAAGTTATACAACTATACTGCCTCGTATGTTTTAACATCTAGATCATTATCAGTTTAGTGACTCTCAAAACATAACATAACTCAATAGAACCTAAGCTGGTCGTATCTAACTGACACTACCGTCAACCGGAGCAGCACAACATGTCTCGAACTAGACAGCCTTCTCCTTTTATAGAAATCTTATCCCTTGTGGGCTCTGATATGTTTGTAAGGGTGAGACGCCAATATATGGATTTAACAAAATAAATAAATGCACGACACAAAAGAAGACACATACACATTGACATGTTTATAACATCTTAAGCAATCCATATTACAGCATACAGTTTATCAATGGGTTCCACACCCCAAACATCAACGTTGGAAAACTATGCATGAACACTTCAATACATCATCTACACATTCACACTTAATCTCCGGAGACCCCCAACGTCATTTAAAATGAGCTGATCAAGCTCGATTGCCAACAGAGGCACGTCGATTTTCGCCAACAGAGGCACATCGATTTTACCATAGCCCACTGTCCGGAACAGTGAGAACGTCGATTTATGGATTTTTTTTTTCATTGTACGTCGATTGCCAAGGGCACAATGAACACGTCGATTTCATGAATATAATAATATACCATGATTCCATTGTACGTCGATTTCCCAAAGGCACAATGAATACGTCGATTACATGAAAATCATAAAGATACCATGATTAACAAATACGTCGAGACATGAACATCCTCAAGATATCATGATTAACCTCGTAGGCACGTCTGCCAAAATGCATGCAAGAAAAACACTTTGTTCTCGTCGTTTTCTTTGTGTTATATCTTTATTTGTCAAAGCTCTCAAAAACTTATGACCCATCATTGTTTTAAATATCTTTACAACTTTTATTAACAACACAGGACCTCATAGTCCAAGTGCTCAATCACGAAGCCCTTAGACATTGCAATCAGTCTTAGGTTCGTGGTAATAAAAAAAACATCACAATTCTTTTACCGTCGTTTATTACGTCATGAAGTAGACACACCGTCTAACTACTAGACACCAAGTCAATAATGTCAAAAGAACACTAGGACCCCGACGTCTCGGTTACTAAGTTCCATATCATCGTTTACGTCGTTTTTTTTCTCTGTGAAAAACAAATCCAAAATAGGATAACGTCATAATAACATTAGTACCCCGACATCTCGGTTACTAAGTTCCACACCACTTTCAACACGGTTGAATTTATTTTTGGTTTTTCAGAAATTCCTTTCAAATTGTAAATTCATTAATAAAATCCTTAAATAATAAAACTTAGTTTTTCACAAACCAATTAGTCACTTGAGGATTTAACTTCTTCAAAATATGCACTGCCGTTTCAAAATACTCGTCGTCTACACTTTTCCAAATTTGCCGTCAAATATTATTTTTAAGGCTTCCCAAGCCAAAAATTTAACTTTTTTCCACTTTATTAATTTTCTAAAATCATAATTAACTTATTTTCACCAATTAATTTCATAAAAGAATATTTTGTAATATTCCGGAATTTCTTACGTAATAATTAACAGTGCTAAAATATTTTCACGATTTCGCGCTCATTGTGACTCATAATTCACTTCTTTAGAAATAAATTATTAAAATAATAATGTTTTCCAAAACTCCTTATTTTTTCTAAAATAAAATTTCCTTTAATATTATATATCAACATTTTACCTTTAAAACATTGAATATAATTTGCGTAGCTTCTTAAGGCTTTTATCCGATTAACTTTAATTGGGCACTGACCACTGTCAGGCTTCTCACACGTCAACCAACACTTATATCACAGATATTTCCCAGGCAGATCATGCATCATAGCAGTATAATATACAATTGCAAATAATTAAATAAATTAAAAACAACTCCACACCGGTACACAGATAAACCACACCACGTAAACAACAAAACCAATAACCACAACCACATATAAATCATATAAACCACACCACAAGCAAATAGTTATTGAGAAAAATCCCTCAGGTAAGCTCCCCTTACCTCTTGAAGAACTTAGCTTCCGATTCAAAACTTTGTCGTGGATCTGGGAACCGTCAACGCACGTACACGATAATCTAGTTTATCCTTCATCAAACATAACACTCAATCAACAAACTAACAACTAAATCAAGCCTAAAATCCTACATGTTGGTTTCGGCCAAGGGCTGAGTTTTGGGGTTAGAAATCTCTAAAATTTCTAATCATGATTAAGTCATGGATTTATGATCCTTGATTAACCTAAATCATGGATTAGTGACTAAACAACTAAAGTTGAAACTCAAAACTTCCTAACTCTTTTATACAAGGATTGGGCTTCAACATGTTCATAGGGTTAGGGTTTTTAGTTTAATAAACCAACTTGGATTTATTAATCATACATACTAATAGCTTGATTAGCAAGATCATTAATGAAAACTATGAACAAAAACTCATCAAATCTCACCCACTTAGGGTTCGGGCAACATAGAGATTTTTGATTAAAGATTTTCATTTTAATAAACTAACATGGATTAGAGTGTGTAGACATACATGTCATATAGAATACATGATCATACATGACAACACATGAACAAAACTCTACCAAACCTACTTTGATAGATTCGGCCAAGGCTAGGTTTTTAGGAAAGAAATTTTTGGTTACATCATGCTCTTGGATTTAGATAATACGCATGATATCAAGAAGATAGAAAGTAGTTTCATCATCATAAGATTTTTCTAGAATTTATCATGATTTTTCAAAGTTCAAGACCTAGAAACTTGAAAATGATGAACAACTATGAAACAAACTTTGAATCAAGAAATTTATTGAATAACATAGGCATGATTAAGGAAGAAGATTAGGATTTACCTCTTGAATATCAATGACAAAGGAAATCCAAGAACTTGCTTCACAAATCTAACACTAAAGGACTTATGAACTTAGGGTTTTGAACAAAAAGGCATTAGAAACTAAGTGAAAAGTGAGAGAAGGTATTTATAGAGATGGGAAGCGCCATCTTGGGAAGAATCTAGAAGTGATGAGTTGTCTTGCTAAAAGGATTCAAATGCAAATAATTTCTAGGGACCATTTTGCAAAGATTCCAAAAGTTTAAGGACTAGTTTGCAATTTGCCAATAAATTGTCATGATGACTTTTTGCCACATTTAATGTAAGCTTATCTTGACTAACTTTGGCTGATTTTTGTGTCATAGATCTTTTAAGAAAATTCAAGATTGTTGAAGAAGATTTTAGAAGGTTAAAGAACAAAGTGGAAGAATGTAGAACATTCTAGAAAATCTTGGTTCATCCAAAAATAAATGAGGGCAGACTTCAATCCCTCATGGGCTTGCGCGTGGGCTTGGTAAATTTGGGCTTGGATTCATTTTTGTGGGGCCCACTTAAAGATTTAAGCATTAAGCTTAACTTAGGAAACTTGTATAGTTTCAAATGGGCTTTATGGAATTAATCCATGAACTAGGAAATTTTGGTCTTCATAGACACGTCCATTAAGAGATTGGGAACAAGGATTCTAGCCCAATTTACTTGAAAAAAACTTAGAAACTAATTTAAGGACAAAAGGGTAATTAACAGAAAGTTCAGGGACTTAAGCGTAAAATTCATTAATTTTCACTTTAACCCTGAAGAACCTTCTAGACTTAAAAATATGATTCCTACCCTTGAATCATCTCAAAATCCTAAGATAAACCCTCTATCAGCTCTTAGAAACTCCAAAATCCCTTCCGTCGTCTCCCCGATTACGCGTTCCGCCCGAAAAACGTAAATTATTTTAATTTTTCTGAAAAAAAATTCTAAAAATACAGAATTGTAGAATATAAAATAATAATCTTAAGTCTTTCATTCACGAATTAAAATTAGGTCTTTTGAGCAGTATTATCATACTGTCAATGGAATTCACGGGCCGAGTTTCGCCTGACTTTCCAACCTAAATTTTAATCGTAGCTTCCTACATCCAAGTAGGATTTAGTGGTAAAATCCGTTTATTTAAAATAGTTTTCTAAGTCTCACATAAAAATATAAACATAATTATATAAATTTCTGATATTAGAAAACAGCGAAAAGTCGGGGTGTTACATTAAACATTTTTAAAGATTTTCGAGAAAAGGTTTTGAGGAATTTGGAACTTATTTATTTTGATGGAATCTTATTTCAAAATGGTTTGGTTTTAGGACAAAAATAATTTTAGTCCGTAAGGACGAGTATTTGCAGTAAAATGGAAAACCTAAGTCATAAATGCCTTAGTGAAAATATGAACTTAATAGTTTATGACTTATGGTGAAGCAAGACCATTTGTCATAAAGCATGGATAATTCCATATCCATACACCCATAATACTTAATGACAAAGAGTATTTTAAGGTTACTTGCTCGACAAGTAATTCCGTTCGGGAACGGACTTAAAGAGGTATAATGAGTTGGTAAGAACGACCAACCTTCATAATATACTAAATCGTTGAAACATGGATAGACCAATGAGGGATCCTAAATCTTGTGCAAGGATTCACGGGTTGGTACTATCTTGCCTCTAGAATGGCTATTGATTCCGTCAAAGGAATCCCGAAGTTTATCCGGTGGATAAATATGAATGCACATGCCGTTATCGGCTTAATCCAAACGAAATTGTAAGTAAGGCCTTTGTGCCTAGGAAGTGGGATGACATGCTCTGTGCGCATGTGGACGTGCTAGTGACGATCTTCAATGGTTTTGATGATGATTAGGGTAGGAAGGCCACAGATGTCCAGTTGGTGATTCTTCTGGTCGTCGTGTTTCATGCAATACACTAACATCTACTACTAGATGCTAGCCGTACCAGGTTATCAAGAATGTTTCACAATCAATTCTAATTCCACATGTGGCTGTTATTATTGATTCGCACAAGATGCCTAATATGGACAGTTGTGAAACATCGAGCTCTAACCACTCCTTCTGAATGTTCTCTTAAGCTCCGGAGTTAAGGTCAGATCTTCCTCGAGGCTGTGTAGGAATTGAACTATGCAGTTTCAATCAGTTATCTCTATTCTCGAGTCTCAATGAATTGACAGCGTCCGATGTGTTTTGAGAAGCTTGTTGTGTGTAGATATTGTTTACCTTCGGGTATGTGTGGGTTTATTGTTAATCATCTGGTTATACTGTGATATATATGTTGTCATATGTATGTGAGTCGTATCACTGCATGTCTGCCTTATGTGTAAGATAAATGGAAATCTCACCTCCTTATTTTTATATTGCCTATGTCGATTGGCTATGTGTCTTCTGTATTCTTTTGAGAAGATTGAGACGTCAAGATGTCCCTTGACTGATGCATCGTAGAGATTAAGGTTCGAGTATGCGGATGATATGTTGGAGTTTTTAGTGGACGTCTTCCAGATAGTCGATGGGTTCGTAGACCATGTTTTTCCTCTTGGAAGAGGAAAGGGCTTAGCTCGAGAGTTACTATTGTAGTAGCTCCTGTAGTGTCTTTTGTGACGACGTCACTAGTGGACTCAAAACAGAGTTTCGACTAGATCTCGTCGGTTGGGTTTGTCCTCCCCACTATGTACGAGAGATGATTGTCTTTTATATTTTAGTTTGACCAGCTGGGTATGGTTGGGAGTTAATGTAACTATCTATGGAGCTACGACTCCAAGTATCTTATATTTTAGGAGCTGCGTCTCCATATCTTTATACTAAATTAGTATATTTCTATAATTTCTATTTATGAGTTGGGTTGTTTATCATGTAAATTATTTACGAACTTATGACCCTAATTGTGAAAATGGAATATTTTATTATTCATTCATCTAAATCAAGGTAGTTATGTTTATGACTTGCGAAAAAGAAAAAAAATTACCCTATTCTTTTATAGCCAATTTTTAAATAACCTACTTTTCGACCTTAAAATGTCACTTACGATGTAGCACCCGAGAAGGGTGTTATATAAATTCATGATACAAATAATGATTTATTCAAAATAGATTGGCCTCTAGGGCTTACACCAACAATGCAGTAGATAATCATTCTCATACTTCAAGAATAATTCGCGTATCGGACACTCTACCCATTCTAAGCATAGCTAACATCCAATGAGGATTCAACTAATAGTGTCAGTACTCATCCTAACCCCATAGACCTCACTCCTGATCAGACCTAGCCCCACAATCTGGTTTAGAATCGAACTGCTCTGATACCACCAAGTGTGAGACACCCCGATGTCCCATTAAAGAGCAATCCTAATTAACTAATCATTAATCCATTTATTAGTGTTAGCACGGTTATTACATGCTAAAATATTATCAATTTGCAAAAGCGATAAAATTAAAACTTGAAAAACATGCACGGCAGAAAAGAAACTAAAACAATGTATATACATACTGTATACAAGGGTCTCCATAGCGTATTCTATATCCCAACAAAGGAATCGTAGACTTAGTAAACTATACAGACTGGTAATTGAGTAAGATAACATACAAACTAGTCACATAAGGGATAAAACCTAAAGCAGACAACATCTACCTGCCCGCCTCTCATAAATACATCAGAATCAAAATAAAGACATGCTCACAGAGACACTCTCCTAGAAGACATTACCGCCCGTCTGGAACTACCCTCGCCCTCAACAAAATCCCGACGATAGTCTCTGGCATCTCAAGTCCTGATCCTACGCTCCCATACTAACTCATCGCTACTCATCACGACTCTATGGCGATGATAGCAGTTATGTGTCTATGTACTTCTCCTCCTCCTGTTTCTGTAAACTCTGCCGACTCCATCGCGGGTCACAGACGGGTCTCTCATGTTTCACCGGTCATCTAACTCACACTGACGCGACGGATACCACATCGCCATGAAAGGAAGTCGTTGAGAAATTCGGTAAGAGCTGAGCAAAGTAAAGAAAAGTCCTCCTCCTAGGCGAACATAGATGTTGACCGGGCCGATGTAACACATGACTTGTCACCCACAACCATCATGGTATACGATCTCAATATCCCCCGGGGTCTGGACCCTCGACGGGATCATCTGCAGGTAATGCATTAGACGATGCTCTGGTCCAACCGTCGTCGATGTATGGTTGTTGCTCATCTGATGAACCGATACATACATAGAAAGAGAATAAGAGAATAAGGGAGATAAGAATCTCGACACTACCATAAACACAGGGATAGGGGAACACAATAAAGCATATTATCAAATAGTAACCAACACATACAGCAAACATCTCTCGAGTCCTATTGTCACAGTCAACCTCGATTATCCATCTAGGATGAATCCTTTAAGGAGTCACACTCTTATGCATGTCGGTCGATCTCTCACACTAGGGAGACTAATCCCCTGGACATTCTCTTTCTCTCTCTGGCTTATCCATCACCCAGAGAATGTCAGTTGCTTTGTCCTGGTAACAGTTCCGCTCGACGTGACCAATAAGGGTGCTTCCCCCTATGAGCTCAACTGCAATAGGGGTATCTTGGTCTCCTTGGAATGTCCACCATGGGCTGGAACACTCCGGGCCCAGACGTCGAGATAGTCGAGTACCAGTGGACAACAACACAATGGGTGCAAGCCACTGGCCACTGTCGGTCAACCCGAACCTGGCTACATCCCCAAGGTTCCTTGAACCGTCCCACTTGCATTTCGTACTCGCACCTGGGTACACCAACCTCGCATGACTCCTGGTCACACGGCTCACCACTCTGGAAATATGCAATGCAACACAAACCTAAGTTGACAACGGCACCAATACTCACTTACACGTATTACGATGCACTAAGTATCCACACATCCTCATCTCAGTACCCATATACCACTTTCACATCACATTCACAACCATAGTACCCTATGCATATATCATAACTTAAACTCATCATTAAATTCCTCATCATACATCATATATCATAATCCATCAACATCAATATCATCAGGCATATAGCAGACAACACACATCAAACAGCATCAAAACCATAAACCATATAAAGCAGTAAAACAGTCAACCTCAGCATATTCTCGTAAAATGATAAAATTAGCCTAACATCGATAAGCATTCCGTAACTAAATCATGTGTACAGTTTAAAAGTATTTTCACTAGAGATTTAATCACCGCAGGCTATTCGACAACTAGTAGGGTCTGGGGCAACCTATGCATGCAGCTAGGGGTGGCAAATGGATGGATTGGATAAATTTTTATGCGGATTGTAATGGATGGATTGAAAACGATCCATTAATCCATTATGATCCATTAAAAATTCATTTTTAAAAATGAAATCCTTGCATATTCATTTAATAAATTCCATCCAATCCATCCATTATCAATTTTTTTATGGATTTATATCCAATCCATCGATAAAAATTATTTTAAAGAATAATTTTTTTACTTAAATAATTTTAATGGGGTCAGATCTTGGATTGATGGCGTCAATTTAGGTTTTCTTGTGTCCCGATGCACATACCATATCTTAAGATGTTACTAAAAATCGAAAGAAACTTATATAAAATACAAACAAGCTTATATGGATGAGAAAATACTTGATAGGAATCGAATCTCTTCCAGTTCATTCTTTCTTTTTGTGCTTAAATTTACACTGTCGATGTAGTATTCATTGTTGTGTGTTTTTGTTTTTAACTCAATGGATGGTAGTGGTTTTGTAAATTTTGTTTTATTTTTCAATTTTATCATGGTTTGTTTTTAATTTAGAATATCATCCATGTTTGTAACATAGTGGATGGATAGTGATCCATCCTTATTGAAATGATCCAACTTGATCCAATCCATTAATTTTTTTTTGTTGGTGGATTGGATGGATACTCTTTGTGGTGGATTTCTTTCAATACTTTTATAGTGTTTTTCCTTACAATGGACGTACTAGATCTGTCCTAGTTTGATCCTATTTGTGAGAAAATAATAGGACGGAGAGAAAATTGATAGACTTTTTTTTACATGGGGTTTTTTTTTTGGTGAAATATTGAAAATTTGGTTTTGGAATGGATAAAGTTGATCGTACATTTTTGATTGTTGGTCATGGATTCTAAATATTTGTGGATCATAAACCATCCACTTTCCATCCTCCAATCCATTTATATTATTTTTTTATAAATGGATGGATTGGATGGATTTTTTCATGGATGGACTGGATGGATGGTGGACAAATGGATCATTTTGCCACCCCTACATGCAGCTTAATACACGATACTATGCTTGCCTCCCCAATGTGTCGGATACTTTCTCCCCACCTTATACTGTTACGTTCCACTCAGTGGTGTCTCGAAATTCGTTCCCTCCTCTAAGGTTCAACTGTTGCCACGTGTCCCGGATAGCTCCCCAGTACTCCGAGATCTGCCTTGAACACATGGACAGAGTCCCGATAATGTCATAAACCTTACTCTTATGACAGTTTCAATGACAAAGCCAGAATTGAAGCAAGATTTACAAAAGAGGGAAAATGACAAGGTTGACGTGTCGATGAGTTAGGGACTCGAGCATTACCTCCACTATTTTACGAATTGAAGGCAGCTATATGACGTGCTCGTTGCCCTAAATGCGTATTCGAAGTCGAAATCGGAAATGAACGAGCGCATCTCGCGGAAACTTGACTTTCTCACTCTACGGAGCTCTGCCTTCTCTCTAACAATGTTCTGGTTGGTGAGAAAATGAGGGAAAAGGGGCCGTGAAAAGTGAGAAGAAGAGAAAGTGGTGGTATGTGGGATCAGTGCTGGGCGCTCGAGCGTTGACCAAGTCAAGCTTAAGCGCTGCATGCTGCTAAGGCCACGTGTCACGTAGTTGACACATGGTGCCATGTGTTTGAGACCCCAGAATGCTTGAGTGCTAGCCATGCAGCGTTTGAGCGTTCTGACTTGTTCCAGTTGTATGATTTCGTCCATTCCGATGCACTCTGAGTCCGTCTTGAGTCCGATTGAATTCAAACTTGATACATCGACTCATTAACACTTAACAAACAAAATTAAGCTACCACACATGCTTAATCCATGTCCGATTCCTTAATCGAGAAAACAGGGTGTTACAATGTGGACTATCATCAATACAAATAGTATCCATGTGCCTCATTTTATCACCCACATTCTCGAAATCAACAATTTCTAAAATAATTCTATTACTGCATGGGGGAAATCCCGAAATGTTAGCATTATAATTACCCGGATCGTATCTGCCATCAAGAGGGTTATTAAAAAAAACCTACAATTACGCCATTCCACTTATCCACATTAACATTCTGATCAGATATTGTCTTATTTGTCCTAGGATTTGAATTTGAATTTGGAGGGATCCCTTGATTCTTGATCGCCTGAGATTTTTCCGGAAACAGTTCCTCCCCATTCTCCTGTCTCAGTCACCTGCAATCGCCACTCTCCCCGGGTCTCCTCCTCTCCACCTTCAACTCTGATCCCCACCCCCTAACTCCATTATCATCCTCCATTAGGAAAAGCTTCTCACAGGAGTTATCATCATGTCCGAGAAGTCCACACAGGAAGCCAAACATTGTCAATCTTTCATACTTGAAGTAGACAATCTTTATTTCTCCCATCTCATTCCTAATCTTCTTCCATCTTGTAACACTGTGACACCCTCTACCCCGCATGTATTTTTAAAGCGATAAAATAGAAGGAAATAATTTAATTTTTCAAAATAAGATAAACACATGCTTGTTCTTTATAAAAGAAAACCAAAGGGTAAAGGATACCACCTCCTTTGCTTAGGCCAATAAGCACCCAAGACTTATCACATCATCAACATCAACGCCTTAACCCATTCTGGGTCAAGGCCCCCTAAGCCAAAAAGGACTAAGGTTCAACTCATCAACACCTCGACCAAAAAGCATCGAGGCCACTTTGGCCAAAAATCACCAAAGCTTAACAACGTACAACAACCCAATGGGCACCAGCTTAACCAACTTATTAATCTTGTTTTGTTAATTAATCTTTTAATTAAGTTATCTAACTTTTCTCCATTCGATTGGTGCGTTATTACATTATTGGGGACATTTGGGGTGAAACACCCCTTAATTCCTTTAATCTCAGATTCTGACCAGTAAGGGGAGCATGGGCGTGCTCACCCCAGCACGGTCATGTTGTCACTTAAGTGGAGCATGGTCGTGCTCACTGTCCTGTACGACCGTGCTCAATGCACGGCTTGCCTTCCAGAATGCAACTGGGAGCACGGGTGTGCTCCCTGTTCAACACGATCGTGCTCCTGGGTCAGTCGTACTATTCTGGGCAGATTCATACGTGTTCTTAGAGTCAAAACTCCCTAACACTCACTAATCAATCATAGGGTCTTTAACTAAGCCCTATGAACATAACCTTACCTCTCACACTATGTTCATGTCTTATGAACGATTGGGACAACATCCCTCAAATCTCATTTATCATTGTTATCATCTTTTAACATCTTAACATCATTGTTGGCATTAACATCCTCAACAATCAACACTCATTAAGAGAACAACATCAAACAACAGCCAATAATCATTATCAATTATATAAATAACAATACTAACTTCATTAATAATAATAATAATAATAACAACAACTAGGCATCCATATTAACATAATCCCTTATACGAAAACCGGGGTGTTACAATTCCACCCCCTTATAAAAATTTCGTCCTCGAAATTCCTATCACCTTGATTGGTTAAACTTTCACCAACTAGGCACATAACCTCGGATTAAGTCGTCGGACTCGGAGGCTCCAACCAAACCGAAAGAACTAAGGGTTCTTAACACTAAAGCATCATTATCTATAATTAATATAGATAATTCAAACAAAAACACACAAAAGACTCACAACAGACTCATTCCACGTCCGGACAGGGCCGAACTGCTCTGATACCACTAAATGTGACACCCCTACCCTGCATATTAATATAAAACATTTACTTAAAAGAGGTAATATAAAAACATGCATTTACTTCATTAAATGAAAACTTGGATAAAAGGTACCACATTGTAACAACCCAACGTGGAAATAACATAGTTTTTAAAAAGATGAAACATAAACAGAAACATAACCCAACCCCGATGTCACATACAGAGCTGGTATAACCGTTCCGGAATAAAATCCTCGGAATACAACTGAAACTGAAAACTAACAACAAAATATAACTACTGATAAAGCTATGCATCCTAACTAGAGTTGCGGCTCCTCAGAGTCACTCCTCCACTGGCTGCTCACTGTCCTCTGCATAACCAAAAATATACATGCAAAGTAAACAACGAAAGACGGGGAGTAAGAATCATATATATAAACATAACGGCAACAGGATAGTTGGCAAGATGAACATACAACATATAGAAATCATAACATAGTCATCATACCAACACAACAAGCATATCACAATATAACATCAATCATACAATGCAATGCGAAACACTACTCTGAATGCATGTGGATCCATCTACACCAGGCGTACAACTTAAGAGTTACATCTCCACATTGGCCAATAAACACCAACACCGGGGCAGTTCACCTTACCATGGGTGGACCCCTAGGATAGCTGACGCACCTTATTCTTAGATGCGCCACCATGGGTGTACATGATCCCCTTAGTCTCAGATAAATCACCGTGGATGGCCAGATCGTCTTATATGCGGACGACCTCCCCTTAACTATCGTACCTTCCCCTAAAACTCCATGCATGATGCATGCACACAACAAACAACCGTTATCCACCACCTCCATCAACACCATTTATTATGGCTTAACCTTTTTGGCCAATAAGCACCAAAGGTAACATCATCTTTAATCTTTTAGCTTTAAACAGCACTCTGGCCGAAAAACACCAGAGCCTCAACACCTTGACCATCAAGCATCAAGGCCCCCTTGGCCCCTAGGCTACCAAGGTACAACATCAACAACACCTTGACCATTCAGCATCAAGGTTCAGCATCATCTTTTCACTTGTCTTTGGTCTTCATGTTTCATTGGTATCTTATTAAGTCTTTTAAGCATTTGAGGTGAAAACCCCTATTTCAGCATTCTGGTTCTGTTCGGTCAGGTGAGCACGAGCGTGCTGGACCTGTAGGCAAGCATGGCCGTGCTGCCTGCTGAGCACGGGCGTGCTCAAATGCGCGCCTTGCTCTGGGTTTCAAAATGGAGCATGGGCGTGCTTCTTGTTAAGCACGACCGTGCTCAATGGAGTGTGGTCGTACTAATCTGGGCATAAAGGGTTAGAAACCCTTTCCCAAATCCTTGGGACAGTTCACAGATTCAACCTATTGACGTTTACTAATCCATTGATCATCAACTTCATTAATCTTAATTGTTCTTCATTAACATTCATGTCTTATCATTATGGGGAATTAATCCTTTAATCATAGCTTCATCATTAATGTTCCTAGAACACTCACTAATCAATCCTAGGGTCTCTAACTAAGCCCTATGAACATAACCTTACCTCCCACACTATGTTCATGTCTTATGAACGATTGGGACAACATCACTTAAATCTCATTTATCATTGTTATCATATTTTAACATCTTAACATCATTGTTGGCATTAACATCCTCAACAAACAACACTCATTAAGAGCACAACATCAAACAAAAGCGAATAATCATTATCAATTATATAAATAACAACACTAATTTCATTAATAATAATAATAATAATAATAATAATAATAATAATAATAATAATAATAATAATAATAATAATAATAATAATAATAATAATAATAATAATAATAATAATAATAATAATAATAATAATAATAATAATAATAATAATAATAATAATAATAAGAACAACTAGGCATCCATAGTAACATAATCCCTTATACGAAAATATGGGTGTTACAAACACCATGTTTTATTTAAAGCTGATTAACTTTATAATATGAGAATTTTTCAGAATTATTTTCGTATTAACATACTTATACACATATTTTCAGGGATATTGTTGAAATAACCTCTTTAAATAAAAATGGAGTTTTGAAAGACGTCAAAATAAAACCTGATAAGCAGTTTATAATTTTCAAAAGATGTACAACTTAACTTTAACTCACTGGCCTTATGTCAACTGCCAGGAGAAGAAAATTTGAAGTTCCAAACATGAACTAGAAACTTAAAATAGTTAAATACAATCACCCCAAATAAATTTTCATAAGTATAAGTATGCGAATAATTACATACTTTAAGTTTTCTAAAACTAAGTAAACTAATGAATTTCCTAAAGATTACTTGAAATAAATATAACAACATCTTCAAAATACTTTAGACACAAACAACTCTAAACATATATCAACCACATATTACACACGACAACGAAGCTCTACCGTCTTCATAATTCTCTTTTGTCTCATTCTCAGTATCTCCTAGCCCTTCCTCATTTCTTTTACGCTCTTCAGATGAAACTAATTGTTGCCAACAAGGAACGAAAAAGAAAAGAAATACAAACAGAGGAGGTACCATTCTACAATAGGCTAACAATGTAGATATGGGCATGCAGGTAAACAAACAAGAATTCAAGTGGACATATATACATATATATATATATATATATATATATATATATATATATATATAAAGGGATATATTTATAAAATACATATATAGTTTCAAAAGAGGTTGAGACGCGAATGCATGCCTAGAACTAGACCTAACTTTGTTCCCATGAGACTATTGTTGTCAAAATGTTTCGTCGATATAGCATCTAGGAAATATGTGTAACAAGTCGGTGCACAACTCCACGATCGGAGTACGCTAACAGCCATCTCCTCGGCAATTTCACACGAGAGTACTTAACATCTGAATAATAGTTAGTTCAGTGGAGTGTCAAGATAGCCCTGCTGTCTAGGTCTCCACCGATGCAGTGCAGCTGAACACTGAGCCATTGGCAGGATCCACATCCGACTATCCACAAGGTCTCCGTGGTCCCCCACACAGTCCCCTAATCGCCTATAAATAGGTGTTGATACTTTCGGAACGACAACGACTATGATTAGGTTGGAATATTGTCCGAAGACACAAGGCAGGAACTAAAACTTCCCATAGCGCCAGTATTAATTCTAAAAATATTAATTGTTAAGATTTGAGATCGAATAGACCATTAACCAAAATTATCCTTTTAAATTCAAATTCATTTGAATGCTTAAAATTAGTTAAAGCATATTTAGGCTAAAATTAATTATTTTAAGGGACAGGCATCAATATAATGATTTAACCCGATAAATTACTATTTTGACTCATTTTGGGTAAAATGTATAACAATAGTTAGAATTAATAATTGATGCCTAAAAGTAAGTAGAAATCATAAATTTTAAAACATCAAAAGATGAATATTTTGAAGGTCTTCAACTTTCCAATAGTTTGGTCCATTTATTCCATTTCAAAATTCCTCAATACCATACACTAAATTAGTTTCGAGCCCAAGACTTAGCAAGATATAAGAGGTTAATCATTCAAATTGAATTCATAAATTCAATGAAGGGGGAATTGATACCAACTAAGAAGAATTCCAACACCTCCCGATTCTAAGTTCGGAAACAAATGCACATCACAAAAAGTCTCAAGGGACTTAACGATTATAACTCATAGGCCATACTTAGAGCCTAATTATACCGAAATGGAATTGACGCTCAACGTCCGGAAAATTCAAGAATAGGCAAGGTTCTCAAATTCGAACCTTAGGCAATAATTCGCAAATGATGCCACATCATGGTCAAGACAAGACTAACATTACTTTCTTACGAGAAATATCACATCACACTTTTTACCATCAAACATAACTAATAAAACCACACCTCCTCATACCTATCACATAATCATAATATCTATTTCATAACCTTAAAGCATTATACCCACATATAATTCCATCTTAATTACATGCTTTCATGAACATACCCCTCATCATAATCCTAAACAACATAGAACGATGTCCACCTTCCTTTTCTTAACACACTTTAATGCCCCTTATTACTATCCATCTTAAGTCTTATTACTATTCGTCATAATTCCCATAATCCAAACCTACTCCTATTAATTATTTCCTTACACTTACAACATTCCACTTTAAATGAACTCTATTACTATGATATCATCCTTTCAACTTACCCACAATTGTAATAAGACATATAATTTTCTTATTATACCACATCGTCTTGATAACTCTTGGCACTTAAATTAATGCACATCGTGATCAATTCATCTTGTTCATATACCCATTACAGTCATCATACTCAACTTATACACGTCTATAGAATTATATTAACACTAAACCTTGTTTCTTAACTTAGCAACTACTTTAAAACATAAGTCCAACAAACCTTAGTCTAATAAACTTGTACTAGGTGTTGTTTTGGCTTCAACGACTCAAGAGGGGGGTGAATTGAGTTTTCAAAAAAAATATTTCCCTCTTAAAACTTTTTCACAAAAGCTTTATAAATCAGAGTTGCGGATTAGTGTCCTCAGGATCTTTAATAAAATGGATGAAGGTTTTTTTACAAAATCTTGAATAGAAGGTGATGAGGGTAAG
This sequence comes from Sophora flavescens, assembly GCA_030762895.1. Taxonomy (NCBI): domain Eukaryota; kingdom Viridiplantae; phylum Streptophyta; class Magnoliopsida; order Fabales; family Fabaceae; genus Sophora; species Sophora flavescens. Next base: position 69,192,473 of record CM061062.1, on the reverse strand, counting down.
AAAGATTAATAATGAATAGGTTCAGGTTCAATAACTCAGTGATAACAAAATGCAGTTTATACGGATCAAGAACATAAATTATATTTGAACTTTAAACATCAAAGTTGTAGGTTCTTGAACATAAACAGCAAGGAAGGAGTTTGAGTTTAGAGATGCCACACAACCAGATTTATCCTGGTTCAGTCACCACCACTATGACCTACATCCAATCCCCACTCCACCTGTGGGATTTCACACACTAACACACAAGCTTCACCAGGTAGCCTGAAAAACCTTCACACCACAGAGCACTCCTTCACCTCGAGATACCACACTCTTGTGAAGAGCCTCAATGTTCAACATTAGGGATACCTCACCCTAATCACTCAGAGAGACTCCCTCTCTCTTTAAAATCGAAATGTAAAACAAAAGTTGATTCCTAACTCTCAATAGCCAGATAAACAAATTGAAGCATTTATGAGTATTGAAACACTCTTTTCACAATAATCTCAATGAAGATGATGAATGATATGTGTATCGTTATAATTCTTTTGTTACTCGTTCTTGTTATTGTTATATGAAAGTGTTCCTTTGATCCCTCTTTATATAGAAAACAATTTATAGTCGTTGGGATCAATCAAAACAGATTTGGATCTGATTTAACATAATCTGTTTTCTTGATTCTCGTTCTTGAAATAAGACTCTGATTGTTCTTGTAGAATTCGCGTCCATAAAATAACCAAGTCCATTTGGAAAAATAGATGCGTCTATCTTAAAAAATAACAGTGTCCATCTTAAAAAATAACCGCGTCCATTTGCCACGTCAACAGACGGGAGTACTAACACAAAGTAATTGGACGTGCTCCAACTAGTAGACGAGCGCTTGTATTACTTTACTGGACGAGCACTTCTGTCACTTTAGTAGATGTGACCTTCTGTCACTTTAGTAGACGTATGCTTCTGTCACCTTAGTAGATGTGCGCTTCTGTCACTTTAGTAAACGTGCGCTTCTGTCACTTTATTGGATGCCCGCTTTTATCACTTGTGTTGGACGCCAGCTTTTACTATTCCTAGTGTTGGACGAGCGCTTATATTATTCCAGTGTTAGATGAGCGCTTATATTATTCCAGTGTTGGACGAGCGCTTATATTATTCCAGTGTTGGACGAGCGCTTTTGTAATCTTATTTCCAAAAATCATTTTCGTTTACGAAAACTTATTCCTTTTAATGCAGGTTATGATAAATGATTTTCTTCATCCATCTTTTTAATTGAGCTTTTTGTGAATAAGAGATTTCATCTCTTACATATCATCTAAGACTTAAATCTAATTTCTCCTTAAGCTCTTGTCTTGATGATTCCTTTATCTTCATCTTTGCTCTTTGATTCCTCCAAGTTCTTCCTTGAATAATCTCCTTTGATTGCTCACTGAACTTGTTGAGTATTGCTTGATACCCGTCTTTACATTTTGACACTAAAAACACTTGCATACACATTAAGTTGTATTTGTCATATATCAAAATCTCTAAGTCATTGAGTTTAACAATCTCCCCCTTTTTGATTATGACAAACCTTTTAACAAATTATAAGATCAGTGTAGCAGACGCTTAGTAAGATAAGTGTAGCAGACGCTTAGTGTTTTGACAAATTTATATCATGGTATCAAAGCAGTCAGAGCAAAAGTATATCAGAGCAAAAAAATATATTAACAGAGTAGTATTTGATTTACTCCCCATTAATCATGTAAGCTTTTAAGCTCCCACTCAACATATGCATGTATAATTCGTTTTCTCTATATCATACTTTTTTTCATGTATAATTTGTTATTATCCCTTTCTCTATATCATACTTTTTCTCCCCCTTTTGGCATCATAAAAAAGGTAAAGAAAAGAAACATTCAAAGCAATAGAAAAGGCAAGCATTTAAACATTCAAACATAGCATATAAAATTGTTCTTGATAGAGGGATAGGTGCAGGGGCAAATCAAAAAGATGCATCCAACTCGCATAGATATTCCAAAGCTGTCTTCTAATCATTCATAGATATTCCAAATCAAATCATACAAGAATCAGAGCATATTTACACAAGGATACAGTCATATAATCAATTTTTTTAGAGATTAGATATAGGTTTGATCGATTATGCCCAATTCTCTTCTAATGAAGAAAAGGTTTTCCTTGTTAAAGGGCTTGGTAAAGATATCAACAAGTTGCTTAGTTGTATCAACATATTCAATCTCAATTTCTCTACTTTTTATATGGTCTCTAATGAAATGATGTCTAATTTTTATGTGTTTAGTTCTAGAGTGCATTATGGGATTCTTAGTTAGGTTAATTGCACTCGTATTGTCACATCTAATAGGAACTTGGTTTAGTTGCACACCATAATCAACTAATTGTTGTTTCATCCATAAAACTTGTGCACAACAGCTACCAGCTGCTACATATTCAGCCTCTGCAGTGGATAAAGCCACACTAGATTGTTTCTTACTGAACCATGATACTAATGAGTTTCCTAGTAAATGGCAAGTTCCACTGGTACTTTTCTGTCTAGTTTACAACCAGCAAAATCAGAGTCTGAATAGATAATTAAAGTACATGTAGCTCCTTTGGGATACCATAATCCCATGTATTTTGTTCCTAACAGATACTTAATTATCTTTTTAACTGCTGTTAAGTGTGATTCTTTTGGATTTGCTTGATACCTAGCACACATACATACACTAAAAATGATATCTGGCCTACTAGCAGTAAGATAAAGTAGTGAGCCTATCATACCTCTGAATTTAGAAACATCAACAGGTTTACCTTGCTTATCCTTGTCCATATAACAGGAGGTACTCATTGGAGTAGCCAATCTCCATAGCGTTTTCCATGCCAAACTTCTTGATCAACTCATTGAAGTACTTGGTTTGGCTAACAAAGATTCCATTTTCAGTTTGCTTTATTTGCAGTCCAAGGAAAAAGTTCAGCTCACCCATCATTGACATTTCAAACTCAATCTGTATAAGACTTGCAAACTCATTGCACAACTGCTCATTAGTAGCACCAAAAATTATATCATCCACATATATTTGTACAAGTAAAATGTCGTGTGCCTTTTTCTTAGTGAACAAAGTTGTGTCAACTTTACCTCTTTTAAATCATTTTTCCTTGAGAAAATTACTTAACCTTTCATACCAAGCTTTAGGAGCTTGCTTTAAGCCATATAGTGCTTTAGACAATTTATAAACATGGTTAGGCAATTCATTATTCTCAAAACCAGGTGGTTGACCAACATACACTTCCTCTTGTATAAATCCATTTAAGAAAGCACTCTTAACATCCATTTGATACAATTTAAATCCCATTATGCAAGCATAAGCAAGTAGCATTCTTATAGCTTCTAATCTTGCCATTGGAATATGTTTCATCATAATCTATGCCTTCTTCTTGGTTATACCCTTTTGCTACCAATCTAGCCTTGTTTCTTACAATTATACCATTTTCATCTAGTTTATTCCTAAAAACCCATTTTGTACCTATTACTTGACAGTTCTTGGGTATAGGCACTAGTTTCCAAACTTGGTTTCTTTCAAACTAGTTTAACTCATCTTGCATAGCCATCATCCAATGTTCATCAACTATAGCATCATTTATGTTCTTAGGTTCTACTTGAGACACAAATGCCATATGATTACAAACATTTCTAAGAGATTGTCTAGTAGTTACCCCCTTTGTAATTTCACCGATGATGTTATCAATTGGATGATTTCTGACAGTCCTCCATTCCTTTGGTAGGTCAGACTATTGTTCTGTTTGCTCCTGCTGCAGCGATTCGTTCTTTAAGCTTTCATCTTCTTCATTGTCCTGTTTCTCTTCTAGGAGATTTTTCTCAATTGAATATTGAAATCTTTGTCACATAGTTGATTGATACTTAACAGGTTATGTTTCAGTCCCTCAACATTTAGTACATCCTTAATGATTGTTGTTGAGTCACTGCCAATGTTGCCAGTGCCAAGTATTCTCCCTTTATTATTGTCTCCATAGGTAACACTACCACTCGACTTGGGGGTAAAGGAAATGAACTTGCTTTTGTCTCCAGTCATGTTCTTGGAACAGCCACTCTCAAGATACCATTTCACATTCTTGGCTTTCCAACACACCTACAAAATGGAATCATGTTTTTGCTTTAGGTACCCAAATTTGTTTGGGTCCTTTTGAGTTAGTTGCAGCAATAGTTCCTTGAGGAACCCATATATACTTAGACTCATTATAAGCAGATTTTCTGTAATGACATGTAGAAGCTATGCGACCTTTTCTAGCACAGATATAGCATTTAACAAATGGTGTGTTTGATGTCATTGGTGCAGCAAAAAATTTCTTGAAAGGTTTCTCATGTATCTTAGGTTTATAGCCTATTCCAGCCTTATCATAAACACATTTATGATGTCCTAACAATGCATCCAAATTATCTCTACCATTTGTGAACTTGGCTAAGTCATTTTTCAGTTTTTCAACTTCTTTAGTCAATGTTCAGCTAGATGCATTCCAAATTTCTTTATCACTAGTAAATCTAGATAGATCACCATTCAAATGATTTATATGTTTCTCTAACTTAGGACATTTATCACATATAGGTGCATCTAAAATAGTAGCTAGTTTTTCTTTTAAAGCACAATTTTCTATTTTGAATTGATCTACCTCTTTGTTTAAAACATAAGTTTTCTCCTCTAAGCATGTGATGGTTTTCTTATACTTAGTTAGAAATCTAGAAAGTCTAATGGATTCTTTATGAAGTTCTTCAAAATCATTTTGCAATTCATCATAAGAAGGTTGATAATCAGAACTTACTTCACTTTCTGAATCACTGTCATTGCTGGCCATCAAGCACAAGTTTGCCTCCTCAGATTCATATTCTTCAGTGGAATCTACATCATTATCATCCCAAGCAATGTAGGCCTTTCTTGGCTTTCTCCACTTCTTGTCCTTTGAGTCAAGTTTTTCAGTTTTGTCCTTCTTTTGCAGCTTTGGACAGTCAAGCTTCATGTGGCCAATCTTTCCACATTCATAGCATGTGATGTTGTTGGAAGAGTTGTCACCTTTGCTGAAATTTCTCCTTTGAGAAGTGGATGGCTTTCTTTTGAAGTTGCCTTTCTTCTTTAGGAAGTTTTTGAATTTTCTAACTAGCAACCCCATCTCTTATTCAAATTCTGCCTCTTGTGATGAATAATCATCATCACTGTCTTGTGCTTCTCTGACTTGTGATTTCAGAGCCAATCCCTTTTTTCTTTTATCAGTTTCTTCACTCTCATTTAGTCTGTTCAACTCCAATTCAAGTTCTTGCAATTTTCCAAACAACATGGCAATGGTCATTGATGAGAGATCTCTGGATTCTGAGATTTCAGTGACTTTAGGTTGCCATTCTCTGCTCAAGCATCTCATTACTTTGTTAATTTGATCCTCATTGGAGATTGCTTTCCAAGACCAGCCAATTGATTTACGATGTGTGTGAATCTCTTTTGCATTTCAGTCATAGGTTCTCCTCGATTCATTCTGAACAGCTCATACTCATGTGTGAGGGTGTTCATTCTTGCTATTTTGACATCTGAGGTTCCTTCATGTGTTACTTGCAATGTATCCCACATCTCCTTTGCTTATTTGCTTTGAAACCATGAAAAACTCATCATGGCTTAAAGCAGATGTTATAATATTCTTAGCACGTGCATTATATTGAATTCTTTTCTTATCATCCTCATTCCATTTAGTTTTAGGCTTATTTCTTGGAGCACCATTAGCATCTACAGTAGAGGGGATAAATAGTCCATTTTCTACTGCATCCCATATGTCAACACCTGCTGCCTCAAGAAAGATTACCATTCTTTCCTTCCAATAGATATACTCAGATCCATTGAAGGCAGGAGGACGTGCAAGGGAAGCCCCTTCATTTAAACAGTCATTGTAAGCCATACTCTTATAGCTGTTAAGCCAAACTTAAGAGTTTAGCTCTAATGCCAATTGTTGTTTCGGGTTCAACGACTCAAGAGGGGGGGGGGGGGGGGTGAATTGAGTTTTCAAAAAAAATATTTTCCTCTTAAAACTTTTTCACAAAAGCTTTATAAATCAGAGTTGTGGATTAGTGTCCTCAGGATCTTTTATAAAATCGATGAAGCGTTTTTAAAAAATCTTGAATAGAAGGTGATGAGGATAAGAAAGATTAATAACGAATAGGTTCAGGTTCAATAACCCAGTGGTAACAAAATGCAGTTTATAAGGATCAAGAACAGAAATTATATTTAAACTTTAAACATCAAAGTTGCAAGTTCTTGAATATAAACAGAAAGTAAGGAGTATGAGTTTAGAGATACCACACAACCGGACTTATTCCGGTTTAGTCACCACCAATGTGACCTACATCCAGTCCCCACTCCACCTGTGGGATTGCACACACTAACAAACAAGCTTTACCAGGTAGCCTGAAAAACCTTCACACCACAAAGCACTCACTCACCTCGAGATACCACACTCTTGTGAAGAGCCTCAATGTTCAACCTTAGGGATACCTCACCTTAATCACTCAAAGAGACTCCCTCTCTCTTTACAATCGAAATGTAAAACAAAAGTTTATTCCTAACTCTCAATAGTCAGATAAACAAATTGAATCACTTATGAGTGTTGAAACACTCTTTTCACAATAAGCTCAATGAAGATGATCAATGGTATGTGTATCGTTATAATTATGTTGTTACTCGTTCTTGTTATTGTTATATAAAAGTGTTCCTTTGATCCCTCTTTATATAGAAAACAAGTTATAGTCGTTGGGATCAATCAAAACAGATTTGGATCTGATTTCACAGAATCTGTTTTCTTGATTCTCGTTCTTGAAATAAGATTCTGATTGTTCTTGTAGAATTCGCGTCCATAAAATAACCGAGTCCATTTGGAAAAATAGCCGCATCTATCTAAAAAAATAACCGCGTCCCTCTTAAAAAATAGCTGCGTCCATTTGCCACGTCAGCAGACGGGAGTACCAACACAAAGTAATTGGATGTGCTCCAACTAGTAGACGAGCGCTTGTATTACTTTAGTGGACGAGCACTTCTGTCACTTTAGTAGATGTGAGCTTCTGTCACTTTAGTAGTCGTGCGCTTCTGTCACCTTAGTAGACGTGCGCTTCTGTCACTTTAGTAGACGTGCGCTTCTGTCACTTTATTGGATGCCCGTTTTTATCACTTGTGTTGGATGCTAGCTTTTACTATTCCCAATGTTGGACGAGCGCTTATATTATTCCAGTTTTGGACGAGCGCTTATATTATTCCAGTGTTGGACGAGCGCTTTTGAAATCTTATTTCCAAAAATCATTTTCATTTACCAAAACTTATTCCTTTTAATGCAGGTTATGAAAAATGATTTTCTTCACGCATCTTTTTAATTGAGCTATTTGTGAATAAGAGATTTCATCTCCTACAGATCATCTAAGACTTAAATCTAATTTCTCCTTAAGCTCTTGTCTTGATGATTCCTTTATCTTTGTCTTTGGTCTTTGATTCCTCCAAGTCCTTCCTTGAATATTCTCCTTTGATTGCTCACTGAACTTGTTGAGTACTGCTTGATACATGTCTTTACATTTTGACACTAAAAACACTTGCATACACAATAAGTTGTATTTGTCATATATCAAAATCCGTAAGTCATTGAGTTTAACACTAGGAAACAATTGCTTCTAGAATTCATCCACAGTCTTGGAAAATCACATCTATATGCTAATAAAATAATTTTAATAAACTAATATGCCTTTAAGGTTCCTTAACGCCTCTTCACACACACATTACTGCTCTACTCTTGTTGCCTTTTTCATCCAACAACATCGTACATAATTTAAGTCCTAAGGGAAATAATGGTTCCATATTTCTAATCTCAAGCCAGAATAAACAACCAAAACCATTAAAAGCAATCATTTCAAACAACACAAATATCCCACGCATAGCATCATATAGAGTCTCAATCATACAAGCCATATAATTCACAAATGCAATCAACGCAGTTATAATCAAACAATTCTTAACAACAAACCCCATACAATTCATTTCATGAAATTTCCTAAGCATATATACTAAACCCGCAATAAAACCCATACTACACCTAATGTATTATCTTCCCCACCTGGATTCTTATAGGTGGAGTCCTTCTGAAACAACAACTCTGAAAACATCAACGCATACACGCTTCAGGTTCCTCTGGCACCATACAATGTGTGCAAGCAACTCCTGTCAGCTCCCAAAAAGTTGATCATGCTCCCCAAGTAAGCACAATCACAAGAAGGAAGAGAGGCATGAACGACGGCGATTGGTGGTTCCCACGGCGGCGCACGACGGTTCCATTGATCACCTTCTATAATTTAAAAATAAAAGTTATTAAAAAGAATAATTTATATAATTTTTCATAAGTAATATATACCCCATGCAGTGCACGGGTCCCTGCACTAGTTAGAAGTAAAAAGTGTAACTTTGAGCATAGAATTGGGTTGGCTCGAAAAAGCCCACAATTCATATAGAGCCGGGCTCGGGAACTTTATTTAAGCACAAATGATATCCGGGCTTTTTTAGGCTGGCCAGATAAAACCCGAACTCGCATCGGGCCGACCCGTCGTGGGTTGGGTAGCCTATTTTACCATCTCTAACTATTAACAAATCACATATCATGATATGAGTGACATATATGTATTTCTAATTGTCAATTTGGTCCATATACGTAAAAAACCTGCAAATCAGTCTTCATATGTGACTATTGTTATCACTTTAGTCCCTATCAAAAAATTATTTTAACCTTTAAAATAAAAAAAACAAAGATGAATCCTCTTACCAATTCGGCATGTGGCCCATCCAAAATTTTTAACACAAGAAGTCTACAAAGATGCATCAAAGTCGTCGCACATAAAGATATCGATCATTGTAGCCGTGGCATCATATTATTGAAAGCAGGGTGACCAACTACTGAGAAATTGGTCCCACCAAATATAATATAAATCTGTCTTCTATCTTCTCTAACAAGAACTCTAAACCCCCAATTTTAGCTATTTCCTTTCACCCAACAACACACAGTGAAGAGTCCATTGAATGAGCAATTACGAGAGAGCGCCACAGGAAGCGTACCCTCCTCCAGGTAAAGAAAAGACTCTTGTTTTTATCTTGCTTTCAATTTCAATTTCAATTTCAATTTCAAAATCAAGTTCAATTCCAATTTGTCATCTTTTTATGAGATTGATGAATTGAATTATTTCGAGACAGGGTACGGATCTCCTTACCCCCCACCTCAACCGGGTTACCCACCAGCACCGCCGCACGAAGGGTACCCTCCTCCTCCGCCGCCGCCGGGTTATACGGGGTACCCGCCTCCGCTGCCTCCGCATCATCGTCACCACCATGAAGGCTACCAGGGTTATTTCAATAACGGGTATCCACCACCACATCCTCTGCCTCACTATCACCATCAGCACGTTGACCATTATCATAACGATGGGCCCGATTGCTTTTCATTCTTGAGAGGCTGGTATGCTTTTTAATTTCTTTTTTCTTTTCCTTTTTTGTTAAGAAAATCTTTTTTTTTTAATTTCAATTTTAATATCTACGTAGCTTGAATAGATTCTTTCATGATCATATACAAGGTGCACAACTTATTATGTGTTCGACTAAAAGGATGAACAGTTAGTTTGACGAATACTGCAGTCTGCAGGGTTTCATTTAAATGTGAAATTGTCAAATCAACTGTCGAGTTATTAACTCTGATGATGCGCCGAGTTTAACCCAAACCTTGTCAAAGCAACTGTCAAGTAATAATGACTTACTTTGAATGTAGAAGATTATAACAGGGAAATTATTTTTCTAATATAAAAAATACAGCTATAAAGCCATATATATTAGGTGAAATTACACTGGCCTCTAACCTTGATTACACTCATCCGTTTTTGAAGTTTATGTTGTCATTACTCTTACCCCTTAGGTTTATGTTGTCTTGAACTTAACTTTGAGATTTGTGTTATTATATTTACACTCCCTAAACATAAAAACTCAAGAGAGGTTTGTGTGATTTTTTGAATGAAGGGTGCTGGCTATAATTAAGTTAAACTTTAAGAGCCTATAAAAAAAAAAGTTAAACTTTAAGAGAGGTCCATGTTGTTTTCTCTCTATATATTATTAAGATATGTTATTTATGCTCTTTACTTACTGGCTCACTACATTTCAATGATGGCTAACACATTGATAGGACCTTAGACATTGGGCTTATGGGGGAATCCAATAGGGATTTGTTAGTGGGCCTCAATCATGAGAGGCCAAGGATAGAGTTTACTGAGGTGGCTAGTTAGTTACTTCATGCAACATAGCCTATAGGGAGGTTGTGAAGGAGGGACAAGGCATTATGATTGTTATTCTGTTATTGACATAGGCAGAGAGAGACAGAGAGTTTCTCTTCTCTGAGGAGATTAGCTCTGGGGATTATAGGCAGGAACTCTTGTAATCATTCTTCTTCAGTAAATATTACATCCATTTTTCTATTATTCTGTTGTGGGTTCCTATCGCACACCCATTCATACAGCTATAGAACCATATATTGTAATATATATTATATATTATTATTTGATCTTCCCGTTTTAGCTCACTCCTACTTGAGCACGTTTCACTGATGACCTTAACACATTCATATTTTATTAATTAGTTAAATTTATTAATCCTAAACCTTGCTTTGGTCTGGCAGCTTCAGTTGTCGTTTGGCTTAACAAATTTTCAACCTGGAGTGTTGTAGACATTTCATGTTACTGATGATTTTCCTTAATATGCTGAAATCATCTATTAGCTTTTCCGTCGAATAATTAGCCAAATGAATTCCTATAAAATTGTTTTATTTCAACTTGAGACATAAACTTTTTTTAATTAAAAATAGAGAATTGCATGAAATCTTTCTTAGTGTCAGTATTCTACTTCATCTACTGTTTAGTGTTATGGTGTTAATCAAAGAGTAAGGTTCCTTCATTTACATGTGCAGCTTGGCAGTGCTTTGTTGCTGTTGTGTGCTAGAGGAGTGTTGCTGCTGTATTTGATAATTACATCAAATAAGAAAGTTGTCTGTTCGGTTTGGTGCACACTTGGTTCTAGCTTTCTACAGAAATGTTGCTCTAATTCGTACTCGATCTGTGTAGGATCTTGTAATTCTTGGTCATTCTTGTAAACTCTTGGTCTTCCCATCTAACCCCAAATGTTGGGTTGTTTATAGGTTGTGATGTGGTCTTTGTGAATTTCTATGTAGGAACACTATGTTGGATATTGTGAACTGTTTCTTATATGGAACAACAACCGATGATATGGTTATAGTAGGGTTATATTTTTCTCATCGTTACACATCAATATCATTCTCTTTCGTTTATACTAAGCAGTTAGCATGAGAATTATAATGGTAATTATTTAGGTCACGTTTGCTAGAGGACCAGGAAGAACAATGATATTAGAAAGAAAATGATTTTGGCCGGTGCAGGTATTTAAAGATTCCATTATCTTTAGATAAGTAATGGTGTGTTTGGTTTCTAACGTTGGAAGTTTCATAATTGATTTTGCCTTCTATCAAATAGGGATGGCAATGGATAAGTACTATAATACTCGTTCTCGTACCCGTGTTTTTTTTTTTTTTTAAAAACCGTACCCGCATGGGTAGAATTGTTAGCACCCTTATCTTGGGGTATCTAAGTATCCATACCCGTACCTATTACCATTACTTTAAATAGGGAAAAAATAATAAATAACAAACGGAATATTATAATTCAATTAAAAACCATCTAAAACATCTTTCAAATTTACTTATGAAATATTACAAACAAAAGTATTAAACTAAATTTTTTTACAAGTAAAAATATTATTAGATGGGTAGATGGGGTACCTAACCTATAAACAATACAAAGGGAAAAAAAAAGGAAGGACTATTATTCAAAAATACTTGTCTAAAAAAAAAAGCCCAACTTAGGTGCTAAATAAAACCCCGCCCAACAACTAAAAACAGTGAAGCATAGTGCATGCCACCAAAACCAGCTAAACAAACTCTTAAGCAGGTATCCAAAAATCCAAACTAAAGACATATAGGCAGATAGTAGAAACAAAAAGAATCAGAGGCTAGAATGTTAGAAAATCTGATATTGCGAGGTTCCAAAGCAGGGTGGGTACCCATACCCGCTCTTATTTGCAGGTATACCCGTATCTATGTTCATACTCATCGTGGGTATTTTTTACGGATAGCTAATACGTAGGATATAAATTATCATCCCTACTATCAAACATGATTTTGGTGAAAATATAAATGTTTGGTTACCATGTCTAGTTCAAGAGTGAGGTCATTAGAGCCCTTGCTTCGGACCTCACCTAGAAACTTTATATAATTTTGTATGCTACCACTAAACTATAGGGCCTAAAGGAACGTCTGACTAACTTCCTCACATTTTATTCCCTAGTTTCGTGTTCGAATCCCACGGTAGTCTTTATAATGATTTTTTTAACATATTGCATTGGTGAATTTATATATTACTTTTGATGGAACTTCTAATGCTAGTAGGTCGGCCTATGCTTGCGTTTCGTCCCTGCCAACTGCATTCTCTTTTTTTGGGTTTTGGTAACGAGTGTCTAACGATATTGGTTAAGAAATTCACAAAAAGAAAGTTGGTATTGATAAATTAAGTTTAACACTTCTCAATGACACTCGTTAGCATTCTTTTTTTTTTGTTTTGTTATGCCTTTTCTTTTTCTTTTTGATTTATTCTTGGGGCATTTTTTATATCTTTTACTTTATTTAAATAATATCAACTATTAAACAAAACAAAGTGAAAAACAATTGAAAGGAATACCAGTATGTGTAAGATTTAAAATGATATTTATATTGTATAACAAGATTATTTTTAAAAAAATTATTTAAATCAGAAGTTATTTTGTGATTATTTATCATTTTAAAACTCACTTTTTAATTTTAAAAAAATAATTATTTATAAAATATTATTATTAATTTTAAAAAGACATCACCTCATAGTCACTTTAGGCCTCAATTAGTGTTGAGTCGGTCCCAAAGGTTACAGTCGGACAAAATCAATTTTACTTCCAAAACTCGGTTTGAAAGTGATAAAAATAGGTTTTACATTATGCTGAAAATTTTACTTTAAGTTTTATATTAAACTTACTTTCGGAATAAAAATATCCAAACATAAATTACTTTAAACTCAATTTTAACTAAATAAATTTCTAAAATTAAGTGCGTTTTAAAATCACTTTTAACAAATACTTATTCAAACACACTAACACGTGAGACGGTGAGAATTATTTTATAGTCGTATACAAAAAATAATTATGTACATTTTTTTGGTTCCGTCTTATATAACCATAAAGAAAGATATAAGGGGGTGTCAACTGTCATATTCTGTCTCTGCATTATTAAAAATAGAAATGCTGGGAGCTATCCTTTTTTTTTTCTTTTTTTTTTATAAACGGGAGCTATCCTATTTATATAACATTACAGTTCAATGATGCATGAGTTATGCCACAGACATTACATTGTGTGAACATCTAATTTTGTTCGGATGTCTTTTTAATTAATGTTTTGAAAAATTTAAAATAAAAAAATAAGTTTGCGAAAAAAAATTGATTTTAACGAGCCAAATTTCATTTCATTGTTGCAAGTTATCTTTTTAAGCCCATGTTCCAAAAAATGCAAAAAAATAGAGATCCATGTTGTGGCCCAAATCCTTTTAGCCCAAACTTCTTTTTTTTATCTCTATCAGCCCAAACAAACAAAAAGAGCTGCCTTCTTTTGTTAAAAAAATAAAAAATAAAAAAAATAAAATAATAGAAAAAAATAAAAAGAAATAAAAAGAAAAGGATGCAGCAAGTATGTTCAGCAGCATACAAACAAGAGGAGCAAGCCAAAGTTTCCAATACATTTCAGGAACAAAGAGCAATGGCAGAAGATTTAGGCATTTGTAATAAAATAGTTTCAATTTTTAAGCATCAAAAAGGAAAAATAGGATGCTCTGCGATGATCTGATACTCCTCAAACAGAGTCAAACCTAAATCAAGAGAGAGGTACCCAACAAAAGCCAAGGAAATATGCAGCATATAGAGTGAAACAACAAATGCAGAAATAATGAGAATGAAAGTCTGAAAATGAATCTCCAATATACAACATTGGGTTCTGTTTTTGGATTCTTGTAAGCAAAGAGATTTAAAAAGAGGTGGAGGGGGATGATTTGGAGGACCAAGGAGAGAAAACCTCTTTTCTTCCATTTTTGACCTCCCAAAACCATCATGCCACTAACATCCTCCCAACAACATCCCACCACCTTCCTCTCCAACTCACCTTTCTTCCATAACCAAATGGCAACCATCAACCACATCTCTCAACACCAAATACCTTCAAATCAATAACTCATCCTCACCATCCAAAAAAACAAAAGTAAAAATAAATAAATTCCAAACATAGTAAAACTCATCAGAGCCTTGGTCCCTAGCTCCTCTGCCGTACTCTATGTTATATTTTATTTTTTGATTATTTATTTTAAAGTCAAATATTAAACTAATAATATTAATTTGTAATTTTGTTTTGACCAAGTCTTTGCCGACAAGTTTGTTGCTATAACAGTTTTAGTTTTGGGCTTTACCTTTCTCTCTCTTTTTTTTTTATAGGTTCTCACGTTTTATTCGGTTGGAACTTGCACAGTGGAATGTTTGACTTCATCTCATAATACTGTGCACTTGTTCATCTTTGATAGATACTTTCATGATACCAAAAGGAGAAAAAACCTTACGTTTGCTTTTTGTTCTACTATCATCAATTGAAAAACTGAGTGTTTTTGTGAGTGAGAATTTGCATGTACGTGTCATTTGGGGTTGAGAGGTTTGTTGTTCCCTTGAGCATCCAAATAGTTGTTCCCGTGTCCTTGTTATTTCACATGCAGTGTTAGCAAGAAGTAACCGTTGTGAAGTTGACACAGGGAAACACAAGAAGGAGGGTTGAATTGTGTTTCTTAACACTTTTTCGAAAAAGTCTTTTCTCAAACCTTTTACAAGAAAAACTATAAAACAAACACACGAACTAGAAAAACCTTTTTAAAGAGTTACCCACAGTTAGTATAACCAAAACCTCTAAAGGATGGGGATTAGAAGATTCATACAAGAGATTTATCCCGATTCACTCTCTTCCAACCAAGAGCTACGTCTAGTCCCTTCTACCTGAAGGTTTTCTCCACTATTATCCAAATAGATTACAAGTATTCAACACATTTTCAGGCTACAAGTATTCTTTCTCTACCAAGCCTCTTCAGGCTCTAACTCTAGCTAACAGATTTACAGATTTGATCTAAGAACTCACTAAGTGCGAGAATATGAAAGTTTAAGATCAGTAGGTTTAGAAGAAGACTTGTTCAACAGATTTCAGTAGAGTTTTTGCACTTTGATATCAAACCTACAATACTTATTTTCTTACTGAGACTTTTCCAGTATTTATAGAATGAGTGCTTTGCTGTCTTGAACTTCTTCAACGGTCTTCAAATTGTATCCGTTTAGACATAGCATTAAATGATTGGATCCGTTAAGACTGATAACTTGATATACTTCATGGAGAAGTGCTCTTGTTTAACATAGAAATGCTCAAAGTAGAGCTGTCACTTCCCTGTTGTACCGAAGGTTGTTTTATGACTTTCCTTCTTTGTACTTAGTTTACACTTTACAGCAATTACAACCAGCAAAGTCAGAGTCTGAGTAACCAATTAAAGTGCATGTAGCTCCCTTAGGATACCATAATCCTATGCCTTTTGTTCCTAACAGATATTTAATAATCCTTTTTACAGCTGTTAAGTGTGATTCTTTAGGATTTGCTTGATACCTAGCACACATACACACACTAAACATGATATCTGGGCTACTTGCTATAAGATAAAGTAATGAGCCTATCATACCCCTGAATTTTGAAACATCAACAGGTTTACCTTATTCATCCTTGTCCAAATAGCTGGAGGTACTCATTGGAGTAGCCATCTCCTTCGCATTTTCCATGGCAAACTTCTTTATCAACTCATTGCAGTATTTTGTTTGGATAATGGAGATTCCATTTTCAGTTTGTTTTATTTGAAGTCGAAGGAAAAATTTCAGCTCACCCATCATAGACATTTCAAATTCATTCTGCATAAGACTTGCAAGCTCATTGCACAAAAGCTCATTAGTAGCACCGAATATAATGTCATCTACATATATTTGTACAAGTGTTGTGTGCCTTTTTCTTAGTGAACAAATTTGTGTCAACTTTACCTCTTTTAAAACCTTTTTCTATGAGAAAATTACTTAACATTTCATACCAAGCTCTAGGAGCTTGCTTTAAGCCATACAATGCTTTAGACAGTTTATAAACATGGTTAGGCAATTCATTATTCTAAAAACCAGGTGGTTGACCAACATATACTTCCTCTTGTGTAAATCCATTCAAGAAAGCACTCTTAACAACCATTTGATACAATTTAAATCCCATTATGCAAGCATATGCAAGCAACATTCTTATAGCTTCTAATCTTGCTACTGGCGCATATGTTTCATCACAATCTATGCCTTCTTCTTGATTATACCCTTTAGCTACCAATCTAGCCTTGCTTCTCACAATTATTGTAACACCCGGGTGCTGACGAGGGCGGGGAGTGATCACCGGTGCAAGAAGGCACTGATAAGGAGCGGCTCCTGGCAGGCTTCTAGGCGGAGGGACACATGAATGAACCGATTGCACACCCGAATGAGAGGGATCCCGAGACTGTGTAGGTATGGGACTATACAGTTGAGGAAGGCTTATATGAATTGATTGGTACTACCTATACTAACAAGATGCATCTTCTTTGCGGGAGCCCATCACTTAAGAACTCCATAGTTAAGCATGCTAGACTTGGAGCAATTATGAGATGGGTGACCTCCTGGGAAGTTTTCCCAAGAAGCGTGTGAGTGAGGACAAAGCACGGTGAAAAGACCCATGTTGGTTTGTGGGGACAGTCGTCAATCCATAGAGCAGCCAGGGATGTTACAAATGGTATCAGAGCGGCACCTCTCCCAGTACGGTGTGGTTCGGGGACGAACCAAGCGGAAGCTGGTGGGCATGTAACACCCGGGTACTGACGAGGGCGGGGAGTGATCACCGGTGCAAGAAGGCACTGACCCTGGCAGGCTTCTAGGAGGAGGGACACATGAATGAACCGATTGCACACCCGAATGAGAGGGATCCTGAGACTGTGTAGGTATGGGACTATACAGTTGAGGAAGGCTTATATGAATTGATTGGTACTACCTATACTAATAAGATGCATCTTCTTTTCGGGAGCACATCACTTAAGAACTCCATAGTTAAGCGTGCTAGACTTGGAGCAATTATGGGATGGGTGACCTCCTGGGAAGCGTGTGAGTGAGGACAAAAGCACGCTGAAAAGACCCGTGTTAATCTGTGGGGACAGTCGTCAATCCGAAGAGCGGCTAGGGATGTTACAATTATGCCATTCGCATCCATTTTATTCCTAAAAACCCATGTTGTTCCTACTACTTGACTATTCTTGGTTTTAGGCACTAGTTTCCATACTTGATTTCTATCAAACTTATTTAACTCTTCTTGCATAGCCATCATTCAATGTTCATCTATTATAGTATCATCTATATTTTTGGGTTCTAATTGAGACACAAATGCCATATGATTACATGCATTTCTAAGAGATTGTCTAGTAGTTACCCCTTTGAAATTTCACCAATGATATTATCTAGAGGATGATTTCTTGCAATTCTCCATTCCTTTGGTAAATCATGTTGTTGTTCTGTTTGCTCTGGCTGAAACAACTTTTCTTTTATGCTTTCTTCTTTTTCATTCTCTTGTTGCTCTTCTAAGAGATTCTTCTCAACTGAATCTGCAAGATCATCAATAACAACATCCTTTCCCAACCTTTTGGGGTTAGACTCATCAAATGTGACATGAACAGATTCCTCAATAGTTTGTGTTCTCTTATTATAGATTCTAAATGCTTTACTAGTTAGAGAATAACCAAGGAAAATTCCTTCATCTGCCTTTGCATCAAATTTTCCAAGATTATCCTTTCCATTGTTAAGTACAACACACTTACAACCAAAGACATGAAAGTGTGAAATGTTTGGTTTTCTTCCTCTATAAAGTTCATAAGGTGTTTTCATTAAAATAGGTCTTATCAAAAATTTGTTTAGCACATAGCAGGCTGTGTTTACAGCATCTGCCCAAAAATATTTTGGTAACCTAAAGTCATACAACATAGTTCTAGCAATCTCCTCCATTGATCTATTCTTTCTTTCCACTACTCCATTTTGTTGTGGAGTTCTAGGAGCTGAAAAATTATGTTGAATGCCATGCTTATCACAGAAGTTTTCAAATGCTTCATTTTGAAATTCCCCCCATGATCACTTCTTATAGAAATAATTTTCATGTCCTTTTCATTTTGCAAAATTTTAGGCATTCTCTTAAATGCAGCAAATGCATTAATCTTATGAGATAGAAAGTATGTCCAAGTGTATCTAGAGTAGTCATCTACTATCACTAAGGCATACAAGTTTCCACCAAAGCTTTTGGTTCTAGATGGACCAAATAATTCCATGCGCAAATGTTAAAAGGGTCTAGTTGTTGAAACAATGTTCTTAGGTTTGAAAGAGACCTTCACTTGCTTTCCCTTTTGACATGCATCACATAGGCCATCTTTCATAAATTTCAGTTTAGGCATTCCGTCCACAAGATCTTTAGAAATCAGTTTGTTTAAGTGGTTCATGTGGATATGTGCAATCCTTCTATGCCAAAGCGAATTCTCTTCCTCTTTTGAAATTAGACAACATGCATTATTTGAAGAGATATTATCTAAATCAAGCATATAGATGTTATCTGTCCTATGGCTAATCAATTTCAAATCAGTATCATGCTGACTTTCTATCATGCAGCTATTGGAATTGAATTTTACCTTATAACCTTTGTCACATAGCTGACTTATACTCAAGAGATTATGCTTTAGTCCCTCAACATACAGTACATCTTCAATGATTATTGTTGAGTCACTTCCTATATTGTTAATTCCAAGTATTCTCCCTTTGTTGTTGTCTCCATATGTAACACTTCCACTTGATTTTGGAGTAAATGTAATGAACTTGCTTCTATCTCCTGTCATGTGCTTGGAACAACCACTATCAAGGTACCATTTAACATTCTTTGCCTTCCAACACACTTGCAAAACCGAGTTTATGTTTGTGCTTTAGGTACCCAAAACTATTTGGGTCCTTTTGGGTTAGTTCCATCAAAAGTTCCTTTAGGAACCCATACATGTTTAGCTTTATTGTATGCAGAATTTCTATAAAAGCATGTGGAGGCTGTGTGACATTTTCTAGCACAAGAATAACATCTAACAAATGGAGTATTTGATGACTTAGGTGTAGCAAAAAATTTCTTGAAAGATTTCTCATGTATCTTAGGTTCATAGCCTATTCCAGCCTTATCATAAACACACCTTTAGTGTCCTAATAAAGCATTCAAGTTATCTCTACCATTTGTGAATCTTGCTAAGTCATTTTTCAGTTTTTCAACTTCTTTAGTCAATGCACAACACTTAGAACAGTTTGAGCTAGATGCAATCAAGATTTTATTCCTACCTTCTAGTTCTCTTTCTTTTATTTTCAAGCATGCATATTCATCACATTGTTTAGCAATTACTTTTCTAGATGAGACAAGTTTTTTTTTGAAATTTTATGATATTCAGCATGCAACTCATCAAATGCATCTTGAAATTCATCAAAAGTAGGTTGTGAATCAGAATTTATCTCACTCTCTGAGTCACTATGATTGTTTGCCATCAAGCACAAGTTTGCTTCCTCAGATTCAGATTCTTTAGAAGATTCCAATTCATTATCATCCCAAGCAATGTATGCTTTCCTTGGCTTTTTCCATCTCTTGTCCTTTGAATCAAAATTTTCAGATTTGTCCTTCTTTTGCAGCTTTGGACAATCAAGCTTGATGTGACCAATCTTTCCAAATTCATAGCATGTGATGTTGTTGGAAGAATTATCACCTTTGCTGAAATTTCTCTTAGGAAAAGTAGAAGGCTTTCTTTTGAAGTTTCCCTTCTTCTTTAAGAACTTCTTGAATCTTCTAACTAGCATTCCCATCTCTTCTTCAGATTCTCCATCATGTTCATTTTCTTCATCATCTCTATCCTCATTTTCTTTGGCTTGTGATTTGAGAGCCAATCCAGTTTCATCATTTTCATTCAACCTGTTTAACTCCAATTCATGTTCTTGTAATTTGCCAAATATTGTAGCAATGGTCATGGAAGAAAGTTCTCTAGATTCTGAAATTGCAGTGACTTTAGGATGCCACTCTCTACTCAAGCATCTCATTACTTTGTTGATTTGATCCTCATTTGATATAGCTTTTCCATGTCCAGCCAGTTGGTTAACAATATGTGTGAACCTCTTTTGCATTTCACTCATTGGTTCTCCTTGTTTCATTTTAAGTAACTCATACTCATATGCGAGGGTGTTCATTCTTGCTCTTTTGACATCAGTGGTTCCTTCATGAGTCACTTGTAGTGTATCCCACATCTCCTTTGCTGTCTTGCAATTGGAAATCCTGAAAAACTCATCACGGCTCAAAGCAGAAGTTATTATAATCTTAGCACATGCATTATATTGAACTCTCTTCTTATCTTCCTCATTCCATTCAATTTTAGGCTTATTTCTTGGAGCACCATTAGCATCTACAGTAGAGGGGACAAATGGTCCATCTTCTACTGCATCCCATATGTCAACACCTACTGACTCAAGAAAGATGACCATTCTTTCCTTTTAATAGATACACTCAGATCCATTGAAGGCAGGAGGGCGTGCAAGGGAAGGCCCTTCATTCAGACAGTCATTTGGAGCCATAACTCTTGAGAGGGCGGGGCGGGGGGGGGGTGGGGGGTTGAATTGAATTTTCTAAAAACTTTCCCTCTTAAAAATCTTTTCAAAAACTTTTGTTTAGGTTTGCCACAGGATCTTTGAAAGTGTAGAGAAGGGGTTTTCACAAAGTCTTGAATTAATGATGAGGATAAGAAGAAGCAAGATCAGAAATAACACAATTCATATTAAGTTCCAAACTTAACAAACCAGATTCTAAACTTTATCAAACAAGTCTCATAGCATATAACTCAGTATTTAAAAGTTAAGAACAAATATAGCATGGTTCAGGTTTGAACATAAATGGTCAAGAACAAAGTATATAGGTTCTTTTCAGTTATCAGTTCTTGAGATCAGAGTTGAACAAATCAAATTGAATTCAGTTTGCACAAGGTTCAGTTCATGTTTTGCAGATCAAGAACAAAATCAATAGTGAACAATGATCATCAAGAACTCAGTCATACACGCATGAACATAATTAAGGAGATTGAGTTTAGAGATACCACACAACCAGATTTATCGTGGTTCAGTCACCACCATTGTGACCTACATCCAGTCCTCACTCCACATGTGAGTTTTCACACACTATCAGCAAGCTTTACCCAAGTGCTTGAAAAACTTTTACACCATAGAGCACTTTTCCACCTTGGGATACCACACCCTTGTTAAAAGCCTCAACAATTGTTAAGGATGCCTCACCCTAATCACACAGAGAGATTCCCCACTCTCTTTACAATTCAATATAAAGAAAAAGATGGATCTCTAACTCTCAAAAGTCAGATACACAAGTTGAAGCCCCTATGAGAAGAACACACACTTTTCACAATATAGCTCAAGAAAGAAGATGGGTTGAGTACAGGGATGTATTAGCCAAGATTCATACTGATAGTTACTGTACACCTGTGTAGTACATGGCTGTACGTGTTTTTCAAAAAAACTGATCTTGGTTAGTCAACCAGTACACCCATTCAGTACATATAGGTATTGATGAACATCATATTTTCCAGAAACTTGAATACACGCGTACATAGAATATGTACAGGACTGTATTCAGTTAACCTTTAATAATTGATCTGATTTCATGACATACAAAGGTGTAGTACATCTATGTACCGAATATCAAAATTTCATTTGATCTTTTGTCAGTTCCAGAATAAGGTATACACTCATTGTATACATGGCTGTACTGACAAAGAATTTTGTTTGATTTCCAAAAATCATTTCCTTTTAAAAAAAAAGTTATTCCTTTTTAATGCAATTTATAGAAATGATTTTCATCCTTCTTTTAAAGAGCTATTTGTGATTAAGAGTGGTTCTCTCTTACAAATCATCTAAGACTTAAGAATCTAGTTTTTCCTTTAGGCTTTGTCTTGATGATTCCTTTGATCCTTGCCTTGCTTGTTGCTCTTTTAATTCTCCAAGTCCTTCTTTGGATATTCCGCTTTCAATTTCTCATTGACCTTGACATTCTTAGCTTGATACCTGTAACAGCCTGATTTTCATTGTACTGTTTAATCAATTAAAATATAAGTAATTATATTTTAATATGAAAGTAGAAAATATTTTGTTTTAATAAAATAAAATCATATTCCTAATCCACCTTATCATATGAAGTCACAGTAAAATTTTCGGTTGAAAATTCAGACGAAAGTAGGTCTGTGTTTCACTGCCAGTATAAGTTTACTGAGCAGAAAACCTAATTTTGACCCGTGAACGAGACGGTTAGTATTTTTATCATGTTTCCTTCAACTTTGGTTATTTTAAAAACTTTCGTTCAAAAATAAATAAAATAAAATATTTTATTCGGGTGAACACGTCGGGAATAAACGATCGGAACTGTAATCGGGTACGAAATGAAGCAGACTAGGGGACACAAAAGAGATGAGGTGACTTGTTAGGGAAAGGAGGCATGATTGTAGAAGCTTTATGTCACATCCATAAAAGTATCATCATTACTTTTTTTCAAAATTTACTATTTTATAATCAATTAAGCCATTCCTTTCAACTTTTGCCAACCAAACATGACATAACTCAAAACTTGGCCTCCAAGCACTCATTTCTCTCCCTCAAAACCGTGGCCCTCTCTCTCTCCCTATATATCACACTTTCATTTTCTTCAACTCACTTTTTCTTCTCCAAAAACACTATTTCTTCATCTTCTTCCTTTCTCTTCAAACTTCATACTCACAAAGCTTGCATTTTTATTCATCTTTTCAACTAAGGTTCTTCCCAAAAGTTGATCCTTGTATCAAGGGTAATACTCTTATGTCAATCTTTTTGAAAGTTTCTTCTTTTACCTTATGGTTTACTCTACTTTTTCTTTAAGTGTTTTTAATGGGTTTTCAACTTCTAAAATCTCTAGAAAATTGTAGAAAAATCCTTTTGAGTCGAAACCACTTTCTACAGTCTTGTATTAACCTATATTTTCACATACTAAGAGTTTGTATAAAACAAAAATTTCTACCTCTTATTTCCAAGGATGGCCGAAACCTATACATGGTGGCCTAGGAAGTTTTGTTTCAACTTTTTGAAAGATGATCATGTATTTGAGCTTCTAGATCCCTCTTGATCTTAAATATAAAGCCTTGAAAGGTTTGAACATATCTAGCTTATTTATCCAAGGATGGTCAAACCTATATGGTTTTGGACCTAGGATGCTTGAGTTCAACTTTCTAACTATGATCATGGATTTAGACCTCTTAATACTTTGTGATGCCAAACCTAAGAGTTTTCATCAAACAAATGGCTTTTCCTCATTCTCCTAGGCTAGGCCGAAACTCAATGTTTTGGAGCTAGGATGTTTGAGTTTTCATTTTCCAAAATGATCATGGACTTGAAGATCCTTAAGACATTAGGATGCTAAGTCTGAAAGATTGGAAAGTTTAGTGATTTCTAACCTAGTTATCTTATGATGGCTAAACCTATGAGGTTTATGGACCTAGGATATTTTGTTTTCTTTTATTTTCAATATAATCATGGATTTGAGCTCCTAAATACATTGGGATGCAAAATCTAAGAGATTGGAAGGTTTAAAGTTTTCTAACCTATTTTACTATACAAGACCGAAACCTAACCTAAGAGTTTGGATGATTTTATTCAATATTTTCAAGTTATAACAAATTATCTAAGTCACCTAGAACCTAAGAGTTAAGTATCTAAAATCTTAGAGTGTGAAATGAAACCTAACTCTCATTAGATTTAAATGGCCGAACCTACCTAATGAGAACATAGATGAGTTTATTTGATTTAGTTGTTTTTATGTTGTTTGGTTGAAAGTGGTGTTAACACCTCGTGGTCGGATAACGAGGAGCTGGGAATTCGAGCTTTCCGTGATAACTCGGGTGGGAGAAAGAATCAACCTATCGTCGGAATTCGAGCTTTCAATTTTTACCTAATATTCACGTTAAGCGTGCGATTAAGTAATTAAATAATGAGGTTTTAAACTAAATGACATAAAGGGACACAACGGGGTGTCTCATTTGGTATCAGAGCAGTTTGATTCTGATTGGACTGCTAAAAGTTAGGGTGTTGTTACTGGCCGTGTCTAGTTGAATCCACATCGGATTTAGACTATGTTTAGAAGTGGGGTAGAGTGTCCAAACCTAATACAAAAGTTAATATTACTATGGCATATGGTATTTATATACTTGCTTATGTAGTATTATATGTCATACTAATTAGAGCGGATGATTTCTTTCACCAGAATCATGGCACGTGATTAATAAAGAAGGAATAGCCGTAGATCCAGCTAAGGTTGAGGCAATTCTTAAATGGGAACGACCTAAGTCAGTGAGTGAAGTACAGAGTTTCTTAGGACTTGCTGGATATTATCGGAGGTTCATAGAGGGATTCTCTAAGATTGCGTTGTCCATGACATAGTTAACGGGAAAGGATACAACTTTTGTATGGACGGACAAGTGTGAGCAGAGTTTTCAAAAGTTGAAGGAAAAATTGACTATATCACCTGTGTTGATCTTACCAGACCCTCTAGGACAGTTTGATGTATACTGTGATGCGTCATACCAAGGTTTAGGTTGTGTTTTGATGCAAGAGGGAAGAGTTGTCGCTTATGCTTCCCGACAGTTGAGGATTCATGAGAGGAATTATCCGAATCATGATTTGGAGTTAGCAACAATAGTGTTCGCATTAAAGATATGGTGACACTTTTTGTATGGAGAAAGGTTTAATGTGTTCAATGACCATAAGAGCCTGAAGTACCTATTCGATCAAAAGGAATTGAATATGAGGCAGCGGAGGTGGATGGAGTTCATAAAAGATTACGATTTTTGAGTTATTTTACCACCCTTGTAAGGCCAATGTGGTAGCAAATGCCTTAAGTAGGAAGCCCTTGCATGTATCCGCAATGATGGTTAAGGAGTTAGAATTGCTTGAACAATTCAGGGATCTGAGCTTAGGAATGGAATTACGGAAAGATAAAGTTTGCTTAAGTATGGTCACTATTAGTAGTGATTTCTTGAAAGATCTTAAAGATAAGCAAGTTTAGGATCTATACCTTCAGGAGATTAGTAAGGGGATAGACGGGGGTAAAGTTTCTGAGTTCACTAGGGGAGAAGATGGTGTGTTAAGGTTTAAGGATAGGATATGTGTGCCAGAGGATGCAGAACTTAGGAAGATGATTTTGGAAGAAGCACACAAGAGTAAGTTGAGTTTTCATCCTGGATCCACAAAGATGTATCAAGATTTGAGGAAAATGTTTTGGTGAACCAGAATGAAGAAGGAAGTAGCAGAGTATGTTTTATCTTGCTTGGTGTGTCAAAAGGCGAAGATTGAACATCAGAAACCAGCAGGATTATTACAATCTTTAGATATCCCAGAATGGAAATGGTATAGTATAGCTATGGATTTCGTGGCCGGATTACCACGAACTCCTAAGAAGCATGATACGATTTGGGTTATCATTGATAGGTTGACGAAGTATGCTCACTTCTTACCTATTAGAGAAGGTGATAAATTAGAAAATTTAACCCAGATTTACATCAGCGAAGTGGTTAGATTGCATGGTGTGCCATCAAGCATTGTCTCAGATCGAGATCCTAGATTTACCTCTCAATTTTGGAAACAATTGCAACATGCCTTGGGAATGAAATTGAGAATGAGTTCTGCCTATCATCCCCAAACCGATGGGCAATCAGAGAGGACAGTTCAATCATTGGAGGATCTATTGAGAGCTTGTGTGTTGGAACACACTGGTAGTTGGGATGAGTTCTTGCCATTGATTGAATTTACTTATAACAACAGTTTCCATAGTAGTATCGAAATGGCACCATATGAGGCTCTGTACGGCAGAAAGTGTAGGACCCCATTATGTTGGTATGAGACTGGTGAGAACCAAGTTTTGGGCCCGGATGTGATACAATAGACTACGGAACAAGTCAGGAAGATAAGGGAAAAGATGAAGGAAGCACATGATAGGCAAAAGAGCTACAGTGACAAGAGGAGGAGACCATTAGAATTCCAGGAAGGTGATCACGTATTCTTGAGAGTTACTCGGAAAACTGGAATTGGCAGAACTATCAAATCTAGAAAACTTACTCCTCATTTCATGGGACCTTTTCAGATTCTTCGACGAATTGGTCCAGTAGCTTACCAAAGTGCCTAGACACCAAATCTTTCCAACATTCATGACGTCTTTCATGTTTCTCAGTTGAGAAAGTACTATCCTAATCCATCTCATGTGATTGAGTCTGAGTTGATACACCTGCGAGAGAACCTAGAGCATGAGGCCTTACTTGTGAGGATCGCAGAAAGACGGATTAAGGAGCTTCGTGGTAGACATATTCCTTTGGTTAAGGTCATATGGGATGAAACTACTGGAGATGCAACTTGGGAACGCGAGGCGGATATGCAACAACAATATCCACATCTTTTCTGAGGTATGTAAATTCCGAGGATGGAATTTTCTTTTAAGAGGGGTAGTAATGTAACAGCCTGATTTTCATTGTACTGTTTAATCAATTAAAATATAAGTAATTATATTTTAATATGAAAGTAGAAAATATTTTCTTTTAATAAAGTAAAATCATATTCCTAATCCACCTTATCATATGAAGTAACAGTAAAATTTTCGGTTGAAAATTCAGACGAAAGTCGGTCTGCGTTTCACTGCCAGTACAAGTTTACTGAGCAGAAAACCTAATTTTGACCCGCGAACGAGACGGTTAGTGTTTTTATCATGTTTCCTTCAACTTTGGTTATTTTAAAAATTTTCGTTCAAAAATAAAATAAAATAAAATATTTTATTCGGGTGAACACGTCGGGAATATACGATCGGAACTGTAACCGGGTACGAAATGGGGCAGACTAGGGGACACAAAAGAGATGAGATGACTTGTTAGGGAAATGAGTCATGGTTGTAGAAGCTTTATGTCACATCCATAAAAGTACCATCATTACTTTTTTTCAAAATTTACTATTTTATAATCAATTAAGCCATTCCTTTCAACTTTTGCCAACCAAACATGACATAACTCAAAACTTGGCCTCCAAGCACTCATTTCTCTCCCTCAAAATCGTGGCCCTCTCTCTCCCCCTATATATCACACTTTCATTTTCTTCAACTCACTTTTTCTTCTCCAAAAACACTATTTCTTCATCTTCTTCCTTTCTCTTCAAACTTCATACTCATAAAGCTTGTATTTTTATTCATCTTTTCAACTCAAGTTCTTCATAAAAGTTGATCCTTGTATCAAGGTTAATACTCTTATGTCAATCTTTTTGCAAGTTTCTTCTTTTACCTTATGGTTTACTCTACTTTTTCTTTAAGTGTTTTTAATGGGTTTCCAACTTCTAAAATCTCTAGAAAATTGTAGAAAAATATTTTTGAGTCGAAACCACTTTATATAGTCTTGTATTAACCTTTATTTTCACATACTAAGAGTTTGTATAAAACAAAAATTTCTACCTCTTATTTCCAAGGATGGCCGAAACCTATACATGGTGGCCTAGGAAGTTTTGTTTCAACTTTTTGAAAGATGATCATGTATTTGAGCTTCTAGATCCCTCTTGATCTTAAATATAAAGCCTTGAAAGGTTTGAACATATCTAGCTTATTTATCCAAGGATGGTCAAACCTATATGGTTTTGGACCTAGGATGCTTGAGTTCAACTTTCTAACTATGATCATGGATTTAGACCTCTTAATACTTTGTGATGCCAAACCTAAGAGTTTTCATCAAACAAATGGCTTTTCCTCATTCTCCTAGGCTAGGCCGAAACTCAATGTTTTGGAGCTAGGATGTTTGAGTTTTCATTTTCCAAAATGATCATGGACTTGAAGATCCTTAAGACATTAGGATGCTAAGTTTAAAAGATTGGAAAGTTTAGAGATTTCTAACCTAGTTATCTTATCATGGCTGAACCTATGAGGTTTATGGACCTAGGATAGTTTGTTTTCTTTTATTTTCAATATGATCATGGATTTGAGCTCGTAAATACATTGGGATGCAAAATCTAAGAGATTGGAAGGTTTAAAGTTTTCTAACCTATTTTACTATACAAGGCCGAAACCTAACCTAAGAGTTTGGATGATTTTATTCAATATTTTCAAGTTATAACAAATTATCTAAGTCACCTAGAACCTAAGAGTTAAGTATCTAAAATCTTAGAGTGTGAAATGAAACCTAACTCTCATTAGATTTAAATGGCCGAACCTACCTAATGAGAACATAGATGAGTTTATTTGATTTAGTTGTTTTTATGTTGTTTGGTTGAAGGTGGTGTTAACACCTCGTGGTCAGATAACGAGGAGCTGGGAATTCGAGCTTTCTGTGATAACTCAGGTGGGAGAAAGAATCAACCTATCGTCGGAATCGATAAGTAGTAGATTATGTAGTAATTATGTAGGGCGACCTAAACCTTACTAGAAGTCGAATAATCGACAAGACCAGAATCGCTTTAAATTGCTTTTATAAAACATCCATGGTGATTCGGGGATTGTAGGCTGATCGATATTAGGTTGATGTTTATACTGCTGATGGTTGATTTGAGTTTTATTACCTTTATTGAACTGATTTAGTGCTATGTTGATGTTTTGAAATATCTTTGATTGACTTGATGTTATGCATGATCTGTGTGGTATTTACTTTATGCTTAGTGGATTAAGCGAAGATATATATATGGTCTAAGAGATGAGTTGTTTTGGGCGTGAGGATCATGATGATTTTTAGAGGTGCCTAACCTACATGAAATATGTTAAAGAGGTGTTGTGACATAGAGCATGTGTTGAGGTCTTGATGAGAGGTTAAGGCACTAGGTTATGACCATAGGAGTCTGCGAGGTTCATAAGTTGTGTTGTTTCTATAACCGTATGTGGGACACATACAAGATCCGAAGTCCTTGTGGGACCGTCCAAAGGGTAAACTTAACTTGTGCAGCTACGAGTGTCATTGCTTTGCATGATCACCTCTGGGAGTGGAAGAGGTGTGCACCGGGATCATCGTGCAGCTGTAGTGTCATGCTTTGCGTGAGCGTTCTTACCATGGTGAAGGTGTGCACCGGGATAATCGTGCAGCTATAATGTCATTGCTTTGCATGAGCACCCACTGTCCGGGGTGTGCACCAGGTTTAATGTGCAGCTATAGTTTCATTGCTTTGCATGAGCATTCTCACCATGACCAAGGATGTGCACCGGGAATGGGACGTGACGCTTGGACGACTGACCGATAACCATAACTATGATAGGGAAACCATAACCATTTTCAGTATCAAGTTTTAGTTGCAGGAGTGAGGGTAGGATGGATATAAGAATTTTATGGAAGATGGATGACTTGACTGATGTTGTGTCTGTGATAATTACTGTATATTTTACTATGACTCTTTTCCGCTTTTGATGATAGAACTGTTTCTTATCCCCTGTATATTTTTGTATGTTGTATTTTGTCTCCTTGTGGAACCATACGAGAAGACCCTGTGGATGAACGTAACCAGGAGGAGTTGGATGGAACTCCCTACGAACCAGATACCGGAGGACGAGCTGTGACCCATGGTGATTAGGGTCTAGTTAGTTATGGCCAGTGCGTCTGTGTCGTGAAGCTTTATCTTTCCGCTTATGTTTTGTATAACTATGCACCAGTTCGGGATCCTATTGATGGGATGCCCTGAAACAATGTTTTGATAACTCTAATGCTTTAAGTATGCTTAATATATTTATGTTTTCATATTCTGTTCTATATGAATCTATTTGCTTAAGAAATTAAGTTTCAATTTTTACATAATTTTCACGTTAAGCATGCGATTAAGTAATTAAATAATGAGGTTTTAAACTAAATGACATAAAGGGACACAACGGGGTGTCTCAATACCTGTCTTTGCAATTGAATACCAAAAACACTTGGACACACATTAATGATATGTTTGTTAGCACGACACCACAAAACATATTTTCATATCTGCTATATGCTATGATGTTTGGGAATCTCACCTCTTAATTTTATATTGCCTATGTCGGCTGGCTATGTGCTTTCTGTGTTATTTTGGAGAAGACTGAGATGTCAAGATGTCGCTCAGTTGATTCATCATAGAGGTTGATGTTTGAATATACGAACGATATGTTGGAGATTCTAGTGGATGTCTTCCAACTTTCATATGGTTCAAGATGATGGTCTTTGTGTTTTCTGTCATGCCTGACCTTTCTTCTCTTGAGACATGCATGATTGTCGTTTGTCTGTAGGCTATGACTTTGTCCTGGGTAAGGGAAAGACTTAGTTAGAGAGCTACTTATGTAATGGCTCTAGTGATGTCTTTTGTGAGGACATCGGTAGTGGACTCAAATAGAGTTTCCACTAGATCTTGTCAGTTGGGTTTGTCCTTCTCATGATGTACGAGAGAGGATGGTCTTTTATATTTTGGTTTGACCAACTTGGGATGTCTGAGAGTTAATGTTACCGGTTATGGAGCTGCGACTCCAAGTATCTTATATTTTAGGAGCTGCGTCTCCATAGCTTTATGTTGGGTCTGTGTACTTTTATGTTTTCAGGTTATGAGTTGGGTTGGGTTTTTATGTAAATGACTTTCAAACTTATAATCTTAATTATGATTACAAAATATTTTATTGAGCAGTCACTTGATTCCAAGTATTTATATTGATGTCGTGTGAAAAAGAAAAAAAATTACCCCATTATGTTACAGGAAATTTAATTAAACTACTTTTTTGGCCTTAAAAAGTCACGTAAAATGCAGCGTCCGAGAAAGGGTGTTACATTTGTCATATATCGAAATCTCTAATTCATTGAGTCTTACACATATAACTCATCATGTCTCGTCACTGAGAAAATTACTAGTCACAATAATTACAATCATACCAAATGTCATAAATCTAATCATCTCCACATACAATAAAATAATAAAACGATAATAAAAATAAATATAACATAACTACATTCATAATCCATTCAACACCAATAATACAGTCAATTCCTCAAGTAACCTTCTGTGTTTTTTGGAGAAGACTGACATATCAAGATGTCGCTCAGTTGATTCATCATAGAGGTTGAGGTTTGAACTTACGAATGATATGTTGGAGATTCTAGTGGACGTCTTCCAACTTTCAGATGGTTCAAGATGATGGTCTTTGTGTTTTCTGTCATGCCTGGCCTTTCTTCTCTTGAGACAGGCATGATTGTCGTTTGTCTGTAGGCTATGACTTTGTCCTGGGTAAGGGAAAGGCTTAGTCAGAGAGCTACTTATGTAATGGCTCTAGTGATGTCTTTTGTGAGGACATCGGTAGTGGACTCAAATAGACTTTCCACTAGATCTTGTCAGTTGGGTTTATCTTCTCATGATGTACGAGAGAGGATGGTCTTTTATATTTTGGTTTGGCCAGCTTGAGATGTCTGGGAGTTAATGTTACAGATTATGGAGCTACGACTCCAAATATCTTATATTTTAGGAGCTGCGTCTCCATAGCTTTATGTTGGGTCTGTGTATTTTTATGTTTTCTGGTTATGAGTAGGGTTGGGTTTTTATGTAAATGATTTTCGAACTTATAATCTTAATTATGACTACAAAATATTTTATTGAGCAGTCACTTGATTCCAAGTATTTATATTGATGTCATGTGAAAAAGAAAAAAAAATCCCATAATGTTATAGGAAATTTAATTAAACTACTTTTTCGACCTTAAAAAGTCATGTAAAATGTAGCGTCCGAGAAAGGGTGTTACATTTGTCATATATTGAAATCTCTAATTCATTGAGTCTTACACATATAACTCATCATGTCTCGCCACTGAGAAAATTACCAGTCACAATAAATACAATCATACCAAATGTCATAAATCTAATCATCTCCATATACAATAAAATAATAATAAAAATAAAAATAACATAACTACATTCATAATCCAGTCAACACCAATAATACAGTCAATTCCTCAAGTAACAAACAGCATATCAATGATAGTCAAATAGTCAAAACAGTCAACCTCAATAAATAAATAATATATTTTTATATGTAATGACAATAAACGTACAATTCCATTATCATCATTGGTACCACTAAGTAGTTCCCAATGTGATATTGATATTATTTTTTACTCTCTCTCTAGCAGGGTTTCGGCCCCCCTACTTCATTATCGAAATAAATTCCACTTCGTAGTTTCCAACGTTAGATGGCTTCTTTCCTTCACCTGGAAAGTCTTACGGTAACTTGGACGTCATGAAATGGACACACCCTCTACACCTTCAATTCTGCCATGCAAAGGATCAAGGCCTCCAAGCCTCCAAAATTTCACCTAAACATCACATTACGAAGCGTACGCTACAAGGAATCCTAATACGAAGTCGGAGATGAAATATGATAACTTAAATGAGAGATAAGTCGAATACCATAACGGATGACATTTCGACATAAAAAGAGTAAGAACTACCTCCACTAGAGAAGAAAAGAAGGATAGGAAAGTGAAAGCGTCGTCGCCACGATCGGATCACTCTAACTCTCGTCTCGAAGTTCCATATCTCTAACTCTCTCACTCTACCTCGCTCTTTCTGTTTTTATCACTTATCAACTCTCTGCTCTCTGTTTTATATGAAATGGCTTAAGTGAACTTGGTTCACTTAAGCCTTTTATTTTTTAAAAGTCACGTACCAACGCTCAAGTGCTGGAACCCTAGCGCTTGAGCTCTCCAACGCTTGAGCATTGGCTTCTCCACGCTCGAGCGTTGGAGGCAGGTAGGCCACCGCGCCATGCAACCAATCTAGAGATGCCACGTAAACCCTTATTTACACGTGGCAGTCAACGCCAGTCCTTGTCTAATTGAACAGAATGCTTGAGCAATGATACACCCACACTTGAGCGTTATGTGGACGCTTGAGCATTGGGTTTACCACGCTCGAGCGTTGACCATTGACCAGAAGTCATTTACGTTCAATCTCACTATAGATGATTGTGTAATTTCCATGCGAAGGCTCCTGGACCTTAAACAAACTCTTAACTATATAATCCAAGTTTTAAACCTAATCCTCTTACATAAGCAAAACATAAAATCATGGATGTTACATTTCTACCCCCTTAAAATAAATTCCATCCTCGGAATTTACATACCTGAAAACAAATGGGGATACTGACTCTGTATATCTGCCTCATGCTCTCAAGTAGCATCTCCAGTAACAACATCCCATATGACCTTAACCAAGGGAATCTGTTTACCACAAATTTCTTTAATCCTTCTATCTGCAATCTTAATCGGTAAAGCCTCATATTCTAGATTCTCTCGGAGTTGTATGGATTCTGACTCAATGACATGAGAAGGATCTGGATAATATTTTCTTAACTAGGAAACATGAAAGACATCATGAAGGCTAGAAAGGTTTGAGGGTAAGGCTATCTAGTAAGCTACTGGACTAATCCGTCGAAAAATCTGAAATGGTCCAATGAATCGGGGAGTAAGCTTTCTAGACTTTATAGCTCTGCCAATTCCAGTCTTCGGAGTGACTCTCAAAAACACATGATCACCTTCTTGGAACTCTAAGGGTCTCCTTCTCTTGTTACTGTAGCTCATCTGCCTATCCCGTGCTTCTTTCATTTTCTCTCTTATCTTGTAATTTGTTCTGTTGTCTGCTGTACCACATCAGGACCTAACACTTGGCTCTCGCAATTCTCATAAAATACAACGGAGTCCTATACTTTCTCCCATACAAAGCCTCGTACGGAGCCATCCTTATACTGCTGTGAAACTGTTATTGTAAGTGAACTCAATCAAAGGTAGGAATTCATCCCAACTGCCAACATGTTCCAAAACACAGGCTCTTAGAAGATCCTCCAATGATTGAATCGCTCTCTCTAACTGCCCATTCATCTGAGGATGATAAGATGAGCTCATCCTTAACTTGGTTCCCAAAGCATTGTGTAACTGTCTCCAAAATCTAGATGTAAATATAGGATCTCGGTTGGAGACAATACTCAACGGTACCCCGTGCAACCTCACAATTTCCTTGATATAGATCTGGGTCAACTTCTCAAGAATGTATCTCTCACCAATAGGTAAGAAGTGAGAACACTTCATTAACCTATCAATGACAACCCAAATAGCATCAAACTTATTTTGTGTTCGTGGTAATCCAACCACAAAGTCCATGGCTATACTATCCCATTTCCACTCTGGGATATCCAAAAACTCCAACAAACCTGGGGGCTTCTAATGTTCTATCCTAGATTTCTGACACACCAAACATGATAGAACATACTCCACCACTTTTTTCTTCATCTTTGGCCACCAAAACATCGCCAAATCTTGATACTTCATGGTGGCTCATAGGTTAAAACTCAGCTTACTCTTATGTGCATCTTCTAAGATCATCTTCCTGAACTCTAAGATCTCGGGCACACATATCCAATCTCTAAACCTCAACACACCATCAGATCCTCTCCTAAACTCTGAAACCTTACCCTCATCTATGCCTCGATTCACCTCTTACAAATATTCATCCTGAACCTGTTTAACCTTAAGATTTTTCAGGAACTCACTACTGATGGTGATCATACCTAAGCACATTCTATCCTCAGTCAAATCCATACCTAGGTTCATATCTCTAAACTATTCAAGTAACCCCATCTCCTTCACCATCATTGTAGACACATGTAAGGATTTCCTACTCAGTGCATCCGCCACAACATTTGCTTTCCTAGGATGGTATTAAATATTAAATTCATAATCCTTAATAAATTCCATCCATCTACGCTGCCTCATGTTCAGCTCCTTCTGATAAAAAAAACTTTAAACTCTTATGATCGCTGAACACATTAAACTTAGATCCATAGAGATAGTGTCGCCATATCTTAAATGCAAACACTATAGCTGCTAACTCCATATCATGGGTCGGATAATTCCTTTCATGAACCCTCAGTTGTCGGGAAGCATAAGCCACAACTCTTCCCTCTTGCATCAAAACACAACCCAATCCTTGATATGATGCATCACAATACACGTCAAACTATCCTACAGGATCTGATAAAGTCAGCACTGGAGACGTAGTCAACTTCTCCTTTAACTTTTGAAAGCTCTCTTCACACTTTTCTGTCCAGATAAACGTCGTACCCTTCCTCCAACCAAAATTCACACTTGGATAGCTTAGTGTACAACTGCCTATCTTTCAACACCTGTAATACAACTCTCAGATGTTCCTCATGTTCTTCCAATGAACGGGAATAAACAAGAATATCATCTATGAACACCACTACAAACTTGTCGAGGAACGGTCTAAAGATCCTGTTCATGTAGTCCATGATCACTGCTGGAGCATTAGTCAAACAAAACGGCATAACCAAGTACTCATAGTGTCCGTACCTCGTCCTAAAATTGTCTTAGGTATGTCCTCCTTCTTCACCCTAATCTGATGGTATCTGGATCTTAAATCGATCTTAGAAAACACCGCAACTCCCTTTAACTGATCCATCAGATCATCTATCCTATGCAACATATACTTATTCTTAATTGTAACCTTATTTAACTGCCGATAATCCGTACACAACCTAGAACTCCCGTCCTTCTTCTTCACAAACAACACTGGTACTCCCCAGGGTGAAACACTAGGTCTAATAAATTCCTTCTTTATCATATCATTTAGTTGTTTCTTCAACTCTGTCAACTCTACGGGTGACATCTGATAAGGAGCTACTGATATAGGTCTTGTCCCTGGTACGAGATCTATAGTGATTCAACTTCCCTCTCTGGTGGCAAACCTGGAACATCAGGAGGGAAAACCTCAGGAAACTCTCTCACGATAGGCATAGAATCTATACTCGGAGTCTCCTTAGTTTCCAAAGAGAAAAGCATCACATCGTGTCAAGAATCGTCACTCCTCATAGTTGCTCCTTCATTGGTAGATACTATGCTAGAACACTCAAGAAAAGATAGGACCTTTCGGGCACAATCTAAAACTACATGGTTAGCCGAAAGCCAATCCATGCCAAGAATGACATCTATTTGTTGCATAGGCAAACATATGAGATCTACAAGGAATCTCCTATTTTCAACAACTATTGGGCACTGTAGGCAAACAAACATAGTAATCAAAGAAACATTTGTTGGGGTAGATACTGTAAGAGTATATGGTAATTGGAAAATGGGTAAATACAAGTGATCCACACACTCATGGGAAACAAACAAATGTGTAATACTTGAGTCAAACAACATAGACGAGAGTCTGCCAAATATTAAACACATACCTTGAATAAGATATTCAGACTGAGAGGATTCAGCTCCTTTCACAGTAAACACCCTCCCTGTGACCTAAGGTCTGACCGTCTGTCTTCCTGCCGCTGGAACTCCTCTCCCAGCTCCACCTCTGGAAGTACTGACTCCTCTGCCGGCAGCTGGCTGCTATTGTCCTCCTCTTTGCCTGCACTCCCTAGCAAAATGAGCTGGTTTTCCACATATGAAACAACCAGATCTCTCCGGACACTCCCATATATAATGCGGACCTCCGCATCTAAAACAAACTGGGCCTCTCTGCTACTGGCCCTCCATGCTAACTGGTGTTGCTGTAACTGTTACTGGTGCAAATGTCTGAGCACTGTGCGCTGGTATAGTATATGGTCCTCTCCTCCACTAAGAACCTCTATCTCCTCTCCTCTGATGACCTGCCCTAGTAGGACCTCCACTCCACTACCGCCTCAGCTTTGTAGCCTGCCTCTGGACCATATTGTCGGTGGCACTTGACCCCTCTTATAACTTTGGAAAACTCAGAATATCCAAGGCCACTATAGCCCTCCTCAGCTTGTGTCACAATCCTTCCTCAAACCTCCGGAACATCTAATCCTTGTGATGAGTGTGATTTCACATCATCTTTGTCTATCATTTTGCATGCATTTTCATGTAGTTTAGGCATGTTTTTATTATATTTTAGGTTAATTTTCCTTTGGAATGGGTAAGGCGGTTTTCGTGTGTTGTTTTGCAGAAATCAAGGGTAAAATGCTCAAGATCAACCATGATGGAGTTTGGATGAAGATAGGGCTTTAAAAGTGAAGAAAATGAGCCAAACAGAGCCCATCACGGCCTAGCCGTGATGCCCATCACGGCCATGATCGAGCAAAACTGAAAAGGAACAAAGGCTGAAGTCAGAGTCTGTCACGGCCTGGCCGTGATATCCATCACGGTCGTGAACCAAAACCACCGCAAGTCAGAATCCATCACGGCCTAGCCGTGATGCAGATCACGGGCAAAATCTGAGGGCTCGCGTCGCGAGACACCTTTCGCGTCGCGAGAGTTTGAAGTTTGCAGAATTGCCAGAGGCAGAGACCGTCACGGCCCGACCGTGATGGCCATCACGGCCGTGACGCGCATTACTTGGACCTGAAGAAACCGAATTGGATCAGAATTTGAGTTAGATAGGGATTGTAACTTCCCACATCTATAAATAAGGACCAGGCAGAGGCAGAAGATCATCATCGATCACATCCATAACAACTAGGACTCTAGGCATAGATCTCTCTTCTCCTCCTCTCTTCTCTTTTCTGATTTTTCATGATGTTGTCAACCAAGCTTGTCATCTCCATGGCAAGACTTGAGTAGTAGTTTGTTTATAGGGATAGGGGCTCTGCCCGAGTTTTGTTTACGATGCTGATTTTGATGTAATATCTTTGTAATTATGATTTTGCTTTAGATCTGATTTCTAGCGTTTTAATCAATCGTAAAATCGGCGACTGCTTATTTGCATGACGTAGACGTTCTAAGGAGGAACCTAGTGGTGAACTTAGGATTTCTAGTGTGTTTCACTCGTAAAGTTCGGCGACCGCTTATCAACGAGACGTGGATATTCTAAGGAGGAACCTAGCGGTGAACTTAGGTTATTTGCATGACTGAGACATTCTAAGGAGGAACCTAGCGGTGAACTTAGGTGTCGGACCTATAGAAGTCAGACTTGGGACTGAAATCACGAGAGTTAGAAGCCGTCCCTCGAGGAGCAATGAGTTGTCACGAAGCGCAAAGGGTCCAATCTGGGATCGACTACCACGAGAGTAGGGGTCGGGTCAATTGGGCACAGCTTTTGTAACCCGAGAGGGAGCTTAAGCTATTAGAGGATAAACTCGCCTTCAAGGCAATTTCGTTAATCAACAAAGGTAAATCAGATTAGTAACATAAACAGCCTCAAAGGTAACCCAAATCCCTAGGAATCCATTTAGATCAAAACCCCAAAAAGATTTGTTTTCTGTTTTAATTGTTTTCTGCTCATCTATCTTTTAATTTCAAATTCAAAACCCTTTTTACTCAAAACATAAAAATCCTCTAAAAAGTCCAGATTCACTCAATTCGAAATTGATTGCGATTCAGGAACACAGTCTCTGTGGGTTCGATATCTTTTATTACTTGACGGCAATCCGGTACACTTGCCGGAATCGCAGAGCGCGCCGCGCAACACACGCGCGCCGCGCGACATCAAGTTTTTGGCGCCGTTGCCGGGGACTGTGCCTTTTAGAATTTCAATTTAGTTTTTAAATTGATTTTTCTGGACCTTTTTCTTTTTATTTGATTTTTATTTCTGATAAAAAAAAAAGAAAATCAAAAAAAAAAATTTCCTTCTAGTGTATCCATTTCTCTGTGCGTTATATGCAAAGATCCCTAAGTCTTGGGAGCCTTGGTGAAGTTGATTCGGAGATCGAGAGGACCTTCCACAGACGTAGAAGACTATAAAGAGGGGGAGAAAGGTTGATTTCCATTCCACTCATAGCGAATCTCCCGGATACAAAACCTTTGAAGGACTACGCAGCCCCAAACGCGAGAGGCTTGCGAACTGGGATTGCAAGGCCATAGATTGAGGCAGAGAACTACACTATACCGCCCATGCTAATCAACATGATTAGGCAACATCAATTCGGAGGATTGCCTTCGGAGGACCCGACCGATCACATAGAGACATTCTTAGAGTTCACCGACGCAATCAGGATTAATGGAGCCTCGGTCGATGTTGTGCGTTTGAGATTGTTCCCCTCATCTCTCACTGGAAAGGCGAAGGCCTGGCTTAAGAAAATCCCCGCTAACACTTTGTCCACTTGGGACCAACTGGAGCAGGCATTCTTGGAGAAATTCTTCCCTCCATCCAAGACGGCCTACATAAGAACCCAAATCACCGGCTTCTTCCAAAAAGACGGAGAATCATTATCGGAAGCTTGGGATCGATACAAGGGACTGCTGGAGTCTTGCCCGCACCATGGACTCGAGAGGTGGTTAATAGTGCACACCTTCTATAACGGATTGGATTACTCTTCGAAGGTGTCACTAGATTCTGCAGCGGGTGGAGCATTTATGAATAGGCCTCTCACTGAGGCATTCAACATCATCGAGAATGTCGCCACCAACTACCACCAGTGGGGATCCGAAAGAGGTAATAACCCGAACAAGATTTCGGGGGGTAAGTTTGAGGTAAATAGCACAGATCTTATTATGTCAAAGATAGACTCACTTAATAAACGTTTTGATCGGCTTGAAAGGGCTAATGTGAGTGCAATAGGTGCTACTAACCTTGTTTGTGAGATTTGTGGAATGCAAGGACACGACATCATGGAGTGCCCACGTGGAATTGCTCATGGATCCGGCGCTTCGGGTGAACAAGTGAATGCTTGTCACAACTTCTATGATACAAACCCGAAGTTGCCCAACTATGCTCCCCCAAATCCCTACAACCAAAGGAAGAACAACCCTTACCTCTCCTACGGCAACTACAGCAACACGCTCAACCATGAGTTCCAAGAGGGTCAAGGAAATAAGAGAGCAGCACCGGGGTATCCTCAGGTACAAAGATCTAAACTCGAGACTTTATTTGAAAGTTTTGTTGAAACTCAGACAAAACAGAATGAGGAGTTTAGACAACAAGGAAGGGCAGTGAGTGAAGCAATAAAGGAGCTAGCATCTAAGGTAGACAACTTAGCAACTTATAACAAGATGCTAGAAACCCAAATTGGCCAACAAGCCAGCACGTACTCGAGACCTAAGGGTACATTCCCGGGGCAACCCGAAGCAAATCCCAATGAGCATTGCAATGCCATACACTTAAGGGATGATAAGCTTGGGGTGGGGGTAGCTGAAATGGAGGTGGAACCGGAGGAGGACACGAGCGAAAAGGAAGAGCCAGAACCAAAGTACGTCCCTCCACCACCGTACCAACCCCCGATACCTTTCCCACAAAGGTTGGTCAAGAGAAAGCAAGTGGAAGTAGAAACTAAGAGCTTAACTGAGGAGCCAATTATCATGGAA
Organism: Sophora flavescens; assembly: GCA_030762895.1. Lineage (NCBI taxonomy): Eukaryota > Viridiplantae > Streptophyta > Magnoliopsida > Fabales > Fabaceae > Sophora > Sophora flavescens. The sequence continues at coordinate 69,151,835 of CM061062.1, read as the reverse complement.
AAATCTAATATGCCTCCTAAACTAAAAGACCCAGGTAGTTTCTCTATCAATTGCTCGATTGAAAAAGTGCAAATAGACCAAGCCTTGTGTGACTTAGGGGCTAGTGCAAGCTTGATGCCCCTCGCTATCATGGAAAGGTTGGAAAGTAAAGAGTTGAGACCATTCAAATTCTCCTTACAATTTGCGGATGGCTCAACTAGGACTCCTCTAGGCATACTAGAGAATGTTCCTGTAAAGGTAGGGAAATTCTTCATCCCTACCGACTTCCTGGTATTGGACATGAAAGGGAATTCTGAATTCCCCATCATTTTAGGAAGGCCATTCTTGGCAACTGCTGGGGCAGTAATAGACGTAAGGAATGGTAAACTCTCTCTAAATGTAGAGGAAGGTAGGGTAAATTTTCAATTGACTAACTCTTATAACAACCCTCCTTTTGAGAGCCATGTGTGCAGAATTGATGTAACGTCTCCAGCGGTAGAGAAAGAACTTAGCATGGAAGCAGCCCCAAAGATATGCATGGTTGATGATGCACCCAGCAGTGGTGAAGTTGGAATTGCTGTCCATGCGGAAACAACACTTCCGCCGGAAGAAAGGAAGGTTAGGAAGCTCCAAATGAAAAGAGCGAAGCGGAAGCGTGATTAGCCGTATGAGCGGAATCGGCTCTTTGAAGGAGTTCCATGGAAGGGAAGTGTTCCTGCACTTCTACGCCCAGCCGACCCCGGTTGAGTGAAGGAAGTATGGTCAAGCTTAAGACCGTAAACAAGCGCTTCTTGGGAGGCAACCCAAGTTTTCTTTCCCTTTTTCCTTTTGTTTTGATTTAACCTCTTGAATAATCTGAGAAGATCAAGAGGCAAAAATATAATTAATAGGTTTGTCTAGTGTTTTCAGGTTGAGAAAGGGAAGAAGAGCAGAGAAAAATAAAGTCAGAAGCCATCACGCCCTGGCCGTGACAGTAGTCACGGCCGTGATGAACAAAGCAAGAGAACCGAAAGGATCACGGCCCAGCCGTGATATCCATCACGGGCGTGATGAGTAGGATGCCAAGGCCAGAGAGCATCACGGCCTAGCCATGATGTAGGTCACGACCGTGACAGGGCAACTCCTAAGGACCAGAATTGATCACGGCCTGCCCGTGATACGCCTCACGGCCGTGATGAAATTTCCACCCAAGTTTTGACTGGAATGTGAGCCAACACCCGCTACCGACTCGGTAAGTTGTTCCAATTTTTCTCCTCTCTCCGACTTGATTATTTACATTGGAGACAATGTAAGTAATCAAGCTTGGGGTGGGGGTATTTTTGAATTTGCATTGTTGCATTCATATTGCATTCACATAGGCATAGATTGGTATGATCACATTCTCTAGATTGCCCCTCACTTAGAACATGCATCCAATTGTGAGAACTTGGAGCCAAATGAATTGAGATAGTGAATTTTCGAACCCAATTTTTCATTATTCTTGTGATATGGCTAAAAATAAAAATTCTTGAGATAATCTTTTGAAGGTTGATAATTAGCACGTGGTTCCTTAGGTTTGTGTTTCTCACTGATTTTTGAACTACTAAATGTAAGATTTTGAGCCAAAAGGGGTATTCACTAAATCTACCCCATTTCTTGTGATAGTGTTGTAATTCCTCTTGGACTGTATTTTCTAGAACTTGACTTGAAACCATTTCGAAACTTAAAAATTTTTGAAAACATTTTTGAAAATGATTGAGGCACTAGGTATTTTTCCGGACTCCCGAGCTTTGATTGATAAATGCTACCCTTAGTTGCCCAATTTTGAGCCTAAAAGAAAAAAAAAATACTTTTCTTGGTACCTTGAATTACTTTGAGAAATAATGCTTGGTATGGCACCTTTTAAAGTATTACAAAAGGGTAAAAAGGTAGTTTGAAAAAGAATGGGATGAAAATATTTCTCTTGAGCTATAAATCTCCCCTTCTCCAAATAAATACAAAAAAATTGGAGAAGGGGATGACAAAAGAAAGTGAGAAATGAAAATATAAAAAAAGAAGAAGAAAGAAAGGTGGAGAAGTGAATCAAAGCCCCTAAAAGGTATTTTAGAAGGTGTCATGCTTTGCAATGATTGATAATTTGTTTAGCCTTCTTGAATTTCCCTTCTCTTGATTTTCCCACCTAACAATTAATCCCATGGCCACATTACAACCAAAGTGAAAGACCTCTTGATTCTTATGTGTTTTCATTAATAAAGTAGAGATTTGGTTAATAGTCAAGCCTATGGTAAAGTACTTTCCTTGAGGAAACTGAGCGAATTGTCATATACCCTAAAATACTTGAGTGAGGTGAGATGAGTGCCCAAATCAGTGAGAATATGAATTTGAAGAACCTAAGCTTCTAATTGGACTAAATTGATTATCTCTTGAGTGCTTATTGAATATGCCTATCACTTGGATTAGCTTCTAGGGTTCTTGGTTCACTATCCATGCTTTGATTGATTTATCTTATGGCCTGAGTAATTGCTTGAGGACAAGCAAAGTTTTAAGCTTGGGGTGATTTGATGAGTGTGATTTCACATCATCTTTGTCTATCATTTTGCATGCATTTTCATGTAGTTTAGGCATGTTTTTATTATATTTTAGGTTAATTTTCATTTGGAATGGGTAAGGCGGTTTTCGTGTGTTGTTTTGCAGAAATCAAGGGTAAAATGCTCAAGATCAACCATGATGGAGTTTGGATGAAGATAGGGCTTTAAAAGTGAAGAAAATGAGCCAAACAAAGCCCATCACGGCCATGATCGAGAAAAACTGAAAAGGAACAAAGGCTGAAGTCAGAGTCTGTCACGGCCTGATCGTGATATCCATCACGGCCGTGACCCAAAACCACCGCAAGTCAGAATCCATCACGGCCTAGCCGTGATGCAGATCACGAGCAAAATCTGAGGGCTCGCGTCGCGAGACACCTTTCGCGTCACGAGAGTTTGAAGTTTGCAGAATTGCCAGAGGCAGAGACCGTCACGGCCCGACCGTGATGGCCATCACGGCCGTGACGCGCATTACTTGGACCTGAAGAAACCGAATTGGATTAGAATTTGAGTTAGATAGGGATTGTAACTTCCCACATCTATAAATAAGGACCAGGCAGAGGCAGAAGATCATCATCGATCACATCCATAACAACTAGGACTCTAGGCATAGATCTCTCTTCTCCTCCTCTCTTCTCTTTTCTAATTTTTCATGATGTTGTCAACCAAGCTTGTCATCTCCATGGCAAGACTTGAGTAGTAGTTTGTTTCTAGGGATAGGGGTTCTGCCCGAGTTTTGTTTACGATGCTGATTTTGATGTAATATCTTTGTAATTATGATTTTGCTTTAGATCTGATTTCTAGCGTTTTAATCAATCGTAAAATCGGCGACCGCTTATTTGCGTGACGTAGACGTTCTAAGGAGGAACCTAGCGGTGAACTTAGGATTTCTAGTGTGTTTCACTCGTAAAGTTCGGCGGCCGCTTATCAACGAGACGTGGAAATTCTAAGGAGGAACCTAGCGGTGAACTTAGGTTATTTGCATGACTGAGACATTCTAAGGAGGAACCTAGCGGTGAACTTAGGTGTCGGACCTATAGAAGTCAGACTTGGGACTGAAATCACGAGAGTTAGAAGCCATCCCTCGAGGAGCAACGAGTTGTCACGAAGCGCAAAGGGTCCAATCTCGGATCGACTACCACGAGAGTAGGGGTCGGGTCAATTGGGCACGGCTTTTGTAACCCGAGAGGGAGCTTAAGCTATTAGAGGATAAACTCGCCTTCAAGGCAATTTCGTTAATCAACAAAGGTAAATCAGATTAGTAACATAAACAGCCTCAAAGGTAACCCAAATCCCTACTAATCCATTTAGATCAAAACCCCAAAAAGATTTGTTTTCTGTTTTAATTGTTTTCTGCTCATCTATCTTTTAATTTCAAATTCAAAACCCTTTTTACTCAAAACATAAAAATCCTCTAAAAAGTCCAGATTCACTCAATTCGAAATTGATTGCGATTCAGGAACACAGTCTCTATGGGTTCGATATCTTTTATTACTTGACGGCAATCCGGTACACTTGCCGGAATCGCAGAGCGCGGCACGCAACACACGCGCGTCGCACGACATCACCTTGTCCGGAAACCTCTGATAAAACTCAAAAAACTAAATCAAATTCTCGAATCTCGCTGCATAGTCACCTACAGACATGTTCCACTATCGGAGACTCATGAACTCCCTCTCCTTCTCACGTCTGACCAACCGGGGAAAGTATTTCTCAAAGAAACAGTCTCGGAACAGCTCTCAGTAAATCAACCTGCCCTCTTCCTCTAACAACCTCCTCTTACCTCTCCACCATGACTCTGCTCCTCCTTTCAGCATAAAATCTGCACATGTCACCTTCCTATCGTCTCGACACCGCATGGTATCAAAAATCTTCTCCAACTCCTGTATCCACCACTCAGCTCGCTCTGGATCATAATCCCATCGGAACTGTGGTGGCTTAGCTTTCAGAAAAGTAGACAATTCTGCATCCTCAGCCTCAGCATTTCTCCTCCTATCATGCTGCTCCTGTAACTCTTTATCCTTCTACATCCTCTGAGCATTCTGCTGCACCTGCTGTAACAGAACGAATGCTAACTCACGGATAGTCCGGAGAGTCTCAAATGACTCCCCTCTACCTCCAGCTCCTACCTTTGACTGATAATCATCCTCATTACCCACTCTAGGGTCCTCCTCTGTAGCACCACCACCACCACGTCTACCACGTCCTCTGCCTCTGCCTCGAGCCATGATCCTGTTAAAAGAAATCATTAGCCCACATCAATATGACATATAATACTACCTAAAAATGGAATATAAATAATATGTCACATTAATACTTATTATCGTGTATGGATTCACTGCCCAGCTTCTAAGCATAGTTGATATCTGATGTGGATTCAACTAAATGGCAAGTACACCCTTATTCAAAGTCCGAATAGAACCAAACTGCTCTGATACCACCAAATGAGACGTCCCGATGTCCCACTAAAGAAAACCCAAAATTAATTAAAACCTAATCGTAGCATCAGTGTTCAACAGTTAGCTTGAAACAACGGAAAAATTTAAACTTAAATTAAACAACCTTTAACAGCACACACATGTATATGTACATATAGAGATACACAACATACAGTACTGTCAAGGGAATCCCATCAGTAGGATCCCGAATATATACAGTCTGGTAGAAAATAAAATACATCAAAAGACTGGAACAGAAGATACCTCGCCAACTCTCAACACCCAGTCCCCTCTCGAAAGTACATCAAAACTTCACACGCACATATACAGATAGCACTGGCCTGAGCCATCACTGACTACTACCCTCACCATCACCCCTGAGTCTCGACGGTCCCGCTACTCCTCCGACACCACTGGAAGAGCTCCTCTCTAAAGATCTTTGGAACAATCATCGGTAAGCCCTGGTATCAGATCAATGACTGGTGCTACTGGGTCCTCTTCTGGAACTGGTGCAAGAACATGCTCTGGTGCTGCTGCTGGTGCGGGCTCTGGTGCAGGTACCTCAAGGGGTACTAGGAAGGGAACTGGTGACATCTCTGGGATCGACGGCATCGGCGGTAACTGTGCATCCAGAAATCCATAAGAAAGGGAAACGTCTAACCGATTCGGAACGTACCAATCAAACCCAAAGGAGCTCCCTGTCCGAATCTCGGAATCATCAAGACTCGACTCGTATATACTGCAAACCGGGTGACTAGGTCCACTAGCCATCCGTTGGGATCCACAAATTCAAAAGTCCCCGTGAGGGGGAACCCTGCCGACTGAGTCATCCAAGGGTGATCCTAGTGTGCCATCAACGCGATCCGGGTCTAAGGTAAAATTGTAAGGAAAACAACATATAAGGAAAACAGAAAGGGGATAAGAAACTATTTAACGTCAAACATGGAAAGGGTTTAGCAACATTTAAATCCATAACAGCACACTAACATCCATCTCCATACAATTATGTATATATATATATATATATATATATATATATATATATATATATATATATATATATATATATATCTATATATAATCACAACCATCTTCGAAATGTCAATTATTCTCCTCTACCATCCATCATGATGCAATGCAATGCAATGTCTATTATCATGTATGGCCACATATCTGGATAACCATAACAACAAGTCTCCAAAGTTGCCGACGCACATCCTCGTTCGCTAAGGAAGAATGCCCATACAAAGCAATGGCAATACAGTTGCACAATACACGTCGGTGCACACCCTGATCCCTCAGCCAGGGCACTCATGCAATACATGAACTATAGCTGCGACTATAATAATATTGTCTGGCATGGTCCTGCCAATAGTCTGAACCACGGGAATATATCCCACCCCGGGGAACTAAACCCCCTAGTGCAAATGAAAATATCATAGACCATCTCTTGGGTCATCTCCAAGTACCTGAACATGTTATCAATATCTCATGGCCAACCTCAACAATAATCATATCTCATAATGCTCATCTCAATCTCACAATAATCATCTAGGTTCGGCACTACTGAACACATGTATTATGAACCCCCACATACATCACCATAAGTCATGTGTCTCGTCACTGAGAAAATTACTAATCACAATAATTACAATCATACCAACATGTCATAAATCCAATCATCTCCATATATAATAAAATAATAAAATAATAATAAAAATAAATATAACATAACTACATTAATAATCCAATCAACGTAAATAACACAATCAATTCTTCAGGTAACAAGCAGCATATCAATGACAGTCAAATAGTCAAAACAGTCAACCCCAATAAATAAATAATATATTTTTATACGTAACGACGATAAACGTACAATTTCATTATCATCATTGGTACCACTAAGTAGTGCCCAATGTGATATTGATATTGTTCATTACTCACTCTCTAGTAGGGGTTCGGTCACCCTACGCCGTTATCGAAATAAATGCCACTTCAAGATTTTTGAATTAGATGACTTATTCCCCCACCTGGAAAGTCGTACGGTAAGTTGGACGTCACAAAATGAGCACTCCTTCTACACCTTCAATTCTGCCATGCAAAGGATCAAGGCCTCCGAGCCTCTAAAATTTCACCTAAACATCACATTACAAAGCGTACGTTACAAGGAGTCCTAATACGAAGTCGGAATTGAAATCCGATAACTTAAACGAGAGATAAGTCGAATACTGTAATGGACGACATTTCGACGTATAAAAAGTAAGAATTACCTCCACTTGAGAAGAAAAGAAGGATAGGAAAGTGAAGGCGTCGTCGCCATGATCGTAACCACGTACTCGGAATCATGAAGGGACGATTGGACCGCTCTAATTCTCGTCTCGAAGTTCTCTCTCTCTAACTCTCTCACCCCCTCTCTCTCTACCTAACTCTTTCTGTTTTCTATCAGTTCTCAACTCTTTGTTTTGTATGAAATGACTTCAGTGAACTTGGTTCACCTAAGCCTTTTATTTTTGCCAAGTCACACACGAACGCTCAAGTGCTGGGACCCTAGCTCTTGAGCACTCCAATGCTTGAGATGCCACGTAAGCCCTGATTGACAAGTGGCAGTCAATGCCAGTCCTTGTCTGATTGACCAGAACACTTGAGCGTTGGTACACCCACGCTTGAGAATTCTGTGGATGCTTGAGCATTGGGTTTACCACGTTCGAGCATTGACCATTGACCAGATGTCATTTTGTCGCGTTCTGGGTCCGTTCGATGTCCGATTGACCTTAAATTTGAATATAGTCTCATCAAGACCTAATAAACAACCTCAAACCATCCAAAATGCCTAATATCAATCCTAACTCCGAATTTCTTGTTTCACACTCATACTCCTTAAAGACGATAATCTGGAAAACCCTAAGTTATTTTTACGTTCAATCTCACTCTAGATGTCTGCGTACTTTCCATGTGAAGGCTACTAGACCTTAAACAACCTCCTAAATATATAATCCAAGTCTTAAACCTAATCCTTACGTAAGCAAAATAGAAAATCACAGATGTTACACCAAACAAGCTAAGGAGGTGGAATTTCTCCAACTGAAGTAGGGTAACATGACCGTAGCTAAGTACGGGGCTAGATTTGAGAGCCTGGCTAAGTTCTTAGACTACTTGTGTGACAACCCTCATGAGGAATGGAAATGACGAAGATTTGAAGGGGGTTTGAGATATGAGTTAAAAGAAGTTGTGGTTCCATTGGAAATATCTGTATTTCCAAAATTGATGGAAAAGTGTCAGCTCATTGAAGATATGAAGGCTAGTCGAGAGAAGAAACATGAGAAATTTGTGTCATCTAGGTTCAAAAGGGGAACTACAACAACAACAACCGATTCCAGAAGAAACCATATTCTAGGCCAAAGGGCCAGCAACAGCAACAACGTTCTTTTGGTGGAAGCAGTGGAGGTTCTGGACCGTCTGGGAATACTCCAACGAAGTGCCTGAAGTGTGGTAAGGGTCACCTAACATGAGACTAGACGATCAATGGCAATATCTTCTTTAAGTGTGGCAATCTTGGACACGTCTCTAGGGACTGCAAGCAACCCAAGGCGGGGCCCATTGTGAACAATGTGAAGGCCACAAGGCCTAGAGTAGGAGGAAGAGTTTACACTGTGAGTGGTGCTGAAGCTTCTCAGAATCAGGATCTGATATAGGGACAATGTGCCATAGGAGGTAAATCTTTAACTGTACTGTTTAATTCTGGTGCGACACATTCTTTCATTGCATATGACTGTGCTAAGTTGCTAGGATTACCTGTGTCTTCGTTACACTTTGATTTGATTATATCTACTCCTACTGCAAAACCTATTTTGACTAGTGAAGCATGTTTGAATTGTACTAGTTGTAACACCCCGTTTTTCGTTAAGCGCTTTTGTATGTGCCTTGTTTATTAGGGAGGTTTAGAATGGGCTAAGTGGGGTTTTAGGTGGAAAATACCTCTTCATAGGCTTGTGTCTTATGACTGTCTGAGTCACAAGAACGACCGTTCTTAATAGAGGACACGATTGTGCTCGTTGGGCTAATGGGTCGCGCTGACGCTAAGTTGAGCACGCCCATGCTCAACAGTGAGCACGCCAGTGCTCAATGGCAGACCGCACCTCGTAGGCGCTAAGTTGAGCACGCCAGTGCTCAAGAAGAAGCACGACCGTGCTCAATGTTGAGCACGACCATGCTCAGGTCTGTGCCTTTAAATACATAATAGTAACCGTGGGTTTTCTCATAAACCCTATTTTGGCAACAACAACCACCCTAGTGCAGCTGAACCTAATTTTCTCCCTAGTTTCTCTAAACCCATTGCATTGTTGGAGCTTTGGAGACTTGTGGGAATGTCTAGTTAGTCAGTGCCAATCATAGTAAGGTAATAGTTCTTCCCTATGTTGGTTTCCTTTTCTATTATTTGGATTCGAAAACTAATTGGTAAACGTTCTTGTTTGACTAAGGCTTAGAAGCTGACTGAGCCGCTTTAGAGAGCGTGTTGGTAGATCGTGGAGTTGTCGCTGCCGGATTCTTCATACCAGGTATGGGGAGAAGGATAGTGTATTCATTAAGCAAGGGGGTAGCGTAAGATGAGGGGTTCCCATAGCCCTGTTATGTGTTGTTGTTAACTGTTATTAGTGTCATATTATGTTTGATTATGACTATGCCTAAACTGTGGTTGATGCCATGATCTGCCTGGTTGTATGAGTTAATTTTCATAAGTGTTATTTGATTATTGGTATGCCTATTGTCTATAATTACTATGTTGTATGCCAATAATACATAACTGGTTGAATCTGTATATGATATGAATATGACTGTTATCTTTTTGTTATGTATGGATTGGCTGAATGTTGGTTGAATGAGTGATGTTGGTTATAGTTGAATGATTAATAAGACTTTAATTGATTTAATAGGGCTCTTAGTTAATGTAATGGTTAAGGGGTTAATTCCACAATGCTTTATAAGACATGAACTGTTAGTGAGAGGTGATGATTGATGCCATATGGATTAGTCAAAGGACCCAAGGATCTGATTTCCGAGTGTTAGGGAGTTTTGGCTCCAAAAACATAAGTTGATTCTGCCCAGAAAAGTACGACTAGCCCAGGAGCATGACCGTGCTAAACAGGGAGCACGCCCGTGCTCCCAGTTGAATTCTGGAAGATGGCCGTGCATTGAGCATGGATGTGCAGGACATTGAGCATCACCGTGCTCCACTTAAGTGGCAGCACAACCATGCTGGGGGTAAGCAAGCCCCTGCTCCCCCTACTGGTCAGAATGTGAATTAAAGGAATTAAAAGGGTGTTTACCCCAGTTATCCCCAAATGATGAAATAATACACCAATTGAACGATAACAAGTTAGATAACTTAATTAAAGATTAATTAAGATAAACAAGAATACCAAGTTGGTTAAGTAGGTGCCTAGTGGGTTACCGCACGTTGATACGCTTTGGTTCTTTTTGGCCAAAGTGGCCTCGATGCTTTTTGGTCGAGGTGTTGATGAGTTGAACCTTGGTACTTTTTGGCCAAGGGGGCCTTGACCCCTATGGGTTAAGGTGTTGATGTTGACCTTAATGTTTGTGATAAGTCTTAGGTGCTTATTGGACCAAGCAAAGGAGGTGGTTACCTTGTTTGTTGTTGTGCTCATGTATGCATACGTTGAAGTTATTAATGGGGGAAGTTCAACATAGGGGAGGACGTCCTAGAGTATGGCGATCTGACCAAGTCTCGGGTGGTTTACCCAAGGTTTGGTAGACTGTGCGCCCCCGCAGTGGCGTGCCTTGGTTATGGTGTGTTTGCTATCCAAGGGGTTCACCCATGGTTTGGTGGACTACCGGCGTTGGTGCTTTTATGGCCAATGTGGATATGTAACTCCGAAGTTGCCTTCCTGAGACAGTTTGGATCCACATGCATAACGGAGCAGAGTAGTGTTGCATCACATAGCATATGTTGGTTGAGATGACATGTTGGTATGATTATATTATGTTGATGTTATGTTCTATATTTCTATGCCATGTTATGATGTATGTTCATCTTGCTTAACTACTTCTATGTCGTTGTGTTTACAAGATTTCTTACTCTCTGTTTCTCTTTGTCTGTTGTTGGCATGTATCTTTTATGTAGAGGACGGTGAGCAGCCAGTGGAGGAGTGACTCTGAGGAGCTGTGACTCTAACTAGGATGTTTAGTTGTGTGGACTACCGTCAGTTGAACAACGTAACGATTAAGAACAAGTATCCTCTTCCAAGGATAGATGACTTGATGGATCAGTTGCGAGGAGCAATGATGTTCTCAAAGATAGATCTATGATCTGGTTACCATCAGATTCGTGTGAAGGTGGAGGATGTTCCAAAGACAGCATTCTGAACATGCTATGGGCATTATGAATACCTTGTGATGCCTTTCGGGGTGACGAATGCACCTGCTATATTCATGGATTATATGAATAGGATCTTTCATCCTTACCTAGATAAGTTAGTTGTTGTCTTTATCGATGACATTCTAATCTATTCTGTTAATCAGGATGAACATGTTGAACATCTCATTATAGTTCTCCAGATTCTCAAGGAGAAACAGCTGTATGCGAAGTTGGAAAAGTGCGAGTTTTGGTTGGGCGAAGTTAAGTTTTTAGGTCTTGTTATCTCTAAGGAAGGGACAGTTGTGGATCCGTCGAAAGTTGAATCAGTTCTTCAATGGGAATGACCGAAGACTGCAACAGAAATCCGTAGCTTTGTTGGTTTAGCTGGATACTATAGAAGATTCATTGAAGGATTCTCTAAGATAGTAGGACCTCTTACCTAGCTAACCCCGAAGGATCAAGCATTTGAATGGACCAAAGCATGAGAGAAAATTTTTCAAGAGCTAAAGAGGAGGTTGACTACCTCACCTGTGTTAGTGTTGCCTGATCCTAAAGAGCCTTTCGAGGTGTACTGTGATGCTTCACATCAAGGATTATGTTGCGTGTTGATGCAGAATCAGAAAGTAGTAGCGTATGCTTCAAGATAGTTGAAGATTCATGAGAAGAATTATCCTACGCATGACTTGGAGCTAGTTGCTATGGTGTTTGCACTGAAGATCTGGAGGCATTACCTGTATGGAAAAACATTCAACGTCTTCAGTGATCATAAGAGTTTAAAGTATCTGTTTGATCAGAAGGATCTTAACATCCGTCAGAGACGTTGGTTGGAATTCCTAAAGGATTATGATTTTCAACTACAGTACCATCCAGGAAAGGCATATGTGGTAGCAGATGCCTTGAGTAGGAAAGTCATACATGCGTTTGCATTGATGGTTAAAGAGCAAGAGTTAATAGAACATTTCAGGGATATGAGGTTGACTATAGAGATGTCACCAAGAAAGCTCTGTTTGGGAATGATTACAGTTTTGAATGGGTTGATGGAACAAATACGAGAGAAGCAAGAAGATGACGAGTTTTTACAAAAGGAAAGAGAGTTACGCGATAAGGAGCAACATTAGAATTCAGGGAAGGAACAGATGGGATTCTAAGGTTCGGTGAAAGGATTTCTGGACCTATGGATTCTGAACTCAGAAAGCTGATTCTTGAGGAAGCTCATAAGAGCTAGTTGAGTATGCATCCAGGAGAAACCAAGATGTACCAAGACCCGAAGCGGTTATATTGGTGGTATGGGATGAAAAGAGATGTAATGGTATATGTCTCTTGATGTTTGGTTTGCCAGAAATCAAAGATTGGACATCAAAGGTCAGCAAGGGTGTTGCATCCCCCAAGTATTCCGGAATGGAAGTGGGATGGGATCGCAATGGATTTTGTGACAAGTTTCCTGAAGACTCAAAAGGGCCATGATGCTATATGAGTTATAGTTGATCGACTAACTAAGTCGACTCACTTCTTTCCCATCAACATCAAATACTCAATGAAGAGATTAACTCGGTTATACATCGGGGAGATTGTTAGACTGCGTGGTGTACCTTCGAGTATTATTTCGGATAGAGATCCAAGGTTTATGTCGAGGTTCTGGCAAAGCCTGCAAGAGTCATTAGGGACTATGCTCAGGTTGAGTTCGGCTTATCATCCACAAAATGATGGACAGTCTGAGAGGACGATTCAATCGCTTGAGGATTTGCTAAGGGCGTGTGTGTTGGAGCATACCGGGAGTTGGGATGAATTTCTACCGTTGATAGAGTTCACCTACAACAACAGTTTCGACTCGAGCATAGAGATGGAACCCTATGAGACTTTGTATGGTCAACGGTGTAGGACACCTCTGTGTTGGTACCAGGATGGAGAAAGTCTAGTGTTGGGACCATATATTGTTCAACAGACGACGGAAAAGGTAAAGATGATTCGGGTGAAAATGCGAACAACTCAGAGTCGACAGAAGAGTTATGCGGACAAAAGACATAGACCTCTTGAGTTTGAGGAAGGCGATCATATGTTTTTGAGGGTCACGCCCATGACTGGGGTTGGCAGGGTGATTAAATCCAGGAAACTCACTCCTAAATTCATTGGTCCCTACCAAATTCTTCATCGAGTAAGTCATGTAGCTTACCAAATAGCCTTACCACCTTTTCTTTCGAACCATCATAATGTCTTTCATGTGTCGCAATTACGAGCGTATGTTCCTGATCCTAGTCATGTTATAGCACCTGATATCGTACAATTAAAGGATAATCTAACCTATGAGACACTACCTGTGAAGATTGAGGACATGAGGGTGAAACAGTTAAGAAGAGAGGAAACCCATTGGTTAAGGTGATCTGGAATGATACATCGAGAGATGCTACATGGGAGCTAGAGGAAAAGATGAGAGAACAATATCCACACCTGTTCTAAGGTAATTTAATTTCGAGGACGAAATTCATTTTAGAGGGGTAATGTTGTAATGCCCCGAAAAATGCTTTATCTGTTTATTAATTAATTATGTGATTAAATTGTTTGAGAAATACAATTTAACAATTATCAATAATGTTTACTGCTTAAACCTGAGAATTCAATAGAATTCGAATTAAAAACTCAGATAAGAACCGAACTGTGTTTTGACACAGGTGAATTTACCCTGTAAATTGTGAATTCCTTGAGTCGGTATATGTCTGAGGAAAATGAATAATAAAATAAATGTTTGAGTATCTCCAAATTATTTTTATACGGAGCCGATGAAAATATTGTTATTTTAATAAGGTCCCCTAAGTTTAATTTCTGGATCGAAAATCTTGAAATACGTACCAATCTCGGGTGTCTGGATAAAACCAAAACCGAGGGCAGAACAGTTGAGGAAGTGGAACGCTGGGAAGTGCAATACATAGAGTCAATGATGTGACCCCTGGTACGACAAGTTGTCACACTTTATACAAAAAGTCTAGAGTACTTTTCTCGCTAATTACTAACCTACCATTGAACCATGATTACTCATTAAGGTTAATAGCTAAAATAACAAAACTACCCTCCCCTCACCTAACTAAAACCGTGGCCCCTTCCCCACCACACACTTTCCCCTCACTTCTCTAACATACACAGTCACTCCCCTCACCCACACACTCTCACTTTCATTTTTCTTACAACTTCATCTTCTTCAAGATCCAAAACTCATTCCTTCCTTCTCCATAGCAGATTTCAGCCAAGGCAAGGAGGTGATCAACCAAGCTTTGTTTCAAATTTCCAACACTATATTCTCACTTCTCTAACATACACAGCCACTCCCCTCACCCACACACTCTCACTTTCATTTTTCTTACAACTTCATCTTCTTCAAGATCCAAAACTCATTCCTTCCTTCTCCATAGCAGATTTCAGCCAAGGCAAGGAGGTGATCAACCAAGCTTTGTTTCAACTTTCCAACACCATATTCTCACTCCTCTACTCCATATTCTAACTCCTCTTCGACGGATTGGTCCAGTAGCTTACCAGATAGCCTTAACGCCTAACCTTTCCAACCTTCACGATGTTTTTCATGTTTCCCAGTTGAGAAAATATTACCCAAATCCTTCTCATGTCATTGAGCCTGAGTCCATACAACTCTGAGAGAAACTAGAATATGAGGCTTTACTGATTAAGATTGCAGATAGAAGGATTAAAGAACTCCGTGGTAAACAGATTCCCCTGGTTAAGGTCATTTGGGATGATGTCACCGGAGATGCCACTTGGGAGCATGAGGAAGACATGCAGTAGCAGTATCCACGTTTGTTTTCAGGTATGCAAATTCCGAGTATGGAATTTCTTTTAGGGGGGGTAGAAATGTAACAGCCGTAATTTTATATCTTGTTTAAGTAAGATCATTAGGTTTAAGGCTTGGATTAAATAATTAAGATGTTGTTTGAGGTCTAGAAACCTTTGCTCGGAAAGCATGCAGTCATCCCGAGTGAGTTTGAACGTACACGAATCGTAGGGTTTTCTCGTTGATCGTCTTTAAGGTTTATGAGTGTGAAACAAGAAATTTGGAGTTAGGGTTGAGATTATGCATTTTTGATGGTTTGAGGTTGTTTATTATGTCTTGATAGCCTATATCACAAATTTGAGGTCAATCGGACTTCAAACGTTGCTGACCAGAGGCCACGCTGAGCATGGGGGAGTTGACACTTAGGTTGGGGAAGTGGTGCCATGCACAAGGACACATGGCGGGTGATGTGGCACGCATGTAAGCACGCTGGTGGACGCTCCCATGTTGAGCGTGAGTAAACTCACGCTAAGCGCCAACGTCAGGAATTTGAAAAAAAATAAGAAGGTCCAAGAGGCAACTTAAGTTACCTCATATGAAAATAATACGAAGATAGAAGGCAGAGGATTGAGAAAACAAAGAGGGAGAGTTTAGAGAGAGAGAGAGGTTGAGAAACTTAGAGAGAGAAAGAGTTCTAGGGAATTGTGGCTTGATCGATCGTCCCGTCACGATTCCAGTTACGTGGTTGCGATCGTGGCGATGACGCCTTCACTTCTCTACCCCTTTTCTCTTCTCTAGTGAACGTAACGTGTGCTTCATAATGGCGATCGTGGCGATGGTAATACGTGCTTCACAATGTGATGTCTAGGTGAATTTTTGGAGGCCCAGGGACCCTAGATTGGCGCAGGGCAGAACTGAGAGCTTGAGGGGAATTTCTCATTTCGTTACGTTCAGATCATCGTACGACTTTCCAGGTGGGGGAAAGAAACCATTTAACGTCGGAAACGGCAAAGTGACACTTAATTCGATAATGGCATAGGGCGACCTAAACCCTACAAGAGAGCGAGTAATGGACAATGTCCATATCACATTGGGAACTATTCAGTGGTACCAATGATGATATTGAGATCGTATGTTTATCGTCGTAATTTATAAAATATATATTATTTTTTATTGCTGATTACCTGCTTTGACTGATTGAACTGTCTGGACTACTGGTGATAACTGATGGATGATAGTATGAGTATTGAAATTATTCTAAATATATTTATATTATTATTATTTTGTATATCTTGAAATGATTGTAATGATTGTGTTTAGAGATTGAATAGTGATAAGACATGATGAGTCATGGTGATGTATGTGGGAAATTCATAATACATCAGATAGTAGTGCCTAACCGAGATAATTATTGTGATGTGGT
This sequence comes from Sophora flavescens, assembly GCA_030762895.1. Lineage (NCBI taxonomy): Eukaryota > Viridiplantae > Streptophyta > Magnoliopsida > Fabales > Fabaceae > Sophora > Sophora flavescens. The sequence goes on along the minus strand of CM061062.1, from coordinate 69,135,286 downwards.
GATGAAAATTATGGGATGTAATTATGATTGAGGTTATCTAATAGTGATGAAAGGTTAAGGCACTAGGAGGTGACCTGAGACAGGGTCTGTGATATGGTGGCTTGAAACAAAGCTCATGATCCAGTGTTGGGGCACTGGGGTTTGGTTTCTCGGAGGGTGTTCCCAGGATTTCAGACTATCGGCAGGACCGTCCCAGAGAGTATTTCATTACAGTCACAGCTATAGTTCATGTGTTGCATGAGCAACCTGGCTGAGGGATCAGGATGTGCACCGAGGTGATTTGTGCAACTATAGTTCCATTGATTTTCATGGGTATCCTCCCTCCGCGGATGAGGATGTGCGCCGAGGGCTCTAGAGATGGGGTGTTGTGGATATCCGGATATGCGTCAGAACTTGGTGATTCATACAGCATTTGCATTGCATCATGATGGAGGGTAGAGGAAAAATCTTAGAAGTGTATTGAGGATGGTTGTGTTATATATATATATATTTGCAGATGGATGTTTAGTGTGTTGTTATAGAATTAAATGTTGCTAAACCCTTTCCACGTTTGACGTTATATTGTTTCTTATACCTCTATCTTCTGTGTTGTTGTTGTTTTATTTTATTTTTGAACCTTAGATCTTGAGTTTGGAGATGGAACATTGGGATCATCCGTGGATGACCCAGGATGTGAGGTTCCCCCTCACGGGGATGTTCGAGTTTAAGTTCGTGGACCCTAACAGGTGGCTGGTGGACCAGGTTACTTGTTTCACTGTAAATACGGGTCCCGTTTGTTACGATCGGACTTGGGCATGGGTCTCCCCTAGGCTTAGTAGGCACGGTCAGAGCCGGCATGACCCTCCCTTACCCTATCGAACACCCGGACGGGCAGATACCTCCGATGCCGTCGATGCCGGGCATGACCCCAGATCCCTTCATGGTACCCTTTGAGGTACTTGTGCCAGGACCAGGACCTGTGCCAGCACTCGCAACTGCACCAGAGCTAGTGCTTGTAACGGTTCCAGAGGAGGAACCAATTTCACCTGTTCCGGACCCAATGCCTGCTCCCGAGGTACCAGCACCTCCTGAGATCAGAGCTACAAGTTTGGCATCTTCACGAGTATCCTCCAGACTACATCCGAGAGATAGCAGGATTTATCGACAGATGTTCCAGCAACGATTGGATAGGAGCTCCTCCGGTGGCAGTGGAGGAGTGCCTGGACCTCCAGGACCACGGGATGCTAGTGAGGGTGGTAGTATATGATAGCTCAGGCCAGTGCTATCCGCTTAGGTGTGTGAGAGGTTTTTCATGTATTTTTTTGAGATGGGACTGTGATGAGCCTCTGGTTGACTGGTTTTATAACTAATAAAGACCATGGCTTTGTGCTAATTTTATATCATTTTCACCCAAATTAGACTTGATTGTCTTTAAGCAGTATTTTGAGTCTGTAAAGTGTTTTTAGGTTAATTTAGCTAATTTAGAGTTAAATAAAGTACTTATGCTATTTTCTTGTTTTCAGGTAATAAAAAGGAATAATTCTGGAGTGTCTCGCCACGCGAAAGGGCATTCGCCTCGCGAACCAGAAGGTGACTGTTCCAGAAAATTGCCAACCTTTTTGTCTCGCCCTGCGAAGACTTTACTCGCCTCGCGAGTAATTCAACCTTGGAAGACCAGAAGCCATCACGGTTTACCCGTGTGAAAGGTCACGGGCGTTACAGTTTGGAATCTGAAGAGTCTCGCCTCGCGAACGATATTCTCGCCTCGCGAAAAGATCAAAAGTTGCAGACTGTTCGCATTATTCGCCTCGCGAATGTGTGCTCCCCTCGCGAGTCCACGTAGTCCAGAAGTTGTATATAAGTCAGTTTTAGACAGAACTGAAGGGTTGGCTGGTGACTAGCTAGTTTTAGTTAGTCAGTAGTTGTAGTTCAGTAGTTTACTTCTTTTCTTTTGTGTTTATTTCTGTAATGGAGAACTAGTCTCCTTGATTAATCCACTGGGATTGGTTCCCATTTACATTTGAGGTTCTGTAATTCCTGTTTTCACTTACTTTTCTCTTTTCAATACGATGCTATATGTTTCTGTTTGCTTAATTCAGGAATGTATAGTGTTGTGTTGTTTTGTTTCGGTGATGTTATGTTCCTATATATAATCGCGTTTGCTTAATTCGCGTGTGTTCATTCATGTTCGCTTAGTTCATGAGGGCTTAACCCCGTTTGCTTAATTCGGGAATAGGAACATATATCTGTAGTAGTGGTTTCGCTTGTAAATTGTTGCTACAACCGGGAGGGGATTGGAATCTGCTTAGGGCTTGGATTTATATGAACCGATGATAGTGGGAAACCAAGAACAGTAGGTTAATCATTCTTTAGCTTATTTGGTAATTGCTTTTTTTTCCGTTGTTTTTTCTGTTCTGTTTTCTTTATTTAGTTTTCAATCTCAAAACCCCCAAAATCTGACTTTGTCTGACTTTTCTGTTAATAACGACAACGCCTAAGAGTCCTTGAGAGACGATACCCGAGTTGTCGCTTCCCTATCTACATTATTTTGTAAACGCTCGTTCTTTTTGGCGCGTGCGCGACAGCGCGACCAAAAATTGGCGCCGTTGCCGGGGACTCTTGTTTGTTGTTATTAGCAGAAAACAAAATTAAAAAAAAAAAAACTTTTTGTATTACTGAATTAGTTTTGGCTGTTTTGTCTGGTTACAAATCCAAGTTCCTTCCCATGGATAATTATATGCAAGGTTACATGCCTAATGTTAATTATGAACCACCATGCATATATTTTCCTGATTTTTCTGGTTTAATGCACTGGTTGCCAAGGTTTAGTGGTCTTGCAGGTGAGAATCCGTAGGAGCATCTGAGGGAATTCCAGATTGCTTGTTCTATAATGTTGAGACCTGAAGGAATAACAGAAGACCACATCAAGATGGAAGCTTTCCAGTTCTCACTTGAAGGCGCTGCAAGGGATTGGTTGTATTGTCTTGATGAGAATTCCATCTCAAGCTGGTTTGATTTGAAGGAAGCCTTCCTGAGGAGATAATCTCCTGTTTTCAGAGCTGCATCAATTAGGCACAACATTCCTGACCCTTGCACTTATGAGTACCACCCGAGCTGGGGAAACCATCCAAACCCTTGGTATGGGGACTCACAACTGATGTTACCACTGGCACCACCCCAGAATCCTAGCCAAGCGACCACCTCTGCACCTTCCGAACCTTCACTAGAGGACCTGTTCAAACAGATAACTGCACAAATGGAAAAGAACAATCAACGGTTGGCACAACAAAATCTCGAATTCCAACGGATGATGGAGGCAAGTAATCTTGAATACCAGAGGAGAGAAGCTGAATCTCAGGAGTTATCCATTCTAATTGACCAAATAGTCGCCAACTCGGCTGCAATGCTAACTCCACATCCCCTTGAAGAACATACAGATTCACAAGTTATTCTTGAAGACACTTCTGATGATGATTTTGATAATGTTTCTGTTGATGAACTATGTGTTGAATCCCCTGATTCTAATACATGTGTTGATTGTTATTGTTCTGGCACTGCTTTGTGTATAGACTGTTATGCAGGTTTAATCTTTTCAGGAAACATAGGAAATGAGGATCAGGAGGATCAGGAGGACATCTGCTTCCCCGTGCCTGAGGACGATGAAGAACCTTTGGGAGTAGATGATTCAATTAAATCAAATGCATGTGTTGAGAGTAATGGGGTGGATGAATTGAGTGCTGAATTTCCAGACATTCTAACTTTTATTGATTCATTTTATTGTGATATATGTACTGACTCTACTAACACTAACCTCTGTGTGGTGTGTGCTGAAATTTCTGCATGTATAGCAGGTGATAACTTTGTTAGTGCAGTGAATGAAGAAAATGCAGAAGTTGAAGCAGCATCAGTAACCCCAGCTAACTGTTTGCCACCTCCCACTGTGGAACCACCGGTGATGGAGTTCCAGCCTTTGGATTTGTCACTGTGGCCATTTCAAGAGGTTGAACCCCACTTCTATTGGGAGGACTTTATGGACAAAGTTGAGAAAGAGGTCATCTGTGACCCAAGAGGGAGTGAGAAGTCCGCCGCACTCGGCGAGGTCATCATAATTGTCAAGTGCTCACCCCCACATCAAGGCTGCGAGTTAGGGAAGTATGGAATGAACTCCCGTCCTTTGGCTACCACGTGGGCCTTATGTTACAAGCAATGGGATCCTGGTGGAATCACCCCCAATGAGTTTTTCTGAACCTTGCTCTTTTAATTTTCTTTTCCTTGCTTTATTTCTGTTTTGTTTTCAATAAAGCTCCTGAATAATTTGAGAAGCTCGGGAGTTGTGTGAGTCTGGTATTGGCAAGTTTATTGGATTTTATTGATTTTGCATAGATTGATTGCATGATAGTGTTGACTGTTTTCCCCCTAGGATATGAAAAATTTTTGAAAAAAATGATCCCCATGTGATTGAAAGCTGAACTTTGAGATTTTGTTATGATGGCATGATTTATGATAAGTTTGGGGTGATAGGGAGCACACACTAGGGATAGAATCTCTGTCAAACAATTTGCATGAATGTCCAGGTGAGGTTTTGAGCCTCCAACATGTTTTTGACTGTGTGAAAATCATTTTTTTTATGTTGCACTTTCCTGAATTTGCTTGAATCTCTTTATGATTTGCATGATTATGTGTTTGCTTCAAATGATTTAGGCAATTTCTTTGTAAATAACTACTTAGCCTAAAATAACAATTCCTAATGCATGTTCCTTAGTTAGCCCCATTGAGCCTATTAGCCTATTGTTAATTCTTGTTAACCTTATGTTACAAGCTAAAATGTGGAAAAAACCATGTTAACCCGATCTTAGGATTAGGAGAGCATGGAATCTTAGAAAGAGAAATGGTGCAAGAAATTAAGTTTGGGGTGGTTGCAAGGTGTAATGTGTTGTTTGGGATTGAGAAAAAAATAGTACAATAAAAAGGTTGGAGCCAAAGGCTTGTAAAAAAAAAAAAAGAAAAAGAAAAGAAAAGAAGAAAACAAAAAGAAAATTGTAAAAATGTTAAAAATAAAAGTATTAGAAAAAAAAACTGTAGTCACCCAAGGCAATTGGAAAGATGAATGAGAAAAGGAACTTGAGTTTAATTTCAAAGTGTAAAAAGTTTCATGCTCTCTTAGTTCCTAGGGTCTTCAGCCTAGTTCCTTTGTATATCCTACCCTTAGCCAAGCCCCATTACAACCCATAAAAGACCTTTTGATGTTGCATGCATGTTTTCTGTGGGAATCATTTGGAGATGAAAATCAAATTTATGGGAAGTGCTCTTAAAAGTGAAACTGAGTGAAATGTTGATAGCCTGACACAAACTGAGCGATTGAGTGAAACACAAATTTCCCTTGTGAGGAAGGTAGTTGTTTGAATTTGGTGATCTCCCTTTTGTGTGTAACTTGGATCCCCTGCTTAGATTAATGATTGTTTGAATGATGAAATTCTCAATTGTTTAGAATAAATGAATGTGGGGATTGCTTTGTTTGAAAGGGGGAACATTGAAAAATATTTTGATAAATTGCTTGAAATCTGTGCGAAAGTTGATTGAATCTTTTGAGCTTGCCAGGTCTTGAGTCTTTAAGTTTTTGAGTTTTAGTTTGCTTGGGGACAAGCAAAGTTTAAGTTTGGGGTATTTTGATGAGCCTCTGGTTGACTGGTTTTATAACTAATAAAGACCATGGCTTTGTGCTAATTTTATATCATTTTCACCCAAATTAGACTTGATTGTCTTTAAGCAGTATTTTGAGTCTGTAAAGTGTTTTTAGGTTAATTTAGCTAATTTAGAGTTAAATAAAGTACTTATGCTATTTTCTTGTTTTCAGGTAATAAAAAGGAATAATTCTGGAGTGTCTCGCCACGCGAAAGGGCATTCGCCTCGCGAACCAGAAGGTGACTGTTCCAGAAAATTGCCAACCTTTCTGTCTAGCCCCGCGAATACTTTACTCGCCTCGCGAGTAATTCAACCTTGGAAGACCAGAAGCCATCACGGTTTACCCGTGTGAAAGGTCACGGGTGTTACAGTTTGGAATCTGAAGAGTCTCGCCTCGCGAACGATATGCTCGCCTCGCGAGAAGATCAAAAGTTGCAGACTGTTGCTTTATTCGCCTCGCGAATGTGTGCTCGCCTCGCGAGTCCGCGTAGTCCAGAAGTTGTATATAAGTCAGTTTTAGACAGAACTGAAGGGTTGGCTGGTGGCTAGCTAGTTTTAGTTAGTCAGTAGTTGTAGTTCAGTAGTTTACTTCTTTTCTTTTGTGTTTATTTCTGTAATGGAGAACTAGTCTCCTTGATTAATCCACTGGGATTGGTTTCCATTTACATTTGAGGTTCTGTAATTCCTGTTTTCACTTACTTTTCTCTTTTCAATACGATGCTATATGTTTGTTTGCTTAATTCAGGAATGTATAGTGTTGTGTTGTTTTGTTTCGGTGATGTTATGTTCCTATATATAATCGCGTTTGCTTAATTCGCGTGTGTTCATTCATGTTCGCTTAGTTCATGAGGGCTTAACCCTGTTTGCTTAATTCGGGAATAGGAACATATATCTGTAGTAGTGGTTTCGCTTGTAAATTGTTGCTACAACCGGGAGGGGATTAGAATCTGCTTAGGGCTTGGATTTATATGAACCGATGATAGTGGGAAACCAAGAACAGGAGGTTAATCGTTCTTTAGCTTATTTGGTAATTGCTTTTTATTCCGTTGTTTTTTCTGTTCTATTTTCTTTATTTAGTTTTCAATCTCAAAACCCCCCAAATCTGACTTTGTCTGACTTTTCTATTAATAACGACAATGCCTAAGAGTCCTTGAGAGACAATACCCGAGTTGTCGCTTCCCTATCTACATTATTTTCTAAACGCTCGTTCTTTTTGGCGCGTGCGCGACAGCGCGACCAACTGCGTTTGGAGAGTCGGTGAGGCATCTTTTCTTTTGTATCTTCATGTATTTTTGTGATGCTGCCGGTTTGTACATATTGGGATCCTACTGATGGGATTCCCGTTACAGTACTGTATTGGGATGTATGTATATATTGATTCCTGTATGTATATGTATGTTTATACATGATGTAGTTTTTGAAATGAACGTATATTTTTTTGGATCATAAAAAAAAACGACACAAAGATATAAAACACTAGAAGGGGATTGAATTGTGTTTTATGTAATTTTTCGGAAAACGTTGTTGTTTAATCTAAAAGACACAAAGTTGCATCTGATAAAAAGGAGATTCACTTTTCAACCCAGTTAGCACAGTTAAAGTAAAGTGAACTGAAAATGTTAAGCTAAGAAATGGAGACACAGATTTATACTGGTTCACCCCAAACCTTGGGTTACGTACAGTCCTTGGCTTTACCAAGTAACAAGTATTGTTTGCACACCTAGCCTTCGCAGGCCTAACTAACAAGTATTGTTTGCACACCTAGCCTCTCCAGGCTCAAACAAGTATTCTTTCTTCAAGCCTCTACAGGCTTTACAAACAGTAAGAGTTTGAATGAAGCGGCAGCTTCACGGATTACAACTTTACAGATCTACCGAGTAACACTTACAGAGTGAATAAGTATTTATGGTAGGTGAGATCGCAATAAAGACTTCTCAATAAATACAAATGATTTGAGCAGAGAAGTTTTCTATGAAGAACTTAAGAGAGCTTTGAATGCTTGAGAGTATTGAATGCGTGAGTTAATGTATCGGGTGTGTGTCTTCAATAGTCTTCAAATTCTTCTATTGATACTCAAGCGAGATAGGTCCGATGAGGAGAGTTCTTCAGCTGACTGTTCTTTTGTTCTTAATCAATAAATGTCAATAGAGTCGTTTTAGTCTTGCATTTAATGTTCATGATCGTTGGTGAGCTTCAAGATAAATTGGACGTATAGGTTGGTAAAGCTTTATCAGAGTGTGGTTTGATTCAGAGCAGCGTTTGTTGCTTTTCAGACTTGGACATCGCGACTTTCCTTATTTGTGCTAAGCAGGTCTACATTCATTTAAAGTTCATTTTGCTTTTTGCAACAAAGATATTCTTCAAGAGCGGAATGGTGCTTTAAGCTTTCTGATATCGGATTTCTTTATTCGAAATATTCTGACAATATTCGTCCTATTTGAATATTGTTGAAGCGATGGACTTTCAGTCATTTTGATCAAAATTTGTTAGAGACCAAGTCATTGTTCAGATGCATCATAATACTGACGCATCCTTAAGACTTTGTTTCTTTGTCATGCGACTCTTGTATACTGATTTGCACACTTAATAAACATGTTAGTAGATTTCACAAATTTCACTTAAAATCATTCTTTGTTTGGATTCATCAAAATCAGAGATGTCTAAACATGTAGTCTTAACAATGTCCCCCTTTTTGATGATGACAAACATTGTCTTATGATTTTAATGAACTAAGAATAAAAGCATATTTAAACACAAACATTGTCTTTTGCTCCATATTCAAGTTTTTAAATTAAGCTCCCCCTGAACTAATGCTTTCATAAAGAACTCAGACGCATGATTAAGGTAGCGTCTTATTTTTTGAGTTTTAGCAGATAGTTAATTTAGTTCAGATAAACGAATACATAATATTTTCTCCCCCTTTGTCATCAGCAAAAAGAGTAAGGTAACAGAGTTAAATACCAACTGAAAAAGATATTTATTGATTAAATCATCATTGACTTATTACATTGCTGACAAAGGTAACTACAACTAAAGTTGTTGTTTCTCAACAATCTTGGTGAGAAGAACAACAACATTTTGCATTGCCTCATGAAGACCACTGATTTATGCACGAGCTACTGGATCCATTCCAATGACAGTGGATGCCGATGCAGCTGGTTCATCAGGTGGAGATGAAACAGAGGGCTCAGGGTCAGAAGAGGTGGCAGTCGTGGCTGGTTCATACAGAACAATTTCCAGCCAGTGCCAGTGAAGAGAATGACCAGAAGAGAAAATAAAAGTGACATAAAAAAGAATGGGGAACAAAGAGAGAGTTAAGGGAAAGACTGAATGCAAATGACCAAAGGGTTGTAGACAGGGAATTCTGAAATAGGGGATTTCTAAATTAGATAAAGAAATGAACAGAGGGAAAAGATATTTGAAAAACTAAGTTAAGTTATCAACAGAAACTGGTAAATCAAAATAGTAAATAGAAAGAGGGTTTTTATAAAAAGATAAAGGTAAAATGAAAAGAAAAGGAGTGAAAATAAGAGTTGGTTGGAAAGGGTAGAGTTGCCTTGTTTCTGCTCTAACTTCATCTTGATATCCGATCCAGGGAATCAGATAAGAACCGAGTCGAGCATTATCTGTAGGCGTCTAGATTTTGGACAGACAGATCCTCTGTCAGGATAGATTTTCAGTACCGTATTGGACTTCATGCAAGCAGACAGATTGGGTCTGTGTCTCCAAGATGCTTGATTCAGTCGTATTGCAGCTTGTTCAGCAACAAGATTGCTGATTGCTTTTAAGACATATGGACTAAAAAGATCAGGATTGATTTGATCTACAGGGATTGGTTCAGAGGGGTTAAGAGTAGTAGGTAGAGGTCTCTGTGGTGAGGTTTGAGGGGGTAGATGGAGGGTTAGAAAGAGGTGATAAAATGGAATCAAAATTTCTTGAAACAGGTACAAGAGTTTGAATTTCTTGAGTTGGTAAAGGAGAAAGTGATGAATGGTTGGATATGTAATCCGGTGAGTTATGAAGAATAGGTTGTGGTGAAGGGTGATCTGGAGTGAGAATTAAATTGAAATCTCAAACAGATAGAGCAAGAAGATTTTTAGCAATTGAAATCTGATTGTGAAGAGGGGAGTCGTGGGAGGTAGAGGATGATGAAACAGAGGGTGAAGATAAAATAATGAATGAAGATGGTGAAGGTTCATATGACCTAAGAGGTGATGTAGCAGTTTGCAGAGAAACTTGCACAGATTCAGCCAGCTTCAACCTTGTAGATCTTCTTACAGGTATAGCTACAACAACAGTTTTCCTCTTGATTTCCTTCCGAAGGGTAACAACAGATTTTGCAACTATTTCCTTCTTCAAAAATTTAGAAATAGGTTGGTCATCATCATTATCAGATGCTTCTGAGATGACTAGTTTCCTTTTTACTTGAAGCTTTGTTCTGACCTTGGGATTCAAAGGTGCAGACACTTCTATTGCTTGAGTCATCAGACTCATCAGTTTCTTCTTCAGATTCTTCTGACGATTTCTTCTTCTTATCTTTATCAGAGTCAGGAATCCTTCCTGGTGGTCTCAGCTTCATCTGAGAGAGAGTTCTTTTATCAATGGCAGTAGCCATATCAACCTTTCCAGTGAGGGGAATGTCCTTGAGATCTAACAGTCTGGTAATCAGCATCCCATAGGTGTATGAGGTCTTGATTTGGGGCTTTGTCATCCTCAGCATATACTTGAAAATTAAGTCATTGATGTCAACCTTCATCAAATTCAGGAGATGGAATAGTACAAATCTATCCATCTTGTTGACATTGTCTCGAGAGCTTGCTCTTGGCATCACACAGTTTATCATCAATACATGTAAAAACCTTCCTTTTGGAATCAGTTTGGATGCAACCTTGTTTGTAGGGTTGGATACCCCATATAGAACTTGGTGAACAGTTTCTTCACCATTTTTTGCTTCCCAATCATCTTAAAGGTGGCACCTTGCCTAGGGCATCCGGTTGCTTTCTGAATATTTTTATGAGTGAATGAATAGGGTTTTCCGTTACACTTGGTCCGAATGGAAAATTGAGTCCGAGACATCCTTTCTTCAGCATTTTCCTAAAATTCTTGAAGTAACAGAGGGTAGATGAGTTCATGTAGAGAGAAGAAGTTGACCCACTGTGAAGCTTCCAATTCTGCCATAACATTCATTCCTCCTTTAATGATCTTGTTCATCTTGACAAATCATCTGGGAACAATCATAGATACATCTTCCACACTCATCCCTAACCGAGCAGCAGCACGGGAAATTTTCTGTGAGGGTGCTTTGAGTGCCATGGATTTAGGTTTGAAAGAGAGAGAGATAAAACGAATAGGTTTCAAAAAGACTCGTTCGCAAGAGAGAGAGACGCTTTTGAAACAGTAAAGTATTTCAGAGAGAAGACTTTAGGTTTTAAAGAAAGAGGTTTCACAAAAGATCAGTTGAGAAATAATAAAGAAAAAACATTTTGAATAACTGCAATGTAAAGTCTCAGTAAATAATCCACATCAGGAGATGCTTTATTTGAATATCTGACACATTATTCATTTATGAAATGCATGTTCAAATTATATCTAATATAGGTGAATCTTTCTTCCACTAAGGGTTTTGTTAATATATCAGCCCATTCATTTTCAGTTTTTATAAAATTAATATCAAGAACACCTTTTTGAACATAGTCTCTTATGAAGTGATGTTTAATTTCGATGTGCTTAGCCTTAGAATGCTGAATGGGATTCTTAGATAAACAGACAACACTAGAATTATCACACTAGAGAGATATATCATGTTCAAAGATAGAATAATCTTCAACCTGATATTTTACCCATAAGAGCTATGGACAATAGCTTGCGACTGAAATATATTCTGCTTCTGCAGTGGATAGAGCAATTGTAGTTTGTCTTTTGCTTGTCCAAGAGACTAAGCTTGCACCAATGAATTAACATCCTCCACTTGTAATTTTTCTTTCTATTCTGTCTCCAGCATAATCAGCATCACAAAATCCTACTAATATGTATTCTTGTGTTCTCAAATACATCAAACCAAGATTAGTGGTTCCAAGCAAATATCTAAATATTCTTTTACCAGTCTTGAGATGTGATTCTCTAGGATCTGATTGGAATCTCGCACACATACAGACGCTGAATTGAATATCAGGTCTACTTGAAGTTAAGTACAAGAGATAACCAATCATACACTGTAAGTAGTTTGATATACCTTTTTACCTTCCTCATCTTTGCCTAATTTTGTATTTGCTTCCATGGGAGTTTTCATAGGTTTAGCTCTATCCAGCTTGTATTTCTTTAAGATCTCCTTAGTATATTTTTGTTGATGAATGTAGATTCCATCATTTGTCTGTTTAATTTGCAGACCAAGAAAGAACTTCAATTCTCCAATTATGTTCATTTCAAATTCATTCTGCATAAGCTTGGAGAACTCTTTGCAGAGCTTATCAATAGTAGCACCAAATATGATATTGTCAACATAGATTTGTACTATAAGGAAATCCTTTTTAGAGCTTTTTTCTAAACAGAGTTGTATCTAACTTTCCTCTAATAATGAAATCATTTTTCATAAGAAACGAACTTAGTCTATCCTACCACGCTCTAGGTGCTTGTTTTAATCCATAGAGAGCTTTCTTAAGCTTATAGACATGATTTAGTTTGTCACTATCCTCAAAACCAGGTGGTTGCTTAACATATACTTCTTCTTCAATGATTCCATTAAGAAATGCACTTTTAACATCCATTTGAAATAAGGTGATTTGATGTTGTGCAGTATATGACATAAGTATACGAATTGCTTCTATTCAAGCTACTGGTTCAAAAGTTTTAGTGTAATCAATACCTTCTTGTTGATTATAGCCTTGAGCTACTAACCTTGCCTTGTTTCTTACTACCTTACTGTCTTCAGCAAGCTTGTTTTTGAATACCCACCTTGTTCCAATAATTGACTTTCTTTTTTCATTTGGAACTAAGAACAAAACATCATTCCTTTTGAACTGATTTAGCTATTCTTGCATAGCTAAAATCCTGCATTCATCTTCAAGAGCTTCTTTGATGTTCTTTGGTTCAATCTTAGATAGGAATGCCATGTTGTTTGAATCTTTAAATATTGATCTGGTTCTAACTTCTTGAGAGGGATTGCCAATGATCAACTTTTCAGGGTGATGAGTTTTTAACTTCCAGTCTCGTCTAGGTTCTGTATCAGACGATTGTTGAGTAGATGGATCAGACGCATGAGTAGGAAATTATGATTCCTCATTCTTCAAGTCATCTTCAGTCTGATTGCTTTGCCTTCCAAGATCGAATCTTGCAAGATCATCTTCAAGATCTGTTAATTTCTTATCAGTCTTTAAGTCATCATTAAACTTGACATGAATAGATTCTTCAACCACTTCTGTTCTAGAGTTGTCAACTCTAAAAGCTTTAGAACTATCAGAGTATCCCAGGATTATAGCCTTATCTACTTTTGAATCAAACTTTCCAAGTTGATCTCTAGTATTCAAAATAAAGCATTCACATCCAAAAGCATGGAAATAAGAAATGTTGGGTTTTCTAACTTTCCACAATTCATAGGGAGTTTTGTTCAAGAATGGTCTTATCAATATTTTGTTCTGTATATGATAGGAGTGAATCCGTAAGTGAACGGCTTCGTCGTCAAGTAATAAAAAGATCGAACCCACAGAGGCCTTGATCTTAAATAACAATTAATTATTAAATCAATTTTACTAAACTATATAAAAAAGATTTGGAAAAGATTTGGGTTTTTTAACCTAAGAATTAAATAGCAAATCAAATATTTAAAAACACAATCAATTAAAATCGCAATCAAATCTAATCTGGGATTTTTCAATATCAAAAGAGATTTCCAAGAATTGGGTTACTAACAAGACTGCTCATGCTACTAAATTGACTACCCCTCTTGTTAATAATCAAAATTTCTTTGAAGGTTAATTTATCCTGAATAAGTTAATGTTCCCTCTTGGGATACAAGAACCGTGCCCAATTAAACCAACCCCTACTCTCATGGTAATTGAATTTAAATCGAACCCTTTAAGATTTGTGACAATTCAGTGAACCCACGAAGGACCGCTTCTAACTCTCGTGATTTAAGTCCTAAGTTTGATTCCTATAGATCCGATACCTAAGTTCACCGTTAAGTTCGTCCTTAGAGTATCTACGACAAGCAAATAAGTGGCCACCGAATTTACAAGTAATTCAAGGAAAGAAAAATTGAAATTAACAAGAAACAAAACATCAATTCATCACAGTAAACGAATATTGGGCATAGCCCCAATTCCTAGAAATAAAACGACTACTCAAGCATTTCCATGTTCATTGCAATCTTCATTAACAAAAGCATAAAAAACACCTAAGAGAAGAGAAGAAATTGAGAAGAAGAGAAATCCTAGTTTTTGCCTATGGGTAGCAGTCCAAAGATCCCTATTTTCGAGCCTTAGAGTCCTATTTATAATGTAGGGTAACTTGAATTCAAAGATGTTATAAAATCAGATCAAATTGTTAAACTCAATGACTTAGAGATTTTGATATATGACAAATACAACTTAATGTGTATGCAAGTGTTTTTAGTGTCAAAATGTAAAGACAGGTATCAAGCAATAACAAGTTCAGTGAGCAATCAAAGGAGAATATTCAAGGAAGAACTTGGAGGAATCAAAGAGCAAAGACGAAGATAAATGAATCATCAAGACAAGAGCTTAAGGAGAAATTAGATTTAAGTCTTAGATGATCTGTAAGTGATGAAATCTCTTATTCACAAATAGCTCAATTAAAAAGATGCATGAAGAAAATCATTTTTCATAACTTGCGTTAAAAGGAATAAGTTTTCGTAAATGAAAATGATTTTTGGAAATAGGATTTCAAAAGCGCTCGTCCAACACTGGAATAATATAAGCACTCGTCCAACACTGGGAATAGTAAAAGCTGGCGTCCAAGAAAGTGATAAAAGCTGGCGTCCAACACAAGTGATAAAAGCGAGCGTCCAATAAAGTGACAGAAGCGCACGTTTACCAAGGTGACAGAAGCGCACGTCTACTAAAGTGACAGAAGCTTACGTCTACTAAAGTGACAGAAGCGCTCGTCCACTAAAGTGATACAAGCGCTCGTCTACTAAAGTAATAAAAGTGCTCGTATACTAGTTGGAGCACGTCCAATTACTTTGTGTTAGTACTCCCGTCTGTTGACGTGGCAAATGGACGCGGCTATTTTTTTAAGATGGACACGGTTATTTTTTAAGATAGACGCGGCTAATTTTCCAAATGGACTCGGTTATTTTAGGGACGCGAATTCTACAAGAACAATCAGAATCTTGTTTCAAGAACGAGACTCAAGAAAACAGATTCTGTTAAATCAGATCCAAATCTGTTTTGATTGATACCAACGACTATAACTTGTTTTCTATATAAAGAGGGATCAAAGGAACACTTTTATATAACAATAACAAGAACGAGTAACAACAAAATTATAACAATACACATATCATTCATCATCTTCATTGAGCTTATTGTGAAAAGAGTGTTTCAATACTCATAGGTGCTTCAATTTGTTTATCAGACTATTGAGAGTTAGGAATCAACTTTTGTTTTACATTTTAATTGTAAAGAGAGAGGGAGTCTCTCTGAGTGATTAGGGTGAGGTATCCCTAAGGTTGAACATTGAGGCTCTTCACAAGAGTGTGGTATCTCGAGGTGAAGGAGTGCTCTGTGGTGTGAAGGTTTTTCAGGCTAGCTGGTAAAGCTTGTGTGTTAGTATGTGAAATCACAGTGGTGGTGACTGAACCAGGATAAATTTGGTTGTGGGGTATCTCTAAACTCAAACTCCTCACTTTCTATTTATGTTCAAGAACTTGCAACTTTGATGTTTAAAGTTCAAATATAATTTCTGTTCTTGATCCGTATAAACTGTATTTTGTTATCACTGAGTTATTGAACCTGAACCTATTCATTATTAATCTTTCTTATCCTCATCACCTTCTATTCAAGATTTTGTAAAAACCCTTCATCGATTTTATAAAAGATCCTGAGGACACTAATCCGTAACTCTGATTTATAAAACTTTTGTGAAAAAGTTTTAAGAGGGAAATATTTTTTTGAAAACTCAATTCACCCCCCCCCCCCCCCTCTTGAGTCGTTGATGTCAAAACAACAATTGGCATAAGAGCTAAACTCTTAAGTTTGGCTTAACAGCTATAAGATTATGGCTTACAATGATTGTTTAAATGAAGGGGCTTTCCTTGCACGCCCTCCTGCCTTCAATGAATTTGAGTATATCTATTGGAAGGAAAGAATGGTAATCTTTCTTGAGGCAGTAGTTGTTGACATATGGGTTGCAGTAGAAAATGGACCATTGTCCCCTCTACTATAGATGCTAATGGTGCTTCAAGAAATAAGCCTAAAACTGAATGGAATGAGGATGATAAGAAAAGAATTCAATATAATGCACGTGCTAAGAATATTATAACATCTGCTTTAAGTCGTGATAAGTTTTTCAGGGTTTCAAATTACAAATCAGCAAAGGAGATGTGGGATACATTGCAAGTAACACATGAAGAAACCTCAGATGTCAAAAGAGTAAGAATGAACACCCTCACACATGAGTATGAGCTGTTCAGAATGAATCGAGGAGATCCTATGACTGAAATGCAAAAGAGATTCACACACATCGTAAATCAATTGGCTGGTCTTGGAAAAGTAATCTCCAATGAGGATCAAATTAACAAAGTAATGAGATACTTGAGCAGAGAATGGCAACCTAAAGTCACTGCAATCTCAGAATCCAGATATCTCTCATCAATGACCATTGCCACACTGTTTGGAAAATTGCAAGAACATGAATTGGAGTTGAACAAACTAAATGAGAGTGAAGAAACTGATAAAAGAAAGAAGGGATTGGCTCTGAAATCACAAGTCCGAGAAGAAGAAGACAGTGATGATGATGATTCATCACAAGAGTCAGAATCTAAATAAGAGATGGGGTTGCTAGTTAAAAAATTCAACAACTTCCTAAAGAAGAAAGGTAACTTCAAAAGAAAGCCATCCACTTCTCAAAGGAGAAATTTTAGCAAAGGTGACAACTCTTCCAACAACATCACATGCTATGAATGTGGAAAGATTGGCCACATGAAGCTTGACTATCCAAAGCTGTAAAAGTAGGACAAAACTGAAAAACTTGACTCAAAGGACAAGAAGTGGAGAAAGCCAAGAAAGGCCTACATTGCTTGGGATGATAATGATGTAGATTCCACTGAAGAATCTGAATCTGAGGAGGCAAACTTGTGCTTGATGGCCAGCAATGATAGTGATTCATAAAGTGAAGTAAGTTCTGATTATCAACCTTCTTATGATGAATTTAAAAATGCTTTTGAAGAACTTCATAAAGAATCCATTAGACTTTCTATATTGCTAACTAAGTCTAAGAAAACCATCACATGCTTAGAGGAGAAAACTTCTGTTTTAAACAAAGAGGTAGATAAATTAAAAACAGAAAATTGTGCTTTAAAAGAAAAACTAGCTACTGTTTTAGATGCACCTATATGAGATAAATATCCTCAGTTGAAGAAACATATAAATCATTTGAATGGTGATCTATCTAGAATTACTAGTGATAAAGAAATCTGGAATGTATCTAGCAGTACATTGACTAAAGAATTTGAAAAACTAAAAAATGACTTAGCCAAGTTCACAAATGGTAGAGATAATTTGGATGCGTTGTTAGGATAACAAAAATGTGTTTATGATAAGGCTGGAATAGGCTATAAACCTATGATACATGATAAATCTTTCAAGAAATTTTTTGCTGCACCAATGACATCAAACACACCATTTGTTAAATGCTATTTCTTTGCTAGAAAAGGTCACACAGCTTCTACATGTCATTTCAGAAAATCTGCTTATAATGAGTCTAAGTATATATGGGTTCCTAAAGGAACTATTGCTGCAACTAAATCAAAAGGACCCAAACAGATTTGGGTACCTAAAGCAAAAACATAATTTTGTTTTGTAGGTGTGTTGGAAAGTCAAGAATGTGAAATGGTATCTTGACAGTGGCTGTTCTAAGCACATGACTGGAGACAAAAGCAAGTTCATTTCCTTTACCCCCAAGTCGAGTGGTAGTGTTACCTATGGAGACAATAATAAAGGGAGAATACTTGGCATTGGCAACATTGGAAGTGACTCAACAAAAATCATTAAGGATGTACTATATGTTGAGGGACTGAAACATAACCTATTAAGTATCAGTCAACTATGTGACAAAGGCTTCAAGGTGAAATTCAATTCCAATAGTTGCTTAATAGAAAATCAGCATGATGAAAATTTGAAATTAATTGGACATAGGACAGATAACATCTATATGCTTGATTTAGATAATATCTCTTCAAATACTGCATGCTATCTTATTTCAAAAGAAGAAGAGAATTGGCTTTGGCATAGAAGAATTGCACACATTCACATGAACCACTTGAATAAACTGATTCGTAAAGATCTTGTAGTTGGCTTGCCTGAACTAAAATTTGTGAAAGATGGACTATGTGATGCATGTCAAAAAGGAAAGAAAGTTAAGGTCTCTTTCAAACCAAAGAACATTGTTTCAACAACTAGACCCTTGCAACTTTTACACATGGATTTATTTGGTCCGTCTAGAACCAAAAGCTTTGGTGGTAACTTGTATGCATTGGTAATAGTAGATGATTACTTTAGATATACATGGACATATTTTCTATCTCATAAGAGTGATTCATTTGATGCATTTAAGAAAATGGCAAAAATAGTACAAAATGAAAAGGACATGAAAATTGTTTCTATAAGAAGTGATCATGGGGGAGAATTTCAAAATGAAGTGTTTGAAAATTTCTGTGATGAGCATGGCATTCAACATAATTTTTCTGCTCCTAGAACTCCACAACAAAATGGAGTAATGGAAAGAAAGAATAGATCATTAGAGGAGATAGCAAGAACTATGTTGAACGAATCTAGCTTGCCAAAACATTTTTGGGCAGATGCTGTCAATACGGCCTGCTATGTGCTAAATAGAGTTTTGATAAGACCAATCTTAAAGAAAACCCCTTATGATCTTTACAAAGGAAGAAAACGAAATATAGCACATTTATATGTTTTCGGTTGCAAATGCTTTGTTCTTAACAATGGAAAGAATAATCTTGGAAAATTTGATGCAAAGGCTGATGAAAGAATTTTCCCAGGTTACTCTCTATCTAGTAAAGCATTTAGAATATATAATAAGAGAACACAAACTATTGAGGAATCTGTGCATGTGACATTTGATGAGTCTAACCCCAAAAGGTTGGGAAAGGATTCTGTTATTGATCTTGCAGATTCAATTGAGAAAAATCTCCTAGAAGAGAAATAGGACAATGAAGAAGATGAAAGCTTAAAGAACGAATCGCTGCAGCAGGAGCAAACAGAACAACAGTCTGACCTACCAAAGGAATGGAGGACTGTCAGAAATCATCCAATTGATAACATCATCAGTGAAACTACAAAAGGGGTAACTACTAGACAATCTCTTAGAAATGTTTGTAATCATATGGCATTTGTGTCTCAAGTAGAACCTAATAACATAAATGATGCTATAATTGATGAACATTGGATGATGGGTATGCAAGATGAGTTAAACCAGTTTAAAAGAAACCAAGTTTGGAAACTAGTGCCTAAACCCAAGAACTGTCAAGTAATAGGTACAAAATGGGTTTTTAGGAATAAACTAGATGAAAATGGTATAATTGTAAGAAACAAGGCTAGATTGGTAGTAAAAGGGTATAACCAAGAAGAAGGCATAGATTATGATGAAACATATGCACCAGTAGCAAGATTAGAAGCTATAAGAATGCTACTTGCTTATGCTTGCATAATGGGATTTAAATTGTATCAAATGGATGTTAAGAATGCTTTCTTAAATGGATTTATATAAGATGAAGAGTATGTTGGTCAACCACCTAGTTTTTGAGAATAATGAATTGCCTAACCATGTTTATAAATTGTCTAAAGCACTATATGGCTTAAAGCAAGCTCCTAGAGCTTGGTATGAAAGGTTAAGTGATTTTTTCATTGAAAAAGGATTTAAAAGAGGTAAAGTTGACACAACTTTGTTCACTAAGAAAAAGGCACACAACATTTTAATTGTACAAATATATGTGGATGATATAATTTTTGGTGCTACTAATGAGTAGTTGTGCAATGAGTTTGCAAGTCTTATGCAGAGTGAGTTTGAAATGTCAATGATGGGTGAGCTGAACTTTTTCCTTGGACTGCAAATAAAGCAAACTGAAAATGGAATCTTTGTTAGCCAAACCAAGTACTGCAATGAGTTGATCAAGAAGTTTGGCATGGAAAACGCTAAGGAGATGGCTACTCCAATGAGTATCTCCTGTTATTTGGACAAGGATGAGCAAGGTAAACCTATTGATGTTTCTAAATTCATAGGTATGATAGGCTCACTACTTTATCTTACTTCTAGTAGGCCAGATATCCTGTTTAGTGTATTCATGTGTGCTAGGTATCAAGCAAATTAAATCCAAAAGAATCACATTGAACAGCAGTTAAAGGGATAATTAAGTATCTGTTAGGAACAAAAGACATGGGATTATGGTATCCCAAAGGAGCTACATGTACTTTAATTAGCTATTCAAACTCTGATTTTGATGGTTTTAAACTAGACAGAAAAGTACCACTAGAACTTGCCATTTACTAGGAAACTCATTAGTATCATGGTTCAATAAGAAACAATCTAGTGTGGCTTTATCCACTACAGAGGCTGAATATGTAGCAGCTGATAGCTGTTGTGCCCAAGTTTTATGGATGAAACAACAATTACTTGATTATGGTGTGAAACTAAACCAAGTTCCTATTAGATGTGACAATACGAGTGCAATTAACCTAACTAAGAATCCCATAACGCACTCTAGAACTAAACACATAGAAATCATACATCATTTCATTAGAGACCATATACAAAGTAGAGAAATTGAGATTGAATATGTTGATACAACTAAGCAACTTGCTGATATCTTTACCAAGCCCTTGAACAAGGAAAGCTTCTTCTTCATTAGAAGAGGATTGGGCATAATCAATCGATCCTATATCTAATCTCTAAAGAAACTGATTATATGACTATATCTTTGTGTAAATATGCTCAGAATCTTGTATGATTTGATTTGGAATATCTATGAATGATTAGAAGAGAGCTTTGGAATATCTACGCGAGTTGGACACATCTTTTTGATTTGCCCCTGCACCTATCCCTCTATCATGAACAATTTTATATGCTATGTTTGAATGTTTAAATGCTTGCCTTCTCTATTGCTTTGAATGTTTCTTTTCTTTACCTTTTTTATGATGCCAAAAGGGGGAGAAAAAGTATGATATAGAGAAAGGGATAATAACAAATTATACATGAAAAAAAGTATGATATAGAGAAAACGAATTATACATGCATATGTTGAGGGGGAGCATAAAAGCTTACATGATTAATGGGGAGTAAATCAAATACTGCTCTGTTAATAATTTTTTGTCCAGATATACTTATGCTCTGACTGCTTTGATACCATGATATAAATTTGTCAAAACACTAAGCGTCTGCTACACTTATCTTACTAAGCGTCTGCTACACTGATCTTGTAATTTGTTAAAAGCTTTGTCATAATCAAAAAGGGGGAGATTGTTAAACTCAATGACTTAGAGATTTTGATATATGATAAATACAACTTAATGTGCATGCAAGTGTTTTTAGTGTCAAAATGTAAAGACAGGTATCAAGCAATACTCAACAAGTTCAGTGAGCAATCAAAGAAGAATATTCAAGGAAGAACTACGAGGAATCAAAGAGCAAAGATGAAGATAAAGGCATCTTCAAGACAAGAGCTTAAGGAGAAATTGGATTTAAGTCTTAGATGATCTGTAAGAGATGAAATCTCTTATTCACAAATAGCTCAATTAAAAAGATGCATGAATAAAATCATTTTTCATAACCTACATTAAAAGGAATAAGTTTTGGTAAATGAAAATGATTTTTGGAAATAAGATTTCCAAAGCTCTCATCCAACATTGGAATAATATAAGCGCTCGTCTAACATTGGGAATAATAAAAGCTGACGTCCAAGAAAGTGATAAAAGCTGGCGTCCAACACAAGCGATAAAAGCGGGCGTCCAATAAAGTGACAGAAGCTCACGTCTAATAAAGTGGCAGAAGCGTATGTCTACTAAGGTGACAGAAGCACACGTCTATCAAAGTGACAGAAGCTCATGTCTACTAAAGTAACAAAAGTACTCGTCCATTAAAGTGATAGAGCGCTCATCTGCTAAAGTAATACAAGCGCTCGTCTACTAGTTGGAGTACGTCCAATTACTTTGTGTTAGTACTCCCGTCTGCTGACATGGCAAATGGACGCGGCTATTTTTTTAAGATGGACACGGTTATTTTTTAAGATAGACGCAGCTATTTTTACAAATGGACTCGGTTATTTTATGGACGTGAATTCTACAAGAACAATCAGAATCTTATTTCAAGAACGAGAATCAAGAAAACATATTCTGTTAAATCAGATCCAAATCTGTTTTGATTGATCCCAACAACTATAACTTGTTTTCTATATAAAAAGGGATCAAATGAACACTTTTATAATAATAATAAGAACGAGTAACAACAGAATTATAACGATACACATGTCATTCATCACCTTCATTGGGCTTATTTTGAAAAGAGTGTTTCAATACTCATAAGTGCTTCAATTTATTTTTCTGACTATTGAGAGCTAGGAATCAACTTTTGTTTTACATTTCGATTTTAAAGAGAGAGGAAGTCTCTCTGAGTGATTAGGGTGAGGTATCCCTAAGGTTGAACATTGAGGCTCTTCACAAGAGTGTGGTATCTCGAGGTGAAGGAGTGCTCTATGGTGTGAAGGTTTTTCAGGCTACCTGGTAAAGCTTGTGTTAGTGTGTGAAATCCCATAGGTGGAGTGGGGACTGGATGTAGGTCACAGTGGTGGTGACTGAACCAGGATAAATCTGGTTGTATGGTATCTCTAATCTCAAACTCCTTACTTTCTGTTTATGTTCAAGAACCTGCAACTTTGATGTTTAAAGTTCAAATATAATTTCTGTTCTTGATCCTTATAAACTGTATTTTGTTACCACTGGGTTATTGAACATGAACCTATTCGTTATTAATCTTTCTTATCCTCGTCACCTTCTATTCAAGATTTTGTAAAAACCCTTCATTGATTTTATAAAAGATTCTGAGGACAATAATCCGCAACTCTGATTTATAAAGCTTTTGTGAAAAAGTTTTAATAGGGAAATATTTTTTTGAAAACTCAATTCACCCCCCTCTTGAGTCGTTGAAGCCGAAACAACACAAATCAACAATTAAATTTTCAGATATTGCGCGTCACGACCGTGATACCAGTCACGGCCAGGCCGTGACAAGTGCTGACTTGGAGATGGCTTCACTGCTTGGTCTGTCATGGCCGTGACCAGCATCACAGCCTATCCGTGATCAGTTCTGCTTGTGAGGGTCTGGTTCAGTTTACAGGTCACGGCCGTGATGACCATCACCGCCTGGCCGTGACCAGTTCTGAGTTTAACCTGCTTTCTTTTCAGCCCTACTCGATCATGGCCGTGATGCCTATCACAGCTAGGCCGTGATGGGCTCTGTTTGGCTCATTTTTCTTGTATTTCAAGATCCGCCTTCATGCAAACTCCAACATAACTGGTCCTGAGCATTTTAACGTTCAATTCTTGCACACAAACACTACAAAACCACCTTACCCGTTCCAAGGTAAAAACTCATAAAAATCAAATTGAATATGCCTAAACTATATGAAAATGCATGCAAAAATGTCAAGGAAATATGAGGTGAAATCACACTCATCAAACTACCCCAAGCTTAAGATTTTACTTGTCCTCAAGCAATAACTAAGGCCATAAAAGATAATCAATCAGAGCATGGACAGTGAACCTAGAACCCGAGTAATAAATCCAAGTAACATGCATATTCAATAAGAAACCAAGAGACAATCAATTTTAAGTCCAATTAGAAGCTTAAGCTCCCTAGATTCATATCTCTTACTAATTCGGGCACTCTTCTCACCTCACTCAAGTTTTTGAGGGTATATGACAATTCACTCAATTTCCTCAAGGAAGGTATTCTACCATAAGCTTGACTATTAACCAAATCTCTACTTTATTAATGAAAACACATAAGAATCAAGAGGTCTTTTATTTTGGTTGTAATGGGGCCATGGGATTCATAATTTGGTGGGGAAACCAAGAAAACGAAATTCAAGAAGGCTAACAAAATATCAACAATGCAAAGCATGACAACCTCCTAAAATACCTTTTTGGGATTTAAATCACTCTTCCACCTTCCTTTCTTTTTCCTTTTATTTCTCACTTTTTTTTTCCTCATCCCCTTCTCCATTTTTTTGTTTATTTTTTTTTTCAATTTGGAGAAGGGGAGATTTCCAACTTGAGAGAAATATTTTTTTAACTTTTTCATCCCACAATTTATTTTTCAAACTACCTTTTTTCCCTTTTTGAAATACTTTAAAATGTGTCATACCAAGCATCATTCATCAAAATAAATCAAGGTACCAAGAAAAGCATTTTATTCTATTAAGCTCAAATTTGGGCAACTAAGGGGTAGTATTTAATCAGTCAAAGCTCAGAAGGCCAGAAAAATACCTAGTGCCTCAATCATTTTCAAATATGTTTTAAAATTTTTTTAAAGATTCAAAACGGTTTCAAGTCAAGTTCTAGAGAATACAATCCAAGATGAATAAAACACCCAATCACAAAGAATGGGGTAGATTTGCTGAGTACCCCTTTTGGCTCAAATATTTCACATTTAGTAGTTCAAAATCAATGAGAAATACAAGTCCAAGGAACCACATGCTAATTATCGACTATCAAAAGATCATCTCAAGAATTTTTTATTTTTAGCCT
Source organism: Sophora flavescens (assembly GCA_030762895.1). NCBI lineage: Eukaryota > Viridiplantae > Streptophyta > Magnoliopsida > Fabales > Fabaceae > Sophora > Sophora flavescens. Next base: position 69,110,633 of record CM061062.1, on the reverse strand, counting down.
ATCATAAGAATGCATAAAAAAAATTGGGTTCAAAAATTCACAATTCACTGTCTCAATTTATTTGGCACAAAGTTTTTCACAATTGGATGCATACTCTAAGAAAGGGGCAATCTAATCATGTGATCATGCAGAACATAGGATTATGCAAAACTATCCCTATATGAATGCAACATGCAACAATGAAAAAATAATACCCCTACCCCAAGCTTAAAAACTTACATTGTCCCCAATGTAGATAATTAAGTCTGAGGGAGGATAAAAATAAAAATAAAAACAACTCACTGAGGTGGTGGGTGCTGGCTCAGATGCCAGTCATAGAGCTACTGGATCATGGCTCTCTGCTCGTGCTGCTCCTCCATGATGCACTCCTGGTTCGCTAGGATAGTGTCAAAGGTGGACAAGAATCGCGCATAGGGATCACCAAATGATATACCTGCAGAGGAAGAAGATGGGCGTCCAGATGGCCTAGCCGACTGTGGCAGGGGTAATGGCCTTTGTATCCCAATAGGCTCAGGCTCCTCTCCCACTGTCACTTTCCAATTTGCCCAATTTTTTATATCCAAGAGTGCGGGGTTTGGGAGAGGAATTGGGTGCATGCGCCTTGGGTGTTTCAGGGAGTACGTGTCATCCTCCTGGGCGATCATCCCCATGGCCTCACAGGACTGCAAGGTAATACGTGTTTGTCCTGGGGCGGGCTCAAAACCATCCAAATCAAAGTTAAAATGATGGCATATGGTGGTGATTATGCCACCGATGACAATAGTACCACTCGACTTCTTGGCAACCTTTAAGAGGTGTCTAGCCAAAAACGACCCCGTGTCCACATTGCCCTTAGGGTGGAGCATGGCCCAAAGTATAAAGACCTCGTCCTGGCGGACGGATCCGTGACTCTCTCCATGGCCAAACAAGGTGTTGGCTATGACCCCATGCATATACCTTAAGCTCGGGTTAACGAGGGCTGTGGACTTGGATGTCCGAGGATCAAAACTCCTACCTTAATTATCAATTATTGACCAGAAATTATGAGCACTAAACCCTAAGGGGTATCTCCTGTCACCCCCTACAGGTAAACCAAAATATTCATTAATTCAGCTAAGGTTAGCACAAAATCCTGGTTAAAGAGCCGGAATGTAATCCGTCCCTCAAGTCAATGCGGCCCTTGGAGAATTTCCGCATTTAGAGAGCTCAAGAACTCCAAAGTAGGGCCAGCAAATGCAGGGTATCTGGTGCGAGCAAACTCGCTCCACCTATGTTTTCCAACATCCAGTTAATGTCAAAAGTTAGGCCTAAAGTGTCTATGCAGGCATCATCAAGATATTTCGTTTGGAAAATTTTCTTATTTTTCAAAATATTAAATCTAACTTGTTGAGTATTATCTTTGAAAACAATCCCATATCCATGCTCATCAATTTCAGAATCAGAAGAGTCAGAGTCAGAATAGTTACCTAAGTTCCTGCTTCCTCTAGTACGAGGGCGTGAGGCTTCAGTTTCCCTTTGATGCTTGCTTGCCATGATTTTCTTCAATGAGTCTCAAAGCACCAAAATACACAATCCCCTATGTTGATTTCTTCAAATTCTAATTTCAGGGGCTAGGGTTCCAAAATTGGGGCTTTTTTTTTTATTTTGCCCAAAATTGAAGAATTTGGTTTGATTTGGGTGATGATTTAGGTGTAGGGAGCAAGGGAGTGGTGTTTGTTGGGCATGGGTGTCATGGAGGAGGTGAGTTTTTGAAGGTTTTAGTGTATGGATTATGGTGGTGAGAAGAGGAAGAAGAAGATGGATGAGAGAGGAGAAAGATGATGGGTTATGTGTAGGAGTGATGTGGTGATGAGTGTGTGAAAAGATATGGAGGAATAGAGCCTTGAGATGGTGTCTATGGAGGTTTTTGAGAATGAAGAGAGGAGGAAGAGGGTTAGGGCTGCTTTTGGACTGATGGGTGTGTCTACGTTTTTCTTTAAAGTTGGCACAACAGTGCGTCACGGCCGTGACCCTCATCACGGGCACGCCGTGACCAATTCGGGTCATGGTGCAAGACTTCATCACGGGCATGAGGTACATCACGGATGGGCCGTGGTCTTTTATGGGCTTCAGTTATTAGCCTGTCACAGCCGTAACCCATGTCACGGGTAGGCCGTGATCAAGTCTGACTTTATGGCTCCTTGACATCTCGCCGTTGATCATGTTCATGGCTGGGCTCTGGTTTCTGCTGAGCCGCATGATAAGCCTCTGGCTCAGCTAGTTTCCAGCTAGAAAAGGGGTATATTTTGTACCTAATTGGGCGAGTCATCCTCGCTAATCTCCCAAATTGGCCTTGTTTTGTTCCTAAGTTAGACTTTGACTCGTTTTATGTATTTTTAGTAGTTTTTAATCTATTTTGAGTAGAATTATGCTTTTTGTTTCCTTTTATTGTTTCAGGTTAGAAGTGAAGCTCCTAGAGTCAAGGAAAATGAAGAAAACAGTGGAAAAGCAATTTTGGAGGTTTCGCCTCGCGAAATAGGAGCTCGCCTCGCGAGCCTGAAGACTAGTCTGAACAACAAAATGTCACCCTCTCTGGCTCGTCCCGCGAATCACCATCTCGCCTCACGAGCATTCAAATCCAGATGGAGCCAAAACTTAATATTCGTGTCGCGAGAGGCTACTCGCCTCGCGAGTGCGCGCAGAGTCCGAAATCTATAAATTGCTGTTTTAGGGCAGATGGAAAAAACTTTTGATTCTCCACTTGTTGAAGAGCGTTTTGAGGCGATTCCTTGTTCTCGGGAGCTGTGTATCGAGTGGATATGGTGGACTCAACTGTCAAGGCAAAGGCAACTAGAGAAGCCCATGGTTCTTCACTTGCACAAGTGTTGGTAAAATCCCATGATGATGATAGTGAGGAAAAAGACCCTTTGGGGGATGAGGTCTATCTTGAGTGGTTAAAAGACATGGAAGCCATATCGAGTCTCCCAAAGGATGAAGGTGCAAGGGAAAAGCTCAACAAAGAAGGAATGAAAGAAGCTGTGCGTGAGGAAGTGATTAAACCTTTAGAGGCGGGAATCATCTATCCAATCTCGGATAGTAGTTGGGGTAGTCCAACTCATATGGTCCCAAGGAAAGGTGGCACGACCGTGGTGGTCAATAAAAGCAATAAATCGATCCCAACAAGGACCATCACGGGGTGGAGAGTATGTGCTGATTATAGAAGGCTGTTGGACTTAAATGAGTTGTCCGGAAACCGTATGCAAGCATATGATAGGCAAGAACCTACAAAAAACGGACTAAGGCATGGCATGACAAGCAGTTTCTTCCTCCGGATTAACCCTTAGGGGTGACTTGAGTCAGGCTCGGGACATTAAACAAGCGCTACTTGGGAGGCAACCCAATCTAGATATCCTTGATTTTTTTAGTTTCTGTCATTTAAATATAAAAAAAAACCCAGATTCGCCCCGCGAACCCACAGTGGCCTCGCGAGACAGAAGCCCTGAATCCCAGAGGCTTACTCACGCTTCTGTCTCGCGTCGCGAGTACCATTTTAGCCTCGCGAATCTGGGCATCATCAGCAGTTGGGATTCCAGATTCGCCTCGCGAGCTATTATTCGCCTCGCGATTCTGGAAAGTGTGAAGAACAATTTTTCCATATTCGCCTCGCGAGTGGTGTATCACCTCGCGAATCTACAATTAAGGTTTGCAATTTTTCCATATCAGGAAGTGCTGTGGGAGTTCTTCCGGGAGTTGTCATTGGTCGGGTGCCCGAGGGACCATTTGATGAGGATGCAACTGTAGAAGAGCTTTCCTTGGAAGCGCCCACCTACACTACAACTTGATCAGGGAACACCTTCTCTTTTCCCTCTCTCTTATTTTATATTGATGTTCTTTCATTGAGGACAATGTATGCTTTAAGTGTGGGGAAGGGAAACAATTGCTTTGTTTTTGTTTTATTTTCCCTTTTCCTTTTGTTTTTGAATTTCGCTCATGAATAATTTGAGAAGATCAAGAGTTTGTGTATGAATGTTGTGTCGGCAAGCTTGGTGGATTTTAATTAAATTTAGCATAGATTGATTGCATGAATTATGTTGGCCATTGATGATTTCCCCCTAGTTCTGAAAATTGAAAATTTGATCCCCAGGTGAAAAATTGAAAATTGAACTTTGAGGAATTTTATTGTGAGTGCTTGATTTATGACAAGTTTGGGGTGAAGGGGTGCACACACTAGGAATTGTATCTCGGTCAAACAATTTGCAAAAATGTCCAGGTGAGAATTTTAGCCTCCAACATGTTCTTAATTGTGTGATTCGTTTTTAAGCTGCACTTTCCCGAATTTGCTTGAATCTCTTCATGGTTTGCATGTTTATGTGCTTGCATCAAATGATTTAGGCGATTTTCTTTGAAATAACTACTTGGCCTAAAAGAACCATCCCTAATGCATGTTCCCTAGTTAGCCACATTGAGCCTGATTAGCCTATTGTTTCTTGATGACCCTATATTATAAGCCAAAAATCTGGAAAAAACCATGTTGACCCGATCTTAGGATTAGGAGAGCATGGAAGCTTAGCAAGAGAAGGGTTGCAAGAAAATAAGTTTGGGGTGGCTACAAGGTATGATATGTCATTCTGGGTTGAGAAAAAGAAAAATAAAGGTTGGAGCCAAAGGTAAAAGAAAAAATAAAAAAAAGAGAAGAAAAATAACAAAATGTCAAAAAAGGGTATAAGAAGAGAAGGGCTGTAGTCACCCAAGGCTGAAAGAAAAATGGAAAAAAGGAATTTGAGTGAAAATTCAATGTGTCAAATGTTCATGCTCTCTTAGTTCCTAGGGACTTAAGCCTAGTATCCTTTAAAAGACCTTTTGATGTTGCATGCATGTTTTCGTGGGAACTATTTTTGAGATGAAAATCAAATTCATGGGAAGTGCTCTTGATATGTGAAATTGAGTGAAAAGTTGATAGCCTAGACGAATTTGAGCGAATGTCACCCTCTCTGGCTCACCCCGCGAATCACCATCTCGCCTCGCGAGTCTGAAGGTCTGACTGTGCCAGAAATGTCATCCTCTCTGTCTCGCCTCGCGAAACACTACCTCGCCTCGCGAGCATTCAAATCCAGATGGAGCCAAAACTTAATATTCGCGTCGCGAGAGGCTACTCGCCTCGCGAGTGCGCGCAGGTCTAAAATATATAAATTGTTGTTTTTGGGCAGATGGAAAAAACTTTTGATTCTCCACTTGTTGTAGAGCGTTTTGAGGCGATTCCTTGTTCTCGGGAGCTGCGTCTCTTTATTTTCTTTCTTTATTATACATTTACGATGAATTCCGATTGCTTGTGCGTTGTTACAAGCATGAGGAGCTAATCCCCTTGTCTAAGGGATCAATGAAATCACCCATGACGGTGTAGTTCAATGTGATGTATGTTCCTCTCCTTTATCTCATTTCATGTTTTCCAATTCTGAACTTATTGAGTTGATCATATGCATGCGTGATTGACTAGTTAACGTTGATGAGGCTTAGTAGGCAATTCGCATTTAGAACTTGAATTGGGATCATTGATCGAATATTGCACGAGAGTGAATAGGAGATCGGTGCAACCTTATAGGAACCAGATTTTATAGAGTTTGATGATTGGGTTATGAGACCTAGTAAGTAATTAACTCAATCGTTGAATACGTTCTATTGAGCACGACAGTGTCATTAGGAGAATTTGGGGGTCCTGGTTGACATTGTAATTGAACTTAGGGAGGGAATCATCATCACTTGGGTACTATTCATGATTGGGTAGGTGGAATTGTGACCTTAGATATTTAATTTCAGATTTTAATACCATATCTTTATTTGATTTGTTAATTTGAATTGCGATTCTATTCTCTCTCTCTCTCCACAACCGCTTGCTGTTACTTGGCCAACTTATCGACTTCCTTGCAAATTGGTAGAATTGGTAGCCTAATCCTTGTGTTCGACCTCGGTAATTACTTACCGTGTTTTATTACTTGCGACGACCCGGTACACTTGCCGGTGACTCAACAAGTTTTTGGCACCGTTGCCGGGGATTGGCACAACCAATTTTCCTAATTTTTATGAAGTTTGATAATTTGGTTAAGCTATTTTTATTTTTTATTTTTTGTTATTTATTTACTATTATTTCTCTCTACTTCTTTGATTCCACTTGGTCTTGCCTTGTTTTTGTATGCGAGGCACCATTTCACAAGAGGACTTGCTATTTGATTCGGAGATCACCAAGACCGAGAAGTGATTAAGGAAAGAAGCCAGAAAGCGAAAGAGGCTTGAAGCAATTGATTTTGAGGTGATGGCCGCAAATCCTCCTCCTCCTCCTTACAAGCCTCTCTTCGAGTATAGTCTACCCAACTTGGGTGATTGTGATTCTTCCATTGTGAGGGGCAACCTCAATACAGATTCATTCAGAGTGGAAGGATGTGTCACAGCCTATATCCATGAGAATCAATTTGATGGGAGTGGAAAACAAGACCCTCGTAGACACATCACTCACTTCCTTGAAGCTTGTGACTTGTAGAGGACAAGAGGTGTTTCTCAAGATGAGTTTCGCTTGCGGCTATTCCATCTCTCTCTTAGGGATGTCGCTCGCGATTGGTTTGACAGCCTGGATCGGAACAGTATCAGAACATGGGAGAAAATGGCCCAAAAGTTCCTCACTAAGTATTTTCCTCCTCAGAAAGCGGCACAAGCAAGAGTAGCCGTCACTTCTTTCAGGCAGACAGAAGATGAATCCTATAATGAAGCTTGGGAGAGGTACAATGTGCTCTTGAGAAGATGTCCTTTGGCGTTCTTTGACCCGGTCTCCAAAGTTCAACATTTCTTTAATGGGTTAAGGGGGCGCTACCAGATGAATTGTGATACCGCAGCTGGCGGTTCATTTTCCTATTTATCGGCTGAGGATGGATGAGCATTATTGGAGAAGATGTCGTACAATGATTACAACCGTGGTAGGGAAACCTCAAGTGGAGTCAGTGCTGCAACAATGGAAGCCATTCTAGAGCAAAATAAACTGTTGAAGATGCAAGTTGCGGTTTTTCCTGGGAACAAGAAGGTTAATGTGATACACGAGGGAATGCCTCCGGGTTGTGAAAATTGTAATGGAGATCATGACATTCAGAACTGTCCGTTCAACTTCGCCCAGGAACATGTGGACTCATGCCACAATTTCTATGACAGTGTGCCCCAGAAAAACTATCAGAGGAACAGACAGAGTGATTACAATCAGAATCAGAATAGGGGTTATATGAGGAGAGACCATCCGGGTTTCGCCTGGAGTAATGCTAGTGGTGGTCTAGCCCAACAACAACAACCTCAGCAGAATCAGAGGCCGAACTATGGGATCCATCAACACAATACTCAGCAGGCTTTTCCAGGGCCTAATCAATTGCAAATAACAGATGGTGGAAGGAAACCTTGGGAGTTGGGTTTTGAGAAGACGAATGCGGCAATTGAGAAGTTGTCAATCTATACAAGCACAACCATTGACAAGTTGACAACTCACATAGGGGCAGCAATTCAGAATCTAGAGACGCAGATAGCTCAGCTCGCAAAGCAACTACATGAGCGTCTCCCAGGCACTTTCCCAGGTGATATCGAGAACAACCCTAAGAACCAATGCAATGCCATAACAACTAGAAGCGGCGGGGTGTTGGGATCTAACAGGGGTGCAACTAGTTCTCAGGAAGACAAGGCCCCGGAACAACCACATGTTGAGGAAGAGCAACCTGATAAAGAGGAGTTGGCAAGTGACAAGGCACCAGAGCAAGGTGGAGGTTAAAACTTGTAGATGAAGAGTTCCGAAAAAGGAAGTGGGTTGAACCCCAGGACCTCCCGCCCTACATGAAGGTACCGTATCCTGAAAGATTGAAGAAGCCTCAACAAGATAAGCAATTCAATAAATTCCTTGATGTCTTCCGCAAACTTCAAATTAACATTCCATTTGCGGAAGCCTTGGAACAAATGCCATCTTATGCCCGGTTTATGAAGGTTCTCTCCAAGAAGTGGAGAATAGTGGATGAGGAAACGGTTGCTTTGACCGAGGAGTGTAGTGCCATTCTTCAAAGAAAACTACCTCCAAAGTTGAAGGATCCCGATTCTTTTTCTATACCATGCACCATTGGGGAGATGGCTTTAGGAAAGGCGTTGTGTGATCTAGGGGCAAGCATCAACTTGATGCCCCTCTCTATGATGAAGAGGTTGGGGATCAAAGAAGTCAAGGATACACAGAAGTCACTCCAACTCGCCGATCGTTCTATAAAATATCCTTATGGGGTGGTCGAAGATTTGTTAGTGAAGGTGGACAAGTTCATATTTCCGGTGGATTTTGTGGTGCTTGATATAGATGAAGACGTCGAGATCCCCCTCATATTAGGTAGGCCCTTCTTGGCCACTGGGAGTGCCTTGATAGATCTGCAGCAAGGGAAACTCACTCTAAGGGTGCGAGATGATGAGGTAGTCTTCAATGTCTTTGAAGCAATGAAGCACCCTACTGAGAGGTCGGATGTGTATCGAGTGGATATGGTGGACTCAACTGTCAAGGCAAAGGCAACTAGAGAAGACCATGGTTCTTCACTTGCACAAGTGTTGGTAAAATCCCATGATGATGATAGTGAGGAAAAAGACCCTTTAGGGGATGAGGTCTATCTTGAGTGGTTAAAAGACATGGAAGCCTTACCGAGTCTCCCAGAGGATGAAGGTGCAAGGGAAAAGCTCAACAAAGAAGGAATGAAAGAAGCTGTGCGTGAGGAAATGATTAAACCTTTAGAGGCGGGAATCATCTATCCAATCTCGGATAGTAGTTGGGGTAGTCCAACTCGTATGGTCCCAAGGAAAGGTGGCACGACCGTGGTGGTCAATAAAAGCAATAAATCGATCCCAACAAGGACCATCACGGGGTTGAGAGTATGTGCTAATTATAGAAGGCTGTTAGACTTAAATGAGTTGTCCGGGAACCGCATGCAAGCATATGAAAAGGCAAGAACCTACAAAAAGCGGACTAAGGCATGGCATGACAAGCAGTTTCTTCCTTCGGATTAACCCTTAGGGGTGACTTGAGTCAGGCTCGGGACGTTAAACAAGCGCTACTTGGGAGGCAACCCAAGCTAGATATGCTTTATTTTTTTTAGTTTCTGTCATTTAAATATATAAAAAAAACCCAGATTCGCCCCGCGAGGCCTCGTGAGACAGAAGCCCTGAATCCCAGAGGCTTACTCACGCTTCTGTCTCGCGTCGCGAGTACCATTTTACCCTCGCGAATATGGGCATCATCATTAGTTGGGATTCCAGATTCGCCTCGCGAGCTATTACTCGCCTCGCGATTCTGGAAAGTGTGAAGAACAATTTTTCCATATTCGCCTCGTGAGTGGTGTATCGCCTCGCAAATCTACAATTAAGGTTTGCAATTTTTCCAGATCAGGTAGTGCTGTGGGAGTTCTTCCGGGAGTTGTCATTGGTCGGGTTCCCAAGGGACCATTTGATGAGGATGCAACTGTAGAAGAGCTTTCCTTGGAAGCGCCCACCTACACTACAACTTGATCAGGGAACACCTTCCCTTTTCCCTCTCTCTTATTTTATATTGATGTTCTTTCATTGAGGACAATGTATGCTTTAAGTGTGGGGGAGGGAACCAATTGCTTTGTTTTTGTTTTTTTTCCATTTTTCCTTTTGTTTTTGAATTTCTCTCTTGAATAATTTGAGAAGATCAAGAGTTTGTGTATGAATGTTGTGTCGGCAAGCTTGGTGGATTTTAATTAAATTTAGCATAGATTGATTGCATGAATTATGTTGGCCATTGATGATTTCCCCCTAGTTCTGAAAATTGAAAATTTGATCCCCAGGTGAAAAATTGAAAATTGAACTTTGAGGAATTTTATTGTGAGTGCTTGATTTATGACAAGTTTGGGGTGAAGGGGTGCACACACTAGGAATTGTATCTCGGTCAAACAATTTGTAAAAATGTCCAGGTGAGAATTTTAGCTTCCAACATGTTCTTAATTGTGTGATTCGCTTTTAAGCTGCACTTTCCCGAATTTGCTTGAATCTCTTCATGGTTTGCATGTTTATGTGCTTGCATCAAATGATTTAGGCGATTTTCTTTGAAATAACTACTTGGCCTAAAAGAACCATCCCTAATGCATGTTCCCTAGTTAGCCACATTGAGCCTGATTAGCCTATTGTTTCTTGATGACCCTATATTATAAGCCAAAAATCTGGAAAAAACCATATTGACCCGATCTTAGGATTAGGAGAGCATGGAAGCTTAGCAAGAGAAGGGTTGCAAGAAAGTAAGTTTGGGGTGGCTAAAAGGTATGATATGTCATTCTGGGTTGCGAAAAAGAAAAATAAAGGTTGGAGCCAAAGGTAAAAGAAAAAAGAAAAAAAAGAGAAGAAAAGTAACAAAATGTCAAAAAGGGTATTAGAAGAGAAGGGCTGTAGTCACCCAAGGCTGAAAGAAAAATGGAAAAAAGGAATTTGAGTGGAAATTCAATGTGTCAAATGTTCATGCTCTCTTAGTTCCTAGGGACTTAAGCCTAGTATCCTTGAATATCCTACCCTTAGCCAGGCCCCATTACAACCTTTAAAAGACCTTTTGATGTTGCATGCATGTTTTCATGGGAACTATTTTTGAGATGAAAATCAAATTCATGGGAAGTGTTCTTGATATGTGAAATTGAGTTAAAAGTTGATAGCCTAGACGAATTTGAGCGAATGAGTGAAATTTTACATGCCCGTGTGAGGAAGGCAATTGTTTGAAATTGGTGATCTCCCTTTTGTGTGTAACTTGGATCCTCAACTTAGATTAATGATTGCATGAATGATGAAGTTCTCAATTGTTTAAAGTAAATGAATGTGGGGATTACATTGATGCAAGGGGGGAAATCATTGAAGAAAAACTGTTTTGTTAAGATTGCATGAAATTTGTGTGAAATTGATTGAATCTTTTAAGCTTGCCAAGTCTTGAGTCTTTTTTAGTTTTAGCTTGCTTGGGGACAAGCAAGGTTTAAGTTTGGGGTGTTTTGATAAGCCTCTGGCTCATCTAGTTTCCAGCTAGAAAAGGGGTATATTTTGTGCCTAATTGGGCGAGTCACCCTCGCTAATCTCCCAAATTGGCCTTGTTTTGTTCCTAAGTTAGACTTTGACTCGTTTTATGGATTTTTAGTAGTTTTTAATCTATTTTGAGTAGAATTACGGTTTTTGTTTCCTTTTATTGTTTCAGGTTAGAAGTGAAGCTCGTAGAGTCAAGGAAAATGAAGAAAACAGTGGAAAAACAATTTTGGAGGTTTCGCCTCGCGAAACAGGAGCTCGCCTCGCGGGCCTGAAGACCAGCCTGAACAGTAAAATGTCACCCTCTCTGGCTCGCCCCGCGAATCACCATCTCGCCTCGCGAGTCTGAAGGTCTGACTGTGCCAGAAATGTCATCCTCTCTGTCTCGCCTCGCGAAACACTACCTTGCCTCGCGAGCATTCAAATCCAGATGGAGCCAAAACTTAATATTCGCGTCGCGAGAGGCTACTCGCCTCGCGAGTGCGCGCAGGTCTAAAATATATAAATTGTTGTTTTTGGGCAGATGGAAAAAACTTTTGATTCTCCACTTGTTGTAGAGCGTTTTGAGGCGATTCCTTGTTCTCGGGAGCTGTGTCTCCTTATTTTATTTCTTTATTCACTAGTGCACAAAAGGGATTCCACGTCGGTTATTTTTGGCTTTCCACATCGGTTTTGAAACTGATGTGGAAACGACCGATGTGGTTTATTGCCACTTTACACATCGGTTTTAAAACCGATGTGTAAAGTATATTTTAAACATCGGTTTTATACTAACCGATGTGTAAAATTAATTTAGCAATTGATAAGCAGTTGTAAATTTAACTTTCTACATCGGTTTTGCTTAAAACCGATGTGTAAAATTGACTTTCTACATCGGTTTTCTAAAGAACCGATGTGTAAAGTTAAATTTACACATCGGTTTTAAGCAAAACCGATGTAGAAAGTTAAATATACACATCGGTTATTGAGAACCGATGTGTAAAATCTCTTTTTTTTTTAATCTATTATTTACATTTCAATCATTCCTGTTTCACTAATGCAGATCAATAAACAAACCAGCAGTACCCTGATCAAACAAGAAACAACAACAGAACACCAAACCAGTTTTGACACAATCATTCAAAAGCAAAACATACTTCATTCAATTTTCTTAGCACAGCCAATTAGCTCTTACACATATGGTTAAAAATACTGACATTTCATCAAATGACTAGTGAGCACAGAAATCTGAAAACAGAGGGCATCGTGGCCTAATTAATTTCGAATGAATGAAAACAACACTTTATCAAAGCTACATCAAAACACGAGAGAAGAAGAATTGAACCAGACACGAGCACTAATACATATCATCAGTCAAAGGTACTTTCACTATTTCTATTATTTGATAAGTTTTTAAACTTACTTCATATTTACATACTTTTGGTGGTACACTTCATGTTAGAAAGTTGCCCAACGCCTCTTTATGATGTTGATGTCGAGAATCGACAATGGAGATGGATTGTTGAATATCTGCAAGTTTAATTGGACAAAAGATTATATCTTTTAAGTAATAAACTAACATAAAACATATAACGAATCTATACTATTACTTCTAATTGTGTCAATTAACATTTACCTCACTCCATCTTTCAGTGATCCCGGAGGAGATAATTTCCAACATCCACTTGCATCACATAGTAGCCACATTCCCATGACCCACGTTGTATACGTGACTACGTACAAATGAAACCCAATTAGAATATGAGGAATTAAATAAAATAGAAATCAATTATTGTACCCACTGCATTTGATGCATTTGAACTAATAAATATCTTACGCTGGGAATAATCCATCTGATAGCCCGAGTACGCCTTTCACCACGCTGCATGTGGGATGCATTAATAGACCTATCATGACAAAAACATTAATTAAAGTATATATAATAGATTTCAGATAATTAAAACAACTGCATTACTGATTATAAAGTATTTTAACGCTTACGTTTCGATGATCGTCTTCATTTGATTCGCCGGCTTATGTCCCAATGAGCTGAAGAAGACCACGACGTTCATTCTTGGGTACAATAGCAACAGATGCCAATTCTTGCTGTATTTGCGGATAATTTAGTGAGTGTTAGTCTTATATAGTTATACTTAAATTAATAACCGGTACTTACTTATTGAGATAAGGCGCAAGATAGAATTGATGATCGTCTCGGGCAAGTATATCACGTATGGTAGTGACCGGGTCTTCCGATGCTACGAGAACATCACCCTGAATGAACATGGGGTCAATGAACCCATAAAGGGCGAGGTTACCCTGATCGACTAACATACGATGCAGATACCTAATATATTGGAAAAACATGTTAATTATCATTGTATTTAAAAATTTAATTACGTACTTAACTTATAAATAAAATGTACTTACGTGCACCAAAACGATATGTGTGCAGAACTGGCCATTTCTTTATTGAGTGCCATCTCCATAAGTTCTTTCTTTGGTATATACAGTTCACCAGGGGCATCATCATGTTCCAACGTTACCAATGCTGCATCATCCTCCATGGTGACAACCTGTATAGCAAGATCTTTGAAAACATCACCATGGCCAGGTGCCCCTTTGTCGATCCCCTAAACAACATAGATATATATTAGTAATCACGGATAATTAAGTTATTTAATTCGTTATGAACTAAATGGTCAAATGAATACCTTGACAGGAGCAGACATCTCTGGTCTTCCTAGATCCGACCTTTTAGGCACAATATCATTTCCAACATCCTATAACAAATACAAATAAAGCATTATCTTTAAACAATAATAAATATATTTCAACTATGAATATAGAAAAACACAACTAACCGAATACCTCGGATGCAACAAGAAAGCTGACCAGTCTTCTTGACCAGAGGATGAAGTTACCGGGGGCCTGACCCACTGTTTGAACCTCCTCAGTGGGCACGGGGACTCGAGCATCGGCATCTCGAATAATCTCAACAGACACCCTCAGATGATCATCCGGTAATAACCGATGGTGTATGGTATTACCTAACTTATTATATGCCCTACCCAATGCCACTAAGCGGCAATGATGATGATGATCATCAACATACAGCTCACACCTATCAGGGTCGTCATCATCATCATCATCATCATCATCATCATCATCAGCAGGCGAAGCAGAGATCATCATCATTTTCGGGATGATGAGGAGGATCATATGAGCCCTTAGTGCTCACATGGACAGAGGGTTGGAAGAGGGTTGGACACCAGCTGTCATCTGCTGGGACAAAGAAGTAAATATTGCCATCTCGTTGGGCAAACCGCTCGGCCATCTCCCGTCGAAGCTCACCTGCAATCTCCTGTTTTAGTTGTGCTCTATCTCGCAATCGAATCCCTGTGGCATTGGTGTGAAGATGAACCATGGTTTTGGCGAATGCCGACTCCCCATCCAACACCAATGACACGGCCCGGTGGTCCGGTTTCTACCGATGGCGATAGATAAGATATCATTGCGTCCTCTAGGAACAAAGGTTCCTTGGGTTAGTCGATCATCCAAGGCATCCTATCACATAAAAATATCAAGTCACATTACAATTCGGTAACAATCTTAAAATGACAATTACAACAAACTATACTTACAATCCTCTCAGCTACTTGGCGGGCCTCCTCGGATGTATATTGTCCCGTTTTTATTTGTCGGCCCCTCTTCCATGAACGATGGCGTGGGGGTGGAGGTGGATCAACAACCTCTGGAAGATTTTCAGCATTAGGATCCGCCTGAGATGCTGCCTGCTGACGTGCTTTCTTTTCCTCTTCAACCATTTTCTTAACAAGCTTTTTATATCCCCCACGAGACATGACATGGGGGTAGACAATAACAAGTGAAGGAAAGAAACCTACCTCTAAAGGATGCGGCCGCTAAAGGTGACTTGTGAGAAGAGGAGGGCATAGACGTTGAAGGGGTTGCCGAAGTGGTTAGCAACAAATTAGTACCCTAGCCCTACCAACTCCAAAACCTTTGGAAGCTGAAACATAAATAAGATTATTTCAGATTAGTTCACCAAGCTTTCTATAGTATAATTAATGAAGCATATATGCATGCTAGCCAATGGCGCTACCATTGGAGGTGATGACAAAATATGAGAAAAGTGAATAATATTCAACAAGAATGATGACTTACCAAGGGAACTGAGTTGATGGCACTCACAAGAATCGAAGATAGCCAAACAAAAACTATAGCCCCACCACCATAAAGCAAGATCTGTGGACTTGTTTTCAACAAAGATCCCACTGATAATGATAAATGGAGGATTTTATTTCACTTGGTTAAAAGAAAGGCTGACAAAGAGAATATTGGAATCGCAAGATTGTGGATTTGCCAAAAAGGAGTTCAGGAAAAAATTAAATTGGACTTGCCTTTTCCTTCAAATCAGTGAACAACTCGTTAGCATCTACTGAAGTAGAAGTTTCTTCCAAGAAGCTCAGTCTGAAGCAGAGAAGATTTCCGGGGATTCTTAAAGGTAGGAAACAAGAATACAAGTTAGAATTGTTAAAAGAAAAATAAAAAGAAACAGATTAAAAACAATATGACTGAAATTGAATAACAAGAACATTGAAAACATAAACCAACTGAACTACTACACTTAAGGGTAGGGAATTGGGAAGACCTAATGCCAAAACTACTCTCTGTTAAGGTTCACGCGGTTAGGGTTCTTATTGCGCAACTGAGCGGAGTGGAGAAGGGAAGAGAAGTGGCGGTCGAAGCTTCAATGAGACAGATAGCTTCAATGAGAAAGGAGAGAATGACATTGAAGCTTCAAAGATAGAGTAGATAGATGAGAGAAGATCAGAGTAGAAAGAGAAGAGACTCACCAGAGATGATGGTCGCGACGATGAAGGTATGAGAGAGGCACACACGGTGGTGGTGCAAAGGGCTGCACGAAAAATGCAGGTCAGGTTAGGGTTGTGGTGGTGCTCGCGGCGATAGTGGTGAGTTGATGTTTGGGGGAGGAGGGGAACTAGGTCGCGGAGGAGGAAAGAATGGGGTTTTCTGAAAGAATGGGATAATGCGCGGAAGTGAAGGAGGGAAAAGGAAAAATTGGGACTATTACACATCGGTTATACCTAAAACCGATGTGTTAAACATCTTATACACATCGGTTATTCAGAAACCGATGTGTAAACATTAAAATTTTAAATTCTGATTTTTTTCTTTTAAATTTTATACATCGGTTACTTAAAACCGATGTGTAAAAGTAATATTTATTTTCTTTTTTTTTTCTTTATAATTTTCTACATCGGTTATAAGGAACCGATGTGTAAAAGTAAGATTTTATTTTCTTTTTTTTCTTTCTACATCGGTTATATAGAAACTGATGTGTAAAAGTAAGATTTTATTTTCTTTTTTTTTCTTTATACTTTTCTACATCGGTTATATCGGTTATATAGAAACCGATGTGTAAAAGTAAGATTTTATTTTCTTTTTTTTTCTTTGTACTTTTATACATCGGTTATTTATAAACCGATGTGTAATAATTTGGTTTTAATTTCAAAAATGCCACCGCCTCGTTTTACACATCGGTTTCTTAAAAACCGATGTGTAAACTCCGATGTAAAATCCCTTTTCTGCACTAGTGATTATACATTTACGATGAATTCCGATTGCTTGTGCGTTGTTGCAAGCATGAGGAGCTAATCCCCTTTTCTAAGGGATCAATGAAACCACCCATGACGGTGTAGTTCAATGTGATGTATGTTCCTCTCCTTTATCTCATTTCATGTTTTCCAATTCTGAACTTATTGAGTTGATCATATGCATGCGTGATTGACTAGTTAACGTTGATGAGGCTTAGTAGGCAATTCGCGTTTAGAACTTGAATTGGGATCATTGATCGAATATTGCACGAGAGTGAATAGGAGATCGGTGCAACCTTATAGGAACCAGATTTTATAGAGTTTGATGATTGGGTTATGAGACCTAGTAAGTAATTAACTCAATCGTTGAATACGTCCTATTGAGCACGACAGTGTCATTAGGAGAATTTGGGGGTCCTGGTTGACATTGTAATTGAACTTAGGGAGGGAATCATCATCACTTGGGTACTATGCATGATTGGGTAGGTGGAATTGTGACCTTAGATATTTAATTTCAGATTTTAATACCATATCTTTATTTGATTTATTAATTTGAATTGCAATTCTATTCTCTCTCTCTCCACAACCGCTTGCCGTTACTTGACCAACTTATCGACTTCCTTGTAAATTGGTAGAATTGGTAGCCCAACCCTTGTGTTCGACCTCGGTAATTACTTACTGTGTTATATTACTTGTGACGACCCGGTACACTTGCCGGTGACTCAACACCGTATCACGCCCGTGAGGGCTATCACGGCTGATGGCTGGGCCGTGATGCGTTCTGTTCCTGGATTCTTCACATCACGCCTTGGAGGGCTATCACGACTGGGCCGTGTTCCTTTCTGATCTTCAGTTGTTGGCTCATCACGGCCGTGACTCCTGTCATGGCCTGGGCTTAATCAATTATGGTCTCACATCATGGCCATGATGGACATCAGGGGCAGGCCATGATCTCCTCTGACTTCATTTTCCACGCCCTTTTCACTCTTCATGCCTTCCTAACCTGAAAACACTTGGCAAATCCATTAATTTGTGATCTTTCTTCTCTTAATCTTCTCAATTATTCTAAAACAAAATTCAAAAACAAACTAAGAAGGGAAAGAAAGCTTGGGTTGCCTCCCAAGAAGCGGTTATTTACGGTCCTAAGCTTGACCATATTCCTTTCAATCCTTTGATGTTGGATCGAGGAGGGAAATTGCAACCTCCTATTCAAGTGGATGTTCTCCAAGGTAGTGCTTCAGCCTGTCCATTGACCTTGAATGCTCCGCGTTCCTGGTTCCAAACCTCGACGGCACCATACGGAAATACTTTCATGAATTTATATGGTCCGGGCCATCTAGACTTGAGCTTTCCTGGGAATAACCGCAACCTCGAGTTGTAGAGTAACACTAGTTCTCCTTCATGGAATTCTCTAAGAAGGATATTCTTATCATGCCACCTCTTTGTTCTCTCCTTGTAAGATCTCGCGGACTCATAAGCATCCAATCTTAGCTCATCAAGTTCATGAAGTTGAAGGATTCTCTTTTCCCCAACGGCTTTTATATCAAAGTTTAGCATCTTAATAGCCTACAAGGCCTTATGCTCAAGCTCGACTGGTAAGTGACATGGCTTCCCGTAAATAAGTCTAAAGGGTGTCATCCCAATAGGAGTCTTGTAAGCCGTACGATAAGCCCAAAGAGCATCATCAAGCTTTAAGGGCCAATCCTTTCTCGAACTTGAAACAGTCTTCTCTAGAATGCTCTTTATCTCTCGATTGGAAACTTCGACTTGGCCACTTGTCTGATGATGGTAAGGTGTAGCAACCTTATGAGTGACTCCATATTTGAGTAGGAGTTTTTCAAACTGTTTTTTAATTAAGTGCGATCCTCCATCACTATTAACTGCCCTTGGAATTCCAAACCTTGGAAAAATCACCTTCTTGAATAGTTTGATTACGGTTTTTGGATCACCTGTTGGGGATGGAATGACTTCCAACCATTTAGAGACGTAATCAACAGCTACAAGAATGAACTTATTGTTGGAAGATGAAGCATCAAATATCTCTACTTCTAGCATCGTGTTGAGTGGCATTTCATGCCTCTTAGAGATGTTCCCCGTTCTTTGACATGGATCACAAGAAAGCACGAACATTCGAGCATCTCTGAAAATATGAGGCCAATAGAAACCGGTTTGAAGCACCTTGGCCTCCGTCTTTGAGGCACTAGCATGTCCTCGGTAATATGAGGAATGACAACAACTCAAGATACTTGGAACCTCGACTTCTGGAATACACCTTTTGTAAATGCTATCCGCACACTTGCGGAAAATGTAAGGCTCATTCCAGACGTAGTTCTTGAGATCGGAAAAGAACTTCTTCTTCTATTGATAATTGAACTCCGGTGGTAGAATCCCACATACAAAATAATTCACAAAATCCGCATACCAAGGAGCATTCTTTCCCAAGATGGCAAACAGTTGCTCATCGGGGAAAGAATCATCTATAGGTAAGTTGTCCTTCTCATGTTCCAATGGTTCAAGTCTAGATAAGTGGTCCGCAACCAAGTTCTCTGTTCCTTTCTGATCCCGAATCTCCAAGTCAAATTCTTGCATGACAAGGATCCATCGGATGAGCCTTGGCTTTGCTTCCTTCTTAGTCATGAGGTACTTTAGTGCGGAGTGGTCCGTGTACACTATGACTTTAGACCTCACAAGGTATGATCTGAATTTCTCAAATGCAAAGACAACCACAAGTAACTCTTTCTCAGTTATGGCATAATTGGCTTGAGCTCCATCTAGAGTTTTGCTTGCATAGTATATTGGATGAACCTTCTTGTCTATCCTTTGTCCCAACACCGCTCCCATAGCGTAGTCACTAGCATCACACATTACTTCAAATGGCTCATTCCAATCTGGTGTTTACAAAATGGGAACGGTGGTCAAAGTTTCCTTCACCTATAAAATGCACTCAAACATTCTTCATTAAAATCAAATGGAACATCTTTCATCAATAGGTTAGATATGGGTTTAGAAATTTTTGAAAAATCTTTGATGAAACCGGTAAAACCCGGTGTTCCCAAGAAACTTCTAACTCCTTTCACATTTATCGGTGGGTACAATTTTTCAATAACATCAATTTTGGCCCTATCCACCTCAATACCTCTTCCAGAAATTAAGTGTCCAAGCACTATACCTTCTTTTACCATAAAATGGCATTTTTCCCAATTCAATACCAAATTATTTTCTTCACATCACTGCAAAATCTTAGACAAATTTGTTAAACAAACATCAAAGGTAGTTCCATAAACAGAAAAATCATCCATAGAAACTTCCATGATGTTTTCAATAAATTCCGAAAAAATTGCAGTCATGCATCTTTGAAAATTAGCCGGTACATTACATAGACCAAAAGGCATTCTCCTATAGGCAAAAGTGCCATAGGGACAAGTAAACGTGGTCTTTTCTTGATCACTAGGATATATAGGAATTTGATGAAAACCTTAGTAACCATCCAAGTAACAAAAGTATGAATGCCTAGCTAACCTTTCAAGCATTTGATCAATAAATGGGAGAGGGAAGTGATCTTTCCTTGTTGCCTTATTTAACTTCCTATAATCAATGTACATTCTCCAACCGGTTACTGTCCTAGTAGGGATTAGTTCATTATTTTCATTTTGAATAACAGTCATCCCCCCTTTCTTTGAAGGATTTATGCCTTTAATATCATCAATTATATATCCTATCACCTTTCTATGCATTCTAAACTCCCTATGGAATTTCTCAGTTTCCAACTCATTCAAGATAGCGTTCACAATCATTGGATAGGAAGAGTCAGGACCAAGAAATTCATACCTCAATGTGGAAGGAAGAGGTTTTAGTTTTCCCGTAGGGGCTTCTTCATCTTTCAAATCCTTATTCTTTGGTTTCAACTCAAGTTTTTCTTTCTTTGTTTTGTTCGGAGAAATTTACGGACTACCCTCCAGGAAGCAGGCATAATTCCTTACTTCTCCTCCATGAGCATTTAAATCTCCACCAATCAAACACATTTCCAATGGGTCATCAACACAAGATTGAGTGGATTCTTCTTTCACCGCTTGGTGCATTAAGTTAACCCTGCAACAAGAATCCTCAAAAGAAGGGTATTTAATAGATTTAGCTAAATCAAATTCAACTTTATCATCATCCACAGTTAAAGTCAATTTTCCATTTTTAACATCAACAATTGCTCTTGCGGTAGCCAAGAAAGGCCTACCAAGAATAATGGGGATTTGGGAATCCTCCTCCATTTCAAGTACCACAAAATCCGCAGGAATGAAAAATTTAGCCACTCTAATAGGAACATCCTCCAAGATGCCTACAGGGAATTTGACGGACCGATCCGCCAATTGAAGGGAGATTGTTGTGGGTTTGAGTTCACCCATCTCCAACTTCTTGCAAACAGAGAGGGGCATAAGACTAACACTAGCCCCCAAATCACAAAGAGCTTTATCAAAACTAGTGTTACCAATCAAGCAAGGAATAAAGAAACTACCTGGATCTTTCAATTTAGTAGGCAATTTATTTTGAATTAAAGCACTGCACCTTCAGTTATAGCCACTGTTTCATAGTCCTCTAGCTTTATCTTATTTGACAAGATGTCCTTAAGAAATTTAGCATATGTGGGCATTTGTTGTAATGCCTCAGTGAAGGGCACATTAATGTACAATTTCTTAAGGACCTCTAGAAATTTTCCAAATTGCTTATCTAACTTGGCCTTAGCCAACCTTTGAGGGAAAGGTATTGGAGGTTGGTAAGGTGGTGGAGGGACATACTTAGACACTTTTTCACCAGGTTCTTCCTCTTCTAAGGGTTGTGTCTTAGTAGGTTCCTCATCCTCATCTACACTCTTGTTATCACTCTCCCCTTTAGCCTCAGGATCCTCAAGTTTCTTACCACTCCTTAAACTCATAGCTTTACATTGTTCATTATTTGGGTTCACTTCAGGTTGTCCAGGAAACTTGCCCGGTTGCCTTTTTGAATTGCCCGCTTGTTGGGAAATTTGAGTTTCTAACATCTTGTTATAGATGGCTAAGTTATCTACCTTAGATGTTAACTCTTTTATTGCCTCATTGACTGCCCTACCTTGTTGCCTAAATTCTTCATTCTGCTTAGTTTTAGTAGCAACAAAACTTTCCATAAGAGACTCAAGTTTAAACTTTTGTACTTGAGGATACCTCGATGCGGGTTTCCTATTACCTTGGCATTCTTGGAATTCGTGGTTCAACGTGTTGTTGTAGTTTCCGTATGAGAGATAAGGATTATCCTTCCTTACTTGGTTGTAAGGATTTGGGGGAGCATAATTTGGCAACTTCGGGTTCGTGTCATAGAAATTGTGACAAGAGTTCACTTGTTCCCCCGAAGCACTAGATCCAGGAGCAATACCATGTGGGCACTCCATTATGTCATGTCCCTGCATTCCACAAATCTCACAAACAACATTAGTAGCACCTATTGAACTCACATTAGCCTTTTCAAGCTTATCAAAGCGTTTATTTAATGAGTCAAATTTTGACATAATTAAATAATTAGTATTCATTTCAAACTTACCCCCCGAAAGCTTTTTCGGGTTATTACCTCTTTCCGAACCCCATTGGTGATAGTTGGTGGCTACGTTTTCAATGATATTGAACGCTTCAGTCAGTGGTCTATTCATAAAGGCTCCACCAGCTACGGAGTCAAGTGACACCTTCGAAGAGTAATCCAATCGGTTGTAGAAGGTATGAACTAACAACCACCTCTTGAGCTCATGATGTGGGCAAGACTCTAGCAATCCTTTGTAACGATCCCAAGCTTCGGATAAGCATTCTCCATCCTTTTGGAAGAAGCTGGTGATCTGAGTTCGTAGGTAAGCAGTCTTGGATGGAGGGAAGAATTTCTCCAAGAATTCCTGCTCCAGTTGGTCCCAATTTGACAAAGTATTAGCGTGTACTTGCTTCAACCAAGCTCTTGCCTTTCCAATCAGAGAGGAGGGGAATAACCTCAAGCGAATAACATCAATCGGGGCACCTTGAATTCTTATTGCATCAGTGTACTCCAAGAATATCTCCACATGATCAGTCGGGTCCTCCGAGGGTAATCCTCCAAATTGATGTTGCCTAATCATGCCAATTAACTGAGGCGGTATAGTGTAGTTCTCCGCCTCAATTTCTGGCCTAGCAATCCCAGATCACAATCCCCTAGCATTTGGGGCTGCGTAGTCCTTTAGTGGTTTGGTATTCGATAGATTCGCCATGAGTGGAATGGGAATCAACCTCTCTCTCTCTCTCTCTCTCTCTCTCTTTGTCTTTGTAGTCTCCTACCTCTATGAAAGGTCCTTTCGATCTCGGGGTCAACTTCAATAAGATTTCCAAAACTTTGGGATCTTTGCATAAAAGAGAAAAATACCTGCAAGAGAGAGATAGATACTCTAGGAAAATGAAAGAAAGAAAAGGAAATAGATAAAAAAATGTCCATATAAATCAATTTAAAAATTAAATTGAAATTCAAGAAAGCACAGTCCCCAGCAACGGCACCAAAAACTTGATAGGCGTGAATCCACAAGTGAACGGCTTCGTTGTCAAGTAATAAAAAGATCGAACCCATAGAGACCGTGATCTTAAATAACAATTAATTATTAAATCAATTTAACTAAACTATATTAAAAAAGATTTGGAAAAGATTTGGGTTTTTTAAAATAAGAATTAACTAGCAAATCAAATATTTAAAAACGCAATCAATTAAAATCACAATAAAATCTAATATGGGATTTTTTAATATCAAAAGAGATTTCCAGAAATTGGGTTACCAACAAGACTTCTCATGCTACTAAATTGACTACCCCTCTTGTTAATAATCAAAATTGTTTTGAAGGTGAATTTATCCTAAATAAGTTAATGTTCCCTCTCGAGATACAAGAATTGTGCCCAATTAAACCAACCCCTACTCTCATGGTAATTGAATTTAAATCGAACCCTTTAAGTTTTGAGACAATTCAGTGAACCCTTGAAGGACCGCTTCTAACTCTCGTGATTTAAGTCCTAAGTTTGATTCCTATAGATCCGATACCTAAGTTCACCGCTAAGTTCCTCCTTAGAGTATCTATGACAAGCAAATAAGTGGCCACCGAATTTACAAGTAATTCAAGTAATAGGAATCAAATCGAAAGCAAAATTGAAATTAACAAGAAACAAAACGTCAATTCATCACAATAAACAAATCTTGTGCATAGCCACAATTCCTAGAAATAAAACGACAACTCAAGCATTGCCATCTTCATAGCAATCTTAATTAACAAAAGCATTAAAAAAAACCTAATTGAAGAGACGAAATTGAGAAGAAGAGAAATCCTAGTTTTTGCCTATGGGTAACAGTCCAGAGATCCCTATTTTCGAGCCTTAGAGTCCTATTAATAATGTAGGGTAACTTGAATTCAAAGATGTTACAAAATCAGATCAAATCAGCAATTAAATTTTCAAATATTGCGCTTCACGGCCGTGATACCAGTCACGACCAGGCCGTGACAGGTTCTGACTTGGAGATGGCTTCACTGCTTGGTCTGTCACGGTCGTGACCACCATCACGGCCTAGCCGTTATCAGTTCTGCCTGTGAGGGTCTGGTTCAGTTTGCATGTCACGACCGTGATGGCCATCACGACCTGGCCGTGACCAGTTCTGAGTTTAACCTTCTTTCTTTTCAGCCCTACTCAATCATGGTTGTGATGCCTATCATGGCCAGGCCGTGATGGGCTCTGTTTGGCTCAGTTTTCTTGTATTTCAAGCTCTGCTTTCATGCAAACTCCAACATAACTGGTCCTGAGCATTTTAATCTTTAATTCCTGCACACAAACACCACAAAACCACCTTACCCGTTCCAAGGTAAAAACTCATAAAAATCAAATTAAATATGCCTAAACTATATGAAAATGCATCCAAATATGTCAAGGAAATATGAGGTGAAATCGCACTCATCAGTACATAACAAGCAGTGTTTACTGCCTCAACCCAGAAGTACTTAGT
This sequence comes from Sophora flavescens, assembly GCA_030762895.1. Lineage (NCBI taxonomy): Eukaryota > Viridiplantae > Streptophyta > Magnoliopsida > Fabales > Fabaceae > Sophora > Sophora flavescens. Next base: position 69,085,989 of record CM061062.1, on the reverse strand, counting down.
GTGACACCCTTCTACCCCGCATGTTATAAGTGCTTTAAGATAAGCAATTAATAAAATTTAATCATGATCATACTGGATACAATAAAGCATCCGTCCATGGGTAGAAAAGTCGACATGAACTAGTTCTCAAATCGCCAAAAATAAAACGAGTTTAAAAAAATTTAACATAGCAAAGAAATAAACGTATCCCAACCCCGATGTCACATACAAAGATGGTATAACCGTTCCGGAATAAATCAACGAAATACAAACTGAACATAAAAACAAGCCCTAACAATGAGTAGCGGCTCCTCAGAGTCACTCATCTCCGGGCTGCTCGTCATCCTCTGCAAGGTGCCAATCAGGCCAAACAACAAACAAATAATGGGGAGTAAGAATCATGTAATCATAATAGCAAGGAGGTAGGAAGTAAAGTAAAACAAACAAGCATGGCACCAACGTAAGCATATATCAACAACATGTATAAACATACATCAACCTCATCAACATCAAGCATGCTATGCAGTGCTATACAGTCCTACTCCGCTAAACCAATAATGCATGTGGATCCACTAAACTCGGGATGGACGACTTCGGAGTTTCATATCCACATTGAGAATCTACTCTATGCCAGAGAATCTACTCCTTGGATAGCCAACGCATCAAACCAACGAATGCCTCGTCACAGGGGTGCAAGGAGAATCTACTCCAACCGTAGATGGCCAGATCGCCGTACTCTAGGACGACCTCCCCTATGTCGAACATCACTTAACAACAACAACAACTCTGATGCAATGCGTATGCAACACAATGACCACGGACAACCATCACCTCCATAACTTCAACGAAATCAACCGAAGACATCATCGTAATTGACTGCAGCGGAATCTACCGCAGCAGACTCAACTGCAACACCTTAGACCCAAACCGTGGAGTCAAGGCCCCCACCTTGGGGCAAACTCTCGGTCCCTACGGTACAACATCAATAACACCTTAGGCCTAAACCGCAGGGTCAAGGCCTTCTTGGCCACAAGGCACCAAGGTACAGCTCAAATAACTTGCCGTAACCCAACGGTTACCAGCTTAACCATCTTAATTAATATTTAATTAAGTTATCTAGTCTTCATCATTAATTAAGTAAGTCATCATTTGTCGTTGGGGAAGATTGAGGTTAAAACCCTTGTTTAAGTCCTTAATCTCAGATTCTGTCCAGAGGGTGAGCACGGTCGTGCTTAACCCCAGCACGGGCGTGCTGCACTTAAGTGGAGCACGGGCGTGCTTCCTTTTTGAGCGCGGTCGTGCTCAGCTGCACGGGCGTGCTCGTTTGCTGCACGACCGTGCTTACTGTGCGGCCATTTTCCAGAATTCTAACCGGGAGCACGGGCATGCTCCCAATTTAGCACGGTCGTGCTCAATGCATGACAGTACTGTTCTGGGCAGAGTCTCAACACGATTCCTTAAGCAATTTTTTTAGGGTGTTTAAACCTATTAATATCAAACTAATTTTAGAACCTAATTTAACCAATTAAGGTTTTTAACATTTTAACCATCAACTCAACAGTCATAGCATCAACTATACAACCAACATAACATCAACAACCAACATCGTAATAACAACGACAATCATCATACTATCATGTTCATATCAAGGAAACCAAGATAAATATTAACAACATCTTATGAACATGGAACACATACAAATAACATACCAAAATAGCCAAGAACATACCATCACCAAACAATACAATTTAACATGTTATTCATTCATACACATAAAACAACACGGGGTTATGGGAACCCCTTTACTTTACACTAACCCCAAGCCTATGAATACACTACCCTTCTCCCCATACCTGGAATAGAGATCACCATTCAAAAGAGAGAAAGAATATTAACTAGGGTCCTGTCTCACTAATGCTTGTCTACAACCTCAAGAACGACAAGGGACAAGGTGCACGAATTTTACCTTTTCTAAAGTCCCAAACATCAAGCACAACGAACCCCTCTTCATAGCGATGTTCTCCTATCAAGAAGCAGTGAACAACGGTGCAAGAACGGGTTCCCTAGAGAGAGTTTTAGGGAGAAAACCCATAAGGATTCAAAGAGGAAGGCAAAAGGCAGTTTTCTGACTGTTGGGGTCGTGTAAACTATGTTTAGGTTGAGTCTAATGGTATATATATGAGTTTGGGTCATAATGGGTTCCTATTTCAGCCCAAACTGTATACAGTTCAGTATTTTGATCATAACTTGAGCTAAGAGTTTCAGATTGAGGCGTTCTTGGTGTCGTTAAAAAGCTCGGAGAAATATCTAGAAAATAATGAATGATGAAATCCTAAATCGGACTCTAAGATTTTAAAAAGTTCGATGGAATTTTAGCGACATATTTGGTAGTTATTCCTAGATATGATCTTTAGGAGATTATGATAAGATCTTAAGATATAAACAAAAAGAGGATGATTCTATATTGATAAGGACTCAAATATGATTGGTTGAGGGCTAAAATATAAGAATAACACTATCTCTATTTAAAGACTAAATCACACGATATCTTATCATATCATTCTTAATCGCTTATTATTAATAAAATCACATATCATATATTAACATATAAAATCAAACATTAAGAGACGCAATGTCATATTAATTCAAATAATTATATATTAATATACATATAAACATAAGGGGTGAATCTCCATATAAACATAAGGGGTTTTACAATTCCACCACCCTTATAAAAATTTCGTCATCGAAATTTCTATCACCTTAACTGGTTAAACTTTCATCAATTAGGTGCATACGTTGGGTTGAGTCCACGGACTTGGAATCTCTAGCTCCACTATGCTTCCGCTGCACACTCTGATTCCTGCTACCATTCTGTGGTTCTGACTTTTCTCCTTTACAGTTCCTGCCGAGGTGACCATATTTGCCATATTTGAAAAAGATGATGTTCGGCACCTTGCATTGATGGGTATAGTGACCTTCTCCACGTTTTCCAAATCCGACATGTTTAGGAGAATCCCAGTCATTGGGCTTACCTGCTGAGAACTGTGATTCCTTGCCACTCACTTGAAGTCTCTGCCGATGACATTGTCTCACCTCGTTCTTCTGATCTTAGTCCTTACTGCTCTGGTTCTCTGAACTTTTACGGCTTGCGATCCTGGCCTCGTAAGCATCCTCGAAGATTCTGTACTTGTTCACCAAGGTAGGAAAAACTTGGATCTCCTGATAATAAATGGCTTGCTTTCTTTCTTCGCTCTACCAACCGCAGTCGTTGGATTAACTCTCAAGGACAAACGATCACCTTCCTGGAATTTGAGCGCCTTCCTCCTTTTGTCATGGTAGCTCTTTTGCATACTATGTGCCACTCTCATATTTTCCTGAACCATCCCGATCCTTTCTGTTGTTTCCTGGACAATCTCCGGCCCTAGCACCACACTATCACTAGGTTCACTCCAACACAAGGGTGTCTTACATCTCCTCCCAACTACCAGATTGTTCTAGAACACAAGCTCTCAACAAGTCCTCTAAGGACTAATGGTCCTAGCAGACTGCCCATCAGTCTGCGGGTGGTAAGCTGAACTAAGCCTAAGCTTTGTCCCTAAAGCATGCTGCAAACTCTCCTAGAACCTGGAGGTAAACCTCGGGTCTCTATCTGATACTATGCTAGAGGGTACACCATGAAGCCTAACTATCTCTTTGATGTACAACTTGGCTAACTTCTCTAAAGGATATTCCATGTTCATCGGGATGAAACAGATAGACTTAGTCAATGTATTCACAACAACCCATATAGCCTGAAAACCAGCTAGAGTCCTAGGGAGTCCAGACACAAAGTCCATGGAGATGCTATCCCAGTTCCATTCTGGGATACTTAAAGACTGTAACTTACCTGATGAGTTTTGGTGTTCTATCTTAGCTTTCTGACAAACCAATCACGCATACACAAACGTGGCCACATCCGTTTTCATCCTAGGCCACCAAAACATCCTCTTAAGGTCTTGATACATCTTGGTGGCACCTGGGTACACACTTAACCCACTCCTATGTCCTTCTTCAAGGATCAACTTCCTAAGCTCAGGAACATCCGGTATGCACACTCTATCCTTAAACCTAAAGAATCCATCACTCATATCCTTGAAACTAAGGTCTCTACCCCGAGCGAGCAATTCTCGTTGGTCTAAAATAAACTTATCTAACTTCTGACCCTCTCTAATCTGATCCATCAAGCTGTTGGTAACCTTCAAGGTACCACACCTAATACTCTTAGGGGTAAACTCACAAGCTAGACTAAGGTCTCTAAACTCCTAAATCAGATCCATCTCCCTGACCATCAAAGCGGAGATATGTAAGGCTTTCCTACTTAGGGCATCAGCCACCACATTGGCCTTTCCTGGATGATAGGTCAGCTTGAAGTCACAGTCCTTTAAGAACTCCATCCACCTATGCTGCCTCATATTCAACTTCTTTTGATCAAAGAGATACCTTAAACTCTTGTGATCACTAAAAACCTCAAACCTTGATCCATACAGGTAATGCCTCCAGATCTTTAAGGTAAATACCACAGCTCCTAACTCTAGGTCATGGGTAGGGTAGTTTTTCTCATGGGGTTTCAACTCCCTAGAAGCATAAGTAACAACCTTACCATTCTGCATTAACACTCCACCTAACCCTTGATTAGAAGCATCGTAATAAACCACGAAGGGTTCACTAGGATCTAGCAAAACTAACACTGGTGCTGATGTCAACCTATCCTTAAAGGTTTGGAAACTCTGTTCACATCTAGAGTCCCACACAATCAATTGTCCTTTCTTGGTGAGACAGGTTAAGGGTAAAGCTATCTTAGAGAAACCTTCTATGAACCACCTATAATACCCAGCTAACCCCAAGAAACTCCTAATCTCGGTCAAAGACTTCGGTGCTTCCCACTAACGCACCGTCTCAACCTTAGCTGGGTCCACAACTATGCCACCCTTAGAGATGACATGTCCTAAGAAGCTCACTTCCTCTAACCAGAACTCACACTTAGACAACTTAGCATACAATTGCTTTTCCTTAAGGGTCTGCAAGACAACCCTCAGGTGTTCCTCATTTTCCTCCTTGCTCTTGGAGTACACTAAGATGTCATCTATGAACACCACCAAAAACTTATCCAAGTAAGAGTGAAAGGTCTTGTTCATGTAATCCATGAAGACCGTAGGAGCATTGGTCACACCGAAGGTCATAACCAAGTACTCATAGTGACCATATCGCTTTCTGAATGCCGTCTTCCAGATGTCCTCGGACTTAACCCGAATCTGATGGTACCCTGACCTCTAGTCTATCTTAGAAAAGACGCAAGCGCCTATCAACTGGTCCATGAGATCATCAATCATAGGGAGGGGATACCGATTCTTTATGGTCACCTTGTTGAGCTATCGATAGTCGACACACAACCTCATACTACCATCCTTCTTCTTCAGCAACAACATAGGTGCTCCCCACGAAGACACACTAGGCCTAATGAATTGTTTCTTCATTAGGTCTTCCAACTCTTCCTTCAACTTAGCTAGCTCTAGAGGAGACATCCTATAGGGTGCTATGGAGATTGGCCCGGTGCTAGACACTAAGTCTATGGAAAACTCAATATCTCTCTCTGGGGGAAAGTTATAAACATCCCTCAGAAACATTTCAGGAAAGTATCACACAACAGGCAAGCTGGCGACATCAGGAGGGCTCCTCTCTACTTCCAGGGAAGCTATAATCATGTACACTTGGGCATCGTCTTTCGTCGAAGCTTGAACTTGGCTGGCAGAGAGAAGGTCCGGATTCTTAGCCTCCGTTGGAGTTCCAAAAACTAAGGTCTTATCAAAACATATAAAAGGAACATGGTTGGAAGATAACCAGTTCTTCCCAAGAATAACATCGAGCGGTTTTAAAAAAAGTAAGCGCACAAGATCAGCTGCAGAGTTCATATTATCAAGAGATAATAGAACAACCTTCCTAAACACAAGAAGCACCCAAAGGCTCCTTGGATCGTTCAAGCCAAACCACCAAATGCAGTAAGTCAAACCAAAGCAAAGCTATAGGTACTTATTACCACGTAACATTGTCTATATAAATATAGACTATTCAAACAAGAGTAACACAACAAACTCGAGACAGACTCATACCACATCCGGACATGGTCGAACTACTCTGATACCACTAAATGTAACAGCCTTCTACCCGCATGTTATAAGCACTTTAAGGTAAGCAATTAATAAAATTTTGTCATGATCATACTGGATAAAATAAAGCATCCGTCCATGGGTAGAAAAGTCCACATGAACTAATTCTCAAATCACGGAAAATAAAATGAGTTTAAAACAATTTAACATAGCAAAGAAATAAACCTATCCCAACCCCGATGTCACATACAGAGCTGGTATAACCGTTCCGGAATAAATCCATGAAATACAAACTGAAAACTAACGAACTGAACATAAAAACAAGCCCTAATTATGAGTAGCGGCTCCTCAGAGTCACTCCTCTCCGGGTTGCTCGTCATCCACTACAAGGTGCCAATCAGGCCAAACAACAAACAAATAATGGGGAGTAAGAATCATGTAATCATAATAGCAAAGAGGTAGGAAGTAAAGTAAAACATACAAGCATGGGACCAACGTAAGCATATATCAACAACATGTATAAGCATACATCAACCTCATCAACATTAAGCATGCTATGCAGTGCAATGCAGTCCTACTCCGCTAAACCAACAATGCATGTAGATCCACTAAACTCAGGATGGACGACTTCGGAGTTACATATCCACATTGAGAATAAACTCAACACTGGAGAATCTAATCCTTGGATAGCCAACACGTCAAATCAATGGATGCCTCGTCACGGGGGCGCAAGGAGAATCCACTCCAACCGTGGATGGCCAGATTGCCGAAATCTAGGAAGACCTCCCCTATGTCGAACATCCCTCGAGAAAAACAACAACTCCGATGCAATGCGTATGCAACACAATGACCACGGACAACCACCACCTCCATAACTCCAACGGAATCAACCGAAGACATCAGCGGAATCGACCGCAGCGGAATCGACCGCAACACCTTTAACCAGCGGAATCTACCGTAGCAGAATCGACTGCAACACCTTAGATCCAAACCGTGGAGTCAAGGGCCCTCCCTTGGGACAAACTCTCGGTCCCTAAGGTACAACATCATTAACACCTTAGATCCAAACTGCGGGGTCAAGGCCCTCTTGGCCATAAGGAACCAAGGTATAACTCAAACAACTTGCGGTAACCCAACAGTTACCGGCTTAACCATCTTAATTAATCTTTAATTAAGTCATCTAGTCTTCATCATTAATTAACTAAGTCATCATTTGTCGTTGGGGAAGATTGGGGTTAAAACCCCTGTTTAAGTCCTTATTCTCATATTCTGTCCATAGGGGTGAGCATGGTCGTGCTTAACCCCAGCACGGACGTGCTGCCACTTCAGTGGAGCACGGTCATGCTTCCTTTTTGAGCACGGTCGTGCTCAACTGCACGGGCATGCTCCTCTGCTGCACGGCCGTGCTTACTGCATGGTCATTTTCCCGAATTCAAACTGGGAGCACGGGTATGCTCCCTGTTCAGCACGGTCGTGCTCAATGCACGACTGTACTGTTCTGGGTAGAGTCTCAACACAGTTCCTTAACCAATTTTTTTAGGGATTTTAACCCTATTAATATTTAACTCATTTTAGAACCTAATTTAACCAATTAAGGTTTTTAACATTTTATCCATCAACTCAACAGTCAAAGGATCAACTATACAACCAACATAACATTAACAACCAACATCGTAATAACAACAACAATCATCATACTATCATGTTCATATCAAGGCAACCAAGATAAATATTAACAACATGTCATGAACATGGAACACATACAAATAACATACCAGAATAGCCAAGAACAAACCATCACCAAACAATACAATTTAACATGTTATTCATTCATACACATAAAACAACACGGGGTTATGGGAACCCCTTTACTTTACACCAACCCCAAGCCTACGAATACACTACCCTTCTCCCCATACCTGGAATAGAGATCATGATTCAAAAGAGAGAAAGAAGATTCACTTGGGTCCTAGCTCACTAGTGCTTGTCTACAACCTCAAGAACGACAAAGAGACACTTTGTTTCATCTCTAAGATCAAGAAATTAAAAGGAAAAGGTCAATAACTTGAAAGAAATAATACAAGGGACAAGAACGGATTAGTAGCGATGTTCTCCTATCAAGAAGCAGTGAATAATGGTGCTAGAACGGGTTCCCTAGAGAGAGTTTTAGTGTTGAGAAAAACCATAAGGATTCAAAGAGGAAGGAGGGAGGCAGTTTTCTGAGTGTTGGGGTCGTTTAAACTAGGTTTAGGTCGAGTCTAATGGTATATATATGAGTTTGGGTCATAACAGCTTTTTCAGCCCAAACTGTATACAATTCGGTATTTTGACCATAGCTTGAGCTAAGTGTTTCCGATTGAGGCGTTCTTGGTGTCGTTAGAAAGCTCATAGAAATATCTACAAAATAATGAATGATTGAATCCTAAGTCGGACTCTAAGATGGTCAAAAGTTTGATGGAATTTTAGCGACTGATTTGGTAGTTATTCCTTGATAGGATCCTTGGGAGATTATGATAAGATCTTAAGATATAAACAAAAAGAGGATGATCCTATATTGATAAGGACTCAAATCTGATTGGTTGAGGGGCGAAAATCTAAGAATAACACTATCTCTATTTAAATACTAAATCACACGATATATTATCATATCATTCTTAATCTCTTATTATTAATAAAATCACATATCATATATTAACATATAAAATCAAACACTAAGAGACACAATGTCATATTAATGCAAATAATCATATATTAATATACATATTATCATATGCAATAATATAAACATATATATATATATATATATATATGTGTGTGTGTGTGTGTGTGACATAGAAAACATATATATGCAAGAACTAACACATATAAACATAAGGGTGAATCTTGCGGTGTTACAATTAGGGAGTTTGCTCTCATTGACCATTGTTCGAGCCATCTCTTGTAGAGATCTGTTCTTCCTTTCTGCTACTCCATTATGCAGAGGAGTTCTAGGAGTAGATAAGTTGTGAGAGATACCATTCTCTTCACATAATGTATTGAAGTGCTCATTTTCAAATTCTCCCCCATAGTCACTTCTGATAGCTGAGATACAGATTCCCTCCTCATTTTGAACTTTATTACAGAATATAGAGAACATCTTGAATGACTCATCCTTGTGGGTTCAGAAGAGTACCCATGTATATCTAGAATAATCATCGACTAAGACAAAACCATATTTCTTTCCTGCCTTACTAGCAATACTAACTGGACCAAATAGATCCATATGCAACAACTGTAAAGGTCTAGAGAAAGATACTAGTTTTTTGGATTTAAAGCTAGATTTAACATGCTTTCCACATTGGCAATAGTCACATAAGACATTCTTTTTGAAATTTACATCTGGTAGACCTTTTACAAGTCTGAACTTCTGAAGCTTAGATATCTGTTTCATACTAGTATGTCCTAGCTTCTTATGCCATACCCAACTTTCATCTTCTCTTGACACAAAACAGGTCACATTTTGATTAGTCGAATCAGTTAGATCTATCTTATAAAGATTTTGTTGCCTGTTTGATGAAAAGAGAACTTTGCCATTAGTGTCCTAGACTATGCAAGCATTCCTAGTAAAGGAAACATTATATCCATTATCACATAGTTTACTTATGCTTAGCAGATTATGTCTAAATCCTTCAACTAAAAGTACGTTAGAGATAGATGGTAGATGTGATTTCCCACAAATTTTATCTATCCCGATGACTTTTCCTCTTTGATTTCCACCAAAGGTAACATGTCCACCTTCTTTAGGTTGGAGGTCTGGGAAAATAGAATTTTCTCCTGTCATGTGTCGTGAGCACTATCCAGGTACCATGATAGATGTGTTTTTTGTCCTATTAAGGATATCTGCAACAGGAATAATCAAAGCTTTAGGTACCCATATTCTTTTGGGTCCTTTTTTGTTAGTTCCTGAAGTTTGTGACAACTTCTTTCTTGAGTGAATACACTTAGACGTGATATGTCCTGTTTTTCCACAGTTTTTACAACTACTCTTATAAGTAATGACCTTATCATAAAGAGTTTTAGATTTTTGTCCTAAGACTTTGTTAGATACTTTATGATATGTTTGGTAAATGAATCCTATACCAGTTTTATCAAGAGAGGGTTTCTGACTTGCTAACAACTTAGTCAGGTTATCTCTTCCATGGACAAAACGGGCAAGATCAGAAGTGAGCTCTTCATCCTTCTGTTGAAGTTTGAAAACTTCTTCAGATTGTGCATCTTAACTGTGATCTTAGTCTTAAGCGTTGCAGCTTTAAGCTTGCTGTTTTCCTGAGACAGTTTGTCACATTCATGAGTCTTATGTTCATGCTCATTTAGGAGTTTCACATATTGCCTCGTAAGTGTTCTAAAAGCCTTGGTTAAACAGTTAGATTCCTCAATGAATTCATCATAGGCATCTTGCAAATCCTTAAAATCAGAAATTACCTCAGAGTCTGATTCAACATCAGCCATGAGACATAGATTTGTTTCTTCGCCTTATGCATCTTCATCAGATGAGTTGCCATCAAGATCTTCCCAAGTTTCCACCATCTCTTTCTTTTTCTTTTTATAGAACTTTTTGAAGGGTTGCTTTTGTAACTGAAGACATTCAGATTTTAAGTGTCCTGGCTTCTTGCATTCATAGTATACAATAGAGCTTTTGTCAGAACTATTGTTCTCTTTGAAGAATTTTTCTTTGTTGAACTTCTTGAAAGGTTGATCCTTTCTGAAATTCTTCTTCTTCCATAACTTTCTCATTTTTCTAGTCAGTAATGAAATTTCATCATCACTGTCTAAGTCTTCTTCAGAGGCACCTGACTCTTGATTTGATTCTTCAACCTTTAGAGCTTTTGAAGATCCTTTTTCTGACTTGAGGGCAATGGTTTTTCCTTTCTTATTTGTGCTATCTTCATTCAGCACCTGCTAATGAACTTGTAAAGTTCCAAGAAGATCACTTATTTCAAGAGTTGTTATATCTTTGGCTTGAGTTATTGCTACAACCAGAGGTCTCCACTATTTGGGTAGACTTCTTAGAATTTTTCCAACTTTCTCAGCATTGGTGTAGATTTTTCGCTGTGACTTCAGATTATTTGTGATAGTCTGAAATCTTCCTATCATTTGAGAAATGCTTTCTCCTTATTCCATGATAAATACTCATACTTTTGTACAAGCATGTTTATCTTTGTTTCTTTTACTTTTGTTGTTCCTTCATGAGTAACTTTGAGAGTATCCAAGATTTTCTTAGTAGATCCATATGCATGGACCTTTTCAAATTCTTCCTGACTGAGAGCACACATGAAGAAATACCTTGCTTTATGATTTAGCTCCCACTTAGTCTTTTCTACTGCAGTCCACTGAGCTTTGGGTTTGTCAGTGTCATCATCATTCATTGGTATGAAGGGACATCAATGATAATATCCCATAAATTAGAATTTGTTGTCATGATGAACCATTGAAATCTTTCTTTTCAATAAATGTAGTTTTCTCCATCGAAGTAGGGAGGTATAGCCATAGATGCTCCTTCTCCAGCATGACTCCCGCGTGTGCTAGCTCCAGCTATCATGATGTCTGTTCAATAGGATCTTTCCTCAACACTGTTAAGTGCTAAACCTAGAGGTTAAGCTCTGGTACCAACTGAAATGAACAGATATAAAACACTAGAAGGGGGGTTGAATTATGTTTCATGTAATTTTTTGGAAAACGTTGCTGTTTATTCTAAAAGACACAATGATGCGTCTGATAAAAAGGAGATTCACTTTTCAACCCGGTTAGCACAGTTAAAATAAAGTGAACTAAAATATTAAGCTAAGAAAAGGAAACACAGAGATTTATACTGGTTCACCCCAAACCTTGGGTTACGTCCAGTCCTTGGCTTTACCAAGTATTTGCACTATAACAGATCAGGTTACATAAGGTATTATTTGCACACCTAGCCTCCGGAGGCTCAACTAACAAGTATTTTTGCACACCTAGCCTCTCCAGGCTCAAACAAGTATTCTTTCTTCCAGCCTCTACAGGCTTTACAAATAGTAAGAGTTTGAATGAAGCAACAGCTTCACGGATTACAACTTTACAGATCTACCGAGTAACACTCACAGTGAATAAGTATTTAAGATAGGTGAGATTGCAATAAAGACTTAATAAATACAAATGATCTGAGCAGAGAAGTTTTCTATGAAGAACTTAACAGAGCTTTGAATGCTTGAGAGTATTGAATGCATGAGTTAATGTACCAGGTGTGTGTCTTCAATAGTATTCAAAGCCTTCTATTTATACTCAAGAGGGATAGGTCCGTTGAGGAGAGTTCTTCAGCTGAGTGTTCTTTTTTACTTCATCAATAAATGCCAACAGAGTCATTGGTCTTGCATTTAATGCTCTTGATCATTGGTGTGCTTCAAGACAAATTGAACGTATAGGTTGGCATAGCTTTCTCAGAGTGCAGTTTGATTCAGAGCAGTGTTTGCTGCTTTTTAGACATGGGCAGCACGAATTTTCTTATTTGTGCTAAGCAGATCTACGTTCAAGTAAAGTTTATTTTACTTTTTGCAACAAACATATTCTTCAAGCACGGAATGGTGCTTTATGGTTTTTGATATCGAATTTATTTATTAGAAATATTCTAATAATATTCGTCTTATTTGAATATTGTTGAAACGAGGGACTTTCAGTCATTTTGATCAAAATTTGTTAGAGACCAGGTCATTGTTCAGACGCATCATACTACTGACACATCCTTAAGACTTTGTTTCTTTGTCATGAGACTCTTGTATACTGATCTGCACACTTAATAAACATGTTAGTAACCGCTTAATGCGAATAACACGTTTAGGTTTTATTGGTTCTAAAATAGGCTTAATCGAGCTTGGGACCTAAGGGAACAAAAATCATGTTTTAAGGGACTTAAAAATAGAATTGTCTAGAGTTAGTATGCTTTTAAATGGAATTATGTGTAAGTTTCGGTCAACCTTGTTTTTATGGGTTAGAAAATTTTTTTTTGCCCGACTAAGTATCCTAAGAATCTAAAATGAGTTATAGGACTTTGGGTTAAAGAATCATGGAAACAGGATTCACCCGATTTTCGAATTTAGGGACTTTTGACCAAATTTTTGGAAATGTATATAAATGAAATGAGAAGTTTAATTTTTATGTTTAAATACATTATAATGATTCTTATAATGTGGAAAAGTGGTAGATTTGACGAGAGGAATCATACATTTGAAAATGTTAGGCTTTAGGCCCAAATCGAGCAAAAAGGGGAAAACTGTTTTTGTAAGCTTTTAAGTATTTTTTCATAAGGATTGTTTTTGAATGATTTGGTACCCATGTACTACATAAAAACCTTTAGTAAACTATTTTATCTTCGGTAAAAAGTTTTTGATTTTGACAAAAAGGAATATAGCCTCCGAGGCTTTTGTTTTAAAACAAAACAGTAAAAACCTGTTGGGGAGTCCGGGGAGCACCGGGAGCAGCAATGGGCAAATGACCAGGACCACCAAGCGACCAAGACACCACATCTCCACACAAAACCTTAAGACATTACGTATATGGGTCACCTCTCTTATATATCCTTCATTTAACTCATTCATAGCCAATGTGGGACTTAACCACTCACACTTGAATTCCAACAATCTCCCCCTCAAGTGTGAGTCTCCCACATCACTATACTTGCACCGTCGTTACCAACCAATGGGACACACCCCCTGACTCCACCGCGGTCAGGAAGACTTTCGATACAAGGATCCAATACACCTGGATCCACTCCCGTTCCCCCATCAGGCTAAACCATGGCTTTGATACCGCTTGTTGGGGAGTCCGGGGAGCACCGGGAGCAACAATGGGCTAATGACCAGGACCACCAAGAGACCAAGACACCACATCTCCACCCAAAACCTTAAGGCATTAGTTATATGGGTCACCTCTCTTATATATCATTCATTTAACTCATTCTTAGCCAATGTGGGACTTAACCACTCACACTTGAATTCCAACAAAACCCAAGTCAAAGTGACTTAGAGGGAAGGCAAGAACTTTATTAATTATGACTCATGGTAAATCAAGACCATATGTCGTAAAGTATGGATGATTTAATCTTCCATACCTCCATAAGACTTAATGGAATAAAGATGGTGTTTTCTTACTTATAAGCCAAGCAAAAGGGCTCAATGTAGAAAAGTTCAAAGAAAATGATCGTTGGACTTTTGGTCTGACCTCCATAATATGTTAGGTTTGGAAATGAAAACCTTAATACATTTTTACACAAAGATGAAACAATTGTGAGAACTTTAGCTCAGTGTAAAGGGAGTCGGTGATTCGGATCCGAGTACATCAAACATCTGAAAAGCACATCGAATCGATTCTTGAGGAATCACGAGGTTTATCTGGTGGATAGACAAAGTTAAACGCATCGCCATTGTGAAGCATCTGCTTTCCTGAAAACTACTATGTCTGCTAATCTGTAAAGTTACATTTCTTTGTTCTATTTTAACATGCTAGTATGCTACATGGATCTTTCCATCTTTGCTTATTATCACTTAATAAAGTTTAGACATATGACTTGTGTTCCTTATCGTTTTATCAGAAAATGGATCCGACTAAATGTTTTGAGATAGCCATCCATTTAGACCAGGTACAGTATCTCATCAACTTAAGAATAACGATCGAATTCACGTAATGAAGATTAAGGCATAAACTAATCATTACTAAATTGTTCGTGTGTATTTGCAGGATTTGATTTCAATCTCGCGATCATTCTACCATCGTTGGGGAAAAGGAATACCGTGTGTTATGATTATTGAAGACAAATGCGAAAATCTGTTCAATGGGAATATAGTAATCCATGAGGATCGCCCATATTTTGCAACGGACACAAAGGGTATCAGGGAGTTGTATTTGTTATCCACTGGTGCATTGGCAAAGTTTAAGTACCTTGGGGGTTCTCGCTTCTACATGTTTATCCCTTTGGAAGATTGATGAGTTTTGATGTTTTGATTAATACTTATTGATTGTGGTATGTTTTTATGTTTTGATCGTTAATTAGTACATTATTAAAAAAAAATTGTTTTGATAAACAGTTATTAAACTTGCGTTAATTAATGCATGTGTTTTCTTGATCATATTGACTGTCGTGTTTTGGATCGTTAGTACATTATATTTACGTTTTCTATTTATTCAAAAAAAAAATATTAATGTATTTTGTTTATTTCAGAAATTAAAAATCAATGGGGTAATAGTTGAAAAATAAAATTTGGTCGGTAGGATTAAGTTACAGGAAAATTTTAAAAAAATTCAAAAATAGCGACTGAAATAACGACCGAATATTAGTCACCAAATTCGGTTATCTGAGCATGCGACCAATTACACGACGACCGAAATATATAATTTAGTGACCGAAATATCAGTCGCCAATTTGCGACCGAAATACAAATTCGGTCGCTATACATTTAGCCACCATGGTTTCTGTCACCCTTTTATTCGGTCGCTGAACAACATAGCGACCGAGTTATCATGTATAGAGACAGAAATCTTTGGTCGCTAAATAGGTTTTTTTTGTAGTGTGATTCGGAATCCCATTGACCCTTTCCATCTTCAAGATACACGGCCACATCTCTTGGAGTGCAAATCCTCTTTTCAATCTTTCTCTTTAGATCCTTTCTCTGAGCATCATCCAGAAGGAATCTTTGAATAGGGACATGGGTGTTGTTTGCTATGAAGTTTCTTGCTTTAACAGGTTTCTTCAAAGCTTCTAGAGCTTAAAGAGCTTCAAAATCTCTTTCACATAATTCACCAAGTATCTTTATTGGCTTTGGTGAAGTATCTTGAGATGGTCTGTATCTCATGCACCAGCCAATCCTGTACTTTTCCCAGTTTTGTTCAAACTCAAACAGTCTTCTTTTCCTTTCTTCTTCGGATTCCTCAACACATCCTTGTTCCTTTTCTTCTTCTTGTACTTATTCTTGTTCTTCTTGCTCTTGTAAAAACAATCTAGCTTCCTCATTTTTAGGTTCACAGATCCTGATTCCTTTACTCAGTCTTTCTTCCTCCTTTCCAAAACTTCCTCCTTTCCTTTTTCTAGACAATCTTTTCTTTTTATTGAAACATTCAGACACACCAGCAAATAGTTCAGATACTACTTTAGTTACTGATGTTTTAATTTTGCAGACCTTGGTTTCTTCAGTTTTCTTTCTTTCTTGTTTTTCCCAAACACAAACTTCCTTCTTTTTACTTTTCAAAACAGAACTTAATGGTTTATCATCATCTGAGTCATCAGAGACTCTTCCAGGGGTTATTTCATCAACAGGGTTTCCAACAACAAAATCATTTCCAGATTCATTTTTCATTTCCAAATCTATAAGGGTTTTCACTGAAATAACAAGTATCTGATTCCAAACTTCAGAAGTTAAAATAGTTCACTTATTTCTTAACAGTCTTGACAAAAGCATGGCGTAGGGATAGTATGTCATTCCACTAGCAGTCTTAATCATGGGATTGAAAATAAGATCATTTATATCAACTTTTCTAAAATTGAGAAGTCGAAATAAAGCATATTTGTCACCTTTAGACACAACATTCAGAGAGCTTTTCCTAGGGGTTACACACCTAGTCAAGATGACATGTAAAAGCCTAGCCTTTGGAAGGAGATAGCGAACAAACTTACTTTCAAAGAGCTTGTCTCCAAACAGGGTGAGATTAACTTCTTCCTTATTTTCAAACTATTCCCCAATCGTCAAACATTCCTATTCCTTGCTGAGCACAGCCAGTTGCTAGAACAATGTCACGGATGTCAAAACGATGCCTTACTGCATTCACTTCTCCCGTTATTCTAAACAATTGTGCATGTCTTGAAGATGCAGAGTTTTTCCAAAACTCGTTAACAACGTGGGGGTAAACATTTTCCCTTATTATGAAGAAGTTCATCCAGTCCGCGAACTCAAGTTTTTGTAAAACGTCTAAGCTAGCCGCTTTGATTTCTTCAAACTTGACAACGTGTTATATGAGTATTCTTCTGTCTTCTGTTTCTCCCATATTGGGGAAGACAGAGAGGTTTGTTGATCTTCCTGAAGCCATTGTTGTAGACGGCAGAAGGTGAAGAGAGATTAGGGCAGAAGGAGAACAAAAGGTTGAAAATTTTGAGAGAAAGAGAGAGAGCGACGAGATGAGTCTGAAGGTGAACGGTTTTGTGTGTGATGAAGAGGTTTACGAAAAGCAATTTGCATTTATTGTACTAATGTAAGGAGAGAGAAACTAGTCGAAGGGAATGAAACATTTCCTCGTTAACTTCTCACTTTATCATTCAAGAATTTGAACTTAATGTCTTTCTCAGTCTTTAAAGAGGGTCCATGTCATATCAGACGTGTTTTAAACTAACAGACGCATTAAATCAAATATTCACACAATCACACATATGATTCTTAAAATGGATTTCTTAAATACTTACTTGTAAGTGATTTGTCAAAAATCATTGACCTCGTGTCTTGTCTCTCTTTTTCTTTGAGATGCTCTTTACTCAAATAGGAGGCTTTGGAATATATACTCTTTTTTAATTAGGAGTGGTGAGAGCCCATTTTCCAATTTCTATCAAATGTGTCTTCTTTGATCTATTCAATAAATCTGCAAGAGGGATTATAAGGTGTTTTGGTACCAATACCTTTTTGGGTCCACTTTTGTTAGGTATTCTAGCCTGTGATGACTTGGCTTTTCACTTGTGAAAGCACTTGGACGTAATATGTCCGGATTTACCACAAAAAGTACATGATATATTAAAAGAAGGTTTAATAGGAATTTTCACATTATCTGAGAGTTTATCATATACTTTATCATGCTTCTCTTCAATGTAACCAATACTAGTTTTGTCAAAATTAGACCTTTGACTTCTGAGAAGTTTCATTAAGTTGTTCTTGCCATTGACAAATCTAGCAAGATCATTAGTGATCTCTTCAACCTTTTGTTGAAGTTTGACAACTTCTTCAGATGGTAGTGTTTCAGTAATGATCTCAGCTTTAAGCATTTCTGCTTTAAGCTTTTTGTTTTCTAAGATTAGTTCATTAATGTTAGGATTTTTCTGTTCAAGCTCCTTAGTGAGCTTCACATACTTTTTCTTAAGTTCTTTAAATTATCAAGAATACAGTTGGATTCACTGAGAAGTTCATGATAGGCATCTTGTAAATACTCAAATTCATAATTTACCTCATAATCTGAGTCAGTGTCTCCAAGTAGACATTTGAACTCTTCATTTGATTCCTTGTCCAGATCTTCCCAAGTGATCGTCTCTTTGAGAGGTGGCATTCTATCACCTGCTATTCTGATTGCTGCTTTCTTAGTTCTTATTTTATTCCAGAATCTTCTCATCTTTCTAGTTGCTTCAGAAACTTCTTCATCTTCATCATCATTTTGAGAGTATTGATCCATTGATGTTTTTGAAGATGGAAGCTTGTCAATATTGTTAACAGATCTTTCTTCAGATGTTTCTTTGACAACGGCATCTTCATCATATAGTTCTTCAAGTCTAATCCAGATATCTTTGGCTGTTTCACAGCTACTGACTTTATCATATTCAGATCTTCTAAGAGAACAAACAAGGAGATATTTTACTTTGGCATTAAGTTGAACCATATTTTTGTGATCTGATGTCCGTCTGCTTCTTGGAATAGTATTTACATTTTCATCAGTTGGACTGTAAGGACCTTGAGATATGATTTCCCATAGATCTATATTAGTTGACTCTACTTATAATCTTTTCCATTTAACATGGGTGGTTTACTCAGATATGTACCATAATTGTACATACTGTTGCTTGAGGCTGCTTCACTTGCCATTCTTCAAAATCTTTTCCTCTACACTGTGAGGTGCTCAACCCAAAGGCTAAGCTCTGATACCAACTGAAATGGCACAAAACAACACTAGAAGGGGGGTTGAATAGTGTTTTCGAAAATCATAGTTTAAAAAGCACAAAACAAACTCAGTGAATGAAAGTATCTCTAAGAACAGACTCCTTTCACTACACACTGATTTGCAACTATATAACACACCCAAGTTATTTAATTAACACAGTCAAACAAACTGAATAATAAAGTAAAGGATAAGGAGAGAATATACTCAGAGATTTATCCTGGTTCACCCACAACCTTAGGCTACATTCAGTCCTTGGCTTAACCATGTTTTAACACTATAACTAATCAAGGTTACAGACGAGTATTATTTGCACACCTAACCTCTCCAGGCTCAACCACAAGTATTGTTTGCATACCTAGCCTCTTCAGGCTCAACCACAAGTATTGTTTACACACCTAGCCTCTTCAGGCTCAACAAGTATTCTTGAAACAAGCCTCTTCAGGCTCAGAGAGTTTAAGAGAATTTTGAAGCACAACTTCAAAGTTACAAGGCAATTCAACCAATATTTAAACACTGCACAGAGTGAATGTGAACTTGGAACTTGGTGAGCTGCAGATGAGTTCTTCTTCGAATAATATTCAAAGTGTGAAGAAGATAAGTGAGCGATGAGAGCTTTCAGCTATTGATCTACAAGATGTGTTCTTCTTCGAGTACTATAGCTTTTCAGTTATTGAGAGATTTTCTTCTAGTCTTTCTGTTTATAACAGCATCACTTCACTTGTATATATTGTCTCTTCTTCTTTATCTAGTTATACTTGACCAAAAAGATCCGTTGAGATGCATTTGAAGGTCTTCAGCTTTGTCCTTTGAGAGATAGTTGTTCTGACCTGACAATAAATGCTTTGAAGAACGTTGAAGATTCCTTGCTTATAAGTGAGTAAAGCAGATATACTTTACAATAGCTTTTGACAACGTTTTTTCCTTATTTGTGCAACTCATAGAAAAGCTCAGATAAAGTATCTTTTCTTTTACTATCATAAGGAATGCTTTCTTGTAGCTTTGCCCTTTTTGTCTTTTCTCCTTTTTATGATTTCTATTGAAGATAAGAAATATATTGATAAACTTCTTTTAAGTTTGACTAACTCTATTTCAAATCGCTCTTCACCTTGACTCATATATTTGAGTGAATTCTTCATAGAGAGATTTTCTTCTTGTCGCGTGCTTCAATATCACATAAGTGGCTTTTGCACTTCACATCTTCTAAGTTTGAGGATGTTTGAATATTTCTTAAATCAAACATGTTAAATTGATAGAAGAGTGATGCTGACTTTGTCAGAGGCACATACGCATATTGAGAGATCAATATTCTTTCCTTTGAGCGCTTTCCATATTGGTTTGAAGGTACCATATAATCTTGATCTTGATCATATCTTTGTCTAAAATTGAGATATTGGTTGTCAAGTGAGTCTTGGTAGATTGATCTGACAAAATGAAAATTCTGATTTTGTCAGGGACTCGGACGCATATTTGATTTTTTCTTGATCAGATTTTGGTCTGTAAACTTGATCCAAATCTTCTTTCAACTTTCCTTTAGAAGATAGTGTTTGTATTCCTTGAATACTTTGATCATTACTCTGACTGATCACTTCATGCTTCTTTGGTCTTCAACATAGTCAATCAAGTAAGAATGAAAAGTCTTCCATAAGAGTATTGCTTGATTCTACTATTTTGTTTAATCATGATCAAGTAAGTCCTTTTTTTCTTTAGCTCTCCGTATATATGACAATCATAGATTGCTTTGCTTTGACACGGCTTCAATACTTGTGAGACTAAAAGTCGTATGCTTCAGTCAGTCAGTCTTCAGATGCATTGTACCTCAGACGCTTGTATGCAACCATGTGATTCTTTCAAAATCTTTTGTTGACTTATCTTGTTTATGATACAAAGCTTTGGCTACACAACTCAAGTAGATGATTAGCAATGTTCATATGGTTCAATGTAAAATCAATTACTTAATGTTTGAGTTCATCAAAACAAACAAGGGTCACAGGAGTGTGAGTCAGACGCATGACGAGTCAGACGCATTATGACTTAACAATATGATGAATGGGGACCTCACCTCATTTCCTCTTCAGTGTTACCTTTATGATCTGTGAAGATAATGGCAGCAATATCCCATCATGACATCAAACTTGAGATGGAGATAGCCCGGTTACTTGGACACATCTACAGTGGCCAATATATGTAGAAGACGTGAGGAGTACCCACGGCGTGGCGATATGTCTTCATTAGTTGTTTCTTATGTGGCATATTTGGACCCACTTATAGAGAGTTAAGAACCCAAAGATGGTTTTTGCATTGGATATACTCTAACCCTTTGTTTGGATTAGGAAAGAAGCAGGGAAGAAAGAAGTAGGATATAAAGAAGTAGGAGAGTAGTGAAAATGAGTAGATTTTAAGGTTGTTTGGATTTAAAGAAGTTGGAGAGAAGTAGAAGAGAAAGAAAAGTTGTGTTTTCTCTCCACTCGTTTGATTGGATAGAAAAGTAGCAAGGAAGAAAATGGATTTTTGTTATAGGGACATATTTACCCTTATTATATATATATATATATATATATATAATATAAAGAATAAAAAAAATATGTATTTATATATTCTGATCTTTATTAATATAATCATATTAAAGTTTATTATTAGTGAACATTCAGCACAACACCATAAGAAAGGATTATGGTTCTAAATTCTCCTATAAGCAACTCTCTCTCTCTCTCTCTCTCTCTCTATATATATATATATATATATATATATATATATATATATATATATATATATATATATATATATATATATATATATATATATATGAAAAATTGTTCAACGAGTGGCTACACAACATTTCTTTGTTTCTTTGTGCCTGCTCTAGTGCTCCCTAACCAGCATGAGATAAAGAAAAGACAGGGTTAGAGAAGTAACTCCACATCACATCCTCTCTTCTTCTCGAGAAATTTCTTCACTAGAGGAGATATTTATTTTTGAGTGGGTCCCACTAAAAATTTCTCTCTTCCATATTTCTCTCCCTTCCCAAACTACAAAAAATGGCTTTTCTCCCCTTTTTTCTTTGTTATCATTTTCTCTCTTCTTAAATTCTCTTAAAACAAACATACCATAAGAGAAGTCTAAGTTGCACTTAACATGCCCCAGAAAATCTACACATCTAACTGGTCCTGGTCGGAAAATCTACACATTTAATCTCATACCTCCCCCAGCCAAATACTTTTTTTACGGGTCTTTAACTCCACATCTAACTGGTCCCGATCGGGTTAGCCTGCCGGTTCGGGAAACCAACTCATCGTTTAATTTTAATTTTATCTCCTAAAATTAAATATTTACATTTTTTTTTGCTTGAATTCTCTTGTTGGACATTCATTTTTTATTGCCATTGTGGCTCAGGTGCTTATGTGCTTGCATCCTTCGAACCTTGGGTGCTTTTTGTTATGACTTATGCGAATTTTGTTATGACTTAGGGTGCCTTTAATTTGTATAAAAATAAGAGACATGACAGCACAAGAGTACTTTTGTCTTTGGTTTAAAAAATGGTTATGGGACAAAACGATAGACAAAGGACATCACAAAAATCCATATTTTTATCCCTCACCAACTATTATTTCTCCTCAAGTAATCTCTCTTCTCTCTCTCCTTTCCTCCCTCCTTCCCCCCTCTCCCATAAAACTAAATGTTATATATGAAACGTAAAACATAGTTATATTATATTTATAACATAATATTATCAAAAATACTTATATATACATAATATAATATTATATATAATACTTATTTAATATACTATTATATTTTATTATATATTATAAAGGATATTTAAGTAAATTTTATATTATTTTACTTATGTTGTCTATTATCTACTAAATATACGCGACAAAGAGTTATGTTGTGACTCAATTGTCATATGTTGTTTTCCTTATCTTGTACCTCAATGTGAATCAAACACATCCTTGAAGTGTATATATATCATTATTTCGGATATGTTAGCTAAGTCAACAATGTATTGTTGTATAAGTAATTGAGTATGATGTTAATCTTTACACTTTGTTAGGTTGTAGGAGAGAAAATGAGAGAGGAAAGAAAGGGGAAGGAAAGAAAAATGGTGGAAAATGAGAGGATTGTTTAGTCGTTTGGTTTAAGAGAAAGTGAAAAGAGGTGATAAGCGATGGTCAATTCAGTTTTTGAAACATCCAGGGGATAGTGGGCGACAGGAACAATGAAAGAGCGGCAACACTCTAGGAAGAATTGAGCTTTACCGGTCATATATTGTCTTTGAGCCTTCTTCTTTTCAGCATTGTTCCCAAATATGGCTAGTTAAACCTTCTTCAGAGAAAGAATCGAGTCTTCCTTTGTCCACTAAAGGATTAGGTAACTCATCAAACCGCTTTGTGGAGCTCTTGTTATGGCAGCAATAAAACCCTCATTGATTGTCACTACTTTTTCAGTTACTTCAGCGCTGATGGATTCGTCGACTTTAATACCAACGTTTGACAGAACTCCCAAAGTTTTGTCATAGGGATGGCATGATCAATGTAGAAGAAATATTTCCATCCTTGAGCCTCGACTTCTGTAGTAACGTCAAATCCATAACTTTTGAGCTTTTCAAGATTAATTTCCTTGATTGGTGTAATGTTCCGAGAAGAAGATTTGGTGGCCATTGAGGGAAGTTATTTTGAGAATGAAGTAAATGAATGGTTACTGATGTCGCACTGAGGATGCGCGCTCGTGCGATTCCGGCAAGTGTACCGGATTGCCGTCAAGTAATAAAAGATATCGAACCCACAGAGACTGTGTTCTCGAATCGCAATCGGTTTTCGAATCGATTAGATCTGGACTTTGTAAAAAGGATTTTTATGTTTTGAGTGAAAATGATTTTGAATTCGAAATTAAAAGATAGATGAGCAGAGAACAATTAAAACAGAAAACAAATGTTTTTGGGGTTTTAGATTTAAACGGATTCCTAGGGATTTGGGTTACCTTTGAGGCTGTTTATGTTGCTAATCTGATTTACCTTTGTTGATTACCAAAATTGCCTTGAAGGCGAGTTTATCCTCTGATAGCTTAAGCTCCCTCTCGGGTTACAAAAGCCGTGCCCAATTGACCCGACCCCTACTCTCGTGGTAGTCGATCCCAGATTAGACCCTTTGCGCTTCGTGACAACTCGTTGCTCCTCGAGGGACGGCTTCTAACTCTCGTGATTTCAGTCCCAAGTCTGACTTCTATAGGTCCGACACCTAAGTTCACCGCTAGGTTCCTCCTTAGAATGTCTCAGTCATGCAAATAACCTAAGTTCACCGCTAGGTTCCTCATTGGATCATCCACATCTCACAAACCAGTGGCCGCCGGGCTTTACGAGTGAAACACCCTAGAAATCCTAAGTTCACCGCTAGGTTCCTCCTTAGAACGTCTACGTCACGCAAATAAACGGTTGCCGAAATTTATGAGTGATTAACACACTAGAAATCAGATCTAAAATAATAACGAAATCAACAACGATTTTACATCAAATCAACATCATTTACAAACCTCGGGCAGGGCCCTAGTCCCTAGAAACAAACTACTACTCCAGTCTTACCATGGAGATGACAAGCTGGGTTGACAACATAATAGAAAAATCAGAAAATCAGAGAAGAGAGGAGAAGAGGAGAAGAGAGATCTATGCCTAAGTCCTAGTTGTTATGGATCATCCAATGTGTGATGTTGTGTGTCCTCAGATCTGATGCCTTGATCCTTATTTATAGAAATGGGGAAGTTAGAGTCCCAAACCAACTCAAAATCTGATATATTTCGGTTTCTTCAGGTCCAAGTAATGCGCGTCACGACCGTGATGGCCATCACGGCCAGGCCGTGACGGTCTCTGCTTCTGGTACTTCTGGAAAATCCATTAGTTCGCTACACGAACATATTTCTCGCGACGCGAGTGCTCCTTTTGTGGCCGTGTTCTGAATTACGGCTGGGCCGTGATGTGCTCTGACTTGTGGTGGTTTTGGGTCACGGCCGTGATGGCTATCACGGCCAGGCCGTGACAGACTCTGACTTCAGCCTTTCTTCTTTTTCAGTTTTGCTCGATCATGGCCGTGATGGGCATCACGGCTAGGCCGTGATGGGCTCTGTTTGGCTAATTTTCTTCAGTTTTAAAGCTCCATCTTCATCCAAACTTCATCATGGTTGATCTTGAGCAATTTACCCTTGATATCTGCAAAACAACACACGAAAACCGCCTTACCCGTTCCAAAGGAAAATTAACCTAAAATCTAATAAAAATATGCCTAAACTACATGAAAATGCATGCAAAATGATAGACAAAGATGATGTGGAATCACACTCATCAAATCACCCCAAGCTTAAATCTTTGCTTGTCCTCAAGCAATTACTCAGGCCATAAGATAATTCAATCAAAGCATGGATAGTGAACAAAGAACCCTAGAAGCTAATCCAAGTAATAGACATTTTTAATAAGCACTCAAGAGATAATCAAGTTGAAGTCCAATTAGAACCTTAGGTTTTTTTTTTCAAGTTCATGTCCTCACTGATTTGGGCACTCATCTCACCTCACTCAAGTGTTTTAGGGTATATGACAATTCACTCAATTTCCTCAAGGAAAATATTTTACCATAGGCTTGACTATTAACCAAATCTCTACTTTATTTATGAAAACACTTAAGAATCAAGAGGTCTTTTCCTTTGGTTGTAATGTGGCCATGGGATTTATTGTAAGGTGGGAAAATCAAGGAAAGGGAATTTCAAGAAGGCTAGACAAATCATCAAACATTGCAAAGCATGACACCTTCTAAAATACCTTTTAGGGGACTTTGATTTACTTTTCCACCTTTCTTACTTCTATTATTTTCTTTTTCTTTTTTTTTTTCTTTTCATTTCTCACTTTCTTTGTCATCCCCTTCTCCATTTTTTTTTCTCGTTTATTTCATGTTATTTGTTTGGAGAAGGGGAGCTTTTTAGCATCAAGAGAAATATTTTCATCCCATTCTTTTTCCAACTACCATTTTGCCCTTTTTGTAATACTTTAAAAGGTGCCATACCAAGCATTATTTATCAAAGTAATTCAAGGTACCAAGAAAAGTATTTTATCTTTAGGCTCAAAATTGGGCAACTAAGGGGTAGCATTTATCATTCAAAGTTGGGAGGCCAGAAAAATACCTAGTGCCTCAATCATTTCCAAAAATGTTTTCAGAAATTTTTTTAAGTTTCAAAATGGTTTCAAGTCAAGTTCTAGAAAATACAGTCCAAGAGGAATTACAACACTCTATCACAAGAAATGGGGTAGATTTAGTGAATACCCCCTTTGGCTCAAAATCTTACATTTAGTAGTTCAAAAATCAGTGAGGTACACAAGCTTAAGGAACCACATGCTAATTATCAACTATCAAATGACTATCTCAAGAAATTTCATCTTTAGCCATATCACAAGAATAATGAAAAATTGGGTTCAAAATTCACTATCTCAATTCATTTGGCTCCAAGTTCTCACAATCGGATGCATGTTCTAAGTGAGGGGCAATCTAGAGAATGTGATCATACCAATCTATGCCTATGTGAATGCAATATGAATGCAACAATGCAAATGCGAAAATAAATACCCTTACCCCAAGCTTGATTACTTACATTGTCTCCAATGTAAATAATCAAGTCGGAGAGAGGAGAAAAATGGAACAACTTACCGAGTCGGTAGCGGGTGTTGACTTCACATTTCAGTCAAAACTTGGGTAGAAATTAGTATCACGGCCGTGAGGCTTATCACGGGCATGCCATGATCGTTTCTGGTCCTCAGGAGTTGCCCTGTCACGGCCGTGATCTACATCACGGCTAGGCCGTGATGCTCTCTGACCTCGGCATCCTACTCATCATGCCCGTGATGGTTGTCACGGCTTGGCCGTGATCCTTTCTGTGCTCTTGTTTAGTTCATCACGGCCGTGACCACTGTCACGGCCAAGGCGTGATGGCCTCTGACTTTATCTTTTTTATGCTCTTCTTCTCTTTCTCAACCTGAAAACACTAGACAAACCCTATTAATGATATTTCTGCCTCTTGGTCTTCTCAAATTATTCAAGAGGTTAATTCAAAAACAAAAGGAAAAAGGGAAAGAAAACTTGGGTTGCCTCCCAAGAAGCGCTTATTTATGGTCTTAAGCTTGACCATACTTCCTTAAATCAACCGGGGTCGGCTGGGCGTAGAAGTGAAGGCACACTTCTCTTCCAAGGAACTCCTTCAAAAAGCCGTTTATGCTCATACGGCCAATAATGCTTCCGCTTCGCTCTTTTCTCTCGGAGCTTCCTAGCCTTCCTTCCTCCCGGCGGAAGTTTTGTTTCCGCATGGACAGCAACTCCAACTCCATCACTGCTGGGTGCATCATTAGCCTTGTATATCTTCGGAGTTGCTTCCATGTTAAGTTCTTTCTCTACCGCTGGAGACTTTACATCAATTCTGCACACATGGCTCTCAAAAGGAGGGTTGTTATAAGAGTTAGTCAACTGAAAATTTACCCTACCTTCCTCTACATTTAGAGAGAGTTTACCATTCCTTACGTCTATTACTGCTCCAGCGGTTGCCAAGAATGACCTTCCTAAAATGATGGGGAATTTAAAATTCCCTTTCATGTCCAATACCAGGAAGTCGGTAGGGATGAGAATTTTCCCTACCTTTACAGGAACATTCTCTAGTATGCCTAGAGGAGTCCTAGTTGAGCCATCCGCAATTTGTAAGGGGAATTTGAATGGTCTCAACTCTTTGCTTCCCAACCTTTCCATGATAGTGAGGGACATCAAGCTCGTGCTAGCCCCTAGGTCACATAAGGCTTGGTCAATTTGCAGTTGTTCGATCGAGCAAGAGATGGAGAAACTACCTGGGTCTTTCAATTTAGTAGGCATTTTAGTCTCTACATCTACTTGCTTTTTCCTGACCAACCTTTGTGGGAAAGGTATCGGGGGTTGGTACGGTGGTGGAGGGACATACTTCGGTTCTGGCTCTTCTTTTTCGCTCGTGTCCTCCTCCGGTTCCACCTCCATTTCAGCTACCCCCACCCCAAGCTTATCATCCCTCAAGTGTATGACATTGCAATGCTCATTGGGATTTGCTTCGGGTTGCCCCGGGAATGTACCCTTAGGTCTCGAGTATGTGATGGCTTGTTGGGCAATCTGGGTTTCTAGCATCTTGTTATGAGTTGCTAAGTTGTCTACCTTAGATGCTAGCTCTTTTATTGCTTCACCCACTGCCCTTCCTTGTTGTCTAAACTCCTCATTCTGTTTTGTCTGAGTTTCAACAAAACTTTCAAATAAAGTCTCGAGTTTAGATCTTTGCACCTGAGGATACCCCGGTGCTGCTCTCTTATTACCTTGACCCTCTTGGAACTCATGATTAAGCGTGTTGCTGTAGTTGCCGTAGGAGAGGTAAGGGTTGTTCCTTCTTTGGTTGTGGGATTTGGGGGAGCATAGTTAGGCAACTTCGGGTTCGTATCATAGTAGTTGTTACAAGAGTTCACTTGTTCACCCGAAGCGCCGGATCCATGAGCGATACCACGAGGGCATTCCATCATGTCATGTCCCTGCATTCCACAAATCTCACAAACAAGGTTAGTAGCACCTAATGCACTCACATTAGCTCTTTCCAGCCGATCAAAACGTTTATTAAGTGAGTCTATCTTTGACATAATAAGATCTGTGCTATTTACCTCAAACTTACCCCCCGAAATCTTATTCGGGTTATTACCTCTTTCGGATCCCCATTGATGGTAGTTGGTGGCGACATTCTCGATGATGTTGAATGCCTCAGTGAGAGGCCTATTCATAAACGCTCCACCGGCTGCAGAATCTAGTGACACCTTCGAAGAGTAGTCTAATCCGTTATAGAAGGTGTGCACTATTAACCACCTCTCGAGTCCGTGATGTGGGCAAGACTCAAGCAGTCCCTTGTATCGATCCCAAGCTTCCGATAATGATTCTCCGTCTTTCTGGAAGAAGCCGGTGATCTGGGTTCTTATCTAGGCCGTCTTGGATGGAGGGAAGAATTTCTCCAAGAACGCCTGCTCCAGTTGGTCCCAAGTGGTCAAAGTGTTAGCGGGGATTTGCTTAAGCCAGGCCTTCGCCTTTCCAGTGAGAGATGAGGAGAACAATCTCAAACGCACAACATCGACTGAGGCTCCATTAATCCTAATTGCATCGGTGAACTCTAAGAATGTTTCTATATGATCGGTCGGGTCCTCCGAAGGCAATCCTCCGAATTGATGTTGCCTAATCATGTTGATTAGCATAGGTGGTATGGTATAGTTTTCTGCCTCAATCTCTGGCCTTGCAATCCCAGTTCGCAAGCCTCTCGCATTTGGGGCTGCGTAGTCCTTCAAAGGTTTTGTATCCGATTGATTTGCCATGAGTGGAATGGGACTCAACCTTTCTCCCTCTCTTTGTAGTCTCCTACGTCTATGGAAGGTCCTCTCGATCTCCGGATCAACTTCACCAAGGCTCCCAAGACTTAGCGATCTTTGCATAAACACACAGAGAGATGGATACAATAGAAGGAAAAGATTTTTTTTTATTTTAGAAATAAAAATCAAATAAAAAGAAAATGGTCCAGAAAAATCAATTTAAAAACTAATTGAAATTCGAAAAGGCACAGTCCCCGGCAACGGCGCCAAAAACTTGATGTCGCGCTGAGGATGCGCGCTCGTGCGATTCCGGCAAGTGTACCGGATTGCCGTCAAGTAATAAAAGATATCGAACCCACAGAGACTGTGTTCTCGAATCGCAATCGGTTTTCAAATCGATTAGATCTGGACTTTGTAAAAAGGATTTTTATGTTTTGAGTGAAAATGATTTTGAATTCGAAATTAAAAGATAGATGAGCAGAGAACAATTAAAACAGAAAACAAATGTTTTTGGGGTTTTAGATTTAAACGGATTCCTAGGGATTTGGGTTACCTTTGAGGCTGTTTATGTTGCTAATCTGATTTACCTTTGTTGATTACCGAAATTGCCTTGAAGGCGAGTTTATCCTCTGATAGCTTAAGCTCCCTCTCGGGTTACAAAAGCCGTGCCCAATTGACCCGACCCCTACTCTCGTGGTAGTCGATCCCAGATTAGACCCTTTGCGCTTCGTGACAACTCGTTGCTCCTCGAGGGACGGCTTCTAACTCTCGTGATTTCAGTCCCAAGTCTGACTTCTATAGGTCCGACACCTAAGTTCACCGCTAGGTTCCTCCTTAGAATGTCTCAGTCATGCAAATAACCTAAGTTCACCACTAGGTTCCTCCTTGGATCATCCACATCTCACAAACCAGTGGCCGCCGGGCTTTACGAGTGAAACACCCTAGAAATCCTAAGTTCACCGCTAGGTTCCTCCTTAGAACGTCTACGTCACGCAAATAAACGGTTGCCGAAATTTATGAGTGATTAACACACTAGAAATCAGATCTAAAATAATAACGAAATCAACAACGATTTTACATCAAATCAACATCATTTACAAACCTCGGGCAGAGCCCTAGTCCCTAGAAACAAACTACTACTCCAGTCTTGCCATGGAGATGACAAGCTGGGTTGACAACATAATAGAAAAATCAGAAAATCAGAGAAGAGAGGAGAAGAGGAGAAGAGAGATCTATGCCTAAGTCCTAGTTGTTATGGATCATCCAATGTGTGATGTTGTGTGTCCTCAGATCTGATGCCTTGATCCTTATTTATAGAAATGGGGAAGTTAGAGTCCCAAACCAACTCAAAATCTGATATATTTCGGTTTCTTCAGGTCCAAGTAATGCGCGTCACGACCGTGATGGCCATCACGGCCAGGCCGTGACGGTCTCTGCTTCTGGTACTTCTGGAAAATCCATTAGTTCGCGACGCGAACATATTTCTCGCGACGCGAGTGCTCCTTTTGTGGCCGTGTTCTGAATTACGGCTGGGCCGTGATGTGCTCTGACTTGTGGTGGTTTTGGGTCACGGCCGTGATGGCTATCACGGCCAGGCCGTGGCATGACACTCGACTTGACCTTTCTTCTTTTTCAGTTTTGCTCGATCATGGCCGTGATGGGCATCACGGCTAGGCCGTGATGGGCTCTGTTTGGCTAATTTTCTTCAGTTTTAAAGCTCTATCTTCTTCCAAACTTCATCATGGTTGATCTTGAGCAATTTACCCTTGATATCTGCAAAACAACACACGAAAACCGCCTTACCCGTTCCAAAGGAAAATTAACCTAAAATCTAATAAAAATATGCCTAAACTACATGAAAATGCATGCAAAATGATAGACAAAGATGATGTGGAATCACACTCATCAGTTACTTGGTTTATCGGAGAGTGCTCTTTTTTATAGAGAAGACATGCAAAGAATAACAGCCATGCGTTTTCGAAGAGATATCGTAAATAGAACGTTACAACATTAATGGAGATGAAGAAGAGGAAGATGTACATGCATTCGTGCGTTTTAAAAGAGAAACCATTAATATACACTAGTGCAATAAGTGCTTTTTACGTAAGTTAAAATTGATTTTTTACGTCAGAATACTGACTGACGTAACTACAGCTGACGTTAAAAGTTAAACTTTTAACGTCAGTTGAGAACTGACGTTAGATATAACACTATTAACGTCGGTTCTTTAACACAACTGACGTTAATTTTGTCAAAATTAACGTCAGTTCTTTAAAAAAACTGACTTTAATTTTGTTAAAACTAACGTCAATTGTTATCAAGAACTGACGTTAAAGGTCTTAATTTTAACGTCAGTTGTAATAAACAATTGACGTTAATAGTGTACTGTATATTTTATAAAATACTATTAATGTCAGTTGTATGATAAAACTGACGTTAATAGTATTTTTTTTTAAAATTCAATTTTAAAATATCATTCCCCTCAGCCATCCCTGCATTCAGTAAATATCCCAGTAACACAGAATATCACACACATTACAGATCAATTGCAAAGGAAAAATGGAATAATGATCCATATATATGTATTCAGAAACAATATATATTTATTAACATAGGTTATAACTCAAAATAAATACATAAATATAAATAAAAATAAATGTATACTAAGTTTAAACTACCTATATCAATATCCCTTCGTGATGATCATCATGAGTGGCATGTACATCGTCCACCTGTGTCTCCTCGATTATAGTAGGCATGTTTGTTGAAAAAGAAGGAGTCTCAGGAATATCAAGATTTGAATCTTCATTTTCATCACTACCATTATACATGCTTTTTCCTTGGAGAACCACGGACAACCTTTTGTTAGAAGGATCAGTGATGTAGAACACTTGTTTTGCTTGGGAAGCCATTATGAAAGGCTCATTTATATGACCTAACTTGTTGAGGTCTACCAATGTGAACCCCAATTCGTCGGTTTGTACACTACCATTACTATCAACCCACTTACATTTAAATACCGGCACCGTAAGCTTAGTGTAATCGAGCACCCAAATATCTTCAATATATCCAAAGTAAGGTCTCGGTCTTTACGGGTTTTGTGTCCTTTGCACTAGAGAAGTGCATTGCTTCGGCCACGATCATAACCCCACTATTTTGCATGGTACTCTTGTTATCTTGTTCCTTTGTATAAAAGGAAAAGTTATTTATGTCGTATCCGCTCCAACATATGACGTTGAAGTTAGGCCCACGTGCTAGCCATTTTACGTCATCAGAAGCGAAGACTACCATCCTTAAGCATTTCTTCCTTGAACCATCGTAAGAAAGTCTTGTTATGCTTGTTCAACAACCACCTTTCGCTCATTCGAGGATTTTCTTGATTGACTTTTCTTTTATGTTCAAATAAGAAAGGCTGAACACGTTCGATGTTGTTCAATACATACAAATGTGCTTGAAGCACTTCCTCCCGATCCTTCCTATTAATTCTTAAGCCATGTGTACCCTTACCTTGACATCTGATCTCATCATGCCGAGGCTTAGGAACCCCTATAGGATCCGTGTTATGAAGGTAGTCCGAACAAAACTCAATAGCTTCTTCTGCAACATACCTTTGAACAATAGATGCTTCCGGACGATGAGGATTCTTCACGCACCCTTTCAAGATCTTCATGTAGCGCTCAACTGGGTACATCCATCTTAGAAAAACCGGCCCACATAATCTAATCTCCCTCACCAAATGAACAATTAAGTGAACCATTATGTCAAAAAAGGAAGGAGGAAAATACATCTCCAATTGGCACAAGATTGTAGCAGCCTCAACTTCCAAGTCATCCAACATACGGGGGTCAACGACTTTGCTACATATAGAATTGAAGAATGAGCACAACCGAGTAATGGCATGTCTCACATTTTTTGTAGCAATACCACGAATAGCAACGGGCAGAAGTTGTTGCATCAAGATGTGACAATCATGAGACTTCAAGCCAACCAATTTAAGATCACTAGAGACAAGCCTCTTCATATTTGAAGAGTAACCATGTGGAACTTTGATGCCCTGAAGACACCCGCAGAAACTTTGTCTCTCATTTTTTGACAAAGTATGACATGCTGGCGGCAAATAAGTCCGCTTACCATCCTCAACAACTGGAGCTAACTGCTCTCGTATACCCATAGCAACGAGGTCGAGACGAGCATTCACACCATCCTTTGTCTTGCCCTGAATGTTGAGAAGCATCCCGATCATACTATCACACACATTTTTCTCCACATGCATCACATCAATGCAGTGTCTGACATCAAGCTTGCGCCAGTATGGAAGATCAAAGAATATCGACCTCTTCTTCCATATGTTTTTCTCAGCAGCTTTACCTTTCTTTTTGGACTTGCCGAACATAACATCGATGTCCTTTACCCTCTGATAAACCTGCTCTCCAATTAAGGCCGCCGGTGCTTCTTCTGTGTCTTGGCATCCATTAAAAGCTTTTTTCATCTTACGATATAGGTGATCACGTCTAAGAAATCTCCAATGCCCAAGGTAAACCGTCTTCTTTCCATGATGCAACTGAGTTTAGCATGTGCCTTCTTCACATATAGGGCATGCTTTATGCCCCTTGACACTGTACCCGGACAAGTTACCGTATGCTGGAAAGTCGTTGATGGTGCAAAATAACATGGCACGAAGCTTGAAAGTCTCATGAGAATACCCATCAACTACATCAACACCTTCCACCCACAGCGTTTTCAAGTCTTCAATCAAGGGACCTAGATAAACATCTAAGTCATTTCCCGGTTGCTTTGGGCCCGAAATCATCATAGACAACATCATGTATTTGCGCTTCATGCACAACCAAGGGGGCATGTTGTAAATTACCAACAGAACAGGCCATGAACTATGAATACTACTCATGTTACCATAAGGATTCATTCCATCCGTAGCAAGTCCAAGCCTTAGGTTTCTTGGCTCATCGGAGAAATCCGGAAACATAGTATCGATATTCTTCCATTGAATAGAATCAGCAGGATGACGAACCTTTCCATCACGTTTCCTCTCATCATTATGCCATCTAAGATTCTTCGCATCTTTCGCATTGGCAAACAATCGCTTGAACCTTGGAATTATTGGAAGATACCACAACACCTTCGCAGGAGGACCCTTTTTTCTCACATCATCAAGATCATCATCATCATCACCACCCTTCACTTTGTATCGTGATAACCTACATTTGGGGCAATCGTGATTGTCTTCATGAACACCAGTGTACAATATGCAATCATTGGGGCATGCGTGTATCTTCTTATACTCCATACCCATAGGACACAATACCTTCTTGGCCTCATAGTTACGGTCAGGCAATGTGTTGTCCTCCGGAAGCAAGTCTTTCAACACTTCAAGCAATTCCGTGAAGCTTTTATCGGTCCAACCATTTCTCACCTTCACACAAACCAATTTTAGCACCGCCGACAACCGTGTATGAGTAGTACACCCTGGATATAAAGGCTTATCCGCATCATCGCACAACCTATCATACACATGAGCTCGATGAAAAGATTCTTGTCCAATATCACGGATCATGTCCTCTACTCGATCATCCTTCATATCTACGTCAACGTCCTCACGTTGGGAGACACTCGCCGTACTACTCAACAACACATCACCATGCCATATCCATCTTGTATAACTCAAGCAAATCCCTTCACAAATCAAATGAGTACGTATATCCTTCACCGTACATCTCCTCGTATTCAAACACTTGACACAAGGACAACAAAACATTCCATTACTATTAGGAACATTCCTTTGAGCAAATTCTATAAATTCTCCCACCCCCTTCAAATACTCAGCACTAGTACGCTTACAAATCATCCAACTACGATCCATAACTAGATAGGTCTTGTAGATATACAAAACATATATCCAATATAAGGACAATACGGGAGATTGAAAACTATAGTTTTTGAAGATTGCCAAGCTCTGGTCACGGCCTGGCAGTGATGTCCATCACGGTCGTAACGTGCCAACTGAACCAGACCATGCCATCAAAGGCAGAACTGATCACGGCCTAGCCGTGATGAGCATCACGACCGTGACAGATCAACCAGCATAGCAACATGCACTCAAAACCAAAAATAGAGACGTACATTCCAAACAACTCAAACTCACGGTTTCAAGTTTCAACTACTGAGACTACAGTTTCAACATACACTCAAAACCAAAAATACAAAAATGTGCCCTAAATACTCACCAGAAATAGGTGCTCGGGTGGTGGTTGGGAGGAATCGCTCGAGTGGTGGCCAACGTTCGATGTGGTTACTGAGAGCAGAGGGACAAGGAGAGTTAGTGCGCGGGAAGGGGAAAGAGAGATGTCAAAGAAGCCCTCGCGGTGGTTGCGGTGGAGATGAGCTCGCGATTAGGGTTTTGTGCTGGGTGAGAGCGAGAGTGAGGGTTGAGAGTGATCTAGGGTTGAGCGTGATGAAAATAGAAAAGAGACGTACGTACAGAGCGAAGTTCAGAAGGCGCGCGAGTGTAAACGTTATAATCAAAAAGCAAAAAATAAAACAACATTTAACGTCAGTTTTATTAAACAACTGACGTTAAAATTAATTGTTTAACGTCAGTTGTATTAAACAACTGACGTTAAATATTAATATTTTTTTAAAAAAATACTTTTAACCTCAGTTGTTGAATTCAACTGACGTTAAAAGTTTTGTGTAAAAATCATTATCTATATAAAGTACCATTATTCTGTATCAGTCTGTAATACTGCCTCTTCTTTTCCTCTATATTTCTATTCCTTCACAAAATGGCTCTGAGACCTGTGTTAAGAGTGACAACAGGGCATATAGGGACATAGGATTATTTACGTCAGCTATTTATTTAACTGAAGTAAAAATCACACTTTTAACGTCAATTGTATAAACAACTGACGTTAAAAATAAATATTTTTTATTTTAAAAACACTTTTAACGTCAGTTTTATTCAACAACTGACGTTAAAAGTGTATAAGTTTTTGCAAAATTAAAGCATTCATTCCTTTGACTACTCTGATATTAAATTACCCATTACTGCTGTGCTACTTACTCATGCACATTGTAACCTATAATCCTCTTTATGAGCACTAAGTTTATACCTAGCTAGACTTAAAGGTCTATTTCTTCCTATTCCTTCGGGCGTTCTCTTTTCTGCACGTTTATAATATATGATTGCCAACTCCCAATGCGCCTTGGAACCTAATGCTCTTAATGATCAATTTAATTTTTTAGTAACTTACGACGCCTAGTAACTTCATCCCCTACTCCTATAAATAGCTTCCTTCCTTCCTTTAATTTCTCTGCTTCACAATATGGCTCTGCCATGGAGATTAACTTCATCAGTAGTCTTTCTTCCTATACCTAGACTTAAAGGTCTCTGTCTTAATGGTCAAACAACTTCTGAGTTTGAGTAAATCACATTACAAGGGTGATAAGGGTGTGTAAATCGCATTATGTGAATTGCACACACCATCATCCTTCTGGAGAATCAGCAGCTACAGCTCCAAAACCTCAGCTTTGGAACCAAGTGACTGTTCCAAGAATATTGCTGAAACAGATCGAGTGCACCCTTCACTCTGCTTTGGCTCCAAATTGATTGTGGTTTCAGATGGAGCATCAAGGACTTCAAGTAAGGGAGGAGATGCATTCAATATCGGAGTTTCTGAGGACAGGACTGAGAAGAAAATGATGTTGAAGCAGAAACTTTTTTATATTTTAGTGGTATCTTGCTGAAATTTTTTATCTTTTAATCATGTAATTGTAACTTATGAATCGCTTCAATGAGATACGATTTGATTATACATATATAACTTGTTTTATGTTAAGTGTTTATTTATTTTAATTTTCACAAGAATTTGTTTACTAATTCATCAAGCTAATTAATTAAGATTAAAAATAAACTTTTTTTTAAAAAAGATTAGAAATAAACTGCACTATATCTGGAGTGATGATCTGAGTTAAGAGTGACAACAGGGAGATGACAACGAAAGAAAGATAGGAATGAGTTGATTATTCATGTCAGTTATGTATTTAACTGAAGTAAAAATCACACTTCTAACGTCAGTTTTATAAACAACTGGCGTTAAAAGTGTTAATAAAACACTTTTAGCATCAATTCATTAAACAACTGACTCAAATAGTGATTTAATATTTACAAAACTGCCACCGCCTCATTTTTAACGTCAGTCCTTAAAACAACTGACATTAACAATGAATTAATGAAGTCTGATATTTAAAAAACTGCCACCGCCCCCTTTTTAACGTCTTGTTTTTGGTTAACTGACGTAAACCTTTACCGTCTAATGTATATTTTCCACTAGTGATAAGTTAATACATTAGTGGAGATGGAGAAGAGGAAGTCAAGAAGATGGGCAGTCGTGTTGTCACTTGGTATCATTCTCCAGTGAAGCGCTTTTAAATGTATAATTTTAAATAAAGTTTCTCACACAGCACGCTCTCTCAAACTCAAACTCTATCTCCCACTATTATGCTATCTCTCCCTCTCTCGCTTGCTCTCTCTCCCACCTAGTAACTAACTCTCTCGGTCTTCCCTAGTAAGTCTCTTAACCTTTGTCATTTGAAATACTTAGGGTTACTTTTAATAAATTCATTGCTGTTAAATGGCTACTTAGGGTTACATGAGTTAGTTAAAGTTTCTTCACCGTACGTTTACCAGAAGCTTCTATTGGAAGATTCCCCTTAGCAACCTATGTGTTTTATCTAGTTAATTTACTTCTTTAACCTTTTTTAACCAACATGTGTTGGTAATTTTTTTTCTATATATAGGTTGAGTTTGGAAGGTCCATGATGATTATCACGCGGTTTCTTGAACTTTTTAAGAAATTCCCTCTCACTGAGAAGTTCCGATTGGAAGGTTCAAGACTGTAAGTCCCCTAATACGTTTTAGTTTTCCTCTTTAACCTTTTTCCAAATTATGTGTTGGTAATTAATTTTTTAATTATGCAGGTTGATTTAGACACAAGAGTGGAACTTGCTTCTTTTTACTAGCTTATTCTCGATGACAACACGACATTAGTGAAGTGAAGGTTTGTCATTGTCCTTTCATATCTTTTTCTTTGTTGGTGTAAGCCCTAGTGGCCAATCTGTTTTGAATAGATCATCATTTGTATCATTAATTTGATCATTTATTTGATATATGAATAATGCATTCAATTATTATGTTATTAGTTTATAGTATAATACAATCCTTTGAATAGGCAGTTCATTCATTGAGATATTAAGTACGTTACTTAATCGTGAGACCTCATTGAATAATAGAACGCTATTCTTAAAATATTCGTAGTCGAGTATTATTATTAATTCGGACGACAGTAATAGATAGAGACTATTGTGTGAGTAGACTAATGACCATATCTCACGGGTCATGGATATGTGATATCAAGTCGGCACACATGCATAAATATTAGGAGCAATATTTATACTAGATGACCCACTGTGAGAATACTTCATAATAGTTACGTAAGTGTCATAAGTATTCTCACGGCGACCATAGTGAAGTAGTCGTTCGACTTGAAATCACTAAGATTCCTACATGAGGAGTTGTAGGCTTTAATGCTATCAAATGTCACGTGTAGTGATCATAAAGGTAGTTATTGGGCCTGCAATAAATCATGTTGAGGAGTGTGAGTGATGTAGACAATATTCGTCCCTCCTACATAACAGAGGTAATGCCTTGGGCCCCTCGATAGAGTGAGACGTTAAATATGCGTGACCACGCGGAAGTAGGCCAATATGTGATATTGGGCCCGATTGTAATTACACGTCTACTCGGGAATCGATGAATAAATAATTGAACATAACAAGGAGTAAGAAGTAATGATGCACGATAAATTTTGATCGCGATAAGGCTAAAATCGGATCACTAATACTCTTGTTAATTTGGTAGTAATGATGCATTGCTAGATGTCGCTCATTGTTTATAATATTTAATATTATAGTTAATATTTAATATTATTGCCAACTTAGTGGGAGACTACAGGGTCACACACATAGAGCAAACGCGAAGTAGTTAAATTAATTAAATATGATTTAATTAATATAAAGGACAATTGAGCTTGTAGTGTACAAAGCCCAATAGGTAAACATTTAGGTCAAAGGGAGCTGCTAGCATATAAATAGGCTAGTGCTCTCTACTCTAATCATGTCTTGCTAACCGTGCTTCCCTGTAGCCATCAGCTAGCAGAAGACGCATTGGTTTAATGATCAATGGCCCTGGTACGCGCGTGAACTATGTTTCAAAGAAAAAGGAAAATGATTTAATTGGAAAACTGCGCAATTCATTATGCATATGTGAATGCATATTGGAACGTGAATTTTGATCAAGTGCCATTGTAATTTACAATGTTTTGAACAGTACGCGATATGCTATTATCAAATTGAAATGGTCCTTCATGTACAAATTGTTTTGGAAGGATGAGCGTGAAAGTGTGAAACATGTCACCCTGTGCACATTCACCATTTTTTTTTCAAATTAATTCAAAAATTTTGTTACAAATAGATACATAATTCATTTTGAATTCATGTGTATCTTTTGGTTAAAGTCGATTAATGAATTGGTTTACTAAATATATTTACACGTGATATTAAAGGATTTGGAAATCATAAAGCAATTGATTTTGAAATTGTTGAAATTCATGGCAGCAAAATTGAATAATGCAGAGTAAGGAAGAAGATGGAAATATGCATATGGCATTTTGCCTTGAACAATCAAACGATTGAAAGAAACTAAGAGAGGTATTACAAAGAAAAATGAACTCTCTTCATAACTAAAGAGTACATTGCTGCTAGCTATATACAAGTAAATCTGACTAACTAAGAAGCAACAGAAAACAGAAAACTAACTGCTAACAAACTGCTGAAAACAGAAAATTAACTAACTAACTAACTCTACCAGAAAACTAACTGTTAATTAACTGTTAAATATGGCATGTGATTAAATAGAAAACTTCAACACCCCCCCTCAAGCTGGACTGTGAATATTGAACATTCCAAGCTTGGAGCATAGGTTTTTGAAAGGACCTAAGGATAGGGGTTTTGTTAGAATATCGACAACTCTCTTCTTTGTGGATCGAATAGGCAGCAAGTGCAGAATGCCTTCTTGTATCTTATCTCTTACTAGATGGCAATCCATCTCTATATGTTTGGTCCTTTCATGAAATACCGGATTGAGGGCAATGTGTCTTGCAGCTTGATTGTCACAATAGATGATTACTGGTGCAGAGTGTGGAAATTGTAAGTCATTCAGCAAGTAGAGTAACCATTGGGCTTCACAAGTAGCTTGAGCTAGTGCCCTGTATTCGACCTCAGAAGAGGACCTTGAAACTGTTGGTTGCTTTTTACTTTTCCAGGATATTAGGGATGAACCAAGGAAAAAACAGTATCCTGTGATTGATCTTCGAGTGTCCAAGCATGCACCCCAGTCCGAGTCACTAAATCCTTTTAGTGAGCAATCATTTTCAGCAGGGAAGAACAAGCCTTCAGCAGGAGAACCCTTGATGTATCGAAGTACTTTCAAGACAGCTTGATAATGTTGTGATGTAGGACAGTCTAGGAACTGACTTAATTGACTTACAGCAAAACAAATATCAGGTCTTGTATGGGTGAGATATAAGAGCTTGCCAACCAATCTTCTATAGACTGTGGTATTTGGCAAAGGGTCCCCTGAACCTTTCTGTAGCTTAAGAGTACTATCCATAGGTGTGTTACTTGGTTTGGCACCAAGTAATCCTGAATCATTGAGCAAGTCTAGAGCATATTTTCTTTGATTAACACTGATTCCTTTATTGGATCTGGCAACCTCAAACCCGAGAAAGAACTTCAACTTCCCCAAATCTTTGATGCTGAATCTGTCATCTAAGTATTGTTTAACTTGAGTAATTTCTGAAATGTCATCACCAGCCATCACAAGATCATCAACATACACCAGGATGGCTGTGAAACCCGAGGAACTTCTCTTAGTAAACAAGCTATAATCAGATTTGGACTGACAATACCCACGAATGATGAGAGATTCAGTGAGTTTTGCATTCCATTCCCTGCTTGCTTGTTTTAAGCCATATAGTGACTTATTTAGCTTGCAAACCAGAGATGAATCATGGACTTGGAGTCCTTGTGGCAGCTCCATGAATACCTCTTCATGTAAATCTCCATGGAGGAAGGCTGTGTTGACATCAAGCTGTTCAAGATGCCACTTGTTTGCAGCTGCTAATGAGAGAAGAATTCTGACAGTGGTCATTTTGACCACTGGACTGAAGGTTTCCAGATAGTCAATCCCTTCAGTCTGTGTGTATCCCTTTGCAACTAAACGAGCCTTGTGTCTTTCTATGGTGCCATCTGCCTTCTGTTTTGTTTTAAAAACCCATTTGCAGCCGACAGTACTTTTTCCAGGTGGTAATCTGGTTAATGTCCATGTGTGGTTCTTCTCAAGTGCAGTCAGTTCTGAGTTGATAGCATCTTGCCAATGTGTATGTGTTATGGCTTCTTGAAAATTCTTAGGTTCAGTGATAATAGACAAGGCAAGTGAATACTGTCTATGTTGATCTGACAGTTGATGATAGGATAGAAAATTGGATATGGGGTATTTGCTGTTAGTGTCAGGTGGTGCAGTTTTGGTGGCAAGGCTGCAATGGTAGTCATTGAGGTAGGATGGACTTCTTCTGATTCTGG
This sequence comes from Sophora flavescens, assembly GCA_030762895.1. Taxonomy (NCBI): domain Eukaryota; kingdom Viridiplantae; phylum Streptophyta; class Magnoliopsida; order Fabales; family Fabaceae; genus Sophora; species Sophora flavescens. The sequence continues at coordinate 69,043,872 of CM061062.1, read as the reverse complement.
TGGAAACTCTAATAGGATGAATTTGATTCGGTTGATCAGTAATTTCTGGTTCAGACAAAGGTTGAATATGAGGCTCGGGCTCAGGTTGAGATTGTTGATTTGGAGATTGAGGTTGAGGTTGAGGTTCAGCAATGTGGTTAGACTCAGTGTTGTGATTAGGCATTTGTGGTATGCATTCAAAATCAAACAGGTTTAGCTGAGTAACTGAGGGTAATGTAGGAGGCGACTGAGAAATATGTGAGGGTTGTGTAATACAGCTGATAAAAGGATAGTTGAACTCATAGAACTGCACATTCCTGGAGATGAATATCTCCCTTGTTTTTAGATCATAAAGCAAGTATCCTTTGATTCCAGCTCTATAGCCTAAAAAAGCACACTTTCTGGCCCTGCTGTCCAGTTTCTTTCTGTTTGCACTAACTGTGCTTGCATAACTGAGGCATCCAAAAGACCTTAGATGTGATAAAACAGGAAGTTTTCCATGCAAGATTTCATAGGGCGATGCATTGTTGAGAAACCTTGAAGGAATTCTGTTGATCAAGAAGACTCCATGTGCAACAGCATAGTTCCAAAAGGTTTTGGGAAGTCCTGCTTGAAACATAAGTGCCCTTGTCATTGCAAGTATATGTTGATGTTTTCTTTCAGCAATGCCATTTTGCTGAGGTGTTTCCACACAAGAACACTGGTGCATAATGCCATTTACTGCTAGAAACTCCTGCAGATCTTTGTTTGTGAACTCAGTTCCATTATCAGTCCTAATTGCTTTAATCTTGGCTTCAAATTGGTTATGAGCCATAGCAGTAAAGGACTTTATTAAGTTTCCAGTCTCTGATTTCTGTTTCATGAAGTAGATCCAAGTATGCCTGGACTTGTCATCAACAATTGTTAGAAAATATCTATGACCATATATAGATGGCCAAGCCAAGGGTCCCCATACATCCATGTGTACTAGATCAAAACAGTTGTCAGACTTTGAAAAACTATCAGGAAAAGGTAGTCTCTTTTGCCTAGAGAAATGACATACATCACATGGTTTATGAGGATTAATGGCCTTAATGAAAGAATGAGATTTGTGTAAAACTGACATTTTATTATGTGATAGATGGCCTAGTCTAGTATGCCATACATATGAATCAGAAGTTTGAACATTATTAACAACACTGTTAAGCAAAGAAACAACAGGAACAACAACATCTTTATGAGACAAAGCAACTTTATGAGTGGATAGAACATATAGTCCTCCCTTAGGTTCAGCTGCACCAATCATCTTCGATGAGATGGCATCCTGCATTAGGCATGCAGACTGAGTGAAAATGAGTTTGCAATTCAATGAATTTACAAGCTTTGACACAGAAATCAAGTTGAAACCAAAAGAAGGTATGTAGAGAACATCATTTAAGAACAGATTTTCAGAAAAGAAAATGGTTCCAGCAAACTGAGTTAAGATCTTGGTACCATTTGGCAATTTGACCATCACAGGTCTGATTTTCCTATAAAACTGAAATTGAGACAAGGTGTGACAGATGTGATCTGTGGCACCCGTATCAAGGACCCAACTAGAACACTTGACATCATTAGAAACAGTGCATATTATACCTGATGCACGATGGTTAGAGGAAGTAGGCAGTGTGGTTAACTGATTTACTATCTTGGGCTTGTCACTATGTTCCAGCATAGCCAAGATTGCTTTGTGCTGTTCAGGGGTAAATCCCATAGGAGTTGATGCTTTATCTTCTTTGTATGATCTAGTATGTGATCTCATAGAAACTATACTCATTGAACCATCATCACTATCACTGTCTTCCACTGCACAATTAATCTTTCCCTTTCTGTAATTTGGGGGGAATCCATGCTTTTTGTAGCATGTATCAATGGTGTGGCCACTTCTATTGCAGTGAGAGCAGAATCTTTTATCTTTGCCATTTTTGTTTCTGTAACTACCTTTATCCTTTCCTTTATATCTCATATCCACAACATTAGAAATAACCCTAGGTTCATCAAGAACACAATTCATCTGCCTTTCTTGCTGAATCAACATAGAAAAGGCTTGATCTATGGGAGGAAGGGGCTGCATCAACATTATCTGAGACCTCACAGCAGCATACTGCTCATTGAGCCCCTTCAAGAATCGTATCACATAATCATTGTCTCTATACCCTTGAATAGTTGGAATTAGGTGACAATTACATGCAACTTGACACAAACATGGTGGAATTGGTCTAAAAGTTTCCAATTCTTGCCACAAAATCATCAATTCAGTGTAAAAATCTGTGATTGAAAGATCACCTTGCTTGAGAGCATATACTTGTTCTTGCAGATCTGCAATCTTGAAGACATCACCTTGATAAAACCTCTTCTTGAGATCACACCAGACCGCATGTGCTGTGTTCATCCATTGAACACTCCTAGCAATCGAAGGATCTAGGGCATTCCTGATCCAAGAAAGAATCGTGATGTTGCACCTATCCCAAGCTCCATACAGCGGATCATTCACTTCTGGTTTCAGAATTGTTCCATCAACAAATCGCATCTTGTTCTTTGATCTCAATGCCAAGGACATCGCCATTGACCACTCATGATAATTGTTCTTTGTCAATTGTGTGGAAATGAGAACAGTTCCAGCACTATCACTCGCATGGAGAAAATAAGGGTTTTCATAAGGGTTGTTAACCTCAAGGTTTGCCATGATAATCAAGAACAGTTGATCGAAAGAAAAAGGGAACAAAGAGTTATGAAAAAGAAGAGAAGATAACAATGGAAACAGAGGCGCAGCAGAGCTCCAATTAATGGAGCTCTGATACCATGTTGAAATTCATGGCAGCAAAATTGAATAATGCAGAGTAAGGAAGAAGATGGAAATATGCATATGGCATTTTGCCTTGAACAATCAAACGATTGAAAGAAACTAAGAGAGGTATTACAAAGAAAAATGAACTCTCTTCATAACTAAAGAGTACATTGCTGCTAGCTATATACAAGTAAATCTGACTAACTAAGAAGCAACAGAAAACAGAAAACTAACTGCTAACAAACTGCTGAAAACAGAAAATTAACTAACTAACTAACTCTACCAGAAAACTAACTGTTAACTAACTGTTAAATATGGCATGTGATTAAATAGAAAACTTCAACAGAAATCAATTAAAATTAATTACGTGATATTAGTTTGATTTGGAAATCTATCACATTATATTATTTTGGTAATTGATTTCATGAAGATTTCCAATTTATTTAATAATTATAATAATAAATATTTTTATTATTATTGATTATCATTAAATATTTTATTTTAAGATATTTGGTTATGGCTCTAGATTATGGTGTTATTTATTTTGGATAAATACGACATGTCTGTCGTGTTTTATTTATTTAAATACGACCTACGTGTCGTATCTTTCAATTTATTTATTTATCTTAAATAAATGTAATTGCTCGAGTTGAAGAAGAGGCAACACTAAATGATGATGTCGTGAGAGAAGCTTGAGAAGCTTGCTCGATGATTAAAGATTTGTAATAATTTTTTATTTAACTTTTGCACTTTAGGATGCCATAACTATAATACATTATCTTATATGTTTATGTATGATATGCATGAAATGTATGAGATGTATGTTCGTGTATGTGATGCATGATATGTATGTCTACTTGTATGTTTTAAATATTGTATATGTTTATCAAATGTATAATAGCATGTATGCATGTATGCTAAGAGACGCCTTATATGAGATACAACGCCAGTGAGATCACTAATTAAAATTCCTTCAATTTAAATATTAGGTCTTAAATGCCTTCCGATGTGTGGCACTCGTCAAGGTCATAATAGAATAAGTGTGGGCCTGCCAAAGTAGGGCACCTTGTTTTTTTTCGGTGAGGCACGACATGTGAAATATCCGACTGCCAACCATTGGGCTTGACTTAACTAGGCAGAGTTCAATAGGATTGAAAAGGTCCTAGAGGCAGTGGGTTGACCTTTAATTCATGAGATGAATTAGAATAAGAGTTATTCACCCAACTGATCCAAGAGTTACATGAGATGTAATTGGAAAGGAGTTTCCTACCTAAATAACTAAGTTTTGGGCGATCAGCCAAAGCTGACTCGGGTCGACGATGTGAAATATGGATCTTGGTCTCAAAATAAAATCGTCCAAAGAGATTTTGAGTCAATGATGAGGGTCATTGATTTGAGTAAAATAGCAGGAGAATATTTAATAAAAGACATTATTAAATATGTTTTATCACGATACTTATATTCTTGCATGTTTCTGTATTTAAATTTTCCTTGACATAAAACACTGTAATTTATTACTGCGATTTGTCCTTGAGAAGGACAAGGTATCCATAATTAAATTTCTGGATTGGTACAAGAATTTAAGGATTGTTTTCAACTACGAGAAATGTTGGTTATGGCTTCTTGATACTCAAGAAGGGGGGGTTGAATTGAGTATGGATAATTTTAAAAACTTTTCCCCTTTTTGCAAAAATTGAAACCTTTCTTTAACTTTGAAAAGGTTTTTGTCAACCAACAAACCAAAAAGTGTTTTTGCAAGAGTAATTATCACAAGACTTGAAACTTAACAAGAAATATTAACAAAGTGATTGATTTCAGATATGAACAAACATATTATATCATTCAGGTTTCTTAACAATTGCATAAACATACATTCACCAATTAAGCAAATAAAGAGTTAAGGGATAGAGAGTAAATGCAAACCGAGATTTAATCATGGTTCAACTACCTCCTTTGGTAAAGCCCCCACATCACTGTGAGTTTCGCCCGCTAAATCAAAATCAATTACAAGATTCTTTACAAGCTTAAAACTCAGGTTCCTTCTACCCAATGACAGCTTTTCAGACAAAGCAATCTTGCAATTCTCAAGAGTCCCTTCTACTCCAGTCAATCTACCAAAAGTCCCTTCTACTCTTGATCTAAAAAGTGAGAGAACCTTCTCTCTTATTATTATTATTTTTTTTGCAGTAAGAAAAGATTTGATTCAGATTCTAAGAAATCAGATATCACAATTTGAAGTTCTAAAAGAAAAACTCACACTATCTCAAATTAAATACTAAATCACACGATATCTCGTAATATATTTCTTAATCACTTATTAAAAACACATTATATATTAGCATATAAAATCACATACAAAATCATATATCCATATAAGATCACACATTAAGGGAAACAATCTCATATTAATTCAAATAATCATATATTAAAATACATATTATAATATTTAATAATACATACATACATACATACATACATATATATATATATATATATATATATATATATATATGTATAAAAAAAATACTACAACACTAATAATAATTACATTATCAATTATATAAATAACAATACTAACTTCATTAAGAATAATAATAATAATAATAATAATAACAACAACAACAACAACAACAACAACAACAACAACAACAACAACAACAACAACAACAATAACAACTATGCATCCATAGTAACTTAATCCCTTATACGAAAATCAGGGTGTTACAATAAATGTGTACATCGATTGCACAATCGACTGTGTTCTTGGAATTTCTTGATCTTGAATGAAACACAGATGTTGACATCGATTGTGTTCTTGAAGAACATATGCATTTTCCACCCAGAAGTCTTTACGTCGATTGATCAATAGATTGCATGATGAATATCAAAAGTCCTTGCCTCTGTTTAGGCTTATGCATTGATGTACCAATCGATTGTTTCTTCATTTCAAAAAGTCATTGCTTCTGTTCTGGCTTATGCATTGAAGTACCAATCGATTGTATGCTTAATTCAAAAAGGCTTGGCTTCTGTTTTGCCTTATACATCGATGTATTAATCGATTTACAGAAGCTAATTTGCATACTGATCAAGTAAGTCCAGAATCAAGCGATGTATACATTGATGTATAACATTTATACATATATGTACACATAGGTTTTCATTAAAAGTTAGTCCTAATTGTCTTGCTTGAGATCGCTTGAGATTTATCTTCATGGTTCTTCATGATCCTTGATTTTATCCTTTGATCCTTTGCATCCACTTCCTTGCTCCATTGTAATCTTATAGAAACACTTCAGCTTGGCAAGTAGTTAGTGAATCAAATTAATAATCGAATTAAGTTTGGTCATTAATCAAAACATACTAGGTTTATTTATTCACAAACTCTCTCTTTTTGATTGATGACAAACTTACCATACTTAACAACTTTAAATATTCAATATATCATAGGAAGTTTTTGAAATATCAGAGTTCATAAATGCAGCAGTGGTTATCATTACTCCCCCCGTCAGTTCTAAAACATTTTAAACATGTATTGGATCATCAAAAAGAATTCAGTGTGTTAAGATCATTAGTTCATTTCATTATTATGGTACCCTTTCTCCCCCTTTCTCATTATAAAAAATAATTCATGGGAGATGCAAATTATATAAGCATTGATAACAAGGTACATACTAAAGATATATTCATCCATTGAAAAATTAGGCGCATTCATTCATATTTTTATTTTGGCAAAAATATGGAGTACATTAATTCATTCATATTTTCATTCAAACACAAAAATTGCATACAATGATTTCAAATTGTTCAAAATTAAACATCAGAAAATGAAAAACAACAAGCAATCAAACATGCAAAACATCATCCTAACATCATGTACAGACACAGTAAGACACCTGTTGACGAAATCTAGGCAAGTATACCTAGTCGCACAAGTAATACGGTGGTGAGACCGTTTTATCGTTCCCACGAGGACTGTGACAAGTACTAGCACGTACCGAATCAATTACTATCTAAGCGACTATTTGGATTGAAGGGGGCTCAATACTAAATACCAAGCCAAATCAGATTCAAAACCTAAAATAAACAAATTAAAAAGAAAAGTTCTTTTGAGAATTTCTATCGAACACTTGGAAGGCAGTAAAAAGAATTCTTCAAATCTATGAACGATGTTGGGATTAGGTTCACTAAACTTCATCCCCATGCAATGAAATGACTAATAAACAGTTTCTACTTCAATTATGACAATCAATCCACTAGATTACTCAAGCCCCGATTCCTCGGATGACAAGAGCCTAAATCCACTAATAGACCCTAATTCCTTAGGTGGCCTAGATTAATGAATTTGCATGATGATTAGGGATTACACGATTGCTAATAAACCTAAATCCATTCCTAGATACAAGGTTTACTAGGTGGTTGATTTCAGTTCTCGTTCTAATACGAATTTTCCAATTGCATACCAAAATAATAATCAAGTCATGGGGGTGCTAGCCACAACAAGCATTAGGCATAGAAATCAATCACTCATAAGGAAGCAAAAACTGTATTACAAGATCAAGTCGAATACATGGATAATTCAGAAATAGCTACACCTAACCCCAACAATGGGGGTTTAGCTACTCATTATCATAGCCAAAACCAAAGAAATAGAGATGAAAGGGAGGAGAGACTCCATGGAATCCTTGTGCAGCTGCCCCTGGTTCAGAGAGAGTGTTTGAGGGTTTCAAAAACTGTTTTCCTCTGTTCTGCCCGTGCCTCTATATAGATTAGGATTCGCGTCACGGCCGTGATGGCCATCACGGCTAGGCCGTGACGCCTTCTGCCTTGGCGCGCTTTCAATTTTATGTTTATCACGGTCGTGACACTCATCACGGCTAGGTCGTGATAGCTTCTGTCTCCACCAATCGGTCTGTCACGGTCGTGATGGGAATCACGGCTAGGCCGTGACAGATTCTGCCTAGGAGGTTTCTGACTCAATTAACCTGTCACGGCCGTGATGGGCATCACGGCTAGGCCGTGACAGCTTCTGACTTCTGCCTTCTTTCTTCTCAATTATTGCTCGATCACGGTCGTGATGGTCGTCACGGCTAGGCCGTGATAGGCTCTGCTTGGGTCATTTTCTTCACTTTTCAAGTTCTGTCTTCATCCAAGCTCCATCATGGCTAATCTTCAGCATTTTCCCTTAAATTCCTGCAAAACAACACCAAGAAACTGCCTCACCCGTTCCAAGGTAAAAACTAATAAAAATCAAACTAATCATGCCTAAACTATATGAAAATACATGCAAAAATGTACATGAAATATGATGCAAAATCACACTATCAAATCACCCCAAACTTATTCATTTGCTTGTCCTCAAGCAATCACTATGGCCAGAAGAGATAAATAATCAAAGCATGGATAGTGAACCAAGAACCCGAGTAAATAATCCAAGTAGCAGGCATTTTAAATAATTCAGCAAGAGACAATCAGTTTCAAGTCCAATTAGAGGCTCAGGTTTCTTAGACTCATATTCTCACTGATTTGGGCACTCTTTCTCACCTGAAACTCACCCTAAGCTTGTTCATTTGCTTGGCTCTCTTTATCGCCTCACTCAAGTGTTCAAGGATATATGACAATTCGCTCCATGTTCCTCAAGGAATGAAATCTACCATAGGCTTGACTATCGACCAAATCTCTACTTTATTAATGAAAACAATTAAGAATCAAGAGGTCTTTTACTTTGGTTGTAACGGGGCCATGGGATTAATCGTTAGGTGGGGAAATCAAGAAAAGGACATTTCAAAAGGCTACACAAAACATCAAGCATTGCAAATCATGACACCTTCTAAAATACCCTTTTTGGGTTTCGATTCACTTTTGCCACCTTTCTTTCTTTCTTTTTCTTTTATTTCTCACTTTTCTTTTTTTCATCCCCTTCTCTATTTATATTTCTTTTTTTTTCCTTTTATTTGGAGAAGGGGAGATTTTTCAGCTCAAGAGAAACATTTTTCTGATTTTCTCATCCCATACTTTTTTAAACTACCCGTATTACCCTTTTGTGCAATACTTTAGAAGGTCACCTATCAAACATCATTCATTAGAATATTTCAGGGTACCAAGAAAAGTATTTTATTCTTTTAGGCTCAAAGTTGGGCAACTAAGGGGTAGCATTTAGTCATTCAAAGCTCAGAAGGCCGGAAAAATACCTAGTGCCTCAATCATTTTCAAAACTGTTTTCAAAAATTTTTAAGCTTCAAAACGGTTTCAAGTCAAGTTCTAGAGAAGTACAATCCAAGAGGAATAACACTCTATCACAAGAAATGGGGTAGATGTAGTGAGTACCCCTTTTTGGCTCAAAATCTCACATCGTAGTAGTTCAAAAATCAATGAGAATTACAAATCTACGGAACCACATGCTAATTATCAACTATCACAGATCATCTCAAAAGCATTTTCATTTGCAGCCTTATCACAAGAATAAAAAAATTGGGTTCAAGAATTCACTATCACAAGTTATTTGGCACTTAGTTCTCACAATTTGGATGCATAATCTAAGCAAGGGGCATCTAATCATGTGATCATGCAAACCTATACCTATATGAGTGCAACATGCAAAATGCAAATGCAAAATACCCCTACCCCAAGCTTAAAAATTTACATTGTCCCCAATGTAAACAATCAAGGTGGAGAGAGGAAAGAAAAATTGGAACGACTTACCGAGGCGGTAGCGGGTGCTGGCTCACATGCCTAGTCAGAAGGAATTGCATGAAAATTTTGGGTCACGGCCATGATGCTTATCACGGTCAGGCGTGATGCATTCTGGTCCATAGGGGTAGCCTGTCACGGCCGTGACCTCCATCACGGCTAGGCTGTGATGATCTCTGATCTTCAGGATCCTCCCACCACGCCCGTGATGGGGATCACGACTAGGCCGTGATCCTTTCTGATCTCCAATTCTGGCTCATCACGACTGTGACCAGTGTCACGGCCTGGGTGTGATGGCTGCTGACTTTGCTTGTCCTTACCCTTTTGCATCTCCTTCCTTCTTACCCTGAAAACACTTAACAAACCTATTAATCTATGATATTTTTCCTCTTGATCTTCTCAAATTATTCAAGAGTTAATAATCAAAAATGAAAGAAAAGTGGAAAGAAAACTTGGGTTGCTTCCCAATAAGAGCTTCTTTAACGTCACTAGCTTGACGGGAAGGTGATCTCAAGGATCATGAAGGCGCACAGCTGAGACCAATCTCTCAATGTCACCACCCAAGTAGGACTTGAGCCTTTGGCAATTGACTTTGAAGGTCCTTTTTGAAGTAGGATCCTCCACTTCTACAGCTCCACGAGGTGAGATTTCTTTGACAATGAACGGTCCCGACCATTTGGACTTCAACTTGCCCGGAAACAATCTCAGCCGGGAATTGAATAATAAAACTTGTTGTCCCAGCTGAAATGTTTTCATGACGATCTTCTTGTCATGGTAGGTCTTAACTCTCTGCTTGTAAATAGATGCATTCTCATATGCATTAAGGCGCATCTCTTCTAACTCATGCAGCTGATTCACTCTTTTCTCACCCGCCAGAGTGGCATCAAAATTCAAGAACTTCAATGCCCAAACAGCTCGATGCTCCAACTCTACGGGTAGATGACATGCCCTCCCATAGACCATCTGAAATGGAGATAACCCCGCAGAAGTTTTCAGTGCAGTCCGGTAAGCCCACAAGGCATCGTCAAGCTTCCTTGCCCAATCTCTTCTTGAAACGGCCACAGTCTTTTCCAGAATTTTCTTAATCTCCAGGTTGGAGACCTCCTCTTGTCCATTTGTTTGAGGATGATATGGGGATGCCACCTTATGCCTCACATCATACTTGGTCAACACATTCCTCGGTTGTGAGTTGCAAAAGTGAGATCCCCCATCACTTATAAGGACCCTTGGGACACCGAACCGGGGAAAGATGTTCTTCTTGATGAATTTAATCATTGTCTGGGCATCATTCTTCTGTGTTGCAATGGCCTCCACCCATTTGGAAACATAGTCCACCGCCACCAAGATATATTGATTGGAGAATGAAGGTGGAAGTGGACCCATAAAGTCTATGCCCCAGCAATCAAATACCTCAACCTCCAATATGTTCTGCAGTGGCATCTCATCCCTTTTTGAAATGTTCCCGGTCCTTTGGCACCTGTCACAACTCTTCACATGATTGTAAGAGTCCTTGAAGATTGAGGGCCAAAAGAGCCCAGATTGGAGGACCTTTGCAGCTGTCTTATCCCTATTGTAATGTCCACCATATGGAGAGTTATGGCAATGCCACAAAATTTTCCTTGCTTCCTCTTGACTAACACACCTCCTCCATAAGCCATCCGATCCAACCTTGAATAGAAATGGGTCATCCCAAATGAAATGGTTGGCATCCCGGAAGAATTTCTTCTTTTGTTGCCAAGTAAGGTGCTCTGGAACAATATTGGCTGCCTTGAAATTTGCCATGTCGTCAAACCATGGTCTTTCATGCACCAGAAGTAAAGCTTCATCCAGGAACTCATCCCGAATGTCTTTCTCTTTTGCAGCCACCTCTTCATTCACCAACAGGGACAAGTGGTCAGCCACCACATTCTCGCTGCCCTTTTTGTCCTTGATGACTAAGTCAAACTCTTGCAACAACATAATCCACCTTATGAGTCTTGGTTTAGAATCCAACTTAGTCAAAAAATATTTAATTGCAGCATGATCAGTAAAAACAGTGACTTGTGAACTAATTAAGTAGGAACGAAATTTTTCCAATGCAAACACTATGGCTAGCAACTCTTTTTTAGTTGTTGCATAATTTACTTGGTTCTCATTGAGAACCTTGCTAGCATAATGAATGACATGGAAAATTTTTTCCCTCCGCTGTCCCAAAACTGCCCCAACTGCGTAGTCACTGCATCACACATTAATTCAAATGGTGACTCCCAGTTGGGTGCAACAAGAATGGGAGCAGTGACCAACTTTTTTTTTAAAATCTGAAAAGAGGTGAGACAAGCAGTATCAAACACAAATGGAGTGTCCTTGTTCAAAAGGCCACACAACGGCTTGGCTATCTTTGAGAAGTCCTTGATGAACCGCCGGTAAAAGCCTGCATGCCCAAGAAAACTCCTCACACCCTTGACATTCACTGGTGGAGGTAGTTTCTCAATCACATCAATCTTGGATTTATCGACTTCGATCGCCTTAGATAAAATTTTGTGCCCAAGCACAATGCCTTCCTGCACCATAAAATGACACTTCTCCCAATTTAAGACTAAATTGGTGTCCATGCACCTCTTTAACACAGCTGCAAGGTTAGACAAACAATTATCATAAGAGGAACCGAAAACAGAAAAATCATCCATGAAAACTTCAATGTATTTTTCTACCATATCAGAGAAAATGGAAAGCATGCACCTTTGAAATGTTGCAGGCGCATTACAAAGTCCGAAAGGCATCTTCCGATAGGCAAAAACTCCAAAAGGGCATGTGAATGCAGTTTTCTCTTGGTCTTCCGGGTTAACCGCAATTTGGTTATAACCCGAATAACCATCCAAGAAACAATAATACGCTTGCCCGGCCAACCTCTCCAACATCTAGTCCATGAATGGAAGTGGGAAGTGACCCTTCCTAGTAGCTTGGTTTATCTTCCGGTAATCTATACACATACGCCAACCGATGACCATTCTAGTTGGGATCAACTCATTCTTCTCGTTGTGCACGACGGTCATGCCACCTTTCTTTGGAACCACTTGTACCAAACTCACTCAAGCACTATCGGAAATCGGATAGATCATTCCAGCTTCAAGGAGTTTCAGCACCTCCTTCCTTACCACTTCTTTCATTGTAGGATTGAGCCTCCTCTGCTGTTGGACCACCGGTTTAAATTCAGCCTCCATCATGATCTTGTGCATACAAAACGTGGGGCTAATACCTTTTAAATCTGAGATGGACCATCCAATAGCTGTTTTATGCTCTCGAAGCACCCTTACAAGTTTCTCTTCTTCCACTTTGGACAATACATTGCTCACTATGACAGGGTCTTCATCATTCTCACCAAGAAAGACATACTTCAAGTGGGGAGGTAGAGGCTTAAGCTCTAACTCGAGCTTCTCTTGGACTTCATCCTTTTTGAGCTCTTCCTTCTTAGTGTTGACAGCAAGTTGCTTGGGTTGAGCTTCCAGATCACACAAACAATCTTCTATTTCCTTCTTCTCTTCCTGATCAAGATTTTCAATAGAATTCACAATTACCTTCTCAAGGGTAGAGGAATGGTGCTTCTGTGCAAAGGCTTCTTTAGCCACTACTTCCACAAGGTCCATGCGGAAACAATTCTCTTCATCACTCGGGCGATGCATAGCTTCAAACACATTGAAAGTAACCTCTTCATCTTCCACTCTGAGTCGAAGCTGACCTTTTTGTACATCTATCAAAGCACAACCAGTTGCTAGAAAAGGTCTCCCCAATATAAGTGGAACTTCTGCATCCTCCTCCATGTCTAGTATCACAAAATCCGCTGGGAAGATAAACTTGTCCACTTTAACCAAAACATCTTCCAGAATACCATAAGGACACTTGATTGATCTGTCTGCTAGTTGCAATGCCATCCTTGTTGGCTTCACCTCACCACCTCCAAGCTTGTTCAAAATTGAAAGCGGCATTAAATTGATACTCTCTCCCAAGTCACACAAGGCCTTCCCAATAGCAACACTCCCAATAGTGCAAGGGATTGTAAAACTACCAGGATCTTTAAGCTTTGGAGGTAGCTTCCTTTGAAGTATCGCATTACACTCTTCTGTCAAGGCAACAATCTCACCTTATTTGAACTTTCTTTTCTTCGTGAGCAACTCCTTCATGAACTTTACATAAGTGGGCATCTGCTCTAGTGCTTCTGCAAAGGGTATGTTGATTTGTAGCCTTTAGAAGATGTCAAGAAACTTGGCAAACTGTTCTTCCTTCTCCTTTTTCTTGCTCAAATGAGGATATGGCAACTTCACATAAAAGGGGATCTCTTGAGGCTTGTCTCCATCTTTCAAAATCTGACTTTTAGTCCTCCTCAAAATCGAATTCTCATCCACTAGCTTCTTCCTCTTGTCTTTTTCACTTTCTTTTTCTTCCTCCTCTACTATAACCTCTTTGCGTTTTTCTTTATTCAAATCAGTTTTTTCAGCAATCACCTCTGTTTTTTCATCAACTCTCTGATTTTTCACCAAAGGCTCACCACTCTCTTCCTCAAGGATTTTACCGTTCCTCAAAACAATAACCTTACAATTCTCTTTAGGATTATTTTGAGTGTTACCTGAAAAACTGCTGCTAGATTGCTCCGCTAATTGCTTTGCAATCTGTCCAACTTGAACCTCCAAGTTCTTTATAGAAGCATCGGTGTTTTTTTGGTTTGACATGGACATTTGCATGAACTGATTGAGGGTGTTCTCCAAGATAGAAGTCCGGTCTTGAGGCGGTTGTGTAGGAAGAGGCTTGCTTGCTTGTCCGGCATCTTGTTTCCAACCAAAACTCGATTGATTCCTCCACCCTTGGTTGTAATTGTTGGAGTATTGGTTGTTGCCTTGCCGCCCATAGTTCCCCATATAATTAGCTTCCTCATGGGAACTAGGTGTTGCCTCACATCTTCCATTATCATGATCTCCTCCACAAAAATCACATCTCATTACCTGTTGAGGTGGCATAGTTGTCCCTTGAACAGTTTGGAGTTGTTGTGGGAGTTGAGCTAGTTGCTTGGTGATGGACTCCAGTTGTTGTGTCATGAGCTTATTCTGAGCCAAAAGTGCAGTTTGTGAATCTAACTCCAACACTCCCCTTCTTGATGTGGGACCCCGATCATGATGCATCAAATAGTCATTAGATGCCATAGCCTCTATCAAAACCAGTGCTTCCTCCGCTGTCTTTGTGTTCATGGACCCTCTAGCTGAGGCATCCAACATATACATGGTTGACGGTCTCAATCCATTGCAAAATGTTTGAATTTGGGTATGATCGTCAAACCCATGATTTGGGCATCTTCGGAGTAATTCCTTGAACCTCTCCCAGGCGTCATGAAGAGTCTCACCTTCTTGTTGAGCAAAACTTATGATATCACCCCTTGTCTTTACAAATCTTGAGGTGGGGAAGAATCTTGCCAGAAATTTTGCCTCTAAGTCATCCCATGTAGTGATGCTCCCCCTTGGTTGAGATTGGAGCCAAGCCTTGGCCCTATCTCTTAGAGAGAAGGGAAATGCCCTTAGGCGAATTGCATCCTCAGAGGCACCATTGTGCTTCATAGTATCACATATCTCAATGAAGTTGGAGATATGACTATTAGGATCCTCCTTGTCCAACCCGGCAAATTGATTTTGTGAAACCAAATTCAAGAGAGCTGGCTTGATTTCAAAATTGTTGCAGTTAATTGGGGGCCTCACTATGCTAGTGACATGCCGATTGACATTTGTATTGTCGTAGTCCCCAAGTGTCCTCCGTGGTGGATCACCTTCACCATTGCCTGCCATCCCGAGTCTTTCTTGATGAACTTGAGAGGTGGAAGTCTCTTGTTCTTCTACTTGTTGTTCTAACAGTTTTTGCTCTTTTGCTTGCCTCTGATTCCCCCTAGCTGTTCTTTCTATTTCAGGATCGTAGAGGAGTTGGTCGGTCGAGGTAGTACCTCGCATGCACAAATAGTCTAGCAACCAAGATTGTTAGTAGTAAATGTCAGCAAACAGAAACAACAAACAAACCAGAAAAAATGACAGCAAAATAAAATAGAAAAATGTGACAGCAAACAGATTATAACAGAATTTTATTTTGCTTAAATTAGTAACCGAAATGGGTATGCTAATATTGAAACACAATCCCCGGCAACGGCGCCAAAAACTTGTTGACGAAATCTAGGCAAGTATACCTAGTCGTACAAGTAATACGGTGGTGAGACCGTTTTATCGTTCCCACGAGGACTGTGACAAGTACTAGCACGTACTGAATCAATTACTATCTAAGCGGCTATTTGGATTGAAGGGGGATCAATACTAAATACCAAGCCAAATCAGATTCAAAACCTAAAATAAACAAATTAAAAATAAAAGTTCTTTTGAGAATTTATGTCGAACACTTGGAAGGCAGTTAAAAGAATTCTTCAAATCTATGAACGATGTTGGGATTAGGTTCACTAAACTTCATCCCCATGGAATTAAATGACTAATAAACAGTTTCTACTTCAATTATGACAATCAATCCACTAGATTACTCAAGCCCCGATTCCTCGGATGACAAGAGCCTAAATCCACAAATAGACCCTAATTCCTTAGGTGGCCTAGATTAATGAATTTGCATGATGATTAGGGATTACACGGTTGCTAATAAACATAAATCCATTCCAAGATACAAGGTTTACTGGGTGGTTGATTTCAGTTCTCGTTCTAATACGAATTTTCCAATTGCATACCAAAACAATAATCAAGTCATGGGGGTGCTAGCCACAACAAGCATTAGGCATAGAAATCAATCACTCATAAGGAAGCAAAAACTGTATTACAAGATCAAGTCGAATACATGAATAATTCAGAAATAGCTACACCTAACCCCAACAATGGGGGTTTAGCTACTCATGATCATAGCCAAAACCAAAGAAATAGAGACGAAAGGGAGGAGAGACTCCATGGAATCCTTGTGCAGCTGCCCCTGGTTCAGAGAGAGTGTTTGAGGGTTTCACAAACTGTTTTCCTCTGTTCTACCCATGCCTCTATATAGATCAGGATTCGCGTCACGGTCGTGATGGCCATCACGGCCAGGCCGTGACACTTTCTGCCTTGACGCGCTTTCAAATTTATGTTTATCACGACCGTGACACTCATCACGGCTAGGCCGTGATAGCTTTTGCCTCCACCAATCGGTCTGTCATGGCCGTGATGGGAATCACGGCTAGGCCGTGACAGATTCTGCCTAGGAGGGTTCAGACTCAATTAACCTGTCACGGCCGTGATGGGCATCACGGCTAGGCCGTGATGGGCATGACGGCTAGGCCGTGACAGCTGCTGACTTCTGCCTTCTTTCTTCTCAATTATTGCCCGATCACGGCCGTGATGGTCATCACGGCTAGGCCGTGATAGGCTCTGCTTGGGTCATTTTCTTCACTTTTCAAGTTCTGTCTTCATCCAAGCTCCATCATGGCTAATCTTGAGCATTTTTCCTTAAATTCCTGCAAAACAACACCAAGAAACCGCCTCACCCATTCCAAGGTAAAAACTAATAAAAATCAAACTAATCATGCCTAAACTATATGAAAATGCATGCAAAAATGTACATTAAATATGATGCAAAATCACCCTATCAACACCCTAGAGCTAAACATCTTCATTGTTCCTTGTCTCTTCAGTGTTATGTGAGGGTCTAGCAGCTTGGTTTTCAGGAATAACTTTCTCTTCAGGTGCAGTAGCAGCAGCAGCAACCTCCCTTGCCATTTGAACAACATCTTCAGAAGTTGGAGGAACTTCTAGAGGTGGAGGTGCAATGATGGGAATCCTAAGTTTTAGATGCACAATGGCCATCCGCCCTTCAAGAGTATTGAGCTTCAGACTCATAGTCCAAAGTCCTCTTGATCATCCGGTTTTGGTTGTTTTGCCTATTCTCAAAAACTTCAATCATTTTTATCAGCTTGTCCATCTTTTTATTTATCTCATTGTTGACCATTGGAGCCCATGGTTCATCACCAACTACCCTCACCCATTCTCCATTAACCTTAGCAAGCTTCATCTTGCTAATGGTCCCCTCGCCAAACTTGTGAGTGACCTGCCTAGCCTGGAATATCTCGTCATTTTCCATGGAGGCCCCAAAATTCTCAAGCAGCTTCACCATCAATCCAGGGTAGGGTAAGGTAGCTCACCTAATCTTGCAATCTAACATATGCCTCACAATGATATAGCTCCAGCTGAGCTGTTTCTTCTCAATCATTGCCCACAGAATCAAAATGTCATTCTTTTGTAAAACTGCATGGTTTCCTAGCTCCTTCCTCGTCATAAGCTTTTAACCATGCACTTTCAGGACCAACTCCAGCCATATTGCTTCTAAGATTGTCCAGACCAGTGAATTGTGAGAATTCATCAAAGGTCATTTCAATCCTCTTATTCTTGACCTCAGCCGAAACGCCTACACTATCCATCTCAAGAGTGTGCAATAGAAAGCCTGAATCAAGGTTGGATAGATGTCACCCTTGGTCTAAAGGAAATCACTTAGCCACAGTCCTTGCTTCATGGGTATCTCTATGTTTAAAATAATTTTTATACAACATGGTGTATTCTTCATTAGAGAAATACCTCTTAAGCTTCTCAATCTTAGTGATTAGATCATCATCATCATCTTCTTCTTCCTCTGTCCTATTTCTCTTCTCCTGGTCGGCTTTCTTTTTAGGTGTTTCCTTCACCACCTTCTTCTTATTCTTTTCTTGCTTCCTAGGTGCTGGTTTTGAAGACTCGGTCACCTTCTTCTTTCCTTTATATTGCTTCTTCTTAGCAAGTTCCTTTATAGGAAGCGTATCTAGCCTTTGAGAGGTTTGGGTTTTCTCAGGTTCTTTCCTCTTAGGGGGCGAAGGTGTAGCATTGGGGGAAACTTGTTGAGGTGTGGAAGATTGGGTTGAGTAGGAAGAAATTAAAGAATGTATCCTACAACACTCATGCAATATAGTATCATAAGCATAGAACATAAAGAATATGAATAAGATAATAAAGTTTGCAAGAAATTAAAGAGAGTAGGGATAGAGAAAGTGACACGAGTATTTTACTGGTTTGGCCCACAACCTGAGTGGCCTACGTCCAGTCTCCAAGAATCCTCTTGGAGAAATTCACTATGACAAAGTTTGTACAAGAGATACCACACTCCTTACAAAAGTCACTTTCCCTTGTAGGATACCCCACCCACAAGAACCACACTATCAAGATATACCACACTCTTGAATCTTGTTGGATACCTCACCATCAAGAACCACACTCTCAAGAGATACCATAGCTAATTAATTAATTAATATTTTATTTATGATGAGATTGATGATATGATGTGACTTGAGATATTGTATGAGATGGTGATGGAAGGTTGAGGCACTAGGTTATGACCCGATACAAGTCCGCGAGACTCATATAGATGCATTGTGTTGATCACAGTTGTGTGGGTGGAACACACGAGGTCAGAATACCCGACCACTGATACCGGAGTCACGGGCGTGTGCCCTCATGCTGAAATTTTGAGGAAGACTACCAGGATATATCTGTAGTCCTTATGGAGCCGTCCCACATTGATATTGTGCAGCTATAGTGTCATGCTTTGCATGAGTGCCCTAGCAGGAACCGAGGTGTGCACCGACGTGTATTGTGCAGCTATAGTCTTATGCTTTTCATGAGCGCCCTAACGACAATTAGGGTGTGCATCGGCGTTTATGGACGAGCCGCTTGGACGACTGACTAATATCCCTAAATTAGATGAGGGATGTATGACAGGATTGTGTGGTGGCCACGCCAGCATACAAGATCGGTTACATGAGCGCGAAGGGTAGATGATGATAATGTGTCTCGAGGATGGTTGTTCTGTATGTGTGATGCATGTTTGTGTGCCTTTATTAGATGTATGCTATGCATCCTTTTCCGCTTATGATGATAGCACGTTTCTTATCTCCATACTTGTTTCTATGTATGTTTTATTTACTATCGCGGAGCAGACCCGGAGCAGCAGGATGACCTATCTGGACCATCCTTCAATGACCCAGCCTTCGGAGTTCCCATTGATGGGAACACTCGATTTTGAGTTCTTGGACGAGTACGAGTGGCTCGTGGACCCGGTCACTCGGTTCATTGTATAAACCGGTCCCGTATCAGTATACATTAGGTTTGGAGGAGGACCACATTTTGGCTTTGTCAGGATGTTCCGTCTCGGCCAGACGTTTCCGTTTCCAGTTTTCTTCCAACCATCTTTGCCACCTATGCCACCCATGCCACCACTTTATCCATGTGTAGCACCAGGCTCAGATATGGCTGTTTTAGATATAGTTCAGGCTCCAGAGGTACGTCTGGATGTTGCACATCACATATATAAAACCCTTCTCGAGCGCTACCTTGTACATGACATTTTCGCAATATTGTTTAACGTAGAAAATAAATTTCTCAAAAGATAAAGGTTAATTTTTCCATATTCCTTTTAATAAATAAGTAAATATGTAATATTTAACATTTATTCACATCTTCCAACCACTAACGGCATTGAAAAGGAATAGGGATAAGTAAATAGGTAATATTTAACATTTATTCACATCTTCCAATTAATCCCCAATTCAACAAAAATGGAAAAGGGGATTAAGGAGGTATAACTATGTTACCTTAAACGATGCTAATACGTATAACTTCTCTCCCAAACGGACTCACAAACTCTAAGAACTTCAATGGGTTCAAGGAAAACTAAGGAAGATGAAGAGAGGCAGCTATTCTGAGGTTAACAATATGAGAAATAGGATTTAGTTCGAGTCTTATGGTATAAATACAAGTTAGGGCATAACGGGCTCCTATTTCAGTCCAAAGGTATTTTGACCATAACTTGAGCTACAAGTTTCAGATTGAGGCGTTCTTGGTGTCGTTAGAAAGCTCAGAGAAATATCTACAAATTAATGTGTGATGGTCGAATCCTAAGTCAGACTCTAAGATGGTCAAAAGTTCGATGGAAGTTTAGCGACATATTTGGTAGTTATTTCTAGATAGGATCCTTAGGAGATTATGATAAGATCTTAAGAGATAATCAAAAAGAGGATTATCCTATATTAATAAGGACTCAAATCTGATTAATTGAGGGGAAAAAACCTAGGAGATACATTATCTCGATTTAAATATTAAATCACACGATATCTCATAATATCTTTCTTAATCACTTATTAAAAACACATATTATATATTAGCATATAAAATCACATACAAAATCATATATCCATATAATATCACACATGAAGGGAAACAATCTCATATTAATTCAAATAATCATATATTAAAATACATATTATCATATTTAATTATATATATATATATGTATGTATGTATGTATAAAAAATACTACAACACTAATAACAATTACATTATCAATTATATAAATAACAATACTAACTTCAGTAAGAATATTAATAATAATAGTAATAATAATAATAATAATAATAATAATAACAACAACAACAACAATAACAATAACAACAAGGCAATCATAGTAACATAATCCCTTATTCGAAAATCGGGGTGTTACAATAACTGTGTACATCGATTGAACAATCGACTGTGTTCTTGGAATTTCTTGATCTTGAACGATTCGCAGATGTGCACATCGATTGTGTTCTTGAAGAACATATGCATTTTCCACCCAGAAGTCTTTACGTTGATTGATCAATAGATTGCATGATGAATATCAAAAGACCTTGCCTCTGTTTAGGCTTATGTGTAACACCCTGATTTCTTGATTAGGGTTTAAGGAAGAGATTAAGTATAATTAAAGACTTAATCATGTTCCTTAGGTGTTAGTTAACTTGTGTTTCAAGTTTGAGGAGAATCGGAGTTGAAACGGGTCCGAAACGCACAGAAAAGCTAAACCGAGCGATTAATTAGTCAGTTAATTAATTAATTGAGAATTAGAATATTAAACGTCGATTGGGCTTGAGCATAATATTTTTCCTTAGTAGCCCAAAATAATTAAGAAAAATATTCCAGCAGTTGGAAGATACAAAAGAAAACACCCGGTTGTGCCAACGGAGCAACACGTAGTGACATGTGTCGTGACTACGAGGAAAGTGGTCATGGTGGCACCACCTCACACGTCACTACTCTTGCATGTATGCCACCTCACTAGCCTTGCATGTTTGACACCTAAAGCATCTAAAAGGATGACACCTAGCTCACTATTTTATCTAAATTAACCATGTAAGGACACTTGTCTTCTACTAAAACTAAGATAATAATTGAATAATCCTAAACTAGGTAATATAAAAGCAAATGCATGCATCATCATCATCTCCTTCTCTTCTTTTTGGCTCAAAAACCAGAGAAGAATAGTAAATAGAAACTCACCCAAAGGCAGCCATTTTCGTTCCATACATAAGCCTGAGTTAAGGTGGTTTCGGTTGTCGGATTTTCAAACCGATCGCATATTCGTGTTCACGGCTTCGACATCTTCGATGTTGTGTCTTTTCTTGTCATTTTTGTCAAGGTAATTCAATGTTGATACATTTGACATTTGTCCTTTTGAAGTTATTAAAATTCATTATATTCCTATTCTTAGTCCCGATATCGTTTTTGACGCGTTTTAGGTTGTTATGGGTTTTTTTGGTCAAATCAATCGAACGGGAATTCGACTTCGGGCTCGAAGCCAAATCTGACTTTGTGGGAAAGCCATTGTGTTGGTAAGTTTCTTCTTTGGTTCTTGTGTTTAAATTGTTTCGGTTCATCGTTTCAATTCATGTGTTGGTTTGTTGTTGATTCAGCGATTGTTTCTGGGTTTTCGGCTATTTTTGGACCTCGTGCGTGTGCTCGGGATAATTTTTGGTCTAATGCACATATAGGGGGTGTCAATATCAGATTCGAGGTCGTTGTTGGAAAGAGTACCGAGGTTCATGCCAATAGCGCAGAGGCAATCGAAGCGTTTACAGGAAGTACGCGCATCAGTAAGGTGGAGAGAAAGTGACTATCACGCTGGGGAGGCAAGGTCGATGTAGCTGTTGAGTCACCGGCAAGTGTACCGGGTCGTCGCAAGTAATAAAAATAACACGGTAAGTAATTACCGAGGTCGAACTCAGGGATTGGGCTACCAATTCGACTAATCCGTGGGAAATCCGATACGTTTGGTCAAGTTACAGAAGGTGGTTGAGAGAGAGAAGAGAGAATAGGATCGAAATTCAATTAACAATCTAATTAAATAATTAACTAAAAATATGAAAAGTAAAATATCCAAGGTCACAAATCCACCTACCCAATATGTACGCCCAAGTGATGATGAATTCCTCCCTAAGTTCAATTACAATGTCAACCGGGACCCCTAAATTCTCCTAAATCCACTCTCGTGCTCATTAGGACGTATTCGACGATTGGATTAATTACTTACTAGGTCTCATAATCCTAATCTCAAATTCTGTTAATTCTTGTTCCCTATAAGGTCGCACCGATCTCCTACTCACTCTCGTGCAATATTTGATCGATGATCCTAATTCAAGTTCTAAACGCGAATCGCTGACTAGGCCTCATCGACGTTAACAAGTCAATCACGTAACACATATGATCAACACAATCAAATCAGAATTAGAAAACAAGAATTGAATTAAAGGAGAAAGACATACATCATATCGGATTTACATCGCCATGGGTGGCTTCATCGTTCCCTCGGACGATGGGATTAGTTCCTCATGCTCATAGACAAGCGATCGGACGTAATCTCCATAAGAAAAAGGGAGACGCAGCTCCAAAG
Source organism: Sophora flavescens (assembly GCA_030762895.1). Classification (NCBI taxonomy): domain Eukaryota; kingdom Viridiplantae; phylum Streptophyta; class Magnoliopsida; order Fabales; family Fabaceae; genus Sophora; species Sophora flavescens. Next base: position 69,020,645 of record CM061062.1, on the reverse strand, counting down.
AGAAAAGAAATTACCCTAACGCTACCCTAAACAGTGGAAAACTACTAGGATTCGCGGTCCTCCACAAGCCCTACAACCTCCTCAAGATGTTTTCCCTATCTGATCTGCAACAGCCTTTAAATAGGATTCCTGATCTGCGCTCGTTCGCGAGGCGAGCAGCCTTTCGCGAGGCGAGAATTAAAATTGGCACGCATTCAATTTGAACTCTTTCGAGGCGAAAGTGTGTTCGTGGGGCGAGTCTTCAATTCTAGGCAGTGAATTTCATCATGGCTGGGCCGTGATGGTCTCTGACTTCCAGGGTCTTCAAACTCTCGCGGGGCGAGATTCTTATCGCAGGGCGAGACTTCAATCTTAAACTGCCACGGGCGTGGTCTTCATCACGGCTTCGCCGTGATGGTCTCTGTCTTGCAGGTCTTCATGATCTCGCGAGGCGAGACTGAAGTGCTGACTTTTGCTGCTTTGTTGACTTTCAGGCTCGCGAGGCGAGTGTCTCCAGACTTGCAATTTCCACTGCTTTTCGACTTTCCTTGACTCCCGGAGCTTCACTTATTTAACCTGAAACAACAAAAGCACCCACAAGCGTAATTCTATTCAAAATAACCTAAAAACTACACAAAATACGCAAAATGAGTCAAAGTCCAACTTAGGAACAAAACAAGGCAAATTTGGGCGAAAACGAGAGTGAACTCGAATAAATAGGCACATGAACCCTAGTTCATCTAGTCATAAAACTAGATAAGCCAGAGGCTTATCAAAATACCCCAAACTTAAACCTTGCTTATCCCCAAGCAAGCTTAAAACTCAAAAACGACTCAAGACTTGGCAAGCCTAAAGGAATCAATCGATTTCGCACAAATTTAATGCAACTTTTCAAAACAGTTTTTCTCCAAGGATCTCCCCCCTACATCAATGTAATCCCCACATTCATTTACTTAAAACCATTGAGAACTTCATCATTCATGCAATCATTAGTCTAAGTTGAGGATCAGGGTCACACACAAAAAGGAAGATCACCAATTTCAAACAACTGCCTTCCTCACAAGGGTATGTAAAATTTCACTCATTCGCTCAAATTCGTCTAGGCTTTCAACTTCTTCACTCAATTTCACTCATCAAGAGCACTTCCCATGAATTTGATTTTCATCTCAAAAATGGTCCCCACGTAAACATGTATGCAACATCAGAAGGTCTTTTAAAGGTTGTAATGGGGCCTGGCTCAGGGTAGGATAATGAAGGATATTTAGGCTTAAGTCCCTAGGAACTAAGAGAGCATGAGCATTTTGACACTTTTTCCACTCAAATTCCTTTTTCCATTTTTTCATTTGTCTCGGGTGACTACAGCCGTTTCCTTGCTAATCTTTTTGTTCTGCCCCTTTTCCTTTGGCAAATATTTTTCTTCTCTCCTTTTTTTTTTTGCCTTGGGTTTCAACCTTTATTTTCTTTTTCTCACCCCAATATGACACATCACCTTGTAGCCACCCCAAACTTAGTTTCTCTCAACCATTCTCTTGCTCACTTCCATGCTCTCCTAATCCTAAGATTGGGTTAACATGGTTTTTCAGATTTTGGCTCGTAATGTAGGGTCATCAAGAAACAATAGGTCAATTGGACTCAATTTGGCTAACTAGGGAACATGCATTAGGGATGGTCCTTTTTAGGCCAAGTGGTTTTTCAAAGAAAATTGCCTAAATCATTTGATGCAACACATAAACATGCAAACCATATAGAGATTCAAGCAAATTCGGGAAAGTGCAACTTAAAAGTGATTTCACACATTCAAAAACAGAGTTGGAGGCTCAAATCCTCACCTGGACAATTTGCAAATTGTTTGACCGAGATACGATTCCTAGTGTGTGCACCCCATCACCCCAAACTTATCATAAATCAAGTAATCACAATAAAATTCTCAGAGTTCAGTTTTCAATTTTTAAGTGGGGATCAACTTTTCTAATTTCAGAACTTAGGGGAAATCATCAATGGTCAAATAATTCATGCAATCAATCTACGCTCAATCTAATCAAAATCCAACAAGCTTGCCGACACGACATTTCATACAAAAACTCTTGATCTTCTCAAATTATTCAAGAGCGACAACAAAAACAAAAACAAAAACAAAAAGAAAACTAAAGTTAGGAGAGGAGAGGGATACCTAGCTTGGGTTGCCTCCCAAGAAGCGCTTGTTTAACGTCCCGAGCTTGACTTATTAAGAAGCATCCACCTGGATCCCATAGTCTGTGGTACAGGGGCCAAGAGATGCTCATCATGTGAGGTCTTCCACCCGGATCAAATGGTAATTGGAGTGGAGATTGTAGCAGCAATATGACTTTATCATCAACTCCACCCAGCCAGTGTGTGAAAACTCCATTGACCTTTGTTATTATGAATTCACTTCCTCTCGGGTCAAATGGTGTTTTCTCGAGGAAGTGTGCCGAGGCAGTGGGAGGGTCTAACTTACCCATGTCCACACATGCATGTAAGCCAACATAGTTATCCAATGCAGAAATTTTCGGTTGCTTGGCAAGCAGTGTGGAATCCACTACCACTTCGTCTTCATTTTGATCTATCCCCAAAACCAGATTTTCTTCAAATTGGGCTTCATGTGACCCTTGTACTAACTGCTTGCAAATCTCCTCGACTTGCGTTTTGAAATTCTGCATCACAGGTTTAATATCGTCACGCTTGGCTCTTGCCTTGGCCTCAGAGGTGGATAGCTCCTGGGAATATTGTTCTAGAGCAGCTCTCAACGGTGTTTGCTCATTCCATTCCCATTCCTCCTCATGCTTCATGATTACACTATAAGCTTGTGCATGAGGGCAATTACGTCCCCAGCGCCAGTGATCTCCCAGGGATATATTAGGCCCAAAGTCATATTTTGTAACACCGTCCAAGGCTGGAAAATAAACAGTCTCCATGATTCGCAATCCGCCTTGAAAGGGTACCTCGCATACAAAACAGGGCCAAGACCAAGTGGGATCAAGAAATAGAGAATAATAATAGAAATTAAAAATGAAAAGAAAAATAAAAGTAACTTAACCAAATAATCAAACTATCCTAAAATTAGTAAAACTGGTTGTGCCAATCCCCGGCAACGGCACCAAAAACTTGTTGAGTCACCGGCAAGTGTACCGGGTCGTCGCAAGTAATAAAAATAATACGGTAAGTAATTACCGAGGTCTAACTCAGGGATTGGGCTACCAATTCGACTAATCCGTGGGAAATCCTATACGTTTGGTCAAGTTACAGAAGGTGGTTGAGAGAGAGAAGAGAGAATATGATCGAAATTCAATTAACAATCTAATTAAATAATTAACTAAAAATATGAAAAGTAAAATATCCAAGGTCACAAATCCACCTACCCAATATGTACGCCCAAGTGATGATGAATTCCTCCCTAAGTTCAATTACAATGTCAACCGGGACCCCTAAATTCTCCTAAATCCACTCTCGCGCTCATTAGGACGTATTCGACGATTGGATTAATTACTTACTAGGTCTCATAATCCTAATCTCGAATTCTGTTAATTCTTGTTCCCTATAAGGTCGCACCGATCTCCTACTCACTCTCGTGCAATATTTGATCGATGATCCTAATTCATGTTCTAAATGCGAATCGCTGACTAGGCCTCATCGACGTTAACAAGTCAATCACGCAACACATATGATCAACACAATCAAATCAGAATTAGAAAACAAGAATTGAATTAAAGGAGAAAGACATACATCATATCGGATTTACATCGCCATGGGTGGCCTCATCGTTCCCTCGGACGATAGGATTAGTTCCTCATGCTCATAGACAAGCGATCGGACGTAATCTCCATAAGAAAAAGGGAGACGCAGCTCCAAAGAGAAAAGAAATTACCCTAACGCTACCCTAAACAGTGGAAAACTACTAGGATTCGCGGCCCTCCACAAGCCCTACAGCCTCCTCAAGATGTTTTCCCAATCTGATCTGCAACAGCCTTTAAATAGGATTCCTGATCTGCGCTCGTTCGCGAGGCGAGCAGCCTTTCGCGAGGCGAGAATTAAAATTGGCACGCATTCAATTTGAACTCTCGCGAGGCGAAAGTGTGTTCGCGGGGCGAGTCTTCAATTCTAGGCTGTGAATTTCATCACGGCTGGGCCGTGATGGTCTCTGACTTCCAGGGTCTTCAAACTCTCGCGGGGCGAGATTCTTATCGCAGGGTGAGACTTCAATCTTAAACTGCCACGGGCGTGGTCTTCATCACGGCTTGGCCGTGATGGTCTCTGTCTTGCAGGTCTTCATGATCTCGCGCCTCGAGACACTTATCGCGAGGCGAGACTGAAGTGCTGACTTTTGCTGCTTTGTTGACTCATAGGGGGGAGCACCCTTATTGGTCACGGTGAGCGGAAAGGTACCCTGGACAAACCAACTGACATTCTCTGGGCAAGAGAGGTCTGAGTGTGAGAAAGAAAGAGAATGAAAGGTACCCTGGACAAACCAACCGACATTATGTTAGAGGGTCTTGAGGAGCAGCCACGAGTCTCTGAGGACTTAGTGGATATGGTACGTGAAGGGTAATGGTAGTTCCAGATGCCCATATCGTCGTTGATATGGTATGTCGGTAGCATCTGCTAGGAAGAGCCTCTGAGAGTTATTTTGGATTTTGTTGTATTTTGTGTGAGACAGGGCGGGTAGATGTTGTCTGTATAGGTTTTTATATCTTTTATGAGACTAGTGTTCTATGACTTATTTATCAGTCCTTTCACTTAATCAGTTGTACAATTGTTCTAGGATTATGATCCCTCTGTTGGGATCGAAAGTACTTTGGAGACTTGGTGTACCTATTATGTATATACGTTGTTTCTGTTTTTATTCCGCTGTGCATGTTTTATAAGTTTTAATTTTCCAACTTTCGCAAAGTGTATAATTTTCGTCTGTAATAGTCTTGCTAACGCTAATAAACGGATTAAGGATTAGTTAATTAGGATTGTTCTTTAATGGGACATCGAGGTGTCTCATTTGGTGGTATCAGAGCAGTTCAGTTCTAAACCAGACTGTGGGATTATGTCTGATTAGGAGCGAGGACTTTGGGGTAGGATGAATACTGACATTGTTAGTTGGATCCTCATCGGATGTCAGCTATGCTTAGAATGGGTAGAGTGTCCGATACGCGAGTTATTTTTACAATATGAGAATGACTGTTTACTGCATTTGTAAGACATACAGTGGATATATCTGTCTATGTATTGAATTGTATGTCTTACAAATGAGAGCTAATGAATTCTTTTTTAGGAAGTCGAAATGGCACGTGGAAATGGACACCGAGGGGGAAGCATAAATGGAGGCGTTGGATCCACTGATGTTCCCGGAAGTTCATCGGGGATGAATAACGATGGTGATATAAATGAGACTATGAGGGTGATGAGAGAGTTGGCTACCGCAATGCTGCAGCAAACCGAGTAAAATGCTCAGTTCATGCAGCGACAAGAGGCTAGAGAATAAAAGTTACAACAAGTAAATATGGTTAGAGATGAGGAAAGCATGGAGAATGACTTGAATGCTTTCATGAAGGGAAATCCTCCCCAATTTCATGGTGAGTACGATCCTGAGGCAGCAGAAAAGTGGCTACAAGAAGTAGAGAAAGCCTTTGTCGCTATGCATTGCCGTGAGGAGCGGAAGGTTAGTTATGCTTCTTTCATGCTGGTAGGAGCAGTAGAGACATGGTGGCAGAATAAGCAATGTTTGTTAGAAGAGGAAGAACAAGAAGCAACATGGAATCTGTTCAAAGAATGTTTTCTGGAGAAATATATCCCCAAGAGTATCCTACAGGAGAAGGAAAAAGAATTTATGAGTTTACAGCAGGGGAATATGTCAGTGGGAGAATATGCCATTCGTTTCGAGGCATTGCTTAGATTCTCCCAATTCTATAAAGTCCATCCTGATGAAGAATGGGTTTGTCAGAGATTTGAAGATGGTTTGAGGCCGGAATTGAAAAGGATGATGCTGTCGTTCGAATTCAACCATTTCTCGGCTTTGGTTGAAAAGTGTACTATGTTGGAGAGCCATGATCGTTCTAGGCCAATACATTCACAACCGTGGAGTGGCGGACCGATTAGAGGTGGAAGTGGTCAAAGAGGTTGTGAGGGAAGATTCCAGCAACGGGCGAGACCTTACAATCGTCCGAGTTAGCAAACAACCAGTGCGGGTAGTGAAGGTCCTAGTCAGACATCATCAGGGATGTCGACTTGTTTCAAGTGCGGAGGACCACACTTTATCAGAAATTGCCCTCAGATGTAGAATGTGGTATGCTACCAGTGTGGTCATATGGGACACATGTCCAGATCATGTCCCAAGAGCAATGTAATCAGAAATCCGGTGCAAAAATAAAGTAGAGGAGCTCAGAGCAGTGGATCAAGAGCTCAGACAGTAAATCAACAAGGTGGTAGACCCCAAGCCAGTGGGAGGGTGTTCGCCGTTAGAGGCTCCGAGACTACTAGAGATCCTGATCTCATACAGGGTAAGTGTCTCATTTTCAGAAAACTCTTATCTATATTATTTGATTCAGGTGCTACGCATTAGTTTATTTCTCTTGAGTGCATGGATCGTTTGAAACTGCCTGTTACATCTTTACCCTATGATCTGAATGTTTCTACCCCTATGGGAGATACATTAACTACTTTGTTTGTTTGTCGAGCCTGTCCAGTTGTTTTAGAAAACCGGACTTCTGTTATTGACCTTATCCATTGCCTATGCAGCAGATTGATATTATATTGGGCATTGATTGGTTTTCGGCTAACCATGTAGTTTTGGATTGTTCAAATAAAACTCTTCGTTTTATGGAGCCTTCTGGATTATTTCCTGCCAATGACGGTAGTATGGGAGAAGGACAATCAAGGAGCTACGTGGTGTTGTTTTCTTTGGAAGCCAATGAGTCTCCAAAGATGGAAGCGCTGCCTATCATAAACGAGTTTCCTGAAGTTTTTTCGGATGACGTGCCAGGACTGCCACCTAAGAGGGAGATTGAGTTTACAATAGATCTCATACCAGGGACGCGACCGATATCGATAGCACCTTATCGCATGTCCTCGACAGAGTTGCCAGAGCTTAAGGAACAGCTGGATGACATGCTGAAGAAGGAGTTTATCCGACCAAGTGTTTCATTGTGGGGAGCGCCAGTGTTGTTTGTAAGGAATAAGGACGGAAGCTCAAGGCTATGTGTGGAATACCGGTAACTGAACAAGGTAACAATCAAGAACAAGTAACCGTTATTGAGGATTGCGACCTGATGGATCAGTTGCGGGGAGCAATTGTGTTTTCTAAGATAGATCTGAGGTCTGGATACCATCAGATCCTAGTGAAGGAAGATGATATACCGAAGACTGCTTTTAGTATATGTATGGTCATTACGAGTATCTGGTTATGCCGTTTGGCGTGACTAATGCTCCAGCCGTGTTCATGGACTACATGAATCGGATCTTCAGACCATACTTAGACAAGTTTGTCGTTGTGTTTATCGACAACATTCTAATTTACTCTTTGAGCAGAGAAGAACATGAAGAGCATCTTCGGGTTATACTTTAAGTTCTTAAGGATAGATTACTCTATGCCAAGTTGTCTAAGTGTGAGTTCTGGTTGGATGAAGTACAATTTCTAGGGCATGAGATAAACAAGGAAGGGATAATTGTGGATCCTGCTAAAGTGGAAGCGGTGGTTAATTGGGAACATCCTAAGACAGTGGGCAAAGTTAGGAGTTTTCTTGGACTGGCAGGTTACTACTGACGGTTCATCGAAGGATTCTCAAAGATTATGTTACTGATAAGCCTCTGGCTTATCTAGTTTTATAACTAGATGGACTGTGGTTTTTGTGCAAATTATTCGAGTTCACTCTCGTTTTCGCCCAAATTTGCCTTGTTTTGTTCCTAAGTTGGACTTTGACTCGTTCTAGGCATTTTTTGTAGTTTTTAGTCTATTTTGAATAAAATTACGCTTTTTGTTTCTTTTTATTGTTTCAGGTCAGAAGTGAAGCTCCAAGAGTCAAGGAAACATTTCGAGTCAAGAAAACAGTGGGAATTTCCATTCTGGAGATACTCGCCCCGCGAGTAGATGCTCGCCTCGCGAGCCTGAAGATCAGCAAAACAGCAACAGTCATCAATTCTGGATTGCCACGCGAGAGGCTTCTCGCCTCACGAGAGCCTGAACACCCTGGAAGACAGAGACCATCATGGCCTAGCCGTGATGAAGGTCACGGCTGTGACAGATTAAGGTTCGAAGACTCGCCCCGCGAACACACTCTCGCCTCGCGAGAATCCAAATTGAAAGCGCGCCAAAACTAATGTTCGCCTCGCAAAATATTGTTCGCCCAGCGATCGGACGAGAACCAGAATCCCTATTTATAGGCTGTTTCAGATCATAAGAAGGCATCCAGATCCGAATCCTAGTTTTAGCCACTGTATAGAGTAGCGTTTAGGCTAGTTTCTTGTCTCTTTGGAGCTGCGTCTCCCTTTTTCTTTTTCTTATTTTTCTATGGAGGTTATGTCCGATTGTTTGTCTATGAGCATGAGGAACTAATCCCCTCGTCTAAGGGATCAATGAAGCCACCCATGGCGGTATAGTGTTCATGTGATGTATATCTCTCTCTCCTTTAATTCAATTCTTGTTTTCCAATTCTGATGTCATTGTGTTGATCATATGCTTGCGTGATTAACTAGTTAAACGTGTTGAGGCTGATCGGCGATTCGTGTTTTTGAACTTGAATTGGGATCATCAATCGAATATTGTATGAGAGTGAATAGGAAATCGGTGCAACCATATAGGGAACAAGATTTAATAGAAGTCGAGGATTAGGGTTACGAGACCTGTAAGTGATTAATCCAATCTTCGAATACGTCCTATTGAGCACGACAGTGGATATAGGAGAAATTGGGGGTCCCGGTTGACATTAAAATTGAACCTAGGGAGAGGATCATCATCATTTGGATACTATGCATGATTGGGTAGGTGGATTTGAGACCTTAGATGCTTTTAATTCCAGATTTCAATACCATATTCTTAATTGATTTGTTAACTAGATTGCGATCCTATTTTCTCTCCAATCTCAACCACTTTCTATACTTGACCAAACGCATCGAGCTTCTCACGAATTAGTTGAATTGGTAGCCCAATCCTTTTGTTCGACCTCGGTAAATTCTTACCGTGTTTTTATTACTTGCGACGACCCGGTACACTTGTCGGTGACTCAACAAGTTTTTGACGCCGTTGCCGGGGATTGGCACAACCAATTTTCCAATTTTTTAGGGAAGTTTGATTATTTGGTTAAGTTATTTTTATTTTTATTTTTATTTTTATTTTTATTTTTATTTTTATTTTTATTTACTATTATCTCTCTCTACTTCTTTGATTCCACTTGGTCTTGCCTTGTTTTGTATGCGAGGTACACGAGGGAATGCTTCCGGGTTGCGAATATTGTAATGGAGACCATGACACTTGGAGCTGTCCGTTCTACTTCTCTCAAGAATATGTGGACTCATGCCATAATTTCTATGACAGCGTGCCCCAGAACAACTATCAGAGTTAGAATCAGTATTGGGGTGATATGAGGGGAGACCATCCGGGTTTCGCTTGGAGTAATGCTGACGATGATCTAGCTTGGCAACCACAACCTCAACATAATTGGCAACAACAACCTCAACAGGCTAGTGGAAGACAACCTTGGGAGTTGGGTTTTGAGAAGACGAATGCAACAATTGAGAAGTTGGCAATCTATACAGAGAAGGTGAATGCGACAGTTGATAAGTTGGCCCAACAACAACAACCTTGGGAGTTGGGTTTTGAGAAGACGAATGCGGCAATTGAGAAGTTGGGTCAGCTCGTAGAGCAACTAAATGAGCGTCTCCCAGGCACTTTCCCAGGTGATACCAAGAACAACCCTAAGGACCAATGCGAAGCCATAACAACTAGAAGCGGTATGGTGTTGGGATCTAACTGGGATGCAGCTAGTCCTCAGGAAGTTGAGGAAGACAAGGCCCCAGAACAACCACATGTTGAGGAAGAGCAACCTGAGAAAGAGGAATTGACAAGTGACAAGGCCCCAGAACAACCAAATGTTGAGGAAGAGCAACCTAAGGAAGAGGAGTTGGCAAGGGACAAGGCACCGGAGCAAGGGGGTAGAGATCAAAATGCAGATAAGGTGGTAGAGGATTTCACCATGCTTGCCAAGCAACCTGAAATTACTGCATTGGATAACTATGTTGGCTTACATGCATGTGTGGACATTGGTAAGTTAGATCCTCCCACTTGTCTGGCACACTTCCTCGAGAAAACACCATATGACCCGAGAGGAAGTGAGCTCATAATTACAGAGGTCAATGGAGTTTTCACACATGGGCCAGGTGGAAGTATGGATAGAGTCGTATTGCTTCTGCAAGAGCCACTTCACAAACCATGGGATCCGGGTGGGGGATCTCACATGATGAGCGTCTCTTGGCCCTTGTGCCACAGGCTATGGGATCCAGGTGGATGCTTTTTAATAAGTCAAGCTAGTGACGTTAAAGAAGCGCTTATTGGGAGGCAACCCAAGCTAGGTATCCTTTATTTTTAGTTTCTGTCATTTTCATTTATATATTTTAAAAAAAAAAGCTTGATTCGCCACGCGAATCCACTGTGGCCGCGCGAGACAGAAGCCCTGAACCTCAGAGGCTTACTCACGTTTCTGTATCGCGTCGCGAGGTCTACTTTAGCCTCGCGATTCTGGGCATCATCATTTATTGGAATTCCAGATTCGTCTCGCGAGATACTACTCGCCTCGCTATTCTGGAAAGTGTGAATAACAATTTTCCAGATTCGCCTCGCGAGTGGTCTCTCGCCACGCGAATCTGCACTTAAGGTTTTGATTTGCAGGAGTTCTTCCAGGATGCTATGCAACAGAAGGGAGCCCGTGAGACCAATTCGATGAGGAGGTAACCATGGAACTTTATCAGGGAGCACCCTCTCCTCTCCTCACTTTTGTTTTGTTTTTGTTTTTGTTTTTGTTTTTGTTTGTCGCTCTTGAATAATTTGAGAAGATCAAGAGTATGTGTATGAATGTGTGTCGGCAAGCTTGTTGGATTTTAATTAAATTTAGCATAGATTGATTGCATGAATTATTTTGACCATTAATGATTTCCCCCTAGGTTCTGAAAATAGTAAAGTTGATCCCATGTGAAAAAATTGAAAACTGAACTTTGAGAATTTTATTGTGATTACTTGATTTATGATAAGTTTGGGGTGAGGGGGTGCACACACTAGGAATTGTATCTCGGTCAAACAATTTGCAAAAATGTCCAGGTGAGGATTTGAGCCTCAAACTTTGTTTTAGATTGTGTGAATCACTTTTAAGTTGCACTTTCCCGAATTTGCTTGAATCTCTTTATGGTTTGCATGTCTATGTGTTGCATCAAATGATTTAGGCAATTTTCTTTGAAATAACTACTTGGCCTAAAAAGAACCATCCCTAATGCATGTTCCCTAGTTAGCCCCGTTGAGCCTAATTAGCCTATTGTTTCTTGATGACCCTATATTATAAGCCAAAAATCTGTAAACCATGTTAACCCAATCTTAGGATTAGGAGAGCATGGAAGCGTAACAAGAGAATGGTTGTGGGAAACTAAGTTTGGGGTGGCTACAAGGTGATATGTCATTTTGGGTTGAGAAAAAGAAAAATAAAGGTTGAAACCCAAGGCAAAAAAAAAGAAAAAATTTTGCCAAAAGAAAAGGGGCAAAGCAAAAAAAATAGCAAGGAAAAGGCCATAGTCACCCGAGGCAAAAAGAAAAATGGAAAAAGGAATTTGAGTGGAAAATGTGTTAAATGCTCATGCTCTCTTAGTTCCTAGGGACTTAAGCCTAGTATCCTTGAATATCCTACCCTCAGCCAGGCCCCATTACAACCTTTATAAGACCTTCTGATGTTGCATACATGTTTTCGTGGGAACTATTTTTGAGATGAAAATCAAATTCATGGGAAGTGCTCTTGATATGTGAAATTGAGTGAAAAGTTGATAGCCTAGACGAATTTGAGAGAATGAGTGAAATTTTACATACCCTTGTGAGGAAGGCAATTGTTTGAAATTGGTGATCTTCCTTTTGTGTGTAACTCTGATCCTCAACTTAGATTAATGCTTGCATGAATGATAAGTTCTCAATTGTTTAAAGTAAATGAATGTGGGGATTACACTGATGTAAGGGGGAAATCATTGGAGAAAAACTGTTTTGATTGCATGAAATTTGTGCGAAATCGATTGATTCATTTAGGCTTGCCAAGTCTTGAGTCCTTTTTGAGTTTTATCTTGCTTGAGGACAAGCAAGGTTTAAGTTTGGGGTGTTTTGATAAGCCTCTGGCTTATCTAGTTTTATAACTTGTTGAGTCACCGGCAAGTGTACCGGGTCGTCGCAAGTAATAAAAACACGGTAAGAATTTACCGAGGTCGAACACAAGGATTGGGCTACCAATTCAACTAATTCGTGAGAAGCTCGATGCGTTTGGTCAAGTACAGAAAGTGGTTGAGATTGGAGAGAAAATAGGATCGCAATTTAGTTAACAAATCAATTAAGAAAATGGTATTGAAATCTGGAATTAAAAGCATCTAAGGTCTCAAATCCACCTACCCAATCATGCATAGTATCCAAATGATGATGATCCTCTCCCTAGGTTCAATTTTAATGTCAACCGGGACCCCCAATTTCTCCTATATCCACTGTCGTGCTCAATAGGACGTATTCGAAGATTGGATTAATCATTTACAGGTCTCATAACCCTAATCCTCGAATTCTATTAAATCTTGTTCTCTATATGGTTGCACCGATCTCCTATTCACTCTCGTACAATATTCGATCGATGATCCCAATTCAAGTTCTAAAACGCGAATCGCCGATCAGCCTCAACACGTTTAACTAGTTAATCACGCAAGCATATGATCAACACAATGACATCAGAATTGGAAAACAAGAATTGAATTAAAGGAGAGAGAGATATACATCACATGAACACTATACCGCCATGGGTGGCTTCATTGATCCCTTAGACGAGGGGATTAGTTCCTCATGCTCATAGACAAACTATCGGACATAACCTCCATAGCAAAATAAGAAAAAGAAAAAGGGAGACGCAGCTCCAAAGAGACAAGAAACTAGCCTAAACGCTACTCTATACAGTGGCTAAAACTAGGATTCGGATCTGGATGCCTTCTTCTGATCTGAAACAGCCTATAAATAGGGATTCTGGTTCTCACCCGATCGCGGGGCGAACAATATTTCGCGAGGCGAACATTAGTTTTGGCGTGCTTTCAATTTGGATTCTCGCGAGGTGAGAGTGTGTTCGCGGGGCGAGTCTTCGAACCTTAATCTGTCACAGCCGTGACCTTCATCACGGCTAGGCCGTGATGGTCTCTGTCTTCCAGGGTCTTCAGGCTCTCGCGAGGCGAGAAGCCTTTCGCGTGGTGATCCAGAATTGATGACTGTTGTTGTTTTGCTTATCTTCAGGCTCGCGAGGCGAGCATCTACTCGCGAGGCGAGTATCTCCAGAATGGAAATTCCCACTGTTTTCTTGACTCGAAGTGTTTCCTTGACTCTTGGAGCTTCACTTCTGACCTGAAACAATAAAAAGAAACAAAAAGCGTAATTCTATTCAAAATAGACTAAAAACTACAAAAATTGCCTAGAACGAGTCAAAGTCCAACTTAGGAACAAAACAAGGCAAATTTGGGCAAAAACGAGAGTGAACTCGAATAATTTGCACAAAAACCACAGTCCATCTAGTTATAAAACTAGATAAGCCAGAGGCTTATCAGTTACCGATGACGCAACTAACAAGAAAAGGAAAAGCGTTTGAGTGGACTGATGAGTGTGAGGCTAGTTTTCAGCAGTTGAAAAGGAGGCTTATAACATCTCCTTGCAAGTCATGCCAGATCTGTTAGTACAATTTGATGTGTACTGCGATGCATCGTATCAAGGCCTGTGTTGCGTCCTCTTGCAAAATGGAAAAGTGGTGGCGTATGCCTTTAGACAGTTAAGAGTACATGAGAGGAATTACCCAACCCATATCATAGAGTTGGCTGCAATAGTGTTTGCGTTGAAGATATGAAGACACTATCTGTATGGTGCTCAGTTCACAGTGTACAGTGATCACAAGATTCTAAAGTATTTTTTTGATCTGAAAGAGTTGAACATGAGACAGAGGAGATGGATGGAGTTCATCAACGATTATCAATTTGTTCTCCAATACCATCCTGGAAAGGCGAACATTGTAGAAGATGCGTTAAGTCGGAAATATTTGCAAGTGTCTGCTATGATGATCAAGGAGTTAGAACTGATCGAGCAATTCAGAGACCTGAATCTAGGGGTAACGAGATTATCCCAAAATAAGATAAGTATGGGAATGGTCACTATTACTAGTGGATTCCTAGACTTAGTTTGGAACAAGCAAGCAGAAGACTGGTACCTCCAAAAGGTTAATCAGAAGATAGAAGCAGGAGAATCTGTGGAGTTTAGACGAGGTATTAACAGAATCTTGAGATTCGGTGTTAGGATCTGCGTGCCAGAGAATAGAGAAGTTAAGAATTTGATCTTAGAGGAAGCACACAAAAGTAAGCTAAGTTTCCATCCAGGTGCCACTAAGATGTATCAGGATTTGAAAAAGATGTTCTGGTGGCCTGGAATGAAGAAGGAAATAGCATAGTATGTCCAGTCCTGCTTGGTGTGTCATAAGGCGAAGATCGAACATCAGAAGCCAGCAGGATTATTGCAATCTCTGGATGTCCCATAATAGAAATGGGACAGTATCGCAATGGACTTTGTGTCGGGTTTGCCTAATACACAAAAGAAGCATGATGCAATTTGGGTAATAATTGATAGGCTGACGAAAAGTGCTCACCTTTTACCTATCAATCAGAGGTTCTCTTTGGAAAAGTTAACCCAGTTGTACATCAATGAGATAGTGAGGCTGCATGGTGTGCCAGCAAGTATAATCTCGAATAGAGATCCAAGATTTACTTTGAGGTTTTGGCAAAGTATAAACAGTACGTTAAGAACTAAATTACGGATGAGTTCGGCTTATCATCCTCAGACGGATGGTCAGTCGGAAAGGACGATTCAGTCTTTGGAAGATTTGTTAAGAGCATGTGTGCTGGAACACATAGGGAGTTGGAATGAATTTCTTCCACCAATTGAATTCACGTACAACAATATTTTCCACTTGAGTATTGGCATGGCGCCTTATGAAGCACTATACGGAAGGAAGTGCAGGATACCTCTCTGTTGGTATGAGACAGGTGAGAATCAATTAATTGAACCAGAGGTGGTATAGCAAACAACGGAGCAAGTCCGCAAGATCAAGGAAAAGATGAAAGTAGTGAGCGATCGGCAGGAGAGCTACAGAGATAAGATGAAAAGACCTTTGGAATTCCAAGAAGGCGACCATGTGTTCATGAGAGTCACTCCAAGGACTGGAATTGGCAGAGAAATAAAATCCAGGAAGCTTACCCCTCATTTTATCAGACCATTTCAAATTCTCCGCTGAATTGGTCCTGTAGCTTATCAGATAGCCTTACCATCTAACCTATCCAATATCCATGACGTCTTTCACGTCTCTCAACTTCATAAATATCATCCTGATCCATCGCACGACATAGAGCCTGAGTCAATCCAAACAAGGGAGAACCTTGAGTATGAAGCTTTGCCTGTACGAATTGATGATCGACAGGTCAAGGAACTTCGCGGAAAGAAAATTTCCCTGGTGAAAATTCTGCAAAGTATATTATTTTCGTCTGTAATAATCGCGCTAACGCTAATAAACGGATTAAGGATTATTTAATTAGGATTGTTCTTTAATGGGACATCGGGGTGTCTCATTATGCATCGATGTACCAATGGATTGTTTCTTCATTTCAAAAAGACATTGCTTTTGTTCTGGCTAATGCATCGATGTAACAATCGATTGTATGCTTAATTCAAAAAGGCTTGGATTCTTTTTTACCTTATACATCGATGTATTAATCGATTTACAGAAGCTAATTTGCATATTGATCAAGTAAGTCCAGAATCAATCGATATATACATTGATGTATAAAATTTATATATAGATGTACACATAGGTTTTCATTAAAAGTTAGTTAATTAACTGAAATTACATCAATGTACACATATGTGTACAGAACTTTCAATTAATCCTTTTTCATTTTAAGTTCATTTTGACTTGTGAAAATAATTTTTATTAGTTTTGAGAGCTTAGTCAAAGAGAGTAACTTAAAGTTTTTCTTTACATAAAAGTCCTAATTATCTTGCTTGAGATTTATCTTCATGGTTATTCATGATCCTTGCTTTTCTCCTTTGATCCTTTGCATCCACTTCCTTGCTCCATTGTAATCTTATAGAAACACTTAAGCTTGGCAGCAGTAGCAGCAACCTCCCTTGCCATTTGCACAACATCTTCAGAAGTTGGGGGAACTTCTGGAGGTGGAGGTGCAATGATGGGAATCCCAAGTTGTAGATGCACAGTGGCCATCTGCCCTTCAAAAATGTTAAGCTTTAGACTCATGTTGTCCAAAGTCCTCTTGATCATCATGTTTTGCTTGTTTTGCCTATTCTCAAAAACTTCAATCATTTTTATCAGTCTATCCATGTTTTCATTTATCTCATTGTTGTCCATTGAAGCCCATGGTTCATCACCAGCTACCCTCACCCATTCTCCATTAACCTTAGCAAGCTTCATCTTGCTAATGGTCCCCTCACCAAACTTATAAGTGATCTACCTAGCCTGGAATCTCTCCTCATTTTCCATGGAGACCCCAAAATACTCAAGCAGCTTCACCACCAATCCAAGGTAGGGTATGGCAGCTCCACTAACCTTGCAATCTAACATATGCCTCACAATGATATAGCTCCAGCTGAGCTGTTTCTTCTCAATCATTGCCCGCGGAATCAAAATGTCATTATTCAGTAAAACTGCATAGTTTCTTGACCTTGGCAGAAGCATCCTGCTTAGCACATATTACAGGAGCCTGTGCTGGATATGCATGGAACTGATGTTAATCAGTCTTCCTTCTGGTGCATTCTCAACTAGCAACACTTTCCTTGCTTCTTCTTGTCATAAGCTTTTAACCATGCACTTTCAGGACCAACTCCAGCCATATTGCTTCAAAGATAGTCCAGACCGGTGAATTGTGAGAATTCATCAAAGGTCATTTCAATCCTCTTATTCTTGACCTCAGCAGAAAAGCCTACACTATCCATCTCAAAAGTGCAATAGAAAGCCTTAATTAAGGATGGTTAGATATCACTCTTGGTCTGAAGGAAATCACTCAGCTTGTAATCCTCTAAAAGCCTATGAAATGTAAATCCATTTACCTCAAAGTAACTAAAATCCACTATCCTTGCTTCATTGGTATCTCTATGTTTAAAATGATTTTTATACAACATGATGTATTATTCATTAGAGAAATGCCTCTTAAGCTGCTCAAACTTAGTGATTAGATCATCATCATCATCTTCTTCTTCTTCTTCTTCTTCCTCCTCCTCTGTCATCTTTCTCTTCTTCTGATCAGCATTCTTTTTAGGTGTTTCCTTCAGCATCTTCTTCTTCTTTTCTTTCTTCTTAGGTGCTGGTTTTGAAGACTCAATCACCTTATTCTTTCCTTTATATTGCTTCTTCTTAGCAAGTTCCTTGATAGGAAGCTTATCTAGCCTTTAGAGGTTTAGGTCTTCTCAGGTTCTTTCCTCTTAGGGTGCAAAGGTGTAGCATTGGGGGAACTTGTTGAGGTGTGGAAGATTGGGTTGAGGAGGAAGATGTGGAATTAGATGGAACAAGTGTAGAGGGTCCAGTTTGCTTCACACGAGCCATCAAATTATTTTGTTTCAAAACAAAGATTTTTGTAACATCCCATTTTCATATAAAGTCTTTAAAACGATGTTATATGTTTTGTATATGTTATCGAGGGCTAAGTGTAAGATGTGGAAACGATTCTAAGTCAAGAGGAAGGGGGGGGGGGGGGGGGGTGAATTGACCTTTTAAAAAACTTTTCAAAAAACAAATTTAACTTAATCAAGAACAACTGCAATATCAATTCAAGAATGAACTTTAAAGAAAGATATACAATTGCGTAAGCTAAGAGAATATCATGCAACAATCATGAAATATAGTATCATAAGCATAGAACATAAAGAACATGCATAAGATAATAAATTTTACAAGAAAGTAAAGAGAGTAGGGATAGAGAAAGTGACACAAGTATTTTACTGGTTCGACCCACAACCTGAGTGGCCTACGTCCAGTCTCCAAGAATCCTCTTGGAGAAATTCATTATGACAAAGTTTGTACAAGAGATACCACACTCCTTACAAAAGTCACTCTCCCTTGTAGGATGCCTCACCCACAAGAACCACCCTCTCAAGAGATACCATACTCTTGAATCTTGTTGGATACCTCACCAACACGAACCACGATCTCAAGAGATACCACACCTAATTAATTAATTAATATTTTATTATGATGAGATTGATTATATGATGTGACTTGAGATATTTTATGAGATGATAATTGAAGGTTGAGGAACTAGGTTATGACCCGATAAGAGTCGACAAGACTCATATAGATGCATTGTGTTGATCACAACCGTGTGGGTGGAACACACGAGGTCAGAATACCCGACCACTGATATCGGAGTCACGGGTGCATGCCCTTATGCAGAGATTTTGAAGAAGACTACCAGGATATATCTGTAGTCCATGCGGAGCCATCTAGCATTGATATTGTGCAGCTATAGTGTCATGCTTTGCATGAGCACCCTAGTAGGAACGGAGGTGTGCACCGACGTGTACTGTGCAGCTATAATATCATGCTTTGCATGAGCGCCCTAACGGCAATGAGGGTGTGCACCGGCGTTTATGGACAAGTCGCTTGGATGACTGACTAATATCCCTAAATTAGACGAGGGATGTGTGTCAGGATTGTGTGGTGTCCACGCCAGCATAGAAGATCAGTTGCATGAGCACGAAGGGTAGATGATGATAATGTGTCTCGAGGATGGTTATTGTGTATGTGTGATGCATGTTTGTGTGCCTTTATTGTATGTATGCTACGCATCCTTTTCCGCTTATAATGATAGCACGTTCCTTATCTCCCTACTTGTTTCTATGTATGTTTTATTTACTATCGCGGAGAAGACCCAGAGCTGCAGGATGCCGCATCTAGTTCAATGACCCAGCCTTCGGAGTTCCCACTGATGGGAACACTTGAGTTTGGGTTCTTGGACGAGAGCGAGTGGCTCGTGGATCCGGTCACTCGGTTCGTTGTATAAACTGGTCCCGTATCAGTATATGCTAGGTTTGGAGGCGGACCACATTTTGGCTTCGTCAGGACGTTCCGTCTCGGTCAGACATTTCCGTTTCCCGTTTTCTTCCCACCAACTATGCCACCCATGCCACCACTTTATCCATGGGCAGCACCAAGCTCAGATATGGTTGTTACAAATATAGTTTCGGCTCCAGAGGTACATCGGGACGTTGCACGTCACATCTATAACACCCTTCTCGGGTGCTACATTGTACGTGACATTTTCGCAATATTGTTTAACGCGGAAAATAAATTTCTCAAAAGATACGAGTTTATTTTTCCTTATTCCTTTTCACAAATAAGTAAATAGGTAATATTTAACATTTATTCACATCTTCCAACCAATAACGGGTCTAAAACATATTACATCCATAAAATGGGAAAATAAGCAGTAAATATTTATACATTCCCTGTATATACATAATACTTTCATAAATCCTCTTTCAATAGTCATGAAAAGACATAAATACCAAAACGCATAAAATTTCAATGCCATAAAATAACCTGGCCAAGAAAAATATAAATAACCTTGGAGACACAGCTCCATAAAATTAAACATATACATAAAGACTTATCATGCTGGCCTATACAAGAAGAACGACAAAGTGTCATCATTGAACCACGATAACAACTGAGGACGTTACATCGTCACACTGGGGTTGGGTTCTCACATCTACCATACAATAATATTTGAAAATGCATACTCATGACCGGTCCGTCTCATTATCAAATGCTATTTTTGTTGGTGAAGCAGTGCTACCATCTTTATTGCAGAATATAAAAATAAAGCAGAAGACCAGAAAACACAAAATGAGGTGAGATCCCCATTCATCGTACACATAAAGCAGGCATGCAGTGGTACGACACACCAATATATGACGACATACATAACCATATTATTATCCATTCTCTTTCGACAACTCAACAAATCAACACATATACGGATAACCTGTGACATATCCACACATACCCAAAAGTATACATTATCCATATAATCAGTAATCTTATCAAGGCATAATAGACACTATTAGTTTTACAGAGACACAAGAGTGGAGATAACTGATTGATACCATATAGCCCCATTCCTACACAACCTCAAGGAATGCTTGATCATAACTCCGGAGCTAATAGACATTTTGGAAGGAAATGGTCAATAGTACAGGTTTCACATGTGCCTGCCGTAGGCATAAAGTGTTGCTAGAATAGTAGACACATGGACCAAAAGGTCATAAAAATGCCCGAAGGCCATAATGTGTGCACCGGGTTCACCGTGGATAATAAATCTAGAATCGTACAACATTAATGTGTGCACCGGGTTCACCGTGGATAATAAATCCAGAACCGCACAACATTTTAAAGTCATCATATCAATGCTAGAAGGCCATAATGTGTGCACCGGGTTCACTAGGGATAATCAATCCTGAACCGCACAACATTTAAAATCATAAGGGTGATCAACCCTTACTCGGCTATTTGTGAAACACTCTACCTGACCGATCAGCTCAGATTCCGAGGCACAATAACCGTGCTGACAATTACGCTGATCAAGCTGATAACGGACTGTGTGTTCATGGGATTCCTACGGAAATCATATGCCATTCTACAGGTATTCTAACACCCCGATTTTTCTGTTTCTTAATGATATGTGCTTATGTATGTGTGTATTTGTTAAATTAATTTAGAGAAAATTATCTTGATAAACTAAAATTACTTTCATAATTAATTTTTTTTTAGGAAACTGTAGTTGAAATTCCGGTTGAAATTTCATACAAAAACAGTGTATGTTTTCACTGTCAGTAAGACTTTACTGATCCATAAAACTAATTTTGACTCAAAAAATAAAACTGTAGATTTCCTAAAATATTTACAACAATTCCCATGATTTTAAAAATTTTCATTTATAAATATTACAAAAATTAATTTTTCCGGGTAAAGTTTCGCAAAGAAAATACGATCGGTTTTCACAGTTGGGAAATTAATGGAACCGGAACGAAACAAAATTTATTAAAATTGTACTGGTGCAGACTTGAAAGACTTGATGTGAAAACCACTTGAAAGATTTGATGTGAATAGTTTTTTCATTTATTGCATTTCATCATTTTATCTATATATACAAGTAATGCCTTATTTTAGTGAAAAATAAAGTTTTAAATTATATAAAAAAATAAAAAACTCCTCCCAATTTCCTCCACTCAGATGTGCCCCCTCCCCCTCTCTTCTATAAATACCCCTCTCAACTCCAGCTCTCACTTTTGCATTTTCTCTCTAAGTTTCCTCATACACTTACACATAATTCTTCCTCCATTTTCACTCTTACAAAGCTTGGAAATCCATTCATCTTCAACCTCTCATCATCACAAGGGTATACTTTCTTTTCTCTACTCTTCATTTCTTCAAACATCTACTTGTTATTCTTAACATGCATGTCACTTTTTTCATGATTTCATGTTTATGACTTTAACTTAAAATTTCAAGAAAAGACCTAGAAATTTTTTTTAGCATGAAATCAATTTCTATTAACTCATACTCATCTCTACTATCATCTTATGCATTTGCAAGTTACAAGAAATTTTCCAAAGCCAATTTTGAGGGTGTGGCCGAAATGCCCTAGGTGGTGCAAGGTTGGGGTTTTTGTTCAATTTTCACATGGTTGATTTAAAACCCTTTGATGCATGCATGTGTTTAAGGGTCTAGAGCCCTTGCATGTTGAGTTTATGACTTGTGGATGATGCTAAATTGAAAAAAATAAGAACTTCATGTGAAGGAATATGTGAAAACACAAGTCTGGCAGCATGACATACAATTATTCGTGAGCCCATAACTTTTTAAACAAAACGTATTTATGAAAAATAAACACATATTTGGAAAGAAGACTTTTGGGGCTTCAATTTGATATATAATATGAGTTGGGTACCTCAATTAAATATTCAAACACTTTAAAAGTCATTTGAGTGATCATTCACAATTTAAACCCACTGCTGTTCTGAAAAATGCTTTTATAAAAGGGTTCATCCTATTTTTTGAATGAATAATATGATTTTTGAAAATAATATCTTTTAACATGATCAAGTAAAAAATTTTGATATAAAATGGTCTACAAACAAGTGTTAGTGTACAGATATAAAAATGTACGATTTAAGTCTTGGATAAAAATGTAATTCAATAGTTTGAAAATCAAAAAAAAAAAAAACTCCTAGCCTATTTCTTTATGTAGGCCGAAACTTGCTCATCATGGAGTACATGAGTTAAGTTTAAATTTTAGAGTCATAATCATTTATCTTGTCCTTCTAATGCTTAAGGATCATTGATCCAAAGGCTTGTAAAAATTTGGTATTTTTATCATCATCTTCATGTCATGGCCAAGGACAATGCATAAAGAGATAAGATGATTTTTTTATTTTATCTTAGGTTATGAGCTTGATTCTTAGACCCGCAACACGTTATGAGCAAAAGAAGTTCGCTTTGGGCAATGCGGAAACAAAGACTTTTTCTACCCGTCGAATCAGGTAAGGGGAGACAGCCTGAGGGATATTTATTTATGATGACTATGTGTACTTGTGTGTTTTAATACGTTTATTAGCATTTTGATGTGTTGACTGTTTAATGTTTAAGTGGATTTGATGTGTTGATTGGTTGATTGTTTGAACATATAAATGTTTTATGATTGGATGATTATTCATGAATATGTGCTTGTAGTTGATAGATTTTTAAAGTAATTGATGCATGTTATATTTATCATGATAATGTTTTGGTTGTTGCATGAAAGCCTAACTAATGTTAGAGCTCAATTAAAATTGTCAAGATAAAAGCCTTAGGAAATCATATGAAGAGTAGTGAAAACAAATATTTATTTGACGAAAGGTTTTGGTAAAAGGAGAAGCAAATTTATTTATTCTTTTAAAATTTATGAGAATATTAGTATCAAAATAAAAATTTTATGAAGGAAATTCATTTGAAAATTCAAGTGATTTTAAACTAAACGGAAAATCAATTTTCTTTTGAAAATATTTGAAGAAAACAAAACTTATTTTGAAACTTTAACAGAATTTATTTGGAAGTTTCAACTGTTTTTAGAAACAGAAGATTTTAACAATAAAAATGGATATTTTTTTTTGAAGAATGGATTTCTCCAAAACTTAAAGTTTTAAACAAAAGAATTTCAAAGGGAAAGTTTTCTTCAAAAGGTTTTATTCAAAAATAAAATGTTCTATAACTTGGATAAGTTACGGAAAGTTTTGGTTTTATATTTGTTTTCCACTGAACGAAAAATAACGTTGAAAAGTGAACCTAGTAACCGAGACGTCGGGATACTAGAGTTCTTAAGGCACGTGGATCAATAATCCGTATCACAATGTTGTGGAATGTGTGTCCTATATACGTTGTTGTGGGCTGTGTGTCCTATATACGTTGTTGTGGACTGTGTGTCCTATATACTTTGTTGTGGACTGTATGTCCTACCGACGTTGTGATAAAACGTGGTGAACGTGGTAAAAAGGTGAAAACTGCTTTTCTACGACCACAAAGTCTAAGACTAGTGCACAGGTCTAGGACTGTTGTGATTGGACACTCGTACTAAAATGTCCTGTGTGAATAATGAAAGTTTGAAAATGTCAAAAATCTATGGATGGTCGTGAGCCTTGAGCCTCGACTGGGAAAGAATCAACCCAAAGAAAAGCGGCCAAAATAAAATGTTTTTACATGCATTTGGCAGACGTGCCCAAAAAGTTTTGTGTGAATGCCTTGAAGGGAAAGGTATCTCATGCGACAGTGTATCATTGGTTCTTTGATGGACCATGATTTCCATGAGCCTTGTTCACTGTGCCTTGTGTAGGACGGTGTGCTCTGGAACCCACATGCGTTGATGACCGTGCCTTGAGTTGGACAGTTGCTGTGGGAATTATGCTGTGCCATGTGTTGGCTATTTTAGTGCCATGTGTTGGCTATTTGAGCCTGATCAACTCACTTTTTTTTTAAAAAAAACTGTAAGGAGTCGGGGTCTCCGGAGATTAGGATAGATTGTTGAAATATAAAAGTGCCATATGTTTTCAAGAACGGCGATGATTTGCTTGATACTATGCTTATATTTAAAAAATTTAGGTTGAATATGTATACTTATATGTTCTTGTTGCTCGTATGCTTGTAGTACATGTAGTCATCATAATTCATTCATATATTGGTATCTCATCCTTACAATATATCAGGTTTTTCTGGTTCTTTGCTGTTGTACCTTGGTACACTTGGACAGGCGGTGTCGAGAAGCTCCCAACCTCACTCGAGGATATTAATCCCGAACCTTGAAGAGGTGGGTGATTATTCTAATGGTGAAAACTATGGAGTTCTTTCTAGTAGTTGTCTTTCAGAATGACCAGCTTAGGATTTTTCTTTGGGTTGTATGTTTTGAGAAAGTCGGTTTATGTGGTCTGAAAACCTGTTTGAAATTCTGTTGTGAATAATGAAGGATTTTCAAGAGAAATCTGTACATTATAGAAGAGTTCGTTTTTGAATAAAATCAGTCTATGTATGTTGGTGAGTATAATATAGTTTGTACTATGGTGTTGTGCGCACTATTTTTTTTGAAGTACTCCGTTGAAAAGAAAAATTTTACCCCTATTTTTAGATTTATGAAAAATATTAGAAGTTATTTTCCGAAAACAACCAGCAAACTTTCCTTTTCATTTATTTCCGCATGTGATTATGAGGTAATGTCCAAGGGGGGCATTACAGGTATGATAGTACCAACTGGGAATCCTTGTACAGTCTTATTCCTGTACAATACCAGGATCCATTCATTGGACCATCCGAGTCTTCAACAACTTAAGTATATTATGAAGATTGATCATTCATCAATCAATTATACTTCTTCAGGTTCTTCCTGAACGAGATTACTTGCAGAGCAAGAATCCTTCAAATACTCTTGGTTATTACGTATTATGGATGTAAGGATGAGTAAATCACCAGTACTCTATGACATATGGTCTTGATTCATCATGAACCATAATTATTTTAAGTCCCTGTCTTATCTCTAAGTCATTTTGACTTAGGCTTTTACCGTTTTGTTTTGAAACATAAGCATTGGAAGTTAAATTCCTTTTTGTCAAAATCAAAACCTTTTTACCAAAGATAAAATAGTTTACCCAAGGTTTTAAAGTAGTACATGAGTACCAAATCATTAAAAAATAACCCTTAGAGGAATACCTCAAAACTTACAAAAACATATTTTCCCTTTTCTGCCCGATTTTGGCCTAAAGCCCAACATTTCAAAAGTATGATTCCTTTCATCAAATCTATCACCTTCCCACCTTATAACAATCATTATTGGGTATTAAAAACACCGATTCTAACTTCCCAACACAGTTGTATAAAAATTCCACAAACTTGACCGAAAGTCATTAAGTTTGAAAATCGGGTAATTCCTTTTTCAATGATCATTTGATCCTAAGGACTATAACTTATTTTAGAGTCTTAGGATACTTAGTTAGGCCTCAAAAACATTTTCTAACCCATAAAAACAGGGTTAGCCGAAATTACTCATAAAACCCACTTTGAAGCACACTAACTCTAAACCATTCCATTTTTACATCCCGTAAAACATAATTTTTGTTCCCTTAGGTCCTAAACTCGGATTAAACCCATTTTGGAATCAATAAAACCACACAAAACAGTCCCAAACACCTTAAAAAATTTTTTGGAAAATCTTTTTCCTTCTTAGTTTTATTTCTCTTTAAAATACATAACAAAGCATAGAATTCATGAGTTATTAACATTAATTGATCCATGTTCTCTTTTCTAAGGTTGGCCGAAACTTGGCTACCATCAAGTGAAGGTTTCCACTCTACCAAATCAAACTCATATCCACACACATACTTTAACATATCAAAAATCAACATTTAGCCATTTTCTAGAACATAACACTTATTATCAACAATCCCAGAAATCAAAAAAAAAAAAAAATTGTCCTCAATCAAGCATCAACAAAGTGAATATTCTCAATTGCCAACCAAATATTATTTAATAAAGTAACCATATAATAATCCATAATCATTCATAGACTTATCAATTTATTAATGATCTAAAGCATGACATACATTTTTGCATTTTAGGCATATTTTTCTATTTGTGATTCAAGTAAACCAAACTTAATTCTTCTCACACAAACATCAATCACATAGTCAATTACACAACTACTCATCCACAAATTACAACTACAAATATCACCCCAAATCCTCCAAGAGAATCACATAAACATACATATACATAACCTCTTGGACTTAGGGTTTCAAAACAAACCAACAAACAAATAAACCACATACACACCCACAATATGTTATGATTGTGGTCAATCTCCCCCATACCTCTTGTAGCACATTTAAGATCAAGTAAATTGATGAAGCCAAACACCCAAGAAGCCACAGTTTTGGAAGGGTAAGACCTAGCAAGACAAGATTCATTCAAACAAGAGTTATCCAAATGAATCTAGCTATGAACATGAAGGATAAATCATGATAGGAACCTTACTTGAAGTGAAGAAAATGGATGAGCCAAGAAATCATGTTCTTGACCCAAAATACCCATTTTGCTAGAAGCAACCAAAATGGATTCTGTGTGAAATTACAAAAGCTTAGAAGGTCAAGAGGAGTATGGATATGCTCTTGGTTTCTCAAGAGATCAAGTGGATGATGAGTTATAGAGTTGGGTAGAAAAATCCATTTTTCAAACTTGCTTAAAATTAAAAATTGTGAGAAGAACATAGGCCTAGATGATTGAGGGAAGTGTGAATATGGTGTTAGTTTTTCAAAAAAAATGAATGGATGAAGGTGCAAGAGAGTGGGTCGATTTTGTGCCATGGATGAGGAAGAAGAAGCTTTTCTCTTGAGGAAGATGGAGTTGACTAAAAAAAATTGAAAAAGTGAGTGTGTGTAGGGGTTAGGTGCCATGTAGTTAAGTGAGTGAGTGAAGAGTGTGTGTGGTGAGAGAGGGCCACGTCTAAAAGAGGAAAAAGGGAGAGTAGTTGTGTTATTTTAGCTATTAACCTTAGGGAGTAATCATAGTTCAATGGTAGGTTAGTAATTAAGGAGAAAAGTGCACTAGACTTTTTGTATAAAGTGTGACAACTTGTCACATCGGGGTCACATCATTGACTCTATGACTTGGACTTCCCAGTGTTCTACTTCCTCTACTGCTCAGCCCTAGGTTCCGGTTTTATCCAAACACCCGAGATTGATATGTATTTCAAGATTTTCGGTCACGAAATTAAAATCAGCGGACCCGATCAAAATAATAATATTTTCACCAGTTCACCTACAAATAATCCATAGATACTCAAACAATCATTTTATTATTCACTTTCGTCAGAGATATAATGGCTCAAGGAATTCACAATTTACGGTGTAAATTCATACCGATGTCAGAACACAGTCCGGTTCTTATCTGAGTTTTTAATTCGAATTTTGTTGAATTCTCAGGGATAAGCAGTAAACATTATTTATAATTGTTAAATTGTATTTCTCAAACAAATTAATCACAAAATTAATTAATTAACAGAGAAAGTATTTTTCAGGGTGTTACAACAGCGCTCACTATCGGAGACGATTTCAGCGTCGTCCACATGGGAGCCTTTTTAGCAGCAGTGGTGCAACCTCTTCAGGACCATCTAGACCACCATAGCAGAGAGGTAGAGGAGCATGCGGGGAGAGTCAGGGTAGTTCTAGCCGTCCACGCCAGAGTTTGGCCAGTGAGTGCTTTATGGATATATATATATATATATATATATATATATATATATATATATATATATATATATATATATATATATATATATCTGTGTGGTGAGTGTGAGCCCAGTTTTGATGTGAGGGGTTGGGTCTGGAGTGTTGGTGAGCTAATCTTTTATTTCATATCTTTATATGTACTTTTTATATATGGTTGTATCTATATGGGACCCTACTGGCGGAGGCCTTAAACAGTACTCATGTATCTAGATATGTTGTGTTTCTGTATCTTTATAAATATGGTGTGATGTTTATGTTTTGTTCTTTATATTCAGAGTTTTATTATTCTCTGTTTTCTGTAAATATGCTTAACGCTAATATCATGATTAAGGTTAGTTAATTAGGTTTTTCTTTAATAGGACATCGGGGTGTCTCATTTTGTTGTATCAGAGCAATTTGAAAAGATTTGTGACCCATGTAGCTCATCCAATAAGTCATCTAACCTTGAGATTGGATGACTATATTTGATGGTTATGTTATTAATGAATCTACAATCCGTGCACATTCTCCATGTACCATCTTTTTTTTGTACTAAAATATCGGGCATTGTACATGGAGAAAGTGTTTCTCTTATCCATTCTTTTTCCAATAGTCCTTCAACTTGCCTTTGAATTTCTTTTGTTTCTTGTGGATTGCTCCTATAGGCCGGCCTATTAGGAAGAGAAGCACTAGGAATTAAGTCCATGTGATGCTCAATCCCCCTCATAGGTGGCAAACCTTTAGGAAGATCTTTTGGAAAAACATCTTTGAAATCATCCAAAAGAAACTCAAAAGGTTTTGGCAAAGAAATAGATGGAGTAGAATTTGCATCATTATTTTTGGTGTAAAGTAAATATATTGGTTGATTTGCCAATAATATTTTTCTTGACTTCATTTTCGTTTAGAAATAAGCATTCTTTGCCATCTATTTCTTTACCTTTATTTTTTTTCAAAAACATTTTGCTCACTTGTGCCATTTGCCTTTTTCATATTCTTTTGTTGGACATTATTTTCTTTATTTATTTCTTTTTCACTCTTGGCTTTTCTCTCAAGCTCCCTTTTCTCTCTCATTTTCTTTTGATCATCAGCAATTCCTTTAGGAGAGAGGGGTACAAGAGTAATCTTTTTGTTGTGGTGCATAAAAGTGAATTTATTGGAAAGGCCATCATGTACGACTTTCCTATCAAATTGCCATGGCCTTCCTAGCAACACATGTCCCGCTTCCATAGGCACCAAATCACACATTACTTCATCATGATAAGAGCCAATGGCAAAACTCAATAAGACTTGTTGGTTCACCAAGATTTCACCCCTCTCACTTAGCCATTGCAACTTGTATGTCCTAGGATGTGGATTGCTTGTGAGACCAAGTTTGGTCACCAATCTTTGGCTAGATACAATGGTGCAACTTCCTCTATCAGTTATTAATGCACACAATTTTCCATTCACCATGCACCTAGTGTGAAAAATATTTTCTCTTTGGGTCTCATCCTCCTCTTTTACTTTGACTCCTAAGAGTCTTCTCACCATCAAAAGGCCTCCTTCAAGTGGAAAGACTTCATCTTCACCACTCTCATTAGAAGACTCACAAGAAGAGGCACTAGTTACCTCAATCTCATCATTACATCTAGAGATCATTGTTCTCTTGTTAGGACACTGTGATGCAACATGTCCCTTTCCTAAGCATTTAAAACATTTAATGTCTCTAGCTCTAGAAGAAGTGGGGGTAGAAGTAAAAGGTTTAGAGTTAGAAGATGTGGACTTGGATCCACCGTTACCATAACCCTCTAATTGTTTGAATGAGTCACCCTCCTTCTTGGAATTGTACTTCCAAGATGAATTGTTGTTGTTGAAGAAAGGTTTCTTGAAAGACTTCTTTCTCTTGACTTGAGCTTCAACCTTGATTGCATGATGCACCAAGTCTTCTAATTCAACATAGTTGTAAAGTTTAACCACATCTTGGATGTCTTGGTTGAGTCCACCCAAGAACCTAGACATAGTTTCTTCTCTATCTTCTTCTATGTTTGCTCTTATCAATATGACCTCCAACTCTTTCTAATATTCTTCTACACTCATGCTTCCTTGCCTCAATCTTTGTAGCCTATGATGTAGGTCTCTAGTATAGCTTGAAGGAACATATCTCTTTCTCATGACTTTCTTCATCTCTCTCCAAGTGCTAATGGGTTCCT
This sequence comes from Sophora flavescens, assembly GCA_030762895.1. NCBI lineage: Eukaryota > Viridiplantae > Streptophyta > Magnoliopsida > Fabales > Fabaceae > Sophora > Sophora flavescens. The sequence goes on along the minus strand of CM061062.1, from coordinate 68,990,387 downwards.
TATCATACTTTTTCCTCTCTTTACATAATTGATCCCACCAAATTAAAGCATAATCTTGAAATTCTAAACTTGTTACTTTTACTTTTTTTTTTCACTATAATTGTAACAAGAAAATATATGTTCTAATTTGGTTTCCTATTCTAAATAAGCATCAGGATCACTCTTCCCATGAAAGCTAGGGATCTTCATCTTCACATTATGCAACTTGTCATCCTTGTCATGCCTTATTCCTCTATGCTCGTGTCTAGGTCTCCATCTATCAAATCTAGGTCTTTCCTCTTGGTTGTCTTTGGAATGTGATGAACCTCTATGAGAGTTGGTATGCCTTGATCCTTCTTTGTTCTCAAGTATTTCCAATCTTTCAAACATTCTTTCCATGTGGTTTGTCATTCTATCCAACTTCCTATTCAAGTTCCTTGTTCTTGGTGATGATGTAGGAGAATCTTCAATGTCTTCTTGATGTATGGAAGTCATTGTGCACTTACAAATTCAAAAATTACATACAAAATCCAGAAAATGAAAAATTACACAAAACAAAGGAAGATTACACCAATGAGAACAATTACATCACCAAAAATTAAAAGAATTAAGTACAAACCAAACTAGTGAAAATTACACTTAAAGAATAAAGAATTATAAGAAAAATGAAAGTACAAGGACCTCACCACTCACTCACCATTCACTCAAAGATGGTCACTCATGTATATCACTCAAGTAGACTTTTACAAGATGATTTCACTCTTGTCTCTTTCCACTCAAGAGTTCCCTCCTCAAGGGATCCACAAATTGAAACAAGATTCTCAACTATTAGTCCACAAACAAGTGATAAAGCAACCAATAAGAAAATCAATTTCAAGAGGTCAAGAAAGTGGAAAACAACTAATAAAAAACTAATGGAGTTTAGAAGACAAGGAAGAAAAGGTTCAAGAAGAATTGCACACTCAAATTGATGTGAAGAAGACAAGTTGAAAGAGATCAACAAAGTGTAATTCAAATTTAATCAAAGTGTTTGTGAACAAGTAATGATCAAAGTGAATTGTGCTACATCAATATGTGAAGGATCAATACAAATATAAGCATGTGGAATGGTGCAAGTCTTTTACATTTGCTGACTTTTTTCTGATTTTGCACTTTTGCCCCAAAACTTTGTATATTTATGGTTTTGGGACACTTTTTCTTTTTACACCTGTTTTTTTTAAAAAAAATTGCAGTCACTTGACATTTCCTAATTACAATTCCACAACAATTACAATGAAAATTTTGAATTACAAAAAAAATCTTAAAGCATGAATAAACTTGAACAACATTGGTGTAATACTTGGAAATATGAACAATTCAAATAGTGTAAAAAAATTTCCAAGTAATGAAGCACAAAACAAGAAATTAGAGACCTAGATCTTTCATTCAAGTGGATGATAAACACATCATTTCCACAACTTGAATTTCATGAAGATCTATTAGGTTGTAAAAATTTGAAATCATTGAAAAACTTTTGATTGAAATTTGAATCAATGTTACTATTATGAATTGAAATTTGAATTTGAATTTTGAATTTGCTCAAATTCACAAAGTAAGGAAAAGAGATTTATGCTTGAATTTCAAGATGCAACCACAAAGCACATGTGATGGATGAACACAAGGCAAAAATGGTGCCTAAAGCAAGGTGAAAAGTGGAGGGAAAAATAATTTCACCAAAATTTAAGCATGAACAATTAAACACATTTCAAATTCTAGATTCATGACCACAATAGGATTCAAATTGAATTGCATCATCCAATTCAAGTGGTAAATGGTGCCACTAGCATGAAAATTTCATTATGAATTAGGCTCCAACTCAAGAATCATCATATAATTTGACAAAAAAAATGATAAAAAATTCAAAACAATTGAAGAATCAAAGAACTAGCTCTAGATACCACATGATATGATCAAGACTTAGATCACTAACATTTTAGGATCTTTCTTTGAATTCAATTGCTAAAAATTCAAGATCAAACACAAACAAGAACAATTGATATGAAGCTTGATCTTCAAGTGAAGAATCAAGATAAACAAAAAGAGTAGGAGAGAATAACAATTGATATATGAACTAGAAAGTAAATTGGAAGAAGTAAATGACATGAATTAAAGAGAAAGAATTAAAGAAGAAAATAGAAAATGGAAGGGGTAGAGAAAAAGGAGAATGCTGCCACAAAGACATTCTTCTTGGAGAAGAAGATTGAATTTGATAAGCCAAGGAAGATTCACCACTCGAATATGGAAATTCAAGATAAGAATCAATGGTTCAACTCATGAACCAAGAAAAGGAGACTCTCAACTCTCTCTAGCAATCTCAAGTTTGAGAAAACTCAATTGTATTCAAACTTGAAAAAAGATTTACATCACATCTATTTATAGGCTCATCCTACTTAAGGTGCAAGCTAGACTAACTTGAAGTGCAAGTTACCCTAGCTTGGAGTGCAAGTAGCACCCTTTTCCTTCATCCACCCAAGTGTGGGCATTGTTTTGGGCCTAATTCCTTATACCATTATGCTATGGCCCAATAGGCCCAAATCCTAGACTAGTCCTAAGTGCTTCTTTTGAATAAGCACTTTTCATTACATAAACTCTACTCTATACAAGGTTCCTAGTCCCTACCTTTATTACATGAAGTCGAAGCTAAACAAGGGTCCTAGGTCTTATCCCTAACTTGGTGGTCAATAGCTCAATGCTCAAGAGGCTCAAGGTGAAGCCCTCTTCATACGGTTGTCTATGAGTCGAATGATTGACCACCACTTTCTTCAATAAGTCTTGGATTCTTCTAAGCCTTGCCCTTGTCAAAGGTCCATGGGTCCATGTAGGTCTTCAATGCTAGGTCCTTGGCTTTGATTGTCCATGCTCATATCACATTAGCTTCCACCGCGAACAGCATCATGTACTGCCGAGAATCATCACTCCTTATGGATACTCCTTCATTGGCAGAGACTACACTAGATGAGTTAAGAAATGATAAGGTCTTACTAGAATAATCTAGAATTACATGGTTAGCCGAAAGCCAATCCATGACAAGGATAACATCTATTTGTTGCATAGGCAAACAGACAAGATCTACAGAAAATTTCCTATTCTCAACAACTATAGAACATTGTAAACAAACAAACATAGTAGTTAAAGGATTACTAGTTGGGGTAGATAATGTTAGGGTATAAGGTAATTGTGAAACAATTAATTTTAAATGATCCACACACTCAAATGAAATAAATGAATATGTAGCGCCTGAGTCAAATAACATATACGAGAGTCTACCAGCTATCAAACACATACCTTGTATAAGATCAGCAGATTGAGAGGATTTAGCCCCCTCACGGTAAATACTCTTCCAGGTGGCTTTGAGATCCGGCAACTTGTTGTCCTGCTATTGGGGCTCCTCTTCCATCTCCACCTCTATAGCCTTAATTTCCTCTACCCGCAGCCTACCAGCTCACGCCTAGCCTGCTGTCTACAATCTTGGGCCATATGACCTGGTTTCTCACAAGTGAAAACAACTAGGTTGCTCCATGCAGTCTCTAAGATAATATGGTCCTCCACATCCGAAACAAACTAAGCCTTGCTGCTGTTGACCCACTCTAACCACTCGGTATTGGTGCGGTGTCCCGCCTGGTCTAGCATATGGTCTCTGTCTCCACTAAGAACCACTTCCTCTGTGCCTCTGAGAACATGATCGCTTAGGACCTTCAATCCCTAGTTGTTTTTGCTCATTCGCCAAACTCTGATATATACTTTCTACAGCACTACATCTCTCAACCAGTTCCGGAAACTCTGAATGTCAAGAGATACAATAGCCCTCTGGAGCTCATGTCGATGTTCTTCCTCAAACCTTCTACATTGCCAATCTTCATCTGGGAATCTCTGATAAAATTATGAGTACTTAATCAGAGCCTCAAATCGTGATGCATAATCACTTACCGTTATGTTGCCTTGTTTGAGACTTGTAAATTCCCTTTCTTTATCGCGTTGAACTAAACATGGAAAGTACTTCTCAAAGAAACACTCACTAAACAGCTGCCAATTGATAAACAACTGTAGTGCCTAGAGCTGAATGGACTCAAGAGCAAAAAAGCCAACATCAACTAAACTTGAAAGCTAATCACTATCTCATGTGTGCTATCACCAGATCTGAGCATGACAAGGTTCATAGTTGTAACACAGCTAAAGAAATTTGGGATACTCTTGCACTAGCTCATGAAGGTTCCTCACAAGTGAAGGAATCAAAGATAAGCATGCTGGTTCACCAGTATGAGCTATTCAAGATGGCTGATCATGAAACTATAGACCAGATGTTTGGAAGATTCCAAGCAATCACCAACAGTCTCGGGTCTCTTGGAAAGGTCTATGAGAACAGAGATCATGTGAGAAAATTTTTGAGAAGTCTCTTAAAGCAGTGGAGACCTAAGGTAACTGCTATCCAGGAGGCAAAGAATCTGAACACTCTTTCTCTGGAAGACCTTCTGGGGTCATTAAAAGTTCATGAACTTGAACTTAATGAAGAGGAAAACTCAAGAAAAGGAAAGTCCATTGCCTTAAAGGCCAAGAAGGCTAGTTCCTCAAAGATGCTTAAAGTTGCTGAGTCCTCGGATGAAGCTGATTCATCAAATAATGAAGATGACTCAGATGCGGATGAACTATCTTTCATCTCCAGAAAAATCCAACACATGTGGAGAAAGAAAGGTGGATTCATAAGGAAGCAGTTCAACAAAAAATTCTCCAAGGAGAAGTCAGATTCCAAGGAGAAAGGTCCACCCCTGTGCTTTCAATGTAAGAAACCAGGACACTTCAAAGCTGACTGCCCAGAGCTGAAGGAGAAAAAGAAATTCTTCAAAAAGAAGAAAGGCTTGATGGCTACTTGGGAGTATCTTGACCTGTCTTCTTCAGATGAAGAAGATGAAGCAGGAGAAGAAGCAAACATTTGCTTCATGGCTGACACCGCATCAGAAAGTGAATTCACTGATGCTGAGGTAATAGAATCTTATCCATCCACTCTTCAAACTGTTTTTGATGAATTGCTGCATGATTCATGCGTACTGTCTAAAGAGTATAAGAGTCTCAAAAAGAAGTTTATTAAACTTTCTAGAGATTATGATAAGATCTGCACAGTAAATCAAAACCTTAGGGATGAAAATGAAACATTAAAATCAAACAATGTTAGTCTGACTGACAAGACTAAGTGTAAGTCTAATAGCTCTTGTGAAGTTGAACAACTTAAACAAGATGTGACATACTTGACAAACTCTCTGTCAAAACTGGTTGGTAGCTCAGATAAATTAAATCTTATATTAAGATATTCTAGATAACCACATGACAAATATGGCATTGGTTATGATAAAGAGAAGCAGAATGCATCTCTGAATAAACCAAAAGTTCATACACAATATAAGGCTATTAAAGTCCGTCCACAGCATACTAAGTCAAAATCAAGCCCTTCCAATACTTACTGCAAAGTATATGGAAAAAGTTGGCATGTGTCATCTAAATGCATACATAACAAGCATGCAAAGCATTCACGACCTATGATCACTAACAAGAAAGGACCCAAGTCAATTTGGGTACCTAAAGATAAGATAATCCCTATTGTAGATCTGCTTAACAATAGGAAAGAAACAAAAGTCCTGGTACTTGGACAAAGTGGATGCTCACGACACATGACAGGAGAAAGGAATATATGTTCCAAGACTTTAGACCCAAAGATGGTGGATGGATCACTTTTGGAGGAAACCAAAAAGGAAAGATCATTGGTATAGGTAAAATTGGTAAACATCCTTTTCCCTCCATTGATAATGTTCTGTTAGTAAATGGTCTTAAACACAATCTGCTTGGCATTAGTCAATTATGTGATAGTGGGTTTGCTTTTTCATTTAAAAAGAATATGTGTTTTGTTAAGAAAGCTGATGGATCACTCTTATTCACTGCCTAGAGGCAAAACAATCTGTATAAGATTGACTTAGAGGACCTCTTAAATCAAAGTGTGTCATGTCTAGCGTCCATTGAGGATGAACGATGGATTTGGCACAAAAGGTTGGGTCATGCAAGTTTGAGATTAATCTCAAAACTGAAAAAGAATAACCTTGTAAGAGGTCTACCAAACCTTAGTTTCAAAACTGATGCTCTGTGATTCATGTCAGAAGGAAAAACAAGTCAAAGGTTCCTTTGAATCTAAGAATGTTGTTAGTACCAACAGACCACTAGAATTGCTACACCTTGATCTCTTTGGTCCAACAAGGAATGCCTCTGTCAGTGGAAAGGAATATGGTCTTGTCATAGTTGACGACTGTAGCAGATGGACATGGGTTATGTTTCTTGCTCACAAGGATGAGTCATTCAAGGTCTTTTTTGTATTCTGCAAACGTGTACAGAATGAAAAAGGCATGTGTATAGCTTCAATTAGAAGTGATCATGGGGGAGAATCCACAATGATCTATTCCATGAGTTTTGTGAAGAAGGTGGTATTCAACACAACTTCTCAATACCAAGAACACCACAGCAAAATGGTGTGGTAGAGAGAAAGAACAGATCTCTTCAAGAGATGGCTAGGACCATGCTAAATGACAATTCTGTCCCTAAGCACTTCTAGCCTGAAGCTGTGAACACTGCCTGCTACATTCAGAACAGAATATACATTAGACCTATTCTGAATAAGACTCCTTATGAATTGTGGAAAGGTAGAAAACCCAATATGTCATACTTCCACCCTTTCGGATGTAAATTTTATATTTTGAATACAAAAGATCAACTTGGTAAATTTGATGCTAAAGTAGATAATGGAATCCTTCTAGGATTTTCTGAAACTTCAAAAGGCTTTAGAGTTTATAATTCTAGAACTTTAGTTGTAGAAGAATGTATTCATGTAAAATTTCATGACAACCAGCCTGATAAGAGACTATCAGAGTTAGATGAAGCTTTTGCAGATCTTGATTCAAATATCGCATGAGAGGAACCAGAAATCAAGTCTGATGTCCAAGTAGACGACTCTTCTCAACAACAACCAGAAACATCTACCTCTTAACAGGAAAATGCTCAGAAATCTTGGTATTTCAGAAACTACCATCCTCAAGATCAAATCATTGGTGATCCCAATGACAAGCTAAGAACTAGGTCAACCTTCAGAGACAAAGTGATTCTGCTCTTGTCTCTGAATGTGAACCGAAGACAGTGGACGAAGCTCTATTTTATGAAGGATAGATTCTTGCTATGCAAGAAGAGCTAAATCAGTTTGAAAGAAGTGAAGTCTGGACGCTTGTACCCCTTCCTGAAGACAAGTTAGTCATTAGAACAAAGTGGGTCTACAGAAACAAGCTTGATGAAGATGGTAAGGTTGTGAGAATCAAGGCAAGACTTGTTGCTCAAGGCTACTCTCAATAAGAAGGTATATACTACACTGAAACTTTTGCACCAGTTGCTAGACTAGAAGCTATAAGAATTTTAATGTCGTTTACTGCACATCATATCTTTATGCTTTTTCAAATGGATGTTAAAAGTGACTTCTTAAATGGCTTTATTAATGAAGAAGTATATGTCATGCAACCTCCTGGCTTTGAAAATACAAATCACCCTGAACATGTTTATAAGCTTAAGAAAGCACTGTATGGACTTAAACAAGCTCCTAGAGCTTGGTACGATAGGTTAAGTTCGTTTCTAATGGAAAATAGTTTTAGCAGAGGAAAAGTAGACACAACTCTAGTTAGAAAATCTATTAAGTCAGATTTCATTATAGTACAAATTTATGTTGATGATATCATTTTTGGTGCTACTAATGAATCTCTATGCAAGGAATTCTCTAAGCTAATTAAAAAAGAATTTGAAATGAGCATGATGGGAGAACTCAAATTCTTCCTTGGACTTCAAGTTAAAGCAGTCTATGGACGAGGTGTACATCCATCAGACTAAGTATACAAAGGAACTTCTAAAGAGGCTTAAGATGGATGATTGCAAACCAATGAATACCCTAATGCATCTCACTTCAATACTGAACAAAGATGATAAAGAGAAAAAGGTAGACCAAAAGGTATGTCGAGGTATGATGGGATCTCTTTTATATCTGACTGCGTCTAGACCTGATATAATGTTCAGTGTTTGCTTGTGTGCTCGTTTTCAATCTGATCCTAGAGAGTCTCATCTCTCAGCAGTTAAAAGAATATTTAGATATTTAAAAGGTACTACTAATCTGGTCTTGTGCTTTAAGAAAAATGATCATTACAGATTAGTTGGTTTTTGTGATGCTGACTATGCTCGAGATAGAATTGAAAGAAAAAGCACTAGTGGAGGATGTCACTTCATTGGAGCTAACCTAGTATCATGGTCAACCAAAAGGAAAAGTACCATTGCTCTATCAACTGTTGAAGCAGAGTACATATCAACTGCAAGTTGCTGCTCACAACTTCTATGGATCAAACATCAATTAGAGGACTACAATGTATTTGTAAGTAGTATTCCACTTACGTGTGATAATACTGCTGCAATCAATTTATCTAACAATCCAATATTGCATTCTAGAGCTAAGCATATAGAAATCAAACATCATTTTATTAGGGATTATGTGTAAAAAGGTGTGTTTGATGTTCAATTTGTAGATACTGACCACCAATGGGTAGATATCTTCACTAAACATCTTGTTGAGACAGATTTATCTTTATAAGAAAGCATTTGAATATGTTGTATATGGATTGAGCTAGTATATTTATTATTAAATTGGCGGTCCATTGCATGTTCTCTCTACACGTCCACTAGTCATGACGTCCAGAGCAAGTGGATTCTACGCGTCCACTACCTATGTCTTTGCACGTCCACTCTTAGTCTTGTGTGGACTCGTCTATGCACACATTTATTTCTTATATTAATGTGTTCTTGAACACATTTATATAAAACACTTCTCTTTCCTTGCTGAGTCAGCTACCCTCATCAATCCCATCATAACTTTTTACGGTTCCAAGATTACTAACGCCGTTTTACACTTAATGACATATCTTGTCATTATCTTTTTTTTGGAAACTGTTGGTTATCAGAAATCTTGAAAAGTAACCTCTTCCCTCTGAAAATCTTTTCGCGTCTCTTCATCCCTATCAACCTCTCTCTCTCAATCTTTCGAACTCTCTATCTCCCTTGATATTCCAAAACTTATCTTACTCAACAATGGCTTCAACCACTACTCCCATGCTTGCTTTTGCAACTGATACTATGTCCATATCTGTGGAACACCACTTCAACTTTGGAATTCTACAAGAATCCAATTTGGATGTGTGCAAGTTCATTAATGCTGCTGGTTGGGATGGAATCTTTTTGGAAAAGGTCTCAGTGTATCCCGATTTGATAAGGGAATTCTGGAGGAGACCAAAGATCTCTGAAATAGAAGTTGTTGGATTTGTGCTGGAAGGAAAGTGATAGTATCAGAGAAAACCATCTCTGATACGATTGCTTGTGATCAAGAAGGATTAGTCTTCACTAAAAACTGGGAAGAAGACCTAGGTGGTCCAGAACCAATTGTTGTTACCCTTATGAAGCAAGACAGCGTGATAAATTATTCTTGGAAATCATCTGAGATGAAAGATCACTTCAGGATTCTTCACCAGATTCTGAATAAGGTGGTGCTGCATAAGATTGGCTCTAAGGACAATTTATCAGCTCTTCACAAGTTCTGCTTTTGCCATCTGGTTTTTGAAACCAAGATTAACCTACCCTGGATCCTATTTCATCGATTCAAGGATGCCATTACCAACAGAGAATCGGCTTCTCACATTACTTTCACCCATCTTCTGTCAAAAATTTTCAAGCAGCAAGGCATGTACAATATTCTAAGTGCAAAGCCTAAGGATGAACAAGAAAGACTCCTTCATGAGAAAGGATTGCAAGCTGTTGATTTTGGCCAAGTTAATCTCAGTGGCATGCAACTTAGTACTTATAAGCAAGTGGAGTTGGCCAAGCTTGAAGAGAAAATGAAGATCAAGGAAGAATCAATTGAAGCCAACGAAGCTGCAATTCTTGGTTCGAAGAAAGGAACCAAGAGAAAGACTATGGCTGTGAGGCAACCCCTTCCTAAGAGGACTGCTAGAGGATCTGTCCCCTCTATATCCTCTGGTGCTACTCTTCCACCTGCATCAAAAAGGACAAGGAAAGTCATCATGTCTGAAGAAGAAGTTGATGATGAACTTCTTATTGCTGCCATTCTAGAAAAACAAGCTGTTGTTGTTGCTGGTCCAATTGCTAAGAAGAAAAGGCAACCAGCAAAGAGGGCTAGAACAACCTTGACTTCTGAGGTAGTAATCTCTGCTGATGACCCTGTTAGGTTAGAAGTAGATGAGTTAGTATCTAATTTGATAACTCAGGATGATAATATCTCTGCTCCATATGATGTGAATAATGTTTATATTCCTACCCTTCCACATTCACCACCCTCACCACTGCCACATCTAGATAATAGCATTATCATTGGAGCCCCTTTTCCAAAACCCTTGAAAACTTTATTTCCACACATAATTCCGTCTTCCACTCTCTATACTGGCAAATCTGAAAATTGGGCCAAAGTACAAAGAGAATGGAAAATACTCTTCCACACTATTCAACAAGAACCAGAACTCATTCTAACTAAAAAGTATCCCCTGGCTGAGTATGAGTATGAACCCCTCAACATCTATCCTTACTGGGTCAACCCTGAACCCCACACTCCAACTGTCTCATTCCCTTCTCAAATGTTCAATGAACATGGACCACTCCTCATCCACCTTCCTCAACAAAGTTTCCCTGCCAGAAAAATCTACCCCAACCTAGTGAAACTTCCACCTCTTAAACCATTCATTGATGGAGTAGAAAGAGTTATCATATCTGACTGGCGTACAGATCCAAGCAAGAAGAATCTTGGGAGTGTTCTCGAGAAAAGAGCCAGATTCTTCAGGCAAATTCCTTTTGCCATGGATCAGACTACAAAATGGATGACTTTCAAACGTCCAAGAATATATTGAGCTGCTATTGACCAGTTTGTGGACACTCTGATGTATGAGATGCTGAAATGGGAATTCGGCCACTTCAGAGCAGACTGAGCTGGACGATTTGTCCCTCCAACCTGGTTAAGACACTCCACTTCTACAAATATTGGAGTCAAGCCCAACAAGATCAGTCCTAGGTTGTCAATGATTGATCTAAACAAGAACAAGGACAGGAAGCATCCAAGGCACAAAGGAAAGATGCCAGTAGTTGAAGACATCATGCTGGATCTCAATTCTGAACACTTTGACCACTCACAAATGGATTATATTCAGTCCTTGTCAATTGAGATAGTCACTGAGGGTAACCATGCAGGAGCCTTCTAGCAATCCCACTTGATTCACTACACCAGAGAAGCCTCCACTTCTGGCATGTCTGCTGAAGAGAAGAAGAAAACTCCAAAATTCAGAGGTTGATGTGGACTCTCTAGTGTCGGATATCTAATCTTCAAGGATCTGTGGGGTCTGCCAATAATACAATATGCTTTTTCGTCTGCTTCAATCTCATCCTCCGAGCATACAACTGAAGAATTAGTTGTGGAAGGCCCTGAGCTGAATGTAGAAATCTTCTCAAAACCTACTTTTGAACCTTTAACTCCCTTAGCTAATGTCGTTGCTACTGTTGAACAAACTCTGACAGAACAGTCTGATGAGATATGTGCTTCTAAGCAAGGTGCTGAGTCTGCTAAGACATCTTCTCAACCATTAGCTATTGCTAAGCTCAAGACACTATCTCAGACTCTGCTGAAAGCTCAAGACAATTATCCTTGCCACCAAATCTTGAGGACATCATTGGAAGAATTGTTGATGATTGACCGCGCTGTCGCCACGCGCCAAAAAAACGAGCGATTATAAAATAATGCAGTATAGTGCGACAACTCGGATCGTCTCTCAAGGACTCTTTAGTGTTGTTATTATTAACAGAAAATTAGTAAAAGTCAGAATTGGGGGGGTTGTTTGGATTGAAACTAAAATAAAGAAAAACAAAACAAAACAGAGAAAAGAAACAAAGCAGTTTAAAAGATTAGCAAATAAACTAAAGACGATTAACCTACTGTTCTCGGTTTCCCACTATCATTGGTTCAAATAAATCCAAGCCTATTCTAATCCCCTCCCGGTTGTAGAAATAGTTAACAAACGAAACCACTACTACGGATGTATGTTCCTATTCCCGAATTAAACAAACGGGGTTAAGCCCTTCGTGAACTAAACGAACACGAAACGAACACACGCGAATTAAACAAACGCGATTATATATAGGAACATAGCATCACCGAAATGAATCAATACAACACTATACATTCCTGAATTAAACAAACAGAAATATACAGCATGGCATTGAAAAGAGAAAAGAAAATAAACTAGGGAATACAGAACCTCAAGTGTTAATAGAAACCAATTGCAGTAGATTAATCTAGGAGACTAGCTCTCCATTACAAAAGGAAAACAAAACATAACTAAAAAGAAAACAAAAGACTAACTAAGACTAGCTCAGAAACTAGCCAAAACTGGCTAATTCTGACTATCCCCTTCATTTCTGCCTAAGACTGCTTATATACACGTTTCTGGAGTCAGAGTACTCGCGAGGCGAAGCACTGCTCGCGAGGCGAATTACATGAAAGGTCTGCAACTCTTTGTCTTCTCGCGAGGCGAGCACATCCTTCGCGAGGCGAACTCTTCAGCTTCAACTGTTACGCCCGTGGTATTCAACACGCCCAAACCGTGATGGCTTCTGATCTTCCAAGACTCGCGAGGCGAAGGATTGCTCGCGGGGCGAACTCTTCAACTTCAGAATTGCCACGGCTGTGATCTTCAACACGGGCAAGCCGTGATCGTCTCTGACTTTTTCATGGTTGCAATACTCGCGGGCGAGAGATTATTCATGGGGCGAGTGGCTCCAGATTTATTACTTTTTGTTAACCTGAAAATAGAAAATAAAAGTAAATAATTATTCAACTCTAAAACAACTAAATTAACATAAAAACAATTTACAGACTCAAAATACTACTTAGGAACAATCAAGTCTAATTTGGGTAAAAATGGTATAAAATAAGCACAAAGCCAAGGTCTTGACTAGTTATAAAACCAGTCAAACAGAGGCTCATCAAAATACCCCAAACTTAAACTTTGCTTGTCCCCAAGCAAACTACACTTAAAAACATAAAAAGACTCAAGACCTGGCAAGCTCAAAAGATTTAATCAACTTTCCACAGATTTCAAGCAATTTTTCAAAAGAATTTTTTCTTTCAATGTTCCCCCTTTCAAGCAAAGTAATCCCCACATTCATTTATTCTAAACAGTTGAGAAATTTATCATTCAAACAATCATCAATCTAAGCAGGGGATCTAAGTTACACACAAAAGAGAGATCACCAAAATCAAACAACTGCCTTCCTCACAAGGGAAATTTTTGTTCACTCAATCACTCAATTTTTGTCAGGCTAACATTTTCACTCAATTTTCACTTTTAAGAGCACTTCCCATAAATTTGATTTTCATCTCAAAATGATTCCCACAGAAAACATGTAAGCAACATCAACAGGTCTTTTATGGGTTGTAATGGGGCCTGGCTAAGGGTAGGATATACAAAGGAACTAGGCTGAAGACCCTAGGAACTAAGAGAGCATGAAACATTTTTACACTTTGAATTTAACTCAAGTTCCTTTTTCATTTTTCATTTCCAATTGTCATGGGTGACTACAGCCTTTTTATTTTATAATGCTTTTTTTTCTTTTTTTTCATTTTTACACTTTCCTTTTTTTTTTTTTTTTTTTTTTTTTTTTTTTTTTTTTTACAATCCCAACAACACATTCACTGTAGCCACCCCAAACTTAATTTCTTGCAACCAAATTTCTTAATAAGATTCCATGCTCTCCTAATCCTAAGATCGGGTTAACATGGTTTTTTTTTCAGATTTTAGCTTGTAACATAAGGTTATCAAGAATTAACAGTCTAATCAGGCTCAAAGGGGCTAACTAGGGAACATGCATCAGGAATTGGTTATTTTAGGCTAAGTAGCTATTTACAAAGAAAATGCCTAAATCATCTGAAGCAAACACATAATCATGCAAACCAAAAAGAGATTCAATCAAATTCAGGAAAGTGCAACTTAAAAGAGATTTTCACACAGTCAAAGAACATGTTGGAGGCTCAAAACCTCACCTGGGCATTTTTGCAAATTATTTGAACAGAGATACTATCCCTAGTGTGTGCTTCCTATCACCCCAAACTTATCATAAATCATGTCATCATAACAAAATCTCAAAGTTCAGTTTTCAATCATATGGGGAAATTTTTTTTTTTTTTTTTTTTTTTAAAACAAAATTTTTTTTTTCAACCTAGGGGGAAACAGTCAAAACATATCATGCAATCAATCTATGCAAAATCAATCAAACCAATAAACTTGCCATAACCAAGACACAAACACAACTCCTGAGCTTCTCAAATTATTCAGGAGCATTATTGACAATAAAACAGAAATAAAATAAGGAAAAGAAAATTAAAAAGAGGAAAGGTAAAGAAAACTCATTGCAGGTGGTGGTTCCACCAGGATCCCACTGCTTGTAGCATAAGTCCCACGTGGTAGCCAAAGGACTGAAATTTGTTCCATGGTCTCCTAGCTTGCAGCTTTGATGCGGAGGTGAGCACTTGACAATTATAATAACTCCACCCAGTGCGGCGGACTTCTCACTACCTCTCGGGTCACAGATGACCTCCTTCTCAATAAAGTCTCCCCAATAGAATCGGGGCTCAACCTCTTGGACCGGCCATGGTGCAAAATCCAAGGGTGTAAAATCCAGAACTGATGGCTCCTCAGGGGGAGGTGACAAACAGTTAGTTAATGTTACTGGTGCTGCTTCAACTTCTGCAATGTCTTCATCCACTGCACTAACAAATTTTTCACCTGCTATACACGCAGAAATTTCAGCACACACCACACAAAGGTTAGAGTCAGTACACATATTACAAGAAAATGAATCAGAAAAAAATCTACAATGTCCTGAAATTCTGCAATTAGTTCATCATCCAGCCCTCTACTCTCAACACGTGCATCTAAGACCAAAGAGTCTTCTTTATCCTCAAGCACGGTGGAGCAAATGTTCTCTTGATCCTCCTGATCCATATGGATGCTTTGCTTAACATACCTTTCAAAATAGCAATCTACACACAAAGCATTGCCATCACAATAACAATCATCAGGGGATTCAACACACAATTCAGTAACAGAAGTATCAGTATCAGACTCATCCTCAGAGGTATTTTCAAGAATAAATTGTGCCTCTGTAGGTTCTTCAATGGGCTGTGGAGCTAGCATTGCAGCTGAGTTGGAGGTAACTGGATCAATTAGAGCCCACAAATACTGAGAATCAGCAACGCTCCTCTGGTATTCAGCCTCCATCTTCTGTTGAAATTCCTCTATCATCCGTTGAGTTTGCTCGGCCATTTGTTGCCTCAGTCCTTCCATATTTGCACTTATCTGTGCAGTCATCTGTTTGCACAGGTCCTCTAGGGAAGGTTCGGAAGGTGCAGCGGTGGTTACTTGGGGAGGGTTCAGGTGGATAGTTTCCCAGCTCAACAGAAGGCGTTCTTCAAGTCAAACCAGTGAAGATGGAGTTCTCGTCAAGACAATTCAGCCAATCTCTAGCAGCACCTTCAAGCGAGAACTGGAAAGCTTCCATCTTGATATCATCTTCTCATATTCCCGCAGGTCTCAAAGCATTATAGTACAAGCAACTGAATTCCCTCAGATGCTCCTGCGGATTCTCACCTGTAAAAACACTAAACCTTGGCAACCAGTGTGATAAACCAACATAATCAGGAAAATATACTCATTGTGGTGGTTTATAGTAACCATTAGTCATTGACCCATATATGTGATTATCCCTGGGGCAATATTAACAACCACAAAATGCATACAAAAAAAATTACCAAAGCAAAAAGAATTTTTTTTTTTTTTTTTGAAATGTAACTTTCTACTAATAACAACAAACAAGAGTCCCCGAGAATGGCGCCAATTTTTGACCGTTGCCGCCACGCGCCAAAAAACGAGCGATTATAAAATAATGCAAGTATAGTGCGACAACTCGGATCGTCTCTCAAGGACTCTTTAGTGTTGTTATTATTAACAGAAAAATTAGTAAAAGTCAGAATTGGGGGGTTGTTTGGATTGAAACTAAAATAAAGAAAAACAAAACAAAACAGAGAAAAGAAACAAAGCGAGTTTAAAAAGATTAGCAAATAAACTAAAGACGATTAACCTCTCATGTTCTCGGTTTCCCACTATCATTGGTTCAAATAAATCCAAGCCTATTCTAATCCCCTCCCGGTTGTAGAAATAGTTAACAAACGAAACCACTACTACGGATGTATGTTCCTATTCCCGAATTAAACAAACGGGGTTAAGCCCTTCGTGAACTAAACGAACACGAAACGAACACACGCGAATTAAACAAACGCGATTATATATAGGAACATAGCATCACGAAATGAATCAATACAACACTATACATTCCTGAATTAAACAAACAGAAATATACAAACATGGCATTGAAAAGAGAAAAGAAAATAAACTAGGGAATACAGAACCTCAAGTGTTAATAGAAACCAATTGCGTAGAGATTAATCTAGGAGACTAGCTCTCCATTACAAAAGGAAAACAAAACATAACTAAAAAGAAAACAAAAGACTAACTAAGACTAGCTCAGAAACTAGCCAAAACTGGCTAATTCTGACTATCCCCTTCATTTCTGCCTAAGACTGCTTATATACACGTTTCTGGAGTCAGAGTACTCGCGAGGCGAAGCACTGCTCGCGAGGCGAATTACATGAAAGGTCTGCAACTCTTTGTCTTCTCGCGAGGCGAGCACATCCTTCGCGAGGCGAACTCTTCAGCTTCAACTGTTACGCCCGTGGTATTCAACACGCCCAAACCGTGATGGCTTCTGATCTTCCAAGACTCGCGAGGCGAAGGATTGCTCGCGGGGCGAACTCTTCAACTTCAGAATTGCCACGGCTGTGATCTTCAACACGGGCAAGCCGTGATCGTCTCTGACTTTTTCATGGTTGCAATACTCGCGGGGCGAGAGATTATTCGCGGGGCGAGTGGCTCCAGATTTATTACTTTTTGTTAACCTGAAAATAGAAAATAAAAGTAAATAATTATTCAACTCTAAAACAACTAAATTAACATAAAAACAATTTACAGACTCAAAATACTACTTAGGAACAATCAAGTCTAATTTGGGTAAAAATGGTATAAAATAAGCACAAAGCCAAGGTCTTGACTAGTTATAAAACCAGTCAAACAGAGGCTCATCAATGATAAGGTTGGAAAGATAGTTGAAGAGAAGACTGAGTAGATGGCACAACACATTGTGGAAAGAGTACAAAAGCAAGTGCAAGATACCTTGGCCCTTACAAATGCCATGGTGGCTCAAATGTTGGCCTTGTTAATGGAATTTCAGAAAAATCAAAATCCAAACCTACCCCCTCCACCACCTCCTTCTTCTTAAAATCTCTTCTTTCTTATCTGTTTTGCTGACAATGATGGTCCACTCCCTTTTTACCTTTTTGGCTGAGGACAAAAAGGGGGAGAAAGAAAAAGAAAGAAAATTATATATAAAGTCGGTTATTGAAAAGCTCTTATGTGTTTGCATTTTGCATATTCTTTTCTACTTGATATATTCCTCTGATATACTTGTGTTTATAAAGATTATAAGAATGATAAGTGTTTGTACCTATCTATTAGTCTGCTTAAGTATTTGAATGCTTTGTCTTAGGGGGAGCCTTGCAAGCTCTCTTAGACTTTGTTATTTAAATTTAATCAGTTTTTGTCATCATCAAAAAAGGGGAAATTGTTGGAACCAAAGTGGTTTTGGATTTACTAATCTCTAAGTTTTGATGCTAACAAAAGGATTAAAATTTCTTGGCAAAGTGTTAGTTGAGATCTAACAAGTGAGTTCAGTTTATGCAGGAATATTCAAAATAATATAAGGTATACAATGCTTGGACTCGTGTAAAAAATTACCCGTCCAAAGGTTATTTAAACTGTTTGTATTTTAAATGATAAGTAGACTGGTTTTCTTTTGTAGACGAGGCTATAAATGAATAACTAAATAACCTGTTAAGAACAGCAAGTCCAAAGACTTGAAAATAAGCACGTCCATTTTGCCACGTCAGCAGATGAGTGCTATCCTCGAAACTCAAGTATACATCCATAGTGCCTAAACTAAAACTTAGTAGAAGTCCATAGTGCCACGTCATTGGACGGAGGTTCTCTAAGGACTTAGCAAGTCCAAAGGCTTGTATGGACGAGCGCTTCTACCACGTTAGTGGACGAGCGCTTCTGCCACATCAATGGACGAGAAGAATTAAAATCTTGTGTAGATGCGTTCTTAAAACTAAGTAGACGGTTCTATATGTTTACTACCTTGAATGTGATTTAATGCAATCTGGTCCACAATGAATTTATTTCAAATGATTGATATTTATTTCAAATGAATATTTGTTCTTTCCATTTGTCTTTATCCGATTTAATGTCTTGTTTCCCTTGAGAAAATTCATAGTACTATCAAGGTAATACAAAAATCAAAAAGTACAATTGGAATTGCAAAATGATCTGTACGATGACATCTTTATTGCTGAACAAAAGATGGGTTATACACAAAGGAGGAAAGAAAGTTTTTAAGGTACAATTGCTCGTAATGCAAATGAGCCTCCATTTTGTGATTTTCTGATAACCAAGGATACTTTTCAACATGGCCAAAATCAAGCTATTAGTCTCAACGGATATCATGCATTTAATGCTATCTCTAAACCGGATTATTCAAAGTAACCGTTGAAGAATTACAAGAGAAAAAGAAGGTCGCTATAAATTGAAGACCTCAGCTACTGAAGAAACAACTCTTGCCTGCACAATCTTGCTAGCTGAACTTTTGCCATTTATTCTATTATTCTTTCAAGAGCAAGAGTCTGTATTCATTAGTTTGAATATTGTTGTAAAATTCAACTGATCTTAAAATGTCATATTCTCACACTTAGTGAGTTAAGAAGATCAACTTTTAAATCTGTGATAGAGTTAGAGCCCGAAGAGGCTTGGAAAGAAAGTAATACTTGTAGCCTAAAGAGGTGTTGAATACTTGTTTGTAATCTATTTGGAGAAACAGTGGAAAAATCCTTCAAGTCGAAGAGACTGGACATAGCTCTTGGTTGGAAGAGAGTGAATCAGGATAAAATCTCTTGCTTGAATTTTCTATCACTGAACTCTTCAGTTTTATTTGCTTATACTAACTGTAGGGTTTTGATATTGCTTTTGTTAATCTTTTAAAAAGGATTTCTTGTGTGCTTAATCTTTTTATCTTTTGCTTGTGAAAAAGTTGTTCAAAAGGGTTTTTGCGAAAATAATTAACAAGCACAATTCAACCCCCCTTCTTGTGTTTGCCTATGCCAACTTCAGTTTCCCTTTCAGAAAAGTAGCCATCCCAACATCTTTAGTTGCTTCAGTCCTCCTTTGATTCTGTAGTTCCTGCTGCTCTTTGTTCATCTCGCGCAGATCTCAAGATTCTCGTTGTGTTTGTAGTAACAACGCAGTAGCTATATCTTTCATGACGTTACGAGTCTCAGATGACTCTCCTCCACTTCTAGTAGGATTATTATCAACATTGTCAGCTCCGACAATTCTTTCAAGAGTTCTGTCACCACTATCGATTAGATGTCCTCTTCCACGAGCCATGATTCTGTAAAAGAAATCATACGCTCTCATCAGTATGACATATA
The DNA here is from genome assembly GCA_030762895.1 of Sophora flavescens. Lineage (NCBI taxonomy): Eukaryota > Viridiplantae > Streptophyta > Magnoliopsida > Fabales > Fabaceae > Sophora > Sophora flavescens. Next base: position 68,970,607 of record CM061062.1, on the reverse strand, counting down.
ATACTACTTAGACAAGTATACAAATACTATATGCCATACTAATGTTAATGATCGTGTCAAGTTCGGACACACTACTCACTTCTAAGCATAGTTAAAATCCGATCTGGATTCAACTAGACACAGCCAGTAAAAACATCCTAGACCTCACAGTCCGATTAGAATCGAACTGTTCTGATACCACCAAATGAGACACCCCGTTGTGCCCCATTGTATTATTATATTAAAACCTTATTAATTATTTACTTAATCGTGCATTTATCGTTGAAAATACTTAAAAATTAAAACTTAATTATGATCATATAACTTCTGTTAAGGGTATATATAACGTTATAATATATAAATACATACATGTTTACTCATTACATTACCAAATACTGTTAAGAGTGTCCTCTGAGTAGGATCCCTCACAATTACCTAATTATACAAACTGTTTATAACTAGCGGAAAATAAAACGTCTTTTATGACTCACTGGCCCAAACTTACTACACTATATTATTAGGATCTGTAGCATGTCCTCCAGCGTCCGCTTCATACGGAGTTCCATCCAACTCCTCAGTAACATTCGTTTCATACAGTGTTCCATCCAACTCCTTAGCAACGTATTCCTCCATCGGGTCTTCTAACGTAATAAAGTAGACATACACAAAAATACAGAAATGGGGAGATAATAAACCGTTCTATCATCATATGCCGAAAAGATTCATAGCGTATAATAAATAGCGGTCACATACATACAACACTCATCATTCACAATCATCATTAACTCAAAATTATTTCCTCTACCCTTAAACTCATGCAACTAAACATTTTTGCTAACGTGACACACACTAATCCTGTCACACATCCCTCGTTAGGAATGTTAGTCAGTCGTCCAAGTGACGCGCTCCCAATGCTACCAGCACACTCTCATCCATGGTGAGAATGCTCATGCAAAGCAATGACACTATAGCTACACAGTACCGTCGGTGCACGCCCTAGTTCTCTCTCATCTCGAACAAGGGTGCTCATGCATAGTAATGACACTATAGATGTACAGCCTAAATTCTAATTTAGAACGGTCCCACGAGGACTTCAGACCTCGTGTATCTCAAATACACGGTTAGGAACAACAATGTAAACATGTGACTCTCGCTGACTCGTATCAATAACAACCTAGTGCCTCAAGGTTTCCTCATAGACTCCACTCGCATTCTATGTCGCATCACTTCTATAAAATAATGGCTAGGCACCTCTAATTCACATTCAATCTCTCACCCAAACAAAGTATCTCCAAACAACATATATCTTTACTTAAAATTAACTAAGCATTTTATCAAAACAGGCAGATCATGCATAACACAATAATCAATAAAATATTCAAACATCAAAATAAAACATCACATGCAGTAGAATAACTCAACCAGTGTATCACAAACAGTCAATAATAATTAATTCAGGCATCCTCCAATATTATAAAATTAACCTAAGGCGATAAACCTACAATTTCCAAATCATCATTGGTAATGCGGAAAAGTTTCCAATGCGATTTTGGTATTGTCGATTACTCAACCACTATTAGGGTTTAGGTCGCCCTACACAATTATTATAAATTTTATACTACTTATCTGTTCCGACGATGGAATGGTTCTTTCTCCCACCTAAGTTAACATCGAAAACATGAAATTGAAGATCCTCGTTTCACGCCAAAAGTTACCAATCCACCTTCAACCAAGGCAACGATAAAACAAATTAATCAAATCAATCCAAATATGGACATATGGTGCTAGGTTCGACCAAATTATCAAAATGAGTCTAGGCTTATTTTCTTAATCCAATATTTTAGATATTAGTTCCTAGAGTATTAACTAAAATAAATCAAGTGTTACTACTTAAAAATATGAAACAAAATCCTCTAACAAACTAGGTTAGGGTTTCAGACATAAAGGTTAAAATGGGTTAGAAAATTCTTTTGAGTTCAATCTCTTGGATTTGTGATCACCAAGCATGGTAGAATCAAGAACAAACTTCATCATTCAAAAATTGAATAAAGATATTTCAACCTCTTTATTCTAAAGTTTCGGCCAACATAGAGAAATTAGGTTAGAAAATTTAGTTGGATTCAAGCTCTTGGATTTAGATAATACAAGAACTAGAGAGCTCAAATTAAGCATTAGATTTCAAAAAGAAAAACAAAATCAAAAAACCCTTTTTCATGAAAGTTTCGGTCAAGCAAGGAAAATAGGGAAAGAAAATGTTTTTACCTGCATGCTCTTAGATGATGATAGTAGGAGACATAACAAGATCGTAGAAATTGGTTTCACATTAAAAAGATTTTTATACAATTTTTTATAAATATTTGAAATTCTATATCTAAGAATGGAAAACACATGAAATAGGAAGGAAATGATCTTTAAGAATAGAGGAGATGATCATGGATCATCATGTTACCTCAAGGGTGTAAAGGAAATGAAGAAAAGATGATGATCTTAGCAAGTTTCACTAAGGTATGAACTTGAGCTCATGAAAAGTGTTTGTGTTTTCTTTTGTGTTTTGTGAGGAAATGATGAAGCAAAAGAAAGAAGATGATGCCTAAGAGGGGGGAGGGGCTGCGGTCAAGAGTGTGAGAGGATCAGTGAGGGATTGTTTATTATTAAAGTAGAACAATAGTTGAGTTTAATTGATCAAGGTTAAGTTAGAAAATAATATAATAACTTAACTATAGTTAATAATAACTTACCTATGGTTAACTATTAATCATGGTTAAAATTTATGTGGTCAAGAATTGATGATGGGTGTGGCTGCCTTTTCACCACAAAAACTAACCTTGACTTGTCTTAACCATGATTAAAATCGAACTAGAATTGGTTAGGTTAAGCTTAAGGGCATTTTGGTCATTTCATCTAAAAACTCATAATTCCTAACATCAATTGCTTCATAAATTCTTGATGAGTCCTCCAATATTTTAGCTATTCAAATGTCCGGTTCTATCTCTACAGTTCTGTTTCTGATCCCGTCGGTTTCCCGATTAGGGTTTTATGCCCAATAAAAGCATAATATTTCGTTTTGGGTTGAAAATTTTCAAAATAACCAAAATCGTTGGAAATATGTTTTAAATATAAACCAGTTCGTTCATGAGTCAAAATTAGGTTTTCCGATCATTAAAATCTTAATTGTTAGTGAAAACATCGATTGTTTTCCGTTCGAACTTTCACCAAAATTCGTCCGAATAAACATAATATTTTATTTCTTATCGGAAATTTGGAAAGTAGAATTCCTCATGGACAAAATATAAAAAATCTACCAATTTTCAGTTTTAGGTCAAATTAGGATTTGTCAGGTATAAAATTATACTTGTCAAGAAAAACACATACCAATTTCCATCCGAGTTTTTAAACCCAAAATTTCACCGTAGTCTTCTACCATAAGATAGAGCATGAATATGATTTTGTTTTATCCAAAATCATTTTCTTGGTCTCGGATAAAAATATAATTAAATATATTTTTACAGAGTAATACAACGTTATTAAAAACAGTCATTACACATGCTCAATGTTTTGATTTAATAAGGATTTATGGACTTAGTACATCGATTATGTACACCTGTGTATTTAAGCATTTTTACTGATCGTACACCTGTGTACAAAAGTGTCTATCTATGTACACGAGGGGACATAAGATTGATGTTTCTATTTTTTCTTAGAATCGATTAATGTAATCGATGTATAAGAGTGAAATTTTTGGGTTTTGAGAAGTTGTAATTTATACATTTGTGTACAGATTTGTCAATCTGTGTATAGCATATCAGATAGAAGTCCGATAATTGTTCTGATATATACATCTGTATACGCAATTGATGTATATTGAAGCACAGAGAGTTCAACTCTCAGTTTTGTCTCAGAATCGATGTACAACTTCGATTATTGCCTCTAAAAGTTGTTTCCCCGTTTTCAAAAATATAATACATCTGTGTACATATTCTGTGTATAGGAGTTCCGGTAACATTTTTAAGCAGTACATTTATGTACTAAGCTTGTGTACTGAAACTAAAACAACTAAAAACACGAAGTACACCTATGTATGCCATCTGTGTACAGATACATCAACCTAAAATATGTTCAATACACCTATGTACCTAATCTATGTACTGATACATGACAAAATCAAAATCAATCAATGATACATAACAATCAATGTATAGCACATATTATTTAATTCAAATTATATCAAGCATATATTAAAACATTTTTAAGAACATTTAAGAGTTCAAAAACATCAAATATCAATCATTTTGATGATTAATTATGCCAAGTTCCTTCTTATGAAGAATAAACTTTCCTTATTAAGTGGTTTCGTGAATATATCAGCTAATTGATTGATTGGTGAATATATCAGTTAATTGATTGAATGCACTATGGGATTCTTTGTTAGATTAATTATTGATTTGGAAAGTTCTTATCCAGGGGCTTGGTCCTTTTTTGGTGACTTTAATGCAGTGTTAGGGGCTCATGAAAAAATAGGTGCAGGTTTGCCTCTAAAGGTATCTTGTGATGAATTTGCCTCTTGGATGAATGACTGTGGTTTCACTAACATTATCGCTAGAGTAGTCAAGTATACATGGTCTAATAACAGAATTGGCAATGCTCATACCGAGAAGGTTTTGGATAGAGCATTGTGAACCAGGACTGCATTTCTTCTTGCAGTAGCATATGTTGTACTTCTTTAACAAAGAGAGGATCTTACCATTTCCCCTTGCTTCTGATCCAGCAAAAAGGTATAAAGATGTATCCTTCTCCATTTAAATACTTAAGCATGTGGACTGGTCATTGTGATTGTGAAAGACTTGTGAAGGAAGTTTGGACTCAGTCAGTTTATGGTTGTCATATGTCTATTTTGATGCAAAAATTAAAGAAATTGAAAACAACTTTTAAAATTGGAAAAAGTCAGTGATTGGGAACATTCATATGAGAGTGGATAATGCCGAGGCTGCAGTGGAAGAGGTGCAAATGCTTATTGATAAAAATGAATTTTCTGAAGACCTAGATGAAAAAGAAGTTAAAGCTCAAGTCGAATTGAATCAAGCTTTGTCATTTGAAGAATCATTTTGGAGGCAAAAGTCTAAAGCCAACTGGTTTAGTGATGGTGATAGGAACACTGCCTTCTTTCACATAATGGTTATGTCAGTTTTGAGGAAATGTGATCAATTTCTTGACTCTCCATATGATATTGAACAACATGTGGTTGAGTATTTTACCGCCCTATATGCAACTGAGAATAATTGTGAGAGTAGTGATTTGGTGGAAAAGGTTATTCCAAAACTGGTTACAGCTGAAGATAATATTCTGCTCACCAAAGTGCCTTCATTGGAAGAAGTAAGAGATGTTATGTTCTCTTCAAATGCTGAAACTGCTCCTGGTCTAGATGGATTTAGTGGTTCATTCTATCATTATTTTTGGGAGATTATAGGAGATGATGTGTATAGATCAGTCCTTCAATTCTTTGAGCAAAATTGGATTCTGCCAGGACATAACTCTAATATGGTTTTCCTCATTCCTAGGTGTTCAGAAGTTGACAACATTGGTGATTTCAGGCCTATTGCATTGGCTAATTTCCAATATAAGATAATATCCAAAATTGTTGTAGATAGGTTATCCAACCTTGCTTCTAAGATAATTTCCCATCAGCAAAGGGGTTTTATACGAGGGAGAAAGATTTTAGAATGCATTTGCCTTGCTTCTGAAGCAATCAACTTACTGGACAAAAAGTGCTTTGGAGGTAATGTTGCTCTTAAATTTGACATTAAAAAGGCTTTTGACACATTAGTTTGGAGATTTTTATTGAAAGTCCTTGATGCTTTTGGCTTTAGTGCTCATTTTTGTTCCTGGATTCAGACTATACTTTGTTCTACAAGGCTTTCTTTCTTGATTAATGGTCATTCAGTTGTTTATTTCCAATGTAAAAGAGGAGTGAGGCAACGAGACCCCCTTTCCCTTCTTCTAGTTTGTTTGACTAGGGATGTTTTAAGTAGAAGCATCTCTTGGATGGTTGAAAATAATCTCTTAAAGAATGTGGCAGGTCCTAGAAGTTGTCATACTCCTTCACATGTTCTATATGTTGATGATATAATGATCTTTTGTAAAGGAACCAAGGATAACCTTCACAGGTTAAGGACTTTGTTTGAAGCTTATGGATAGGTTTCAGTTCAACTTTTGAACCTAGAAAAGTGAAAATTCATTGATGGTTCCATCCATCTAGAAGTTTAGGGGAAATTTCAAATGTTAATTGTTTCTCTCAAGGCCTTTTTCCTTTCACCTATCTTGGCGTGCCTATGTTTAAGGGGAAGCCAAAGGTTGCTCATCTTCAGGCAATTGCAAATAAGATTAAGTGTAAGATGGCTTCTTGGAAGGGATTCATCCATTTTAATATGGGTAGGGTTCAACTACTAAATTCTGTTACCTTAAGTTTTATCTGTCTTTTACCTTACATTTTTTATGTTTTGCTATATCGGTAATTATGTATCCGTTTATACTTTTACCGGTAGTCAAGAAAATGATTTTTGGAAAAACAAAATTATATCTAGAATGTAACACCCTGCTTTTTTTTATGTATATACACGATATTACCGATAAAAATATAATTATTTATATTTTTATCTGAGACCAAGAAAATAATTTTTGATAAAACAAAATCATATTCATACTCTATCTTATGGTAGAGGGTTACAGTGAAATTTCGGGTTTAAAACTCAGACGGAAACCAGTCTACGTTTTTACTGACAATATAATTTTATACCGGCAGAAAACCCTAATTCGACTCAAAACTAAAAAATTGTAGATTTTTATATTATGTCCGTAAGGAATTATACTTTTCAAATTTATGCTCAAAAATAAAATATTATATTTTATTCGGGTGAATTTTGGTGAAAAACGGACGGAAACACTAATCGGGAAATAGACGGAGTTGGAAACGGAATCTGCAGAGATAGAACCTATTAACCGGAGGAGATGAGTCATGGGGTGAGTCACCACCATGACTCACCAAGCATTTATGAAGCATTTAATGAATGTAATCATGTCTTTTATGTGAAATAACCAAAATACCCTTAACCTAAGCTATCCTAGTAAAAGGTTAACCATGGTTAAGGCAAGTCATGAACAAGTTGGCTTCTTCTTCCTCCTTTTTGTGTAAAACTTGGCCAACACCTCCCTCACTCATTCACCACACAATTTTTCCTAGCTAATGATGAAGACTAAGCCTAGTTAAGTATTATATTATTTTCTAACTTAACCTATGTCAATTAATTTCAACCATGGTTCATTCTTAAGCAATTAAACAAAAAAATTCCCTCTCACTCACTCCCTCACCTACACGGCTCATACACACCACTCCAACACTTAGCCAAATTTCATTTCTTCCTATTACACAATCTAAGTTAGTTTCTTCACAAAAACACTAAGAACTCCATTGGTGTTCTTGCTAAGTTCTTCATCTCTCTTCAAGTTTTTCATCAAACTTCTTCATTTCAAGGTGAGGATCTTATTCCTCATCCTCTTAGCTTCATTAATCATCCATCAATCACCATGTTCATCAAGTTTTCTCAAAATCCAATTCCTAGATCTAGATTTTCAAATAATTCTAGAAAATCATAGATAAATTATTTTAATGTCAGATCAATTTCTATGAACTCTAAATGACTTCTACTTTGATTATCTAAGAGCATGGAAGCAAATGAATTTTCCTTCCTATTTTTCTCTACATGGCCAAAATTATGTATGTTTAGGGCAAATAAAGTTTTGTTCAATTTTAAAAGATGACACTTGATCTTACCTCTCTAATACCTCTAGTTGTTATATCTAGAAGTTTGAAATCAAAAAAAACTCTTAGCCTTATTTTACTATGTTGACCGAATCTATGCCTATGTAGTCTAAATGAGTTATCATCAATCTTTAATTGGATAATGAATTGTATGAAATATTTAAGGTGTGTAGGTTCTACATCCAAGAGTATGTGACTAAACGGAATTTATAATTAATTTTATATATGTCGGCCGAAACCCTAACCAAGTGGTTAGAGGATTTTGTTTCATATTTTTGACTTGTAACAATTAATCTATGCTTGTTAAGATTCTAGTAACTAGGATCCAAAAGATGGAGTTGAGAAAATAACCCTAGCCTATTTTTGATATGTTGGCCAAACCCTAGTCCTTGTGATTCTAGGTTGATTTTGTTTGATTAATTTATTTTTATGTGATTTGGTTGAAGGTTAACTAATAACCGTGGTGTAGTAACAAGGATCGGAAAGTTTGTGATTCCAGAGATAAGTTCAGGTGGGAGAAAGATTCATCCTGTCGTCGGAATGGATAAGTAGTATATAATTTATGATAATGGTGTAGGGCGACCTAAACCCCACTAGTGGTCGAGTAATCGACAAAACCAAAATCGTATTGGAAACTACTATGTAGTTCCAATGATGATTTGGGGATTGTAGGTTTATTGCCGTTAGGATAATTTTAGAATATTCGATGATGTCTGACTTTATTATTATTTAACTATGTTGTGACATTTTCTTTTGTATAAATATTTTATGATTATTGTAATATGTATGATATGCCTGGTTTAATAACTTGCTTAGTCGGCTTTTAGGCAAGGATATGTGTTTTTGGGAAGATATTCATCTGGGTGAGAGAATGAATGTAACTTAGAGGTGGCTAGTCTAATTAAAGAGTTTAATAGATGAGATGTGACATGGAATGTGTGTTGAGATTGTGATGGAAGGTTGAGGCACTAGGTAGTATCCGATGTGAGTCCCTGAGATTCAAATATATATGCATGTTTATTCTCAGTCATGTGAGTGTAACACACGAGGTCAGGATATCCTATTTTGGATACCAGATATTCCGGGTGAGTGCCCTGCGGATGATGATGCCAAGGTAGACTACCGTAATACTCTTTCAGTCTTTGACGCGTTGTTCTGATTATCCTATCAATGATAGAGGTACTATGTATTATGTTCTTATTGTGCTATTTCAAATGGGGGAATAGCGATGCGCACTAATCTGAATGACAATTCCTTATGAGAATAAGGGAATATGGGCGCACCGAGTTCTTGGCAGCGGACAATCGGGACTACAGACTAATGTGATACGAGTAGAGATGGCCATGTCAGCATAAAAGATTAAGTTTCATGAGATTAAGGGTAGATGATAATATCGTATATGAAGGATGATTGTTAGTTATGTGTGATGCTTGTCTTTGACTGTTATTATATTTAAATGCTATGATTCTTTTTCGCTTATGATGATAGAATTGTTTCTTATCTCCCTGTTTCTGTATTTTGGTGTATCTCCACTTTATTCCATTAGAAGACTCTGTGGAGGAACCCGTTGCTGAGGAGTTGGATGGAACGCCATATGAACCAGATGCTGGCAGACGAACTGTGGATTCTAACAATATAGGCTAGTGTGTTTAGGACCAGTGAGTCGTATAAGATGTTTTATTTTCCGCTAGTTGTAAATATTTTTTATAATTAAGTACCTGTGAGGGATCCTACTGATAGAATACCCTAAACAGTGTTTTGTATGGTGATGAATAAACATAATTGTATGCGTAATACAATTGTGGTGTGTTTAACTTTCAGAAGTATATGTGTTGTATTTAAGTTTTTAGTTTCTTCGTAATTTTGGGTTATGTTTAACGTTAAGTATGCTAGTAATTCTAAATAAATAATTATTGGCACAATTGGGCACAACAGGGTATTTCATTTGGCGGTATTAGAGCAGTTTTATTATGATCAGTATGTGAGGTTTAGGATGTTTCTGGCCTTGTCTAGTTGAATCCACATCGGATATTAACTATGCTTAGAAGTTGGGTAATGAGTCCGAACGCGATAACGAACCAATATATGACATATAATATTTATATTCCATCTTAATGTGGTATTATATGTCATATTCATGTGAGCTGATGATTTCCTTAACAGGATCATGGCTAGAGGTAGAGGACGTGGTACAAGTGGTGGTGATGGATCACCTGAGAGAATTGCTAGAGGTAACATTTTTGAAACTGATCATACTGGAGGTGGAGGAGAGTCAGCTGAGACTCTCAAGGCCACCAGGGATTTAGCTACTTCTATGTTGCAGCTGACACATCATAACGTAGAGGTGCTACAAATGACTAAAGAGCAGCAAGAATTGTAGAATCAGAGGCAAGTTGCAGAAGCTGAGGATGCAGGAATGAATACCTCCCTGAAAGGGAATCCACCACATTTTTGAGGAGATTATGACATAGAGAAGGCATAGTGGTGGGTGCAAGAGTTAGAGAAGATATTCAGTGCCATACGCTGCAGAGAGGACAGGAAAATGACTTATGTAGCCTTCATGCTGACAAGAGGAGCAGAGACTTGGTGGAGGGGCAATGTAACCCCCTCCCTTGGACATTACATTCTAAACTCGTTTGAAAATAAAATTAAAAGATAATTTACTGGTGCTTTCGGAAAATAATATATATAAGTACATAAGTGTTTGAAATTGGGTATAAAAATTTTTCTTTTTGTTATGACTCCACTCCTAAGCCATAATCAACACACAAACTTACTATTATAACTTGGCAAGCCTATTTAATTTAAAGGATATACTTAAATACAAGATAGTGGTTTTACAAAATTTCGAAGAGTCTCCTCCGTAATTCGAACATCCCAAATAAAATAACACCTGTTAAAATGATTACATTTTCACCTGCAATTCTAGCTACACTAAATTCAACCAGACCTCAATACATAAAAATAATAGTTATAGCCATAAGCTTTACAAAACCAAAAGAAATAGCTTAGATTTTCATTCAAAAGATAAGCTCTCCGAGCCTCAAAAGTTCCATTATAAAATAAAGGCTCTCTCGAGCCAACTCATACACACTATCAAAATAATCTAAGTCTTAACCCTAAGTCGGTCGTTCTAAGAGTTATTCCAAGTAATACCTCATCAAGCAACTACATCTAAGTCTCGGAATGACTTAGACAGACTCCTCTGCACCATCTGTGATAGAGTACCCAGGGTACAATATCGAACTTAGAAAAATCCTGAAATGTGTGTGTAAGGGTGAGACGCCAATATATGGTTTTAACCCAATAACTAAATACTCGACACCACATAACACATATACATTTACCACACAAGCATTTATAAGCTAATAGTTTATCAGTGAGTTTAACACCCCAAACATCATCCATAAAATTATGCATGACACTTCTATTCATCATCTAATTTTCGTCCTAATCTCATGAGATATCCCAACATCATATGAGTTGATCAGACTCCAAAGCCACACTGGCTAACTTGGCCAACTGCCAACAGGTCCGCGACCTCTTCCCATCTTGAAAACAACAAAGGCATACACAGCCAGGCACTCACAAGGCCAACACATTGCTAATGTCCACAATCAGTGGCTCCACCATTAGCAAGTAAGATGGGGATCCCAAAGTCCTCCAAGGCACAATGAGATATGCATATCGTAATTACCTCAGCCGCCGGTAATTAATGCATTAAACCACAAATCGCAGGCACGTCTGCCACATGCATGCAAAACACTTTTGTTTTGTTCTTTTCTTTGTGCTCAATCTTTCTCTTGCCGAAGCTCAAAATGGCTTACGACTCACATAGTTTTAAAACACTTTTTTAAAACTTTCATCACAACACAGGACCTCACTGTCCATAAAACTTTTATCAAAACATAGGACCTCACTGTCCATAAAACTTTCATCAAAACATAGGACCTCACTGTCCATAAAACCTTTATCAAAACATAGGACCTCACAGTCCAAGTGCTCAATCACGACACCTCTCGACCGGTGCACCAATCGTAGGTTCGTGGCACCAGAAACATCTTCAATGTTTCAACACAGTATACCTCATGTATACAATTCATCACAGTATACCTCATGTATACAATATAGGCCCTCAAAGTCCAAATGACTGAGTCCATCACAACACAGAACCTTAGTACCCCGATGTCTCGGTTACTAAGTTCCACACCACTATTAACACGAAATCAGTTTTGCTTTCATAAATTCTTTTTCCAAAAATTGGAAATTCATCAATAAAATCCTTAAATAATAAAACTTGGTTTTCACAAATATGAGTCACTTGAGGTTTTAACTTTCTTAAAATATGTACTGCTGTTTCAAAATACTTGCCTTCTACGATTTTCCAAATCTGTCATCACTCTTTTCCAAATCATTCATCAATTATCACTTTTAAAGCTTCTCATTGTGACTCGAGTTACTTTTACACTAATAAATTATCATCATCAAAACTCCTTATTTTTCCAAAATAATGCTTTTCACCACTATTATATTCCAACGTTTCCCATAAAACATTGAATATAATTTACACAGCTTATTAAAGCTTTTATCTGATTAGTCGGTTGTGCACTGACCACAGTCAGGCTTCTCAAACAACACTCACAAGCAACATTCAACAACAAACTACTATACAAATCATATACCATAGCAATATCATATTCAAATAAATAATTTAAAACAGATCAAACATTGATACTCAGATATACAACACAACATAAACCACATAATCAGATAACCACAACCACATCAATTCTACAGAATACACAACAAGCAAATGGTCAACAAGCAAATGGTTATTGAGAAAAATCCATCAGGCAAGCTCCCCTTACCTCTTGAAGACTCGAACTAAATAATCTCCCGAACTCAATTCGATTCCCCTTCGTCAGTGTAAATCAGCTAACTCCGTAGTTTCCTTCAAACGAATTGCAACCAAAATAAATCAAATCAAACAACAACACACTTAAATCAATGGGGGTTAGGGTTCGGCTTTACCCCATTTTCTAGGTTAAGAAACTTAAAATTTGATTAACTTAGGGATTAATGATCCATAAGTTACTTAAGCATGATTAATCACTTTAACCATGATTATGAACCAAGAACATGAACTAAAACTCATCTAGTTCCAAGAACTAGGGTTTCGGCCAAGACTGAGTTTGGAGTTAGAAATCTCTAAAATTTCTAAACTCTTGGATTTAATCAACATACAAAACCTAGAGTTAGATTCAAGTGTTACAAACAACTTTTGAATCATAAAACCAACAAGTGCTCATACCTAGGGTTTCGGTTTTTGAAGAATCAAATAGGCTCAAGTTAGATTTTTGATCTTCTATATACTTGAATACAAGAACTATCAAGATATAATCATGAATCAAGACAAGAAAATGAAACAAAACCTAAGAACACAATTTTGACCTAGGTTTGGCCCAGTCCAGAAATTAGGGAAAGAAATTTCTCATGCTCTTGTGCTTCTAGATGATGAAAATAGAGATGATTATAAGATCATAGCAATTGGTTTCATGTCAAAAGGATTTTTCTAGAATTAGTTATGAATTTTTCAATCTAGCTTCAAGAACTTTAAACAAATGAAGAACATGTTGATCAAAGGCATAAACTCAAGAATCTCATGAAGAGAAAAGCTTAGAATAGCAAGATTAAGAGAGACTACCTCTTGATGATCAAAGAAAATGATGATTTGGATGATGTTCTTCAAGAATTTCTCATGGTGTTCTTGAGAACTTAAGGGAGAAAATGAACCAAGTTAGGGTTTCAGAACAGTTTCGGTATTTTGGGTATATCTCTCAACATACTTATCCGTTTTGGATGATCTTTATGTCGTTGGAAAGAAGAGCGAAATATGAACAACTTTCATGTTGAAAGTTTTTCGAGATTAAAAATAGAAACTGATCAGAATGGCTCTACAAAATCGGACGAGTTATGAACTCTTTGGAGCAAGAATCATGAATTTGGAAAAAAAATGACTTAAGGAAGGAGACATCCTATTTAAATGAGGAAGAAACCAGCTTAATGAAGAAGGAACAAATGCTTAATGAAGAAGGAGTCAAAACTTGGAGAAGAAGGAAGCAAAACTTGTTTAAGAAGAATTCAAAACTTCTTAAAGAAGAAGTCAAAACTTAATGAAGAAGATGTCAAAACTTGATGGAGAAGAATTCAAATACTTGGAGAAGAAGACAAGGTTGGAGCCGTGTGGATTTGGCAAGAGTTTTGGATCAATTTGTCAAATGGCATTTTGTAGGAATTGTCATAAAAAGACAAGGGTATTTTGGTCATTTCATAACAAAATTCAATGTTGCCATAAATGTGCTATTATTGCCATTTATGATAGGATAGACTTGTCAAGAATGCTGATCAAGTTGGTCAATCCAATGTCTCTGCTACTTTGCCGACTTCCCGATCCATCTGACTCAGACTCTGCCTAGAGACATCTCGTCGTATAAGCCCGCAACAAACATAATACTTTAATTTTTTTCCAAAATTTTCAAAACTTTCAGTATCATAGTAAATATGATAAAAATATTTTTCATCTCGTTAACAATTCAAAATTAGATCTTCTGATCAGTAAACTTTTACTGTCAGTAAAAACACAGAAAACAACAGACCGGCTTCCGTCTGAGTTTTCAACCAAAAACTTCCCTGTAACCTTATAAAAATAAGTATAACAAGGAAATGACCTTGGTTTATCCAAAATCATTTTCTAAGTCTCGGATAAATATATATATATATTTATATATTTATTACCGATATTACGAGACAACGAAAATCGGGGTGTTACATTACTACCCCTCTTAGAAAAATTTCGTCCTCGAAATTTCGTAGCTCAAAACTAAACAGGATTTTGTAATTACACTTTGACCCTAAAATCTTATTTTGTATTTCATCGCTTCATTCCTTTTATCGATAACATTATAACAGAATCAATTCTTATGCCATTCAATTTATCCTCGAAACTTTTCACTACCGCATTATCTCCACTACCTTTGATATTTCACCTTAGTCTATTACACTTTTAAAAAAACAAAATCAATGCTTAATCTCTTCATTTAACTTTCTCAATACAAATCCATTAGGAAAAACTTTCTCTAATATCTAACTTTCACAGCTAACATCAAATCCCCACACTAACTTTACCATAATATCAATTAACCTTCTACTCAAGAGATGCAATCATAGTCTTAATCCAATTGAGCTTAGTCTACTATTCTAGTCATATCAATTTCACACTTTTCAAGCCTCCAATCAAAACGTCATAACATTCCTAAGTTGCACATGATAAACTTTGCTCCAAGAATCTAAGAAATTCAATCTTATTGAAATTGAATCTTACCACATCCATCATAATTCGTTCTCTTATTAATTCCACTTGAATCTTTTTACCTACTTCGATTTCACATTCTTTAATTGCCTTTCCTTTTCAATTTGATTCTCAAGCCCCGTTAGTAGCCCTGGTTTAAGAAATTTCCCATGCACATCTACCCTATTGTCCAAGGAAATACACAACTCCTAACCACTCCTTCATTCGAAGACTTAGCTCTATCCCTTATACAAGGAAGTGCTTGTATCCTATCTGCCCTTATCTTATATATTTGCAACCGAGAAAAGATATTATAAAATAGAGATTCTCTAAGGCCATTACCCCTAAGAGTTGAACCAAAACAAAGACAAGAAATCCAGGTGAACACTCCCTAATGGCAATCTCAAATTTAAGAATGTCCACTTCCTACTATGGATCATCAATCACATATTACCAGAATAAGACCTCAAAGATTATAAACATTTCATCATACTTATCACACTCGAAAGACATAATCAAAACTTAATCACTTCTTGTCTCCAAATTAGTCTGCTAACAAAACTTCTTCCACACATTATCCTCACAACGAATATCAAGTTCAACACTAATTTTACTTTACTACATATATTAACTTTCAACCCAAAGCACACAATTGTAGTCTTAGTTTCCTCTAAACATATTCCACCATTTCAAATTATATCATAGTCCTTCATTTCAATCTTAAAGAATACACTTACATTTCTCCATGCAATTACAACCAAAAGGAATCACTTCAACTTGAATTATCCAAAATCATAATTCTTAAACTTTTCTAACAACTTAGCTTCACTCAAGAACTCCTCTTTACTATTTTCGTCCAGCTTAAGGACAACTACCATATTTTTTTTTCCCATCAATTCTCGGACTCACTAAGTCAACATTAACCATAAATATTGATCACTACTCTAAATTCCTTTAATGATATATCTATCTCGATCATAAAGTCCATTGTAATCATCTCACTCAATGATGTTGAACTTAAGGGTTCTAATAATACCATTCACCTCTATACACCAACGAAACTCCTATCAACTCTGTTTCATCCTACCATAGAGATGACAAAAATTTAGGTACCACACTATTTCCCAAATAACCTGCTAAAATAGGTCACCTCATTCCTTATCCATCCCACTAAGGATGATCAGCTGGACTTAGTCTCAACTTAGTCCTTAACACTTAAAGTAAACCTAGTTGATACACATTGATAAACTTCCGTTTTTCATTTGAAACAATACTTGAAGATACTCCACTAAATCTGAACAATCCCCTGATACACTATTTGATTCACTAACTCTACCTGTGGATCTTAACTCTTAAGAAGATGTAGACTTCACCAGTCGATCAACGATCACTTGAATTCAAACAAGACTCGTACAGGTCTTCAAAAAACTCATAACAAAGATTGAAGGAATACCAACCTCTCAACAAGGAAGGTCTCAATTGTACATCTTGATGTGGAGATATTCAACTCACAACGGATGAAATAAGTCACACATCGACAACATTTGAAAAGTACGTAGAATTAAGATGATCAATGACAACAAGTACTTTCAAACCACAATAAAACATGACCCTGATGATCATAAAAGAATTTCTCAAGAAAAGAAGTTTTTCTGGATTCCACTTTCACATAAGCATAGAAAAGAACTTCATTAATTTGAAAAATATCGGAACATCCAAAGATGGAAAAAGATCATTCCATCGAGGTTCGTGGATGTAAAAATGCATGATCAATACACATTTACAAACATGAATCTAATAAAGTTCATTCTTCCACAAGAATCTTCCAACGGATTCACATAATCAAGGAGTGAATAATGTCTAATCCCAAGAGGATTAATTCTTATTCTTAATACAAAGAATTTACAAAATGATGACTTTCACCTCTATCAAAAATAGAAGTGACGAAACTAAGTTTCACCAAGAAACTTCTGCTATCACAAAATTATCTGTGTTATAACTCAAGAAAAATAGTCATAACCACTTTTCTCAACAACACTTTAAGGGATCCCTACCAATGGATTCCGTTAAATCAATTCACTCAATTGTCTAATACATCGAGGATCATTTAGAAATGTGAGTACGACTTCTTACAACAAAGAAATGAATAACTGGAAATTTATGAATCAACATAACTAATTCATGAGTCCTAACAGACTTCAAATTAAAATCAGAAAATATGTCTGACACATACCAACTTCACCGTTGTGATTATCTAATACAATCACAGGATTCGAGAAATAATTGTCAACTGACAAACACAAGAGAATAAAAGGGTACAATGATGAATTCCTCAATCACGAGACACTAACCCAAAATTGAAAATCCACTCGATTCGTCTTGGTTCCAACTAACATACACGTCTGTCTAGCCAAGCTTAGTATAACCACCTTGAATTAACCTAAAACTACTTAAACGACTCAAAATGTTGCTTGAGGACAATCTAATCTAATTTGGGTGAAAATGAGATATAATTAGCACAAAACCCTGGTCATACTAGCCATAAAACTAGATGAGCCAGAGGCTTATCATCTCTCCTACGGGAACTACAACAACACATTGAACCACGAATTCCAAGAAGGCCAAGGTAATAGGAAACCTGCATCGGGGTATCCTCAGGTACAAAAGTCTAAACTTGAGTCTCTTTTGGAAAATTTTGTTGAAACTCAAACAAAGCAAAATGAAGATTTTAGGCAACAAGGTAGGGCAGTCAATGAGGCAAATAAAAGAGTTAACATCTAAGGTAGATAACTTAGCCATCCATAATAAGATGTTAGAAACTCATATTGCCCAACAAGCTAGTACATATTCTAGAACTAAGGGTGCGTTTCCAGGGCAGCCCGAGGTTAATCCCAATGAGCACTATAATGCTATATAGTTGAGGGATGATAAGCTTGGGGTAGTTGAAAATGATGTGGAATGTGAGGAGGACATGAGTGAACATGAAGAGGTAGAGCCAAAGTATGTCCCTCCACCACCTTACCAACCCCCAATACCTTTCCCACAAAGGTTGGTCAAGAAAAAGCAAGTAGAAAAAGAATCTAAGAGCTTAATTGAGGAGCATGATGCCATGATAAAAACTAATATGCCTCCTAAACTAAAAGATCCAGGAAGTTTCTCTATTGCTTCCTCAATTGGAGAAGTGAAAATAGACCAAGCCTTATGTGACTTGGGGGCTAGTGCGAGTTTGATGCCACATACCATCTTTGAGAGGTTAGGAACCAAGGAATTGAGTCCATCCAAGTTCTCTTTACAATTTGCAGATGGCTCAACTAAAACTCCTCTAGGCATACTAGAGAATGTTCCCATAAAGGTAGGGAAATTTTTCATTCCTACCGATTTCATGGTATTGGAGATGAACGAGAATTCTAAATTCCCTATCATTCTTGGAAAGTCATTCTTGGCCACAGCTGGAGCGATAATAGACGTAAAAAATGGTAAGCTCTATTTGAATGTAGAGGAAGGTAGGGTGGATTTTGATTTAACAAACTCATATAACAACCCTCCTTTTGAGAGTCATGTGTGCAGGATTGAGATAATGCCTCCAAAAGTGAAGGAGGAGCTTAACATGGAAGCAACTCCGAAACTTTGCATGACAAATGATGCACCAAATAATGATGATATTGGAGTTGCTCAACATGTGGAGTTAAAACTTCTGTCGGGAAGAAGTAAGGCCATGAAACTCAGAGTGAAAATAGCAAAGCGAAAGCGCATGTGGCCATATGAACAAAATAGGCTCTTTGATGGACTTCCTTGGAAGAGATGTGTTCTTGCACTTCCAAGCCCAGCTGATCCCGGTTGATTGAAGGGAGTATGGTCAAGCTTAAGACCGTAAATAAGCGCTTCTTGGGAGGCAACCCAAGTTTTCTTTCCCTTTTTAATTTGTTTTTGAATTTTGTTTTTGAATAATTTGAGAATATTAAGAGAAGAAAGATCACGAATTGATGGTTTTGCCAAGTATTTTCAGTTTACGAAGGCATGAAGAGCAAAAAGGCATGGAAAAATGAAGTAAGAGGATATCATGGCTCGCCTGATGGCCATCATGACCGTGATGGAGCAATTTAAAAGGGAAGAGGAGACTAGAATGGATCACGGTCTAGCCGTGATGAGGGTCTCGGTTGTGATGGGCTAGAAGCTAAAAACCATAATTGATCATGCCCAGACCGTGATAGCCATCACGGGGGTGATGTGAAGAAGCAGGAAGTCAGAATTGATCATGGCCTAGCCGTGATGTGTATCACGACCGTGACACGGCCTAGTAACCACCACCCGAATCGATCACGGCCTGCCGGTGATGAATGTCACGGCCATGACACGTCTTCCAGCAGCTTTATGACTGCATCCGTGCCAACACCCTCCACCACCACGGTGATTTGTTCCATTTTTTCTCCTCTCTCCGACTTGAATATTTACATTGGGGACAATGTAAGTTTTTAAGCTTGGGGTAGGGGTATTTTTGCATTATTATTTTTTTTTTTACATTTTGTATGTTGCATTCATATAGGCGTAGTTTTGCATAATCACATGATTAGATTGCCCCTTGCTTAGAGTATGCATCCAATTGTGAGAACTTTGTGCCAAATGAATTGAGACAGTGAATTTTTGAACCCAATTTTCGTATTCTTGTGATAGGCTAAAAATAAAAATGCTTGAGATGATCTTCTGATAGTTGATAATTAGCATGTGGTTCCCTTAGATTTGTGTTTCTCATTGATTTTAAACTACTAAATGTGAGGTTTTTGAGCCTAAAAGGGATACTCACTAAATCTACCCCATTCTTTGTGATTGGGTGTTTTATTCCTCTTGGATTGTTTTATCTAGAACTTGACTTGAAACCGTTTTGAAACTTAAAAATTTTTGAAAACATGTTTGAAAATGATTGAGGCACTAGGTATTTTTCAGTCCTTCTGAGCTTTGACTGATTAAATGCTACCCCTTAGTTACCCAATTTTGAGCCTAATAGAATAAAATGCTTTTCTTGGTACCTTGATTTATTTTGATGAATGATGCTTGGAATGACACCTTTTAAAGAATTGTAAAAAAGGCAAAAAGGTAGTTTGAAAAATAAATTGGGGGATGAAAAAATTAGAAAAATATTTCTCTTAAGTTGAAAATCTCCCCTTCTCCAAATAAAAAAAATGGAGAAGGGGATGAGAAAAAAAATAAAGAAAGAAAGGTGGAAAAGTGAATTAAAGCTCAAAAAGGTATTTTAGAACGTTGTCATGCTTTGAATTGTTTGATATATTGTTTAGCCTTCTTGAATTTTCTCTTTTTTGATTTCCTACCTAACGCTTAATCCCATGGCCCCATTACTACCAAAATAAAAGACCTCTTGATTCTTATGTGTTTTCATTAATAAAGTAGAGATTTTGGTTAATAGTCAAGCTTATGGTAGGATACCTTCCTTGAGGAAATTGATTGAATTGTCATATCTCCTTAAGCACTTGAGTGAGGTGAGAAGAGTGCCCGAATTAGTGAGAGGCATGAATCTAGAGAACCTAAACTTCTAATTGGACTTGAAATTGATTGTCCCTTGGTTACTTATTTGGATATGCCTCATTACTGGATTTATTACTTGGGTTCTTGGTTCACTGTCCATGCGCTGATTGTTTATCTTGTCTGGCCTTAGTTATTTCTTGAGGAGAAGCAAAATCTTAAGCTTGGGGTAGTTTGATGAGTGTGATTTCACCTCATATTTCTTTATCATATTGCATGCATTTTCATGTAGTTTAGGCATTTTTAATTTGATTATTTTTAGTTTTTACTTTGGAATGGGTAAGGTGGTTTTGTGGTGTTTATGTGCAGGAATAGAAGATCAAAATGTTCAGGATCAACCATGATGGAGCTTGCATGAAAATGGAGCTTGAAAAGCAAGAAAACCGAGCCAAACAGAGCCCATCACGGCCTAGCTGTGACAGCCATCACGGCCATGATCGAGCAAGGTTGAAAAGTAAAGTATACAAAAGTCAGAACCTGTCACGGTCAGGCCGTGATGGCCATCACAGCCGTGACAGGCCAACCAATGCTAAGTTTTCCATGACAGAATCTGTCACAGCCTGGCGATGACAGGCATCACGGCCGTGACGCGAAAAATCTGAAAATTTAATTGTTGATTTGATCTGATTTTGTCTAAAATAGGGAATCCCTTGGGCTGCTACCTTAGGCAAAAACTAGGATTTCTCTTCTTCTCAATTTCTTCTCTTCTCTTAGGTTTTCTTTTTATGCTTTTGTTAATCAAGCTTGCTATGAATATGACAATGCTTGAGTAGTCTTTTTATTTCTAGGAATTAGGGCTATGCCCAAGATTTGTGTTATGTTATGCATTGACGTTTTACTTCTTGTTAATTTCAATTTGCTTTCAATTTAATTCCTATTTCTTGAATTACTTGTGAATTTGGTGCGCACTTATTTGCATGTCATAGATACTCTAAGGAGGAACCTAGCGGTGAACTTAGGTATTGGATCTATAGGGATCAAACTTAGGACTTAAATCACGAGAGTTAGAAGCGGTCCATCGAGGGTTCACTGAATTGTCACAAAGCTTAAAGGGTTCGATTTAAATTCAATTACCACGAGAGTAGGGGTTGGTTTAATTAGGCACGGTTCTTGTGTCCCGAGAGGGAACATTAACTTACTCAGGATAAATTGACCTTCAAAGCAATTTCGATAATTAATAAGAGGGGTAGTCAATTTAGTAACATGAGCAGTTTTGTCGATAACCCAATTCCTGGGAATCTCTTTTGATATTGAAAAATCTCAGATTTGATTTACTTTCCATTTTTGTTTGATTGCGTTATAGATATTTGATTTCTTAGTTAATCTTTTAAAAACCAAATCTTTACCAAATCTTTTTCTAGTTCAGTTAATTGATTTAATAATTGATAGTTATTTAAGATCACGGTCCCTGTGGATTCAATCTTTTTATTACTTGACGACGAAGCCGTTCACTTGCGGATTCACGCCATCAACCAGCTTGAACCAGAACCAACCAGGTCTTTCTATCCCTTACCAGAGTATGAGTATGAATCTGAACCCACATACTACCCATGGCATGTACCTATTCCATATGAAGGAGATGATCCTCTTCCATTTGCTCTGTATAATGCCAATGGAACCCTTCTCACTCACCTGCCACAACAAAAATTCCCACCAAAGAAAATCTACCCTAACCTCATTAAACTTCCACCTTTCAAACCCCATACTTATAGTGTTGACAGAGATGTTATCCCTGACTAGTGGACTGTGCCATCAAAGGCAATAGCGATAGACAAAATCCCTCTTCAAAGGTCAAGAACCTATGGCTACCACAGATTCATCTTGGACAAGAATGTCAAGTGGAAGAAGTTCGTACATCCTAGGAAATATGGGAGTGCTGTTGATGTGATTGATCACATTATGTATGCTCATCTGAAGGCAGAATTTGAGCTACAAGTTATATCAGGGCTGGAAATTTCGTCCCACAACCTTGGTTGTACCATTCATCCAGGGACACCAAGGTTGGCATTAGACCTCCAAGGATCTGTCCTAGATTACCAATGATTGACTTAAACAAGGACAATGATGCCAAGAAGAGACTGAACACTCATCCTATGCCTGCACTTAATTCCTGCATTATAGAACCAAATCCAGATCCTTGAGATGACCAAGAATTCATCAAGTTTTTGTTATCTGCAGATGAGGAAAAGAGGAAAATTGATGATGCCAGAGGCTATTGGGCTAGTCACATCAAGACTTGCACTACAGAAGCCTCCTACTCAGGACTTAATGAAAGTGACAAGAGAATCATTCCTACTGTTAGAGGAAAATATGGTTTCTCCTCAGTCGGATATTACATTCATGAGGATACTCTTGGCATTCCTCTGATCAGTTCAAGATATGAAGAAGATGAAGTGCATTGAGCTCCAGATCTACCTACCCCAAAACCATCCATAGAAGCAACTACAAAATCTTCTGAGGAAATGGAAGTGATTGCTGTTGAAGGTCTTGACCTGAATAAGAAAGTTGTACAGACTGAGGCTACTAATGAAGAAGTTGCTGAATCTGTCAGTAGACAAGGCACTTTTGGCAAGCATTCATCTCAACCTCTAGTTCTGGCAGTTGCTCACCCTAAAGCACAACCTCAACACTCACAAGCTCTGAGCATAATGCAAGAATGATGCCACATGACTACTACTACTACTGAAAGCTCAAGAACTTCCTTGCCACCTGATCTGGATGAGATAATCACAAAGAAAGTTGAAGCTCAGGTAAAGAAGTCACTAAAGCCTACCAATGCTCTTCTCAACCAAATGCTTCAGTTGCTCTCAAATTTCCAACAGACCCAAGGTCAACCTGTTCCACCTCCTCAAAATCCAAGCCTACCTCCTCCTCCTCCTTCTTTTAATCCTTAGTCTTTATTTTATTCATTCTCTTTTTCTCTATGTTTATATATGACAATGATGGTTAACCTTATTCACCTTTTTGTCTGATGACAAACAAAGGGGAGAAAGGATGAGAATTAAATTTATAAATAAATCTTTTGAATGTCTAAGTCTTCATCTGCATAAGCATAAGCATATTTGATTTATGTGATTCTGTGTTCTGATGCTAGTTTCTGCTTTGGCTCTGATATTTGTTATCTTGATATTATATGCTCTGATACTGCTTCTGAATTGCTCTTTTTAGGTATTCTTTGTCTTAGGGTGGAGTCCTGTAGCTCTCTTAGACTTTGCTCACTCAAATTTAATTAGTTTTTGTCATCATCAAAAAGGGGGAGATTGTTGGAACCAAAGTGGTTTTGCATAAAATAATCTCTTAAGTTTTGATGTTAACAAAGATGTTAAATTTGTATGGCAAAGTTATGTCAAAGATCTAACTATTTATTCTAGCTTGTAGGTTTGTTTAAAGTATTGCTAGATGATGAAACTTATCTCTAGCTTCTAAGTTTAGCTAATAAATAGTATCGGGTCTAAGATTTCACCGCTAGACAAGCCTTCTAAATCATGGTAAAAATCTGAGTTGATAAAGTTATCTCTAGACGAGGTATTAATTTTTGGCTAATTTAAAATATTCTAGACGAGTACCTAAGGCTATCTTTAAAATAAGTAGTAGTCTAGCCAATTAATAACATTCAGGAAAATAGCAAGTCCAAAGACTTGACTCTAGACGAGAAGTTAACTAGGCACAACATTAGTAGACGACCCTGTTTTCTTACTTAGTTAAAATTGCGTGTCCAAAGACTTGTGCGTCCACTGGTCAATGAAACTGAACCCGTCTAGTTAAAACTTGTGTTGTTTAAATTGTTTAAAATTTTGTTTAAATTGGTTGGAATTGAACCCTGTTTTCTTGTGTTGTTTAAATTGTTTAAAACTTTGTTTCTTGAGATTAGAAACATAGTACCATCGAGAACACAAACATTTGTACTCAGACACTTATATTGATGTAAATTTAAACAAAGTACGAAGAAGGAAAGTCGAGAAAGCAACCTTAGGTACAACAGAGAAATGATATCACTACTTTGAGCATTCTTCGATAACCAAGAGCACTTCTCCAAAAAGCATATCGAGCTATCAGTCTCAATGGATCCTAGCATTTAATGCTATGTCTAAGCAGATACAAATTGAAGACCATTGAAGAAGATCAAGGCAGAGAAGGTCTTCAGCTATAAATACGAGACGATCCCCAGTGAAGATATATAGAAGCTCTGAAAATTAAAGTGCCAAAACCCTGCTCAAAGTTCTCTTAAACAAATTCATTTGTAATTGTGACTGATCTTAAACTTTCATACTCTCACATATAGTGAGCCTGTAAGATCATTCTTTAAATCTCTTTGTTAGAGTTAGAGCCTGAAGAGGCTTGGTAGAGAAAGAATACTTGTAAGCCTGAAAAGGTGTTAAATATTTATAAAGCTATTGGATTATAGTGGAGAAAACCTTCAGGTAGAAGGGACTTTACGTAGCTATTGGTTGGAAGAGAGTGAACCATGATAAATCAACTGTGTGAATCTTATATCCTTATCTTTTACAGTCTTTGCTTATACTAATGGTGGGGATTTGGATCTAAGTTTGTTAACTCTTTAGAAAGGTTATTTTGTTTGTTTGTATTTATCTTATCTTGCTTGCAAAAAGAGGCTTTTTTCGAAAAAAAACTGTTAAGAAACACAATTCAACCCCCCTTCTTGTGTTTCCTTGTGTCAACTCCAAACTACACCATTGAGCAATAACCTTGCCTCTCATTACTATAATTGATATCTTATGAACAATTGGGGAATTAGTCATTTAATTCCATTTATTATTAATAAGCCTTTTTTTATAATCAAAAGAATTATATATGATTGAGTACAAGGGGTGCCCAAACCCATATACAAAGAAAGATTGTCAGAACAGAACAAAACAACTACAGATAAAACATCAACCACAAGCCTAATAGATAACTTAAAGGTTGAGGTATATCTATAGACTACACCCTCAAATCTCCAATTTTCCTATTAATACCTCCCTTATGACTACAATACTAGTGCTAAGAAATACAATAAAATACAAAAATGATACCCACATGTACAAAAATAGAATCACTGCAAGGAATAAGCTGCACTTCCACACAAGAATTCTTACTTGAATACTTAGATGTTGAACGACCAATACCACCACTAAAAAATGTTCCAGAACAAAAGTCTAGTGTGTTGACCCACACTATCTTCTCAAAAACTGAAGACGCTAGCTCCAAACCTGCCTGCACCGCAACCCGGTTGCCTCAGTACAAACTTGCAGAAAAACAGTTGAATCCTCTTGAGCCTTCAATTGAGGACAATGCTTCTACTCCCTCATCTCCTAACCTTAATACATTCTAATGGGTTCATACACCAATCCGAAAAGGAATTAAACATTCCACATGAAACCAAAAACCACTCCCATGATCGACTTTTTATGGTATCAATTAATCGAATGAAATCAAATTTTGAATTCCAGAAGACAATAACATTTCTCTGTAGCCACAATGTCCAAATAACCAAATGCCAAATTAAGTAGCCCCTATGTTTGCATTTCCTCCCTGAAAAAATGCCTCCATACTGTAGGTACAGATTTCCAATATTAGACGGTAAAGCCATTTCTTACCCAAGCCATGCATAGACCTTCCTCCATACTTTTGTAGCATATAAACAAGATAGAAACAAATGATCTACACTTTCTAAAGACTCTGCACAAAAAGCACACATCAGATTTTCATCTCCAAAAATGACATTTCTAGAAGCCCAATTTGATTTTGTAGGAAGCCTATCCAAGATCACCTGCCAAGAAAAGGCAAGAACCTTATTAGGCGCTTTGCTCTTCTAGAAACGTTTAAAAATAGAAGCACATGACCCCTCATTGGGAGCAAAGTAGCCACATTCGGACTACAACAACTTGTATGCTGATAGAGAAGAATAGGACTTAGACTCATCCACAAACCAAATCCACTAAAGAATCAAGTAGTTTAGCTCCTGTGAAAAGGCATCCTCCCAACTAAAGAAACTCCTTCTCCAACCTAAACTCCTCCTCCAAATTCCATCCTGCCATTCACCTAAATCTTCTATTACTTTACCTTTATCCACTGACATGTTATAGAGCCTTGGGTTTGATTCCATTAGACAAGTGTTTCCTACCCACACATCTTCCCAAAATTTAACCTTGTTCCCTCTCCCTAATTTTCTTCTCAAGCCCAAGTTAATTATTATTAATGTTTATTGTTGATTTAACCTTGTTCCCTCTCTATAATTATCTTCTCAAGCCAAAGTTAATTAGGGTCTTATCAACATTAATGTTTATCTCAACATCCATATCAAACCAAATATTCATCCATGGCATAAACAACATCATCAAACCAATCATACCATTATGGTATAAACATCATTATAAGCATTCCTGAATAAACATGAAAATTATAAACAACATGGATAAACATGTAGCAAGACAACAAATAGACAATTAGCAAACAATAGGGTCATGGGTTAACCCTTCATCTTACGCTACCTTCATTGCCTACATGTTCATACTATCCCTTCTACCCATACCTAGTATGAAGATTCCTATAACACCAACGAAAGTAAAACTACTCTTGTTCCCTCGAGTGGCTCGACAAACTCCTCAAGCCTTGGCCAAACACAAAAGGATTAACCAATTAGTCTTCAAATCAAGTAAAGGAAAAGGAGATTAATAGAGGGATAGCTACGTTACCTTTAATTGGCACTAACGAGCGACTCCTCTCCCAAACAACGCAAGAACTCCAAGAACTTGATGGGTTCAACGGAAAGAGGGGAAATAAGGGTTTATGTCATACTAGGATTGCTTAAAGTGCCAAAAAGAGGGGTTTTCCCATAACCCTATCTAAAACCTCTTATTTATAACATCAGACCCCAAGCACGGTCATGCTCCCCCTAAGCACGGGTGTGCTCATCTTGAGCACGGAGTCATTCTTAATTAAGCATGGATTTGCAAATTTCACGTCACAAGGTTTCGTTTTCCGACGCGGCCGTGCTCAAGCAGCCACTGAGCATGTGATCAAGCACAGGCATGCTGGACATGAGCATGGCCGTGCTCATGTACCAGAAGGGGATTTTCCACTTTAAAATCCCACTTAGCCCTTTTTAACATTCCTAAGGCTAAACTTTAATAACATGCAACACATAAAGCACACATATATGCACTTAAAAGCTTCATACAAAAAACGGGGTGTTACAAAATACCGGTAATCTTATTCATTTTTTTTATCTATCTATTTTCATTCATCTACTATACAAAAACTTATTTCTTGCTATTTTAATTTATTATTTTCTTTATTTAAGTATTAATATTATTTTAGAATAAACTAAAATATTTCTCTTTACACAAAATTCTTCCGTACGTCGCACGGGAAAAAAAATCTTGTAACGTTTGTGGAAAATATGCCTGTAACGTCTGGATGACACATCGGTTAGTTTAAAACCGATGTTACAAAAGATGCGATGGCAGTATCGTAAATAACTCTTTCATTTAAAACACTTGTAACAGCGGTTTTATGAAAACCGATGTTACAAGACAAGTGACATGTAATAGCGGTTGGACTGGCAACCAACGTTACATGTCTTTATATTTTACCATATGAAAACTCAGGTCTAGCTTCACTCTCGCGCCCTAACACTCAAGTCTCTCTTTCAACCTATGATCCTTCGTCCTCCCGTGCCCTAACACTCACTCACGTCATCGTTCCTTCTTCCTCCCTCACTCACTCCATTTCGTCCTCCCTCACTCATGCCACCGGGAAGGACCACCATTGCTTCTTCATCATTCGTATGTTCTCTCTCCATTTCCGCACAAGTGATGAGTATCGGAAGGAAGTGGTAGAGTTTCTAGAATTTGCTCAAAGAAATCTTCCTGATAGTAATGGAACATTTTGTTGTCCTTGTGTCAAATGTGTGAATATGAGGAAATGTGAAGTTAAGGAAATACGTCCTCATCTTCTTTGTGAAGGGATTTGCAAGAATTATACAAGATGGATATGGCATGGTGATGTTTTGTTAAACTATCCAAATGTGTCCCAAAGTGAGGAAGTTTACATAGATATGAAGGACGGTCTACTAGAGGACATGATTCATGATATTGGACAAGAGTCATTTCAGCGAACACATGTGTATGATACTTTGTGCAGTGATGCGGAGAAGCCTTTGTATCCGGGGTGCACTGTAACATCCATTATTTTATGTGTGGTTTACGTATGAGGTTTAGGGTTAGGACTTGGAATACATAGTTGATATTTTGTTTGAGGTTTAGAAACCCTTGCATGTTAAGTACGCGGCTTTTTCGGGTAAGTTTGAGGCATAGACACCAATTAGAGTTTTCCCGGTGAGCGTCTTTGAGACATCTGAGTGTGAAATAATAATTTTGGAGTTAGAGATGAGATTAGGCCTTTTTGATGGTTTTATGTTGTTTATTAGGTCCTAATGAGCCTATATCTCAAATTTGAGTGCAATCGGAGGACGAACGGACCATGAACGCAAAGAGTTGACTTGTTATCAGAAGTCAAGCAATTTTAAGTGCTTTTGATTTTCAAATTGAATTTCTTAAGGCTCTTCAAATTCTCTTCCTGACTTCCTTACTCGTGAATATTTATAGGGTAGGTAGTAGAGTGAGATTGGTAGCAATGCCAAAGTCAGAAGCCTCCTCTATAAAGGGGAAAGGAAAAGGTATAGTCCTTAAGGGACTCAATCGCCAAGGTGCATCAAAATCTGGGTCATCTACCCAAAACCAATCTGGGTCATCAACCCAAAAACCAACAATCAAGCTTGGGTCATCAACCCAACCTGGGTCTTCAACCCAGCAAACCGCTAAACAATCAAAAGAAGACTATGGCATCCCCATTCAATCTTTGTTAGCCTTTCAAGATCAAGGCCTAACCAAACTCCCTAAAGGAACATGGGGAGATATAATGGAGAATGAATCAGGTTCTCCACCACCTCTCAAAGATTTAATCAAAGAGTTAGCCCAAACAGCTATCCCTATAAATGTTTTCAAACCTGATACAAGATTATAAAAAGACAACACCCAAACTCAAACAGCCGCAACCAACTATGTTGCAAAAAACCAAAGCCATTTTGTTGTTCAAATGGAACCAGGATTTTGGGATAATTACCCTAACAAAGTTCCCGCCAAAATCTTTCAAAATGGTTCTCATTTTCAACAAACTCAATCAAATAAAAATAGAAATTTTTATGAGTTTATCTTGATTGATACAGATTCAGTCACAATCAAACATTATCGTGACCCAAAGGATCAATCAATATACACTAATTCAACTTTCGAAATTTTAAAGGTCTTAACACCTGAACAATTCGGAAAGAACTTGAATGTTTTCAAAAAAAAATTCTCAAACTTTTGATCCCATTGGTTTTAATTACTAGGATTATAAACAAGCTTGGTACAACATTTTCTGGTACCAAAACAATCAAAACAAACATTATTGGTTGATTTATTTCAAGAAGAATGTTAACTACAAATTTCCTCATTAGTTCGTCCACTGGTAGAGAATTTTTGGCTCAATCAAACAGATCCTTCCTGCAGAAGTTCTTGAAGGATACCAAACTTTTGAAAAATATTTTGACATCAAGGAAAGTCCTTTCCCTGTCAATCAAATATTTTTCTCAAAATTCTCCCTTTCATGGGTGTTCAGCTGGCAATACAAATACCAGAAGAATGATCTTTATCCTGGTATATTGCCAATTTTGCAAAGAGCAACTTATGTCAAGTGGTCGTCTCAATTTAATTATGCGGTAGCCACAAGTGACAATGTCAAAATCTGGTTCCAGCAGAATCCTAAATGGATGAAAGAAGCTAACCCAGAAACTCGTGAGTTCTTGAATCAAAGATCTCGGATTGTTTTAGTCTTAGCAGGATCCAAATCAAAAGAAAGCTTCCTTCAGAATATGGAAGCTATCTTAATTCTAGCAAAGGAGGAAGAAGCCTCTTCATCAAAATCCTCCAAGCAGAAGCTGCCTCGATCTGATGATGAAGAAGACGAAGAGGATTCAAGCTATTGCTCGGATCCTTTTTACCAAAATGAAGATGACTGTTATGGTATTGATACTACAGTCAACCTGAGTGATGATGAATAATCCCAAATCACTCAGCCCGTAGAATCAGTCAAATATCTCGCTTGAATAGTTCCAGTCACCAGATGGTACTGCTCCTTGCCGACAGTCACAGTTCCGGTCAAGTTACCGGCACTGTTCATCACCGGCACTATTCACTTGCCGACAAAGACATGATCCTAGTCAAGTTACCGGCACTATTCTTCAATAGTTGCAATAGTTTAGGTCAATGTTACCGATACTGTTGTAATAGTAAATTTTCAATCTTCGATAAAAGGGATGTTAGGCTCATTTGTTAGACATCTGAAGTTTTAGAGAGTTTTTAGAGTGAGAAACTCAGAGTTCTGAGTGTTCTCATACTGTGAGTCCCTGAGTTTTCTTCTTTCTATTTTCAATCTTTCAATCTTGTAGTGTTCAAGCTTGTAGTTTTCAAGCAATCAATCAAAACCGCATGGTTTAAAAAATATCTCTTCTCCCTCCATCGGTTCTGGTGAGGCTCTGCCTCCGCTCCGGTTTCTTTTTATTTTCCCCAGTTCTTGGTCGGTTCTACCACCTTTCTGGGTTTATATATTAAAGTTTTAAATTTCCTGTTTTAATTTCTACATCATTTGTTTTTACTGTTTTCATGTTTTAATTTCCATATTTTAATTTTGTTTTAAGTTAATGTAATTTCCGCTTGCTTTCCTACTTCTTTCATGCTGCTTTCTTTCCCCATTTCCCTTCCTTGACCGCGTTAGAGTTTATGGTTTAGGGTTTTCTGTTTTAATTTCTAAAGTATTTGTTTTTACTGTTTTCATGTTTTAATTTCCATATTTTAATTTTGTTTTAAGTTAATGTGATTTCTGCCTGTTTTCCTACTTCTTTCATCCTGCTCTCTTTCCCCCTTTCCCTTCCTTGACCCCGTTATCCCCCTGGTATTCTAACATCCTTTTTTTTATCAAGTGTTCTCCTAACACTTGAAGGTATTTATTCGTATAATTTGATTGCTCCATTAACTTGCTCATGTCATGGGCAGAAACTGCTTCATCAAGAATTTTTTTTTTGAACGGAGCAGCTATAATGGGTTTATTTTGTGAAAGGATCTTTAATACCTGGAGTTGGAAAGAGTTATTTGGTGGTAACTCTGTCTTGACTAACTCACCATTCTTTAAATGCCATACTGTAATGACATTAGTGGTTTTGTCCACATCTATTCTTGTTTTCCAAGGATAATTGATCGAATGTTTGACTGAGTATGCATGAAACCAGTCAAAAAAATAAAACCTTTGTCTTAACATTGTTAAGAAATTGATAATATTCTTCCTGAATATTTATCCTTTTTGTTCCCCTAAACTCTTGAAAGAACCACTCTCTTTGAGGTTTCCATTCCTCAGAGTAAAAGTCCTTACGAAGGGACTCCTTATCTATAATGAACTTACAAATCATTATAAGATTCATTAAGAGAGGAAAAGGTTGAAGACTGAATTGATCGTTGATCATCTTCTGTCTGATAAATTGGTCTAGGGATGGTAGATGATGTATCTAATCCCTGAAGATTAATGGTTGTCATCTGAGATGCCGTTGAAAAAGATTGCCTTGAGGGTACGGATCTGAAGTCTTCTGATCTAAGACTAGAGGATCTGACGGAGCTGAAAGAATTTCTTCTTTCAAAGATTAATTGAACTCTCCCAGTTGGAGTTTGAACTATGTTATTGAAATATGCCGTCTCTTTTGGTAAAGATGGAACAGTCTTATCCAAAATCCATCTTTCTGGTAGGACTACGTCCTTCCAAAGGATTTTTTTTGGGACAATCACGTTTTCTTCAGTAGCATCAGTAAGAAACATGGTTGTCTCTCCCGATGTTCTATTTTTGAGAACTTTAGAATTACAAGAATTCATAGCCTTGTATTGAATCCTGTAAAGCAAAGCTGTTGGGATAGATCCAGGCTTCATGTCTAAGCCGCAGATCTTAAGATTTAGGAACAAGGAGTCTAGTATGTTTTGATCCTGTAGACTCAAAGTTCTATTTGGGTAACAATTGAAATAAATTGGACCATGGCTTAGGATAGTTTCTACCGTACCTAAGAGGGAGTCTTGAAACTTATTGTGCCTGATATCCCTTAAGCACATCAAGATTGAAGCGTTTAATCCTTCGCGGATTAAAGGTTTTACAGCTACTTGAACACATCCGATGTGTAACTACCTATACTTTTGCTTGTGACTTTTTATCGTATCCATTGAGAGAAGATGAAATTCCTCACTCTCTGAACTGATTGGAATATTTTTCTCTTCTATTTTGATTACATAATCAGAAGTAGTGAAGAACTTTCCTTCTGACTTGTATAACTCTTTTGTGGGTATTCTGGGAATTACCCAATTATCAATATCTTGATTGATATTTTCAAAGCATATTTCCTCATGGAAAATACTGCTTGGATTGGTAGAAATATCAGATTCTTGAAGAGATGAAGAAGAGGGTTGAGAAGAACGGAAAGAAAGCTTGGAGAGGGAGCGAGATAACATAATTTTCAAAATTCTGATATCATTGCCTTCCCTTGGTTCCATAGCAATTGTAAGTAGTGATCTAAGCCATACCCTGCTGAATATTTTTCATAATTTTCAAAAATAAAGTCTTTACATGAATTTACAAAATCATTAGATCTTATTATTCTTAACCATAGTTGTACCATACCTTTGGAAAAATGATTTACTTTAATTAACCAAAAGCTACCTCAAAGTAGACTTACTGCTACTCGTTATCCATACTTTGATTTATCTTGCTTAAAGCATCGACAAATTAGACTTACTGCCTCATCATCCTTCGAGGTCTTACTGCTACAGCTTTAACAATATAAA
Organism: Sophora flavescens; assembly: GCA_030762895.1. Classification (NCBI taxonomy): domain Eukaryota; kingdom Viridiplantae; phylum Streptophyta; class Magnoliopsida; order Fabales; family Fabaceae; genus Sophora; species Sophora flavescens. The sequence continues at coordinate 68,937,015 of CM061062.1, read as the reverse complement.
CCATAGCATAAAAACGGAGGTCCTTACCAGTTAAAAGGTACCCAATCCAGTTAAGCATAATAATTTCTTATGAAAAACTCTTTTTTTTTTTACTATTTATCAAGGTATGGATCTTAGATCCATACTACATTTCCTACTTCCCCATCTGGCTCTGATACCAGGGGGATGACGGGGTCAAGGAAGGGAAAGGGGGAAAGAGAGCATGATGAAAGAAGTAGGAAAGCAGGCGAAAATTACCTTAATTTAAAACAAAATTAAAATATGGAAATTAAAACATGAAAACAGTAAAAACAAATACTATAGAAATTAAAACAGTAAATATAAAACTTTAAAACATAAACCCAGAAAGGTGGTAGAACCGACCAAGAACTGGGGAAAATAAAAAGAAACCGGAGCGGAGGTAGAGCCTCACCAGAACCGGTGGAGGGAGAAGAGATATTTTTTAAACCATGCGGTTTTGATTGATTGCTTGAAAACTTCAAGCTTGAACACTACAAGATTGAAAGATTGAAAAGAGAAAGAAGAAAACTGAGGGACTCACAGTATGAGAACACTCAGATCTCTCAGAGTTTCTCACTCTAAAAACTCTCTCTAAAACTTCGGATGTCTAATAACTGAGCCTAACATCCTTTTTATCAAAGATTGAAAATTTACTAATACAACAGTATCGGTAACATTGACCTAAACTATTGCAACTATTGAAGAATAGTGCCGAGAATTTGACTGGGGGCGTGTCTTGTCGGCAAGTGAATAGTGCTTGGTGATGAACAAGGCTTAAATTTGACCGAATCGTGGATCGCTTCGGCAAGGAGCAGTACCATCTGGTGACTGGAACTATTCAAGCGAGATATTTGACTGATTCTACGGGCTGAGTGATTTGGGATTATTCATCATCACTCAGGTTGACTGTGGTATTAATACCATAACAGTCATCTTCATTTTGGTAAAAAGGATCCAAACAATAGCTTGAATCATCTTCGTCTGCTTCATCATCAGATTGAGGCAGCTTCTGCTTGGAGTATTTTGATGAAGAGGCTTCTTCCTCCTTTGCTAGGTTTAAGATAGCTTCCATATTATGAAGGAAGCTTTCTTTTGATTTGGATCCTGCTAAGACTGAAACAATCCGAGATCTTTGATTCAAGAACTCACAAGTTTCTGGGTTAGCTGCTTTCATACATTTAGGATTCTGTTGGAACCAGATTTTGACATTGTCACTTGTGGTTGCCGCATAATTAAATTGAGACCACCACTTGACATAAGTTGCTCTTTGCAAAATTGGAAATATACCAGGATAAAGATCATTCTTCTGGTATTTCTATTGCCAGTTGAACACCCATGAAAGGGAGAATTTTGAGAAAAATATTAGATTGACAAGGAAAGGACTTTCCTTGATGTCAAAATATTTTTCAAAATTTTGGTATCCTTCAAGAACTTCTGCGGGGAGGATCTGTTTGATTGAGCCAAAAATTCTCCACCAGTGGACGAACCAGTGAGGAAATTTGTAGTTAACATTCTTCTTGAAATAAATCAACCAAGAATGTTTGTTTTGATTGTTTTGGTACCATAAAATGTTGTATCAAGCTTGTTGATAATCCCAGTAATTAAAACCAATGGGATCAAAAGTTTGAGAATTTTTTTTGAAAACATTCAAGTTCTTTCCGAATTGTTCAGGTGTTAAGACCTTTAAAATTTGGAAAGTTGAATGACTGTATATTGATTGATCCTTTGGGTCACGATAATGTTTGATTGTGACTGAATCTGTATCAATCAAGATAAACTCATAAAATTTTCTATTTTTATTTGATTGAGTTTGTTGAAAATGAGAACCGTTTTGAAAGATTTTGGCTGGAACTTTGTTAGGGTTATTATCCCAAAATCCTAGTTACATTTGATCAACAAAATGGGTTTGGTTTTTTGCAACATAGTTGGTTGCGGCTGTTTGAGTTTGGGTGTTTTTTTTGATAATCTTGTATCAGGTTTGACAACATTTATAGGAATAGCTGTTTGGGCTAACTCTTTGATTAAGTCTTTGAGAGGGGGTGGAGAACCTGATTCATTCTCCACTCTATCTCCCCAAGTTCCTTTAGGGAGTTTGGTTAGGCCTTGATCTTGAAAGGCTAACAAAGATTGAATGGGGATGCCATAGTCTTCTTTTTACTGTTTGGCGGTTTGCTGGGTTGAAGACCCAGGTTGGCATGATGACCCAAGCTTGATTTTTGGTTTTTGGGTTGATGACCCAGATTGCTTTTGGGTAGATGACCCAGATTTTGATGCACCTTGGCGATTGAGTCCCTTAAGGACTATACGTTTTCCTTCCCCTTTACAGAGGAGGCTTCTGGCTTTGGCATTGCTGCCAATCTCACTCTACTACCTACCCTGTAAATATTCACGAGTAAGGAAGTCAGGAAGAGAATTTGAAGAACCTTTAAGAAATTCAAGTTGAAAATCAAAAGTATTTAAAAGCATTTTGAGAATTTTTGATTAAGTAAATCAGATTGAAATTTTGAAATGCATAAAACTATTGCCAAAATCTCTTTTTTGACAGTAGAATAATTTTGTTGTGCAGAATTCCAATGTTTAGAAGTATATGCAATGATATGCTCTTTTTCTGAAATTCTTTGTTTCAAAATACCGCCATAACCAATGTCAGAAGCATCATTTTCAACAATTTTGAAAGCAGATATGTTTGGAAGATAAAGACATGGAAGATTCTTTATCTGAGACTTGATTATTTTGACAACTTTTGTATGCTCATCAGTCGAAGGAGGGGGTTCCTTCTTTAGACGGTTGTGCAAAGGTTTGATGATGTTGCTAAGGTTTGGGACAAAGTCAGTAACATAGTTGAGATATCCTAAGAATCTCTGAAGCATAGTTTTTTCTATTATCTGATCCGGGAATTTGTCAGCAAACTCAATTGCTCTATTGATTGGAATGATAGTTCCTTGGAAAATATTATGACCAAGAAATCTAATTTTTGTTTGGAAGAGATTGACTTTGGTTTTAGACACAGCTAAACCATTTCTTTTGATCACACCTATGAAGATTTTTACATGTTTGAAGTGTTGATCAATGGATTGAGAAAAGACTAAAACATCATCAATATAGACGAGTGTAAAGTCTGAATAAGGATTGAAAATCTCATTCATAATTCTCTGGAATTCTGAAGGAGCATTTTTGAGACCAAAGGGCATAACATTCCATTCGTAATGCCCACAAGGAACAGTGAACGCTGTTTTATAACTGTCACTTTCTTTGACTTCTATCTGATAGTAACCATATTTCATGTCAAATTTGGAAAATACTTTCGCCGAGTTTAGGCGGTTAAGCAAATCCTTTTTATTAGGAATTGGATATCTAATCCACCTAAGAGCTTGATTTAAGGGTTTGTAATTGATAACTAAGCGAGGTGTTCCTTGCTCAATTTTTGCTTGTTTATTGACATAAAAAGTAGAACAGGACCATGGAGATTTACTTTCCCTGAATAAACCTTTCTTTAAGAAATCATTAATCTCCTTTTGACAATAACGAAGGAGTTCATGATTCATTTGGATAGGTCTAGACTTGGTTGGAATTTGCCTCGCATTGAAATCTTGTTTATAAGGCAAGTCAACAACGTATTTCTTTCTATTCCAAAATGTCGTTGGCAAATCAGAGCAAATAGATTTTTGGATTTCATCAAAGAGGATCTGGATCCTATTTTTGATGTTTGGTTACTGTAATTGCAACTCAATGTTCTTAAAAGAAATTTCTTCTTTCAAGAAATTGATTTGGTTAATCTTATAATCGAGAAGATTTAAATCCCGAATGATTGGTTTCCTGATAAAGGGAAAGACTATGTCTCTTCCCCGATGTTGGGTTGTGATTCCATTATGAGTAATGGAAAGAGGGATAAGTGACCTGATGAACAAAGTTCCAAGGATCACTTCATTTTTTAGATTTCTAACTAATAGAAAAGGGGTTTCAACTTGGAGACCTTGATTTTCTATTAAAGCTCTTGACAGCTTATAATTGATCCAAAGTTTAGAACCATTAGATGTGCTTAACTTCTCAGAGGTTTTTTCAAAGTATTTGGTAGGAATTAATCCTTCCCTAATACAGTTTGAATCAACACCTGTGTCAAAAAGTGCTGTAGAATCAAGAACAAATTCTCCAATGATAATTTTGATCTTGATATGGAACTTTTGAATTCTTAATTGATTTACTAAGTTAAGTAATGTTTCATCTTCATGATCATCCTGTCCCTTAGTAAGATTGTCATGCTCATCTTCTTTGATGGCACTTGACTCTAGTTTATCTTCACAACCAGACTCGTCTGATTGAGCCTCTGCTATTTGAGACAAAATCAACTTGTGAACAGCTTGTTCTTGTTTGATTTCCTTAACTTCTTGTTTCAGATTCTTAATCTCTCGTTGGAGATCATGAATCGTAATAGGCTTTGTTTGCTGAGCAGCATCCAGCCGCTTAAGAATTTGTTTGAAGTCAAAATGATCTTTGACTATAACTCTGCCTTTTTTTTTTGAAATCCTTTTCCTTTGAGGATTCCAATGAAGATTTAAGCTTATCCAGATATTTTCTCCTTTCATCTGGGTTAGCTATAGAGTTAATGACTTCAAAAAGGAGATCTTGCTCCTTAGTTAAGACATTAATTTCATGAGATGAATTGAAGCTGAGATTTCCAATATCATCCTCTTGAGCATTATTGATATCTTCAGTAAAATCACCATCTGATTATTCTTCTGAAGTATCCGATTGAATCAAAAGATTATTCAGTTGTTCCTCAATTGTTGGTTCAAGATTCAATTCTTTGATTCTTTTCTTTAGCCTACAGTATTTACTGATGTGGCCAGGTTTACCGCAGTTATAGCAAGTAACCGCTTTCCTATCACCAGTATCTGGCTTAGGTTTGAATCCTGGTTTGAATTCTGGCTTGGGTTTGCCATACCGTTTGTTTTTCTTATTCTTAGTATACTTGGTATACTTAGTTTTTTGGGGTTTGCCTTCGTATTTCTTAGAAGACTTGGTCTTATCCTTTGGACAAGGGGGTATACCAAATTTTTCACAAAAAGACCCTAAATCCTTTTTGGCGGCCTTTTCTTTTTTGAATTGATCTCTGACTTTGGTCTTCCTTACAAAGTCTTGCCCCTATTTTCTGGGTAGCTACAATGAGTTGACCATAACTCAATTGCTCATATGGAATATTTCCATCTGGAGATTGGGCTATAAGATCATCTTTAACAAGATCACCTAACGATGTTGGGAGACTTGCGATGAACTTTTCTTTCCAGAATCTATTCTGGCAATCTTCTCTGGTGTAAACACTAGTTAGGAAGGTATCTTTATACCACCTAAAACTGGATAACGATCTACACTTGAGGTTGGACAATAATTCAGTGGACCTATCCTTCCAAGTAGAAGAATTGCCCATAAAATGTTCGCATATTGAGAAGATTAAGGTGTTAACAGCATCTGGAATGGTTCCACCTTCATTATCATAGATTGGATTTCCTTCCGCATCAGTCTTGATTGAACAGAACATTTGTTCTTTCTGTATCTCAAAGAATAATCCCACCAACCTTTTAGTTGGCCTGTAAAACCTGCAGACAAAATATTGCAAATGGCTTCCTCGTAGAAATCATTCGTAGTCTGATATGCTGTAGCCATCATTGTCATATGCTACATAGTTTGGAGCATTTGATATACCGTTTGGCCATCTATATTCCATTCATAGATGTTGTTGGCATTGAAGCTCCTAAAAGTTGTAGTTTTTTCTTCAAAGAGCATATATGGAGGAGTTGCTCTAGGATAATAAAGTTTGGAGGGTTTTTTCCATGATTGGGTAAGGACGGGATTGATATTGATTGGGGGTTTTTCCTGAGGATTTGGTTTGGAAGTTCTAGCTGCAGATTTTGTTTCTGAGCCGTCTTCATTGATGACATTGATAGTTGGACCTTTGTCCCTGATTAAAGGTCTTCCTTCTTGATTATCAGATGGAGAATCTGGAACATTTAACTGTTTCAGTTTTTCTTCTATTTTCTCCATAAATTCTTGTTTTTCCTTTTTGATATTAGGATGAAGAAGAAGTAAACTATATTTGATCTTCTTATTCATTCAAAAGGGTTTGAACTAGGGTTTTTCTAAGGGAATATCCTTCTTAATTCCCGAAGTAGATGCCTGGGTGGTTGCATCTTTTTTGATCAAGTGTTCTCCTAACACTTGGTGATTATTTTATGATTATTTTATTATTTGGTCATTGTCTGCTTGACTATTTGATATGGTATTGGTAATTGATATTATGAGTGTTGGAAGTATTGAGACTATGCACTTATATTTAATATTATTATATTGTTGTGATGAATATTATATTTGGAAATGATATTATGACATGATGATATATGATGATGATTTTGAATAACATGATGATGGTTGTGATGATATGATGAGTGTTATGATTGCGCTTAGAGGTTGAGTAAGTTACAAGTTATGTTGAGACATGAGGATGTATTGGGGAATTCATATGATATGTGATAGCAGTGCCTAACTGAGATGATTATCGTGATATGAGGATGAGATTGATAAGATGTGATTATTTTGAGGTTATCTATGAGATTATAATGAGCGGTTAGGGCACTAGGAGGTGACCTGAAACATGGTCTGTGATATGGTGGACCTGAAACATGGTCGTGTGGGGTCTATGCCTCGAAGGGAGAATTCCCGTGGATAGGATAATGGCGGACCGTCCCAGACATGATTTCATTTTAGTCGCAGCAATAGTTCATGCATTGCATGAGCACCCTGATTGGGCAGAGGTGTGCACCGGATTGTGTAGCTATAGTGCCATTGCTTTGCGTGGGCACCCTCCATCTGCGGACCAGGGTGTGCGCCGAGGACTCTGGGACATGTCGATTATATTGATGTGATATCCGGATATGGCTGATACCTGATGAGATTATTCATACAACATTTGCATTGCATCATGATGGAGGGTAGATGAAAGATCCTAGATGTGGATTGAGGATGATTGTGTTATATATATACCCATACTTTGGAGACGGATGTTTAGTGTGCCGTTATTTAATTAAACATTGCTAAACCCTTTCCACGTTTGATGTTACATAGTTTCTTATCCTTGTTTTCTCTATATTGCACGTTTTATTATGTGATCGTGATGAGAATATCCTACGGGGGAGCCAGCTATGGAGGAGCTTGATGGGACCCCTTATGGGCCAGACGTTGGAGGATGAACAGTGGATCCTCATAGTTGAGTACAGAGTCTATGGCCAGTGCGTCTTGTCTCTTTGGGATTTTGTTTTTATTTTCTGTTTGATTATTAGTTTGTACATTTTGGGATCCTACCAACGGGATTCCCTATACTGTACTGTAACATGTCTTGATGACTGTGATGACTGTGATTAGGGTAAACTGGCCATTTAATTGAATCCACATCGGATAACAGCTATGCTTAGGAGTTGGGTAGTGAGTCCGACGTGACATTTATATGGCATATAGTATTTATATTCCAGTTTATATAGTATTATGTCATATTGATGTGGGTTAATGATTTATTTTAACAGGATCATGGCTCGAGGCAGAGGACGAGGACGTGGCAGACGTGGTGGTGCTAGAGCTATAGAGTGTAGAAGATGAGCCTCATCAGTCAGAGGCAGGGATTGGAGGTGGAGGAGAGTCCTCCGAGATCCTTCGGACTATCCGTGAGTTAGCATTTGTTCTGTTGTAGCAGGCGCAACAGAATGCTCAGAGGGTACAAAGAGAGGCAGAGTTACAGGAGCGGCAGGATAGGTGGAGAGCCGCGGAGGCTGAGGATGCAGGATTGGCTACCTTTCTCAAAGGTAAGCAACCATAGTTTGGTGGAGAGTACGATCCTGAGCGAGCATAGTGGTGGATTCAGGAGCTCGAGAATATCTTTGATACCATGAGATGCAGAGATGACAGGAAGGGGACTTATGCCACCTTCATGCTGACCGGAGGGGCTGAGTCATGGTGGAGAGGCAAGAGGAGATTGCTAGAGGCTAAGGGTAGATTGATTTAGTTGGGAGCTGTTCAGAGAATGTTTTTTCAAGAAGTACTTTCCGCGATTAGTCAGACGCGAGAAGGAGGGGGAGTTCATGAGTCTTCAGCAGGGGGGCAGGTCAGTTGGTGATTATGCGGCCATATTTGAGGCCCTGATTCAGTTTTCGGAGTTTTATCAGAGGTTTACATAAGCGAATTAGATGTGCCAGAGGTTTGAGGAGGGTTTTTGGTATGAGCTGAGGAGGGCTATAGCGCCCTTGGATATTTTGAGCTTTTCATAGGTGGTGGAGAGGGCCAGTGCTATTGAGAGCATGGATAGGAGGCAGACTGCAGAGCAGAGACAACAACGTAGTGGGGGTCCTACCAGAACAGGTCATCAGAGGAGAGGTGATAGAGGTTCTCAGTGGAGGAGAGGGCCATATACTAGATCTGGGTAGAGTGCTCAGATATCTGCACCACCAGCACCAGTTACCAAAAAGGGCCAGCAGCAGAGGGGCCCAATATGTTTCAGATGCGGAGATCCACATTATATTAGAGATTGCACGGATAGATCTGGTTGCTACGTCTGTGGCAAACCAGGTCATTTTGCTAGGGATTGCCGACAGAGAGCGGTACAGCAGCAGCCGGCAGAGGAGCCAGTGGTTCTAGAAGAGGAGCTGGGAGAGGAATTCTAGAAGCAGGACGACATACGGCCAGACCTCAAGGCACGGGAGTATGTTTACAGTGGGAGGATCTGACTCCTCTCAATCTGCAGATCTTATTCAAGGTATGTCTTTAATATCTGGTACACTCTCGTCTGTGTTGTTTGATTCAGGTGCTACACATTCTTTTGTGTCTCATGAGTGTGTAGAGCATTTCCGTTTGCCCGTTTCTCATCTACCATATACCCTGACAGTATATACCCCTACCAGTGATCCTTTGATCACTATGTCTGTTTGCTTACCACTATAGTTGTTGAAAATAGGATATTTCTTGTAGATCTCATCTGTTTGCCTATGCAGCAGATAGACGTTATCCTTGGCATGGATTGGCTTTCCGCTAACCATGTAGTGTTAGACTGTGCTTGAACGACCTTATTGATCCGCTGTCGCACACGGGTCAAAAACGAGTGATTGGAAGAAAAACTGTAGTTAGGAAACGACAACTCGAGTATCGTCTCTCAAGGACTCTTGGATTATTATTAACCTACAAATCGATTGGGGGGGTTAGATTTAAGATTCGATTAAGAAAACAGTGCAATTAAGTGATTGTTAATAAGCTAGAACGATTAGTCTGCTGTTTCGGTTTCCCAACTATCATTGATTCACATCATTTCCATGCCCTAAGCGGATTCCAATTTCTTTTCGATTGTAGCAGCAATTAAACAAGCGCAATTGACACTATGAGATATATGTTCCTAATTTCTGAATTAAGCAAATGGATTGAAGCTCTCGTGAATTAAGCAAAAACGACCAAACACACGGGAATTAAGCAAACGCGATCAAGGTATAAGAACAGAGAATCATCGAAATTAATAAATACTTATTCTATATAACTTGAATTAAGCAAACAAGACATATAGCATAATATTGAAAGAGATAAGAAATTTGATCGGGAATTATGGAACCTCAAGTGTCGGCGGAAACCGATTACAGCAGACTAATCCCTGGTGATTAGTTCTCCATCATAACCGTAATACAAACTTTTGAAATAAATTGTAAATAGTGAAAATTGTGTTTCTTTTGCGTCTGCCCTGGTGCCTTTTTATAGATCAGGATTCGCGTCACGGTCGTGATGGCCATCACGTCCTGGCCGTGACGTATTCTGCCAAGGGCGCGCATTCAAATTCTAGTCTGTCACGACCGTGATGCCCATCACGGCTAGGCCGTGATCAATTCTGTCCATGGGTGCTGATCTGTCACGGCCGTGACCTCCATCACGGCTAGGTCGTGATGCTCTCTGGTCCTCAGGGTCTTCTCATCATGCCCGTGATGGGTATCACGACTGGGCCGTGATGCTTTCTGGTCTTCAGGGGTAGCTCATCATGGTCATGACCAGTGTCACGGCCTGGGCGTGATGGCTTCTGCTTTAAGTGTCCATCCCTTTTTGCTTCTCTCATTAACCTGAAAATATGAAATAGTAGTAAATGCTTTATTTGACTCAAAATTAACTAAAATATCCTAAAACTACTTAAGAGACTCAGAATGTTGCTTGAGGACAATTAAATCCAAATTTAGGCGAAAACGAGATTAGACTCGAATAATTAGTACACAAACCATGGTCTTACTAGTTATAAAACTAGACGAGCAAGAGGCTTATCAAAATACCACAAACTTAAACTTTGCTTGTCCCCAAGTAAACTAAAACTCAAAAAGACTGAAACTTGGCAAGCTTAAAGTATTCAACCAATTTCGCATAAATTTCATGCAATTTTAACAAAACAATTTTTCTTCAATGTTTTCCCCCTTTGTAACAATGTAATCCCCACATTCATTTACTTTAAACAGTTGAGAATTCCATCATTCACGCAATCAGTAATCTAAGTTGAGGATCCAAGTTACACACAAAAGGGAGATCACCAATTTCAAACAATTGCCTTCCTCACAAGGGCATTTAATATTTCACTCATTCTCTCAATTTGTCTAGGCTATCAACTTTCCACTCAATTTCACATTTCAAGAGCACTTCCCATGAATTTAATTTCCATCTCAAAATAGTTCCCACGAAAACATGCATGCAACATCAAAAGGTCTTTTAAAGGTTGTAATGGGGCCCGGCTAAAGGTAGTATATTCAAAGGTACTAGGCTTTACATCCCTAGGAATTAAGAGAGCGTGAAACTTTTTACCTTGACTTCCACTCTTATCCCTTTTTTTTCATTTTTCTTTTTGATGCTTTGGGTGACTACATCCCTTTTCCTTATAATACCCTTTTTTGACATTTTTGTACTTTTCTTCTTCTTCTTCTTTTTCTTTTTACCTTTGGTTCCAACCTTTATTTTTCTTTTTCTCAACCCCGAATGACATATCAAACCTTGTAGCCACCCCAAACTTAGTTTCCTTCAACCTTTGTCTTGCTAAGCATCCATGCTCTTCTAATCCTAAGATTAGGTTAACATGGTTTTTCCAGATTTTTGGCTTATAACATAAGGTCATCAAGAAACAATAGGCTTATTAGGCTCAATGTGGCTAACCAGGGAACATGCATTAGGGATGGTTCTTTTTAGGCCAAGTAGTTATTTCAAAGAAAATTGCCTAAATCATTTGCTGCAACCACATATGCATGCAAACCATGAAGAGATTCGAGCAAATCCGGGAAAGTGTAACTCAAAAGTGATTCACACAATTAAAAACATGTTGGAGGCTCAAATCCTTACCTGGACATTTTTCGCAAATTGTTTGACCGAGATTCAATCCCTAGTGTATGCATCCCTTCACCCCAAACTTATCATAAATCATGCAATCACAATAAAATATCTCAAAGTTCAATTTTCAATTTTTCACATGGGGATCAATTTTCAATTTTCAAAACCTATGGGGAAATCATCAACAGTCATCAAATATCATGCAGTCAATCTATGCTAGATTTAATTAGAATCCATTAAGCTCACCGACACAACAATCAACACACATAAGACTCGAAGCAAATCAAAGATAAATAAAAAGAAAAAGGTTTAGAAAAACTCATGAAGGCGGTTCCACCGCGATCCCACTGCCTGTGATACAGCGGCCAAGGAATGCTCAAAGTGCAATATGATCCTCCCGGATCCCATGGCATGCAGCATGAATACGAAAGTGAGCGCTTGACAATCATGGTGACCTCGCCAAGTGTGGCGAACTTCTCATTCCCTCTTGGGTCAAAGATGACCTTCTTGTCAACAAAGTCTTCCCAATAAAAATGGGGTTCAACCTCTTGGACTAGCCATAGTGCCTTCATATTTAAAGATGCAAAATCCAGTCTCTCAGGCAGAGGCTTGAACTCCATCGTTGGTTGCTTCACAGTGTGAGGTGGCAAACAAGTGGAGAGGATCACTGGTGCTGCTTTGGCTTCTGTACAATCTTCACTCACTGCATTACCAAGTCCATCACCTTCTATACATGCAATAATCTCGGCACACACCACACAAGTATTTTTCCCTTCACAATCAACACATGCATAGGAATTAATAGAATCATCTAATTCCAAAAGTTCTTCATCATCCTTAAGCATGGTGAAGTAGATGTCCTCCTGATCCTCGTTTCCTATATTTCTTGGCTGAACAGGGCCCTCAACCTCATGTGTCTCATGTTCCATATGGACGTTTTTCTCCTCATACCCTGAAAAGGATGAAATTTCAACACAAAGTTCATCAATAATAGTATTCTCGACATCATTATCAAAATTATGCTCAAAAGAAGTATTGTCAAGAACATCTATTTGTGAATCTGAATGCTCTTCAAGGAGATGTTGTGATTGCAGTGTAGTCAAGGTGGATGCAATGTGACCAATTTGAGTGGCCAAATTTTGAAGACTTGCTTCTGTCCTCTGTTGGAATTCAAGAGTGTGTTCTGCCATTTGTTGCACCAATTCTTTCAGACTGGGTTGGACTGGTGTGGGGTCAGGCTAATATTGATGCTGGCTTATTGTCAATTGATGCACCAAAGAAGCTAACTCATCCAAGCTGCCATGTTCTCCACCATGTTGGCCAGAATGGAAAAGTTGCACCTCATTCACTCCATTCATGCCAAAATCACTACTAAACTCATAATCACCAGTAAAGTCAGGATAATATATGCATGATGGCTCATAATCAACATTAGGCATATAATTTTGCATATAATTATCCATGGGAAATACTAAGGTCACAACCACGACAATCACAATGTCCAATACCATCAATATGATATAAACATATAAGGTCAAGACACTCACATATAAGCTCCAAACGTCACAACAACAAAAAAAGAGTTTAGTTCCTAATATGTCTAATAAAAATCAAAGAGTCCCCAGCAACGACGCCAATTTGATCCGCTGCACACGGGTCGAAAACGAGTGATTGGATAAAAAAACTGTAGTTAGGGAACGACAACTCGAGTATCGTCTCTCAAGGACTCTTGGATTATTATTAACCTACAAATCGATTTTTTTTTTGGGGGGTAGATTTAAGATTCGATTAAGAAAACGGTGCAATTAAGTGATTATCAATAAGCTAGAACGATTAGTCTGCTGTTTCGGTTTCTCAACTATCGTTGATTCACATCATTTCCATGCCCTAAGCGGATTCCAATCTCTTTTTGATTGTAGCAGCAATTAAACAAGCGCAATTGACACTACGAGATATATGTTCTTAATTTCCGAATTAAGCAAACGGATTGAAGCTCTCGTGAATTAAGCAAACACTACCAAACACACGCGAATTAAGAAAACGCGATCAAGGTATAGGAACATAGAATCATCGAAATTTATCAATACTTATTCTATATAACTTGAATTAAGAAAACAAGACATATAGCATAATATTGAAAGAGATAAGCAATTTGATCGGGAATTATGGAACCTCAAGTGTCGGCGGAAACCGATTACAGCAGACTAATCCCTGGTGATTAGTTCTCCATCACAAACGTAATACAAACTTTTGAAATAAATTGTAAACAGTGAAAATTGTGTGTCTTTTGCGTCTGCCCTGGTGCCTTTTTATAGATCAGGATTCGCATCACGGCCGTGACGTATTCTGCCAAGGGCGCGCATTCAAATTCTAGTCTGTCACGGCCGTGATGCCCATCACGGACAGGCCGTGATCAATTCTGTCCATGAGTGCAGATCTGTCACGGCCGTGACCTCCATCACGGCTAGGCCGTGATGCTCTCTGGTCCTCATGGTCTTCTCATCACGCCCGTGATGGGTATCACAGCTGGGCCGTGATGCTTTCTGGTCTTCAGGGGTAGCTCATCACGGCCGTGATCAGTGTCACGGCCTGGGCGTGATGGCTTCTGCTTTAAGTGTCCATCCCTTTTTGCTTCTCTCATTAACCTGAAAATATGAAATAGCAGTAAATGCTTTATTTGACTCAAAATTAATTTAAATATCCTAAAACTACTTAAGAGACTCAAAATGTTGCTTGAGGACAATTAAATCCAAATTTGGGTGAAAACGAGATTAAACTCGAATAATTAGTACAAAAACCATGGTCTTACTAGTTATAAAACTAGACGAGCCAGAGGCTTATCACTTATCGTTTCTTGAGTCTTCTAGCATAGTATCTGCCATTGAAGGAGCATCTATAAGGAGTGATGAGTCTCAGCAGTATGTGATGCTTTTCTCATTGGAAGCTAAGGAGACTCCGAGTATAGATTCTCTGCCTATTGTGAGAGAGTTTCCTGAGGTTTTCCCTCCTGATGTTTCGGGTTTGCCACCAGAGAGGGAGGTGGAGTTTGCTATAGATCTCATACCAGGGATCGGACCTATATCAGTAGCTCCTTATCGGAAGTCACCTGTGGAGTTGGCAGAGTTGAAGAAACAGCTGGATGAGATGATGAAGAAGGAATTCATCAGACCGAGTGTTTCGCCTTGGGGTGCACCGGTGTTGTTTGTCAAGAAAAAGGATGGAAGTTATAGGTTGCCTAGGATAGATGATCTGATGGATCAGTTGAAGGGAGCTTCGGTGTTTTCCAAGATAGATTTAAGATCAGGATACCATCAGATTAGGGTGAAGAAGGAGGATATACCTAAGACCGCTTTCAGGATGAGGTATGGATACTATGAGTACCTAGTTATACCTTTTGGTGTAACTAATGCTCGAGTGGTGTTCATGGATTACATGAACATGATCTTTACACCGTTCCTCGACAAGTTTGTGGTAGTGTTTATAGATGATATTCATATCTATTCCCGTAGTTGGGAAGAGCACGAGGAGCATCTGAGAGTTGTGTTACAGGTGTTGAGGGATAGGCAGTTGTATGCTAAGCTATCCAAGTGTGAATTTTGGTTAGAGGAAGTGCAGTTTCTAGGGCATATAATCAACAAGGAAGGGATAGCTATTGATCCAGTTAAGGTAGAGGCAGTGATTAAGTGGGAAAGGCCTATGTCAGTGAGTGAGGTGAGGAGTTTTCTAGGATTAGCCGGATATTACAGGAGGTTTATCGAGGGTTTCTCGAAGATTGCATTGCCTATGACACAGTTAACGAGAAAGCGTACAGGGTTTGTCTGGACGGATAAGTATGAAGAGAGCTTTCAGAAGCTAAAGGAGAAGTTGACTACATCTCCTGTGCTGACGTTACCAGATCCATTAGGACAGTTTGACGTGTACTGTGACACGTCATATCAAGGATTGGGTTGTGTTCTGATGCAAGAGGGAAGAGTTGCGGCTTATGCTTCCCGACAATTGAGGGTTCATGAAAGAAATTACCCCACCCATGATCTGGAGTTAGCAGTCATAGTGTTCGCATTGAAGATATGGCGACATTATCTTTATGGAGCCAAGTTCAATGTGATCAGTGATCAAAAGAGTCTTAAGTATTTGTTTCATCAGAAGGAGCTGAACATAAGGCAGCGTAGATGGATGGAATTCATTAAGGATTATGAGTTTGATCTTCAATACCTTCCAGGAAAAGCAAATGTTGTGGCGGATGCACTAAGTCAGGAATCTTTGCACGTATCCGTGATGATGGTGAAAGAGATGGAGTTGCTTGAACAGTTTAGAGATTTGAACCTAGGTATGGATTTGTCTAAGGATAGAATATGCTTAGGTATGATCACCATCAGTAGTGAGTTTTTGAGAGATCTTAAGGTTAAACAGGGTCAGGATGGATATTTGATAGATGTGAGTCGTGGTATAGATGAAGGAAAGGTGTCAGAGTTTAGGAGAGGATCAGATGGGGTGTTAAGGTTTAGAGATCGGATATGTGTTCCAGATGACTTAGAGATTAGGAAGATAATCTTAGAGGAGGCACATAAAAGTAAGCTGAGTTTCCACCCAGGTACCACCAAGATGTATCACGACTTGAAAAAGATGTTTTAATGGCCAAAGATGAATAAAGAAGTGGCAGAGTATGTTATATCATGTTTGGTATGTCAGAAAGCTAAGATAGAGCATCAAAAGCCAGTAGGGTGCAGTCCTTAGATATCCCATAATGGAAGTGGGATAGCATAGCGATGGACTTTGTGGTTGGATTACCACGAACTCTGAAGAGGTTTAACGCGATTTGGGTTATCATTGATAGGTTGACGAAGTGTGCTCACTTCTTACCTATTGGTGAGAGTTATAGTCTTGAAAGGTTGACCCAGATCTACATCAAGGAAGTTGTGAGGTTGCATGGTGTGCCGTCAAGTATTGTCTCCGACAGAGATCCTAGGTTTACATCTAGATTTTGGAAACAGTTACACAATGCTTTTGGAACAAAGTTGAGGATGAGTTATGCTTATCATCCTCAGACGGATGGACAGTCAGAGAGAACAATTCAATCATTGGAGGATCTTTTAAGAGCTTGTGTATTGGAACATGTGGGTAGTTAGGATGAGTTCCTACCATTGATTGAGTTCACATATAATAACAGTTTCCACAGCAGTATCGGGATGGCACCATATGAGGCTCTGTATGGAAGAAAGTGTAGGACTCCGTTGTGTTGGTATGAGACGGGAGAGAGCCAAGTGTTCAGTCCTGATGTGGTACAGCAAACAACGAAGCAAGTCAAGAAAATCAAAGAGAAAATGAAGGAAGCGCAGGATAGGCAGAGAAGCTACAGTAACAAGAGGAGGAGATTCTTAGAGTTCCAGAAAGGTGATCATGTGTTTTTAAGAGTCACTCCGAAGACCGTAATTGGCAAAGCTATAAAGTCTAGAAATCTCACTCCACGATTCATTGGACCATTTCAGATTCTTCGACAAATTGGTCCAGTAGCTTACCAGATAGCCTTACCCCCTTATCTTTCCAACCTCCACGATGTCTTCCATGTTTCCCAGTTGAGAAAATATTACCCAAATCCTTCTCATGTCATTGAGCCTGAGTCCATACAACTCCGAGAGAATCTAGAATATGAGGCTTTACCGTCTAAGATTGCAGATAGAAGGATTAAAGAACTCCGTGGTAAACAGATTCCCCTGGTCAAGGTCATATGGGATAGTGTTACCGGAGATGCTACTTGGGAGCGTGAGGCAGACATTCAGCAGCAGTACCCCCATTTGTTTTCAGGTATGTAAATTCCGAAGAC
Organism: Sophora flavescens; assembly: GCA_030762895.1. Classification (NCBI taxonomy): domain Eukaryota; kingdom Viridiplantae; phylum Streptophyta; class Magnoliopsida; order Fabales; family Fabaceae; genus Sophora; species Sophora flavescens. Next base: position 68,919,824 of record CM061062.1, on the reverse strand, counting down.
GGAATTTCTTTTAAGGGGGTAGAAATGTAACATCCGTTATGTTATGTGTGGTTTACGTATGAGGTTTAGGGTTAGTGTAACACCTCATTTTTACTGTTTTTCATTATTGGTAGAATTTTTAATTCTTTATATTTTTATGTGAGATTTAGAAAATGATTTTGGATAAAACAAAATCATATTTATACTCTACCTTATGGTAGAAGGTTACGGTAAAAATTTAGGTTTAAAATTCAAACGAAACACAGTCTGCGTTTTAACTGATAGTAAGATTTTAGTGATCAGAAAACCTAATTTTGACCGGAGAACGAAACAGTTAAGATTCTTATTTTTTCCAACGATAGCGGTTATTTTGAAAATTTTCAAAATAAATAGGTTATTATACGTAATCGGGCAAGTACTCAACGATCGGGGATCGACGGAACCGAGAACAGAGGTGCAGAGACAAAACCCGACGCTAGGTGGATGAGCACAATGAGTCATCTATGATGACACATGGGGTGAGTCATAGGGGTTAGTCATCTTGCATTAAATGCAAGTAATGATGGTTATATGTAAAAAGACCAAAATGCCCTTGATCTTTAAGTAAAATTCCAAGAGTGTCCCTAAGTGAATTTTGACCAAAATACCCTCTAAATCTACTTAATTTCGTGCGGCCCCTCCACTAAACCAAACTCATTTCATGGAATATGATTTTAATGGAATCTGATTATGTACTTTAATGGAATCTGATTTTAAAATGGTTTGGTTTTAACCAAAGGTTTTAGTTTTAAGACAAAAGAAAATTTTAGTCTTTAAGACTAGTATTTCAAGTAAATGGAAAAACCTAAGTCATGAATGACTTAGTGAAAATACGAACGTAATAATTTATGATGTGGGGTGGAACACAACCTTATGTCATATAAAGTATGGATAATTTATTATCCATATATCCATAAGATTGAATGGACTTAGAAGTATTTGATTTTTTGAAAGCCAAGAGAAAGGCTCAATTAGAAAAGTGCTAAGAAATAAATAATTGGACTTGTGTTCCAATCTCATAATGCATTAGGACTTTTAAACAAAGTGTTTTAAGATATCTTTACACAAAGATGAAAGGTTACTTGAGAACTTCCGCTTGATATTAAGAACATCTAGCATCTGAGAAAGCACGTGGAAAGAATTCCGATGGAATCAAGATGTCATCCGATGGATAAACAAGAAGAATGCATTTCCGACAAATTTTGCCAAAACACATAGTGAAACTATGTTCTGTAAGGCTGTTGTGCCTAGGATATTGAGCTAACACTTTAATGAGGATGTGAATTCCGTAGGGTCGATCTAGTTGATGCTTGGGGATGTCAGGGTTATGAAATACTCAGATAGGCCCAGTGGGTTGCTCCTCTGTGACGTGGTGATCTGGCAATATACCGACATACTTGAATAGATGCTACGTGTTTTCTGGTAGTGTAGGATGTTCCCGAAAAATCCTATGACGTGCACGCCCTCTTCTATTGATGCATTCTTTATTACCCAAGGCTGGTAGACTCCGGAACAATCCTCTGAACCATTCTCTTCGACTGTTCGTAAAACCATTGTATAGGAATTCAGAGGTCATTCCTAAAGTCTTAGATGTCTTCTATCTTGGAAAACGTGGTGTTGTGGTCATGTTTTTATGAAACATTTTTGTTTTTTTATGAGTGTAAATATGATTGATAATTGCTAATTGTACGTACCTGAGAGTCGTACCATTGCATGTCTGCCTTATGTGTAAGATAAATGGAAATCTCACTTCCTTATTTTTATATTGCCTATGTCGACTGGCTATGTACCTTCTTTACTATTTATGAGAAGATTGAGATGTCAAGATGTCGCTTGGCTGATGTGAGACACCCCGTTGTGCCCCATTGTATTATTACATTAAATCCTTAATTATTTATTTACTTAATTGCGTTCTTAACGTTGAAAATACGTAAAAATTAAAAACTTAATTAATAATCAGATAACTTCTACAAATATACAACACACCAAACTATTTTACATAAATACACACATAAGTATCCTTTATTTTACACAACGTGCTTATAATAACGGAAACAAAACATCTTATGTGACTCACTGACCTTAAACTAACTACGCCACATTATTAGGATCAGTAGCTTGGTCTTCAGCGTCAACTTCATACGGAACGTCGTTCAACTCTTCAACAATCTCCGTCTCGTATGGTGTTCCATCCATCTCCTCCGTAACATAGTCGTCCATATGGTCTTATAACGTAACAAAGTAGACATACACCAAAAATACAGAAATAGGGAGATAAGAAACAGTTCTATCATCATAAGTGGAAAAGATTCATAGCATATAATACAATAACAGTCACAGACATGCATCACTCACAATTTACAATCATCCATACTTTATAACATCATCCTCTACCCTTCAACTCATGCAACTAAACCTTGATTCTGACGTGGCCACTACTACTCCTGTCACACATCCCTCGTTAGGGATGCCAGTCAGTCGTCCAAGTGACACGTTCCCAACGTCGGTGCAAATTCTCATCCATGGTAGGAATGCTCATGCAAAGCAATGACACTATAGTTGCACAGTACCATCGGTGCACACCCTGGTTCTCTCTCTCAACTCTATCAAGGGTGCTCATGCATAGCAATGACACTATAGTTGCACAACTTAAATTCTAATTTGGAACGGTCTACAAGAACTTCGGACCTCGTGTATCTCAAATACACGGTTATGAACAATAATGCAACACATGATTCTCACTGACTTTTATCAATAACAACCTAGTACCTTAAGCTTTTCCTCATAACCTCCACTTACACTCTATATCACATCACTTCTATAAAATAATAGCGAGTCACTTCTAATTCATATTCAAAACTCTCACCCAAAAAAAATACCTCCGAGCAATATATATATCTTTCCTTAAAATTATCTGAGCATAGAATTAAACCCAGGAAGATCATGCATAACACATTAATCAACAGAATATTCAAACATCTCAATATCATATAAGGCAATTTATCACAACCAAATCATAATAGTTCAACCAAATAAATAACAAAGTCAGATTCTGTCACGGCCTGGCCGTGATAGCCATCACGGCCGTGACAGAAAACAAAGGCAAGAATTCTACAAAACAGAACCTGTCACGGCCTGGTCATGACAACCATCACGGCCGTGACAGACAACAAACATCCTCAATATCAAAAATATTCAAACACCGAAACAATACGTCACATGCAGATGGAATACCTCAACCAGCGTATCACAAACAGTCAAAAGTAAATAATTCAAACATCCTCAAATATGAATAATTAACCTAAGGCGATAAACCCACAATTCCTAAATCGTCATTGGTATTACGTAAAAGTTTCCAATACGATTTTGTTATTGTCGATTACACGACCACTAGTAGGGTTTAGGTCACCCTACACCATTATTATAAATTATATACTACTTATCGGTTCCGACGATGGAATGGTTCTTTCTCCCACCTGAGTTTGCACCGGAAACACATACACGACGATCCTCGTTATCCCGCCACGAGTTAACACAACCACCTTCAACCAAACAACATAATTATAATTAATCAACTAACACCCATCTAAGACACTTTAGGGCTAGGTTCGACCAAGACTTAGAAAATAGGTTTAGGATTATCTTTTTCATGCCATCTTTTGGATCCTAGTTAATAGAGTCTTAACTAACAGAGATTACTTATTACAAGACTAAAATTTGAAACAAAATCCTCTAACCTTTAGGGTTAGGGTTTCGGCCAAGGGTTGACTTTTAGGGTTCAAAATCCTTAAAATTTCGAATCATGATTAAGTCCTAGATTAATGATCCTTGATTAACCTAAATCATGGATTAGTGACTAAACAACTAAAGTTGAAACTCAAAACTTCCTATCTCTTTTATACAAGGATTCGGCCTCAACATGTTCATAGGGTTAGGGTTCTTAGTTTAATAAACCAACTTGGATTTATTAAGCATACATACTAATAGCTTGATTAACAAGATCATTAATGAAAACCATGAACAAAAACCCTACCAAACCTACTTTGATAGATTCGGCCAAGGCTAGGTTTTTAGGAAAGAAATTTTTTATTACATCATGCTCTTAGATTTAGATAATATGCATGATATCAAGAAGATAGAAAGTAGTTTCATCATCATTAGATTTTTCTAGAATTTATTATGACTTTTCAAAGTTCTAGGGTTAGAAATTTGAAAATGATGAACACCTATAAAACAAACTTTGAATCAAGAAACTTGCTAGAGAACATAGGCATGATTAAGGAAGAAGATTAGTATTTACCTCTTGAAAATCAATGACAAAGGAAATCCAAGAAACTTACTTGACAAATCTATCACTAAAAGACTTATAACTTTAGGGTTTTTGAACAAAAAGGCATTAGAAACTAAGTGAAAAGTGAGAGTATGGTATTTATAGAGATAGTGGCGCCATCTTGGGAAGGATCTAGAAGTGATGAGTTGTCTTGCTAAAAGGATTAAAATGCAATTACTTCCTTGGGACCAATTTGCAAAGATTCCAAAAGTTTAAGGACGAGTTTACAAATTGTCAATAAATTGTCATGATGACTTGTTGCCACATTTAATGCAAGCTTATCTTGACTATTTTGGGATGATTTTTGTGTCATAGATATTTTAAGAAATTCAAGAATGTTGAAGAAGATTTTAGAAGCTTGAAGAACAAAGTGGAAGAATGTAGAGCATTCTAGAAAATTCTTGACTCATCCAACAACAAATTAGGGCAACCTTCAATTCCTCATGGCCTTGCGCATGGTCTTGGTAAGTTTGGGCTTGGTTTCATTTTTGCGGGGCCCACTTTAAGATTTAAACATAAATCTTGACATAGGAAACTTGTATAGTTTCAAATAGGCTTTATGCAATCAATCCATGAACTAGACAATTTGGGCTTCATAGCCACGTCCATTAAGATATTGGGAACAAGGATTCTATCCCAATTCACTTGAAAAAACTTAGAAACTAACTTAGGGACAAAAGGGTAATTAACAGAAGGTTCAGGGGCTTAAGCGTAAAATTCATCAATTTTCTATTTAACCCTAAAAAACCTTCTAGACTTAAAAATATGATTCATCCCCTTGACTCGTCTCAAAATCCTAAGATAAACCTTCTATCGGCTCTTAGAAACTCCGAAATCTCTTCCGTCGTCTACCCGAATACGTGTTTCGCCCGAATAACATAAATTATTTTATTTTTTTCCAAAATAATTCTAAAAATACAGAGTTGTAGGAAATAAAATAATAATCTTAAGTCTTTCGTTCACAAATTAAAATTAGGTCTTTTGAGCAGTATAATTATACTGTCAATGGAATTCAGCATGTAGGGTTTCTTTGACTTTCCAACCTGAATTTTAATCGTAGCTTCCTACATTCAAGTAGGATTGAGTAGTAAACTCCGTGTATTTAAAATAATTTTCTAAAACTCAAATAAATTTATAAACATATTTATAAGTACTAGTGTTATTTAAAACAGTGAAATACAGGGTGTTACATTACTACCCCACTTAAAAAAAAATTCATCCTCGAAATTTACATACTTCAGAAAAGATGTGGATATCGTTGTTGCATATATGCTTCACGTTCCCAAGTAGCATCCAGTAGTTTCATCCCATATGACCTTAACCAAAGGAATTTGTCTACCACGAAGCTCCTTAATCTCTTTATCTGCTATCCTTATAGGTAGAGCCTCATACTCTAGATTCTCTCGCAGATGTATAGACTCAGACTCAATAACATGTGAAGGATCAGGATAATATTTTCTCAACTGAGACACGTGAAAGACGTCATGAAGGTTAGCGAGGTTAGGTGGTAAAGCAATATGATAAGCTATTGGACCAATCATTCGAATAAACTGGAAAGGTCCGATGAATCTAGGAGTAAGTTTTCTAGTTTTGATAGCCCTGCCAATTCCGATCTTCGGAGTGACTCTAAAAAACACGTGATCGCCCTCCTGGAATTATAAAGGTCTCCTTCTCTTGTTACTGTAGCTCCTTTGACTATCCCGTGCTTCCTTCATCTTTTCCCTTATCTTCCTAACTTGTTCCGTAGTCTGTTGCACCACATCTGGATCCAAGACCTGATTTTCACCAATCTCATACCAACATAACGGTGTCCTACACTTCCTACCATACAAAGCCTCATATGGTGCCATCCCTATACTACTGTGAAAACTATTGTTGTAAGTAAATTCAATCAATGGCTAGAACTCTTCCCAACTTCCAGTGTGTTCCAAAACACAATCTCTTAAAAGGTCCTCCAATGATTGAATCGTCCTTTCTGACTGTCCATCCGTTTGGGGATGATAAGCAGAACTCATCCTCAACTTGGTCCCTAAAGCATGGTGCAATTGTTTCCAAAATCTAGATGTAAATCTAGGATCTCGGTCTGAGACAATGCTCGATGGCACTCCATGCAACCTAAAAACTTCTTTGATGTAGATTTGGGTCAACTTCTTCAAACTATAGCTTTCCCCCATAGGTAAGAAGTGAGCACACTTCATCAACCTATCAATGATAACCTAAATCGCATCATGTCTCTTAGGAGTTCGTGGTAGTCCAACCACAAAATCCATAGCTATACTATCCCATTTCCATTCTGGGATATCTAATGATTGCAATAAACCAGCTGGTTTTTGATGCTCTATCTTAGCCTTCTGACACACTAGGCAAGATAAAACATACTCTGCTACCTCTTTCTTCATCCTTGTCCACCAAAACAATTTCTTTAGATCCTGATACATTTTAGTGGATCCAGGATGAATACTCAACTTACTCTTATGTGCTTCTTCTAATATCAACTTCCTAAGTTCTAAATCCTCGGGCACACATATTCTATCCCTAAACCTCAGTACACCATTTGTTCCTCTACTAAACACAGAATTTTTACCTTCATCTATACCTCTACTTATCTCCTGTAAATATGGATCCTGAGCTTGTTTATCCTTAAGATCTCTCATAAAATCACTACTAATAGTGATCATACCTAAGCAAATTTTATCCTCAACCAACTCCATTCCTAAGTTAAAATCTCTAAACCGTTCAAGTAATTCCAACTCTTTAACCATCATTGCGAACACATGCAATGATTTCCTACTCAAGGCATCCGCTACTACATTCGCCTTCCCAGGATGGTATAGTAAATCAAACTCATAATCTTTGATAAACTCCATCCACCTTCGTTGTCTCATATTCAACTCCTTTTGGTCGAACAGATACTTCAGACTTTAATGGTCACTGTAAACATTAAATTTTGCTCCATATAGAAAGTGTCGCCATATTTTTAATGCAAACACTATGGCTGCTAATTCCAAATCATGAGTCGGATAGTTCCTCTCATGAATTCTCAATTGTCGGTAAGCATAAGCCACCACTCTTCCCTCTTGCATTAGAACACAACCTAAACCTTGGTATGACGCATCACAGTATACGTCAAACGGTCCTAATGGATCCAGTAAAGTCAACACCGGTGATGTAGTCAAACTTTCCTTCAGCTTTTGGAAACTCTGGTCACAGTTGTCCGTCCATACAAAAGCTGTATTTTTCCTCGTCAGCTGCGTCACAGACAACGTAATCTTCGAGAAACCCTCTATAAACCTCCGATAATATCCAGCTAACCCTAGAAAGCTTCGTACTTCATTTACTGACTTAGGCCGTTCCCATTTAAGAACTGCCTCAACCTTTGCCGGATCTACTGCTATACCTTCCTTGGTGATCACTTGTCCTAGAAATTGGACTTCTTCCATCCAAAACTCACACTTGGATAGTTTAGCATAAAGCTGCCTATCCTTCAAAACTTGCAGTACTATCCTTAAATGTTTCTCATGATCTTCCCAGGTACGAGAATAAATAAGGATGTCGTCGATGAATACAACCATAAACTTATCAAGAAACGGTCTAAATATCCGGTTCATATAATCCATGAACACTGCTGGCGCGTTAGTCACACCGAACGGCATAACTAAATACTCGTAATATCCATACCATGTTTTTAAATTCGTTTTTAGTATATCTTCCTTCTTTACTCTAATCTGATGGTATCCAGATCTCAAATCAATCTTGGAAAATAATGCGGCTCCTTTCAATTGATCCATCAGATCATCTATCCTAGGCAACAGATACTTATTCCTAATTGTTACCTTGTTTATCTGTCTATAATCTGTGCACAACCTAGCACTTCCATCTTTCTTCTTAACAAACAACACTGGAGCTCCCCTTGGTGAAACACTCGGCCTTATGAACTCTTTTCCCAACATACTATCCAACTATTTCTTCAACTCCGCCAATTCTATAGGTGACATCCGATAAGGCGCCATAGATATATGTCTGTCCCTGGTACAAGATCTATGGTGAATTCCACTTCTCGTTCTGGTGGTAAACCTGGAACGTCGGGAGGGAAAATTTCAGGAAACTCTCTCACAATAGGCATAGAATCTATACTAGGGGTCTCAATAGTTTCCACCGCGAACAACATCACGTACTGCCGAGAATCGTCACCCCTCATGGTTACTCCTTCATTGAAAGAGACTATACTAGAAGACTCAAGAAATTATAAGGTCTTACTAGAACAGTCTAGCATTACATGGTTAGCCAAAAGCCAATCCATGCCAAGAATAACATTTATCTGTTGCATAGGCAAACAGACAAGGTCTACAATAAATGTCCTATTCTCAACAACTATAGGGCACTGTAAAGAAATAGACATAGTAGTCAAAGGATTACTAGTTGGAGTAGATATTGTAAGGGTATAAGGTAATTGAGAAACAGTTAATTTTAATTGATCCACACATTCATACGAAATAAATGAATGTGTAGCACCTGAGTCAAATAACACGTACGAGAGTCTACCAGCTATCAAACACATACCTTGTATAAGATCAGCAGATTGAGAGGATTCAGCTCCCTTCATGGTAAACACTCTTCCAGTGTCCTGAGGTCTTGCTCCCTATTGCCCTGCTGATATGACTCCTCTCCCAGCTCCACCCTTATTGCCTCCATTTCCTCTTCCTGCAGCTATCGGTGGTCGCCTAGCTTGCTGTCTGCAATCTCGGGTCATATGACCTATTTTCCCACAGTGAAAACAACTAGGTCGCTCCATGCAGTCTCTAAGATAATGCGGTCCTCCACATCTGAAACAAGATAAGCCTTGCTGCCGTTGACCAGCTCTAACCACTGGTGCTGGTGTCTGCAATGGTCGGGCATACGATCTCTGTCTCCATTCAGTGTTACTACCTCCTCGCCTCTGAAAACTCGATCGAGTAGGACCCCCACTTCTTAATTGTTTATGCTCATTAGCCAGCCTCTGATCTAGGCATTCGATCGCACTGCATCGTTCCACTAGCTCTGGAAAACTCTGGATATCAAGAGATACTATAGCCCTATGGAGTTCATGTCGGAGTCCTTCCTCAAACCTTCTACATTGCCAATCTTCATCTGGGAATCTCTGATAAAATTCAGAATACTTAATCAGAGCCTCAAATCGTGATGCATAATCACCAACAGTCATGTTGCCTTGTTTGAGACTCATGAATTCCCTTTCTTTCTCGCGTCGAACTAGACGCGGACAATACTTCTCAAAGAAGCAGTCACTAAACAGCTGCCAGTTGATAACTCTGCCTTTGGCATCCAGCAATCTTCGCTAGCCTCTCCACCAAGACTCTGCTCCTCCAGTTAGCATGAAGGCAGCATACGTCACTTTCCTATCCTCTCTGCAGCGCATGGTATCGAATATCTTCTCGAGCTCTTGTATCCACCATTCTGCCTTCTCTGGATCATAATCTCCTCGGAATTGGGGTGGCTTCCCTTTCAGGAAGGTAGCCATTCTGGCATCTTCAGCTGCGGCAGCTCTCCTTTGATTGTGTTGTTCCTGTTGTTCTTTGTTCATCTGTATCATCTCAACTTTCTGCTGTGTTTGTAACAACAGAGCAGTAACTATGTTTTTCATGGTATCTTGAGTCTCAGATGACTCTCCTCCACTTCCGGTCTGATTATTTTCCACATTGTTATCTCCAACAATTCTTTCAGGAGTTCTGTTATCACTGACGATCGGACGTCCTCTTCCACGAGCCATGATTCTACAAAAGAAATAATTTGCTCTTACTAGCATGACATATAATACCACATAGACCAGTATATAAATACCATATGCCATACTAATGTTAATTAACGCATCGGATTCGGACACACTACCCATCTTCTAAGCATAGTTAAACTCCGATGTGGACTCAACTAGACACGGCGAGTAACAACTTCCTAGATCTCACAGTCCGATTAGAATCGAACTGCTCTGATACCACCAAATGAGACACCCCGTTGTGCCCCATTGTATTATTACATTAAATCCTTAATTATTTATTTACTTAATCACGCTCTTAATGTTGAAAATACGTAAAAATTAAAAACTTAATTAATAATCAGATAACTTCTACAAATATACAACACACCAAACTATTTTACATAAATACACACATAAGTATCCTTTATTTTACACAACATGCTTATAATAACGGAAACAAAACATCTTATGTGACTCACTGGCCTTAAACTAACTACTCCACATTATTAGGATCAGTAGGTTGTTCTTCAGCGTCAACTTCATACGGAACTTCGTTCAACTCTTCAACAATCTCCGTCTCGTATGGGGTTCCAACCATCTCCTTCGTAACATAGTCGTCCATATGGTCTTCTAACGTAACAAAGTAGACATACACCAAAAATACAGAAATAGGGAGATAAGAAACAGTTCTATCATCATAAGTGGAAAAGATTCATAGCATATAATACAATAACAATCACAGACATGCATCACTCACAATTTACAATCATCCATACTTTACAATATCATCCTCTACCCATCAACTCATGCAACTAAACCTTGATGCTGACGTGGCCACTACTACTCCTGTCACACATCCCTCGTTAGGGATGCCAGTCATTCGTCCAAGTGACACGTTCCCAACGCCGGTGCACATTCTCATCCATGATAGGAATGCTCATGCAAAGTAATGACACTATAGCTGCACAGTACCGTCGGTGCACACCCTGGTTCTCTCTCTCAACTCTATCAAGGGTGCTCAAGCATAGCAATGACACTATAGTTGCACAACTTAAATTCTAATTTGGAACGGTCTAGAAGAACTTCGGACCTCGTGTATCTCAAATACACGGTTATGAACAACAATGCAACACATGATTCTCACTGACTTTTATCAATAACAACCTAGTACCTCAAGCTTTTCCTCATCACCTCCACTTACACTCTATATCACATCACTTCTATAAAATAATAGCGAGTCACTTCTAATTCATATTCAAAACTCTCACCCAAACAAAATACCTCCGAGCAATATATATCTTTCCTTAAAATTATCTAAGCATAGAATTAAACCCAGGCAGATCATGCTTAACACATTAATCAACAGAATATTCAAACATCTCAATATCATATAAGGCAATTTATCACAACCAAATCATAATAGTTCAACCAAAAAAATAACAAAGTCAGATTCTGTCACGGCCTGGCCGTGATAGCCATCACGGCTGTGACAGACAACAAAGGCAAGAATTCTACAAAACAGAACCTGTCACGGCCTGGCTATGACAACCATCACGGCCGTGACAGACAACAAACATCCTCAATATCATAAATATTCAAACACCGAAACAATACGTCACATGCAGATGGAATACCACAACCAGCGTATCACAAACAGTCAAAAGTAAATAATTCAAACATCCTCAAATATGAATAATTATCCTAAGGCGATAAACCCACAATTCCCAAATCGTCATGGTATTACGGAAAAGTTTCCAATACGATTTTGGTATTGTCGATTACTCGACCACTAGTAGGGTTTAGGTCGCCCTACACCATTATTATAAATTATATACTACTTATCGGTTCCGACGATGGAATGGTTCTTTATCCCACCCGAGTTTACACCGGAAACACGTACACGACGATCCTCGTTATCCCGCCACGAGTTAACACAACCACCTTCAACCAAACAGCATAATTATAATTAATCAACTAACACCCATCTATGACACTTTAGGGCTAGCTTCGGCCAAGACTTAGAAAATAGGTTTAGGATTATCTTCTTAATGCCATCTTTTGGATCCTAGTTAATAGAGTCTTAACTAACATAGATTACTTATTACAAGACTAAAATTTGAAACAAAATCCTCTAACCTTTACGGTTAGGGTTTCGGCCAAGGACTGACTTTTAGGGTTCAAAATCCTTAAAATTTCGAATCATGATTAAGTCCTAGATTAATGATCCTTAATTAACCTAAATCATGGATTAGTGACTAAACAACTAAAGTTGAAACTCAAAACTTCCTATCTCTTTTATACAAGGATTCGGCCTCAACATGTTCATAGGGTTAGGGTTCTTAGTTTAATAAACCAACTTGGATTTATTAAGCATACATACTAATAGCTTGATTAACAAGATCATTAATGAAAACCATGAACAAAAACCCTACCAAACCTACTTTGATAGATTCGGCCAAGGCTAGGTTTTCAGGAAAGAAATTTTTGATTACATCATGCTCTTAGATTTAGATAATATGCATGATATCAAGAAGATATAAAGTAGTTTCATCATCATTACATTTTTCTAGAATTTATTATGGCTTTTCAAAGTTCTAGGGTTAGAAACTTGAAAATGATGAACACCTATAAAACAAACTTTGAATCAAGAAACTTTCTAGAGAACATAGGCATGATTAAGGAAGAAGATTAGGATTTACCTCTTGAAAATCAATGACAAAGGAAATCCAAGAAACTTACTTCACAAATCTATCACTAAAAGACTTATAACTTTAGGGTTTTTGAAAAAAAAGGCATTAGAAACTAATTGAAAAGTGATAGTATGGTATTTATAGAGATAATGGCGCCATCTTGGGAAGGATATAGAAATGATGAGTTGTCTTGCTAAAAGGATTAAAATGCAATTACTTCCTAGGGACCAATTTGCAAAGATTCCAAAAGTTTAAGGACTAGTTTTCAAATTGTCAATAAATTGTCATGATGACTTGTTGCCATATTTTAATGCAAGCTTATCTTGACTATTTTGGGATGATTTTTGTGTCATAGATATTTTAAGAAATTCAAGAATGTTGAAGAAGATTTTAGAAGCTTGAAGAACAAAGTGGAAGAATGTAGAACATTCTAGAAAATTATTGACTTATCCAACAACAAATTAGGGCAACCTTCAATTCCTCATGGGCTTGCATATGGGCTTGGTAAGTTTGGGCTTGGTTTCATTTTTGTGGGACCCACTTGAAGATTTAAACATAAATCTTGACATAGGAAACTTATATAGTTTCAAATAGGCTTTATGTAATCAATCCATGAACTAGACAATTTGGGCTTCAAAGACACGTCCATTAAGAGATTGGGAACAAGTATTCTAGCCCAATTCACTTGAAAAAACTTAAAAACTAACTTAAGGACAAAAGGGTAATTAACAGAAAGTTCAGGGGCTTAAGCGTAAAATTCATAAATTTTCTATTTAACCCTGAAAAACCTTCTAGACTTAAAAATATGATTCATCCCCTTGACTCATCTCAAAATCCTAATATAAACCCTATATCAGCTCTTAGAAACTCCGAAATCTCTTCCGTCGTCTACCCGATTACGTGTTTCACCCGAAAAACATAAGTTATTTTATTTTTTCCAAAATAATTCTAAAAATACAGAATTGTAGGAAATAAAATAATAATCTTTAGTCTTTTGTTCACGAATTAAAATTAGGTCTTTTGAGTAGTATAATTATACTGTTAATGGAATTCGCGGGCCGGGTTTCGCCTGACTTTCCAACCTGAATTTTAATCATAGCTTCCTACATTCAAGTAGGATTGAGTAGTAAACTCCGTGTATTTAAAATAATTTTTTAAAACAAATAAATTTATAAACATATTTATAAGTACTACTGTTATTTAAAACAGTGAAATACAGGGTGTTACATTATGCGTCGTAGAGGTCGAGGTTCGAGCATGCGTACGATATGTTAGAGTTTTCTAGTGGACGTGTTCCATACTGTTGATGGTTCATAGACCATGTTTTTTCTCTTGGAAGAGGAAAGGGTTTAGTTCGAGAGTTACTATTGTAGTAGATCCAGTAGTGTCATTTGTGATGACATCGGTAGTGAACTCACATAGAGTTTCCGCTAGATCTCGTCAGTGGGCTTGTCTTTCTCAAGATGTATGATAAAGGATTGTCTTTTCTATTTTAGTTTGGCCAGCTGGGTATGTTTGGGAGTTAATGTACTATCTATGGAGCTGTGACTCCAAGTATCTTATATTTTAGGAGCTGCATCTCCACATCTTTATGTTGAGTCGGGTTGGGTATCCCGTAAATGATTTTGAACTCTTCGACTATTCGTAAAACCATTGTATAGGAATTCATAGGTCATTCCTCAAGTCTTAGATGTCTTCTATCTAGGAAAACGTGGTGCTGTGGTCATGTTTCTATGAAACATTTTTGTTTTTTTATGAGTATAAATATGATTGATAATTGTTAATTGTATGTACCAGAGAGTCATACCACTGCATGTCTGCCTTATGTGTAAGATAAATGGAAATCTCACTTCCCTATTTTTATATTGCCTATGTCGAATGGCTATGTACCTTCTTTACTATTTATGAGAAGATTGAGATGTCAAGATGTCGCTTGGATGATGCGTCGTAGAGGTCGAGGTTCGAGCATACGTATGATATGTTAGAGTTTTCTAATGGACATCTTCCAGACTGTTGATGGTCCATAGACCATGTTTTTCCTCTTGGAAGATGAAAGGGCTTAGTTCAAGAGTTACTATTGTAGTAGATCCAGTAGTGTCATTTGTGATGACGTCGGTAGTGGACTCAAATAGAGTTTCCACTAGATCTCGTCAGTGGGTTTGTCTTTCTCACGATGTATGAGAAAGGATTGTCTTTTCTATTTTAGTTTGGCCAGCTGGGTATGTTTGGGAGTTAATGTACTGTCTATGGAGCTGTGACTCAAAGTATCTTATATTTTAGGAGTTGCGTCTCCACATCTTTATGTTGAGTCGGGTTGGGTATCCCGTAAATGATTTTGAACTTATGATCCTAATTGTGATAATGGAAAATTTCATTATCCATTCATTTAATCAAAGTAGTTATATTTATGACTAACGAAAAAGAAAAAAAAAACTACCCCATTCTTTTATAGCCAATATTTAATTAATCTACTTTTCGACCTTAAAATGTCACTTACAATGTAGCGCCTGAGAAGGGTGTTACATTATTGGTATCAGAGCCGGCCGAGTCTTTTGGGGTAGGAGTTTGGGTCTGTTGACGTCTTTGTTGTGTTTTCTCTTGTTGTGTCTTGTGTTGTTTTGTGTTTTTGGTTCTATAAAGAACCAATGTTTGGAAGGATAATGACGTTAGTCTATCCTTGACTATGTTTATGTTCTTTATAACGTTGTTCCGAAAGGATACAACATTGTTTGTTGATCTTTTCATTATTGTTCCTAAGGAGGAATAATATTGAATAGATTTTGATGTAATGTTTTCTTCCTAGTTCTGACTACCGTGCTTTTATAGAAAATCATGGTTAGTCCAGAAACGATTGATATGATTCTGTAATTAAGGATTTCGAAGATATGGTTGTAAATGTACAAGTCTTGAGGGAGATAACATCAACTGTGGCATGTCATAATGAGGAAATGGCGGAGAAGAGAGGACTAGTTGAGTTCTGTCATAGTAATCCACCTCGATTTGATGGCGAGCTTAACCCGGAGAAAGCTGAGTTTTGGATTACATAAATAGAAGGGAATTTTAAAACTACGGAGTACCCAGATCATTGGAATGTAGCTTGTGCGACATTTCTGTTGAGAGGAGATGTTGGATTTTGGTGGAGAGAAACTTGCCAACTATTAGTGGCAAGACAAGAAGCGATCACCTGGAATGTGTTTCGAAGCAAATTTTTGGAGAAGTCTGCTTCCACTGAAGTGAGTCGTGTAGAGGAGATTGAGTTCTTGTAGCACGGACAAGAGGACATGACTACCAGTGAGTATGGTGCTGAGTTGGAAGAGCTGATTAAGTTCAAGGAGTTGTATATAAAGAATTACGAGGACGTGCGAACGTTAAGGAATTAGAGGAAAATTTGAAGGATGAAATGAGGAAGACAATTATGTCATTGAAACTATTGCAGTTTCGGATATTGATGGAAGAGTGTCGAGTTCCTCGAGATCTAGAAGTGAGTAAAGGCAGAAAGAGAAGCTTTGGATCTTTCCAAGAGAAACCGTACGCGAGGCCAATGTGGACACCAGTGAAAGGGAAGTGGATTAGTGGTAGCAGGAAAGGTTATGGATCGTCTAGGAAGTCTTTACCGAAGTGCATGAAGTGTGGCATGAGTCATGCTACAAAGAAGTGCAAGATTAAGGGCATCATTTGTTTTAAGTGTGGACAGCCTGGACATGTCACTAGAGTGTGCGGAAAGCCTAAGGATGTACCTTCTAGAGACAACATGTGAGGCGAGAGACCACGGACAAGGATTCGATTAAAGAACACTGTGCAAGAAGAGGTAGTCCACCAATATTTAAAGTTTGAATATGTGGGTAGTTGAAGTATAACAATCAAATAAATATCTTTAAGTGAAGTGTGTCATAGAAAGTAAACTTTTGACTATACTGTTAATTCAATGGAGAATCATTCATGATTTTCTATGAATGTGTAAAATACTTTGTGTATTTATCAATGTAATACCTATGTTTGTCGCCAATATGTTCTGAGTTGGTTTAGTTTCATCGTCGCATCTTTTGTTGTCTAAGTTTTGTGAACAACAAACAGAATTGCATTCCTATATTATTCCTTAATGCAATTACCTTTATAGTTTCTTGATAACTCATCCTGGTTGGGAAAATCTGTTCAGATATCTCCTTGTTGTTGAAAATTTAGTTTTGTAAACTTGACCATTTGCTTTTTCCGCAAATGAGTGCAATTTAAAATAGAATGATCTTTTGGCGGATCATATCTTGTTACCCTTGTGGGTGAAAAGTTACAAATTTTATGGCTGATGGAATTTTGACAATTCACGTCAATTTTTTTATTATTATGCCAAACGAATCAGAGTTACCTCAAGTGACAAAATTCACAAAAATTTATTGTTGTTCTCTTAAAAGACCAAGATAAGTTTTGGTTTAAAATCTAGACTCTTAGAAATTAAGAAAATTGTTATCTTCGAATTTTGTCTTTAGAAGGAAATTCTTGTTGAGGAAGGAAGTTTATTAAGGTCACGTTTGTAAATATGTGGCTGTACAACGCATTTTTACATTCAGGAACCTATTAAAGAGACTTTTTGTATAAAGATTATACATTGTTTTTCTATTCATTTTACTTTATTCTGTTGATAGAGTAAAGTCTGGAGATTTTTTTTTTTTCTTGAAAATTCTTTGTTCAAATTCTGAGTTCTTATTTACCACCGATGTGTTAGGATCACCACCGTAAATGGGAGTCAAAGTTTTGAATCATTCAAATTTCCAAATCTATCGGAAATTCGTGTATTTCATTCTACTGACATTCGAATTATTCGAGTGTGCTTCAAGTCTTTAGACTTTTAAAGGGATTTGCCTGGTTTGTTTTATTAGGTAGTTTAGCAAACACAGTATAAGTCAGAGTGACAGTCTAATCTATGAACTAACTCACGCCACGTTTCGAAAAACGAGAATGATATGTTTCTATAGCACGGAATAAAAGGATAGGTTTCGTGTTCGTTTTCCTAAGATGAGTTAATTTCGCGGACAAAGTTCTTTTTAGAGGGGTAGGTTTGGAACACCTCCTTTTTACTGTTTTTCATTATCGGTAGAATTTTTAATTCTTTATATTTTTATCTGAGATTTAGAAATTTATTTTGGACAAAACAAAATCATATTTATACTCTACCTTATGGTAGAAGGTTCCGGAAAAAAAATTAGGTTTAAAATTCAGACGAAACCCGGTCTGCGTTTTAATTGACAGTAAGATTTTACTGATCAGAAAACGTAATTTTGACCCGAGAATGAAAGAGTTAAGATTCTTATTTTTTTTTTCAGCGATAGTGGTTATTTTGAAAATTTTCAAAATAAATAGGTTATTATACGTAATCGGGCAAGTACTCGACGATCGGGGATCGACAGAACCGAGAACAGAGGTGCAGAGACAAAACCCGACTCCGGGTGGATGAGCACAATGAGTCATCATAGATGACTCATGGGGGTGCGTCATAGGGGTTAGTCATCTTGCATTAGATGCAAGTAATGATGGTTATATGTAAAAAGACCAAAATACCCTTGATCTTTAAGTAAAATTCCAAGAGTGTCCCTAAGTGAATTTTGACCAAAATACCCTCTAAATCTACTTAATTTCGTGCGGTCCCTCCACTAAACCAAACTCATTTTATTTTTATTCCATTTCATCACATTTCTCTCAAAAACCCTAATCGGGTAAACAACGGAACCAGACACGAATGTGCAGAGATATACCGGGAGAACATAACGATGAGTCATCCATGATGACTCAAGAGGAATGAGTCACCATAATGACTCACCGTAGCCATTAATGTGCATTTATGACAAGTAAATGTGAAAAGACTAAAATACCCCTAACATAACCTATGTCTAGTTAACTCCATCCAAGGTTAGCCAACCATGATTTGTAACTAAAAATATCTTATTCCTTCTTGTGGACCAAACTCAGCAACACCACCCTAAGAGTATCTCCACCACATATTCATTTCATAGCATAATGATTACTTATATGTGAAAAGTCCAAAATACCCTCAATCTTTCCTTGTAACTCCAAGTTTGCCATGACAACATTTTTGACCATTTGGTCCCTTGAAGCCACGGCCTCCCCACTATAAAAGTCTATCTCCATTTCATTTTTGCTCCTTCACAAGTTTTTCATCTTCTTCATGAAGGTTGTTCATCATTTTCTCTAAGAACACATAAAGACTTCATTGATGCTCATACTAATCCGAAACTGTACCAAAACTCTGACCCTTTTCGGTTCTGAAACTCTTAACACTTTCTACATGAAAGTTGTTCCTCTTCATCTCTTATTTCCAACGAGCTAAAGATCACCTAAAACGGATAAGCATATTGGGAGATATGCCGAAATTACCAAAACATCTCAAAATCATCAGCATCCCAAGAGAATGGTGGAAAGAAGGCTCTTTCGGCTCCTGTTCCGATCCGAATCAAACAAAAACTTAAACATAAAAGTTGTTCCTCTCATTCTTACCTTTCTAACAAGCCAAAGTTTTCAATTTTTAGATGAGTATATCATGCGATATGCTCATAACATCACCACACCCTCAAAGATGTCAAATTTTCAACTAAGCTTGTTTTGATCATTACTCCTCATCAAGAGGTAACCTCTCTTCTACATGATCAATCATGTCTTTTTTTTCATTCATTTCATGATTTTCATTCCATGATCATCATTTAAAATTCTTAGATCTAGAACTTTGAAAATTCCTAGAAAATCATAGAAAAATCATTTTAATGTGAGATCAATTTCTATGATCTTCATATAACTTCTATTTTCATCATCCAAGAGCTTGAAAATTTTAGAGATCCCTAGCTATTTCTTCTTGACTTGGCCGAACTTATGATCAATGGGTTGAGTAGGATTTTCTTCATTCTTTAACTTGATTTCTTGTTGGTTGTTCATGGCTAGGTTTAGTGGGTTCAAAACCTTGTGATTTTGGCGAACATCATCCTTATACTACTTGACTTTCAAGTGATCTACAAGAGTTAGGGGGGAGGGAGATTACTACTATCCTACCTTAATGTAGATATGAATGCGGTTTAAAGTATTTGTATGTTGTCTTGTAAATCCTAAGTGTTAGGATTATGTATTATTGATTTATATGTGTGATTTGATGTTTGGTTGTGGTATGATATGTCATATGGTTGTTTTGATTCCAATGACCTTAAGTTGGAATCAAGATTGTTGTTTGCTTGACTTAGTAAGAAAAATGCCTAATATATTTATTTAAGGCCATCCGGCCATAACTAATTAATGGGGTTTCAAGTTGAGTTATTTTTTTTGAAGAATTTTTATAAGGATTGAATGAATATGAATGAATATATAAGAATATAGAAATTGGTTTGGATTGATTTGGATGTGTATATTGAAAGATATGATTTTATGAGTCCTTGGGGACTAAAATGCAATTTCTGAGAATTTCAGTGAATATAATGAAATTCACATTCTTGTGTTTTAAGATTGTAGTCCTTGATGATACAAAACCATAGAAATTGGTTTCGTGTTAATTGGATTAATACATTAAAAGTTATAAGCTTTTTTGTGAAAAAGGACCTTTTTGCAATTATAGACAAATATTTGGGCAGAAACTAAATTTCTGAAAATTAGAGGGCAACTGAAAAAATTTCTGAATAAGTTTGTTTGGTGTGATTTGAAGTTATAAAGTTTTAAGTGAATAAGGATCTTTTTGCAATTAATGAAAGTTCAGGGGTTAAATTGCAATTTTTGAAAATATATTTAACTGGACATTGAGAGACTTTTTTAATACTTATTAAACTGTTCTAAAACTCCAAAATGAGTTTTGGACTATTAGTGTGTAAAATAGTTGAAAAAGGATTTACGCGTTTTACAAACTTAATGACGTCCGTTCAAATTTTTAGGCATTTTGTATACATGAAAAGGAAAACTGTAAAAAGAGTGTTTCAACATCTTAGTATGAGTATTATAACCTAGGTGATTAATAGATTTGAAGTGAAGAACCATTTTTTGAAAAGTATGGCTTTTGGGCCTAAAACCAGTTAAAAGCGACAAAACCGTCGTCAAACGTTTTTAAAGATTTTTGAGAAAACAATGATGTAGAGTTTCAAATTAGTATTCCAATACTTTAACATAAGTATGGTAACTTAGGAAAGTGAAGGATTTGATAAAAATAATTATATTTGTGAAAATATGGAATTTAAGTTGAAATATAATAAAAAAAGGTAAAACGGTATTTTAAGAGTTTCGATGTTTTTCAAGAAACTGTTTTGAGGAATTTAGTACTTATGTACTTTAACGGAATCTGATTTTAAAATGATTTGGTTTTAAACAAAGGTTTTAGTTTTAAGACAAAAGAGAATTTTATTTTTTAAGACTAGTATTCAAGTAAATGGAAAAACTTAAGTCAAGAATGACTTAGTGAAAATACGAACGTAATCATTTATGATGTGAGGTGGAACACGACCTTATGTCATAAAGTATGGATAATTTATTATCCATATATCCATAAGATTTAATGGACTGAGAAGTATTTGATTTCTTGAAAGCCAAGAGAATGGCTCAATTAGAAAAGTGCGAAGAAATAAATAATTGGACTCGTGTTCCAATCTTATAATGCGTTAGGACTTTTAAACAAAGTGTTTATCTTTAAACAAAGATGAAAGATTACTTGAGAACTTCCGCTTGATGTTAAGAACATGTAGCATCTGAGAAAGCACTTCCTGCAAATTTTGCCTAAACACATAGTGAAACTATGTTCTGTAAGGCCGTTGTGCCTAGGAGATTGAGCTGACACTTTAACGCGGGTGTGAATTCCGTAGGACCGATCTAGTTGATGCTTGGGGATGTCTGTTGGGACGCCGGCAAGTGTACCGGGTCGTCGCAAGTAATAAAATTAACACGGTAAGTAATTACCGAGGTTGAACTCAGGGATTGGGCTACCAATTCGACTAATCCGCGGGAAATCAGATACGTTTGGTCAAGTTACAGAAGGTGGTTGAGATTGAAGAGAAAATAGGATTGAAATCTAAATCAACAAATCTAATAAAATAATTAACTAAAAATCTGAAATTAAAATGTCCAAGGTCACAAATCCACCTACCCAACATGCATACCCAAGTGATGATGAATTCCTCCCTAAGTTCAATTACAATGTCAACCGGGACCCCCAAATTCTCCTATATCCACTCTCGTGCTCAATAGGACGTATTCGATGATTGGATTAATTACTTGCTAGGTCTCATAATCCTAATCTCGAATTCTGTTAATTCTTGTTCCCTATAAGGTTGCACCGATCTCCTACTCACTCTCGTGCAATATTCGATCGATGATCCCAATTCAAGTTCTAAACGCGAATCGCTGACTAAGCCTCATCAACGTTAACAAGTCAATCACGCAACACATATGATCAACACAATCAAATCAGAATTAGAAAACATTAATTGAGAAAAGGGGAGAAAAACATACATCACGTGAACACTACACCGCCATGGGTGGCTTCATTGTTCCCTCGGACGAGGGGATTAGTTCCTCATGCTCATAGACAAACAATCGGACATAATCTCCATAATAAAATAAGAAAAGAAAGAAGAAGGGAGACGCAGCTCCAAAGAGAAAAGGATTCGTAACTACTGATCTAAACTAGTGGAAAAACCTCCTAGGATTCGGATCCCCAATTCTGATCTGAAACAACCTTTAAATAAGGATTCTGTTTCTCGCCCGCTCGCGGGGCGAGCTTACTCTCGCGACGCGAATTTTAGTTTTGGCGCGCATTCAAGTTTGGATTTTCGCGAGGCGAGAGTGTGTTCGTGGGGCGAGTCTTCCAACTTCAATATGTCATAGCCGTGACCTTAATCACGGCTAGGTCGTGATGGTCACTGTCTTCCAGGGTCTTCAAACTCTCGTGGGGCGAGCTTATTTTCGCGGGGCGAGGCTTCAATTCTAGGCTGTGACCTTCATCACGGCTAGGCCGTGATGGTCTCTGACTTCCAGGTCTTCATGATTCGCGAGGCGAGAAGACTGTTCGCGGGGCGAACCAGAGTGATGACTGTTGATGCTTTATCTGATGTTTAGGCTCACGAGGCGAGCATCCACTCGCGAGGCGAGTATCTCCAGAAGTGCTTTTTCCACTGCTTCTTGGCTTTCCTTGACTCCCGGAGCTTCACTTATTGACCTGAAAACACCAAAAACAACCAAAAGCATAATTCTATCCAAAATAAGCTAAAAACTACACAAAAGACGCAAAACGAGTCAAAGTCCAACTTAGGAACAAAACAAGGCAAATTTGGGCGAAAACGAGAGTGAACTCGGCTGATTGGTACATAAACCCTAGTTCATCTAGTCATAAAACTAGATAAGCCAGAGGCTTATCAAAACACCCCAAACTTAAACCTTGCTTGTCCCCAAGCAAGCTAAAACTCAAAAACGACTCAAGATATTGGCAAGCTTAAGGGAATCAATCGATTTCGCACAAATTTCATGCAATCAAAACCGTTTTTCTCCAATGATCTTCCCCCCTACATCAATGTAATCCCCACATTCATTTACTTTAAACAATTGAGAACTTCATCATTCATGCAATCATTAATCTAAGTTGAGGATCAGGGTCACACACAAAAGGAAGATCACCAATTTCAAACAATTGCCTTCCTCACAAGGGTATGTAAAATTTCACTCATTCGCTCAAATTCGTCTAGGCTATCAACTTTTCACTCAACTTCACATTCCAAGAGCACTTCCCATGAATTTGATTTTCATCTCAAAAATGGTTCCCACGAAAACATGCATGCAACATCAGAAGGTCTTTTAAAAGGTTGTAATGGGGCCTGGCTGAGGGTAGGATAATCAAGGATACTAGGCTTAAGTCCCTAGGAACTAAGAGAGCATGAGCATTAGACACCTTTTCCACTCAAATTCCTTTTTCTATTTTTCTTTTTGCCTCGGGTGACTACAACCTTTTCCTTGCTATTTTTTTTTCTGTTTTGCCCCTTTTCTTTTGGCAATTTTTTTTTTTTGCCTTGAGTTTCAACCTTTATTTTCCTTTTTTTCACCCCAATATGACACATCACCTTGTAGCCAACCCAAACTTAGTTCCTCACAACCATTCTCTTGCTACGCTTCCATGCTCTCCTAATCCTAAGATTGGGTTAACATGGTTTTTCAGATTTTGGCTTGTAATATAGGGTCATCAAGAAACAATAGGTCAATTAGGCTCAATTAGGCTCAATGTGGCTAACTAGGGAACATGCATTAGGGATGGTCCTTTTTAGGCCAAGTAGTTTTTCAAAGAAAATTGCCTAAATCATTTGATGCAACACATAATCATGCAAACCATAAAGAGATTCAAGCAAATCCGGGAAAGTACAACTTAAAAGTGATTCACACAATCAACAACAGAGTTGGAGGCTCAAATCCTCACCTGGACAGTTTGCAAATTGTTTGACCGAGATACGATTCCTAGTGTGTGCACCCCCTCACCCCAAACTTATCGTAAATCAAGTAATCACAACAAAATTATCAAAGTTCAGTTTTCAATTTTTAAGTGGGGATAAACTTTTCTATTTTCAGAACCTAGGGGGAAATCATCGATGGTCAAAATAATTCATGCAATCAATCTATGCTCAATTTAATCAAGACCCAACAAGCTTGCCGACACACTATTCATACACAAACTCTTGATCTTCTCAAATTATTCAAGAGTGACAAACAAAAACAAAAACAAAAACAAAAACAAAACAAAACAAAAGTTAGGAGAAGAGAGGGATGCCTAACTTGGGTTGCCTCCCAAGTAGCGCTTGTTTAACGTCCCGAGCTTGACTTATTAAGAAGCATCCACCTGGATCCCATAGTCTGTGGTACAAGGGCCAAGAGACGCTCATCATATCAAATCCTCCACCCGGATCCCATGGTTTGTGAAGTGGCCCTTATAGGAGCAATATGACTCTATCCATACTTCCATCTAGTCTGAGTGTGAAAACTTCTTTGACCTCCGCAATGATGAACTCACTTCCTCTCGGGTCAAATTGTGTTTTCACGAGGAAGTGTGCCAGACAAGTGGGCGGGTCTAACTTACCAATGTTCACACATGCATGTAAGCCAACATAGTTATACAATGCATTAATTTCAGGTTGCTTGGCAAGCATGGGTGAATCCTCTACCACTTTATCTGCATCTTGATCTCTACCCCCTTGCTCCGGTGCCTTGTCACTTGTCAATTCCTTTTCCTCCGATTGTTCTTCCTCAACATGTGGTAGTTCTTCCTCAACTCCCTGAGAACTAGTTACATCCCAGTCATATCCCAACACCCCACTGCTTCTAGTTGTTGTGGCATCGCATTGGTTCTTAGGGTGGTTCTCGGTATCACCTGGGAAAGTCTCTGGGGGACACTCATTTAGTTGCTTTGTGAGCTGGGCAATCTGCTTCTCTAGATTCTGAAGTGTCAACCCTGTATGAGTTGCCAACTTGTCAATGACTGCGTTTGTATTGATTGACACTTTCTCAATTGTCGCACTCAACTTCTCAAGAGCCAACTCCCAAGGTTGTGGTTACCAATTCTGTTGAAGTTGTGGTTGCCAGGCTAGACCACCGCCATCATTACTCCAAGCGAAACCCGGATGGTCTCCCCTCATATCACCCCAATACTGATTCTGACTCTGATAGTTGTTTTGGGGCACGCTGTCATAGAAATTATGGCATGAGTCCACATATTCTTGAGAGTAGTAGAAAGGACAGCTCCACGTGTCATGGTCTCCATTACAATATTCGCAACCCGGAAGCATTCCCTCGTGTACTTCGCATACAAAACAAGGCAAGACCAAGTGGAATCAAGGAAGTAGAGAGAGATAATAGTAAAATCAAAATCAAAATCAAAATAAAAATAAAAATAAAAATAAAAATAACTTAACCAAATAATCAAACTTCCCTAAAACTAGGAAAATTGGTTGTGCCAATCCCCGGCAACGGCGCCAAAAACTTGTTGTGACGCCGGCAAGTGTACCGGGTCGTCGCAAGTAATAAAATTAACACGGTAAGTAATTACCGAGGTCGAACTCAGGGATTGGGCTACCAATTCGACTAATCCGCAGGAAATCAGATACGTTTGGTCAAGTTACAGAAGATGGTTGAGATTGAAGAGAAAATAGGATTGAAATCTAAATCAACAAATCTAATAAAATAATTAACTAAAAATCTGAAATTAAAATGTCCAAGGTCACAAATCCACCTACCCAACATGCATACCCAAGTGATGATGAATTCCTCCCTAAGTTCAATTACAATGTCAACCGGGACCCCCAAATTCTCCTATATCCACTCTCGTGCTCAATAGGACGTATTCGACGATTGGATTAATTACTTGCTAGGTCTTATAATCCTAATCTCGAATTCTGTTAATTCTTGTTCCCTATAAGGACGTATTTGCTCAATAGGACGTATTTGCAATTACTTGCTAGGTCTTGCAATATTCGATCGATGATCCCAATTCAAGTTCTAAACGCGAATCGCTGACTAAGCCTCATCAACGTTAACAAGTCAATCACGCAACACATATGATCAACACAATCAAATCAGAATTAGAAAACATTAATTGAGAAAAGGGGAGAAAAACATACATCACGTGAACACTACACCGCCATGGGTGGCTTCATTGTTCCCTCGGACGAGGGGATTAGTTCCTCATGCTCATAGACAAACAATCGGACATAATCTCCATAATAAAATAAGAAAAGAAAGAAGAAGGGAGACGCAGCTCCAAAGAGAAAAGGATTCGTAACTACTGATCTAAACTAGTGGAAAAACCTCCTAGGATTCGGATCCCCAATTCTGATCTGAAACAGCCTTTAAATAAGGATTCTGTTTCTCGCCCGCTCGCGGGGCGAGCTTACTCTCGCGACGCGAATTTTAGTTTTGGCGCGCATTCAAGTTTGGATTTTCGCGAGGCGAGAGTGTGTTCGCGGGGTGAGTCTTCCAACTTCAATCTGTCACAGTCGTGACCTTAATCACGGCTAGGCCGTGATGGTCTCTGTCTTCCAGGGTCTTCAAACTCTCGCGGGGCGAGATTATTTTCGCGGGGCGAGGCTTCAATTCTAGGCTGTGACCTTCATCACGGCTAGGCCGTGATGGTCTCTGACTTCCAGGTCTTCATGATTCGTGAGGCGAGAAGACTGTTCGCGGGGCGAACCAGAGTGATGACTGTTGATGCTTTATCTGATGTTCAGGCTCGCGAGGCGAGCATCCACTCGCGAGGCGAGTATCTCCAAAAGTGCTTTTTCCACTGCTTCTTGGCTTTCCTTGACTCCCGGAGCTTCACTTATTGACCTGAAAACACCAAAAACAACCAAAAGCATAATTCTATCCAAAATAAGCTAAAAACTACACAAAAGACGCAAAACGAGTCAAAGTCCAACTTAGGAAAAAAAACAAGGCAAATTTGGGCGAAAACGAGAGTGAACTCGGCTGATTGGCACATAAACCCTAGTTCATCTAGTCATAAAACTAGATAAGCCAGAGGCTTATCAATGTCGGGGTTATGAAATACTCACATAGTCCTAGTGGGTTGCTCCTCTGTGACGTGGTGATCTGGCAATACACCAACATACTTCAATAGACACTACGTGTTTCTTGGTAGTATAGGATGTTCCCCAAAAACCCTATGACGTGCACGCCCTCTTCTATTGACGCATTCTTTATTACCCAAGGCTGGAAGACTCTGGAACAATCCTCCAAACCACTCTCTCCGACTGTTCGTAAAACCATGGTATAGGAATTCAGAAGTCATTCCTCAAGTCTTGAATGTCTTCTATCTAGGAAAACGTGGTGTTGTGCTCATGTTTCTATGAAACATTATTCTTTTGTTATGAGTGTAAATATGATTGCTAATTGTTAATTTTACGTACTTGAGAGTCGTACCACTGCATGTCTCTCTTATGTCTAAGATAAATGGAAATATCACCTCCTTATTTTTATATTACCTATGTCGTCTAGCTATGTGCCTTCTTTACTATTTTTGAGAAGATTGAGACGTCAAGATGTCGCTTGGCTGATGCGTCGTAGAGGTCGAGGTTCGAGCATGCGTATGATATGTTAGATTTTTCTATCGGACATCTTCCAGACTTTCGATGGTTCGTAGACCATGTTTTTCCTCTTGGAAGAGGAAAGGGCTTAGTTCGAGAGTTACTATTGTAGTATCTCCAGTAGTGTCTTTTGTGACGACGTCGGTAGTGGACTCAAGTAGAGTTTCCACTAGATCTCGTAAGTGGTTTTGTCTTTCTCATGATTTATTAGAAAGGATTGTCATTTCTATTTTAGTTTGGTCAACTGGGTATTTTTGGGAGTTAATGTAATCGTCTATGGAGCTGTGACCCCAAGTATCTTATATTTTAGGAGCTGCGTCTCCACATCTTTATGTTGAGTCTGTATATTCTATGATTTATGTTTATGACTCGGGTTGGGTATCCTGTAAATGATTTTGAACTTATGATCCTAATTGTGATAATGGAAAATTAATTGTCCATTCATTTAATCAAAGTAGTTATATTTATGACTAACGAAAAAGAAAAAAATTACCCCATTCTTTTATAGCCAATATTTAATTAATCTACTTTTCGGTCTTAAAATGTCACTTACGATGTAGCGCTCGGGAAGGGTGTTATAGTTAGGAGTAGGAATACATTGTTGAGATGTTGTTTGAGGTTTAGAAACCCTTGCATGTTAAGTACGTGGCTTTTTCGGGTAAGTTTAAGGCATAGAGACCAATTAGGGTTTTCCCGGTAAACGTCTTTGAGACGTCTGAGTGTGAAATAAAAATTTTGGAGTTAGAGATGAGATTAGGCCTTTTTGATGGTTTTAGATTATTTATTAGGTCCTAATAAGGCTATATCTCAAATTTGAGCACAATCGGACATCGAACGGACCCTGAACGCAAAGAGTTGACTTTATGTCAGAAGTCAACACTTGAGCGTGGATACACCAGTGCTCAAGCGCCCAAGTCAACAGACAAGGGACATGTTTTGACCTGCCATGTGTCACCAGGGCTGACGTGGCACTCCAGGAGTGGTTGCATGGCGCGGTGGTCCACCCACTCCCAATGCTCGAGCGTGGAAAAACCAACGCTCAAGTGTTAGAACGCTCGGGCGTTGTTTTTCCAGCGCTCGAGCGCTAGCGTGTATTTCAGTAAAAATAAAAGATGACTTAAGTGACTTAAGTCACTTAAGTCATCAAAATAAAAACGAAGGCAGAGAGCAGAAGTCTAAGAAAATAGAGAGGAGAATATAGAGAAAGAAAGAGAGAGAGTTTAGTGAGAGAAAAGAGTTCTAGTGTGAGTGTGGCTTGCCCGATGTCACTACAACAGATTAGACTTTAGATAGCGTTTCCGTATGCCTTTTAATAGCGTTTGTAACCGCTATCTATGCTACCGCTATTAAAACTCGTTAGCAAATATAGCATTTAGGAAGTGCTATTAATAGGTGACTTTAGATAGCGTTTGTAAACGGAAACGCTATCTAAAGTCTGACTTTAGATAGTGTTTGTACACGGAAATGCTATCTAAAGTCTGACTTTAGATAGCGTTTGTATTAACAAACGCTATCTAAAGTCACTTTAGATAGCGTTTGTTAATAACAAACGCTATCTATTCCCTTTTTTTTTAATTTTTACATATTTCTTAACTTTTACATCCATTCCTGCATATTGAACTACACCAAAATTCATTTATGCAAAGGGGAGGGAAATCTGTGAGAAATAAGAACAAACATATATCAATAAACAAATCTACCAATGTTACTAAACCATCAATGTCAGAAATGTGAAATGTTCAACAAATAACAAGAAACTAATAAAAGTCATTGTACCTGCCCTAATGAACAATGTTACTGAACCATCAATGTCATAAATGTTCAACAAATAACAAGAAACTAATAAAAGTCCTCCATCACAGTTGGGTAAGCATCCTTAAGGTCAATAACAGCAATGCCCTCTGGAAACTCGTGTATCCTTAAGCATCCTTAAGGTCAATAACTCCATCATTAGTACAACTTTAACATCGCCGACAATCTTGTGAATTTAGTACAACCATCATACAATGGTTGCTCTGCATCACTTACCAACCTCTCAAACATTTGAGGACAATCTCGAAGATCCTCTTCAACAGCATTTGCAATGTCTTCAAAACGATCACCCTCATAAGTATTTGTATCGGTATCGTATGATGAATATCTCACACGATTCCTCATTCCAAATCGGCTGCACTAACTCGCCTTGCATAACAACAATCTAAACAAGGACATATGATTGTACTAGGGTTTTCCGCATGCCGAACTGCAAAACTAATGAACTCTTTCACCCCATCCTCATACTCCTTCGTTAAACGATTGGCAGACATCCATTTCCGATCCATGCTTTCCCGATCTACAAAAATATTTATTAAACATATTTACTTTGAGTTTAGAGTGGTTGAGGTCTACATGCAATGTATACAGATTAAAGGAATGAAAGGAATGAAAACTTTTACCGTTTTTCCGCATGGCAAATTGAGTGTGGACAGGGGCTATGTATTAGTGGGGAAGCATCATAAGGGAAAGATGGGAGAGAGGGGGGGTATTTAGTTGGGTAAAGGAAAGGATCAGTGTAGCAGTTTTAGGTCCCTTGAAGAACCTGTTGTATCTTTTATGTTCAAGGAGAGGATTGTGAAACAAGAAGAAAACTATTGGTTTCAGTAATCTAGAATCAAATGGTTCATGATGGGAGACTGAAAGTTTTTTCATCAATCAGCCATCATAAAGAGGAGAACAAATAGAATTTATGCTCTACTAGGTCCTGATGACAATTGGATCTATGAAGATTTGCAATTACAGAACTTAGTTTCAGATTTCTTTAAGGATCTATATCAAAGTACTGGTATGGGAAATGTCAGTTTTCCAACCTTATCTGCCTTTCCTAATATAAAAGAAAGAGACAGGGATTTCCTTAAAAATCTTGTCTCACTTGATGAGATAAAAAGAGCTCTCTTTAGTATGAAAAACTTTAAAGCCCCTGGCCTTGATGGTTTTCATCCCATCTCTATTAATTCTCAATGGAATGTTGTTGGTAATTATATATATTCCTGTTAACTCTGATTCCTTAAAAGAATGATATCTCTTGTGTTAATCAATTAAGACATGTAGCTTTGTGTAATGTAAGTTATAAGATCATTACCAAAGTGATAGCTCATAGGCTAATAACTGTTATGCCTTACATTGTAAATAATACTCAAAGTAGTTTCGTACCAGGAAGCAAATTTGTAGCTGAGTTTTGCTGATGACCTAATCTTTGTAGCTGAAACAAATTTGAACCAGACTCAAATGATTTTAAATGTATTTAAGGAATTCTGTAACAGCTCAGGGCAGAGAGTGAATCTATCCAAGTCTAAAGTCTTCTTTAGTAACAATAATCCTGACTTGGCTACTGACTTAAGTAGGACTCTACGGATTGAGAAGACTCAAGATCTGGGTACTTATTTACAAGCACCTCTGTTGCATCAGAGATCTTTAAGAAATGTCTATGCGTATGTTCTGGAGAAAATGAAAAAGAAACTATCAGTCTGGAAGGCCAACTCACTATCTTTTGCAAGAAGAGTTACATTAGCACAATCATCTTTGGCAAGTATACCTGGTTACATAATGCAAACTTCAGCAATTCCTATCTCAGTTTGTGAAGAGGCTGAGAAAATCTGCAGAGATAAAAAAAACCCAGAATATTAGCATACAACATTCTCATATTTGGATTTTGGCTTGTCAGTTGAATTATTTTTGTAATCGTCATATTCTGCCTCACACATTAGAGTTTTAAAATTAATCCTGGAAAATTTTCCTTTGAATAAATATTCGAAAAACCAAAACTACTACAAATATACAACTGAAATGTTTCTTTAAACTCTAATACACACAGACACACAAAAAAGGGTTCCTAAAGGAGCAAGAAAATGTTCCTGAAACTAATATTGCAAAATTTAGGTAGCAAATAAAAATCTTCTGCATATATAGTGAACGATTCCAACAGATAGAGTTACCTTTGAAATGGATAGTTACTTCAGTTCTGTGATCGGAGTTTCACAGCATTTGAGAAGCTTTCAAATGTAAGCTCACCTAGGAACAAGACAAAACTTCAGTTTTATAAGATACACTTGGAGGAACCCCAATATGAGAAAATCTCAGTAATGTCATAATAAGCATCCTTTCCAACAAGGGAGAAAAAAGAGAAACAAGGGGACTTACCATGCAAACAGCGAAGAGGAAAATGCGATGGAAGAGGGAAGGGCTTGAACGGGCGGTGACGGCTGCAGGATGGTCAACAACAGCAGCGGCGGCGAGCAATGAAGGTGACGGTGGCAAATAAGGGTTCCCGCGATGGCAACGAGCTACAGTAGGGTTGGGGCTGTGTGTGTCGAGTAGAATGAAGAGAGCAAGAAAAAAGAGGGAAGAAAACCGTCCCGCGTTTAATTTGCTGTTCAGAAGAAAAGGTGAACCTAAGATAGCGTTTCCGTGTAGAACCGCTATCTTTTCCTAAGTGGCACTTTTAATAGCGGTTCCACACGGAAACGCTATCTTAGGTGATACCTAAGATAGCGTTTTCTAAAGGAAACGCTATTAAAAGTCCCCCCATCACTTTTAATAGCATTTCCACACGGATATGCTATAAAAGGTGCGTTATTAAAAGTCTAATCTGTTGTAGTGTGTCCCGTCATGATTCTGATTGCGTAGTTGTGTTCGGGAGGACGATACCTTCATTGTTCTCTTCTTCTTTTCCTCAAAAACTGAAGGTAAAATCATCCTCTCCTCATTTCAAAACTCATTTCGTTATGTTTCTCGTAATATCTTTCATTTCGTTTATCGGAATTCAATTCCGTCTTCAAGTATGAACTCGTAGTAACATTCACATCATAATGTTACGCTTAGGTGAATTTTTGGAAGCTTCGAGGCCTTAGAACCATGCAGGGTAGAATCGAGGAGGTTAGGGGACATCTCATTTTGTTTCTTTTCGGACATCATACGACTCTTCGGATGGGGGAAAGAAACCATTTAACGTCGGAAACGACGCGGTTACATTTAATTCGATAATGGCGTAGGGTGACCCAGACCCTACACGAGAGCGAGTAACGGACAATGTCTATACCACATTGGGGACTACTTAGTGGTACCAATGATGATATAGAAATTGTGCGTTTATCATCGTTACGATATATATATATATATATGATTATTTTATTGCTTGGTGATTGTCTGCTTGACTGTTTGATATGGTATTGGTAATTGATATTATGAGTGTTTGAAGTATTGAGACTATGTTTATATTTAATATTATTATATTGTTGTAATGATTATTATATTTGGAAATGATATTATGGCATGGTGATATATGATGATGATTTTGAATAACATGATGATGGTTGTGATGATATGATAGTGTTATGATTGCGCTTAGAGGTCGAGTAAGTTACAAGTTATGTTGAGACATGAGGATGTATTGGGGAATGCATATGATATGTGATAGCAGTG
Source organism: Sophora flavescens (assembly GCA_030762895.1). NCBI lineage: Eukaryota > Viridiplantae > Streptophyta > Magnoliopsida > Fabales > Fabaceae > Sophora > Sophora flavescens. The sequence goes on along the minus strand of CM061062.1, from coordinate 68,886,500 downwards.
CCTAACCGAGATTATTATCGTGATATAAGGATGAGATTGATGTGATGGGATTATTTTGAGGTTATTTATGAGATTATGATAAGCGGTTAGGGCACTAGGGGGGGACCTGTAACATGGTCTGTGATATGGTGGACCTGAAACATGGTCGTGTGGGGTCTATGCCTCGGAGGGAGAATTCCCTGGGATAGGCTAACGGCGGACCGTCCCAGACATGATTTCATTTTAGTCGCAGCTATAGTTCATGCGTTGCATGAGCACCCCGAGCGGGGTTCAGAGGTGTGCACCGGATTGTGTAGCTATAGTGCCATTGCTTTACGTGGGAACCCTCCGTCCGCGAATGAGGGTGTACGCCAGAGACTCTGGGACATGTCGATTATATTGATGTGATATCCGGATATGGCCGATACCTGATGAGATTATTCATACAGCATTTGCATTGCATAATGATGGAGGGTAGATGAAAGATCCTATATGTGGATTGAGGATGATTGTGTTATATATATACCCATACTTTGGAGATGGATGTTTAGTGTGCCGTTATTTAATTAAATGTTGCTAAACCCTTTCCACGTTTGATGTTATATGGTTTCTTATCCCTGTTTTCTCTATATTGCACATGTTTTATTATATGATCGTGATGAGAAGATCCAACTGGGGAGCCAGCTATGGAGGAGCTTAATGGGACCCCTTATGGGCCAGACGTTGGAGGATGAACAGTGGATCCTCATAGTTGAGTATAGAGTCTATGGCCAGTGCATCTTGTCTCTTTTGGATGTTGTTTTTATTTTTTGTTTGATTAGCAGTTTATACATTTTGGGATCATACCGATGAGATTCCCTGTACTGTACTATATCAGGCCTTGATGTGTATATGTTATGTATGTATGTATGTATATATGTCATTTATATTTTAATTTTTAATTTTCTACTGTTTTTAATACATCCGCCTAACGATAATAATACGATTAGGTCCTAAATATTATGGTTTTCTTTAATGGAACGTCGGGGCATCTCATGCACTACTTATACACGATTGTCGGCGGTGTTAAAATTGTTCAGTGTGAAGGCGAGAAATTGGTTGAGTGATAAAAGCTTCACTGAATTGCTTGAGTTGTTAAAGAACATGCTTCTAGATGGTAACACATTGTCGGATCAAAACTATGAGGCGAATAAGGTACTTTGTCCGATAGGTATGGAGTATAAGAAGATACATGCATGCCCTAATGATTGTATATTGTATAGGGGTGTGTATGAAGGATTACACGACTGCCCCAAGCGTGGGGTATCATGGTACAAAGTGAAGGATGGTGATTCTAGTTTTGATCCCAAAGGGTCCTCCTGCGAAGGTGTTATGGTATCTTTCGATAATTACAAGGTTCCAGCAATTGTTAGCTAATGTAAATGACGTAGAGAACATTAGATGGCTTGCAGATGATAGGAAACTTGATGGAATGCTTCGCCATTCAGCTGATTTTGTGCAATGGGAGAGAATTGATAGCTTGTTTCCGGATTTCGGAAATGAGCCAAGAAACCTTAGGCTTGGACTTGCTACGGATGGAATGAATATATATGGTACCTTAAGTAGTATTCATAGTTCATGACTCGTTCTCCTCGTAATTTACAACCTACCCCCTTGGTTCTTGCATGATGCGCAAATACATGATGTTATCTATGATGATTTCAGGACCAAAACAACCTGGAAATGACTTAGATGTTTATCTAAGTTCATTGATTGAATATTTGAAAAAGTTGTGGGTGAAAGGTGTTGATGTAGTTCATGAGTTTTCTAATGAGACTTTCAAGATGGGCGCCATGTTATTTTGCACCATCACTCACTTTCCAGCATAGGTAACTTGTCCAGGTATAGTATTATGGGGCATTAGCATGCCCTATATGTGAAGAAGGCACATGCTTCACTCAACTGAAGCATGGGAGGAAGACAGTTTACCTTAGGCATCGGAGATTTCTCAATCATGATCACCCATATCGTAGATTGAAAAAAGCTTTTAACGGATGCCAGGAGAATGAACCTGCTCCGCTTGCCTTAAATGGAGAATAAGTTTATCAACAGGTGAAAGACATCAACGTTATCTTTGGAAAGACCCAAGAGAAGGCTACTGAGAAAAACATATGGAAGAAGAGGTCTATCTTCTTTGATCTTCCAAAGTAGTGCAAACTTGATGTCAGACATTGTATTGATGTGATGCATGTGGAGAAAAATGTGTGTGATAGTATAATCGGGACGCTTCTCAAAATTCAGGGCAAGACAAAGGATGGTGTGAATGGTCGTCTAGATTTGGTTGCGATGGGTATACGAAAGCAGTTAGCTCCACAGTCAAAGGATGGTAAGCGGACATATTTACCTTCAGCATGTCATACTTTGCCAAAAAATGAGAGAAGGAGATTTTGTGAGTGTCTACGGGACGTCAAAGTGCCACAGGGTTACTGTTCAAATGTCAAGAGACTTGTCTCAATGAGCAATATGAAATTAGTTGGCTTAAAGTCTCATTATTGCCACATCTTGATGCAGCAACTACTACCCGTGGATATTCGTGATTGTGCTCCTGGAAATGTTAGACATGCCATAACTAGGTTGTGCTTATTCTTCAATGCTATATGTAGCAAATTCATTGATCCTGGGAAGTTGGATGAATTGGAAAAAGTGGCTGCCATTATCTTGTGTCAATTGGAGACGTATTTTGTAATAGCCTGATTTTTAATTATGTTGTTTAACCAATTAAAATATAATTAATTATATTTTAATCTGAGAGTTAGAAAGTGATTTTAAATAAAATAAAATCATATTCATAGTCTCTCTTATGGTAGAAGGCTACGGTGAAATTTTGGGTTGAAAATTCAGACGGAGCCCGGTCTGCGTTTTTAACTGCCAATATAATTTTATACTGACAGAAAACCCTAATTTGACCCGAAAACTGAAATTTGTAGATTTTTTATATTTTGTCCATGAGGAAGGCTACTTTCCAAATTTCTAATCAGAAATAAAATATTATGTTTATTAGGACGAATTTTGGTAAAAGTTCAGACGGAAAACAGTCGGTGTTTTCACTGACAGTAAGATTTTAATGATCAGAAAACCTAATTTTGACTCGTGAATGAAATGTTTTATATTTAAATCATATTTCTAATGAGTTTGGTTGTTTTGAAAATTTTCAACCGAAAACGAAATATTACGCTTTTACGCAGGCGTAAAACCATAATCGGGAAACCGACGGAGTCGAACACGGAACTGCAGAGACCCGTCAAGAGATTGGGACAACGAGTCATAAATGATGACTCATGGAGGATGAGTCATTAAGCATTTATGAGCATTAAATGCTAGTAATCATGACTTTTAGGTGAAAAGACCAAAATACCCCCAAGCTTTCGCGGGTATTAACCAAACACATCTACGCACTCTTAACCACTCCTTTTACATGGTTGTAAACCTCCCACAACTCTTAAATTTCGTGCATCCACCTCCAATAAACCATACCTATTTCATTTTGCTTTCGTTTCATTATTTTCCTCTCAAAAATCGAAATTGGGTAAACGACGGAGCTGCGTACGAAATTTCCGGGAACCGCTAACGGATAGGATCGGTGACTCATTGGTGAGTCACTATATGTGGTCTAAAATCAGCCACACCTCCATTAAATGTGAGCCACATATTATCAACCATGGTTAGCCAAAATAACCTTAGTTAAGTTAATTATAACCTTAGTTAAGTTAATTATTAACTATGGTTAAGCTTATATTAATTAAATAATCACAAAAGCTATTAATCCAACATCTAAACAAGGCCTAAGATATAGCCTATGTATACCACAAAACCGCATCCCCTTCACTCACACCTTCATTCTCTTCATCTTCCTCACCAACTAAGTTACAAAACTCATAAGAACACCGAATCCCCATCGAAAATATGACCCTCTTCCTTTCTGAAACTCGGAAAACTCTTAACATAAAAATTGTTCCTATTTCTATCTTCTTTCCAACAAGATAAAGATCATAAAAAACGGATAAGTGGATTGGGAGAAAGCCTCAAAATACCGAAACTTCCCAGAATTCTCAGCAACCCACGAAACAGCAGAAAGAAGGCCCTTTTAACCCATGTTATGATCCGAAACAAATGAAACCTTAAACACCAAAGCTGTTCCATTTCTTCTTATATTTCTAACAAGCCAAAGTTCGTGATTTTTGGATGAGTATCATGTGAGATACACTCACAATACCATCACACCCTCAAGCTGTCCAGTTTCCAACTTAGTGAAGGTTGATCATTTTCTTCATTTCTTCAATCTTCAATAGGTAAAAGCTCATCTCCTTGATCATCCAAGCTTTCATCTTCATGTATTTCTCATGTTTATGCCATGAATCATATTTTTCCATTTCTAGATCTAAAACTTTGAAAATTCGTAGAAAATCATAGAAAAATCCTTTTAATGTGAAACCAATTGCTATGATCTTTTTGTCTTCTACTTTCATTATCCAAGAGCATATAATCAAAAACATTTTCCTTCCCTATTTTCTTTAACTGGCCGAATCTCACCCAAAGGAGGGTTTGATGATTTTGTTTTCATTTTTGAAATCTAATGCTTGATTTGAGCTCTCTAGTACCTATATGATCTAAATCCAAGAGCTTCAATCCAACTAAATTTCCTAGTCTATTTTCCTAATATGGGCTGAAACCCTAACCTTTGGTGTTAGAGGATTTTGTTTCAATTCTTTTAGTTATGATCATTGGTTTTATCATTATAAATGCTTAAGGATCATTGATCTAAGAGTTTGTGAAGTTTTGAAATCCCTAGCCTTATTTTGGGTTGTCATAGCCGAACCTAGCCTTTTGTGGTTAAGGATGAATTTTGTTTGATTAATTCATTCTTATGGTTGGTTGAAGGTTGATTTAATAACCGTAGTGTCGTGACGAGGAGCTGAAAGTTCGTGTTTCCGGAGATAAGCTCAGATGGGGAAAAGAACCAATCTACCATCGGAATCGATAAGTAGTATATTCTATAATAATTGTGTAGGGCGACCTAAACCCTACTAGTAGTCGAGTAATCGACAATACCAAAATCACATTGGAAACCTTTTCTATAAAACCAATGGTGATTCGGGGATTGTAGGTTTATCGACGTTAGGATGGTTTTATCTTATCTGAGGTTGATTGAATTTATTATTATTGAATTGCTTATGTGATATTTTGTGGTATTTGAATATTTCCTGATATTGTGTGATGCATGATCTGCCTGATTTTTAATATTATGCTTAGTTGATTTTAAGCAAGGATATATGTTGTTCGGGAGATGATTGTTTGGGTGAGAGAATGAATTGACTTAGAAGTGCCTAGTTTAATTAAGTTATCTAATGGATGAGATGTAACATAGAATGCGAATTGGGGTTATGATGGGAGCTTGAGGTACTAGATTCTTATTGATGCGAGATAGTGAGATTCATATAGAGGCTTTGATGCAGATACTTTTTCAGTCCATGATGTGTTGATCTGATTTATCCTATCAAAAGATAGAAGTGCACTATATCGAGTTCTAACTTATCAAAATATAGAAGAGCACTAAACTGAATCCTATCCTATCAAAAGATAGAAGAGCACTATATCGGATCCTATCTTATGAAAAGATAGAAGTGCACTATGTCGAGTCTTATCCTATCAAAAGATAGAAGTGTAGTACACTGAGTTCTTTGCATCGGACTACCATGGACTACTGATGAGTGTGAAAGGAATAGAGACAGTTATGTTAGCATAAGGATTTATATGGCATGAGTTGAGGGTAGAGGACAATATTATAATTTGAGGATGATTGCTAATTATGGGTGTTGATTGTCTGTGACATTTATACTATGACTCTTTTCCTCTTTTTGATGATAGAAATGTTTTTTATCCCCTGTATCTTTTTGTATGTTTTACTTTATCTTTTATGGGATCGTACTTGACGACCCTGTGGCTGAGCTAAATGAAGAGGGGTTGGATGGAACTCCCTATGAACCGGAAGCCGGAGGTTGAGTCGTGACCCATGGTGATTAGGGTCTAGTTAGTCTATGGCCAGTGAGTCTCGTGAGACGTTTTTATATTTTCCGCTAAGTTTAATATTTTGTTTAGGTATTCCTGTGAGGGATCCTACTGAGAGAATACCCTCAATAGTAGTTTGAAATATGTGTAAAAGATTTATGTGTGTATTTATAACTATGGTGTGATGTCTAAGTTATATGTTTACTAACTTAAGTTTTAATTTTTACGTATTTTCAAGTTAAGTACGTGATTAAGAAATTAAATAATGAGGTTTAAATCTAATAAAACACCAAGGCACAGCGGGGGTGTCTCATATTTTCCTCCTTCAGTTTTTGACATAATGGTTTAATTAATTGTTCATCTAGTGAGGGAGATTAGATTGTGTGGCCCTATTTATTTAAGGTGGATGTACCTAGTTGAGCGATACATGAAGATCTTGAAAGGGTATGTGAAGAATCCACAACGTCCAGAAGCATCTATTGTTTAAAGGTACGTTGCAGAAGAAGCTATTGAGTTTTGTTCATACTACCTTTCTGAAACGAACCTAATGGTTTCCTAAGTCTCGTCATGAGGGAAAATGTGAAGGTAAGGGTACACGAGGTGAAACTGTTATGGGCAAGGGTCTGGTGGAAGTGCTTCAAGTACATTTGTATTTATTGAATAACACTGATGAAGTTCAACCTTACTTATGTGAGCACCAAAGGAAAGTCAAGGAAGAAAACCCTGGAATGAACGAAAAGTGGTTGTTGAACAAACATAACAAGACCTTCTTACAATTGTTTAAAGAAGAAATTCTAAAGGATGGTAGTACTGCTTCTGATACATTAAAATGGCTAGCATGTGGGCCTAACTTTAATGTCATATGTTGGAGCGGTTACGACATCAATAAGTTTTCCTTTTATTCAATGTCCCAGGATGACAAGAGTACCATGCAAAATAGTGAGGCTATGATCGTGACTGATTCCATGCATTTCTTTAGTTCAAAAGATACAAACCCCATTATAGCACCCAACTCTTACTTTGGAGTCATTGAATAAATTTGGGAGGTCGTTTACACCAAATTTACAGTGGCAGTTTTCAAATGTAAGTGGATTGACAGTAAAAATGGTGTACGAACCGATGAATTAGGATTTGCATTGGTAGACCTTAACAAGGTTGGTCATACGGAAGAGCCTTCCATCATGGCTTCTCAAGTAAAACAAGTGTTTTATATCAATGATCCTTCTAACAAAAGGTGGTCAGTGGTTCTCCAAGGAAAAAGCATGCATAATGGTAGTGTTGAAAATCAAGATTCAACTCTTGATATACTGATAAGCCTCTGGCTCGTCTAGTTTTATAACTAGTAAGACCATGGTTTTTGTACTAATTATTTGAGTTTAATCTCGTTTTCGCCCAAATTTGGATTTAATTGTCCTCAAGAAATATTTTGAGTCTCTTAAGTAGTTTTAGGATATTTTAGTTAATTTTGAGTCAAATAAAGCATTTACTGCTATTTCATATTTTCAGGTTAATAAGAAGAGCAAAAAGGGGAGGACACTTAAAGCAGAAGCCATCACGCCCAGGCCGTGACACTGGTCACGGGCGTGATGAGAAGACCCTGAAGACCAGAAAGCATCACGGCCCAGCCGTGATAACCATCACGGGCGTGATGAGAATACCCTAAAGATTAGAGAGCATCACGGCCTAGCCGTGATGGAGGTCACGACCGTGACAGATCAGCACCCATGGACAGAATTGATCACGGCCTGGCCGTGATGGGCATCACGACCATGACAAACTAGAATTTGAATGTGCGCCCTTGGCAGAACACGTCACGACCTGTCCGTGATGGCCATCACGGCCGTGACGCGCACCTGATCTATAAAAAGGCACCAGGGCAGACGCAAAAGACACACAATTTTCACTATTTACGAATTATTCCAAGGGTTTTTATTATGTTTGTGATGGAGAACTAATCACCAGGAATTAGTCTGCTGTAATCGATTTCCGTCGACACTTGAGGTTCCATAATTCCCAATCAAATTGCTTATCCCTTTCAATATTATGCTATATGCCTTGTTTGCTTAATTCAAGTTATATAGAACAAGTATTGATTAATTTCGATGATTCAATGTTCCTTTACCTTGATCGCGTTTGCTTAATCCACGCGTGTTTGATCGTGTTTGCTTAATTCACGATAACTTTAATCTGTTTGCTTAATTCGGAAATTAGGAACATATATCTCGTAGTGTCAATTGCGCTTGTTTAATTGCTACTACAATCGAAAAGGGATTAGAAATTTCTTAGGGCATGGGAATTATTTGAATCAATGATAGTTGGGAAACCAAAACAGTAGATTAATCGTTCTAGCTTATTTATAATCACTTAATTGCACTGTTTTCTTAATCAAATCTTAAACCTACCCCCCCCCCCCCAAAATAAAAAATTTGTAGGCTAATAATAATCCAAGAGTCCTTGAGATACGATACTCGAGTTGTCGTTCCCTAACTACATTTTTTCTTCCAATTACTCGTTTTTGACCCGTGTGCGACAGCGGATCAAATTTCCACCGTTGCCGAGGACTCTTGTTGTTATTAACAGATTTGTTGATGCATTGCTGAATTAGTTCTGGCTACTAGGTTTGGTTGTTCTGACCTGTTTGATTTTGATCCTGAAATTGAGAGAACCTTGCACACACGTCGTAGAGCAATTCAGGCTAGCACTAGTTCACCAACCAATAGTGATAACATGGCTGATCAAAGAACACTAAGACAGCTTGCTGCTCCTGATGTTAATTACAATGGTTTGTGTATTGAACATGTTGATGTCGTTGCTCCTTTTGAATTGAAATCTGGTTTAATACACTTGTTTGCAAGGTTTAGTGGTCTTGCAGGTGAGGATCTGCATAAGCATCTGAAAGAATTCCAGGTTGTTTTCTCTACACCTTTGAGACCTGAAGGAATAACAGAAGACCATATCAAGCTGAGAGCCTTCCCATTCTCACTTCAAGGTGCTGCGAAGGATTGGTTGTATTATCTTGAGCCGAATTCCATTTCAACCTGGAATGATTTGAAGAAAGTCTTCCTAGAGAGATACTTCCCTGCCTCCATAGCTGCATCAATCAGAAAAGAGATATGTGGTATTAGACAAGGCAATGAATCATTGGCCGAGTACTGGGAGAGACTTAAGAAGTTGGTGTCCAGTTGTCCTCAGCACCAGATTTTCGAGCAACTGCTCATTCAGTACTTTTATGAGGGATTGCTACCAATGGATAGAAACATTTTAGATGCTGCTAGCGGGGGAGCACTTGTTGTTAAGACTCCAGCTGCCGCCAAGTCATTGATTGAGAACATGTCACTCAACTCCCAACAGTTCACAACCAGAAACAATTCTGTCGAAACAAGGGGTGTGAATGAGATCCATGTTTCTTCTTCCAACAAAGCCCTTGAATCCAGACTTGATGAGATTACTTCTTTAGTGAAACAGTTGGCAGTGGATAAAGCTCAAACAACAAGGTTGTGTGGTATTTGTACTTCTCATGAACACCTGACTGATACATGTCCCTTTCTGAAAGATGAGTCGGTCACTGAGTTGCCTCAAGCATATGCAGCCAATCTTTACAATCAAGGAAACAATCAGAACAGGTACAGCATTCTTGACCTTTCCACTAATAAGTACCACCCCAGCTGGAGAAACCATCCAAACCTTCGGTATGGAAACTCATCCACACAACAACAACAACTGATGTTACCGCTGACACCACCACAGAACTCTCCCCAAGTGACCACCTCTGCACCTTCCGGACCTTCACTAGAGGACCTTGTCAAGAAAATGGCTGCAAACAATCTCCAGTTTCAGCAACGAACGGATTCTAGTATTCATACTTTGCAGACACAGATTGGACAGCTTGCCACTTCGATGAATGCCATGCAGCAAGCTCAAGGATCGAACCTGTTGAGAATTTGCGTATAAAAAAAAATAACGCAGCGGAAAAATTCCCATCGAAGGATCCTTGCGAATGGTCACGATTCATGGTTAGAAGATTTACCTCTTGAAGCGATGACAGTTGATTAAAATCGTCTATCACGAACACCGCACGAACGATGTCTCTAAGGTATCCACACGAGCAGATTCCGTGAACGTCCAACGTCACGAACCCGAAGCGTCTCTGTCTCACAGTGCTAGCTTCGAAAACCGAGACCTGCTGCTCACTATCACTCTCTATGTGCGGCTAGGGTAAAACAAAACCGTGTAGGCACAATAGCTTAAGTGGTCTACTTATAGCAGCACCTCCTTAATTGAGTTAGTGAGCAGCGTTTGACCTAAGCCCCATGTACTATGCACTAGGCCCAATAGAAAAGTCCAACTCTCCTTTTAATGCTTCTTTTAATCCGCTCTTATGTGTGTGACCCTATAGGTTCCCAAAACGTTAGTAGTAATATTAAGTCCCATTTAATATTACAAACAGTGAACGATATCTAGCAATACATCACTGCTACCTAAGTAGTGAGAAAGTCAGTGATTTGACAAAACCTTTGTGACAAATATTCATGTGCATTATTATCCCTTTGTCCATATATCTATATTGAACACAAGGCATAGAATGTGTCACCCTTGTATGGTTCAATATCATGTTCCCTGATACCCGAGTAGACTTAACAACAAATGAGGTCAATATCTCATATTGACTCATTTCAAACGACGCCATGCATTTTACAGTCTCACTCTATCAGGGGGCCCACAGATATTACTCCTGTTATGTAGGAGGGACAAATTCCATCTAGGTCACTCACATCCCTCTGCATGGCTCGTGGTATGCCCAATGACCGTCTTTATAATCATACTATTACAGATGACGTTTGACGATATTAAAGCACACGACTCCTCATGTAGGGATCGTAGCGATTTCAGGTCGAAGGATTGCATACACCATTGTCTCTATGAGAACTACTTATGACACTCACACAATGCTCCATGTAGTGTTCTCATGGTGGGTCAATCCAGTACATCATTACTCTAATGTGTACCTATGTGGCAACTCGATATCTCATATCCATGACCCGTGAGATATGGTCATCAGTCTGCACACATAATACTCTCAATGTATTATTATTGTCCTTATTAATAAAATACTTGACTACGGATATTTAAGAATAGGATTTCAATGTTCAATAGTGTCTCACGATCAAGTCATATACTTGATATTCTATTAAACTGAAATTTCTATTTTAAGGACTTTATTATGTTTAAACAAGTAACACAATAAACTGGAATGCCTCATATCATATATATATATATATATATATATATATATATATATATATATATATAATATATATATATATAATAGCAAGATACAAATGTAAGTCTAAGAAATACACTGGCCTCTAGGGCTTACACCAACAATCTCCCACTAGCATTAGAGCCAATCAGGCATAAATCTAATGCCCATCGATCTAGTGTGACCTTCATGCTTCTGTTGAGCAAGAGGTTTCGTAAGTGGGTCAGCAACGTTATCAAGTGTTGGTACTCTGCATATTTTCACATCTCCTCTATCGATAATCTCTCGAATGAGATGGAAGCGCCTAAGTATATGTTTGGATCGCTGATGAGATCTAGGTTCCTTTGCTTGTGCAATGGCCCCATTGTTATCACAATAGAGATCAATGGGGTCCACAAAACTAGGAACTGTACCAAGCTCAGTAATGAACTTCCTGATCCAAACAGCCTCCTTTGCTGCATTGGAGGCGGCAATATACTCAGCCTCTGTAGTAGAATCGGCGACTGTCTCCTGCTTTTAACTCTTCCTGCTCACCGCCCCGCCATTCAGGCAGAACACATAACCAGATTGCGATCTGGAATCATCCTTATCAGCCTGGAAGCTAGCATCGGTGTAACCTGTTACAGCAAGCTCTTCCTCGCCTCCATATACCAAGAACGAATCCTTAGTTCTTCTCAAGTACTTAAGGATGTTCTTGATAGCAGACAAGTGACTTTCATCGGGATCAGATTGGAACCTGCTCGTTATGATTAAAGCATACGATACATCTGGTCGAGTACATAACATGGCATACATGATAGATCCAATTGTGGATGCATATGGAATCTTACTCATGCGATCCCTTTCTTCTTGAGTGGAAGGGGATTGTGCCTTTGATAGGCATATACCATGTGACATAGGCAAGAGTCCCTTCTTGGATTCATTCATGTTAAACCGTCTCAACACTTTGTCTATATATGTACTCTGACTTAGGCCAAGCAATTTCAGCGATCTATCCCAATACATCGGTAGCTTCACCCAAATCTTTCGTAGAGAAGCAATTCCCTAACCATGTCTTTACATTTTGTAGTGTAGGGATGTCATTTCCAATGAGTAATATGTCATCTACATATAACACTAGAAAAACAAAAATGCTCCCACTAACCTTCTTGTAGACACAAGGTTCATCTTCATTTTTGATGAATTAAATCTTGTCTTACAAAGATCATCAAAACGAAGGTTCCAACTTCTGGAAGCTTGCTTCAATCCATAGATTGATCGCTGCAATTTACATACCTTTCCGGCATCCTCTGAAATGTCAAAGCCTTCAGGTTGTGTCATGTACACATCCTCAAGAAGATTTCCATTAAGGAAAGCAGTTTTGACATCCATCTGCCATATCTCATAATCATGGTATGCAGCGATAGCAAGTAAGATCCGGACGGATTTAAGCATCGCAACAGGTGAAAAGGTCTCATCATAGTCGACACCATGAATTTGCTTGAAACCCTTAGCCACCAATCGCGTCTTAAAGGTATGTACTTTACCATCCGTGTCAGTTTTCTTTTTGAAAACCCACTTGAACCCTATGGGTTTTACCCCTTCAGGTGGCTCTACCAAGGTCCTTACCTGGTTGGTGTACATGGAATCCATCTCAGATTTCATGGCCTTAAGCCACTTCTCATATTTTGGGCCAGTGATAGCCTCCTGGTAAGTCACAGGCTCATCTTGATCCATGAGCAATACATCACCTTGTGGAGTCATGAGAAATCGATATCTCTCAGGCTGGTGACGTATCCTGTTAGACCTACGCTGGTCTTGTGCTACTGAAGCAGGTTGTTCCTCCACAGCATTTTGTGAAGGTCGCTCCTATTATACCAATGGTAGGTCACTACTCTGTGATTCTTGAATTTCTTCAAGTTCTATCTTCCTCCCACTGGTTCCTATGGAGATAAACTCCTTCTCTAGGAATACACCAGTCCGTGCGACAAACACTTTGCCTTCGGAAGGATTATAGAAATAGTATCCCTTGGTTTCTTTGGGATACCCCACAAAGAAGCATTTATCAGATTTGGGATCAAGCTTATTAGAAACTTGACGTTTTACGTATGCTTCACAACCCTAAATCTTCATAAAAGACATGCTGGGTCGTCTACCAGTCCATATCTCATATGGTGTCTTTTTTACCGTTTTGGATGGAACACGGTTAAGTGTAAAAGCTGCTGTTAATAGAGCATGTCCCCAAAAAGAGATTGGAAGGTTTGCATGACTCATCATATACCGAACCATGTCCAACAAGGTTCGGTTTCTCCTCTCAAACACCATTCCATTGTGGTGTTCCAGGTGGAGTCAGTTGAGATAAAATTCCACACTCTCTCAGATGATCATCAAACTCTAGGGTCAAATATTCACCACCTCGATCTGATCGAAGAGTTTTAATATTTTTACCAAGTTGGTTTTGTACCTCATTTTTGAATTCCTTGAACTTTTCAAAGGATTCCGATTTATGTTTCATAAGATACACAAATCCATATCTACTGAAATCATCAGTAAATGTGATGAAGTACTGAAAACCACCTCTAGCTAATGTGTTTAGGGGTCCGCATACCTCGCTATGTATAAGACCCAAAAGATCGTTAGCTCTTTCACCTTTTCTGGTGAATGGAGCTTTAGTCATCTTTCCCAATAAACAAGACTCACATATCTCATATGATTCATAATCAAATGAGTCCAAGAGTCCATCTTTATGGAGCTTCGAAATGCACTTCTCATTTATATGGCCCAAATGACAATGCCAAAGATAAGACGGGTTAAACTCATTTGGTTTGAACCTCTTAGTATTTATGTTATAGATGGGCATTTCAAGATCAAGGACATAAAGCCCATTACTCATGTGTGCACTAGCATAGAAAATATCATCCAAATAAATAGAACAACTTTTGTTCTTTATTATAAAAGAAAAACCAATCTTGTCCAAACAAGAAACGGAAATGATATTCCTGCTAATTGCAGGCACAAAATAACAGTTCTCTAACTGAATAGTAAGCCCGGTGGGCAAAGTCAATACATAAGTCCCTACAGCTAAAGCAGCAACCTTTGCTCCATTTCCAACTCATAGGTCGACTTCGCCCTTTGCCAATGGTCTACTCCTGTTTAGATCCTGCACATTTGTACAAATGTGAGAACCACATCCAGTATCTAATACCCATGATGCAGAAGTAGATAAATTGACTTCTATAACAAACACACCTGAAGTGAAAGTCTCACTTCCCTTCTTCTTTTTGCTTTCTTCCAGGTATTTTGGGCAGTTCCTCTTCCAATGTCCGGTCCGACCACAGTGGAAGCAATTGCCTTCCTTAGCCACACCACCCACAGGCTTCAAGCCAGAAGTACTGGGCTTGAACTTGTTGATGGCCTTGCCCTTGCCCTTTTGTTTGTACGTAGGCTTCTTGGGCTGCTTCTTGCTTTTTCCAGCCCGGACCATCAAAATGGCCTTCCCCTTTCCTTTGTTAATATTTTGTTCAGCAGTTCTTAACATGCTCAACAATTCTGGCAAAGGTTTGTCAAGATCATTCATATTATAGTTCATGACAAACTGACTATAGCTCTCAGGCAACGATTGCAGAACTAAGTCGGTGGCCAACTCTTGGCCTAAAGGAAATCCCAGTCTCTCGAGATTCTCAATGTACCCGATCATCCGGAGTACATGAGGACTCACAGGGCTTCCTTCTGCCAATTTACAATGGAAAAGGGCTCTGGAAACTTCGAACCGCTCATGCCTTGCTTGCTCTTGGTAGAGCAGCTTGAGGTGCACGATCATATCGTACGCCTCCATGGTCTCATGTTGCTTTTGCATCTCAGAGGTCATGGTAGCAAGCATAAGACAACCGACGTCTAAGGCGTCATCCTGATGCTTCTTATAAGCATCCTTGTCAGCCCTAGGAGCATTTGCAGCCGGTGGCTCCTCAGGAATAGGCTCCTCAAGAACATACAGCCTTTTCTCATGTTTGAGGACAATCCTCAAGTTTCTGTACCAGTCCAGAAAATTTGTTCCGGATAGTTTATCCTTCTCAAGGACGGATCGCAATGACAGGTTACTTGATGTGTTTGATGCCATGGTAATCTACAGAAATAAATATGCAAAATATAAGTATCATGCCATGAAGTTATTTAATAAGGTCTTTAATTAAATACGCCTCCCACTATTTTACTCAAAACAATGACCCTCATCATTGATTCGGAAAATCCCGTTGGAAGATTTTCTAGTGGGCCAAGATCCATATTACACCTAGCTTTAAGTCAGCTTTGGCTGATCACTCAAAATTCGGTTATATAGGTAGGAAACACCTTCCGATTGCATCTCATGCAACTCTTGGACAGTTGGGTGAATAACTCTTATTCTAATCCATCACATGGACTAAAGCCCAACTTATAAGCCTCTAAGCCTTTCAATCCTATTGAAGTTGGCTTAGTTAAGTCAGACCCAATGGATAGCAGTTAAACATTACATTTGTCCCATCGCGTCTTACTAGTATAGATAAAGGTACCCCGCTTTGGCGGACCCACACTTAATCGATCATAGTCTTGACGAGTGCCATGCATTGGAAGGCCTTTAAATGTGACTTAATATTTCCTTTTGAGGGATTTGATTAAAATTTGATCTCATCATTTGTTAAACTCTTTAACTTACTATTTACATACATGCATCTCATACATATATTAGTTAAACTCCTTTTAACATACTATATACATACACGTATCTCATACATATATAAGGCAAATAAATGTGATATGGTTAAGGCCCCTAATGCATTGACTCTCCCAAGCCAATGAGAGAATCTAAACTGAAACCTAGGAGCGTCCAAGCTTCTCCAAGCATGATCTCCCACGGGATAACGTCTTCTTGTCTCCATCAATACATTACATAAACAGAAACCTCATTTTACATATGAGGGGAGTGAGATGGGAAAAGAATATACATATGGAATATAAGAGAAAGGCACGGCACGCAGGCCGTATTTCAAAATAAACCAAAAGACTAAGGCCATAACCATCCACCATGCATCACAACGCAAATAATAACAAACAATAATAATACCTCTTTTATTATTATTAATATTATTATTAAGTGATACAAAAGATTTCAAAAATTTGAATTTCGAAATAACACACTACGCAGAGGGCTTTGAATTTCTCTCCGAAGTGTGCCTTGCTTCCTTGGCGGCTAGGGCTTCAACCTCTCAACCCTAAAACCGCAAGGCCCATGAACACTTCACTTTGCAAGGAATGGCGGCTAGGGTATCAACCCTTGGAACCTCAGTCGCAAGAACATGAACTCTTCATGTCTGAAACCCCTTAACGCCGCCAACAGAGAACTGAAACCGATAATGTTTAACATCAACACTTGACGCCATCACAGAACATAATAAGGATTCCAGAACCAATGTACATATCGCATATATACATAAACATGCAATAGACGCATATATCATATACATACGAAAATTACAGAAACAAGGTTTCGCAAAACGGATGCAAATGATTTTCAGAAAACAATTTTCAGAAAAACGATTCACATTATAAACATGTTATCATACATAACAGGTAAACCACGTAACAGAATCAAGGTTTCACAAGCGGCTCTGATACCACTGTTGGGAATTTGCGTATAAAAAAAAATAACGCAGCGGAAAAATTCCCATCGAAGGATCCTTGCGAATTGTCACGATTCATGGTTAGAAGATTTACCTCTTGAAGTGATGACAGTTGATTAAAATCGTCTATCACGAACATCGCACGAACGATGTCTCTAAGGTATCCACACGAGCAGATTCCGTGAACGTCCAACGTCACGAACCCGAAGCGTCTCTGTCTCACAGTGCTAGCTTCGAAAACCGAGACCTGCTGCTCACTATCACTCTCTATGTGCGGCTAGGGTAAAACAAAACCGTGTAGGCACAATAGCTTAAGTGGTCTACTTATAGCAGCACCTCATTAATTGAGTTAGTGAGCAGTGTTTGACCAAACCCCCATGTACTATGCGCTAGGCCCAATAGAAAAGTCCAACTCTCCTTTTAATGCTTCTTTTAATCCGCTCTTATGTGTGTGACCCTATAGGTTCCCAAAACGTTAGTAGTAATATTAAATCCCATTTAATATTACAAACAGTGAGCGATATCTAGCAATACATCACTGCTATCTAAGTAGTGAGAAAGTCAGTGATTTGACGAAACCTTTCTGTGACAAATATTCATGTGCATTATTATCCCTTTGTCCATATATCTATATTGAACACAAGACATAGAATGTGTCACCCTTGTATGGTTCAATATCATGTTCCCTGATACCCGAGTAGACTTAACAACAAATGAGGTCAATATCTCATATTGACTCATTTCAGCACGGCCATGCATTTTACAGTCTCACTCTCTATCGGGGGGCCTGAGATATTACTCATGTTATGTAGGAGGGACAAATTCCATCTAGGTCACTCACATCCCTCTGCATGGCTCGTGGTATGCCCAATGACCGTCTTTATAATCATCCTATTACAGATGACGTTTGACGATATTAAAGCACACGACTCCTCATGTAGGGATCGTAGCGATTTCAGGTCGAAGGATTGCATACACCATTGTCACTATGAGAACTACTTATGACACTCACACAACGCTCCATGTAGTGTTATCATGGTGGGTCAATCCAGTACATCATTACTCTAATGTGTACCTATGTGGCAACTCGATATCTCATATCCATGACCCGTGAGATATGGTCATCAGTCTGCACACATAATAGTCTCAATGTATTATTATTGTCCTTATTAATAAAATACTTGACTACGGATATTTAAGAATAGGATTTCATTGTTCAATAGTGTCTCACGATCAAGTCATATACTTGATATTCTATTAAACTGAAATTTCTATTCTAAGGACTTTATTATGTTTAAACAAGTAACACAATAAACTGTAATGCCTCATATGATATATATATATATATATATATATATATATATATATATATATATATATATATATATATATATATATATATATATATATATAATAGCAAGATACAAATGTAAGTCTAAGAAATACAATGACCTCTAGGGGTTACACCAATAGAGCCAACTCAACTACCTGCACAAACAGTAGTGAATCCTAATGTCCCTAATCCAAATGTGAGTGCAATTTCTTTGAGATCCGGGAAGGTTGCAGAACCAGCCCCTGAAAAAAATAAAAAAATTGTTGAGGTAACACCTGAACCTTCTGTTGTTGTTGAGGCTGAAAAAGAGTATGTGCCACCAATTCCCTTCCCGCAAAGAGTACTAAAAAATAAAAAGATTGATGAGGAAGACAAAGAGAGAGAGATTCTGGATGTATTCAGAAAAGTGGTGGTAAACATTCCGCTTCTTGATGTGATTAAGCAGGTTCCTAAATACGCGAAGTTTCTGAAGGATTTGTGCACACACAAGAGGAGGTTGAAGGGAAATGAGAGAGTCAATTTGGGACGAAATGTTTCAGCCCTCATTCAACCTAAACCTGCACCTGAAAAGGTTACCGTTTCAACCTTCAATCAAGCAATGCCATAGAAATGCAAGGATCCGGGAACTTTTGCTATTCCATGTACCATTGGGGATAGTAAATTCGACAATTGCATGTTGGATTTAGGAGCTTCTATTAATGTTATGCCTACTTCTGTTTTTAACAGTCTTGATCTTGGTCTTTTGCAACATACAGGTCTTACTATTCAGTTGGCAAACAGGACCAATGCTCGCCCCATTGGAGTAGTAGAAGATGTGCTTGTTCAAGTTAATGACTTAATTTTCCCTGCTGATTTTTACATTCTGGACATGGTAGGAGAAATGAATTCAAGCAGATCACCAATCATTCTGGGCAGGCCGTTCATGAAAATGGCGAAAACAAAGATTGATGTTGACGATGGAACCATGTCCATGGAATTTGGTGACATTGTTGCGAAATTCAACATTTTCGATGCTATGAAGCATCCCTTGGAAGAGCATTTTGTTTTTCAAATAGAGTTGCTTTCTGAAATTGTTGATGACACTTATTATGATTTGGTTGCAGCTGCTGAATTTCCATCTTTTTCTGGTTTTGATGATGTTTACTCATGTGCTGATTGTACTAACACTGACCTTTGTGCTGTTTGTGCTGAGATTGATGCTGCCTTGCAGGGTGACAGTGAAAATGAAGCTGTTTATTCAGCTGAAGTTCTTGACAGCATGGCTGCCCCAAACATACCATCTATTGAGCAGCCACCCTCCTTAGAGCTTAAGCCACTTCTTGAAAATCTGAAATATGCTTATTTAGAGAGGAATGAAAAACTTCCGGTTATAATTTCCTCTAACCTTGATTTTGACCAAGAAAATAAGCTCTTGCAGGTTTTGAAGAAGCATAAGAAGGCGATTGGGTGGACCTTGGCCGACATACCAGGTATTAGCCCATCCAGGTGTATGCACAGGATTCTGTTGGAGGATGGGGCTATAACAGTTAGGCAGCCACAAAGGCGGATTAACCCCTTAATTCTTGATGTTGTGAAGAAGGAGGTAACAAAACTCTTGCATGCAGGTATCATATATCCTATCTCTGACAGTAATTGGGTGAGTTCAATGCAAGTTGTACCTAAGAAATCTGGACTCACAGTGGTAAAAAATGAAAACAATGAACTTGTTCCCACTAGAGTCCAGAATAGCTGGAGAGTTTGTATTGATTATAGGAGATTGAACCAGGCTACTAGAAAGGATCACTTCCATTTGCCGTTCATCGATCAGATGCTTGAATGGCTAGCTGGTAAATCACAATATTGTTTTCTTGATGATTTTTCAGGTTACTTTCAGATCCACATTGCACCAGAGGATCAAGAAAAGACAACTTTTACGTGCCCTTTCGGCACTTTTGCTTACAGGAGGATGCCATTTGGTCTTTGCAATTCTCCTGGCACATTTCAGAGATGCATGATTAGTATTTTTACTGAATATATTGAGAATTGCATGGAAGTGTTTATGGATGATTTTACTATTTATGGCTCTTCATTTGATGCATGCTTGAATAGTTTGAATCTGGTTTTTGAGAGATGCATTGAAACTGACCTTGTTTTGAATTATGAAAAATGCCATTTTATGGTTGAACAGGGATTTGTTTTGGGGCATATCATTTCTAAAAAAGGTATTTCAGTAGATCCTGCTAAGATTGAGGTGATTTCTACACTGCCTTACCCATCTTGCGTTCGCGAGATTCGCTCTTTTCTTGGTCATGCAGGTTTTTACAGGCGCTTCATAAAGGATTTTAGCAAGATAGCTCTTCCTCTGTCAAACTTGTTGAAGAATGATGTCATTTTCAACTTTGATGACAACTGCAAAAAGGCGTTTGATTTCTTGAAGAAAGCATTGACCTCCACTCCCATCATCCAGCCTCCTGACTGGACCGTACCTTTTGAGATTATGTGTGATGCCTCTAACTATATGCCGTGGGGGCGGTCCTTGCACAAAGGGTGGGCAAGGCTGCCCATGTAATTTATTATGCTTCTAGAACTTTAGATTCTGCACAGGCTAATTACACTACCACTGAAAAGGAACTTCTAGCTATTGTTTTTGCTCTTGATAAATTCAGATCATATTTGCTAGGTTCCAAGGTTGTTGTTTTCACTGACCATGCAGCTTTAAAGTACTTGTTGAAGAAACCAGAAGCAAAACCGAGATTGATTCGGTGGATGTTGTTGCTCCAAGAGTTTAGTGTGGAGATTAAAGATAAAAGTGGAGCTGAGAATTTAGTGGCTGATCACTTGAGCAGAATAGAGAGGGATGAAGATCCTTCTCCCATTCAGGATGACTTTCCTGATGAGCAGCTTTTACAGTTATGTGGGGTAACTCCTTGGTTTGCTGATATTGTTAATTATCTTGTTGCTGGTGTTTTTCCGACAGGTGCAACTAGGTCACAAATTCACAAACTCAAGAGTGATGCCAAATATTATGTTTGGGATGATCCATATCTTTGGAAATTTGGTAGTGATCAGATGATTAGGAGATGTGTCCCCGACTATGAGATTGAATCTATTTTGCATTTTTCTCATGCTTCTCAAGTAGGGGGACATTTTGGGCCACAAAGGACTGCAAGAAAATCCTAGATTCAGGTTTTTATTGGCCCACTTTTTTTAAAGATGCTTATGAGATTTACCGCACTTGTAAAGAGTGTCAGATAGCAGGAACAGCCATCACTCGTAAGAGTGAAATGCCTCAGCAACCTATGCTTTTCTGCGAGGTGTTTGATGTGTGGGGAATTGACTTCATGGGTCCTTTCCCTGCATCTTTCTGTTTTCTCTATATTTTACTTGCTGTTGATTATGGTTCAAAGTGGGTGGAAGCTATCCCCACTAGGACTAATGATTCTAGAGTTGTTGCAAATTTTTTAAGTTCCAATATTTTTTGCAGGTTCGGAATACCTCGTGCTATCATAAGTGACCAAGGCACTCATTTCTGTAACCGCACCATAGAAGCTTTACTCCGAAAGTATGGAGTTGTGCACAGGGTCTCTACTGCATATCATCCCCAAACTAATGGGCAGGCTGAGATCTCAAACAGAGAAATCAAACAGAAGCTATCCCCACTAGGACTAATGATTCTAGAGTTGTTGCAAATTTTGTCAAGTCCAATATTTTTTGCAGGTTCGGAATACCTCGTGCTATCATAAGTGACCAAGGCACTCATTTCTGTAAACGCACCATAGAAGCTTTACTCCGAAAGTATGGAGTTGTGCACAGGGTCTCTACTGCATATCATCCCCAAACTAATGGGCAGGCTGAGATCTCAAACAGAGAAATCAAACAGATCTTAGAGAAAGTGGTGCAGCCAAATAGGAAGGACTGGAGCCACCGTTTAGAAGACGTACTTTGGGCTCAAAGAACAGCTTTAAAGATACCAATAGGGATGTCTCCCTATAGTCTTGTGTTTGGTAAGGCATGTCATCTTCCTGTAGAAATTGAGCACCGTGCTTATTGGACGGTCAAAAGTGGTAATTTGGAAATACAAAAAGCAGGCATTGAAAGAAAACTCCAATTACAGCAGCTTGAAGAGCTTAGGTTGGAAGCCTATGAAAGCTCTCGAATTTATAAAGAGAAAACTAAGCACTTCCATGATAAGATGATTTCTAGGAAGGAATTCTCTGTGGGCCAATAGGTTTTATTGTTTAACTCCCGCCTAAAAGTGATGGCTGGGAAACTTCGATCCAAGTGGATTGGCCCATTTATTGTTACTGATGTTTTCCCTCATGGTGTGGTAGAAATAAAAAGTGCAGTTAACAACAAGGTTTTTAAGGTTAATGGGCAGTGCTTGAAGCTATTCCATGAGAGCTCGGTGCCTGAAGATGCAACCGTAGAAGAGCTTTCCTTGGAAGAGCCCGTCTACACTACAACTTGATTAGGGAGCACCTTCTCCTTTCCCTCACTCGTATTTTATATTTATGTTCTTTCATTGAGGACAATGTATGTCTTCAGTATGGGGGAGGGAACCAATTGCTTTGTTTTTGTTTTGTTTTCCTTGTTTGTGTTGCTTTATGTCGTATGTGTGTGAGTCTTGTGTCGGTAAGCTTAATGGATTCTAATTAAATCTAGCATAGATTGATTGCATGATATTTGTTGACTGTTGATGATTTCCCTCTAGGTTTTGAAAATTGAAAATTGATCCCCATGTGAAAAATTGAAAATTGAACTTTGAGATATTTTGTTGTGATTGCATGATTTATGATAAGTTTGGGGTGAAGGGGTGCATACACTAGGGATTGAATCTCGGTCAAACAATTTGTAAAAATGTCCAGGTGAGGAATTTGAGCCTCCAACATTGTTGTTAATTGTGTGAATTGCTTTTAAGCTGCATATTCCCGAATTTGCTTCAATCTCTTTATGGTGTGCATGTTTATATGGTTGCATCAAATGATTTAGGCAATTTTCTTTGAAATAACTACTTGGCCAAAAAAAAAGAACCATCCCTAATGCATGTTCCCTAGTTAGCCACATTGAGCCTGATGAGCCTATTGTTTCTTAATGACCTTAAGTGATAAGCCAAAATCCGGAAAAACCATGTTAACCCAACCTTAGGATTAGGAGAGCATGGATGCTTAGCAAGACAAAGGTTGAAGGAAACTAAGTTTGGGGTGGCTACAAGGATACGATATGTTATTTTGGGTTGAGAAAAAGAAAAATAAAGGTTGGAGCCAACGGCAAAAAAAAAAGTACAAAAATGTCAAAAAAAAAAAGAAAAAGAAAAAGAAAAGGGTTGTAGTCACCCAAAGCATCAAAAAGAAAAATGAAAAAAGGAATAAGAGTGGAAGTCAAGGTAAAAAGTTTCATGCTCTCTTAATTCCTAGGGAAGTAAAAGCCTGGTACCTTTGAATAATCCTACCCTTAACCAGGCCCCATTACAACCTTTAAAAGATCTTTGGATGTTGCATTCATGTTTTCGTGGGAACTATTTTGAGATGGAAATCAAATTCATGGGAAGTGCTCTTGAAATGTGAAATTGAGTGAAAAGTTGATAGCCTAGACAAATTGAGCGAATGAGTGAAATATTAAATGCCCTTGTGAGGAAGGCAATTGTTTGAAATTGGTGATCTCCCTTTTGTGTGTAACTTGGATCCTCAACTCAGATTACTGATTGCATGAATGAAAGAACTCTCAATTGTTTAAAGTAAATGAATGTGGGGGTTACATTGTTGCAAAGGGGGAAAACATTGAAGAAAAATTCTTTTGTTAAAATTGCATGAAATTTGTGCGAAAATGGTTGAATCCTTTAAGCTTGCCAAGTTTGAGTCTTTTTGAGTTTTAGTTTGCTTGGGGACAAGCAAAGTTTAAGTTTGGGGTATTTTGATAAGCCTCTGGCTCGTCTAGTTTTATAACTAGTAAGACCATGGTTTGTGTACTAATTATTCGAGTTTAATCTCGATTTCGCCCAAATTTGGATTTAATTGTCCTCAAGCAACATTTTGAGTCTCTTAAGTAGTTTTACGATATTTTAGTTAATTTTGAGTCAAATAAAGCATTTACTGCTATTTCATATTTTCAGGTTAATAAGAAGAGCAAAAAGGGAAGGACACTTAAAGCAGAAGCCATCACGCCCAGGCCGTGACACTGGTCACGGACGTGATGAGAAGACCCTGAAGACCAGAAAGCATCATGGCCCAGCCGTGATAACCATCACGAGCGTGATGAGAAGACCCTGAAGATCAGAGAGCATCACGGCCTAGCCGTGATGGAGGTCACGGCCATGACAGATCAGCACCCATGGACAGAATTGATCACGGCCTGGCCGTGATGGGCATCACAACCGTGACAGAATAGAATTTGAATGCGCGCCCTTGGCAGAACACGTCACGGTCTGACCGTGATGGCCATCACGGCCGTGACGTGCACCTGATCTATAAAAGGGCACCAGGGCAGACACAAAAGACACAAAATTTTCACTATTTATGAATTATTCCAAAGGTTTTTATTACGTTTGTGATGGAGAACTAATCACCAGGAATTAGTCTGCTGTAATCTATTTCCGTCGACACTTGAGGTTCCATAATTCCCAATCAAATTGCTTATCCCTTTCAATATTATGCTATATGCCTTATTTGCTTAATTCAAGTTATATAGAACAAGTATTGATTAATTTCGATGATTCTGTGTTCCTTTACCTTGATCGTGTTTGCTTAATCCGCGTGTGTTTGATCGTGTTTGCTTAATTCACGATAGCTTTAATCCGTTTGCTTAATTCGGAAATTAGGAACATATATCTCGTAGTGTCAATTGCGCTTGTTTAATTGCTGCTACAATCGAAAAGGGATTAGAATCCGCTTAGGGCATGGGAATTATTTGAATCAATGATAGTTGGGAAACCGAAATAGTAGATTAATCGTTCTAGCTTATTGATAATCACTTAATTGCACTGTTTTCTTAATCGGTCGAATCTTAAACCAAACCCCCCCCCCCCCCCCCCACCCAAAAAAAAAAATCAATTTGTAGGTTACTAATAATCCAAGAGTCCTTGAGATACGATACTCGAGTTGTCGTTCCCTAACTACAGTTTTTCTTCCAATTACTCGTTTTTGACCCGTATATGACAGCGGATCATATACTCGAGACTCCTTCTTTCTCATCACGAATGCCTACTTTCATTGAGGAAAATGTAGTGGACGATGTACTTGCCTCTCGTGATGATCATAATGAAGGGATATTGATCTAAACTTGACCACATTGTAAGTTATGTTTTTTTTAATTTTATCCATAGTGTAAGTTATTTGTTGATGACTTAATTTAATTAATGTTGAATTTATTTGAACTTGTGCAGGCTTTGGCGGAACAAACTTGAGGGAGCGCCAATATAGGCTTAGAGCCCCATGCATAGATTTACGTGTTTGGTAATTAGAACATATATTATTAGTTTGTATATGTAATAGATCATGACTTAGATAGCTTGATCAATTTTGGTTGTATATATGATTTCTTGTTGTAAGATGTGTATATATATATATATATATATATATATATATATATATTGATTCAGCCATTTGGTCTGAATTATGGATGGACTTAGTGTTGTATATATGCATCTGGATGCTTGTGTGTATATCTATAAAATTTAGAAGGTGCATATGTGTGTGAAGTAACTGAAAGTAAACCAATTTTAAAATCAAAAAACAAAAACACTTGTAACACGGTTATATACAGAACCGCTATTACAAGTTAACTTGTAACATGCTTTGATAAGTCAATCCGCTACTTGTAAAGGCGGGTTTCTTTATAACCGATGTTACAGGTTAACTTGTAACGGCAGTTGGAAAACCGACATTACAAGTTAAACTTGTAACATTGGCTAAAATAATGTCGCCTTCGAAACCGACGTTACAGGTCAATTTTAATCTACGTTGAAAGTACTTTCTCCACTAGTGTAAGTCAAACAAGAAGATATCTAAAATTTAAATGTTTCATGTACCAAGATTAATTTGGTTGTAGAGTGTCACGAAGTATCAACAAACATTTTCACGTGTTGTACATATGAATGGTTGTATGATTTTTGTACACTTCTTTACTTTCTGGTATTAGCAAACCTTCAAAGCAGTATATATGCTATATGGTATAAAAAGCTATTAGAACAACTAGACACTTGATATTAGCATTTTTATTTGTTGTAGAGGACCAGTGCAGAGTGTCACGACTTTCTATATTGTAGTTCCATAAGAACCATGTTTCTTATATTTCACCCACCACATTAGCTGTTGAGCACGAGAAGTATGTAATTATGGTGTATGAACAAATAACTCTGCAACTATATGCATAATTTCCTAATGATAAGGATTTACTTTTGTTGCAGCAAATAGAACCACCCGAGCTAGTTTGATGTCATGGTGGGAACTTAGAACACACTGAGCAAAGAGGTTTGGCTCACAACTGTGGTAGATAAACCTAGCAACATTGCCACAAGAGACAGAATCTATGCAGAACTCTGGCTCACCTTCTGTTATCTTATCATCCTTTTTTTGTCATAAGGGTTTATGGGCAATGGTACACTACATAATCGTCTCTGAGTGTTACAACTGCATCCACGGGAACTGAAAATCAAAGAATGAAGACTGTAATTTTTTTGAAGTCGTATAGGAAAGAAATTTCGTAGAAATGTATATATGTTTGTCAAGTATGAAATGCATAAGATAACACAAATTTTTGCTACATTATTCCAAGGTTTTTAACTTTATAAAAAAACAACTTGTACCTACTTACATTAAGGAAGATGTAGATATTGTATTTGATGAGAGAAATTACACATTAAATTGAGTCACTTGAATTAAATCTAAGGGACAAACATGAGAGATTTGCAGACTTCATATAATAATAATAATAATAATAATAATAATAATAATAATAATAATAATAATAATAATAATAATAATAATAATAATAATAATAATAATAATAATAATAAATTAAAAACTTTATTCACTACAGAAAAAAGGTCAAATAGCGACCGAAAATAGCGACCGAATTAGCGACCAATTTTAGGATCTGTTAGAATGATGATAATAATACCTAGCGACCGAATGGTAGAAAAGCAATCGGTCGTTAATTCGGTCGCTAAATGAGTAAAATTAAAAGTCAAAATTTGTTGACTTTTTTGTGACCGAATATACCACGAATTTTACCCCAACGGTAATATTTAAAATATTCTTGCGACCGATATCAATTCGGTCGCTAAAGCACGTGAAAAAAATTAAACATCTGCCATTTAGTCATCGATTCCTAATCGGTCACTAACTTTGGATAATTAAAATAATTAAAACAACCAGTTAGCGACGGATTTGACGACCGAGTTTAAAATTTATTTGTTGCGACCGATTAGTGACCGAAAAATTCGGCCGCTAAAAATAAAATCCCTAAATTGCGATCCCCTCCCCTTTTATTCCCCATTTCATTCATTTCTCTCATCTCTGCACCTCGCTCTCTTCTGCTCTGGTCGCGCCACCATCCTCCTTGCAACCGTCAACACAACCGCGAGTCTCCCCTCCCCCTCCCCTCCACCACGAGCCTCCCCCTCTGGGATTGCATCTCAGTCCCTTTCCCTCTCTCCACTTCTTGTCTCTGTCCACCACCACGAGGCCGCAACCACAATCGAGCCACCGCTATGCTCCCCTTCCTTAGGTGAGTTTCCCCCCTCCTCAATCCTTCATTTTCTTGTTTTTATTACCCCCTAACTCAGTGTGCTCCGTTTTTCAAAGAACCCACACCTGGAACCACCACACCAAAGAACTCAGTGTCCATTTTCTCTACAGACTACGGTAATCTATCTATTTGTCTCTCATTTCAATATATGTATGATATCTGTTAGGGTTTATGATTTTAGGGAGTAGAATTGTTAATAAATTTTCAATCTCATTGTGTTAGAATTGTTAGAATTGATTGAAACTATATTGATAAACATTGTTTCTTCCATTTTTAAGGGGTCATTCGCAGCCACAAGAATGCAATGTCTTTCTCCTTTGTACTCTCTTGTTGGTGTTCCATTGGAGGGCTTTGGAAACATCTAGTAATTGATTAGATAAGAACTCAGATAATTATTTCCTTTTTTATGGTTTCACATTCCATAAATATTAGTGTCACTAATAATGGGACAAGACCCAATGGGAAGACAATTCAGTACCAATTTTACGTAACCAAAGGGTTAGGGTACACCGTAGACTCATTTAATAAAAAAATTTTATCTATGAAAAAAGTGTACCATCTGTGCCTCCGCTAGACCTTATGTCATGGCAGATGCATTAAAACCATCACCTTTGAAAGATAAATATGGTAGCTTATTTAAGAAGTCATCCACATCACTTGTCCATTGGATAAACTGCATGTTACTGCCAACTTGAGGAACACAAAAGAACCAGCTTAAGGGTTATATTCCTTCGAAGACATATAATTATAAACCATATGCATACAATGTATAGATGTTTCTGAAAGGAACGGTTCAAATTGTAATTAACATTATGATAATATAATCAAAATAAAACAAAAAGATATAAAAAAGACACACCTGATTATGAATTAGCATTATACATTACTAATCTAACTTCACAAACTGTGGTATTAACTGCCTGTAGGCAAACAAGTAGTGCATGGTATTGAATTAGATAGCAAAGAATTAATCTCCAGGGCATTTTTTATAAAGGAAGCATCTACATTAATGGCTTTGATATTGTTTTTCTTTGTATAGGATGAAAGTAACTATGTTATCAAGAGTAAGACAAATTCAAGGCATAGATGCTTAGTCATTGAACAACTATTGATTTTTGAAGACGACGAATATTTGATGTTAGCGGCTAATGCAATGATTTATTTTGGTCCAAACTTGGCATTGAAATTTTATTTGTTATTGCTTTGTTTATGCCAAAAGTATATATCAATTTTTAAGTGTCCTGCTTAAGTGTCTCGCTAAAGTGTCCTTTTCTCCATTTATATCAATATCATAATCCCCATGATTTGGGTTTTAATCCAATTTTGTTGTTTTTCATTTTTCAGTTTTTGCTCTCTATTTTCTCCGGCTCCTCATCGGAGTAAGTTGCTTGGTTCTGTGTTTTCTCTACCAGGTAAGTTGTCTCAACACTGTCTATTAAGCTTGTGCGTAGTTAATAGATTTTGTTTGTATGGAACCTATAATTTGTCATTTGAATCACTGTGTTGTTTGTTAGTGGAGAGCGGAGCTCCATAGGTTGTGTGATTCGGGAGTTATGCTGGTAAATTTTATCCAACTTTGCTCAGTGTCAGTACCATTAATAGTTAAAACATGTTGTTAAGTATTTACGAAAGTCTTAGGTTCCTGTTTGAGATTCAATATTAATGAGCATGTGTACCTTCTCAAGGTGCGCATGCTTATTGTATTGAATCTTGAATTGTCCAAGTGGGACAGTTTAAGAAAAAACCTTTTTCACACTCGTGCAATAGTCATTTCCATATTCAAATGTCTTATATACTTGATGAAATCTCCGTCTGATGCATGTCCTTTTGTTCTCCGGGTGCATACTTGATCACGGTGAATCTCACTGTGCTCGAGTCGTGTACTTGGAGACCGATGGGAAAGGCTGCCGAAATTTCATTAAGTATAAGGCATTTTAATAAGAGAATAACTATTTTTAACCGAGTGTGGTAAAGGTTTCTTCTCGAATGGGATAGTTCATAACTTGTCATAAGAAGGAGATTGATGGAGTTATTGGAATGCACCATAATATATAAGTATCGTTGTAGGTTGCTCGGTCTATTTAATTGGAAGCAATGGAGATTCCGGAGAATCTAAAATGGATGTATCGTAGATTGGATCGGAATAACGTCTTAGGGAAGAGTTTAGAGTTGGAGTGGGTGAGTTTATTGAGTTTATAGAGTTTTTTGTTAGCTGGGAGACATTTATAAGGCGTGGATGGAGTGGTGGCCGATCTTTATGAGACGGGTTCGTGGATGATTACAATTGGTGGAGTAACCATGGTGAGTTCTTGCCTGATTTTAACCCAGCGGTGTTTGATGGATCGTACTATAGAAGTGGTGAGTGGGTAGAAGAATTGAATCCATACGAGCAGGTGATAATGGATCATGCTGGACCCTCGGTTGGTGTTGCACTAGAAAAAGATAGGGGAGAATATGGTGTAATGGGTTCCAAATACACAGAGGAGAATCAGATTCTCGAAGCTCAAAGATTCTTTGACATGCTGAGTGCTGCAAGATCTTCGTTGTGGGAAGGATGTCAAGAGTACAAGGAGTTGTCGATGTGTATGGAATGGTAGAGTATCAAATCTGATTACAATATGCAAGAAGGATGTTTTAATCGCCTCGCCATGTCAATGTCCAAGGCATTGCCGGAAGACAATCGGATGCCTACTAGGTTTTATCATGCTAAGAAGTCTGTGGAGAATTTGGGTCTGGGGTGTTTGAAAATTGATTGTTGTACGAATGGATGTATGTTGTACTACAAGGATGATTTAGTGGAGAGCATAACATGTTGCCCATTTTGTGGTGTGAATCGGTACAAGACAACCACTAGGAGGGGGCACTGAGAAGAAGACCGCTCTAAAAAAGATGTGTCACTTTCCGCTCTTCCCAAGACTTACAAGATTGTACTCTTCAATGGCCTTTGACATGAGGTGTCATAGTAAGCATCAGAGGAAGCAATATGTCTTGTGTCATCCATCAGATGGAGAAGCGTGGAAGCATTTTGATAGGGTGCATATGGCATTTTCGCAGGACCCTCGAAACGTCCGATTGGGAATATGTATGGATGGATTTAATCCTTTCGAGCAATCTGGAAAAGCATATTCTTGTTGGCCGGTTATCCTGACTTTGTACAATCTTCCCCCTGGGATGTGCATGAAGTGAGAGTTTATGTTCCTTACAGTCATAATCCCGGGTCCGTCTAATCGCTGATAGATGAGTTGACAACATTGTGGAATGATGGTGTGTTGACTTATGACTTATCTTTGAGGAAGGATTTCATAATGAAAGCAGCTTTGATGTGGACGATCAATGACCTTCCCGCCTATGGGATGATGTCGGGTTGGATGACCGCAGGGAAGCTTGGTTGCCTAGTATGTATGGAACGATCAAAGGCATTCACGCTTAAAAACAGTCGAAAGATCTCATATTTTGATTGTCATTGTCAATTCCTTCCACAAGATCATCCTTATAGGAGAAAAAAGAATGCATTCAAGAAGCATTGTGCGGAGACTACACTCCACCCTGGCATTTGTCTGGTCCCAATGTATGGCGGAGAGTAGAGAATTCACCGCTCGTCCATGAATCCCAAGGAGAACATATTCCTGATTATGGAATCAAGCATAATTGGACGAAACAAAGTATATCTTGGAGGTTTCCATATTGGAGAACGTACCTACTTCGTCACAACATCGATGTCATGCATACTGAGAGGAATGTGTTTATGAATGTGTTTGACACTATGATGAACATCAAGGGGAGGACAAAAGATACAAATAAAGCCCGATTTGATTTGCCAGAAATTTGTAATCGGAAGGAGCTTGAGTTGAAAGACGGTGGTCTTGGAAAACTTATCAAACCGAAGGCAAGTTATACATTAAGCAAACCACATAAAGTAGCTGTCTGTAAGTGGGTTAAAGAACTGAAGTTGCCTGATGGGTATGCTTCCAATCTGGGTAGATGTGTGAACATTAAGGAAGCAAAGTTACATTGAATTAACATTCATGATTGTCACGTATTCATGCAACAGTTGCTTCCAATTGCGTTCGAAGCATTACCGAAACCAATTTGGAACGCACTTGTTGAGCTTAGCCACTTTTTCAGGGAGCTGACTTTGACAACACTAAATATAAAACAACTAAGGGATATGGAAGAGAATATACCCATGTTGTTACGTAAGTTGGAACAAATCTTCCAGTCGAGTTTCTTTGATTCAATGGAACACCTTCCATTTCATCTACCTTACAAAGCAAGAGTTGGTGGTCCAGTCCAATACCACCGGATGTATCCATTTGAGAGGTATACAACATCAATTATTTTAAGTTATATATATTAAATTCACAAAAGTCGTAGTTTAGCTTTCCTTATATGTGTTAATTATTTGTATGTATCCATCTTAAATAGGTTTTTGCACTCCCTGAAACACAAAAGTCAAGAAAAAGGCCCGAGTAAAGGGTTCCATTTGTGAAGCCTACTTAGTAGAGGAGACATCCACCTTTGCTTCTTATTACTATCCGGATGAAATTGACACTAGAAGGGCTAGAGTGCCTCGAAATGTTGATTCGGGTGAAGGATGTTCAACTAGTCCTCCTATTTCAATATTCAATTATCCATGTAGATTTCTTGGAGCAGCGTGACATTAATGCTGCTCATTTGTACATCCTTCAAAATTGTGAAGAGGTGGCGCCATATTTAGAGTAAGTGTCTACAATGTGTTTTATAAGTTCAATTGTCATTTATGGTTATTAATCGCCATGTTGTTAATTTAACACAAAACGATGGAGTGAATGAATGCAGTGATGTAATTATGGTATTTGTGTGCGAGCCACTGATTGTCAGTTAGAGGGTGATTTTTATGGGGTTCTAACTGACATTCTTGAATTTGAGTATACCGGTTTCCCCAAAATGAAGTTAGTTCTCTTCAAGTATGATTGGTTTGATCCTACTCTTAACGTAGGGACAAAATTAGTTAAAAAGTATGGCATTGTTGAAGTTAGGCAAGCTCGTAGGTATAATAAGGCGTACGACCCATTTATTTATGCACAACAGGCAGAACATGTTTATTACATGCCATATCCCGAACGACATCAAGGCTGATTGGGTGTCATTAAGATAAAGGCTCGCAGTACAATTACTGATAACATAATCAACAAGCCTAAAATAGATGCTCCTTACTAAGATGATGAGTTTTCAGGGCAGAAGATGGGGAAGAAGTTGAAAGAGAGTTAATGGATCAATCTAAGTTGGACAAATCTAGCGAAGCCACATTCCAATCAAGTGAGACTGAGAATGAGGGTGAATTTAGTGACGCAGATTCTACTCAGGTAATTTATGTAGTATTCAGTGTGTTGTGTTTATTCATTTTTTAAAATTGTTGAT
Organism: Sophora flavescens; assembly: GCA_030762895.1. NCBI lineage: Eukaryota > Viridiplantae > Streptophyta > Magnoliopsida > Fabales > Fabaceae > Sophora > Sophora flavescens. The sequence continues at coordinate 68,853,127 of CM061062.1, read as the reverse complement.
CATTAATTAGTTAATATTTATATTGTGATGTAATAATTTTATCATTTTTTACATAGATGACAGATTCCTCTAGAGGCGGAGGGAAGTGTGGTAGTCGTGGCAGAGCTCCACCGACTCACCGACTTTTGATTGAGACCACCCTGCCAGTACAAAAATGGACGGGCCTCAAGGTAATGAGGTGGCACCCATTACGCCGCCATCAGATGTCAGGACACAGACTGGACCCACCATCATCCACACTTGTGCCACAACCATCATCATCAGCAGTGCAGGAGAGTCGTGGTTCATCTAATCAGAGGATTATTCTTATCCCTATAGGGATAAAGAGTAAGCTAATTTAATTTTTTATATATATCAATATCTTTAATTTTTATATTAATTTTTTTAATAATTCATAACATTAATGCGTTAATTTTCCTGTAGCTTTCTACCCGTGAAGGACCCTTCTGATTCGATCTCTAAGATCATAAAACAGAAGTTTGATGGTGCGTGGCCTACCTGGAAGGGCATCCCTCTGGACAATAGGGATCATATGTTTAAAGAATTTAAGGTAATAATTTATTATTTTATTTAAATTTAAATTACATTTCCTATTAATTAAAATTTAGTTTTAATATATATAAGAATTCCCTAACAAGTGTTTGTTGCAGAAAGAGTATCGGTGGGCCCCACATTTGGAGAACATCATCAGGGCCGGCTTTGAGCATAAAGGTTCATTGGCCATGAACAAGCTCAGGAAGGGTAAGGATAAGGGGAATTGGTTGGATCCTGAGATCAGGAAGGGGCTTGAACAGTACTAGGCTACTGAGAAGTTCCATGAGAAAGCCGCCAAAGCTCGGGGTAATCGAGTTGCTGGTGGTGGTGCATATGCCTACATCGGCGGCTCTAAATCAGTCGCCGCTCACTTCGACGAGCCGGTAATACTTTAAACTTGACTATTTTAGCGTATTATTTAATTAGTTTTCATTTTTTTACTATTCTTATGAATTTATCTCTTTTTTTAATTCAGAAAGCACAGAAACAGCGACTCCCCACCGCTATGGAGTTGGTGGAGAGGACGGAGAAGTTGAAGTCGGGGAAATGGGTCAACGACAAGGTTTGTAACTATGCTGTAAGTAAAAATCCATTTTAGTTAAAACTAGTAATTTATTATTATTAATTTCTTAATATTTTTTATAAGTGTAACTAAATCTCTTCAACTTTACTTCGCAGGTCAACTTTAATGACAAGAAGGACGATGCCATATCACTTGCCTCACAGGATATGACCTTGACTGGTGAGGGCCCCTACTCTCCTGTCTCTGTCCATGACAATGCCATATATTTAGAGGTCGTCGGGGGCAGGAACAAGAAGGGGCACGTGTATGGCCTCGTACACTTGGCCAGTAAGTTTATCACTTCATCGTCCAACACATCAGCTCCTTCCTATGCGGATACCATCCCTCCGGAGCAGTTTAACTAGATGCAGGACACCATCGCCCAGCTGAATGCAGAGCTTAGGGAGAAAAGGGAGAGGGAGCGGGTGATGGCGGAGCAGATTGTACATTTGACGCAAGCACACCAACAATTACTACAGACGATGATGGGGCAGGCCCAGACACTGCGGTTGGTGTTGGAGCAGATGAGGATCCAGCCTCCAGTTGCTCAGGGTGATGCTCCATCAGTTGTGCCGCCTGCTGCTCCTCCAGTTCAGCCACCTCCTACTACTGATGATGCTGCTCCAGAAAACGAGGACATGGTAGACGTCAGCGGCACGGATGTTGAGGACGATTGGTCGCCTCCTCCTTCACATCATGACCGACTCCGATTTTGTATTTTTTTTCATTTTCTAGTGTTTACATACTTTTCTTGTATGACTACATTTATATTTATTTATATGATATTGTCATTATTTTTGTATATGATTTTTAATATTAATTTATATTAGTAAATTGAAGAATCTATAAAAAAAAATTTATATTAATTATATATTTAAAATCATTTTTAAATAAAAACCAAAAAAAAATATAAAATTTGAATTAGCGACCGAAATAGCATCCAATATATCGGTCGCTAGGTCTAAATAATAAGCAATAATAAGATAATTATTTATATTAAGTATTGTTTACTGACCGAAATTTCGGTCGCTAAGTAGGTTAATATAACCAAATTTAGCGACCGAATTTGCGACCAAATATAGGTAACCAATTTCGATTACCTTGAGCAGGCGACCAACCCAATTTGCGACCGAATTATATAATTTAGCGACCGAAAATTGGGTCTCTATATTGCGACTGAAATATAAATTCGGTTTCTAAATTCTTAGCGACCAGGGTTTCTGTTACGCCCTTATTTTGATCGCTAATTTGGTAGCTAAAATGGATAGCGACCGAATTACTAAGTTTAGTGACTGAATTGTTCGGTCGCTAAATATGCTTTTTTTTGTAGTGATTGAAACTCTTTCAACCAAACAAGTGATTGAGACTTTAGAGTGGATTAGTATTGATAAATTAATGACTTGGGAAGTCTATAAGAAGTAGATTCAAGATATACTAGTATCAAAAAATCAAAAGCAGTTTAGTAGCTAATGAAAGTATAGGATCATTTAATGTTAGATGTTGTAAGAATTTGATCATTTGACTATGTGTAAATCTAAAGGTCACATACTCATTCAGCAAATTAACTCTTTGGGGTCAACATTGAAATTTAATTTATATCGAAATCATTTGATGTTGGTGACAAAGTTGAGATCAGATCTAAACAAACATTATTTTCAAAACAAGAAATTTATTCCTTTACTTAGAAAAGCTGATCTAATAAAAATAAGTTGTTGTTGAATATATCTAATTGTATATCAATCAACAAACATATGAAAATAGATACCAATGTGGTGTTGGTCCAAGTGGTAAGGCAGCTTGGGTCCCTTAAGCATGTGGTCTTGGGTTTGATCCCTGGATCCGTATGCAATGGAAAAAAATCCTTGGGAGGGGTCGCCGCTTAGGCGTGTCACAGTACCCCTGGAGATCATTAGTCTCTCACCTATCGGGTGGGGTGATACTCTGGGAAACCAAAAAAAAAAACATATGAAAATAGATTTCTTTTACAGTACAAGTGAAAATAGATTATATTTATATGTTTAAATCTTATGTGTTTGGATAAAATCAAATTTGAATTGTTTGATCCATGTTATATGATAAACATATGCTTATTTGCATGCAGAAAATAAATTTTTTTTTTTATAAATCTAAATGAGAATTTAGTATTGATGGTATACCTTTGGTGCTTCATTGATTTGATTTGTACGACGATCATTTTTATAAGAATATGAATCGTTGTCGTCATCATCGTCTCCGTCGTTGGCCATTCTCAATAACATAATTTTTTTTTTCAAAGCTACACTTTTTAAAGTAGAGATTTGATAATTTGCTTGAGAAATCCCTGCAAACTTATGCTTTATATAGGCTAGAGGACCAACTTAAGATGTGTTTAGGTTGAGAAAAATGGAGATGAATTCAAGATTAAATTAACTTGTTTGGAGAATCATATAAAAGAAGAGTGTAACTTTGATAGACTATTAGTGTAAAAAAAATGTACTGTCAACCAATCACAAATCATGGTATGAGTGAATTTTAAGGTAGTTATTTTTTATTTTATTTTTTTGACAAAAAGGTAGTTAGGTTAAAAGTCAAATATTTAAAATGATGTGACAATTTATGATTGGTTGATAATGTAAAAAAAAAAATTTATACTAATAATACATATCAATTAAATTCAAAAAAGAAAGAAAAAAAGATAGCATATGCAAAGGTCAATATCATGTATCACAAATTAATAAAAGGAAGAAATTATGTTCCTATGATTATATCATTAATAAGAGGAGTTGTCATTTAACTTATATTCTAGATCCTCGGGGGATTTGTCCTACAGGTACCGTTTGTGGGGATATCATGGGTTCCATCCCCGATCTAAAAAAATAATTTTATTTAAATATATAGTTTATTATTATATATATCATATAAGACCTAGAGTAGAACGTGCAAATATATGATTTATTATTTCATTAATAAATAAACAATAATGTATGATTTAAAATAAGTAAGCGATTGTATTTTATTATTAAATGAAGTAAATAATTATACACGATTTACAGTTAATCATGTGATAACAAATTAAATAAATAATTGTAATTTTTGTTAAATAAATCAAATAAATGAAATCCTCTATATGATTTATTAATTGAGTCTATTTTCTATACACAGACAGTGTAAGGAATATGTATAAAATAACTAGTCATAATTTACTTTTCATATGATTGGTTTCACGTACTAATTAAAGTGTCTTTGGACATCAAAATTTTGGAATTATTTTTATTTAGAATTAAATTTTTATTTGGAAAGTTTATAATATAGGAATCGATTAAATTTAATTATATATATTAAGAAATCACTTAACTTTGGTTAGATTTGAGCGGATCTCATTTATATTTTTTATGGGTTTAATTTTATTTAAGTTTTGATTATATAAGTTAAAAAATCCCTTTATTAGTCAACTCATTTACATATTCGAGTAAATAGAATAATGTAAATGAGTTAAACCAAAAGATTATCATTATAATGCATTTTTTGAATTATTTTGATTTAAAATATATATTTTCTTTGGAAAGTTTAAAAAATAAGAATTAACTAGGATTTGAAAACAATTAAATCTAAAGTCTATATACTTAAAAAAAAACAAAATATTTTAGATTATATTTGATTGGATTTTATTTGGTTTAAGTTTTAATTATTCTCCTTTCACAAAAAAATAGTTTTAATTATTTAATTAAAACATTTTCCCATATTAATTTTCCTATTTACATCTTCTATATAAAAACAACAAAGTAAGTTACTTGAATAAAATGGATATTTTTTTATGATATTGTAAATATAAATATTGAAAATTTTTAAAATTATATTTTAAATCTTATATTTATAATAAATTTTAGGAAATATATGAATTATTTTTTGATCTACAATTAAAAATTTATTTGGAAAGATTCTAAAATAAGAATAAATTTGATTTTAGATTCCAATAAATTTAAATAATATAATTTGTAATCCACTTAAATTTATCATAAATAAGTTGATTTAATTTTATTTATTTTTTATTTCCTAAATTAACAATTTAATCATTATTAGTTAACTCATTTAGATATTCTAAGTATAGAAATTAATAAACAAATTAAACAAAATGAATATTATTATTTTAGGATGTTCTAAATATATATTTAAAATTTAAAATTAATTAAAATATTAAATCTATAATGAATTTCAAGAATTATTTTGATTCATAATCTAAATTTTATTTGGAAAGTTTGTAGAATAGGAATTAATTTTGTTTTGAAGTTATTTAATTTTAATTTTATTTTTGTATATTTAAAAATATTTTGGAAATAAAAATATCCACTTAACCTAGACTGGATTTTAGTGGGCTTAATTTAGTTTTATTTTTAATTTACTTAAATTAGCAATTTAAACCTTATTATATTACTCATATACATATTCTTAGTAACACTAACAAAGTTAAATAATTACAAAAAAAATTATTACTTTTAGGAAATTCTGAGTATAAAATTCAATTTAAAAATTAATTGAAATATTATAGGTATTATAATGAGTTTTAGGAATTATTTCAATTCATATTTCAAATTTTTCTTTGGAAAGTTTGAAAAATAAGAATTAATGTGATCATTATCAAATATTTTAATTATTTAAAAACCAAATTAAATATTTTTATTCTATTTGACTGTATTCATTGGTTTACCATGTAGTGTTCACTTTTAATTTTTTTTATTTTATTAAAGTAGTATTATTGTCTGTGTAAAATGTTTTACACATATCACCAACATGTTAACATATATCTTTTATTTTAATAACTAAGAGAGATCAATAATAATAATGTTGATTTGACAATATATTATTTAATATCAATGTAAAAATCCCTACACTGATAGTTTAAAAAAAATTAAACTCTTTTTTTTTTTTACATCTTGAAGATGCATCACTTCTACTTTTAATATAGAGGTTTAAATGTGAGATTCCCCCAAATATTTCCCCCCAAGTTCTATAATTTTTTTATTTTTTATTTAATATGATTTGTTTACTTTTCAAGTTTAGAAGAACATCTAGATGAGTAATGATAGGTGACCACCTGGGTTTCAAACCCAGGTGTCCACCTTGGTTAATCATGTATAAATTTATGTTTAATTCAGTTCATTATATGGTTAATGGGTTATACGAAACTTATTTTTCATAATCATGTAAATATTTAGTTAATCACATGCAAATATCTAGCTAATTCAGTTTTTTATATGATTAATGGGTCATTATGAATTAACCAAATATTTACAGGTGATTAACCATATAATGAACTGAATTAACCAAATATTTGTATCGATTAACCAAGGTGTCAACTTTGGGTGTCAACTTTGGGTGTGCACCTATCATTACTCCTTATAGATTACCCACCAGCGAGACCTCACATCGGTATTGGGATTTGAACTAACAGCCTTGTATGTTAGGAGTCGTATCCTTACTAACTGAACCAACCTTCGTGTTCGACATGTATATTTTTTGTTCATTAACATTTGTATATTTTTTTAATGTTCATCCAATAGTACTTATTGTAACACCCTGTTTTTCATAGTTTTAAATAACATAAATATGATTATATGATTATTTAAGTTTTATAAAATTATTTTAAATAAACGGAGTTTACCACTCCATTCTACTTGAATGTAGAAAGCTACAATTAAAATTTAGTTTGGAAAGTCAGGTGAAACCCGACCCGCGAATTCTATTGACAGTATAATTATACTGCTCAAAAGACCTAATTTTAATTCGTGAACGAAAAAATTAAGATTTTTATTTTATTTCCTACGATAGTGTATTTTTAGAATTATTTCATAAAAAGTGAAATAATATACGTTTTAGGGATGCTATACTCAATCGGGCGAACGGCATAGCTGATTACGAGAGTTTCAGGACTCGATAAGTGGATAAATCCTATATTCTCTTAGGGATAAGTCATCCATGTGAGAGGTTTAATGTGGATTAGGGTTATGTTAGTTGTTACAAATCACAGAACAAGAGATGGGAAGATTTAATTGATAGGAGAGGTAGAGAGCATATGTATATTGCTCTTGAGAATATTCTTGAAACCACATTATGATTGATTAAAAAAGATTATAAAATGTGTACATTAGTCTCTTATTTATAGAGTTTGATTAGGCTAACCAAGTGTAACTAACTCCTAACCAACTAATTAACCATATATTCTAATACCCTCCCAAGTGATAGTGGTAACACCACAATCGGCTTGAACATAAGCTTGAAAAAAAAAAAAAAAAAAAAAATACTACAATTTGTAGAGAATGATAACTAAACCAACTAAAGAAAAACACATCAAGGCCCAACAAACATCCAATATCCCAAACAGAGACAATGAAACGGGCTCAGGCCCAAAGGAAGGAGAACACGCAATCCTAGTTGTCTTTGCATTCCAGGTCAGGCACCCAAGGAAAGTGGCGGTCTAGTGGCGGGCCTCGTGGTGAAGGAGTGTAAAGTTCTCCAGCACAAACCATGGAAAATTGGTGGGTCTTTTGAAGAAGGTGGAATTAGTGATGGTTCTGACGTGCGTGACAAACGAAATGAGTCGTGTGGCGGTTTGCGAATCGACGACCTGCCGGGTGAACGGTGTGGCTGATTTTGGAGATGGAGGAGAGGGTTGTCGTTTTGTCCATCGTGAGGAGAGAGAGTGCGTCTCGGGAACTCATGTTGTTCCAGGGATGACGAACTCGAGGTGGTGGCGGCGCGCGTGGGTTGTAAATGGGGATCGATGGTGGAGGTAGCGTGGTGCGGTTGAGGAGGATTCCCGGCAGATGTCGGGGGTTGGGGAGGGTGGAGTCGGGGGGTGGGGTTGATCGGTGGTTCTCGGTGAGCTAAATCTCCTTCTTCTCCTTCGTTTTCTCAATGACTTTAGAGTCGTCGGCGTGGTGGCGGAAGATCTCTGATTCAGATCCGTTGTAGTGGGGGTGGGTGCGATTGTGTGACTCCTTCGATTCTCGTGCTCGACTTGATTGGGAGATGGGGTGTTTGGATCACGATAGCGAATTTCTCCATCTTGTGAGATTCATCTTTCTGTCGATTGATTCAATTGGAATCATACCAGGATCGTCTGCTGCTCAGCGACATCGACGCCTCCTTCGTATTGCATCATCATCCTCGTTGCGATCTTCGTCACGGAATCGGGTTCTTCTTCCTCCTCTATCAGTCCGGTCTTCATCCATGTCTGGCACGGTTCTCTCGATCCATGTTACAAATCACACAAGAGATGGGAAGATCTAATTGATAGGAGAGGTAGAGAGCATATGCATATTGCTCTTGAGAATATTCTTGAAACCACATTATGATTGATTGAAAAAGATTATAAAATGTGTACATTAGTCTCTTATTTATAGAGTTTGATTAGGCTAACCAAGTGTAACTAACTCCTAACCAACTAATTAACCATATATTCTAATATTAGTAATTTTGGATAATTGTATTCTGACCCCTAAACTTTCTATTAATTACATTTTGGTCCCTAAACTAATTTTCATGATACACTAAGTGAAATGGGCCAAATTCTTGTCATCCAAACCCATTAAGGGTTGCAGCCTAGAGCCCAAATGTCATGAGAAAAGATTAATTTTCATGATGCCATTTTAATTACCTAAGTTTCCTATGTCATGATTTTATGCCATAAGCTATTTTCATATACAAAGTCATTTGTGATGGCCTCCTTGATGTAGTAATGGGCCATTTCTTGATTTTTAGAATGGAACTTGGTTGTGACTGATGTTTTTGTGCTTTCCTTTTTTTTTATTTTTTTTGATATATGAAATGAAAAGATAGATAATTGGGAGGTAGGGGCGCCACCTTAGTCTAATCCAAAACAAGAATAAGCCTATGAATGTGAGGATCACCACAAGAAGAGAATTTCTTGATAAGATCAATAACTGGTCCAATCCAGAACCAAAGAGTATGAACTCAAAATTTTGCTGAAATCTTTCTTATCTTTATTGAAACTTGACCCCGCTATATATAATGAGGGAGGTTCTTGCTATTACAAAGAGAAAAATCCTTCCTTTCTTGGGGTACAAAAGAAACTAAAGGAAATTAAAAATAATTACTATTGCTTTGATTGCTCTCCACGATCAGGGGAAGGTTTCACAACCACTCATTAAATGCAATTAAGTGGTGGTTGCGCCTCTATTGTGTTGTTGGAGCATTCATCTCCTTGTCTTGTGTATTTCCCTTTTTCTTGCCTTGATTGGAGCATTCATCATCTTGTCTTGTATAATTCCCTTTTTTGGGCCTTGATTGGAGCATTCATCACCTTGTCTTGTGTAACTCCTTTCTTGCCTTGATTGGAGCATTCTCTTTGTCTTTCTTTGGCAGCAAGTTTATTGATTTATTCAAACTATACAAAGAGCTTATGAGGGGCATGGGACCCTTGCTCCTTGCACCACACAACCACTTGAAGTGGATTAAACACACCAAAAGAAATAAAAATAACTTAGCGCTTTGGTCCCAAATAAATCAATTGGACACTTGCACTTTTATTCAATTAAAAATAAATTTCTTCTATGCAAGTTGTGCCTCCTCCATGGCTTGTATGACCAGCATGGTTTTTGGTGCAATTACATTTTTTTCTCCTTGTGCAATCGTCTTAGTCATGAATTGGACTAAGCTTTCTTGGATCCTCTTTGACATTGCCCTAGTCATTGGTCCTCCTAAGCTTTGAATGGCCTCTTGGTGCTCCATGTCCTCATCATTCCCTCCCTCATGAAGAGAATTCGACCTCGAATTGAAGTCCTCATCACCTACATCAAAAGGAGACAAGTCAGTAACGTTGAAAGTGGCACTAACACCATACTCACCTGGAAGGTCAACTTTACAAGCATTATCATTGACTTTGGCAATCACTTGAAAAGGGCCATCGCCCCTAGGCATTAACTTAGATTTCCTTTGTGATGGAAACCTTTCTTTCCTCATATGGATCCAGACCCAATCTCTGGGTTCAAAAGTAACCCGCTTGCGCCCTTTATTGGCACTTTTGGCATAGCTTTCATTTTTCTTTTCAATTTGCAGTTTAATTTTCTCATGCAAACCTTTCACAAATTCAGCCTTTGCTTTGCCATCTTTATGCTTCAACAGAGATGTGTTAGGTAATGGTAGTAGATCAAGTGGAGTTAAAGGATTATAACCATACACAATCTCAAATGGGGAATGATTTGTGGTACTATGCACAAACCTATTATAAGCAAATTCAACATGTGGCAGCCATGTTTCCCACATTTTCAGATTCCTTGAAAGTACTGCCCTTAAAAGAGTAGACAGGGTTCTGTTTACTACCTCAGTTTGCCCATCAGTTTGGGGATGACAAGTTGTAGAGAATAGTAACTTAGTTCCCACCTTACCCCACAAAGTTCTCCAGAAGTGGCTTAGAAATTTAATGTCACGATCAGACACTATACTTTTTGGTAGGCCATGTAGACGCACCACTTCTTTGAAAAACAAATCATCAATGTGGCAAGCATCATCCACCTTTTTGCATGGAATGAAATGTGCCATCTTTGAGAACCTGTCCACAACAATAAAAATAGAATCTTTCCCGTTCTTTGTTCTAGGTAACCCTAAGACAAAGTCCATGGAAAGGTCAATCCAAGGGTATTCAGGAATAGGCAATGGAGTGTACAAACCATGGGGTATAACCTTGGATTTGGCCATTTTGCATACAATGCATTTTTCACAATATTTTTGCACATCAATTCTCATGTTGGGCCAATAGAAATGTTCTTGCAAAAATTCCAAAGTTTTAGGAACACCAAAATGTTCCATTAAGCCCCCCTCATGCGCCTCTTTGATTAAGAGTTCTCTAATGGATCCTTTTGGCACACACAACCTTTTTTCTTTAAACAAATAGTCATTCTGCCTAAAAAATCCATTATGGGCAGCATGCACACATTTAGCATATTTATCAGAAAAATCAAGATCATGCTCATACATATCCTTAATGTGCTCAAGACCAAAAAATTTAGTTTCAAGGGTGGAGAGTAATGCGTACCTTCTTGATAATGCATCAGCCACAAAATTAGCTTTACCCTTCTTATGCTTAACCACATAAGGAAATTGCCCTAGAACTTCAACCCATTTAGCGTGTCTCTTGTTCAACTTACCTTGTCCCTTTAAATACTTCAAGGACTCATGATCACTGTGAATGACAAATTCCCTTGGCAGCAAGTAATGTTGCCACGTTTGCAATGCCCTTACCAAGGCATACAATTCCTTATCATAAGTTGAGTAATTTAAGGCAACCCCCTTTAATTTCTCACTAAAATAAGCAATTGGATGACCTTCTTGCATCAAAACCGCCCCAATTCCAACATTGGAAGCATCACACTCAATTTCAAAAGATTTTGAGAAATTAGGCAATGCTAGAATTGGTGCTTGGGTGAGCTTTTCTTTAAGAATAGAAAAAGCTTATTCTTGTTTCTCACCCCATTTAAAATCAACTTCCTTTTTAACAATTTTATTAAGAGGTGCAGCAATAGTACTAAAATCCTTAACAAACCTCCTATAGAAACTGGCTAAACCATGGAAACTTCTTACCCTAGACACGTTTTTAGGTGTCTTTGCTTCATCCACGTTTACTCCTTGAGAGCTTATGACAAAACCTAGGAAAATAACTTGATCCGTGCAAAACACACATTTTTCCAAGTTTGCATACAAGTTTTCCTTCCTTAGTACTTTTAAAACAGCCCTTAGATGAATGCAATGGTCTTCTAAGGTTTTGCTATATATCAAGATATCATCAAAATATACAACAACAAATTTTCCCAAAAATTCCCTCAAAACATGGTTCATTAATCTCATGAAAGTGCTAGGTGCATTAGTTAATCCAAAAGGCATAACTAGCCACTCATATAAACCATATTTTGTTTTGAAAGCAGTTTTCCATTCATCCCCTTCCCTTATCCTAATTTGATGGTATCCACTTTTCAAATCAACTTTCGAAAACAAGCATGCACCAAACAGTTCATCAAGCAAGTCATCTAACCTAGGTATTCGATGCCTATACTTAACAGTGATATTATTAACAGCCCTACAATCAGTGCACATTCTCCAACTACCATCTTTCTTAGGGACTAAAATAACAGGGACAGCACATGGACTTAAACTTTATCTTACCCAACCTTTACTTACCAATTCCGCCACTTGTTTTTGTATCTCTTGCGTTTGTTGTGGGTTGCTCCGGTAGGCTGTCCTATTAGGCAAAGTAGCGCCTGGGATGAGGTCAATGTGGTGTTCAATCCCTCTCAAGGGAGGCAACCCACTTGGTACTTCCTTAGGGAACAAATCCTCAAATTCCTACAAAAGGAAATTTATGCAATTTGGCAATTCTTGAGTATTAGGTAAATTTTCTAGCAAGGCCACCTCTTTGCTAAAAAGTAAATATAGGGGCTGATTGGAGGAAATAGCTTTTTTAACCTCCCCTCTTGTCGCCATCAAATCTTCTTTCTTTTTTTCATCAATTTTTTTGTCACTCTTTTTTCTCTCTTCTTTTTTGGCGATCTTTTCTTTTTCTTCTTTTTCCTTTTCTTTTTCTTTTTCACATTTTTCTCTCAATTTTTTTTGATCATCTCTCACCTCACTTGGGCTCAAGGGAGCCAATACAATTCGTTTTCCATGATGAACAAAAAAGTACTTGTTGGTATGCCCTTCATGGCTTGCTTTTTTGTCAAATTGCCAAGGCCTTCCCAACAAAACATGGCTGGCCTCCATAGGAACTACATCACAAACAACCACATCTTCATATTTCCCAATTGAAAAATAGATTTCTACTTGTTCATCGACAACCATCTCAACATCATTAACAAGCCATTGAAGCTTATATGGCTTGGGATGTGGTTTAGTTTCTAGTTGGAGTTTGGAAACTAACCTTGTGCTAGCAACATTAGTGCAACTCCCACCATCAATAATCAGGGAACATACCTTGCCTTGTATGAGGAATCTTGAGTGAAATATGTTCTCCCTTTGAGTCGTATCTTCCTCCTTTACCACGGCTTCCAACAACCTTTTTATCATAAGTAGCTCTCCACTAGGTATTTGGGCCTCCTCCTCAACACAATCCTCGTCACACTCTCCAGCCCCTTCATCTTCCTCCTCAACCTCCTCTACAATCATAATTCTCTTGGTAGGACATTGAGATGCAATGTGTCCTAAGCCTTGGCACTTGAAACACTTAACAGCCCGGTTAGTTGAAACAACTTGAGAAGGACTAGTTGTAGTGTTTTTACCTTTTGTGTCAGCCGCGACTTCTTTGGATGAAGAAGTACCTTCGTTCTTAATATTTTTCTTCCAATTTTGAGGATTAGAAGTGGTAGTGCTTCTCCTTATTTGACCCTTCCTCTTGAGTTATTGTTCTACCCTTATGGCTTGATGTACCAAATCGTCTAATTGAACATAGTGTTGTAGTTCCACTATGTCACTTATATCACGATTTAGGCCATGCAAGAACCTAGCCGTGGTTGCTTCATCATCTTCCTCCACATTTTCTCTAATCTTCGCCACCTCCATCTCCTTGTAGTATTCATCAACAATTTTTTTGCCTTGTGTGAGCCGCTGTAACTTGTTGTGCAGCTCTCTGTTGTAGTAAGATGGGATGAATATCCTTCTCATGAGCCTCTTCATCTCCTCCCATGTGGCAATGGCTGGCTCATTGTGCTTTCTCCTATCCTTTGTAAATTGATCCCACCACACCAAGGCGTAATCTGTAAATTCAATAGAAGCAACATGCACCTTTTGAAGTTCAGTGTAATTGTAACAGGAAAAAATTTGTTCAATTTTAGTTTCCCATTCCAAATACGTTTCCGGGTCATTTTTCCCAACAAATTGTGGTACTTTTATTTTTATACCACTCAACCTATCTTCTCTAGTTTCATCACGTCTCCTTCTCCTCCGTTCCCCCTCTTCACTATCATTCTGTCTGTTTTCTAATTGGTCAATTCTCTCATTTATACTTTCCACATCCTCTCTCAAAAGTTCTCTCATTTTTGCCGTGAGGGCATCGAGTAGCAAACGATTTTGAGCATCCATAACTCTATCAGTTCTTTAGAGAAACCAACAAATGTTCAATACAAGAAACCAATTCAAAATAATAATCCATTCACCCAATCAGCTTGGAAAGGAAAGGTAAGAAACAAAAATTGAACACAAAGTTTGTGAGACTAGAACAAGAAAGAATTCACCCAAAAGAAAGCAATAAGATTCGGAGTGTTGCAGCAAGGGAGAAACACAACCAGAATTCAAGATATGTATTTTGCGTTTTTTTTTTTTTTTGTTAAGAATTCAGATCTCAAAGATAAGAATTACCAAATGATGGCCTCCTTGATGTAGTAATGGGCCATTTCTTGATTTTTAGAATGGAACTTGGTTGTGACTGATGTTTTTGTGCTTTCCTTTTTTTTTTGATATATGAAATGAAAAGAAGATGGATAATTGGGAGGTAGGGGCGCCACCTTAGTCTAATCCAAGACAAGGATAAGCCTATGAATGTGAGGATCACCACAAGAAGAGAATTTCTTGATAAGATCAATAACTGGTCCAATCCAGAACCAAAGAGTATGAACTCAAAATTTTGCTGAAATCTTTCTTATCTTTATTGAAACTCGCGCCCCCTATATATAATGAGGGAGGTTCTTGCTATTACAAAGAAAAAAATCCTTCCTTTCTTGGGGTACAAAAGAAACTAAAGGAAATTAAAAATAATTGCTACTGCTTTGATTGCTCTCCACGATCAGGGGAAGGTTTCACAACCACTCATTAAATGCAATTAAGTGGTGACTGCGCCTTTATTGTGCTGTTGGAGCATTCATCTCCTTGTCTTGTGTATTTCCCTTTTTCTTGCCTTGATTGGAACATTCATCATCTTGTCTTGTATAATTCCCTTTTATGGGCCTTGATTGGAGCATTCATCACCTTGTCTTGTGTAACTCCTTTCTTGCCTTGATTGGAGCATTCTCTTTGTCTTTCTTTGGCAGCAAGTTTATTGATTTATTCAAACTACACAAAGAGCTTATGAGGGGCGTGGGACCCTTGCTCCTTGCGCCACACAACCACTTGAAGTGGATTAAACACACCAAAAGAAATAAAAAATAACTTAGCGCTTTGGTCCCAAATAAATCAATTGGACACTTGCACTTTTATTCAATTAAAAATAAATTTCTTCTATGCAAGTTGTGCCTCCTCCATGGCTTGTATGACCAGTATGGTTTTTGGTGCAATTACATTTTTTTCTCCTTGTGCAATCGTCTTTGTCATGAATTGGACTAAGCTTTCTTGGATCCTCTTTGACATTGCCCTAGTCATTGGTCTTCCTAAGCTTTGAATGGCCTGTTGGTGCTCCATGTCCTCATCAATTTGGACTTGGGCTTTCTTGGCCCGAAAATGGCGCAAGGCCCATGCTTGCCATGGTGACACGCTGTCGCACGGGCGTCAAAAATAACGAGTGGTTTTAAAAACTGCAGCTAGGACGCGACAACTCGAGTATCGTCTCTCAATGACTCTTGGATTGTTATTATCAGAAAAATCAGTTTTGGGGGGGTTTAAGATTGAATTTTGATTTAGAAAACAGTTAAGAAAAACATTGAAAACTAAGTGATTGTCAAATAAGCTAAAAAATGATTAATCTACTGTTCTCGATTTCACAACTATCATCGATTCATATAAATTCCAAGTCCTAAGCGGATTCTAATCCCTTTTCGATTGTAGCATCAATTAACATGCGGAATTGACACTACGAGATATATGTTCCTAATTCCCGAATTAAGCAAACGGGGTGAAGCTCTCATGAATTAAGCAAACACGATTGAACACACGCGAATTAAGCAAACGCGATTATGTATAGGAACATAGAATCATCAAAACAAATCAATACTCATTCTATACAATCCTGAATTAAGCAAACAGAACATACAGAATAATATTGAAAGAGAATAGCAATAAGATTGGGAATTACAGAACCTCAAGTGGCAATGGAAACCGATTACAGCAGATTAATCCAAGGGAATTAGTTATCCATCAAATACATCATAAAAACCCTAAGAACTAATTCGCAGCCGTCAGAAAAATGAAGAGAAAGGAAGTCTAAAAGTTCCCCTCAATCTGCCCTAGAACAGCAATTTATAACATTCAGGATCTACGCCCGCTCGCGAGGCGAATATTAAAAGTGGCGCGAGTTCAAAATTGGGTTCTCGCGAGGCGAGATGTGATTCGCGGGGAGAGACCGAAAGGGTGACATTCTCTGGTACAGTCAGACCTTCAGGATCGTGAGGCGAGTTGGAGATTCGCGAGGCGAGACAGAAAGGGCGACTGTTGTTGTTCAGGCTGGTCTTCAGGCTCGCGAGGCGAGTAGCTTCTCGCGAGGCGAAACTTCCAGAATGGCATTTTCCATTGTTTTCTTCGTTCCCTTGACTCTAAGTGCTTCCCCTTTTAACCTGAAAACATGAGATAGCAGTGAATGCTTTATTTGACTCAAAAACTAACTAAAATGTCCTAAACTACTTAAGAAACTCAAAATGTTGCTTGAGGACAGTTCAATCCAGATTTGGGCTAAAACGAGATCAAACTCGAGTAGTTGGTGCCAAAAACCATGATCTTACTAGTTATAAAACTAGATAATCAGAGGCTTATCAAAATACCCCAAACTTAAACTTTGCTTGTCCCCAAGCAAACTAAAACTCAAAAAGACTCGAACTTGGCAAGCTCAAAGGATTCAAACAATTCCGCACAAACTTCATGCAATTTTAACAAAACAATTTCCTTCTTCAATGTTTTCCCCCCTTGGAACAATGTAATCCCCACATTCATTTACTTTAAACAATTGAGAATTCCATCATTCATGCAATCATTAATCTAAGTTGAAGATCCAAGTTACACACAAAAGGGAGATCACCAATTTCAAACAATTGCCTTCCTCACAAGGGCATGTAATATTTCACTCATTCGCTCAATTTGTCTAGGCTATCAACTTTTCACTCAAGTTCACATTTCAAGAGCACTTCCCATGAATTTGATTTTCATCTCAAACAAGGTTCCCACGAAAACATGCATGCAACATCAAAAGGTCTTCTAAAAGTTGTAATGGGGCCTGGCTAAAGGTAGGATATTCAAAGGTACTAGGCTTAAGCCCCTAGGAACTAAGAGAGCATGAGCATTTTGACACAACGAACTTCCACTCAAATTCCTTTCTCCATTTTTCTTTTTGCTTTGGGTGACTACAACCTTTTTCTTCTAATATCCTTTTTTGACATTTTGTGCTTTTCTTTTTTTTTTCTTTGCCTTTGGCTCCAACCTTCATTTTTCTTTTTCTCAACCCAGAATGACATATTAAACCTTGCAGCCACCCCAAACTTACTTTCTTGCAACCCTTGTCTTGCTAAGGATCCATGCTCTCCTAATCCTAAGATCGGGTCAACATGGTTTTTTTTTCCCCATATTTTTGGCTTGTAACATAGGGTCACCACGAAACAATAGGCTTATTAGGCTCAATGTGGCTAACTAGGGAACATGCATTAGGGATGGTTCTTTTAGTCCAAGTAGTTAATTCAAAGAAAATTGCCTAAATAATTTGATGCAACCATATAAACATGCAAACCATGAAGAGATTCAAGCAAATTCGGGAAAGTGCAACTTGAAAGTGCTTCACACAATTAAAAACATGTTGGAGGCTCAAATCCTCACCTGGACATTTTTCGCAAATTGTTTGACCGAGATTCAATCCCTAGTGTATGCATCCTTTCACCCCCAAACTTATCATAAATCATGCAATCACAACAGAATATCTCAAAGTTCAATTTTCAATTTTTCACATGGGGATCAATTTTCAATTCCAAAACCTAGGGGGAAAATCATCAACAGTCAACACATATCATGCAATCCATCTATGCAAAATTTGATTAAAATCCAACAAGCTCACTAAACAAGACTCACACACAAATGACCCAAAGCAAAGAAAAGCAAAGCGAAGATAATTAAAAAGACAGAGGTTCAGAAAAAAAAACTCATGAAGGCGGTTCCACCGGGATCCCACTGCCTGTGATACAGCAGCCAAGGAATGCTCAAAGTGCAATATGATCCTCCCGGATCCCATGGCATGCCGCATAAGTGTGAAAGTGAGCGCTTGACAATCATGGTGACCTCGCCTAGTGCGGCGGACTTCTCACTCCCACTTGGGTCAAAGATGACCTCCTTGTCAACAAAAGTCTTCCCAATAATAATGGGGTTCAACCTCTTGGACTGGCCATAGTGCCTTCATATTC
Source organism: Sophora flavescens (assembly GCA_030762895.1). Taxonomy (NCBI): domain Eukaryota; kingdom Viridiplantae; phylum Streptophyta; class Magnoliopsida; order Fabales; family Fabaceae; genus Sophora; species Sophora flavescens. Next base: position 68,834,746 of record CM061062.1, on the reverse strand, counting down.
AAGGGTGCAAAATCCAGTCTCTCTGGCAGAGGCTTGAACTCCATCGCTGGTTGTTCCACAGTGGGTGGTGGCAAACAAGTGGGGAGGATCACTGGTGCTGCTTCAATAGATGGCATGTTTGGGGCAGCTGTGTTGTCAAGAACTTCAGCTGAAGAAACAGCTTCAATCACTCTGTCACCCTGCAGGGCAGCATCAATCTCACCACAAACAGCACAAGGGTCGGTGTTAGCACAATCAGCACATGAGTAAATATCATCAAAACCAGAAAAGGATGGAAAACTAGTAGCTACAATCAAATCACAATAAGTGTCATCAACAATGTCAAAAGGCAACTCTATTTTTCAATTTTTCACATGGGGATCAATTTTCAATTCCAAAACCTAGGGGGAAAATCATCAACAGTCAACACATATCATGCAATCCATCTATGTAAAATTTGATTAAAATCAAACATGCTCACCGAACAAGACTCACACACAAACGACCCAAAGCAAAGAAAAGCAAAGCGAAGATAATTAAAAAGACAGAGGTTCAAAAAAAAATCATGAAGGCGGTTCCACCGGGATCCCACTGCCTGTGATACAGCGGCCAAGGAATGCTCAAAGTGCAATATGATCCTCCCGGATCCCATGGCATGCCGCATAAGTGTGAAAGTGAGCGCTTGACAATCATGGTGACCTCGCCTAGTGCGGCGGGCTTCTCACTCCCTCTTGGGTCAAAGATGACCTCCTTGTCAACAAAAGTCTTCCCAATAATAATGGGGTTCAACCTCTTGGACTGGCCATAGTGCCTTCATATTCAAGGGTGCAAAATCCAGTCTCTCTGGAAGAGGCTTGAACTCCATCGCTGGTTGTTCCACAGTGGGTGGTGGCAAACAAGTGGGGAGGATCACTGGTGCTGCTTCAATAGATGGCATGTTTGGGGCAGCTGTGTTGTCAAGAACTTCAGCTGAAGAAATAGCATCAATCATTCTGTCACCCTGCAGGGCAGCATCAATCTCACCACAAACAGCACAAGGGTCGGTGTTAGCACAATCAGCATATGAGTAAATATCATCAAAACCAGAAAAGGATGGAAAACCAGTAGCTACAATCAAATCACATTAAGTGTCATCAACAATGTCAAAAGGCAACTCTATTTTTCAATTTTTCACATGGGGATCAATTTTCAATTCCAAAACCTAGGGGGAAAATCATCAACAGTCAACACATATCATGCAATCCATCTATGCAAAATTTGATTAAAATCCAACAAGCTCACCGAACAAGACTCACACACAAACGACCCAAAGCAAAGAAAAGCAAAGCGAAGATAATTAAAAAGACAGAGGTTCAGAAAAAAAAACTCATGAAGGTGGTTCGACCGGGATCCCAATGCCTGTGATACAGCGGCCAAGGAATGCTCAAAGTACAATATGATCCTCCCGGATCCCATGGCATGCCGCATAAGTGTGAAAGTGAGCGCTTGACAATCATGGTGACCTCGCCTAGTGCGGCGGACTTCTCACTACCTCTTGGGTCAAAGATGACCTCCTTGTCAACAAAAGTCTTCCCAATAATAATGGGGTTCAACCTCTTGGACGGGCCATAGTGCCTTCATATTCAAGGGTGCAAAATCCAGTCTCTCTGGCAGAGGCTTGAACTCCATCGCTGGTTGTTCCACAGTGGGTGGTGGCAAACAAGTGGGGAGGATCACTGGTGCTGCTTCAATAGATGGCATGTTTGGGGCAGCTGTGTTGTCAAGAACTTCAGCTGAAGAAACAGTTTCAATCACTCTGTCACCCTGCAGGGCAGCATCAATCTCACCACAAACATCACAAGGGTCGGTGTTAGCACAATCAGCACATGAGTAAATATCATCAAAACCAGAAAAGGATGGAAAACCAGTAGCTACAATCAAATCACAATAAGTGTCATCAACAATGTCAAAAGGCAACTCTATTTGAGAAACAGAGTTATCAGAGGAATTATTGCCAAGGATATCAATTTGTGAATCTGACTGCACTTCAAGGAGACGTTGTGATTGAAGTGTAGTCAAGGTGGGGGAAATGTGACCAATTTGAGTGGCCAAATTCTGAAGACTTGCGTATGTCCTCTGTTGGAATTCAATAGTGTGTTCTGTCAGTTGTTGTACCAATTCTTCCAGACTGGGTTGGACCGGTGTGGGGTTAGGCTGATATTGCTGCTGGTGTAATGTCAATTGATGCACCAAATAAGCCAACTCATCCAAGATGCCATGATTTCCACCATGTTGGCCAGAATAGTGGTTCACTCCGTTCATGCCAAAATCACTGCTAAACTCATAACCACCAGTAAAACCAGGATAATATATGCATGATGGCTCATAATAAACATTAGGCATATAATTTTGCATATAATTATCCATACTAAGGTTCACAACCAGACCTAGTAGCTATACTAATTCAGCAATGCATCTTTTTTTTTTCTGTTAATAACAACAAGAGTCCCCGGCAACGGTGCCAATTTTGACACGTCGCACACGCGTCAAAAAGAACGAGTGGTTTTAAAAACTGCAGCTAGGGCGTGACAACTCGAGTATCATCTCTCAAAGACTCTTGGATTGTTATTATCAGAAAAATCAGTTTTGGGGGGGTTTAAGATTGAATTTTGATTTAGAAAACAGTTAAGAAAAACAATGCAAACTAAGTGATTGTCAAATAAGCTAAAAAACGATTAATCTACTGTTCTCGGTTTCCCAACTATCATCGGTTCATAATAATTCCAAGCCCTAAGCGGATTCTAATCCCTTTTCGATTGTAGCAGCAATTAACAAGCGAAATTGACACTACGAGATATATGTTCCTAATTCCCGAATTAAGTAAACGGGGTGAAGCTCTCGTGAATTAAGAAAACACGATTGAACACACGCGAATTAAGCAAACGCGATTATGTATAGGAACATAGAATCATCAAAACAAATCAATACTCATTCTATACAATCCTGAATTAAGCAAACAGAACATACAGAATAATATTGAAAGAGAATAGCAATAAGATTGGGAATTACAGAACCTGAAGTGGCAATGGAAACCGATTACAGTAGATTAATCCAAGGGAATTAGTTATCCATCAAATACATCATAAAAACCCTAAGAACTAATTCGCAGCCGTCAGAAAAATGAAGAGAAAGGAAGTCTAAAAGTTCCCCTCAATCTGCCCTAGAACAGCAATTTATAACCTTCAGGATCTACGCCCGCTCGCGAGGCGAATATTAAAAGTGGTGCGAGTTCAAAATTGGGTTCTCGCGAGGCGAGATGTGATTTGCGGGGCGAGACCGAAAGGGTGACATTCTCTGGTATAGTCAGACCTTCAGGCTCGCAAGGCGAGTTGGAGATTCGCGAGGCGAGACAGAAAGGGTGACTGTTGCTATTCAGGCTGGTCTTCAGGCTCGCGAGGCGAGTAGCTTCTCGCGAGGTGAAACTTCCAGAATGGCATTTTCCACTGTTTTCTTCGTTCCCTTGACTCTAAGTGCTTCCCCTTTTAACCTGAAAACAAGAGATAGCAGTGAATGCTTTATTTGACTCAAAAACTAACTAAAATGTCCTAAACTACTTAAGAAACTCAAAATGTTGCTTGAGGACAGTTAAATCCAAATTTGGGCTAAAACGAAATCAAACTCGAGTAGTTGGTGCCAAAATCCATGATCTTACTAGTTATAAAACTAGATAATCAGAGGCTTATCACATGGCTTGCTCATAAATTTATGATGCCACTAGATCCTTCCACCATATTCGTGATCTTACTATCAACTTCTTCATCTTCTCCAAAGTTCTAGCTTGTTCTTGTTTTCTCTCACAACAAAGAAGCTTGGTTTGTGAAGGAACTTGAAGATTTCTTGATCATATTTCATTTCCAAGAGGTGATTCTTCATCCTTATCATCTCTAAGCTAGTATTTCTTCAAATCATTTAATGATTCAAAGCTTTATTTTTCATGTTCATCTTAGTTGTTCTTAACTTTGATAAATCATAGAGAATCATAGAAAAATCCTAAAAATGTGAAACCAATTTATATGTTCCTATTATTATCTCTTCTATCATAATCCTAGAGGATATTTAAAACCAAAATTTCCTCCCCCATTATCTTGTTAGGGCCGAATCTATAGGGATGTTGGGAGGAAAGTTGTTGTTCATGTTTCTCATCAATGATCATGTATATTATCGTGTTAGTATATATGCTTGTTGAATCCAAGTTGTTTTCTCAAACTAAAATCCCTAACCTCATGCACTCACCATGACCGAAAATAGGCATTCGAGGGATTGGAAGTTTTTGTTCAGATCTTTGTTGTTAATCATGTGTTTTAAAAACTTAAGTGATTAGGATCATTAATCCAATAACATAAGCAAATTTAGAAATTTTAGACACTAAACCTAATGGAGGCCGTGACCTATCATAGAGGATTAGGTGATTTATTTACTTGATTTTGATTGGTTTACTTGTGATTTATTGAAGGATAGTGGTTTGTGATTGTGTACGTGACATCCGAACTTCCGACGAAATTCATTTAATTCACAGAAAATTCTTCAAGAGGTAAGAGAGGATTACCTGAGGGATATATTCGATGGCTATATGTTATCCTGTCTTTGTCTGTTAGTATTTATTTAAGTTGTTTAAGTTATGGTATTTGTATCTATGTTGGTTTAATCACGTTGAATATTTTATCTACAATTATATTATGCTGTTGTGATGCATGATCTGTCTGGGAATATCTCTATGATATTATTGTTGTTTGTTGTTTGAGAAGTCTGACTGGGGTCAGTGCCCAATTAAATTAATTGGATAAAAGCTTTAAGAAGCTTCATAAATTATATTCAATGTTTTAACGGTAAGATATTGGTATATAATATTAACGGAAATTTTTGTTTGGGAAAAATAAGGAATTTTGGAAAATATCATTATTTTAATGATTTATTAATGTAAGAGTGAATTATGAGTCACAATGAGAGCGAAACCATGAAATTATTTTTGTACTGCTAATTTTTACATAAGAAATTCCGTAATATTATAAAAAAGTTATTTTATGAAATTAATTGTTGAAAATAAGTTAATTATGATTTTAGAAAATTATTTAAGTGGAAAAAGCTAAGTTTTGGGTTAAAAGGCTTTAAAAGTGATAATTGGCGGCAAATTTGGAAAAGTGTCGACGGCAAGTATTTTGAAACGATAGTACGTAATTTAAGTAAGTTTAAAACCTCAAGTGACTCACCTTTGTGAAAACTAAGTTTTATTATTTAAAGATTTTATTGAAGAATTTCCCATTTGAAAAGATTTTCCGAAAGCAAAATTAATTCAACCGTGTTGAAAGTGGTGTTGAACTTAGTAACCGAGACGTTGGGGTACTAAGGTTCTTTGTTGTTATGGACTTGGGGTCCTTTGGACTTTGGGGTCCTTTAGACTTGGTGTCTACTGTATACGTGGTGTATAATGTTTTTAAACATTTAAGATGCTTTCTATTACCACGAACCTATGACTAGTGCATCGGTCGAGAGGTGTCGTGATTGAGCACTAAGACTGTGAGGTCCTGTGTTTTAATGAAAGTTTTAAATATGTTAAAACTATGTGAGTCGTAAGCCATTTTGAGCTTCGGCAAAGAAAGATTGAACACAAAGAAAGTGTTATGAGCAAAGTGTTTTGCATGCATTTGGCAGACGTGCCCGCGATTCTATATGTGATTACCTTGCGATGTCAGGTATTTCATGCTACGATTTTCTTCACTGTGCCAGGGTTGGACAATGAAACCCCATTTATGTTTTTATCACTGATGCCCTAGGTGTGGACAGTGTGCAATGGGTTATGGCTGTGTGCCTTTATGCCAAAGGATGGCAATTGAGCATGATCAACTCACCATGTGTTGGGATATCTCATGAGATTAGGTGCGAATTTAGATGATGAATATGAAGTCTTCATGTATAGTTTTTCACCTTATGACGTTTGGGGTGTTAAACCATTGATAAACTATTTTCTTATGAATGCTTGTGTTGATATATGTCTATGTGTTTTATGTGGTGTCTAGCATGTAGTTATCTAGTAAAATCCATATATTGGTTTCTCACTCTTGCATGTTTTATTTGTGGTTTCTCTACTTGTGCATATATCTTAACGTCTGAGATTAGATGGACCCAGATATGCCTCTGGCACATTCGAGGCTTCGATCGATCATGTTTGATCTCGCTCATGTTGGTGGTGCTTGGGAGATAAACCCTGGGGCACTCAGTGCCACCTATCATGGCCCTAGTAGAGAGGTTGTTGGCATAGTAGAGGCAGGACCGCAGCGAAGGATGCATGTTGTGGCGACTGTTGAGGTATCTCTACCTCCGGTATGGCTATACTTATAGTACTTGGCAGAGCACGGGTTACTTGATTTACCATCTCAGCTGATTCTGCTTCAGATAGCAGGACCAGCACTACCTCCTCTTGAGGTAGTTTTGGATGAGGTCGAGGAGGACCCATATGAGTACTTTGAGGACGATCTTGAGTTCCACCCTCCTCCTGTTGATGATGATGATTCTTCCGACGAGGGAGCGGGAGCGGAGGTATCTTCATCAAATACATCTGCTGTAGGTGGGGTTGATCATCATGATCTCCCCAATGGTTTTCATTAGCTTGACCGGCTATAGGTATAGTTCTGGTGTAGCGAGTCTTGTCAGTTTTTGATCTGGCTACTGAGAGCCATGAGTTTTTGGTATGGTTCTGGACTGCTCATTACTGATATGTATATGTCTTTATTTTCTTTGCTTAGCTTGATGGAGAATAGCCTATACTTATGAGGGCTCTGTTGTGATATCCTATTAGATATAGTGTGTATTTAAATGATGATGCATATATATATATATATATATATATATATACACACGTTAATTTATGTTTACGATGGTTCGATGTTATAAAAAAAGAATTCAGCATTGTTTTCGTAATGAGACGTTTACTTTAAAGTATATTTTTCGAAAGTAACTAGCGATTAATAATTTAATTTTCCGCTTTTGGGTAATTATGTGATGACCCTAGAAAGGGTGTCGCAATGTGTGGTATCAGAGCTGGTCGAGTCTTTCGGGGAATGTTGGAAAATAGGTTTGTTATGTCTATGTTGTGTGGTCTCTAACTTGGACTTGTTTTAATTACTTCTTAGAAGTATTGTGTGGTAATGAGTCAGTTGACGTTTCAGTTTCTGGTTTTGTTTAATTGATTGTGACTTGTAGGTCAGTTATGGAACCAGTTGTTGTACCAGAAGCTGGACGTGGACGTGGACGTGGACGTGGACGCGGACACGGACACGGTCGAGGAATAGGCCGTAGAGGTGGTCGTGTTGGCGGTCGTGGTAACATGAATGAAGAGTATGAAGAAGGAGTGGATTATTCGGCTCAAGCAATGGAAATGTGGCAGCGGCGATTGCAAATCAAACTGCATCTACGAATGCCCAGAATCTGCAAGCTATGGAAGGCAAGGCTTTGATTGCGTTTCAAAGTCAAAATCCTTCACAGTTTGGTCTGAATGCTGATCATGAGAAGGCTGATTTGTGGATCCAGTAGCTGGAGAAAATCTTCGAGTTGGTGGTCACGCCGGCAGAAGTTAGGGTTACTTATGCTGCTTTCCTATTGGTGGAAGATGCGGAGTACTGGTGGAGAGGTGCCAGACTACTGTTAGAAGCTGATCATCAAGACATTACTTTGAACATTTTTCGAACGGCATTCATGGACAAATATTTTTCGGAGAGCATAAGGATCGAGAAAGAACTACAATTTTTGGGGTTACAACAGCGAGAGTTATCTGTAGGGGAGTACGCAGCGAAATTTGAATCGCTTGCCAAATACTTTTGTTTATTTCAAGCTCAACCGAATGAAAGCTGGAAGTGTGAGGGGTTTGAAGCAGGACTACGATTTGAGATTAAGGAGTCTATTTTATCTCTGCAACTTCGTAATTTTCAAGCTCTAGTGGAAATGAGTCATAAGATCGAGTAAATGAGGAAAGGAAAGGATAATAAAGGGAGTGTTGGTGGACCCTCTCATTTCAAGAACCAGACTCAACTGGAAAGGGAAACAGAATCGGAAGAAACCTTATTTTCGTCCACAGGGAAATAACCAGAATCGACAACAATACCGTTCGAATTTCGCTGCATCAGGGAATGCAGGCCAAAGGAATCGGAATCAAGGCCAGATTAGGAGATGCTTTAATTACGGAGATACCAGACACTTGTTGGATGCTTGGCCAATGCGGGGATTAAAATGTTTTAATTGTAATCAAGTGGGATACATGGCGAAGGACTGCAATGCACCAAAGCATGGATCGAGTGTCAATAACAATATAACAAATAAACCGACAGCCAAAGGGAGAGTTTATACGATGAGTGGAGCTGAGGCTTCAAACTCTGACGATCTCATACAGGATAAGTGTGACATAAACGGTAATCTTTTAAATGTACTTTTTGATTCGGGTGCGATGCATTCTTTTATCTCGATGGATTGTGTGAAACTGCTAAAATTTCCTATTTCTTCTTTGTCGTGTGATCTTATTGTTTCAACTCCTACTGTTAAGCCAGTTTTAGTCACTTCTATTTGCTTGAATTGTCCTATCATTATTCAGGATAAGCATTTTCTTGTTAACCTGATCCGTTTGCCTTTAATACAGTTAGATGTAATTTTAGGTATGGATTTGTTGTCTTCTAACCATAGCTTGATTGACTGTGCTCATAAAACTCTAGTTTTCCTACGGATGAGATTTCTGGATTTTTAACTGCTAATCAAGTAAACGCTTCTTTAAAAGAGGGAGCGCAATGATACATGCTATTATTTTCCTTAGACGTTAAGAGCGAGTTAGACTTGCAGTGTTTACCCGTTGTCAACGAGCTTCTAGAAGTTTTTCCTGAAGATGTACCTAGATTACCACCTGTTCGGGAGATTGAGTTCGCGATTGATCTGGTTCCAGGTACTGGACCAATATCCATAGCACCATATTGAATGTCGCCATCAGAACATGAGGATTTAAAAGGACAACTAGTGGAACTGATGAGAATGGAATTCATTAGACCCAGTGTTCGCCTTGGGGAGCTCCAATTTTATTAGTGAAAAATAAAGACGGAACTTCTCATTTATGCGTAGATTTTCGTTAGTTGAATAAAGTGACGATTAAGAATAAGTATTCGTTTCCAAGAACAGATGACTTAATGGATCAGTTACATGGAGCAGCCGTTTTATCAAAGATAGATTTACGTTCGGGTTGTCATCAGATTCGCGTGAAGGTGGAGGTTGTTCTTAAAGCAACATTTCGAACACGTTACGGGGATTACGAATACCTTGTGATGTCATTAGGAGTTATGAATGCTCCAGCTATATTCATGGATTACATGAATAGGATTTTTCGTCCTTACTTAGATCAGTTTGTCGTTGTTTTTATAGACGATATTCTAATCTATTCTCCCATCAAAGAAAAACATGTTGAACATCTCAGTGTGGTTCTCCAAATTTTAAAGGAGAAACAGCTTTATGCGAAACCTGAAAAGTGTGAATTTTGGTTAGACCAAGTTTAATTTTTAGGACACATAATCTTCAGTGAAGGAATTATCGTTGATCCGTCAAAAGTTGAGACTATTTTACAATGGGAAAGGCCTAAGACGGTAACCGAGATTCGTAGTTTTGTGGGTTTAGCGGGATACTATAGAAGATTCATTGAGGGATTTTCCAAAATAGTAGGACCCCTTACCCAATTAACTCGAAAGGATCAAGCATTTATATGGACTGAAGCATGTGAAGAAAGTTTTCAAGAGTTAAAACGGAGGTTGGCTACTTCACCTGTGTTGATACTACCTGATCCTCATGAACCTTTTGAGGTTTATTGTGATGCTTCACATCAAGGGTTAGGATGTGTATTGATGCAAGTTCGAATAGTCGTGGCTTATGCTTCAAGACAGTTGAAGATTCATGAAAGGAATTATCCTACACATGACTTGGAGCTAGCAGTAGTGGTATTCACTTTAAAAATCTGGAGACATTATTTTTTATGGAGCTACTTTTAATGTTTTCTGCGACCATAAAAGTTTGAAATACCTATTTGATCAAAATGAGCTTAACATGAGGCAGAGGTGTTGGTTGGAATTTCTAAAGGATTACGATTTCCAATTATAGTATCACCCTGGAAAAGCAAATGTAGTAGCAGATGCTTTGAGCAGGAAATCAATGCATATATCGGTAATGATGGTTAAAGAGCAATAGTTATTGGAACAATTCCGAGATATGCGATTGATGATTAAGACATTGCTAGGAAAATTGTGTTTAGGTATGATTACTGTTTCAAATGGACTGATGTAACAAATTAAAGAAAAGCAAGAAAGTGATCAATACATACAAGGAGAAAGAGAATTAGTGCGACAGGGAGCTGTGTCGGAATTTAAAGAAGGAAATTATGGAATCTTAAGGTTTGGTGAAAGGATTTACGTACCGAACGATACCGAGCTGAGAAAGTTAATTCTTGAAGAAGCTCATAGGAGTAAGTTAAGTTTACATCCGGGAGCTACTAAGATGTATCAAGATCTCAAGAAATTGTATTGGTGGTATGGCATGAAGAAAGACGTAATGGAGTTTGTAGCTGCATGTTTAACTTGTCAAAAGATTAAAGTAGAACATCAAAGACTGGCAGAAATGCTACAATCCTTAGACATTCTAGAATGGAAATGGGATGGTATTGCGATGGATTTCGTGTTAGGTTTGCCAAAGACTCGGAAAGGGTATGACTCTATATGGGTAATAGTTGATCGACTGACTAAGTCAGCTCACTTTTTACCAATTAATATGAAATACCCACTGGAAAGACTAATCCAGTTATACATCGATGAAATTGTTAGATTACATGGAGTACCTTCGAGTATTATCTTAGATCGTGATCTGAGATTTACGTCAAGATTTTGGCAAAGTCTGCAAGATTCATTGGGAACGAAACTCAGATTAAGTTCTGCGTATCATCCTCAAATGGATGGACAATCGGAGAGGACTATTCAGTCTCTTGAAGATTTGTTGAGAGTTTGTGTGCTAGAAAATGCTGGAAGTTAGGATGAATATCTATCATTGATAGAATTCACTTACAATAATAGTTTTCACTCGAGCATAGGAATGGCACTCTATGAAGCTTTGTATGATCAACGGTGCAGAACGCCTTTATGTTGGTACCAGGATGGTGCAAGTTTAATGGTAGGACCATATATCGTGCAACAAATGACGGAAAAGGTGAAAATGATTCAAGAGAAAATGCGGACAACTCAGAGTTGACAGAAAAGTTATGCTAACAAGAGACGATGACCTCTTGAGTTTTTGGAAGGTGAGCATGTGGTTTTGAGAGTCACGCCAACGACTAGGGTTGGCAGGGTAATTAAATCCAAGAAACTCACTCCTAAATTCATTGGACCTTACCAAATTCTTCGTCGAGTAGGTCCAGTAGCCTATAAAATTTATTTACCACCTTTTCTATCCAATCTTCATGATGTTTTTCATGTTTCACAATTAAGGAAGTATATTCCTGATCCATCTCACGTAATTGAACATGATTTAGTACAACTAAAATAAAACTTGTCTTATGAGACTTTACCTGTACGAATCGCGGATAAGATGACAAAGCAGCTCAGATGTAAACAAATCTCATTGGTCAAGGTTATTTGGGATGACGTGATAGGATAATAAACATGGGAAGTGGAAGATAAAATGAAGTTACAGTATCCTGATTTATTTACAGGCACGTAATTTCAAGAACGATTTTTTTTTTAGTGGGGTAGTAATGTAACGCCCGTTTTTCATTGTTTTAAATAACAGAAATATGTTTATATGATTATTTAAGTTTTAGAAAATTATTTTAAATAAACGGAGTTTACCACTCAATTCTACTTGAATGTAGAAAGCTACGATTAAAATTTAGGTTGGAAAGTCAGGTGAAACCCAGCCCACGCATTCCATTGGCAGTATAATTATACTTCTCAAAAGACCTAATTTTAATTCGTGAACTAAAAACTTAATATTTTTATTTTATTTCCTACAATAGTGTATTTTTAGAATTATTTCATAAAAAGTGAAATAATATACGTTTTACGGACGCTATACTCAATCGGGTGAACGACGAAGCTGATTACGGGAGTTTCAGGACTCGATAAGTGGATAAACCCGATATTCTCTTAGGGATAAGTCATCCATGTGAGAGGTTTAATGTGGATTAGGGTTATGTTAGCAATTTTGGATAATTGCATTTTGACCCCTAAACTTTCTATTAATTATATTTTGGTCCTTAAACTAATTTTCATGATACACTAAGTGAAATGGGCCAAATTCCTGTCATCCAAACCCATTAAGGGCTTCGGTCTAGAGCCCAATTGTCATGAGCAAAGATTAATTTTCATGATGTCATTTTAATTACCTAAGTTTCCTATGTCATGATTTTATGCCATAAGCTATTTTCATGTACAAAGTCATTTGGACTTGGACTTTCTTGGCCCAAAAATGGCGCAAGGCCCATTCTTGCCATGGCTTGCTCATAAATTTATAATGCCACTAGATCCTTCCACCATATTCTTGATCTTACTATCAACTTCTTCATCTTCTCCAAAGTTCTAGCTTGTTCTTGTTTCCTCTCACAACAAAGAAGCTTGGTTTGTGAAGGAACTTGAAGATTTCTTGATCATCTTTCATTTCCAAGAGGTGATTCTTCATCCTCATCATCTCTAAGCTAGTGTTTCTTCAAATCATTTCATGATTCAAAGCTTTATTTTCATGTTCATCTTAGTTGTTCTTAACTTTGATAAATCATAGAGAATCATAGAAAAATCTAAAAAATGTGAAACCAATTTATATGTTCCTATTATTATCTATTCTATCATAATCCAAGAGGATATTGAAAACCAAAATTTCCTCCCCCTTTATCTTGTTAGGGCCGAATCTATAGGGATGTTGGTAGGAAAGTTTTTGTTCATGTTTTTCATCAATGATCATGTATATTATCTTGTTAGCATATATGCTTGTTGAATCCAAGTTGTTTTGTCAAACTAAAATCCCTAACCTCATGCACTCACTATGACCGAAAATAGGCATTCGAGGGATTGGAAGTTTTGGTTCTAATCTTTGTTGTTAATCATGTGTTTTAAAGACTTAAGTGCTTAGGATCATTAATCCAATAACTTAAGAAAATTTAGAAATTTTAGCCACTAAACCTAATGGAGGCTGTGACATAACATAGAGGATTAGGTGATTTATTTACTTGATTTTGATTGGTTGACTTGTGATTTATTGAAGGATAGTGGTTTGTGATTGTGTACGTGACATCCGGACTTCCGACGAAATTCATGTAATTCACAGAAAATTCTTCAAGAGGTAAGAGACGATTACCTGAGGGATATATTCGATGGCTATATGTTATCCTGTGTTTGTCTGTAATTATTTATCTGTTTGTATTTATTTAAGTTGTTTAAGTTATGGTATTTGTATCTGTGTTGGTTTAATTGTGTTGAATTGTTTATATGCAATTATATTATGCTGTTGTGATGCATGATCTGTCTGGGAATATCTCTATGATATTATTGTTGGTTGTTGTTTGAGAAGCCTGATAGAGGTCAGTGTCCAATTAAATTAATTTGATAAAAGCTTTAAGAAGCTTCTTAAATTATATTCAATGTTTTAACGGTAAAATATTTGTATATAATATTAATGGAAATTTTTATTTGGGAAAATTAAGGAATTTTGGAAATTATCATTATTTTAATGATTTATTACTGTAAGAGTGAATTATGAGTGGACTCCTGACTTCAACCCGAAAACCATTAAGCAGAAAAATTTCCAAGGTTGGGTTCGTTTCCATGGCTTGTCGAGGGAATATTGGCGTCCAAAAATTCTCTTTGAAATTGGTGGGGCTATTGGAGTCCCTATTGCACTGGATGAGGCTACAAAAAAGAGAACCTTTGGCCATTATGCACGTGTGTTGATTGATCTGGACCTCTCGGGAACTCTCAGAGATAAGATTATGGTGGAAAGAGATGACTTTGCTTTCCCTGTTGAGGTTGAGTATGAGTGGCTTCCCCAGTTTTGTTCTAACTGCCTTTCCATTGGCCACTCTTTGGAGGGTTGTCGTTTTAACCAGGATAAGACTCATGATAAGGCCCCTGTGAGAAATCAGAAGCAGACAACACTTAAATATATTCCCAAGCAGGCTGCCAATGCTGAGAAGGTCAATGCTATGAAGGCTCATAATAATGGTAAGGCAATCATTATTGAGGAACCACCCCAAGATCCTGGTGTTGACCATGGTTGTGTCTCTGGCAGCCCAGGTCTTGTAAGGGACCAACCAGGTGATGGTGTCTTATTTGGTTTTATAACCGATATCTTGTGGGGAGAAGTCTGCAGCAGGATCAAACTGATGGATCTTTTGAATTCAATGGTGTTGTGGACTTACAACCTAGTGATCCTCAACCTTTGGTTGATCAGATTTCCCCTGCAGATGATTCAATTAGACAAGCTCACACTCCTCCCCAGGGCAATGTATCTTTGAGCCATGTTTCTGATAGCAATGTTTCTGACTCTGTAGCTGTTGGCAGTGATTTTGCTACTGAGGCTCACACGTCAGGAAACGTCTTGGCTACAGCTCCACTGCATGCCACCTCAGGTAGATAAAGACATCCAATTAATCTCCAAGTTCTGGAGTGATGAGACTGATGATGCTCCAGATGATGCTCCAGAAGTGACTTTAAATGAGAATTTCACTGTGGTTCTATCTAAGTCACAGAAGAAGCATTTGAAAAAGAAAACAAAAGAAGCTGCCAAGGCTAAGCATATTATGGCCCGAGCAAGGGCTGGTCCTCTCAATTTTGCATAATGAAGCTCCTCTATTGGAATGCTAGAGGTATTGGTAACCTTGATACTAGGTTAGTCTTGAAAAAGCTGTGTCTTTTGAATAAACCAGATTTTTTGTTCATATCAGAGCCTTGGATTGCGCATGATTCTATGCCTGTTAGCTTTTGGGATAGCTTAAATTTAAAGATCTTTGCTGTTAATGATAGAAATGGTTTACTGCCAAACCTTTGGTGCTTATGTTCTGATTTTTACACTCCAAACATTATTGCCAACTCCAATCAGTTTATTGCTTTTTCCCTTGAGAAGGATGGTCAGGAATTTTTTGTCTCAGCTGTTTATGCTGCTACCAGTGTGGTGGTCAGAAGACAGCTCTGGCTGGATCTCTCTAATTTGCAACAATCTCATCCTGGTCCTTGGTGTCACATTGGAGACTTCAATGCTATTCTCGGTTCTCATGAGCATAGAGGTTCCAGACTTCCCTCTAGTGCTTCTTGTGAGGACTTTAGGAACTGGACTGATTCTTCCAAACTGCACCATGTTCAAACTCGGGGTGCTCAATTCACCTGGGCCAATGGTAGGAGGGGCAGCTCTTTTTCTGAAAGAAGATTGGATAGATCCATTTGTAATGACCTATGGCTTGATTTCTGGTCGAGTGTTTCCTGCTGTACTCTTACCAGGAGTAAGTCAGATCACTTTCCTATTTTATTATCTTTGGAAAAAGATAGTTGTATGCATGGTTCCTCCTTTAAGTTCTTAAAAATGTGGTCTTCACATCCAGATTGTATCAAAGTAGTATCTGAGGTTTGGCAGGAGAAAATTTATGGCTGCCCTATGTTTGTCTTGTCACAAAAGTTGAGGCTTCTCAAAAGGAGGCTTAGAGAATGGAATAAACTGGTTTTTGGTAATGTTCATACTAATGTTACAAATGCACTGGCAGAGGTGGATAACATCCAACATCAATTGAATCAGTTTGGCTATTCTGACAGTCTCCATGTTCAGGAAAAAGAAAAGCATATTCAATTACAAAATGCCCTTAGATGTGAGGAGCAGTTCTGGATGGAGAAGGCCCGAATGAACTGGTATGCCTTTGGTGACAGAAACACAACTTTCTTTCACAGAACAGCCAAGATCAGACATGTCACAAAGCAGATTTCTGTTCTAATGCATGGAGATCAAGTTCTGAACCAGCCTGCAGCAATAGAGGAGCATATCCTGGACCATTTTATGGCTGTTTTTGCCTCGTATAATCTGTGCCATAACAATGGTCTGGTTGACAAGGTAATCCCTAAACTTGTTTCTAGTGAGGACAATGACATGCTTACCATGCTGCCATCCATGGATGAAGTTAAGAATGCTGTGTTTTCAATGAATGCAAATGGTGCTCCAGGGCCTGATGGATTTGGGGGTTTTTTCTACCAGCATTTCTGGGATATTATCTCTCATGATGTGTTCCACTCAGTGCTGCAATTCTTTAAAGATGGTTGGATCTTACCTAACCTCAACTCTAATGTGGTGGCTCTGATTCCTAAAGTTCAAGGTGCTATTAGAGTAGATCAGTATAGGCCTATTGCATTGGCTAATTTCCAGTTCAAGATTATAACCAAGGTAATGGCTGATAGGCTGGCAAGAATAGCACCTAAAATCATCTCTAGCAACCAAAGAGGTTTCATCAAAGGTAGGCAGATTGTGGATTGTGTTTGTTCTGCTTCTGAGGCTGTTAACTTGCTAAATAAAAGATCTTTTGGTGGCCAATTGGCTATAAAGATTGACATTCGAAAGGCTTTTGATACTTTAGACTGGGGCTTCTTGCTGAATGTCCTTGATGCTTTTGGTTTTGATCAGGTTTTTTGTAATTGGGTGAGAGTTATTCTGAATTCAGCAAAGATCTCCATTGCTGTGAATGGGAAGGCTGCTGGCTTCTTTAGCTGCAAAAGGGGAGTCAGGCAAGGAGATCCTCTGTCTCCTCTCCTCTTTTGCCTTGCTGAAGAGGTTCTTAGTAGAGGCATCTCTATGCTTGTGAATGAGGGTCTCCTTCAGTTGATGACTGGTCCTCCTGGTCATAGGTTGCCTAATCATATCCTTTATGCTGATGATGTGCTGATCTTCTGCAAAGGCACTAAAAAAAGTCTGCAAAGTTTGGTTTCCCTTTTGAGGGCCTATGAGCATGCTTCTGGTCAAGTGGTAAGTCCTGAAAAATCCAAATTCTATGCTGGCCCACTCTCTGCTGCAAGGAAGCTCTCCATTTCTAATCTGCTTGGCTTCTCTTCTGGTTGTCTTCCCTTTAACTATCTTGGAGTGCCTTTGTTCCAAGGGAAGCCAAGGAAAATACACCTCCAGCCTATTGTTGATAGAATCAGGAGCAAACTAGCCACTTGGAAAGGTAGCTTACTTTCTATCATGGGTAGGGTTCAATTGGTGACCTCTATCATTCATAGTATGTTGATTTACAGCTTCACTGTTTACTCCTAGCCAGCTGGCTTGTTAAAAACCATTGACAAATGGATTAGATGTTTTATCTGGGCTGGAAACATTAATGACAGGAAAGTGGTTACTGTATCTTGGAGAAAGGTTTGTGCTCCAATTCAGGATGGTGGGTTGGGCCTTAGATCCATCAAAGACATAAACAGTGCAGCAATGCTTAAACTTTGTTGGGAGTTGGTTTCTTCTAACAATCAGTGGTGCAGTATCCTTCGAGCTAGAGTTATCAGGAAAGGAACATGTGTAACTCATCATATCAGCTCTTCCATTTGGCTTGGCATTAAAAGATGGTTTCCTACTGTCATGCAGAATCTATGCTGGCAAATTGGTAATGGTTCCAGTATCAACTTCTGGACTGATACATGGCTTTCCATGCCAATAGTTGCCATGGCTAATATTCCAGCTGAAGTTCATCCCTTGTTGTTTTCTAAAGTTGGTGATTTTATAAAAGATGGTAAATGGTGTCTCCCTACTGTGTTGCTGCAGAAGCTCCCTGCTCTCTTGGCTGAAGTGGAGAAGATTTCTATCCCTGTGCAAAACTGTGAGGATCAGCTTAGATGGAATTCTGATTATGGCATCCTATCCCTCAAGGAGGCTTTTCTGTTCCAGAATCCTTCGAGTCTTTCTCTTCCTTGGGGTAAGTCCATCTGGTCCAGCAGTATACCCCCCTCGAAATCCTTTCTGGTTTGGCGAATTCTTCATGGCCGAATGCCTACTGATGAGAACCTTAGATGCAGGGGCTGCACTGTTGTGTCTATTTGCAATCTGTGCTATGCCTCTGAGGAGACTACTGATCACTTGTTCTTTGACTGTCCTTTTCTTTGCCGACCTTGTGGAACTGGTTGAGATGCATTCTTTCATGCTCTCTAGACTCCTCCTCTATGCTATCTGCTTTGGATTCGTGTAACAAGCAATGGAGTTCTCAGGCCAAGGATCTTGTGCTTGCTGCGATCACAAACATTATATGGGTCATATGGCACTGTAGGAATAAATTAAGGTTTGATAGCTCAAAAATTTCATTCCATACTGCGATTAATCTTGTTACTGCCAATTGTTCCATGTCGGGCAGACTCAGCAAGGGTTCAGTTTTACCCCACTCTGCTGACTTGTGGCTTCTGCATCAGTTTTCTGTGGATGCTCATTTATGTAAGGCTCCTACCATCAAATTGGTGCTTTGGCACACTCCTCTATTTAGCTGGGTGAAGTGTAATACAGATGGGGCTGCCTTGGGGTGTCCTGGTCGAGCATCCTGTGGTGGCATATTCAGGAATAAGGATGCGGATGTACTTGGTTGTTTTTCAGCCAACATTGGTGAATCTAATGCTTTCAAGGCTGAACTGATTGGTGCCATGCTTGCAATTGAGCTAGCCAATGCAAAAGGTTGGAATCATCTTTGGTTAGAGTGTGATTCTCAATTGGTAATCTCGGCCTTCAAGAATATCAACATTGTACCTTGGCGTCTTAGGAATAGATGGTCCAATTGTCTGTCTATAGCTAGGAATATGAATTTTGCTTATTCTCATATCTATAGAGAGGGCAATAGTTGTGCTGATAAACTTGCCTCTCATGGCTTGTCTATTCAGGGTTTTTTTTGGTGGGATTCTTACCCCCCTTTCATTGGGGAAGACCTCTTTCGTAATAGGAGTGGTCTTCCCAATTTTAGATTTAGTTGATTTTTCATGGGTTTGGTTATGCCCCCCCATGCTTTGCTGTTTCCTTTGTTTATTATTAATAAATCGGGTGTGTTGCAGATGATTGTTAGTGGTTGAGGTGCCAACCTAGTTGGGATGTCCTCCACTATTGTGATGCCTATGCATGCCTTTTAAGCTTAAAAAAAAATTATGAGTCACAATAAGAGCGAAACCGTGAAATTATTTTTGTTGAAAATAAGTTAATTATGATTTTAGAAAATTATTTAAGTGGAAAAAGCTAAGTTTTGGCTTAAAAGGCTTTAAAAGTGATAATTGACGGCAAATTTGGAAAAGTGTCAATGGCAAGTATTTTGAAACAGCAGTACGTATTTTAAGTAAGTTTAAAACCTCAAGTGACTCACTTTTGTGAAAACTAAGTTTTATTATTTAAAATTTTATTGAATAATTTCCCATTTGAAAATATTTTCCGAAAGCAAAATTAATTCAACCGTGTTGAAAGTGGTGTTGGACTTAGTAATCGAGACGTCGGGGTACTAAGGTTCTTTGTTGTATGGACTTGGGGCCCTTTGGACTTTGAGGTTCTGTAGACTTGGTGTCTACTGTATACGTGGTGTATACTATGTTTAAACATTTAAGATGTTTTCTATTACCACGAACCTATGACTGGTGCATCGGTCGAGAGGTGTCGTGATTGACCACTCGGACTGTGAGGTTCTGTGTTTCAATGAAAGTTTTAAAGATGTTAAAACTATGTGAGTCGTAAGCCATTTTGCAGTTCGCAAAGAAAGATTGAACACAAAGAAAAGTGTTATGAGCAAAGTGTTTTGCATGCATTTGGCAGACGTGCCCACGGTTCTATGTGTAGTTACCTTGCGGCGTCAGGTATTTCATGCTACGATTTTCTTCATTGTACCCGGGTTGGACAATGAAATCCCATTTACGGTTTTATCACTGATGCCCTGGGTGTGGATAGTATGCAATGGGTTATGGCTGCGTGCCTTTATGTCATGGGATGGCAATTAAGCCTGATCAACTCACAATGTGTTGGGATATCTCATGAGATTAGGTGCGAATTTAGATGACGAATATGAAGTCTTCATGCATAGTTTTTCACATGATGACGTTTCGGGTGTTAAACCCATTGATAAACTATTTGCTTATGAATGCTTGTGTTGATATATGTGTATGTGTTTTATGTGGTGTCTAGCATGTAGTTGTCGAGTAAAATCCATATATTGGTTTCTCACTCTTGCATGTTTTATTTGTGGTTTCTCTACTTGTGCATATATCTTTACGTCTGAGATTAGATGGACCCGGATATGCCTCTGGCACATTCGAGGCTTCGGTCGATCATGTTTGATCGCGCTCATTTTGGTGGTTCTTGGGAGATAAACCCTGGGGCACTCAGCACCACCTATCATGGCCCTAGTAGAAAGGTTGTTGGCATGGTAGAGGTAGGACCGCAGCGAGGGACGCATGTTGTGGAGACTGTTGAGGTATCTCTACCTCTGATATGGCTATACTTACAGTACTTGGCTGAGCACGGGTTACTTGATTTACCACCTCAGCTGATTCCGTTTCTGATAGCAGGACCAGCAATACCTCCTGTTGCGGTAGTTTTGGATGAGGTCGGGGAGGACCCAGATGAGTACTTTGAGGACGATCTGGAGTTCCACCCTCCTCCTGTTGATGATGATGATTCTTCCTGTGAGGGAGCAGGAGAGGAGGTATCTTCATCAGATACATCTGCTATTGGTGGGGTTCATCATCATGATCCCCCCAATGGTTTTCATTAGCTTGACCAGCTATAGGTATAGTTCTGGGGTAGAGAGTCTTGTCAATTTTTGATCTGGCTACTGAGAGCCATGAGTTTTTGGTATGATTCTAGACTGCTCGTTTATGATATGTATATGTCTTTATTTTCTTTGCTTAGTTTGATGGAGAATAGCCTATACTTATGAGGGCTCTTTTGTGAACTCCTACTAGATATAATGTGTATTTAAATGATGAAGCATATATATACACACACACACACACACACGTTTGTTTACGTTCACGGTGGTTCGATGTTTAAAAAAAAGTACTATTTTCGTAATGAGACGTTTACTTTAAAGTATATTTTCCAAAAGTAACCAGTGATTAATAATTTAATTTTCCGCTTTTGGGTAACTATGTGATGACCCTAGAAGGGGTGCCACACTTACAGTAAATTTAATAGATGAAAATTAATTTTTTTTTTCAATTGAATATTTGTAATATTTACTTAACTATGTCAAATATAAAATTAAATAATTATGTAACTTAATAAATGACATGTATTATGATTATATAATTATATGTCCAAAATTTAAACTATAAATATTTCTTAATTACTAAAAAATATGATTTTTATATAATCGATTAACAATAATTAAAATATTGGTTTCCCTCATTACATATTTTCCTTTTAATTTTTTTAAAAAATAAAAAAATTATTCTAAAAACTCCTATCTTTTGTAAATGTATTTAGTTTTGATTTAGATTAATTATAATTAGTTTTATAATTTTGTTAATTATCGAGTTTCCTTTAATAAGGTAAAATATTACAAGATTTTATACCTTAAATGCCTTTCATTTATAAATGAATTCATTGTTCATATTTTTTTATATAAAGAAAGTATAAATTGTTACCATTATAATTTATACTCAATGAGTATGGCTCAGTTGATTGCACAGGTCGAGCTTGTAAGGGAAGACCTCGGTTCGAATCTTGCAAAACACATCCTTGGAGAGGGGCAAAAAACCTAAAATGTGACTAAGCACCTGAGCGGATGAAGGTCCAAAGGATCTAATCTTACAGGAATACTTTGTTGACCCACTAGGGAGCTAAAGGCCCTAATCACAGTGGGTTCCAACCTAAAAAAAAATATTATAATTTCTTCACCAGACTTACTCTATTCATAAATTTCATGGGTTCAAAAACGAAAAATTATTGCATTAAAAAATGTTAGCAAGATACTTTTTAAAACATTTTGCTAGGGTAATGTTAATGAGTTCCCTATGAGCTCTGGTAACACAAAAAACAAATTTTCATTAAAAAACTAAGTATTTCACTTCTTTAAATATTAAATACATCAATTCCCAATAAAGAAAATTCTATTCTTAATTTCTTAATCAGTATCCTTAGGACACTCGTTAACATTCTCCTTTATTTAGCATACTATTAATTATTAGGTGGATTTTATGAAAATAGTTTGTTAAAGATTGAGCAACTCTTGGATGGGCACAATCCTACTACCTCACTTTTGGGCACGACCAGTAAAATCATGGCAACATATTATATATATATATATATATATATATATATATATATATAATAATAATAATAATAATTGATGGGACCCACTAGACCCAATTAGCTCAAATAATAAAATAGATAAAGCACATTGATGCTGGTGCCTTTCATGCGACTCTTATCATCCCAAGCACTCCCTTCTCCTTCTTCAAGTTGTGGGGTTGCATAGGTAAAGTTTACGTAGTGTTTGGTTGGAGGGAAATAGAGGGGAGGATAGGAATTTTTTTTTAAAATCTTTCATGTTTGGTTCAATTTTTTTAAAGTCCCCTCCAATATTGGGCATTTGCAGGGGAGGGGAGGGATTTTAAAGCATTTTACATGCATCGCGACCAAAATATCATCACTTGCTTATTTTAAAATAAATAATTATAAGGTGTAAAAGTAATTGGGTGGTTTCAAAAACCTCTGCTAGGGTTTGAATGGTACGTTAGGGTTTTGCATGTGATTGTTCGTGGCTTTATTCTCGGAATGTCCATTGGAATTCATGTTCCCAGATCTTCTTCCTCCTTCTAAACCCCCTAACAATCTTTCTTCCCCTTCCTCTTCTTCCTTGAATCGCCAGAATGCTGATAAGGATGCTCTTCCAAAAAAATTCAATTGAAACTTCGTCCGATTCAAAGTCTTTTGCTCAAGCTGTGTCCAATTATTTTGCGCAGGCTGTGAGTAACTCTTTTGACATCCCTATTAGCCAATTACCCAAACCTTGTTTGAAAGGTAATGAATTAGATATCAAGATTAGTGAATTTGAATACCAAGTTTGGGTGCAAGAATATAAAAACATTCTCAATGGCAGGTTGATACTTTGGAAGGGTGATACTCCTCTTCAACTGAATGACTTGAGATCCAAGTTACAAAATATTTGGAAGATTACTGGTTTTTTGTCTATTGTCTCCTTGGGGAGAGGTTTTTGTGAATTTAGTTTCTCTTCTTTGGATGATCAACGTCGAATTCGGGTTTCTGATTCTTGGAATCTTAGTCCAGGCATCCTTAGGCTATCATCTTGGACCTAGGATTTCAACCCAAATTCTATTCGTCAATCTCATGCTCAGTGTTGGGTAAGGTTACATGGCCTTTCAAGGGAGTATTGTCCTAATATTCTTTTTGAGATAGGTGGAGGAATTGGCATTCCGGTTGCTCTTGATGAAGCAACAATGAAGCGATCGTTTGGACATTTTGCTAGAATCTTGATTGAAATCGATCTCAAAAAGGAGCTTCGGGACAGAATTCTTGTCGAGCATGAAGGCTATTCTATCTCCAACTGTAAAAAAAATCGCAGTAGATTAATGATAATTCTACAAAAGAAGTGGAAGGTATCAAACCGAAGAAGTCTATGCAATATATTCCTAAAGTCTCTAATTCTGATAAACCTTTAGATAAAGGCAAATAAGTTGTTTAAGATCCTCTCAATCTTTTAAAAGATAATTTAAAGGATTTGGTAGGTCCTAATAATTCAAAGGTTTTTTCTGTTGAAACTATTGTTAATCCTAAAGCCTCTGTGGGAGTTAATAATGTCCCAGCGGATGATCCAAAAGCTCAAAGATCTAAGAATCCTCTTCGTGGATTTATTCATACAGAGAATTCTAGGGAAGAATAAATTCATAGGAATGAATCTTCTAAGATCATTATGGTGAGCTCTCCAGTTCATGGTGTAATTGAGTTGCATGCTGATGAGAATTTAGAGAATTCTCCTCAGCCTTCAATTCATAAAGTTCATAGTATAGATGATCAGTCTGATGATACCATAGTTGCAGATTCCATGGATAATTGAGCGGGTAATGGTTCTTCTAAGCAGGGGAGAACTGGGTCTGACAATAATGCTACTCTTGGAATCTTGATTACAAGGTGTACTACTATCGTTTCACCAACTAGCAGCATTGGTAATCAAACAGTTGTTACTGATATGAGAATTATTAACCCTTTATGGAGTCAACAGGATGAAAAGGAGGAAGATCTTTAGCCTTATCCAATAGGGATTCAAGATGATGGTGCTGGAGGTTTCACCACAGTTCTCACCAAGTCAATGAAAAAGAGGAATAGGCAAAGAGCAATACAAATTCAGTTTTTAGAACTCTATGTCTTTCAAACAATCCAGATTTTGTTTTTCTTTCAGAAACTTGGATAGACATCTCTTTAGTTTATGATTCTTTTTGGAGACATTTATTGCATGAATAATAGGAATGATCATATTCCTAATCTGTAGGGCCTTTGTAGCATCAATCTTAGCCCTTTTGTGCTGTCAGTTTCTTCTCAAATGTGTTCTTTCTCCTTCTACTCTGATAATCAACTGGTTTTCATGTCTGTTGTGTATGCAAGCACTAATTATTAGCTAAGGAGACAATTGTGGAGTGATCTAAATGGGTTGCTGGTGACTAATCCAGTGCCATGGTGTATTGTTGGAGATTTCAACTCGGTGTTGGGTTCTCATGAAGTTAGGAGTTCTTCATTGCATTTGAAAATTGCTTGTGATGAGTTTAAGGATTTTCTGATGCTGGGAAGTGGATTCATCTTCAAACAAAAGGTGCATCCTTTACTTGGAGTAATGGTAGAAGAGGTTCTTCACTCACAGAGAAGAGATTGGATAGTATAATGAAGCATGGTTATTTTTGGAGTTCTTCTACTTGTTGTACCTTAGTGAGGAGTTAGTCAGACCATTTTCCATTGTTTTTGTCCTTCAATAAGTGTGTTCAGTTCTTCCCTTCTTCATTCAAGTTCCACAAAATGTGGGCAAGGCATTCAGATTGTCATAGGTTGGTGAAAGAGGTATAGAACAAAGTTTTTCATGGTTGTCCCATGTATGTTCTTGTACAGAAGTTGAAAGCACTGAAAATTGAGTTTAAAGCTTGGAATAAGCAAGTCTTTGGGAATGTTCATTTAAGGGTGAAATCTGCCTTAGCAGCTATTGATAATGTCCAGGAATTGATGGATAGCAATGGGATCACTGATGATTTAAGGAAACAGGAAATTCTGGCTCAACTGATCTACAACATGCTTTGAATAATGAAAAGATATTTTGGAGAGAAAAATCAAGAGTGAAATGGCATTGTGAAGGGGATAGGAACACAACCTTTTTTCACATAATTACCGGCTTGGCAAGTTTCAAAATCAATGACCATGTTGAGGAATGGCAATGCAATAATTGATGATCCTAGACAAATTATTCAACATGTAGTTTCTTATTTCTCAGACCTTCATGCAGTCCCTTATAACCAAGGTTTTCAAAACCGGACTGGTCAATGAACCGGTGAAGGTACTGGTTCAAGGTTCAATAGTCCAACCGTGGTTGGTTGAACTGGTAATAATTAAATAATGTTTTTTAATTTTTAATACAATATATTAAGTAATATTAACATAAATTTTAAATTATCATATTTTTTTAACAATATAAAATATATTTTTTTTGCATTTTATGTTAGCAAATTTACAAAAATAATTCTTATGTTTATTATCATGAGTATAAAAAAGTAAACAAATTTCAAAGGCCTATCAACCCAAAGCTTTCTTATATGCTTTTTGATCCAATTGTCAGGGGGAAAAAAACTAAAGTTAAGCCTATTTAGGCCCACTCTATATTAAAATTCAAAAAAAAAAAATGTTGGGCAGATCCAAGCTCATTTCGTTTTTGCACAACAAAAGCAACCCTAGCTCCTTTTCTTTTCATTCAGCAGATGCCCACTTTAATTTATTCCCTCTCAATCCTCTTCTTTCTTCTTTGTGTTACTGTTATCACACAATCTGGTTTGGGACTTCATGAAAACGTCATCGTCGAAGTTCATTCAACCGTCGCCCCCTTTATTCCTTCTCACTCCTCTTCTTTCTTATTTCTGTTATCACATGATCTGGTTTACAGAGCACCTCGTCGGAGTTTGCGGAGGAGCGGTGAGACACCCCGTTGTGCCACGTTGTATTAATATAAATTAAAACCTTATTAATTATTTGCTTAATCGAGAAATTAACGTTAAACATAATCCAAAAATACGAAGAAATTAAAAACTTAATTATAAAACATTACCAAAACACTGTTTATGGTATCCTATCAGTAGGATCCCTCACAGGTACTTAATTATACAAACTGTTTTGTAACTAGCGGAAAATAAAACGTCTTTTAAGACTCACCAGCCCTAAACTTACTACATTATAACATGAGAATATGTAGTTTGTCCTCCAGCATCCGCTTCATATGGAGTTCCATCCAACTCCTCAACAACGTATTCCTCCACTGAGTCTTCTAACGGAATAAAGTATACATACACAAAAATACAGAAATAGGGAGATAAGAAATAGTTCTATCATCATAAGCAGAAAAGAATCATAGCATATAATATAATAGCGGTCACAGACAAACAACACTCATCATTAACAATCATCTTTAACTCACACTACTTTCCTCTACCCTCAATCTCATGCAACTAAACTTTTATGCTGACGTGGCCACCACCAATCCTATCACACATCCCTTGCCCGTTGAGGGATGTTAGTCAGTAGTCCAAGCAATGCATCCCCATTAACCGGTGCACACCCTCATCCATGTGAGAATGCTCATGCAAAGCAATGACACTATAGCTGCACAGCACAGTCGGTGCACACCCTGATTTTCTCTCCAAGATGCTCATGCAAGACAATGACACTATAGCTACACAGCCTAAAACTAAATTGGGACAGCCCCGCAAAAACTTTGGACCTCGTGTGTTCCCAACACACGGTTGTGAACAACAACACATATATATGAATCTCAATGACTCACCTGATCAATAACAACCTAGTACCTAGAGCTTCCATCATAGCCTCAACTCGCATTCTATGTCACATCTTATCTATAAAACAAACACTTTAATCTAAACGCCTCTAAGTCATATTCAATCTCTCACCTAAATAAAGTATCTCTGAATAACTCATATCTTTCTTTAAAAACCAACTCAGCAATTTATCAAACCAGGTAGATCATGCATAATGCAATCGCAATAAAGTATTCAAATAGCAAAATAAAATGTCACATGCAGTAGAACACCTCAACAAGCATATCACAAACAATTTAATAATAAATAATTCAGACATACTCAAATATTTTAAAATTAACCTAAGGCGATAAACCTACAATTCCCAAATCATAATTGGTATTGCGGAAAAGTTTCCAACGTGATTTTGGTATTGTCGATTGCTTGACCACTAGTAGGGTTTAGGTCGCCCTACACCATTATTATAAATTATATACTACTTATTCGTTCCGACGATGGAATGGTTCTTTCTCCCATCTGAACTTATCTTCGGATTTCCCGCACTTTCCGATCCTTGTTACTTATACCACGATTATCAATTAACCTTCAACAAAATCAACATAAAATATATTAATCAAACAAAATCCACTTTAACCACAAATAGCTAGGATTCGACCATCAATTCAAAATACGGCTAGGGTTATTTTCTCAATTCCATCTTTTGGATTCTAGTTCCTAAAGTATTAACTAACATAAAACAAGTGTTACAATTCAAAAATATGAAACAAAATCCTCTAACCTCTAGGGTTAGGGTTTTGTCCATACATAGTAAAATTGGATTGAAATTATTTTTACTCACATGCTCTTGGATCTAGAAACTACACATCGATCTTAGATAGTTCATATAAATCATGATCTAATTAAAGATTGAAGAAAACATATTTTGTCCACATAAACACCAATTCGGCCTAGACTATAAAATAGGGTTAGAAATTTCTTTTGATTTCAAAATCTTAGATTTAGAACATAGAAACCCTAGATAGCTTATAAACAACCTCATCTAAGTTAAAAATTGAACAAAATCTCCTTTGCTCATTCAAGCATCAATTTGGCGATGTAAATAAAAATTGGAAGGAAAATTCTTTTGCTTACATACTCTTAGACGGTGAAAGTAGAAGTCATATAAAGATCATATAAATTGGTTTCACATTAAAATGATTTTTCAACAATTTTATAGAATTTTTTTGAAGATCTAGATCTCTGAATAGAGATTTGTGAAATAGTTGATGGAAATGAATACTGATGGAAGATTAATGAAGTTAAAATGATGAGGAAGATATTCCCCACCTTGGAATGAAGAAGTTTGATCAAGAACTTGAAGAACAATGATGAACTTAGCAAGAACACCAATGGAGTTCTTAGTGTTTTTGTGAAGAAATGACTTAGAATGTAAAATAGAAAGAAAAGGAATTTGTCTAAGTGTGAAAGGGTGTGTCTGAGCCGTGGGGTTGAGTGAGTGAGGAGAGTGAAGTTGTTTTGTTTAATTAGTTAAGTGTAAACCATAGTTGATAGTAACTTGACATAGGTTAGGTTTAGGCTTAAACAAATAACATAAGACTTAACAATAGTTAATTGTAATCATGATCAGGTTAAAATGTGTGGTGGAGAATGAACGGGAGTGTGGCTGAGTTTGGACCACAAAATAGGAAGAAGAAGCCAATTTGAACATGACTTTCCTTAACCATGGTTAACATTTAACTAGGATAGGTTAGGTTAAGGGTATTTTGGTCATTTCACCTAAAATTGCATTTAATGCTTCATAAATGCTTGGTGAGTCAAGGTGGTGACTCACCCCATGACTCAACTCCTCCGGTGTCCAGTTCTGTCTCTATAGTTCCGTTTCCGATTCTGTCGGTTTCCCGATTTAGGTTTTACTCCCGAATAAAAACATAATATTTTGTTTTCTATTGAAAATTTTCAAAATAACAAAACACGTTGGAAATATGATTTAAACATAAACCATTTCATTCACGAGTCAAAATTATGTTTTCTGATCAGTAAAAGCTTACTGTCAATGAAAACGCAAACATAATATAAAAATTCGTCCGAATAAACATAATATTTTATTTTTGATCAGAAATTTGGAAAGTAGAATTTCTCACGGACATAATATAAAAAATCTACAATTTTTCAGTTTCGAGTCAAATTAGGGTTTTCTGCCGGTATAAAATTATACTGTCAGTAAAATCACAGACCGGTTTCTGTCTGAGTTTTCAACCCAAAATTTCACCATAATCTTCTACCATAAGATAGAGTATGAATATGATTTTGTTTTATCCAAAATCATTTTCTTGGTCTCAGATAAAAATATAATTAAATATATTTTAACTGGTAACACAACATAATTAAAAATAGGTTGTTACATTACTACCCCACTTAGAAAAAAATCCCCTCCTCGGAATTTACGTACCTCAAAAGATGTGGATATTGCTGCTGCATATCCATTTCACGTTCCCAAGTAGCATCTTCAGTAATCGCATCCCATATAACCTTAACCAAAGGAATTTGTCTACCGCGAAGCTCCTTAATCCTTCTATCTGCTATCTTAACAGGTAAAGCCTCATACTCTATATTCTCTCGCAGTTCTATAGACACAAACTCATAACATGTGAAGAATAAGGATAATATTTTCTCAACTAAGAAACGTTAAAGACGTCATGAAGGTTAGCAAGGTTAGGTGGTAAAACAATATGGTAAGCTACTGGACCAATCCTTCGAAGAATCTGGAAAGGTCCGATGAATCTAGGAGTAAGTTTTCTAGATTTGATATCCCTCCAATTCCGGTCTTCGGAGTGATTATCAAAAACACGTGATCACCTTCCTGGAATTCTAAGGGTCTCCTCCTCTTGTTACTGTAGCTCCTTTGCCTATCCTGTGCTTCCTCCATCTTTTCCCTTATCTTCCTAATTTGTTCAGTAGTCAAGTGCACCACATCTGGACCCAAATTTTGGTTTTCACCAATCTCATACCAACATAACGGGGTCCTACATTTCCTGCCATACAAAGCCTCGTATGGTGCCATTCCAATACTACTGTGAAAACTATTGTAATAAGTAAATTCAATCAATAGCAAGAATTCATCCCAACTGCCGGTATGCTCTAACACACAGGCTCTCAAGAGAACTTCCAATGACTAAATTGTCCTCTCTGACTGTCCATCTGTCTGGGGATGATAAGCAGAACTCATTCTCAACTTTGTCCCCAAGGCATTATGCAACTGTCTCCAAAATCTATATGTGAATCTAGGATCTCGGTCTGAGACAATGCTCGATGGCACACCATGTAACCTAACAACTTCTTTTATGTAAATCTGGGTCAACTTCTCCAAATTATAACTTTCACCAATCGGTAAGAAGTCAGCACACATCATCAACCTATCAATGATAACCCAAATCGCATCATGCCTCTTCGAAGTTCGTGGTAATCCAACCACAAAATCCATAACTATGCTACCCCATTTCCACTCTGGGATATCTGATGATTGCAATAAACCCACCGACTTTTGATGCTCTATCTTAGCCTTCTGACACACCAGGCAAGATAAGACATACTCTGCTACCTCTTTCTTCATTCTTGTCCACCAAAACATTTTATTCAAATCCTGATACATCTTAGTGGATCCAGGATGAAAACTCAACTTACTCTTATGTGCTTCTTCCAAAATCATTTTCCTAAGTTCTAAATCCTCTGGCACACATATTCTATCTCTAAACCTCAATACACCATCTGTTCCTCTACTAAACTCAGAAATCTTACCCTCATTTATACCTCTACTTATCTCCTTTAGATATTGATCCTGAACTTGTTTATCCTTAAGATCCCTCATAAAATCACTACTAATAGTGATCATACCTAAACAAATTTTATCATCAGCCAACTCCATTCCTAAGTTCAAATCTCTGAATTGTTCCAGTAATTCCAACTCCTTAACCATCATCGCGGATACATGCAATGATTTCCTACTCAAGGCATCCGCTACAACATTCGCCTTCCCAGGATGGTACAGTAAATCAAACTCATAGTCTTTGATAAACTTCATCCATCTCCACTGTCTCATATTCAACTCTTTTTGGTCGAACAGATACTTCAAACTTTTATGGTCACTGTAAACATTAAACTTCGTTCCGTACAAAAAGTGTCGCCATATCTTTAAAGCAAACACTATGGCTTCCAACTCCAAACCATGAGTCGGATAGTTACTCCCATGAATTCTCAATTGCCGGGAAGCATAAGCCACAACTCTTCCCTCTTGCATCAGAACACAACCTAAACCATGGTATGACGCATCATAGTATACGTCAAACTGTCCCAACGGATCGAGTAAAGTCAACACAGGTGATGTAGTCAACCTATCCTTCAGCTTTTGGAAACTCTGCTCATACTTGTCTGTCCATACAAAAGCTGTATTTTTCCTCGTCAACTGTGTCATAGGCAACGCAATCTTCGAGAAACCCTCTATAAACCTCCGATAATATCCAGCTAACCCTAGAAAACTTCGTACTTCACTTACTGATTTAGGCCATTCCCACTTAAGAACTGCCTCAACCTTATCTGGATCTACTGCTATGCCTTCCTTGTTAATCACATGTCCAAGAAATTGGACTTCTTCCATCCAAAACTCACACTTGGAAAGTTTAGGATAAAGCTACCTATCCTACAAAACTTGCAGCACCACTCTCAAATGTTCATCATGATCTTCCCATGTACGAGAATAGATAAGGATGTCATCGATGAACACAACAAACTTATCGAGGAAAGGACTAAAGATTATGTTCATGTAATCCATGAACACTTCTGGAGCATTAGTCACACCGAAAGGCATAACTAAATACTCGTAATGCCCGTACCTTGTCCTAAAAGCTGTTTTAAGTTTATCTTCCCTCCTTACTCTAATATGATGGTATCCAGACCTAAAATCAATCTTAGAAAATACAGCTCTCCTTTCAATTGATCCATCAGATCATCTATACCGGGCAACGGATACTTGTTCTTAATTGTTACCTTGTTCAACTTTCTGTAATCCGTGCACAACCTAGCACTTCCATTTTTTTTCTTCACAAATAACAACGGAGCTCCCCACGGTGAAACACTCGGTCTTATGAACTCTTTCCCGAACATGTCATTCAACTGTTTCTTTAACTCCACCAATTCTACAGGTGACATCCGATAAGGCGCTATAGATATAGGTCCTGTCCCCGGTACAAGATCTATGGTGAATTCCACCTCTCTCTCTCTGGTGGCAAACCTGGAACGTCGGGAGGGAAAACTTCAGGAAACTCTCTCATAATAGGCATAGAATCTATACTAGGAGTCTCATTAGCTTCCACTGCGAACAGCATCACGTAATGCCGAGAATCATCATTCCTCATGGATACTCCTTCATTGGTAGAGACTACACTGGAAGACACAAGAAATGATAAGGTCTTAATAGAACAATCTAGCATTTCATGGTTAGCCAAAAGCCAATCCATGACAAGGATAAAATCTATCTGTTGCATAGGAAAATAGTCAAGGTCTACAATAAATGTCTTATTCTCAACAACTATAGGACACTGTAACCAAACAGACATAGTAGTCAAAGAATCACTAGTCGGAGTGGATACGGTAAGGGTATAAGGAAATTTAGAAACAAGAAGTTGTAATTGATCTACACATTCATGCGAAATAAAAGAACCTAGCACCTGAGTCAAACAATACTGACGAGAGTCTACCTAATATTAAACACATACCTTATATAAGATCCGCAGATTAAGAGGATTCAGCTCCCCTCACGGTAAATACTCTTCTAGTGGCCTGAGGTCTAGCCATTTTTTGTCCTGTTTTTGGGGCTCCTCTTCCAGCTCCACCTCTATAGCCTCCAGCTCCTCTACCCGCAGCTACTGGTTGCTGCATAGTCGCTGTCTGCATTCTCAATTCATATGACCTAGTTTTTCACAGTTGAAACAACTACGACTTTCCATGCAATTCCTAATATGATGCGATCCTCTGCATCTGAAACAAGCATAGCCTTGCTATTACCGACCGGCTCTAACCACTGGTGCTCGTGCTGGTGTCTGCACTGGTCGGGCATATGGACTCTGTCTCCATTGAGAACTACTACCTCCTCGCCTTTGAAAACTCTGTCTCCATTCCGGAAAACTCTGAATGTCAAGAGATACTATAGCCCTTTGGAGATCATGTCGGAGTCCTTCCTCAAACCTTATACATTGCCAATCCTCATTTGGGAATCTCTGATAAAATTCTGAAAACTTAATCATAGCCTCAAATCGTGATGCATAATCATCTACAGTCATGTTGCCTTGTTTGAGACTCATGAATTCTCTTTCTTTCTCACGTCGAACTAGACACGAAAAATACTTTTCAAAGAAACAGTCGCTAAACAACTGCCAAGTTATAACTCTGCCCTCGGCCCCCAGCAATATTCGCTTTCCTCTCCACCAAGATTATGCTCCTCCAGTTAACATGAAGACAACATACGTCACTTTCCTATCCTCTCTGCAGTGCATGGTATCAAATATCCTTTCTATCTCTTGTACCCACCATTCTGCTTTCTCTGGGTCATAATCTCCTCGAAATTGGGGTGGCTTCCCTTTCATAAAAGTAGCCATACCGGCATCTTCAGCTGTTGCAACTCTCCTTTGATTCTGTAGTTCCTGCTGCTTTTTGTTCATCTGCAGCATCTCACTATTCTGTTGTGTTTGTAGTAGCAAAGCAGCAGCTATATTTTTCATGGTATCGTGAGTCTCAGATGACTCTCCTCCATTTCCAGCATGATTGGCCTCACTGTTGCTAGTTCCAACGATTCTCTCTTGAGTTATGTCACCACTATTGATCGAACGTCCTCTTCCGCGAGCCATGATTCTGTAAAAGAAATCATCTGCTCTCATCAGTATGACATATAATACTACTTAGACAAGTATATAAATACTATATGCCATACTAATGTTAGTCATCGCGTTAAGTTCGGACACACTACCCACTTCTAAGCATAGTCAAAATCCGATGTAGATTCAACTAGACACGGCCAGTAACAACACCCTAAACCTCACAGTTCGATTAGAACCGAACTGCTCTGATACCACCAAATGAGACACCCCGTTGTGCCCCATTGTATTATTAAATTAAAACCTTATTAATTATTTTCTTAATCACGTAATTAACGTTAAACATAATCCAAAAATATGAAGAAATTAAAAATTTAATTATAAAACATATAACTTCTGCAAATTTAAACACACCAACGTTACAATATATAAATACACACATGTTTATCCATTACATTACCAAAACACTGTTTAGGGTATCCTATCAGTAGGATCCCTTACAGGTACTTAATTATACAAACTATTTATGACTAGCGGAAAATAAAACGTCTTTTAAGACTCACTGGCCCTAAACTTACTACACTACATCACGAGAATCTGTAGCTTGTCCTCCAGCATCCGCTTCATACAAAGTTCCATCCAACTCCTCGGCAACGTATTCCTCCACCGAGTCTTCTAACGGAATAAATTATACATATACAAAAATACAGAAATAGGGAGATAAGAAATAGTCCTATCATCATAAGCGGAAAAGAATCATAGCATATAATATAATAGCAGTCATAGACAAACAACACTCATCATTAACAATCATCTTTAACTCACACTACTTTCCTCTACCCTCAATCTCATGCAACTAAACTTTTATGCTGACGTGGACACCACCAATCCTATCACACATCCCTTGCCCACTGAGGGATGTTAGTCAATCGTCCTAGCAATGCATCCCCATTAACCGATGCACACCCTCATCCATGGTGAGAATGCTCATGCAAAGCAATCACACTATAGTTGTACAGCACAGTCGGTGCACACCCTGATTCTCTCTCCATGATGCTCATGCAAAGTAATGACACTATAGTTGCACAGCCTAAAACTAAATTGGGACAGCCCACAAGAACTTCGGACCTCGTGTGTTCCCAACACAAGGTTGTGAACAACAACACATATATATATGACTCTCACTGGCTCGCCTCAATAACAACCTCGTACCTAGAGTTTCCATCATAGCCTCAACTCGCATTCTATGTCAAATCTTATCTATAAAATAACCACTTTAATCTAAACGCCTCTAAGTAATATTCAATCTCTCATCCAAATAAAGTATCTCCTAATAACTCATATATTTCCTTAAAAACCAACTCAGCAATTTATCAAACCAGACAGATCTTGCATAATACAATCGCAATAAAATATTCAAACAGCAAAATAAAACATCATATGCAGTAGAACACCTCAACCAACGTGTCACAAACAATTTAATAATAAATAATTCAGACATCCTCAAATATTATAAAACTAACCTAAGGCGATAAACCTACAATTCCCAAATCATCATTGGTATTGCGGAAAATTCTCCAATGTGATATTGGTATTGTCGATTACTCGACCACTAGTAGGGTTTAGGTCGCCCTACACCATTATTATAAATTATATACTACTTATTCGTTCCGACAATGGAATAGTTCTTTCTCCCACCTGAGCTTATCTCCGGATTTCTCGAACTTTTCGATCCTTGTCACTTACACCATGATTATCAATTAACCTTCAACCAAATCAACATAAAATATATTAATCAAACAAAATCCACTTGAACCACAAATAGCTAGGGTTCGACCATCAATTCAAAATAGGGCTAGGGTTATTTTCTCAATTCCATCTTTTGGATTCTAGTTCCTAGAGTATTAACTAACATAAAACATGTGTTACAATTCAAAAATATGAAACAAAATCCTCTAACCTCTAGGGTTATGGTTTCAGTCATACATAGTAAAATTGGCTAGAAATTCTTTTTGCTCACATGCTCTTGGATCTAGAACCTACACACCTTAGATAGTTTATATAAATCATGATCTAATTAACGATTGAAGAAAACTTATTTTGTCCACATAAACACCAATTCGGCCAAGACTAGAAAATAGGGTTAGAAATTTATTTTGATTTCAAACTCTTAGATTTAGAACATAGAAACCCTAGATAGCTTATAAACAACCTCGTGTAAGTTAAAAATTGAACCAAATCTCATTTGCTCATTCAAGCATCAATTCGGCCATGTAAAGGAAAATAAGAAGGAAACTTCTTTTGCTTACATACTTTTAGATGATGAAAATAGAAGTCATATAAAGATCATTGAAATTGGTTTCATATTAAAATGATTTGTCTACAATTTTCTAGCACTTTTTTGAAGATCTAGATCTAAGAATAAAAATTTGTGAAATAGTTGATGGAAATGAATATTGATGGAAGATTAATGAAGATAAGATGATGAGGAAGAGATTCTCCACCTTGGAATGAAGAAGTTTGATCAAGAACTTGAAGAACAATGATGAACTTAGCAAGAACACCAATGGAGTTATTAGTGTTTTTGTGAAGAAATGACTTAAATGTGAAATAGAAAGAAAAGGAATTTGTCTAAGTGTAAAAGGGTGTGTGTGAGCCGTGGGGTTGAGTGAGTGAGAAGAGTGAAGTTGTTTTGTTTAATTAGTTAAGTGTAAACCATAGTTGATAGTAACATGACGTAGGTTAGGTTTAAGCTTAAACAAATAATATAAGACTTAACTATAGTTAATTGTAACCATGACTAGGTTAAAATGTGTGGTGGAGAATGAAGAGGAGTGTGGTTGAGTTTGGACCACAAAATAGGAAGAAGAAGCCAATTTGAACATGACTCGCCTTAACCATGGTTAACATTTAACTAGGATAAGTTTGGTTAAGGGTATTTTGGTCATTTCACCTAAAATTGCATTTAGTGTTTCATAAATGCTTGGTGAGTCATGGTGGTGACTCACCCCATGATTCAGCTCCTCCGGTGTCCGGTTCTGTCTCTATAGTTCCGTTTCTGATTCCATCGGTTTCCCAATTTTAGTTTTACTCCGGTATAAAATTATACTGTCAGTAAAAACACAGACCGGTTTCCGTCTGAGTTTTAAACCCAAAATTTCACCGTAACCTTCTACCGTAAGATAGAGTATGAATATGATTTTGTTTTATCCAAAATCATTTTCTTAGTCTCAGATAAAAATATAATTAAATATATTTTTACTGGTAACATAGCGTAATTAAAAACAGGCTGTTACAAGCAACACCTCGCCATTTTGCAGTAGCAGCTATGGAGAACGATAGATGCCATTTTCGTTTTCCCAGTTTCCTAATCTAGTCCATACCGGCCTATAATTTGTTATGGCCGATTTTACCGATTTTAAACTGGATCGACGGTTTTTACACCGGTTACATACAAAGTCGATTCTAGGAGTAAACTGAACCGTCTTAGCATTCGGTTCCCGGTCGGACCGGCAGATCCGGTCTGATTTTGACTACCTTGCTTTTAATTGTCTTCCTAATGGCCTTCTTAGCAGAGTTATTCCTTCTAGGCTCGTTTAGTGGTCAGGATAAGAGAGACATGACATGATAAACTATCATATCTTGTTTGAAATTATTGTTTGGTGAGCCAGCACGATATGATAAAACAATCCTGTCACCTATCTTATCATGTCCATCTAGTTAAAATTTTATCATGATGGGAGAGCTGGGTTAAAACTCAATAAGATACGATAGAGTGATTTAAAGTATAATAAAATAAAAAAAATTATATATAAATAATTAAAGTATAATAAAATATAACATGGTTACCGAAAAAAGGTATAATAAATTATAAGATATTTTAAATAATAAAATATTAATAATTATTTTCAAAATTATTTTATTTTATCACAAGGCTAATTTGTTATTTTATATTAATTTTAAAAATTGAAAAATATAAAAATTTATTCTAATATTTTAACTATATCTAAAATAAAAACTAAAAATGAATACTTAAAATTATAAAAATTAACCCAACAAGAGGCATCCATAAATCATTATTCCTAGCATATAAATGAACTCTCGAAAACACAAGGACGATGGCTAAACATTCAAATGTCAGTGAGCAAAGTAAGCACCACATCAACAAAACAAATATTCATAAGATAGCCAAGAGTGTCAATTAAACATCATCATAAAAGTATTACACTAAAACCCTAAAATAAAATAAAGAAAAAGAGAGAAGAAAAAGCTCCACAAAAATGAAGTCGATCCAAGCAATGTCCAAGCTCAGCACCATTTCCACGTTGCTGTCTCCTGCTACTGACACAGCTCATGTGCGGCTGGTTCTCAATTTTCTCCCTGTGCGTTCAGTTTGGATCCTTTCCAGCAATATTGTCTCCAGCACCTCTCCAGCAGCAGATCTGAACCACTCATTTTGATCCAATGGTCCCAAAAATAAAAGATATTAAAACATTAAAAAAATTCAAAACAAACACAAAGAAAATAGTCCTTTCTTTTGGTTCCTGTCTTCCTCAGTCCTAACCACCGCAACCAACCATTTGTCACTGCCATCTTGTCACCGTGGACGGTAAGCTGCTCGCGTTCAAGGCTAAACACCGCTGCCACGTCACTTTATCTCTTTATCTCTGGTCCCTCGCGTGGTTGTTACTCGTCTCTCACCCTTCTCCGCTGTCGCTTCAGTGACTGCCGCCGCCTGCCGCCGTATCGTTCACGGCTGGTGCAACCCCCAATTGAAAGACCACCTTGTTCAATGCTGCAACCAGAAGCCAATCTTGTATAGAAAGACCATTGAAAGACATACAAGACCACCTTGCACAAAAGAGTGTGGAGTGAGGAGGAGGAGTGAACTTCAACCATGAATACAGTGAGAACGGCGGTGTCAGCCAACGAACGACGCTGTGACAGCGTTGCCGCCATGAACAGTGGTGCAGCGGCGGAGCGTTATGTTGCAGCGATGATGGCGCGAGAGAGAAGGGAGAGGGGCAGAGTGACATGAACGACCGGGCGGCTTGCCGTGAACGATGGACGGTGGCAGAAAGAGGTTTTTTGTTGGATTCTGATTTTTTAATTTAAAATATTGATTTTTTGGGGACCATTGGATCTAAATGAAGGGTTCATATTTTCTGCTGGAAGGGACTGGAGACAGTGTTGATTGAGACAATCCGAATCCATGTGCATTATGCTTGCTGCTGCCCACCTCTCTTCTTTTATCTGCTCTTTCTTTTATTCTAATCACATGGGCCCATGGCCTATTCTAATTGTCCATTAAACTCACTTGAGAATGCCTTGGTCCAGTACGTGAATGATCTTCCAAATTGATTTTGCCATTCTTTCACACCGCCGAAAGCAATTCATCTATCATGGTTTAGGGAACTCATGTGGGCCACCAATTAGTCAAGTTCAAATCCATCTGCTTAGTCTTTTTTTTTTCTTCATATTTTCCAATTTAATAAAACAAATTAAAATATTATTAAGTTAGCTCTAAAAAATATAGAAAATTAACTAAAATGTGTAAAACATTATTAAAGACCCAACTAGCAAAACTTGGGAACACAACTCAATCAATGAACACAATTCAGAGCAAAAATTCACACAATAAACCCATAAAAATCACATAATCTTGAAGATCATCATCCATCTAGTTAAAATTTTATCCTGAGGGGAGGGTTGTGACACCCTTCAACCCCGCACGTTAATATAAAACATTTACTTAAAAGAGGGATTATAAAAACATGCATTTATTTAAATAAAATAAATACTTGGATAAAAAGGTTTCACATCTCAACATAAACAACGCGGAAAGAAAGCATAAACATAATATAAGTTCAAAAGGCATAACATAACGTAAACATAAACAAAGACATAAACCCCAACCCCGATGACACATACAGAGCTGGTATAACCAAAAGTCCGAAATAACAAATCCTCGGATACAGCCGAAACAACTAACTAATAACTAAGTAAAAATGGAAATCCTAAACGAAAGCAGCAACTCCTCGGAGTCACTCTTCAATGGGCCGATCGCCATCCTCTGCATATATACAAAAGGTACATGCAACACAAAACATAACAACAGGGAGTAAGAAACATATATATGAATATAACGGCAAGGAAGCAGTTAGCAAGACAAGCATACAACAAACAAACATGTTATATCAACAACGGTATCGTAAGATTATCATCATAATATGTATGTTATGCAATGCAATCTTGCTCCACGCCTCTACTATGCATTTGGATCCAATCTATCTCAGGATGAGCAACTTCGGAGTTAAATATCCGCATTGGCCACTAGGCACCAACACTGGGGCAATCCAACTTACCTTGGTTGGACCCCTTGGATAGCCGACACACCTTACTCTCGGATTCGCCACCACGGAGGTACCGGGTCCCTCGGACGGCCAGAACGCCTTACTCTTGGGTGAACTCTCCTATGTCAGACAACCTCCCGTCAACTCTCGGACAGAACAAGAGGGACGAGGTGTACGAATCTTACCTTGTTGGAAGGTTGAGACAGTGAGTATGATGATCACGTCTTCGCAGCGACGTTCCCTTACCAACGAATGGTGAAGAATGGTGCTAGAACGGGTTCCCAAGGGAGAGTTTTCTAGAGACAATTGATGGAATTTGAGAGAAAAAGAGAAGGGAGGCAGCTCTGAGTGTTGGGACGTGATAGACTAGGGTTTAGATCGTGTTTTAGGGGTTAAAAACGGGTTGGAATGCGTTTTGGGCTTAAAAAGAACCTAAATCACGTTTTCTGGTTTTGCACGTATTCGCGGGGGGAACTCCCATTCGAAGGGCGAACCAGAGAACCAATTTCTGTCAGTTGGATTTACGAGGCGAACCCGAAAGTGCAAAGCTGAATTTTGGGTTTTCACGAGGCGAGGTCGAAACAGTCGAATTTGGCCAAAACACATGAAATTATATTTTTAGATAATTCCTTTAGATTTCCAATGCCATAAAGATCACCTGGATCGGAGATCTAGAACTCAAGATATGGCCAAAACGGTTAAACAGGTTACTAGGACTTCTAAGACAATTGAACCTTCCTTAGGCTAAACCTTCTCAACATGAACATATACATCAAAAGCAAACCTAACAAGCATATGCGAACATCTATACAATATATATAAATGCATTAAATTTATTTATGAAAAATGGGGTGTTACAATTCCAACCCCCTTATAAAAAAATTCGTCCTCAAAATTTCTATAACCTCAACTGGTTAAACTTTCACCAATTAGGTGCATACCTTGGGTTGAGTCTACGGACTTGGAAGTCCAGCTCCACTATGCTCCCGCTGCACACTCTGATTCCTGCACTTGGTCACCAAGGTAGAAAGATTCAGATCTCCTGATAACAGATGACTTGCTTGCTTTCATCGCTCTTTCAACCACAGTCGCCGGGGTAACTCTCAAGGATACATGATCGCCTTCCTGGAATTTGAGCGCCTTCCTCCTTTTAACATGGTAGCACCTTTTCCTTCTATGTGCAACTCCCATCTTTTCCTGAACCAACCTGATCTTTCCATCTAGTTACTCCTTATATAGGCCTCCCCTCCTAGGGAACATATACACTTGTCACGAGTTAGAAGTCTAAATTTTGAAGATCTATGGTTTCAAACTTAACACTCTTGCCCATGTCCACTACGAGTCTACTTTCTAATCGACTAGTCTCTACTCGATTCGTGTCTAAACGACTAAGGCCACTAACCTCACTGACATAAAGCTCATAACAATTATCGTTACTTCACCTATTGGTGACGAGTAATTGGGGTGATCAGTCCCTCCTATCTGTCCAGCACAGTAACTTAAGCAATAATAATTTCATGAGTCAATCTCTCTCCACCATGGTCTCTGACAGGGGCTCGAGTGCAACTATGTCCACGCAACATAATTGCCCTCTCGTCTCTATTAAAGATCCTTCTTACAGAAACCACCAAACCACTCATCTATTTTCCTTGACGCCCTTCCTATTAGCAACTAATCATCTAATCCTTACTCAATGGCTGCAACTTACCTGAATGCTTTTGGTGTTCCATCTTGACCTTCTGACAAACTAGGCACGCATACACAAACTCAGCCACATCCTTTTCATCCTAGGCCACCAAAACGTCCTCTTAAGGTCCTGATACATCTTCGTGGCACCTGAGTGCACACTTAGTCCACTCCTATGTCCTTCTTCAAGGATCAACTTTCTGAGCTCCGGGATGTCTGGTACACAGACTCTATTTTTAAACATCAAGATCCTATGTCTTCCATCCTTAAAGCTAAGATCTCTACCCTGAGCGAGTAACTCTCGCTGGTCTAAGAGGAACTTGTCTACCTTCTGGCCCTCTCTAATCTGATCCATTAAGCTGTTGGTAACCTTCAAGGTACCAAGCCTAATACTCTTAGGGGTAAACTCATAAGCTAGACTAAGGTCTATAAACTCCTCAATCAGATCCATCTCCCTGACCATCAAAGAGGACATATGTA
This sequence comes from Sophora flavescens, assembly GCA_030762895.1. Lineage (NCBI taxonomy): Eukaryota > Viridiplantae > Streptophyta > Magnoliopsida > Fabales > Fabaceae > Sophora > Sophora flavescens. The sequence goes on along the minus strand of CM061062.1, from coordinate 68,792,341 downwards.
AGGTTTTCCTACTTAGGGCATCGGCCACCACATTGGCCTTTCCTGGATGATAGGTCAGCTCGAAGTCATAATCCTTTAAGAAATCCATCCACCTACGCTGCCTCATATTGAGTTCTTTTTGGTCAAACAGATATTTCAAACTCTTATGATCACTAAATACCTCAAACTTCACTCCATATAGATAATACCTGCAAATCTTTAAGGCAAACACCATAACTCCTAACTCTAGATCATGGGTAGGGTAGTTCCTCTCATGGGTTTTCAACTGCCTAGAAGCATAAGCTACTACCTTACCATCTTGCATCAACACTCCACCTAAACCTTGATTTGATGCATCACAATACACTATGAAAGGTTTATTAGGGTCGGGCAACACTAAAATTGATGCTGTGGTCAATCTACTCTTAAGGGTTTGGAAACTTTCCTCACACTTAGAGTCCCACACAAACAACTGTCCCTTTTTGGTGAGATGGGTCAATGGTAAAGCTAACTTAGAAAACCTTCTATAAGCCGCCTATAATACCAGGCTAAACCCAAGAAACTCCTAATCTCGGTCGCAGACCTTGGCGCTTCCCACTGGAGCACCATCTCAACTTTGGTTAGGTCTACGGCTATGCCACCCATAGAGATGACATGCCCTAAGAAGCTCACTTCCTCTAACCATAACTCACACTTAGACAACTTAGCATACAACTGCTTTTCCTCAAGGTTCTACAAGACAACCCTCAAGTTCTCCTGATGGTCCTCCTTAGTCTTAGAGTACACTAAGATGTCATCTATAAAGACCACCACAAACTTATCCATGTAAGGGTGAAAGGTCTTGTTCATGTAGTCCATGAAGACCGCAGGAGCATTGGTCACACCGAAGGGCATAACCAAGTACTCATAGTGACCATATCGCATTCTGAACGTGGTCTTCGTGATGTCCTCATACTTAACCCGAATCTGATGGTACCCTGACCTCAGGTTTATTTTAGAAATGATGCAAGCGCCCATCAACTGTTCCATGAGATCATCAATCCTAGGGAGGGGATACCGATTCTTTATGGTCACCTTGTTGAGTTGTCGATAGTCGACACACAACCTCATACTACCATCCTTCTTCTTCACCAACAACACAGGTGTTCCCCACAAAGACACACTATGCCTAATAGACTGCTTCTTCACCAGGTCCTCCAACTGTTCCTTCAACTTAGTCAGCTCAAGAGGAGACATCCTATAGGGTGCTATAGGGATTGGCCCGGTGCTAGGCACTAAGCGTATGGTAAACTCAACATCTCTCTCTAGGGGTAAGTTATAAACATCCACCGAGAACACTTCAGGAAATTCCCACACAACAAAGTTAGTCGGCGACATCAGGAAGACTGCTCTCTACTTCTAGGGAAGCTATAATCATTTACACTTGGGCTTCGTCCTTCATCAAAGCTTGAACTTGGCCGGCAGAGGGAAGGTCCGGATTCTTAGACTCCGTTGGAGTTCCAAAAACTAGGGTCTTATCAAAACAGATAAAGAGAACATGGTTGGAAGATGACCCTTTCGTTCCATGAATAACATCGAGCTGTTTTTAAAAGGTAAGCGCACAAGATCAGCTGCAGAGTTCTTATTATCAAGAGATAAAAGAATGGCCTTCCTAAACACAAGAAGCACTCGTAGGCTCCTTGGATCGTTCAAGACAAACCACCAAATGCAGAAAGTCAAGCCAAAGCGAAGCTATAGGTTCTTAGTACCACGTAACAATGCCTATATAAATATAGACAATTCAAACAATAGTCACATGACAGACTCATACCACGTCCAGACAGGGCCAAACTGCTATGATACCACTACATGTGACACCCTTCTACCCCGCACGTTAATATAAAACATTTACTTAAAAGAGGGATTATAAAAACATGCATTTATTTAAATAAATTAAATACTTGGATAAAAAGGTTTCACATCTCAACATAAACAACGCGGAAAGAAAGCATAAACATAATATAAGTTCAAAAGGCTTAACATAACATAAACATAAACAAAGACATAAACCCCAACCCCGATGTCACATACAGAGCTGTTATAACCAAAAATCCGAAATAACAAATTCTCGGATACAGCCGAAACAACTAACTAATAACTAATAAAAACTGGAAATCCTAAACGAAAGTAGCGTCTCCTCGGAGTCACTCCTCAACGGGCTGATCGCCATCCTCTGCATATATACAAAAGGTACATGCAACACAAAACATAACAATAGGGAGTAAGAAACATATATATGAATATAACGGCAAGGAAGCAATTAGCAAGACGAGCATACAACAAACAAACATGTTATATCAACAACGGTATTGTAAGATCATCATCATAATATGTATGCTATGCAATCCTGCTCCATGCCTCTACTATGCATTTGGATCCAATCTATCTCAGGATGAGCAACTTCAGAGTTAAATATCCACATTGGCCACTAGGCACCAACGTTGGGGCAATCCAACTTACCTTGGTTGGACCCCTTGGATAGCCGACGCACCTTAGTCTCGGATGCGCCACCACGGGGGTACCAGGTCCTGCGGACGGCCAGAACGCCTTACTCTCGGTCGAACTCCCCTATGTCGCACAACCTCCCATCAACATCTCCAATGCGTGAATGTATGACAAACATCATACCATCATGACCTCCACCTCCACTCCGCTTGGGCCCATAGGCTACCCAAGTCTTATCACCATCATCACCTCGACCATTATGCTATCAAGGATTATCATTTAACATTTATCGTTAAGTCTTTTAATCACTCGCCGTTTTGCACTAGAGGTTACCACCTCGACCACTCGGCTATCGAGGTCCCCTTGGCCACTAGGCTACCATGGTACATCATTATTATCACTCTAGCCCCTTAGGCACTAGAGATTACCACCTTGACCATCTCGCATCAAGGCCCCTTGGCCACTAAGCTACCAAGGTACAACATATTTTCACTTATCTTTTGGTCTTCATGTTTCGTTGGTATCTTGTTTAGTCTTTTAAGCAATTGGGGGTAGGAACCCCTATCTCAAACCGTTTCTGTTTTCTGTTATGGGCAAGGGAACACGGGCGTGCTCCTTACCAAGCACAATCATGCTCAAGAGCGAGACCGCATCGTTTCAGGCAGCAAGGGTTGTAAACCCTCGTCAATTCCTTTGGAGTAAAACTTGATTCAACCTATTGGCATTACTAAGTCCTTTCATCACAGTCTTATCACTTGGTTTAATCTTTATTTCTTATAGACTTATTTGGGGAATTAATCCTTTAATTGGCTTCTCTGAATTTCTCACAAAATCATTCCCTAGGGTCCTTCTAATCCTTTGAACAAAACCTCACAATTATTATTAATAATCATGTCTTATTAACCGAAAGGGGAAAAACCTCCCTTTTTATCATGGTTTACAACAAATAACCCAATCAACCAATAACCAAACATTGTAACATACGGCAGTCATGGCATCATCATTCAACTCATAACAACATTCATATCAACATTAATCATATCATAAACATGTTGAGAAATCATACCATAAACACATATAAACAACTCATATTATCACATCAATATAAGCATATAGACATGTTATAAAACAAGACACATCATCAAACACAGGGTCATGGGTTAACCCTTCATCTTACGTTACTCCCTATGCCAACATATTCATATTGTCCCTTCTCCCCATACCTGGTATGAGGTTCGCGTTTCAAAAGAAGAAAGAGAGTCCTCTAGGGCCTCGTCTCACAAGCACTTATCTACGACCTCAAGAACAACAAGGAAACATCTCAATTAGACTCTTAGGCCAAGAAATCAAAAAGGAAAGAACGAGAGGGACGAGGTGTACGAATCTTACCTTGTTGGAAGGTTGAGACAGCGAATATGATGATCACGTCTTCGCAGCGATGTTCCCCTATCAACGGATGGTGAATAACGGTGCAAGAATAAGTTCCCTAGGGAGAGTTTTCTAGAGAGGGTTGATGGAATTTGAGAGAAAAAGAGAAGGGAGGCAGCTATGAGTGTTGGGACGTGATAGACTAGGGTTTAGATCGTGTTTTTGGGGTTAAAAATGGGTTGGAATGCGTTTTGGTCTTAAAAAGAACCTAAATAGCGTTTTCTGGTTCTGCACGTATTCGCGGGGGGAACTCCCATTCGCGGCGCGAGCCAGAGAACCAATTTCTGTCGGTTGGATTCGCGAGGCGAACCCGAAAGCGCAAAGCTGAATTTTGGGTTTTCGCGAGACGAGGCCGAAACAGTCGAATTTGGCCAAAACACATGAAATAAGATTTTTAAAAAATTCCTTTAGCTTTCTAACGCCACAAAGATCACCTCGATCGGACATCTAAAACTCAAGATATGGCCAAAATGGTGAAACAAGTTACTAGGACTTCTAAGACAATTGAACCTTCCTAAGGCTAAACCTTCCCAACATGAACATATACATCAAAAGCAAACCTAACGAGCATATGAAAACATCTATACAACATATATAAATGCATTAAGCTTATTTATGAAAAACGAGGTGTTACAAGGGCTGGGTTAAAACTCAACATGATAGGATAGAGTGATTTAAAGTATAATAAAATATAAAATATTATATATAAATAATTAGAGTATAATAAAAAATTAAAGTATAATAAAATATAACATGATTACCAAAAAAATTTATAACAAAATATAAGATATTTGAAATAATAAAAAAATAATATTTTTTAAAATTTTTTTAATTTTATGACAAGGCTAATTTTGTTATTTATATTATTTTAAAAAACTGAAAAATATCAAAATTTATTCTAATAATTTAACTATATCTAAAGTAAAAACTAAAAATTGAATATTTAAAATTATTAAAAATTAATTTAAGTTAAATTTTTTAAAGATTTTTAAAATAGTATACATACTTTTATCACGAGGATAATTTGTCTTTTTATATAAATTTAAAAAAAAACTAAAATCTAATAAAATATCAAAACATTTATAATAAAAACAAAAATATTAAAAAATTCATACTTAAATTATAATGCTATCCAGTTGGTTATCTAGTGGACACCAAATGTCGAATATGATAACAACTTATCCTGCTCATATCCTATACTACTCCTATCCCCGCTCTGTTATCCTATCCGCCCATATCCTATCCTGACCATCAAACGAGCCCTCTATAGTTACAGATAGTGATAATTGTTTTCTAACCAGTATGTCAACTAATAATGAGATCAAGAATGTTGTATTTGATATGAATATTGATGGTGCTCCGGGTCCAGATGGGTTTGGTGGTTGTTTTTATCAGGCTTTTTGGGATATAATTGGTTTAGATGTTTGTTAGGCAGTGAATCATTTCTTTGCTAAGGATTGGATTATGCCTAATATGAACTCTAACTTGGTTGTTTTACTCCCTAAATTGCAAAATGCTGATAGGATTGAAGACTATAGACCTATAGCTTTAGCTAATTTTTAGTTTAAAATTATAACCAAGGTTATTGCTGATAGACATGCTTTAATTGCTCCCAAAATCATTTCTCCTCAACAAAGAGGTTTTGTGAAGGACCGAAGTATTAAGGAATGCATCTGTATAGCATATGAGGTTACTAATCTACTAGACTATAAATCTTTTGGTGAAAAACTAGCCTTGAAGTTGGATATCAAAAAAAAATTTTGATAACCAGGAATGGTCTTTCATCATATCAGTTTTGGAGGCTTTTGGTTTTAATAGCATATTTAGTGGATGGATTAAATCAATCCTACAGTCTGCTAAGCTATCTTTCCTGGTAAATGGCAAAGCAGAAGGGTTTTTTTGCTTGCAAAAAGGGGTGAGACAAGGAGATCCTTTGTCCCCTCTTTTTATTTTTTGTCTAGTTGAATAGGTTCTTAGTAGGGGAATCTCTGCTCTGATTAATTCTTGTGTTTTAAAACTTGCAGTACGCCCTAGGAATTTAGTCTATCCTAGTCACTTAATGTATGCTGATGATGTCCTTATTTTCTTCAAAGGGATAAGAAAAGTCTAGAGGCTTTGATGAACTTGTTTGATGAATTTGGTCAGCATCGGGACGGTTTTTGAGTCCAAATAAATGCAAGTTCTACTCGGGTAACCTCTTTGCTGCTAGGACTGTCAGGATTGCTAACATCCTTGGTTTTTCAGCTGGAACATTTCCTTTCATATATCTTGGTGTCCCTATTTTCAAGGGTAAACCAAAGAGAATTCATCGTAGGCCTATAGCTGATAAAATTTTGCCTAAATTTGCTTCTTGGAAAGTTAATTTGCTTTCAATTATGGGGATAGTTGAGCTGGTAAAGTCAGTTATACGGAGCATGTTTCTTTACTGTTTTCAAATATATATTTGGCCATCTTCTCTGATTAAGGAATTGGATAGAAATATTAGAAATTTCATTTGGTCTAGTGATCCCACTGAGAGGAAAATTTATACTATAGCTTGGTCTAAGGTATGCTCTCCTTACATTGAAGGTGGGTTAGGAGTTAAGTCTCTAAAGTCTCTTAATGAGGCTTTCGTCCTTAAGATAACATTTGAAATGTTTGCCTCTAATAAGGAATGGGCAATATTTCTCACGAGCAGGTTCTGTCATTTGCATAAGCCTAGAATCACCTATGTAAAATCTTCTATAGGCAAGGTATTAAACTCTTCTTGCAGATAGTTTTCACAAGCACTATTTGGAGAATTGGTGATGGCAAGTGGTCGCGCTGTCGCGCACGCGCCAAAAAGGACGAGCGGGTTAAAAGTGTAGTATAGTGCGACAACTCGGATGTCGTCTCTAAGGACTCTGAGAATATTACTTTTCACAAAAAAAAATAAGTTTTGGGGGGGGTTTGGATTGGAATGCAATTAAGAAACAAACAAAACAGAGCAATAAAAAACAAAGCTGTTGAAAAGGGTTTATCTGTTATCAAACACCGATTAATCTCATCATCAAGAATTCCCAACTATCCTTGGTTAATGTAAACCCAAGCCCTAAGCAGATTCTAATCCCCTTTCGATTCTGAGAACAACTAACAACGTAATTGCTACTATGGATGCAAATTCCTATTCCCGAAATAACAAACGGGATTAAGCGCTCATGATCAAACGATCAAGAATGAACACACGCGAATTAACAAGCGCGATTATGTATAGGAAATTAACATCACTGAAATAAATCAATACAATATTACACACTCCTGAAATAACAAACAGAAATATGCAATATGGTATTGAAAAGGGAAAAGCAATTAAAATAGGGATTACATAACCTCAAGTATATAGGATCCTCAAACAGTAGACTAATCCTAGGACTTAGTGCTCCATGGCAACAACGAAATCACAGAGAAAAATGTATATTCGAAAGTTGGAGTAGCAAAAGTCTTTACAAAATATTCAGAACAGCCTTTTATACAATTTCAGAATTCAGAGGGCTCGCGAGGCGAGCAAACATTCGCGAGGCGAATTTCATGAACAGTCAGCAACCTTTGGCATTCTCGCCAGGCGAAGTGACTCTCGCGAGGCGAGAATATGAAGAGTTTCCTCCTTACGCCCGTGATGGCCATCAGGGCCTAACCGTGATGCTCTCTGACTTCCAGATTCGCGAGGCGAAGGGATGCTCGCGAGGCGAGACTCTTCAGCTTCAAAACTGCCACGGCCATGACCTTCAACACGGGCAAGCCGTGAACGTCTCTGACTTTTTCAGGTTTGGAAGACTCGCGGGGCGAGACCTTCTTCGCGAGGCGACCCAGAGACTTAGCAATTTCTTGGAACAGTCAGGCTTCGGGGTCGCGTGGCGAACGAGTCCTTCGCGGGGCGAATCCCCTGTTCTTTATTTTCTCAACTTCTACTTAACCTGAAAACAAGGAAATAAGCATAAGTGTATTATTTTGACTTAAAACTAGCTAAATTAACTTAAAAATACTCTAGAGACTCAAAACCTTGCTTGAGGACAATCTAATCTAATTTGGGTGAAAATACGATATAATTTGCACAAAACCCTGGTCATACTAGCTATAAAACTAGATGAGCCAGAGGCTTATCAAAATACCCCAAACTTAAACTTTGCTTGTCCCCAAGCAAACTAAGACTCAAAAATCAAAAAGACTCAAGACCTGGCAAGCTCAAAAGATTCAATCAACATTGCACACATTCAAGCAATACATCAAAAACAGTTTTTCTTCATTGTTTCCCCCTTTTCAAACAGAGCAATCCCCACATTCACTTATTCCAAACAATTGAGAGTTTCATCATGAAAACAATCAGAAATCTAAGCAGGGGATCTAAGTCACACACAAGAGGGAGATCACCAAATCCAAACAACTGCCTTCCTCACAAGGGCATTATTTGTTCACTCAGTCACTCAGTTTATGTCAGGCTAACCATTTGCACTCAGTTTCACTTCTCAAGTACACTTCCCAAAAATTTGCTTTTCATCTCAAAATGGCTCCCACAGAAAACAAGCAAGCAACATCAGAAGGTCTTTATTGGGTTGTAATGGGGCCTGGCTAAGGGTAGGATATACAGAAGGAACTAAGCTGAAGACCCTAGGAACTAAGAGAGCATGAACTATATTTACACATAGAAATTCACTCAAGCTCCTTTCTTTATTTTTTTCTTTACACTTCTGGGTGGCTACAGCTCTCTTTATTTCTTTTTGGCATTTTTGCTTTTTTATTTTTTTTTTCTTCTTTTTTTTTTCTACATTTGTACACTTTTTTTTTTTTTCAAAAGCCCTTGGCTCCAACTTTTTTCTCTCTTTTTTTTTTTCAATCCCAAAAACATATTACACCTTGCAGCCACCCCAAACTTTAGTTCTTGCACCCATTCTAAGATTACATGCTCTCCTAATCCTAAGATCGGGTTAACATGGTTTTCCAGATTTTTGGGCTTATAACATTAGGTTATCAAGAACTAATAGGCTAATAGGCTCAAAAGGGCTAACTAGGGAACATGCAATAGGAATTAGTTTACTCAGGCCAAGTAGCTATTTACAAAGAAACTGCCTAAATCATTTGCTACTCACATATAATCATGCAAACCAAAAAGAGATTCAATCAAATCCAGGGAAGTGCAACTTGAAAGTGATTATCACACAGTTTAAAACATGTTGGAGGCTCAAAACCTCACCTGGACATTTTTGCAATTTGTTTGAAAGAGATACTATCCCTAGTGTGTGCTTCCTATCACCCCAAACTTATCATTCATCATGCTATCATAACAAAATCCCAAAGTTCAGTTTTCAATTTCACATGGGAATCACAAAATTTTTTTCAGCCTAGGGGGAATCATCACTTATCAATCATGCAAGCAATCTGTGCAACATCAATCAAAATCTAACAAACTTGCCAACTAAAAACTCAACACACAAATGCTCCTGAGCTTCTCAAATTATTCAGGAGCTTTATTCAAAGAAAAGAAAAACTACAACTAGTTCCCTCCCCCACACTTAAAACATGCATTGTCCCCAATGAACAACAACAGACTTTACAATCGAGTGAGGAAAAGGAAAAGAAAACTCCCGATCAAGCATCGGTGTAGGTTGGAGCATCCAAAGATAGCTCCTCAACATTGGCATCCGCATGGTCAGCAGCATCCACACTATGGAACGGCTTCAACCTCTGCCCATTAACCTTGAAAGGCTTGTGTGTACCTGCACGTGTAATCTCTACTGCACCATAAGGAAACACATTAGTAATGACAAAGGGGCCATCCCATTTGGACCTAAGTTTCCCACCATCGCTTTCAGGGGGAGTTAAACAATAATACTAGCTGGCCCACAAAAACTCTTTCCTAACAATCATTCTATCATGAAATTGTTTTGTCTTTTCTTTATAAATCTTGGAGCTTTCATAGGCTTCAAGCCTAAGCTCCTCAAGTTGCTGCAACTGCAGCTTTCTTTCAACACCAGATTTATTCATATCCATATTACAACACTTTACTGCCCAGTATGCTCTATGCTCAACCTCCACCGGGAGGTGACATGCCTTACCAAAAACTAGCTGAAATGGGGACATCCCTATAGGGGTCTTGAAAGCGATTCTTTGTGCCCACAGTCGTCTTCCGGGACGGCGGCTCCATTCCTTTCTATTAGGCTGCACCATCTTCTCCAGAATTTGCTTAATCTCCCTGTTGGATATTTCTGCCTGGCCATTGGTTTGGGGATGGTAAGCAGTAGACACTCTATGTACAACCCCATATTTTCTGAGCAAGGCCTCCAAGGTTCTGTTGCAAAAATGTGTGCCCTGGTCACTGATGATGGCCTTGGGTATGCCAAACCTGCAAAAGATGTTGGACCTAACAAATTTTGACACAATCTGAGCATCGTTAGTCCTAGTGGGGATTGCTTCCACCCACTTTGAAACATAATCTACAGCTAACAAAATATATACAAAACCAAAAGAAGGAGGGAAGGGACCCATGAAGTCCATCCCCCACACATCAAAAACTTCACAAAAGAGCATGGGCTGTTGGGGCATCTCACTCCTACGAGTGATTGCCGGGCCTGTTATTTGACATTCTTTACAACTCTTATATACCTCATATGAATCCCTAAAAAGTGTGGGCCAGTAGAATCCGGAGTCCAGGACTTTTCTTGCTGTCCTTTGAGGTCCAAAGTGTCCTCCAACTGGAGAGGCATGTGAGAAATGCAGGATGGACTCCGTCTCATGATCGGGTACACACCTCCGAATGACTTGGTCACTGCAAAACTTCCACAGATAGGGATCATCCCACACATAATACTTTGCATCGCTCTTCAGCTTGTGGAACTTCTGTCTACTTGTACCTGCAGGAACAACACCAGCAACTAGAAAATTTACAATGTCAGCAAACCAGGGGGTTACCCCATACATATGTAACAATCTCTCATCAGGAAAATCATCTTGGATGGGAAAAATATCCTCATTCCTTGCTATCCTACTCAAATGATCTGCTACCAGATTTTCAGCTCCACTTTTATCCTTTATCTCAACATTGAATTCCTGAAGCAAAAGCATCCACCTGATCAGTCTTGGCTTAGCTTCTGGCTTCTTCAGCAGATATTTCAAAGCTGCATGGTCAAGAAAAACAGATTACCCTAGAACCTAGCAAATAAGACCTAAACTTGTCAAGTGCAAATACAATAGCTAGCAGCTCTTTCTCGTGGTTGTGTAATTTGCACATGCGGCATCTAGGGTCCTAGAAGCATAGTGAATTACATGGGCAACCTTGCCCACCCTTTTGTGCCGAACTGCCCCCACAAAGCAAAATTTGAGGCATCACACATCGGTTCAAAGGTAGTGTCCGATCCCGGGGCTGGATGACGGGGGTAGAAGTCAACGCCTTCTTCGGATGGTCAAATGACTCTTTGCACTTTTCATCAAACTGAACAGGGCATCATTTTTCAGCAGATTTGACAGTGGTAGTGCTATCTTGCTGAAATCCTTTATAAAGCGCCTGTAGAAACCTGCATGTCCAAGAAAGGAACGTATCTCGCGTACGCAAGATGGGTAAGGCAATGAAGCAATTACATTTATTTTTGCAGGATCCACAGAAATACCCTCTTTGGAAATTACATGACCCAATACTATCCCCTGTTCTACCATGAAATGACATTTCTCATAATTCAGAATCAAATCAGTATCAATGCATCTGAAGAACTAGATCTAGACTATGCAAACAAGCATCAAAGGAGGAACCATACACAGTAAAATCATCCATAAACACCTCTATGCAGTTTTCAATAAAATCAGAGAATATACTAAGCATGCATCTTTGAAAGGTGCCAGGAGCATTACAAAGGCCGAAAGGCATCCTCCTATAAGCAAACGTACCGAAGGGGCACGTGAAGGTGGTCTTTTCCTGATCCTCAGGGGCAATATGAATCTGGAAATACCCGGAAAAGCCATCTAGAAAACAATAATGGGACTGACCAGCCAGCCGATCTAGCATCTGATCTATGAACGGCAAAGGAAAATGATCCTTTCGGGTGGCCTGGTTCAGCTTCCTATAGTCTATACAAACTCTCCAGCTATTCTGGACTCTAGTAGGCACAAGTTCATTATTCTCATTCCTAACTACTGTCAAACCAGATTTCTTTGGTACAACTTGAACCGGACTTACCCAAGAACTATCAGAAATGGGATAGATAATACCTGCCTGTAGAAGCTTGGTCACCTCTTTCTTTACCACATCCAGAATCAGTGGGTTAAGTCGCCTTTGGGCCTGTCGATCAAGCTTAGCCCCATCCTCCAAGAAAAATTCTGTGCATGCATCCGGAGGGGCTAATTCTGGAATATCGGCCAATGTCCACCCAATGGCCTTCTTGTTCTTCCTCGGAACTTCTAAAAGCTTGTCTTCCCGATCGAGTTGAGGCCGGAGGAAATGATGACTGCAATGTTGCATCCCTCCCCAAGTAGGCATACTTTAAGTTCTCGGGAAGTGGTTTGAGTTCCAAAGAAAGCGGCTGCTCAACGATGGAGCATTGGGGGCAGCCAAAGGGTCAAGGACTTTTCTTGAGTAAACAGACTTCACTCTCATTATCACTTTCACTATCATCCTCACCCTGCAACGTTAAATCCAAAAACTCAGAACAAACAGAACATGGGTTAGTGTTAGTGCAGTTAGTACAAGTATATACATCATCAAAACCAGAAATAACAGGAAAATCAGAAATAAGGTCATCATGAGTGTCCTCAATGAGTTCGAGACAAAGCAACTCTAAGTGGAATACGAGTGCTCCTCTCTTTGGGTGCTTCATAGCATCAAAAATCTTGAATTTGGCCACGATACCACCAAACTCCATCAACATCGTCCCATCATAAACATCAATCTTGGTCTTGGATGTCATCATGAACGGTCTCCCCAAGATTATGGGTGATCTATCTTTTCGAGTCTCTCCTGCCATGTCTAAGATATAGAAGTCTGCAGGGAATATCAAATCATCAACTTGCACTAGGACATCCTCTACCATCCCCATGGGTCGGCACTGGTCCTGTTAGCCAATCGGATGGTAAGACACGTGTACCGCAATGGCCCCAGATCAAGGTTATTAAAGATGGAGGTAGGCATGACATTGATTGATGCTCCCAAGTCCAGCATGCAGTTCTCAAACTTCTTGTCCCCAATAGTGCATGGGATAGTGAAGGTGCCTGGATCCTTGCACTTTTGTGGCAGTACTTGATTAGGGCCTATAGAAGCAACTCTCTCTATCTTTGACTGGATAAGCGCTGAGACATTCATTCCCAAGTCAACCCTCTCATTAGTCTTCATCTTCCTCTTGTTAGTGCATAGGTCCTTCAGAAATTTAGCATATCTGGGTACTTGCTTGATCACATCCAACAGTGGGATGTTAACAGCTACTTTTCTGAAAACATCAAGAATCTCCTTCTCTTTATTCTCACCACCCATCTTCAAATTTTTCTGAATTCTGTGTGGGAATGGAATGGGTGGTCTATATACTCTCTCAGTTTCAACTTCAACCACCGGCTCAGGAGTAGCCTCATCAGTAGGCTCAGGAGTAGCCTCATCAGTATCTTCATCCTTTCCAGAAGTGGCCTCAACAACCTTTCCAGATCTCAGAGAGATGACACTCACATTCGGGTTGGAGGCATTAGGATTTATCACTGGTTGTGCAGGCAGCTGGTTTGTCCCTTGACCTTGTTGTATGCTATTCATGGATGTGGCCAACTGTCCAATCTGAGTATGCAATGCCTGAATACTCGCATCCGTCCTCTGCTGAAACTGTACACTAGATGCAGCCATTTGCTTTACCAAGTCTTCTAATGATGGTCCAGAAGGTGCAGAAGTGGTCACTGGAGGATGGTTCTGAGGTGCCATCGGCTGTTGTTGGGAAGAATTCCCATACCGCAGATTAGGGTGATTTCTCCAGCTAGGATGGTACCTATTAGTAGAGAGGTCTGGAATGCTGTACCGATTCTGACCGCCTCCTTGATTATAGGGGTTCACTGCATAAGCCTGAGGTACTTCACTGACAAATTCTTCTCTCTGGATCGGGCATGGATCAAAAGGATGCTCAGGTGCATTGCACATGCTACATAACTTTGCCGGCTGAACCTTGTCTATTGCCAATTGTCTCACAAAGGAGGTCAGCTCATCCAATCTATTCTCAAGGGCGGCCTGGTTGGAAGATGAACTATGAATCTCATGCACGCCTCTTGGCTCAACTGAATTTCTTCTTGTAGAGAACTGCTGGGAGTTCAACGACATATTCTCAATAAGTTGCTTAGCAGCAGCTGGGGTCTTATCAACTAATGCTCCCCCACTAGCAGCATCCAACAGATTCCTATCCATAGGCAACAATCCTTCATAAAAGTATTGGACCAGGAGTTGTTCAGAAATTTGATGCTGGGGGCAACTAGAGACCAAATGTTTGAACCTTTCCCGAGTATTCACTAGTGACTCGTTCCCTTGCCTTATGCCACATATCTCTTTCCTTATTGAAGCAGCTCTTGACGCAGGAAAATACCTTTCTAGGAACACCCTCTTCAGATCATTCCAAGTTGTGATGGAGTTAGGCTCAAGGTACAATAGCCAATCCTTTGCAGCTCCTTGGAGTGAAAATGGAAAAGCCTTCAGCTTGATACTGTCCTCAGTGACTCCCTCTGCTCTCGAGGTTGTGGAGCATACAACTTGGAATTCTTTCAAGTGCTTGTGTGGGTCCTCACCTGCAAGACCATTAAACTTGGGCAACAGGTGAATAAAACCAGATTTTAGTTCAAAAGGGGTGTCAGCACCAGGATAAGAAATACATAATCCATTATAGTTGACATCAGGGGCAGCAAGCTGCCTTAATGTCCTCTGGTCTCCCATATTTTCAAAAGCAGTTTTAAAATTGGAATTACTACTAGTGCTAGCCCGAAATTCCCTACGGAGTGTGTGCAATGTTCTTTCAATTTCCGGGTCAAAATCACACAGTTCAGGGCAATGAGACCTAGTAGCCAGACCAATTCAAAACAGAACAGAAAATAAAAGAAAGAAGAGAAAATAAAATAAAAACAAATTGAGAAAAATAACAACTCAGAATCCCCGGCAACGGCGCCAATTTTTGGTCGCGCTGTCGCGCACGCGCCAAAAAGGACGAGCGGGTTAAAAGTGTAGTATAGTGCGACAACTCGGATGTCGTCTCTAAGGACTCTGAGAATATTACTTTTCACAAAAAAAAATAAGTTTTGGGGGGGGGTTGGATTGGTATGCAATTAAGAAACAAACAAAACAGAGCAATCAAAAACAAAGCTGTTGAAAAGGGTTTATCAGTTATCAAACAACGATTAATCTACTGTCAAGAATTCCCAACTATCCTTGGTTAATGTAAACCCAAGCCCTAAGCAGATTCTAATCCCCTTTCAGTTACAGTAACAACTAACAACGTAATTGCTACTATGGATGCAAATTCCTATTCCCGAAATAACAAACGGGATTAAGCGCTCATGATCAAACGATCAAGAATGAACACACGCGAATTAACAAGCGCGATTATGTATAGGAAATTAACATCACTGAAATAAATCAATACAATATTACACACTCCTGAAATAACAAACAGAAATATGCAATATGGTATTGAAAAGGGAAAAGCAATTAAAATAGGGATTACATAACCTCAAGTATATAGGATCCTCAAACAAGAGACTAATCCTAGGACTTAGTGCTCCATGGCAACAACGAAATCACAGAGAGAAAAATGTATATTCGAAAGTTGGAGTAGCAAAAGTCTTTACAAAATATTCAGAACAGCCTTTTATACAATTTCAGAATTCGAGAGGGCTCGCGAGGCGAGCAAACATTCGCGAGGCGAATTTCATGAACAATCGCAACCTTTGGCATTCTCGCCAAAGTAAGTGACTCTCGCGAGGCGAGAATATGAAGAGTTTCCTCCTTACGCCCGTGATGGCCATCGGGGCCTAACCGTGATGCTCTCGACTTCCCAGATTCGCGAGGCGAAGGGATGCTCGCGAGGCGAGACTCTTCACTTCAAAACTGCCACGGCCATGACCTTCAACACGGGCAAGCCGTGAACGTCTCCCGACTTTTTCAGGTTTGGAAGACTCGCGGGGCGAGACCTTCTTCGCGAGGCGACCCAGAGACTTAGCAATTTCTTGGAACAGTCAGGCTTCGGGGTCGCGTGGCGAGCGAGTCCTTCGCGGGGCGAATCCCCTGTTCTTTATTTTCTCAACTTCTACTTAACCTGAAAACAAGGAAATAAGCATAAGTGTATTATTTTGACTTAAAACTAGCTAAATTAACTTAAAAATACTCTAGAGACTCAAAACCTTGCTTGAGGACAATCTAATCTAATTTGGGTGAAAATACGATATAATTTGCACAAAACCCTGGTCATACTAGCTATAAAACTAGATGAGCCAGAGGCTTATCAAAATACCCCAAACTTAAACTTTGCTTGTCCCCAAGCAAACTAAGACTCAAAAATCAAAAAGACTCAAGACCTGGCAAGCTCAAAAGATTCAATCAACATTGCACACATTCAAGCAATACATCAAAAACAGTTTTTCTTCATTGTTTCCCCCTTTTCAAACAGAGCAATCCCCACATTCACTTATTCCAAACAATTGAGAGTTTCATCATGAAAACAATCAGAAATCTAAGCAGGGGATCTAAGTCACACACAAGAGGGAGATCACCAAATCCAAACAACTGCCTTCCTCACAAGGGCATTATTTGTTCACTCAGTCACTCAGTTTATGTCAGGCTAACCATTTGCACTCAGTTTCACTTCTCAAGTACACTTCCCAAAAATTTGCTTTTCATCTCAAAATGGCTCCCACAGAAAACAAGCAAGCAACATCAGAAGGTCTTTATTGGGTTGTAATGGGGCCTGGCTAAGGGTAGGATATACAGAAGGAACTAAGCTGAAGACCCTAGGAACTAAGAGAGCATGAACTATATTTACACATAGAAATTCACTCAAGCTCCTTTCTTTATTTTTTCTTTACACTTCTGGGTGGCTACAGCTCTCTTTATTTCTTTTTGGCATTTTTGCTTTTTTATTTTTTTTTTCTTCTTTTTTTTTCTACATTTGTACACTTTTTTTTTTTCAAAAGCCCTTGGCTCCAACTTTTTTTCTCTCTTTTTTTTTCAATCCCAAAAACATATTACACCTTGCAGCCACCCCAAACTTTAGTTCTTGCACCCATTCTAAGATTACATGCTCTCCTAATCCTAAGATCGGGTTAACATGGTTTTCCAGATTTTTGGGCTTATAACATTAGGTTATCAAGAACTAATAGGCTAATAGGCTCAAAAGGGCTAACTAGGGAACATGCAATAGGAATTAGTTTACTCAGGCCAAGTAGCTATTTACAAAGAAACTGCCTAAATCATTTGCTACTCACATATAATCATGCAAACCAAAAAGAGATTCAATCAAATCCAGGGAAGTGCAACTTGAAAGTGATTATCACACAGTTTAAAACATGTTGGAGGCTCAAAACCTCACCTGGACATTTTTGCAATTTGTTTGAAAGAGATACTATCCCTAGTGTGTGCTTCCTATCACCCCAAACTTATCATTCATCATGCTATCATAACAAAATCCCAAAGTTCAGTTTTCAATTTCACATGGGAATCACAAAATTTTTTTCAGCCTAGGGGGAATCATCACTTATCAATCATGCAAGCAATCTGTGCAACATCAATCAAAATCTAACAAACTTGCCAACTAAAAACTCAACACACAAATGCTCCTGAGCTTCTCAAATTATTCAGGAGCTTTATTCAAAGAAAAGAAACACTACAACTAGTTCCTCCCCCCACACTTAAAACATGCATTGTCCCCAATGAACAACAACAGATTTTACAATCAGAGTGAGGGAAAGGAAAAGAAAACTCCCTGATCAAGCATCAGTGTAGGTTGGAGCATCCAAAGATAGCTCCTCAACATTGGCATCCGCATGGTCAGCAGCATCCACACTATGGAACGGCTTCAACCTCTGCCCATTAACCTTGAAAGGCTTGTGTGTACCTGCACGTGTAATCTCTCTCTGCACCATAAGGAAACACATTAGTAATGACAAAGGGGCCATCCCATTTGGACCTAAGTTTCCCACCATCGGTTTCGAGTAGGAGTTAAACAATAATACTAGCTGGCCCACAAAAAACTCTTTCCTAACAATCATTCTATCATGAAATTGTTTTGTCTTTTCTTTATAAATCTTGGAGCTTTCATAGGCTTCAAGCCTAAGCTCCTCAAGTTGCTGCAACTGCAGCTTTCTTTCAACACCAGATTTATTCATATCCATATTACAACACTTTACTGCCCAGTATGCTCTATGCTCAACCTCCACCGGGAGGTGACATGCCTTACCAAAAACTAGCCGAAATGGGGACATCCCTATAGGGGTCTTGAAAGCAGTTCTTTGTGCCCACAGTGCGTCTTCCAGACGGCGGCTCCATTCCTTTCTATTAGGCTGCACCATCTTCTCCAGAATTTGCTTAATCTCCCTGTTGGATATTTCTGCCTGGCCATTGGTTTGGGGATGGTAAGCAGTAGACACTCTATGTACAACCCCATATTTTCTGAGCAAGGCCTCCAAGGTTACATTTGCAAAAATGTGTGCCCCGGTCATCGATGATGGCCTTGGGTATGCCAAACCTGCAAAAGATGTTGGACCTAACAAATTTTGACACAATCTGAGCATCGTTAGTCCTAGTGGGGATTGCTTCCACCCACTTTGAAACATAATCTACAGCTAACAAAATATATACAAAACCAAAAGAAGGAGGGAAGGGACCCATGAAGTCCATCCCCCACACATCAAAAACTTCACAAAAGAGCATGGGCTGTTGGGGCATCTCACTCCTACGAGTGATTGCCGGGCCTGTTATTTGACATTCTTTACAACTCTTATATACCTCATATGAATCCCTAAAAAGTGTGGGCCAATAGAATCCGGAGTCCAGGACTTTTCTTGCTGTCCTTTGAGGTCCAAAGTGTCCTCCAACTGGAGAGGCATGTGAGAAATGCGGGATGGACTCCGTCTCATGATCGGGTACACACCTCCGAATGACTTGGTCACTGCAAAACTTCCACAGATAGGGATCATCCCACACATAATACTTTGCATCGCTCTTCAGCTTGTGGAACTTCGTCTACTTGTACCTGCAGGGAACAACACCAAGAACTAGAAAATTTACAATGTCGGAAAACCAGGGGTTACCCCATACATATGTAACAATCTCTCATCAGGAAAATCATCTTGGATGGGAAAAATATCCTCATTCCTTGCTATCCTACTCAAATGATCTGCTACGATTTTCGGCTCCACTTTTATCCTTTATCTCAACATTGAATTCCTGAAGCAAAAGCATCCACACGATCGGTCTTGGCTTAGCTTACGGCTTCTTCAAAGAGATATTTCAAAGCTGCATGGTCGAGTAAAAGCAGTTACCCTAGAACCTAGCAAATAAGACCTAAACTTGTCAAGTGCAAATACAATAGCTAGCAGCTCTTTCTCGGTGGTTGTGTAATTTGCACATGCGGCATCTAGGGTCCTAGAAGCATAGTGAATTACATGGGCAACCTTGCCCACCCTTTGTGCCGAGAACTGCCCCCACAAAGAAAATTTGAGGCATCACACATCGAGTTCAAAAGGTAGTGTCGATCACGGGGGCTGGATGACGGGGTAGAAGTCAACGCCTTCTTCGGGATGGTCAAATGACTCTTTGCACTTTTCATCAAACTGAACAGGGGCATCATTTTTCAGCAGATTGTGATAATGGTAGTGCTATCTTGCTGAAATCCTTTATAAAGCGCTGTAGAAACCTGCATGTCCAAGAAAGGAACGTATCTCGCGTCGCGCAAGATGGGTAAGGCAATGAAGCAATTACATTTATTTTTGCAGGGATCCACGAAATACCCTCTTTGGAAATTACATGACCCAATACTATCCCCTGTTCTACCATGAAATGACATTTCTCATAATTCAGAATCAAATCAGTATCAATGCATCTCTGAAGAACTAGATCTAGACTATGCAAACAAGCATCAAAGGAGGAACCATACACAGTAAAATCATCCATAAACACCTCTATGCAGTTTTCAATAAAATCAGAGAATATACTAAGCATGCATCTTTGAAAGGTGCCAGGAGCATTACAAAGGCCGAAAGGCATCCTCCTATAAGCAAACGTACCGAAGGGCACGTGAAGGTGGTCTTTTCCTGATCCTCAGGGGCAATATGAATCTGGAAATACCCTGAAAAGCCATCTAGAAAACAATAATGGGGCCGACCAGCCAGCCGATCTAGCATCTGATCTATGAACGGCAAAGGAAAATGATCCTTTCGGGTGGCCTGGTTCAGCTTCCTATAGTCTATACAAACTCTCCAGCTATTCTGGACTCTAGTAGGCACAAGTTCATTATTCTCATTCCTAACTACTGTCAAACCAGATTTCTTTGGTACAACTTGAACCTGGACTTACCCAAGAACTATCGAAATGGGATAGATAATACCTGCTGTAGAAGCTTGGTCACCTCTTTCCTTACCACGTCCGAGAATCAGTGGGTTAAGTCGCCTTTGGGCTGTCGATCAAGCTTAGCCCCATCCTCCAAGGAAATTCTGTGCATGCATCCGGAGGGGCTAATTCTGGAATATCGGCCAATGTCCACCCAATGGCCTTCTTGTTCTTCCTCGGAACTTCTAAAAGCTTGTCTTCCCGATCGAGTTGAGGCTGGAGGAAATGATGACTGGCAATGTTGCATCCCTCCCCAAGTAGGCATACTTTAAGTTCTCAGGAAGTGGTTTGAGTTCCAAAGAAAGCGGCTGCTCAACAGATGGAGCATTGGGGGCAGCCAAAGGGTCAAGGACTTTTGCTGAGTAAACAGCTTCACTCTCATTATCACTTTCACTATCATCCTCACCCTGCAACGTTAAATCCAAAAACTCAGAACAAACAGAACATGGGTTAGTGTTAGTGCAGTTAGTACAAGTATATACATCATCAAAACCAGAAATAACAGGAAAATCAGAAATAAGGTCATCATGAGTGTCCTCAATGAGTTCGAGACAAAGAACTCTAAGTGGAATACAGAGTGCTCCTCTACTGGGTGCTTCATAGCATCAAAAATCTTGAATTTGGCCACGATACCACCAAACTCCATCAACATCGTCCCATCATAAACATCAATCTTGGTCTTGGATGTCATCATGAACGGTCTCCCCAAGATTATGGGTGATCTACTGGACTGAGTCTCTCCTGCCATGTCTAAGATATAGAAGTCTGCAGGGAATATCAAATCATCAACTTGCACTAGGACATCCTCTACCATCCCCATGGGTCGGGCAATCGGTCCTCTGTTAGCCAATGGATGGTAAGACCATGTATCTTTAAATGGCCCCGGATCAAGGTTATTAAAGATGGAGGTAGGCATGACATTGATTGATGCTCCCAAGTCCAAGCATGCAGTTCTCAAACTTCTTGTCCCCAATAGTGCATGGGATAGTGAAGGTGCACGGATCCTTGCACTTTTGTGGCGAGTACTTGATTAGGGCCTATAGAAGCAACTCTCTCTATCTTTGATGGATAAGCGCCGAGACATTCATTCCCAAGTCAACCCTCTCATTAGTCTTCATCTTCCTCTTGTTAGTGCATAGGTCCTTCAGAAATTTAGCATATCTCGGGTACTTGCTTGATCACATCCAACGGTGGGATGTTAACGACTACTTTTCTGAAAACATCAAGAATCTCCTTCTCTTTATTCTCACCACCCATCTTCAAATTTTTCTGAATTACGTGTGGGAATGGAATGGGTGGTCTATATACTCTCTCGGTTTCAACTTCAACCACCGGCTCAGGAGTAGCCTCATCATTAGGCTCAGGAGTAGCCTCATCAGTATCTTCATCCTTTCCAGAAGTGGCCTCAACAACCTTTCCAGATCTCAGAGAGATGACACTCACATTCGGGTTGGAGGCATTAGGATTTATCACTGGTTGTGCAGGCAGCTGGTTTGTCCCTTGACCTTGTTGTATGCTATTCATGGATGTGGCCAACTGTCCAATCTGAGTATGCAATGCCTGAATACTCGCATCCGTCCTCTGCTGAAAACTGTACACTAGATGCAGCCATTTGCTTTACCAAGTCTTCTAATGATGGTCCAGAAGGTGCAGAAGTGGTCACTGGAGGATGGTTCTGAGGTGCCATCGGCTGTTGTTGGGAAGAATTCCCATACCGCAGATTAGGGTGATTTCTCCAGCTAGGATGGTACCTATTAGTAGAGAGGTCTGGAATGCTGTACCGATTCTGACCGCCTCCTTGATTATAGGGGTTCACTGCATAAGCCTGAGGTACTTCACTGACAAATTCTTCTCTCTGGATCGGGCATGGATCAAAAGGATGCTCAGGTGCATTGCACATGCTACATAACTTTGCCGGCTGAACCTTGTCTATTGCCAATTGTCTCACAAAGGAGGTCAGCTCATCCAATCTATTCTCAAGGGCGGCCTGGTTGGAAGATGAACTATGAATCTCATGCACGCCTCTTGGCTCAACTGAATTTCTTCTTGTAGAGAAGCTGGTGGGAGTTCAACGACATATTCTCAATAAGTTGCTTAGCAGCGTGGGGTCTTATCAACTAATGCTCCCCACTAGCAGACATCAACGATTCCTATCCATAGGCAACAATCCTTCATAAAAGTATTGGACCAGGAGTTGTTCGAGAAATTTGATCTTTGGGGGCAACTAGAGACCAAATGTTTGAACCTTTCCCGATATTCAGCTAGTGACTTGTTCCCTTGCCTTATGCCACATATCTCTTTCCTTATTGAAGCAGCTCTTGACGCAGGAAAATACCTTTCTAGGAACACCCTCTTGAGATCATTCCAAGTTGTGATGGAGTTAGGCTCAAGGTACAATAGCCAATCCTTTGCAGCTCCTTGGAGTGAAAATGGAAAAGCCTTGACTTGATCTCGTCCTCGAGTGACTCCCTCTGCTCTCGAGGTTGTGGAGCATACAACTTGGAATTCTTTCAAGTGCTTGTGTGGGTCCTCACTGCAAGACCATTAAACTTGGGCAACAGGTGAATAAAACCAGATTTTAGTTCAAAAGGGGTGTCGACACCAGGGATAAGAAATACATAATCCATTATAGTTGACATCGGGGCAGCAAGCTGCCTTAATGTCCTCTCGGTCTCCCATATTTTCAAAAGCAGTTTTAAAATTGGAATTACTACTAGTGCTAGCCGAAATTCCCTACGGAGTGTGTGCAATGTTCTTTCAATTTCCGGGTCAAAATCACACGATTCGGGGCAATGAGACCTAGTAGCCGGACCAATTCAAAACAGAACAGAAAATAAAAGAAAGAAGAGAAAATAAAATAAAAACAAATTGAGAAAAATAACAACTCAGAATCCCCGGCAACGGCGCCAATTTTTGGTCGCGCTGTCGCGCACGCGCCAAAAAGGACGAGCGGGTTAAAAGTGTAGTATAGTGCGACAACTCGGATGTCGTCTCTAAGGACTCTGAGAATATTACTTTTCACAAAAAAAAATAAGTTTTGGGGGGGGGGGGGGGGGGGGTTTGGTTTGGAATGCAATTAATAAAAAAAAAAAAAATATCAATCAAAAACAAAGCTGTTGAAAAGGGTTTATAAGTTATAAAAAAACGATTAATCTATCTTCAAGAATTCCCAACTATCCTTGGTTAATGTAAACCCAAGCCCTAAGCGATTCTAATCCCCTTTCGATTCGATAAGAACAACTAACAACGTAATTGCTACTATGGATGCAAATTCCTATTCCCGAAATAACAAACGGGATTAAGCGCTCATGATCAAACGATCAAGAATGAACACACGCGAATTAACAAGCGCGATTATGTATAGGAAATTAACATCACTGAAATAAATCAATACAATATTACACACTCCTGAAATAACAAACAAAAATATGCAATATGGTATTGAAAAGGGAAAAGCAATTAAAATAGGGATTACATAACCTCAAGTATATAGGATCCTCAAACAGTAGACTAATCCTAGGACTTAGTGCTCCATGGCAACAACGAAATCACAGAGAAAAATGTATATTCGAAAGTTGGAGTAGCAAAAGTCTTTACAAAATATTCAGAACAGCCTTTTATACAATTTCAGAATTCAGAGGGCTCGCGAGGCGAGCAAACATTCGCGAGGCGAATTTCATGAACAGTCAGCAACCTTTGGCATTCTCGCCAGGCGAAGTGACTCTCGCGAGGCGAGAATATGAAGAGTTTCCTCCTTACGCCCGTGATGGCCATCAGGGCCTAACCGTGATGCTTTCTGACTTCCAGATTCGCGAGGCGAAGGGATGCTCGCGAGGCGAGACTCTTCAGCTTCAAAACTGCCACGACTATGACCTTCAACACGGGCAAGCCGTGAACGTCTCTGACTTTTTCAGGTTTGGAAGACTCGCGGGGCGAGACCTTCTTCGCGAGGCGACCCAGAGACTTAGCAATTTCTTGGAACAGTCAGGCTTCGGGGTCGCGTGGCTAGCGAGTCCTTCGCGGGGCGAATCCCCTGTTCTTTATTTTCTCAACTTCTACTTAACCTGAAAACAAGGAAATAAGCATAAGTGTATTATTTTGACTTAAAACTAGCTAAATTAACTTAAAAATACTCTAGAGACTCAAAACCTTGCTTGAGGACAATCTAATCTAATTTGGGTGAAAATACGATATAATTTGCACAAAACCCTGGTCATACTAGCTATAAAACTAGATGAGCCAGAGGCTTATCAGCAAGTTAATTAATTTTTGGCTAGATAAATGGTTAGCTCAGCCTCTAGTGGACCTTATGGAAATCCCTACTAATCTTCATCAGTTATTAAAATCTTCAGTAGCTGACTTTATTCAGGA
The DNA here is from genome assembly GCA_030762895.1 of Sophora flavescens. Taxonomy (NCBI): domain Eukaryota; kingdom Viridiplantae; phylum Streptophyta; class Magnoliopsida; order Fabales; family Fabaceae; genus Sophora; species Sophora flavescens. Next base: position 68,767,530 of record CM061062.1, on the reverse strand, counting down.
TGGAAGATGGATTATCCCCCCATCTATGCTGGTTCACTTTCCTGATCTTCAACAACAGTTATCTATGGTTGACATTCCTGTTTTCCCTGCTATGGATCATTTGGTTTGTCTAGGTACTTCAAATGGAGAGTTGTCCTGTAAGGATGCATTCCTTCATTTTAAAGATGTTCAGCCTTCTTACCCTTGGTCTAAGCAAATATGAAATAATGTGATTCCTCCATCAAAATCATTTGTCACATGGAGATTAATTCATGACAGGTTACCAATAGAAGACAATTTCCAGAAGAGAGGTTGTACCACTGTTTCTATTTGTAGTCTGTGCCAACTGGATGCTGAAATTTCAAATCATATTTTCTTGAATTGCCCTTTTGTAAAACATATTTAAGACTGATTTAGCTCTTGTATTAATCTCCAAATTGTCAGTTCTAGTGTTCTATCTGTCCTCTCATTCTGCAATAAGGCATGGAGTCCCCAATTACTGGATATTGTTTCTAATGGTATTATTAACAGCATCTGGATGATTTGGTTTTGCAGGAACAAGTTGAAATTTGAAAATAAAAGTCTTTCTACTAGAGCTGAAATTAGTCATATCATTGCTTCTGTCAATCTATCATGTAACTTGACAAAGAAATCCATGTCCTCATCCATAGAGGAATTCAAAATCCTTAAGCTATTTGGCATTATAGGTCATCCTCTAAATCCTCCATTATGTGGTTGGATTAAGGTTAATACGGATGGGGCTGTAAAAGGTAATCCTGGTCATCCAGGTGGTGGAGCTATTTTCAGAGATAGGAATGGAGCTTTGATAGGTTGTTTTTTTTGAATATTATGGCCTAGCTGATTCTTTTGTAGCTGAGCTGAATGCAGGTATGTCTGCAATTTATCTTGCTAAAGAGAAAGGTTGGGGAAGCTTTGGATGGAATGTGACTCCACTTTGGTAGTTCAAGCTTTCTCAAATCCTGCTATTGTTCCATGGAAGATTAGAACCAAATGGATTAATTGTATTGTACATACTACTAGTTTTGATTTCAGAGTTTCACATGTATTTAGGGAGGGTGACCATTGTGTAGACAAGTTAGCTACTTTTGGGGCCAACTCAAAGTGCTATACTTGGTGGAACTTGATACCTTGTTTTATTAGGCGTGACTTTTTATATAGTAGATGGGGTCTTCCTAACTTTAGATTTAAGTAGCTTTTCCTTATCATGGGTTTGGTTAATGCCCCCTGATCAGCCTCTGGCTCATCTAGTTTCCAGCTAGAAAAGGGGTAGATTTTGTGCCTAATCGGGCGAATCAACCTCGCTAATCTCCCAAATTGGCCTTGTTTTGTTCCTAAGTTAGAATTTGATTCGTTTAATGCATTTTTAGTAGTTTTTAGTTTATTTTGAGTAGAATTACGCTTTTCGTTTCCTTTTATTGTTTCAGGTTAAAAGTGAAGCTCTTAGAGTCAAGGAAAATGAAGAAAACAGTGGAAAAGCAATTCTGGAAGTTTTGCCTCGCGAGCCTGAAGACCAGCCTGAACAGCAACAGTCACCCTTTCTGTCTCGCCTCGCGAATCACCATCTCACCTCGTGAGCCTGAAGGCCTGAATGTTCCAGAGATATCACCATTTCTGTCTAGCCTCGCGAGAAAACCAATCTTTGAAGATCTGATTCATAAGATTCACCTCGCGAACCAGGTCTCGCCCTACGAGCGGGCGAGACTCAGAACCTCTATTTATAGACTGTTTTAGGGCAGATGAGGGGGGCCCTTTTTGTTCACCACTTGTTTTAGATCATTTTTGAGACAAATCCTTATTCTCTGGAGCTGCGTCTCCCTATGTTCTTTTCCTATTTTACAATTATGATGAACTCCAATTGTTTGTGCGTTGTTACAAGCATGAGGAACTAATTCCCTTGTCTAAGGGATCAATGAAACCACCCATGACGGTGTAGCGTTCAATGTGATGTATGTTTCCCTCCTTTACCTCAATTCATGTTTTCCAATTCTGAATTTATTGTGTTGATCATAAGCATGCATGATTGACTAGTTAACGTGATGAGGCTTGATAGGTAATTCGCGTTTAGAACTTGAATTGGGATCACTAATTGAATATTGCACGAGAGTGAGTAGGAGATCAGTGCAACCTTATAGGGAACAAGATTTAATAGAGTTTGATGATTGGGTTATGAGACCGTAGAAAGTAATTAACTCAGTCGTTGAATACGTCCTATTGAGCACGATAATGTCATTAGGAGAATTTGGGGGTCCTGGTTGACATTGCAATTGAACTTAGGGAGGGGATCATCATCACTTGGGTGCTATGCATGACTGGGTAGGTGGATTTGTTACCTTAGATGTTTAATCCAGATTTTAATTCTTATCTTATCTTATCGCTACCTAATTTATCTCTAATTGATTTGTTGATTTAAATTGTTATCCTATTTCCTCTCTCTTCTCAACCTCTTGCTTTTACTTGGTCAAACGTATCGAATTTCTTGCAAATTGGTAGAATTGGTAGCCCAATCTCTCGTGTCCGACCTCGGTAATTACTTCACCGTGTTTATTACTTACGACGACCCGGCACACTTGCCGGTGACTCAACAAGTTTTTGGCGCCGTTGCCGGGGATTGGCACAACCAAGTCTCCTAATTTTTGGGAAGTTTGATTTTTTTGGTTAAGCTATTTTTATTTTTATTCTCTGTTATTTATTTACTATTATTTCTCTCTACTTCTTTGATTCCACTTGGTCTTGCCTAGTTTTTGTATGCGAGGTACCCTTTCACAAGAGGACTTTCTATTTGATTCGGAGATCACCAAGACCGAGAAGTGATTAAGGAAAGAAGCCAGAGAACGAAAGAGGCTTGAAGCAATTAATTTTGAGGGGATGGCCGAAGCAAACCCTCCTCCTTCTCCTCCTTACAAGCCTCTCTTCGAGTACAATCTACCCAATTTGGATGATTGTGCTTCTTCTATCGTGAGGGGCAGCCTCAATACAGATTCCTTCAGAGTGGAAGGATGTGTCACAGCCCATATCCGTGAGAATCAATTTGATGCGGGTGGCAAACAAGACCCTCATAGACACATCACTCGCTTCCTTGAAGCTTGTGACTTGCAGAAGACAAGAGGAGTTTCTCAAGATGAGTTTCGCTTGCGGCTACTCCCTCTCTCTCTTAGGGATACCGCTCGCGATTGGTTTGACAGCTTGGATCGCAACAGTATCACAACATGGGAGCAAATGGCCCAAAAGTTCCTCACTAAATATTTTCCTCCTCAGAAAGCGACACAAGCAAGAGTAGCCGTCACATCTTTCAGGTAGACAGAAGATGAATCTTATAATGAAGCTTGGGAGAGGTATAATGTGCTCTTCAGAAGATGTCCTTCGGCCTTCTTTGACCCGGTCTCCAAGGTTCAACATTTCTTTAACGGGTTAAGGGGGCGCTACCAGATGAATTGTGATGCCGCAGCGGGCGGTTCTTTTTCTTATTATCAGCTGAGGATGGATGGACATTATTGGAGAAGATGTCAAACAATGATTACAACCGTGGTAGGGAAACCTCAAGTGGAGTCAGTTCTGCAACAATAGAAGCCATTCTAGAGCAAAATAAACTGTTGAAGATGCAAAATGTGGCATTGTCTGGGAACAAAAAGGTTAATGTGATAACGAAGGAATGCCTCCGGGTTGTGATAATTGTAATGGAGATCATGACATTCAGAGTTATCCGTTCAACTTCTCTCAAGAACATGTGGACCCATGCCACAATTTCTATGACATCGTGCCCCAGAACAACTATCAGAGGAATGCATGTAATGATTACAATCGAATCGGGAATAAGGGTTATATGAGGAGAGACCATCCGGGTTTCGCTTGGAGTAATGCTAGTGGTGGTCTAGCCGGGCAACAACAACCTCAACAGAATCAGAGGCCAAACCATGGAATCCATTAACGCAATACTTAGCAGGCTCTTCCAGGGCATAATTAATTGCAAACAACAGATGGTGGAAGGCAACCTTGGGAGTTGGCTATAGAAAAGACGAATGCAGCAATTGAGAAGTTCTCAATCAATACAAGCACAACCATTGACAAGTTGGCAACTCATACAAGGTCGGCAATTCAGAATCTAGAGACGCAGATGGCTCAGCTTGCAAAGCAACTAAATGAGCGTCTCCCAGGCACTTTCCCAGGTGATACCGAGAACAACCCTAAGAACCAATGCAATGTCGTAGCAACTAGAAGCGGTAGGGTGTTGGGATCTAACAGGGGTGCAACTAGTTCTCAGGAAGCTGAGGCCTCGGAACAACCACATGTTGAGGAAGAGCAACCTAAGAAAGAGGAGTTGGCAAGTGACAAGGCACCGGAGCAAGGGGGAAGGTTAAAACTTGTAGATGAAGAGTTCCGAAGAAAGAAGTGGGTTGAACCCAAAGACCTCCCGCCCTTCATGAAGGTACCATATCCTAAAAGATTGAAGAAGCCTTTACAAGATAAACAGAAAATTCCTTGATGTCTTCCGCAAACTTCAAATTAACATTCCATTTGCGGAAGCCTTGGAACAAATGCCATCTTATGCCCGGTTTATGAAGGAGCTTCTCTCCAAGATGCGAAAAATAGTGGATGAGGAAACAGTTGCTTTGATCGAGGAGTGTAGTGCCATTCTTCAAAGAAAACTACCTCCAAAGTTGAAGGATCCCGGTTCTTTTTCTATACCATGCACCATTGGGGAGATGACTCTAGGAAAGGCATTGTGTGATCTAGGGGAAATCATCAACTTGATGCCCCTCTCTATGATGAAGAAGTTGGGGATCAAAGAAGCCAAAGATACATGGATGTCACTCCAACTAGCCGATCGTTCTATAAAATATCCTTATGGGGTGGTCGAAGATTTGTTAGTGAAGGTGGACAAGTTCATATTTCCGGCGGATTTTATGGTGCTTGATATGGATGAAGACGCCGAGATCCCTCTCATATTGGGTAGGCCCTTCTTGGCCACTGGGCGTGCTTTGATAGATGTGCAACAAGGGAAACTCGCCCTAAGGGTGCAAGATGAGAATGTAGTATTCAATGTCTTTGAAGCAATGAAGCACCCCGCTGAGAGGTCGGATGTGTATTGAGTGGATATGGTGGACTCAATTGTCAAGGCAAAGGCCACTAGAGAAGCCCATGGTTCTTCACTTGCACAAGTGTTGGTAGAATCCTATGATGATGATAGTGAGGAAGAAGACCCTTTGGGGGATGAAGACTATCTTGAGTGCTTAAAAAACATGGAAGTCTTACCGAGTCTCCCAAAGGATGAATGTGCAAAGGAAAAGCTCAACAACGAAGGAATGGAAGAAGATAACAAAGCACCGGAGTCGAAGCAACTCCCAACCCACTTAAGGTATGCATTCTTGGGGGAGAAGGGATAACATCCGGTAATCATTAGCAATGCCTTGAAAAAGTATGAAGAAGAAAAGCTATTGAGAGTTCTTAGGGAACACAAATCCGCCATTGGGTGGAAGATTTCGGACCTAAAAGGTATAAGACCTTCCCTATGCATGCATAAGATTTTCATGGAGGATGATTATAAGCCGGTGGTTCAACCACAAAGACGGTTAAATCCCATCATGAAAGAAGCTATGCGTAAGGAAGTGATTAAACTTTTAGACGCCGGAATCATCTATCCAATCTCGGATAGCAATTGGGTTAGTCCAATTCATGTGGTCCCAAAGAAAGGTGGCACAACCGTTGTGGTCAATGAAAGCAATGAATTGATCCCAACAAGGACCATCACGGGGTGGAGAGTATGTATCGATTATAGAAGGCTAAATGAGGCAACAAGGAAAGATCACTTCCCTCTTCCCTTCATTGATCAAATGCTTGAAAGGTTAGCCGAATATGAGTACTATTGTTTCTTAGATGGTTACTCCGTCTATAATCAAATTGTGGTGGATCCTCAAGACCAAGAGAAGACGGCCTTAACTTGTCCCTATGGAGTCCTTGCCTATAAGAGGATGCCCTTTGGATTGTGCAACGCTCCTGCTACTTTCCAAAGGTGCATGCTTTCTATTTTCTCGGACATGGTGGAGAAATGCATTGAGGTGTTCATGGATGACTTCTCGGTCTTTGGGTCCTCATATGACAATTTCTTGAAGAACTTGACTTTGGTGCTTAAAAGGTGCCAAGAGACTAACCTTGTGCTCAATTGGGAGAAATGCCACTTCATGGTCAAGGAAGGTATAGTCTTGGGGCACAAAATCTCCTAAAGGGGGATTGAGGTTGATAAAGCCAAGATTGAGTTGATTGAGAAGCTTCCCCCACCAACCAATGTAAAGGGGGTGAGGAGTTTCTTGGGTCATGTCGGGTTCTACCGGAGATTCATCAAGGACTTCTCCAAAGTTACAAAGCCGCTTTGTGACCTTCTTGCGAAGGATGTATCCTTTGAGTTTAATGCTTCTTGTTTAAATGCTTTCACTATTTTGAAAAATATGCTTGTCACCGCACCCATAATCACTGCACCTAATTGGAATTTACCATTTGAAATCATGTGTGATGCTAGTGATTATGCGGTGGGGGCTGTTTTGGGACAAAGGGTGGAAAAGTTAGCTCATGTCATTTATTACGCAAGTAAAGTTTTGAATGAGGCACAAACTAATTATTCCACCACTGAAAAGGAACTACTTGCTGTGGTTTTTGCTTTAGATAAGTTTAGATCCTATATTGTGAGGTCTAAGATTGTTGTTTTCACCGATCATGCGGCCATAAAACACTTGATGACAAAACAAGAGGCCAAACCTAGATTAATTCGGTGGATTCTTCTATTGTATGAATTTGATCTTGAGGACAGGAAGGGATCCGACAATGGTGTGGCGGACCACTTATCTAGGTTGGTCAATACTGACACCGAGGAGGAATTGTTAGACATCAAGGAAGAATTTCCTGATGAAAAACTGTTTGCACTCATTGAAAATTTCTCTCCTTTGTTTGTGGACATGGCCAACTTCAAATCTTCAAATGTGGTTCCACAAGGTTGGACTAATCAACAAAGGAAGAAGTTCTTCTCGGATGCAAAGTATTATGTGTGGGAGGACCCCTATCTTTTCAAGAAATGCTCGGATGGGATCCTAAGAAGGTGCATTCCCCATGACCAAATCGGAAACGTGTTGTGGCATTGTCATAGCTCGGATTATGGTGGGCATTATGGGGGAAAGAAGACCACAGAAAAAATCCTCCAAAGTGGGTTTTATTGGCCAACGCTCTTCAAGGATGCCCACACCTTTGTCGAGAACTGTGATCGTTGCCAAAGAGTTGGCAACATCTCTAAGCGGCATGAACTCCCCTTGAATTGCATGCTTGAAGTAGAGCTCTTTGATGTGTGGGGGATAGATTTCATGGGACCATTCCCACCATCTTTATCCTATCAATACATTTTGGTGGCAGTGGACTACGTGTCAAAGTGGGTAGAAGCAATCCCAACAACTACGGATGATGCGCGGGTAGTCATGGAATTCCTAAGGCGCAATATCTTCTCGAGGTTTGGGGTCCCTAGAGTGTTGATTAGTGATGGGGGATCCCACTTTTGCAACAATCGAATGCACAAGCTTCTTGAGAAGTATGGGGGTCAAGCATAGGGTCTCTACTCCTTATCATTCCCAAACAAATGGGCAAGCGGAGGTATCCAACCGTGAGTTGAAGCGTATTCTTGAGAAAACCGTCAACTCCTCACGGAAGGATTGGTCAAAAAGGTTAGATGATGCTTTATGGGCTTATAGGACCGCCTTCAAGACTCCAATTGGAAGGTCTCCTTACAATTTGGTGTTTGGAAAGGCATGCCACTTGCCGGTGGAATTGGAGGAAAAGTCTTATTGGGCAATTCGAGAACACAACTTTGATTTGACGAAGGCCGGTGAAAAAAGGCTTTTGGACTTAAGTGAGTTGTCCGAGATCCGCATGCAAGCATATGAAAATGCAAGAATCTACAAAGAGCGGACTAAGGCATGGCATGACAAGCACATCTTGCCTAGGAGGTTTGAGCCCGGACAAATGGTACTTCTTTATAATTCAAGGTTGAGACTCTTTCCTGGAAAGCTAAAATCAAGGTGGTCGGGACCATTCAAGGTCCACCAAGTTTTTCCACACGGAGCAGTAGAACTAGAAGGGGCCTCTGGCGACTTCAAGGTAAATGGGCAAAGGCTAAAGCATTACCATGGGGAATCAATCCCAAATGGCAAGCAAGTTCTTCTTATGGATTAACCCTTAGGGGTTACTTGAGTCAGGCTCGGGACGTTAAACAAGCGCTACTTGGGAGGCAACCCAAGCTAGATATCCTTTATTTTTTTCTAAGTTTCTGTCATTTTCTCTTTTGAAAAACAAAAACCAGATTTGCCACGCGAATCCACAGTGGCCACGTGAGACAGAAGCCCTGAATCTCAGAGGCTTGCTCACGCTTCTGTCTCGCGTCGCGAGAGGCACTTTCGCCTCGCGAATCTGGGCATCATCAGCTGTTGGAATTCCAGATTCGCCTCGCGCGCTATTACTCGCCTCGCGATTCTGGAAAGTGTGAAGAACAATTTCTCCAGATTCGCCTTGCGAATCTGCAATTAGGGTGTTCAATTTGGGGGAAAATTTAAAATTCACGTCGCGAGGAGTCTTTCGCCTCGCGAAAGCTGAAAAGTTTATCAGCTTCGCGAGCATATCGCGAAGCACTTTCGCGACACTTCACTGTTCATTCCCTCTCTCGTGTGGGTTCAACTTCATTCCCACTCATTTCATTGCCTCACTCACTCTCACACTCTCACCCTCACGCATTCGCATTCCTTCATCTCTACAAGGTAAGTAACATCTCACTTGACTTCACTTTTCGCTTGTTTATGCTTTGTGGAATTCAAACAGTCACGACCACACACTATGCACTAACTGTCTGTTCCACGAATGCAATTTGAAACTAACTGCCTAATGATTGATATGAGTATTATGGTTAGTTGTGTTAGGAATATAGTTGGGATGCTGTCCGGGTATTCGTTGCATATTTGCATGTTAGTGGGACAGTGGGGTGAGCAATTGGGATGTTTAGCAGGATAGAATTACACTGAATTTGTGCCTCTGTTATACATATTCCGCAATACTAATTTATGAACTGTACTGGGATTTTTCTGATTTTCAGGTTATGGCCCCGCCTAAGAACACCGCTGCCGAAAAGCAGCCGGTTAAGCGCAAGAAGCGTGCATCTTCTCAGGGGGACGACATAGAGTTGCCTTCAGGGCCGGGCGCCTCCTCTAGGGCCACCTCCTACTCTCCCAGGTTCCGCTCTCCTGATCACAGGAAGCATTGGGACCTGGTAGTGAGAAAGGAGATGGTCTTGGAGCGGCGTGTGTCCCTGGTGGGCAACAACTACGCCAGCGTCTCCGAGCAGATACGCAACCGAGGTTGGGAGGTGTTGGCTGATCTTCCTCACCGGTATGATATCAAACTGGTGCAGGAATTTTACGCCAATGCTCTCAAACTCGAGGTTTCAGACCCGAGTTGTGTGACGCGGGTTCAGGGGGTCCCCATTACATTCACTGCTTCGGATATCAACTCATGCTTGGGGATCCCCATCGGAGAGGAGGCCTGCGAGTACGAGCAGCTCCCCGCGGTGTAGGCCCTTGCTCAGGCCATCGTTGACACCTGCTGTGTCGAAGGAGATGCCTGGGAGATGGGAACGTCGGGGAACCTCTTGAGGTTGATGAGGCAGGACCTCACCCCGAATGCCAAGGTCTGGTCGGCGTTCTTACATGCCAACCTTTGAGTGAGCTCTCATGAGTCCACAGTCACCCCCGCCAGAGCCCATTTCCTCTACGGCATACTGACGGGCCGCACGATCAACGTCGGGGGAGTCATTTCCACAGATATCCAGATGAAGTCGAACTCCCGGGTGCTGAAGGAGAGCCTGGGGCATGGGCTGCTGATCACCGAGCTCATCCGCCGGGTGGGGGTGCCGGTGAGTACAGTGATGGAGAAGGTCCCGCAGCAGACCATCGACCGGGAGTACATCCGGCGTTTACATTTAGCCCCGGCCCCACCTAGGAGGCCGCCACCCCTACCCACTCAGAGTCCACGATCAGCGGACAGGGCTCTGCTCTCTTGCGAGAACTAGCGGCGATGAGGCGGGATCAGGAGGTGCTGCAGGAGTTCTTCCGGGAGATGTCATTGGCCCAGCAGGAGGGTCGGGTGCCCGTATACCCCTCCGAGGAGGAGTTGTCCCCTCGGCTTGGGTGGCAGGACTACCCTGGGGACCAGGGTGCTATGCCACACGGGGGGGGGGGGGGGGGGGGGTGCCTGAGGGACCAGAGGATGAGGAGGCACCGGAGGACCAGGGTGACCCGGCGGACGACATTGATTTTGATCAGTGATCCGGGCCCCTACATTACTTTATTTAGAGTTCTAGCTAGTAGTTTCGCTATGGTTGTATACTGATAGCTAGCTAGAAACTCTGTCTACTGACCTTTTACTGACAAACTTGGATAGCTGTATATATATATATATGTTATTGCTTTAACTTTCGTGTTTACTTGTGAATGGATCAACATGGAGAGCCCGGAATATCATGGGCCAACCAATTGGATGAGGATGAGGCTGAAACTAGCCGCGCTGTGAAGCGGGGTAGTAGAGAGATGAAAAGAGGCAAGGCAATCAACTGAAAGCATGGGGTCCACTCGGACCTCCTTGAGATAAAAATTTCTTATCCTTTCTCTTTTTCTATTCATTCTCCTTCTAATCTTATTAGTAATTCACTTGTGAATGCATGTTCAAAAAGAAAATGGATTTAATTGAGGAAACTCTCAAGTTGAATGCATGAACTAACCAAAATAGAAATTCAATGAACCCCTCTCGATGCTTTGAATGTTGAAAAGCCCCTAGTGAAAATAAAGAGGTTGAACTTAGTTTGATTATTGTGAATGGATGATGTACAATAAGTTTGGGGTTGAAGGGGTGCATGCTTGGGAATTGTATCTCGGTAAAATAATTTGCAAAAGAACCCGGTGAGGAATTTGAGCCTCCAACATTATTTTAATTGTGTGAATCAATTTTAAGTTGCACCTTCTCGGATTTGCTTGAATCTGTGCATGGTTTGCATATTTATATGTTGCATCAAATGATCTAGGCAATTTTTCTTTGAAATAACTACTTGGACATAAATTGAACCAACCTTGATGAATGATCCCTAGTTAGCCACAATGAGCCTTGAAGCCTATTGTTCTTGATGACCTTACATTACAAGCCATTTACTCAAAAAAACCATGATTTTCCCCTATCCTAGGATTTAGGAGAGCATGGAATTTTAGCTTTGTGAGTGTTGTTGTGGAACTAAGTTTGGGGTGGCTACAAAGTTCATGAATCATAGTTGAGAAAAAGAAAAGCAAAATTAAAGGCCGAAGGCTTGAGAAAAAAAAGTGATGAAAAGTAGTGAATATATGCCAAAAAGGGCAAAGTGAAAAAGTATAAAAAGGAAGAGGTTTGTAGACACCCAATGCAAGGAATAGAATAATAATATGAGAGTAAATTCAATTGTTGTAATGCTAGTTTTATGCTCTCATTGATCCTAGGGACTAAGCCTCTATCCTTTGCATATCTTACCTTGAGCCAGGACTCATTACAACCTATGAAAGACCTTTTGATGATGCATACATATTTTTGTGGGAACTTTGTTTAGATGAAAATCAAATCCATGGAAAGTGCTCTTGAATTGTGAAATAGAGTGAATGTTGCTAACGTAGACAAATTGAGCGCAAGAGTGTTTACTAAATACCCTTAGAGAGGAAGGCAATTATTTGAATTTGGTGATCTTCCTTTGCACACTACTTGGATCCCTAGCTTAGTCGTATTGACTGCATTCATGACTGGTCTCTCTTTGTTCACTTGATGAGTGGGGTAGCTATAAAGAATAAGGGGAGGGGACATTGAATTTACAAGATAGAAATTGTGAATAATCAGAGGGAAGCTCGGTTAACTCAGTTAAACCCATATGATTGTAGTGTTTGTTTAACTTGCTTGGGGACAAGCAAGGTTTACGTTTGGGGTGTTTTGATAAGCATCTGGCTCATCTAGTTTCCATCTAGAAAAGGGGTAGATTTTGTGCCTAATCGGGTGAGTCAACCTCGCTAATCTCCCAAATTGGCCTTGTTTTCTTCCTAAGTTAGAATTTGATTCGTTTAATGCATTTTTAGTAGTTTTTAGTTTATTTTGAGTAGAATTACGCTTTTCGTTTACTTTTATTGTTTCAGTTTAAAAGTGAAGCTCTTAGAGTCAAAGAAAATGAAGAAAACAGTGGAAAAGCAATTCTGGAAGTTTCGCCTCGCGAGACAGGATCTCACCTCGCGGGCCTGAAGACCAGCCTGAACAGCAACAGTCACCCTTTCTGTCTCGCCTCGCGAGCCTGAAGGCCTGACTGTGCCAGAGAGGTCACCCATTCTGTCTCACCTCGCGAATCACCATCTCGCCTCACGAGAAAACTAATCTCTGAAGATCTGATTCATAAGATTCGCCTCGCGAACCAGGTCTCGCCCCGCAAGCGGGTGAGACTCAGAACCTCTATTTATAGGTTGTTTTAGGGTAGATGAGGGGTACCCTTTTTGTTCACTACTTGTTTTAGATCGTTTTTTAGACAAATCCTTATTCTCTAGAGTTGCGTCTCCCTATGTTCTTTTCCTATTTTACAATTATGATGAACTCCAATTATTTGTGCGTTGTTACATGCATGAGGAACTAATTCCCTTGTCTAAGGGATCAATGAAACCACCCATGACGGTGTAGCGTTCAATGTGATGTATGTTTCCCTCCTTTACCTCAATTCATGTTTTCCAATTCTGAATTTATTGCGTTGATCATAAGCATGCATGATTGACAAGTAAACGTGATGAGGCTTGACCGGTAATTCGCGTTTGGAACTTGAATTGGGATCACTGATTGAATATTGCACGAGAGTGAGTAGGAGATCAGTGCAACCTTATAGGGAACAAGATTTAATAGAGTTTGATGATTGGGTTATGAGACCGTAGCAAGTAATTAACTCAATCATTGAATACGTCCTATTGAGCACGATAGTGTCATTAGGAGAATTTGGGGGTCCTGGTTGACATTGCAATTGAACTTAGGGAGGGGATCATCAACACTTGGGTGCTATGCGTGATTGGGTAGGTGGATTTGTGACCTTAGATATTTAATCCAGATTTTAATTCTTATCTTATCTTATCGCTACCTACTTTATCTCTAATTGATTTGTTGATTTAAATTGCTATCCTATTTCCTCTCTCTTCTCAACCTCTTGCTTTTACTTGGTCAAACGTATCGAATTTCTTGCAAATTGGTAGAATTGGTAGCCCAATCCCTGTGTCCGACCTCGGTAATTACTTACCGTGTTTATTACTTACGACGACCCAGTACACTTGCCGGTTAATCAACACCCACCATGACTTTGTATTTTGTTTTTTTGTTTTTTAATAAAATAATTTGGGTGTGTTGCAGATGATTGCTAGTTGTTTTGCTGCCAACCTAGTTGGGATGATTTCCACTATAATGATGCTTCTGCATGCCTGATTGCCTTGATCCAAAAAAAAAAGGTGTAAAAGTAAATTTGTTTTAAAATCTCTCCCCTCCCCTTGTGAACCAAACATAAATAGTGTTAGTTCCCCCTCACCTCCATTAAAATCATTTCCCTCCCTCTACTCAATCAAACACAATAGTTAATTAAAATCACTCCATTCCCTTCTCCTCTGTTAAAATCCCTCCCCCCTTTGATTCATACACACCCTTAGGTTATGTTTTATGGATGAAGTGAAGTGGTTAGTAACAAAGTACAGTGGTGAAAAAATCATTAACTCGTTGTTTGGAAGTTCTTTCATTGATGAAGTTGAATGGTTGATAATGGTAACCCAAACCACTCAATCCGACCTAAACCCTCTCATTTTCATAGCCTCCAATGAGATGCCCTGATGTCCCATTAATGATAACCCAAGATATTAAGACCTAATTTCGTTATTACTGTTAAGCGGATGTATTAAAAACAGCGGAAAGTTAAAATTTTAAAATATAAAACACATATATAAACATACATACAGAAATATAACTATAATATATAATTACATGCTGGTATAGGTACTGTCAAGGGATTCCCATCAGTAGGATTCCGATATATACAAATGGGTGTTAACATGAAAATACAACAAAAGACCAAAAGGAAAATGCTTCACCGATGCATTCCACATCCCGTCCCCTCTCAAAATACAATAAAACCTCATTCACGCCTATACAGATGGTACTGGTCCGAGCCATCAAACAATACCACCCTCGTCCGCATCTTATGGTCCCGCAGGTCCGGACACTCCTCCGCTCTCATTGGAAGAGCTCCTGTCTGACTGCCTCTAGAACCTCTGCCGGTAAAGCCTGCTATCGCGGGGATGAAGCCGTCTGGTAGATACTCGAGAAGACTTTGAAACCGTTGCCCGGACCTCTGGAGGTGCTGGTGCCTCGGGAAGGGGTGCTAGGTCCTGGGCAGGGGCAATCGGGTCCTCCTCCTGGATAGGTTCTAACTCAAGCTCCGGTGCTGGTTTGAGCCCTGGTACCAGTACCCAAAGGGTACCATGAAGAGGACTGGATCCACGCTTGGCATCGGCGGTAGGTGTCCATCAGACGGTCCTATAGGGAAAGGAAGAGTAGGCCAAAACGGAAAGTGCCGACGAAACCTATCGGCGTTCCCTATCCAATCCCGGTGGTGATGGACATAGGACCCGTATACACAATGAAGCCAGTGACTGGGTCCACGAGCCACCCATTCGGATCGACGCACTCTACCTCAAAGGTCCCTGAGAGAGGGAACCCCGGGTCCTGAGTCATCCACGGATGATCCTAGTGCGCTATCTACACGATCTGGATATGAGATACAAACATATATGTACAAACACATAACAAAAGAAAATGGGATAAGAAGCCATATAACATCAAATGTGGAAAGGGTTTAACAACATTTAATTCTATAACAGCACACTAAACATCCGTCTCCAAGAATATATATATATATATATATATATATATATATATATATATATATATATATATATATATATATATATATATATATATCACAAATCATCCTCGATCCACATCTAAGATTTTTCATCTACCCTCCATCATGATGCAATGCAAATGCTATATGAATCATCTCATAAGGTATCGGCCATATCCAGATATCACAAAAATAGAATCGACACGTCCCAGAGTCCCCGGTGAACACCCTCGTCCGCAGATGGAGGATGCCCATGCAAAGCAATGGAACTATAGCTGCACAATCCGGTGAACACCTCTGAACCACGGACAGGGTGCTCATGCAATGAATGAACTATAGCTGCAACTAAAATGAAATCATGTCTGGGACGGTCCGCTGTTAGCCTCAACCCCAGGAATTCTCCCTCAGAGGAATATACCCCAAAGACCATGTTTCAGGTCCACCAGGCCATGTTTCAGGTCAACCATATCACAGACCATGTTTTAGGTCACCCCTTAGTGTCGTACCACTCATCATAATATCATAGATAACCTCAATAATAATCTCGTCTCATCAATCTCATCATCATATCACAGTAATCATATCAGTTAGGCACTACTAACACATATATAATATGAATTCCGCAATACATAACCATAACTCATTATAACTTATCACTTGCTCAACCTCTAAGCACAATCATAACACTTATCATGTCATCACAATCATGCCATCATGTTATTATTTCCAACATAATAAATACCAAAATATAATAATAAATATAAACACTTTAAAAAATAATTACAACACTCATGATATCATTCGTCAAGTACCAAGTTCAAGTCAACTAGTCAAGCAGGCAATCATCACATAACAAAATAATATATATATGTATAGATATTTAATGTGACGACGATAAACGTACAGTTTCTATATCATCATTGATACCACTAGGTAGTCCCCAATGTGATATTGACATTCTCCATTAGTCGTTCTCGTGAATGGTTTGGGTCGCCCTACGCCATTATCGAATTAAATGCAATCGCGCTGTTTCCGACGTTAAATAGTTTCTTTCCCCCACCTGCAGAGTCGTACGAATATCGAAACGAAACCAAAACAAGACATCCTCGATTCTACATTGCACGGTTCTAGGGTCTCGAAGCCTCCAAAATTTCACCTAAGCATCACATTACGAAGCGCAAGTTACTACAAGTTCATACTCCAAGACGAAATCGAATTCCAACAAACGAAACGAAAGATACATAGAGAAACGTAACGAAACGAGTTTCGACACAAGGAGAGGATGATTTACCTTCAGTTCTTGAAGAAAAGGAGAAGAGAACAAGGTAGAGAACGTTGCCACAAACGTAACGGTGTTCCCCGATTCGCAACGGGATGCCCGAACAAGTCGTAGGATATACCGAAACCTTTTCTCTCTCTAGATTTTCTCCACTTCTCACTCTAGAATGCTCTCTGATCTACTCTCAACCCTTAGCTCTCGTTTCTATCTTCTAACTTATGGCTTAAGCGACTTATGTCGCTTAAGCCCTTTTTATTTTCCTGGTTCACGCTGCCACGCTCAAGCGTGAAAAGGGCCACGCTTGAGCGCTCCCACGCTTGAGCGTGGGAAACCACTGCGCCATGCATCCACTCACAGACTGCCACGTAAGCCCTGATTGACATGTGGCAAGTCAAAGCATGGCCCTTTTCTATTGACTTGAGCGTTGAGCGTGGATACACACACGCTCGAGCTTTGCCTTCTAACAAAAAGTCAATTCTTTGCATTCAGGGTCCGTTCGACGTCTGATTGTGCTCAAATTTGAGATATAGGCTCATTAGGACCAAATAAACAACCTAAAACAATAAAAAAGGACTAATCTCAACTCTAATTCCAAAAATCTAATTCCACATTCTAACATCTCAAAGATGCTAACCAGGAAACCCTATTTGGTCTCTACGTTCAAACTCACCCCAAAAAGTTGCGTACTTATCATCCAAAGGTCTCTATGCCTCAAACCACATCTCAACTATACAATCAAAGTCCTAACCCTAATCCTCATACATAAACTATACATGAAATCACAGATGTTATATTTCTACCCCCTTAAAAGAAATTCCGTCCTCGGAATTTACATACTGAAAATAGATGGGGGTACTGCTGCTGAATGTCTGCCTCACGCTCCCAACTAGCATCTTCGGTAATGCTATCCCAGATGACCTTAACCATGGGAATCTGTTTACCACGGAGTCCTGCACTTTCTCCCATACAGAGCCTCATACGGTGACATCCCAATACTGTTCTGGAAACTGTTATTTTAAGTGAATTCAATCAAAGGTAGGAACTCATCCCAACTACCAACATGTTCCAACACACAAGCTCTTAGAAAATCCTCCAATGATTGAATTGTTCTTTGTGACTGTCCATCCGTCTGAGGATGATAGGTAGAACTCATCCTCAACTTTATCCCCAAAGCATTGTGCAACTGCCTCCAAAATCTAGATGTAAATCTAGGATCCCGGTCGGAGACAATACTCGACTGCAAACCGTGCAACCTCACAACTTCCTTGATGTAGATCTGGGTCAACTTTTCAATACTATAACTATCACTAATGGGTAACAAGTGAGTACACTTCGTCAACCTATCAATGATAACCCAAATCGCATCAAACCTCTTCAGAGTTCGTGGTAATCCAACCACAAAGTCCATAGCTATACTATCCCATTTCCATTATGGGATATCCAAGGATTGCAACAACCCTGCTGGCTTTTGATGCTCTATATTAGCTTTCTGACACACCAAACATGATAGAACATATTCAGTCACTTCTTTCTTCATCTTGGGCCATCAAAACATCTTCAAATCTTGATACATCTTGGTGGCTCCTGGGTGAAAACTCAACTTACTCTTATGTGCCTACTCTAAAATCATTTTCCTAATCTTTAAGTCTTATGGCACAGATATCCGATCTCAAAACCTTAACACCCGATCTGATCCTCTCCGGAACTCTGAAACCTTACCCTCATCTATGCCTCGACTTACCTCTTGCAGATATTCGTCCTGACCTTGCTTAATCCTAAGGTCTCTCAAAAACTCACTACTGATGGTGATCATACCTAAGCATATTCTATCCTCAGTCAAATCCATACCTAGGTTCATATCTCTAAACTGTTCAAGCAACTCCATCTCTTTCACCATCATCACGGATACGTGCAAAGATTTTCGACTCAGTGCATCCGCCACAACATTAGCCTTCCCTGGATGGTATTGAAGATCAAACTCATACTCCTTAATGAATTCCATCCATCTACTCTGCCTCATGTTCAGCTCCTTCTGATCAAACAAATACTTTAAACTCTTGTGATCACTGAACACATTAAACTTAGCTCCATAGAGATAGTGTCGCCATATTTTCAATACGAACACTATGGCTGCTAACTCCAGATCATGGGTCGGGTAATTCCTTTCATGAACCCTCAACTGTCGGAAGCATAAGCCACAACTCTTCCCTCTTGCATCAAAACACAACCCAATCTTTGATATGATGCATCACAGTACATGTCAAACTGTTCTAATGGATCTGGTAACGTCAGCACTGGAGATGTAGTCAACTTCTCCTTTAACCTCTGAAAGCTCTCCTCACACTTTTTTCGTCCAGACAAATGTCGTACCCTTCCTCGTCAACTGCATCATAGGCAACGTAATCTATGAGAAACCCTCGATAAACTCCTGTAATACCCTTCTAAACATAGAAAACTCCTCCCTTCACTCATTGACTTAGGCCTCTCCCACTTTATCACGGCCTCTACCTTAACTGGATTCACATCTATCCCTTCCTTGTTGATTATATGACCTAGGAACTGCACTTCCTCTAACCAAAATTCACATTTGGATAGCTTAGCATACAACTGCCTATCTCTCAACACCTGTAACACCACTCTCAGATGTTCCCTGTGTTCTTCCCTACTACGAGAATAGATGATAATATCATATTTAAACACCATAAAAAGCTTATCGAGGAACGGTCTAAATATCCTGTTCATGTAATCCATGAACACCGCTGGAGCATTAGTTACACCAAAAGGCATACTAGGTACTCCTAGTGTCCATACCTCGTCCTGAAAGCGGTCTTCGGTATATCCTCCGTCTTCACCCTAATCTATTGGTATCTCGATCTTAAATCTATCTTAGAAAACACCAAAGCTCCCTTCAACTGATCCATTAGATCATCTATCCTAGGCAACAGCTATTTATTCTTGATTGTAACCTTATTCAATTGCCAATAATCCATGCACAACTTAGAACTTCTATCCTTTTTCTTGACAAACAACACCGGTGCTCCCTAAGGCAAAACACTCGGTATGATGAATTCCTTCTTCATCATATCATCCAGACGTTTCTTCAACTCTGCCAACTCCATGGGTGACATCTGATAAGGAGCTACGACATCGGTCCGGTTCTCGGTATGCGATCTATAGCAAACTCCACCTCCCTCTCTGGTGGCAAACCCGGAACATCAGGAGGGAAAACCTCGAGAAACTCTCTCACAATAGGTAAAGAATCTATACTTGGAGTCTCCTTAGTTTCCAAAGAGAAAAGCATCACATACTGCTGAGACGCGTCACTCCTCATAGCTGCTCCTTCATTGGAAGATACTATGCTAGAAGGCTCAAGAAAAGATAAGGTCTCTCGGGCACAGTCTAACACTACATGGTTAGCCGAAAGCCAATCCATGCCAAGTATAACGTCTATCTACTGCATAAGCAAACCAATGAGATCTACAAGAAATGTCCTATTTTCAACAACTATAGGACACTGTAAGCAAACAGACATAGTGATCAAAAGATCACTGGTAGGGGTAGATACTGTCAAAGTATATGGTAGCTGGGAAACGGGCAAATTTAAATGATCTAACCACTCATGTGAAACAAACAAATGTGTAGTGCCTGAGTCAAAAAACACAGACGAGTCTGCAAGATTTTAAACATATACATTGAATAAGATCTGCAGATTGAGATGACTCGAGATCTTCTCACTATAAAAATCCTCCCAGTGGCACGAGGTATGGCCGTCCTTGTCTGTTGCTGCTGGGACCACTCTCTGTCGGCAATCCCTAGCAAAATGACCTGGTTTGCGGCGGGACGTAGAAATCAGATCTATCTTTGCAATATACGATATAATGCGGACCTCCGCATCCGAAACATACTAGACCCCTCTGCTGCTGGCCCTCTCTGGTAATTGGTGCTGGTGGTGCAGATGTCTGAGCACTCTGTTCTGGTCTAGTATATGGTCCTCTCCTCCATTGAGAACCCCTATCACCTCTCCTCGATGACTGCTCTGGTAGGACCCCCACTCTGTTCTTGTCTTTGCTCTGCAGCCTGCCTCTGGTCCATACTCTCAATGGCACTTCACCTCTCCACAACCTCTAGGAAACTCAAAATATCCATGGCATTATAGCCCTTCTTAGCTCGTATCGCAAACCCTCATCAAATCTCCGTCACATCCAATCCTCATCTAGAAACCTCTGGTAGAACTAAGAAAACTGAATTAGGGCTTGAATTTGGTCGCGTAATCACCAACAGATCTGTCTCCCTGCTGGAGACTCATGAACTCTCTCTCCTTCTCACGTATGACCAACCGCGGGAAGTACTTCTTGAAGAAACACTCTCTGAACAGCTCCTAACTGATCAATCTGCCCTCAGCCTCAAGCAATCTCCTCTTGCCTCTCCACCATAACTCAGCCCCTCCGGTCAGCATGAAGGCGGCGTAAGTCACGTTCCTGTCATCTCTGCATCGTATTGTGTCAAAAATCTTCTTGAGCTCCTGTATCCACCACTATGTGCATTCGGGATCATACTCTCTGCCAAACTGTGGTGGCTTACCTTTTAGAAAGGTAGCTAATCCTGCATCCTCAGCCTCAACGTCTCTCCTCCTATCCTGCCGCTCCTGTAACTCGGTCTCTCTCTGTACCCTCTGAGCATTCTGTTGCGCTAGCTGTAACAGAACGGATGCTAACTCGCGGATAGTCCGAAGAGTCTCAGCGGACTCTCCTCCACCTCCAATCCCTGCCTCTGGCTGATGATGCTCTTCCCCAACACCCTCAATAGCTCTACCACCACGTCTACCACGTCTGCGTCCTCTACCTTGAGCCATGATCCTGTTAAAAGAAATAATTATCCAACATCAATATGACATATAATAATACATAAAACTAGAATACAAATACTATATGCCATAGAGATGTCACGTCAGACTCACTACCCAACTTCTAAGCATAGCTGTTATCCGATGTGGATTCAACTAAATGGCAAGTTCACCCTAATCACAGTCATCACAGTCCGTTTCAGAAACGAACTGCCCTGATACCACCAAATGAGACGCCCCGACGTCCCATTAATGATAAACCAAGATATTAAGAGCTAATTTCGTTATTACCATTAAGCGGATGTGTTAAAAACAACGAAAAATTAAAAACTAAAAATATAAAACACATATGTAAACATAGATACATAAACATAACTATAATATATACATACATGCTAGTACAGGTACTATTAAGGGATTCCCATCAGTAGGATCCCGATATATACAAACGGGTGTTAACATGAAAATACATCAAAAGACCAAAAGGAAAATGCCTCACTGATGCTCTCCACATCCCGTCCCCTCTCAAAATACAATATAACCTCACTCACATCTATACAAATGGTATTGGCCCGAGCCATCAAACACTACCACCCTCGTCCGTATCCCGTGGTCCGGCAGGTCTAGACACTCCTCCACTCTCACTGGAAGAGCTCCTGTCCGGCTGCGTCTGAAACCTCTGCTTGTAAAGCCTGCTATCGTGGGGATGAAGCCGTCTGGTAGATACTCGATAAGACTCTGAAACCGTAGCCCGGACCTCTGGAGGTGCTGGTACCTCTAGAAGGGGTGCTAGGTCCTGGGCGGGGGAAATCGGGTCCTCCTACTGGATAGGTTCTAACTCGGGCTTTGGTGCTGGTGTTGGTGCTGGTGCGAGCCCTGGTACCAGTACCTCAAAGGGTACCATGAAGGGGACTGGATCCATGCCTGGCATCGGCGATAGGTGTCCACCAAGTGGTCCAATCGGGAAAGGAAGAGTAGTGGCAAAACAGCTAGTGCCGACGAAACCTATTGGCGCTCCATGTCCAAGCCCGGTGGTGATGGACGTAGGAACCATATATACAATGAAGCGAATGACTGGGTCCACTAGCCACGCGTTCGGTTCGACGTACTCTACCTCAAAGGTCCCCGAGAGTGGGAACCCCGGGTCCTGAGTCATCCACGGATGATCTCAGTGTGCCATCTACACGATCTGGATCTGAGATACAAACATATATGTACAAACACACAACAAAAGAAAAGGGGATAAGAAGCCATATAACATCAGATGTGGAAAGGGTTTAACAACATTTTATTCTACAACAACACACTAAACATCCATCTCCAAGAATATAAATATCTATGTATATATATATCCCAGATCATCCTTGATCCACGTCTAAGATTTTTCCTCTAGCCTCCGTCATGATGCAATGCAGATGCTATATGAATCATTTCACGGGTATCGGCCATATACGGATATCACATAAATAGAATCGACATGTCCTAGAGTCCTCAGTGCACACCCTCGTCCGAGGATGGAGAATGCCCATGCAAAGCAATGGCACTATAGCTGCACAATCCGGTGCACACATCTGAACCACGACCAGGGTGCTCATGCAACGCATGAACGATAGCTGCAACTAAAATGAAATCATGTCTGGGACGGTCCGTCGTTATCCTAAACGCTGGGAATTCTCCCTCCGAGGAATAGACCCTAAAGACCATGTTTCAGGTCCATCAGACCATGTTTCAGGTCAACCATATCACAGACCATGTTTCAGGTCACCCCCTAGTGCCCTAACCGCTCATCATAATCTAATAGATAACCTCAATAATAATCTCTTCTCATCAATCTCATCACCATATCACATTAATCATCTCGGTTAGGCACTACTAACACATATATAATATGAATTCCCCAATACATCACCATAACCATTATAACTTATCACTTACTCAACCTCTAAGCACAATCATAACACTCATCATGTCATCACCATTATGCCATCATGTTATTATTTCCAAAATAATAAATACCAAAATATAATATAAATGTAAACACTTTGAAAAATAATTACAACACTCCTGATATCATTCATCAAGTACCAAGTTCAAGTCAACTAGTCAAGCAGGCAATCATCACATAATAAAATAATATATATGTATAGATATTTATCGTGACGACAAAAAACGTACAATTTTTATATCATCATTGGTACCACTAGGTAGTCCCCAATGTGATATGGATTTTGTCCGTTACTCGTGCTCGTGTAGGGTTTGGGTCGCCCTACGCCATTATCGAATTAAATGCAACCACGCCATTTCCGACGTTAAATAGTTTCTTTCCCCCACTTGGAGAGTCGTACGATGTCGAAACGAAACCAAAACGAGACGTCCTCGTATCTGTCCTGCACGGTTCTAGGGCCTCGGAGCTTCCAAAATTTCACCTAAGCATCACATTACAAAGCGCACGTCACTACGAGTTCATACTCGAAGACAGAATCGAATTCCGACATCAAAAAAAAAAAAAAACATAGAGAAAAGGCCTAATCTCAACTCTAACTCCAAAATTCTTATTTCACACACAAACATCTCAAAGATGCTAACCAGGAAACCCTAATTGGTCTCTACGTTCATACTCACCCGAAAAAGTTACGTACTTATCATGCAAAGGTCTCTTAGCCTCAAACAACATTTGAACTATATAATCCAAGTCCTAACCCTAATCCTCATACATAAACTACACATGAAATCACGGATGTTACATTTCTACCCCCCTTAAAAGAAAATTCGTCCTCGGAATTTACATACACAGAAAGATGGGAATGCGGCACTGTGAATGTCTGCATCACGCTCCCAAGTAGCATCTCCGGTAACGCTATCCCGGATGACCTTAACCATGGGAATCTGTTTACCATGGAGTTCTTTAATCCTTCTATCTGCAATCTTAAACGGTAAAGCCTCACATTCTAGATTCTCTCGGAGTTGTATGGACTCAGGCTCAATGACATGAGAAGGATCAGGGTAATATTTTCTCAACTGGGATGCATGGAAGACATAATGAAGGTTAGAAAGGTAAGGGGGTATGGCTATTTGGGAAGCTACTGGACCAATTCGTCGAAGAATATGAAATAGTCCAATGAATCGGGGAGTGAGCTTTGTAGACTTTGTAGCTCTGCCAATTCCGATCGTCGGAGTGACTCTCAAGAACACGTGATCACCTTCTTGGAACTCTAAGGGTCTCCTCCTCTTGTTATTGTAGCTTCTCTGCCTATCCTGCGCTTCTTTCATTTTCTCTTTGATTTTCCTGACTTGCTCCGTTGTTTGCTGTACCATATCAGGACCCAACACTTGGCTCTCGCCAGTCTCAAACCAATATAACTGAGTTATGCACTTTCTCCCATCTGAGGCCTCATACGGTGCCATCCCAAAACTTCTACGGAAACTGTTATTGTAAGTGAATTCAATCAAAGGTAGGAACTCATCCAACTACCAACATGTTCCAACACACAAGCTCTTAGAAGATCCTCCAACGATTAAATTGTTCTTTGTGACTGTCCATCCATATGAGGATGATAAGCAGAACTCATCCTCAACTTTGTCCCCAAAGCATTGTGTGACTGCCTCCACAATAAAGATTTAAATCTTGGATCCCGATCAGAGACAATACTCGACGGCACACCGTGCAACCTCACAACTTCCTTGATGTAGATCTGGGTCAACTTTTCCAGACTATAACTATCACCAATAGGTAAGAAGTGAGTACACTTCGTCAACCTATCAATGGTAACCCAAATCGCATCAAACCACTTCGGAGTTCGTGGTAATCCAACCACAAAGTTCATAGCTATACTATACCATTTCCATTATGGGATATCCAAGGACTGCAACAACCCTACTGGCTTTTGATGCTCTATCTTGGCTTTTTGACACACCAAACAAGATAGAACATATTCAGACACTTCTTTCTTCATCTTGGGCCACCAAAACATCTTCAAATCTTTATACATCTTGGTGTCTCCTGGGTGAAAATACAACTTACTCTTATGTGCCTCCTCTAAAATCATCTTCCTAATCCCTAAGTCCTATGGCACACATATCTGATCTCAAAACCTTAACACCCCATCTGATCCTCTCCGGAACTCTGAAACCTTACCCTCATCTATGCCTCGACTTACCTCATGCAGATATTCGTCCTGACCATGTTTAATCCTAAGGTCTCTCAAAAAATCACTACTGATGGTGATCATACCTAAGCACATTCTATCCTCAGTCAAATCCATACCTAGGTTTATATCTCTAAACTGTTCAAGCAACTCCATCTCTTTCACCTTCATCGTGGATACGTTCAAATATTTCGGACTCAGTGCATCCGCCACAACATTAGCCTTCCCTGGATGGTATTGAAGATCAAACTCATTGTCCTTAATGAATTCCATCCATCTACACTGCCTCATGTTCAGCTCCTTCTGATCAAACAAATACTTTAAACTCTTGTGATCACTGAACACATTAAACTTAACTCCATAGAGATAATGTCGCCATATTTTCAATGCGAACACTATGGCTGCTAACTCCAGATCATGGGTCGGGTAATTCCTTTTATGAACCCACAACTGTCGGGAAGCATAAGCCACAACTCTTCCCTCCTGCATCAAAACACAACCCAATCCTTGATATGATGCGTCACAGTACATGTCAAACTGTCCTAATGGATCTGGTAATGTCAGCACTGGAGATGTAGTCAACTGCGTCATAGGCAACGTAATCTTCCAGAAACCCTCGATAAACCTCCTTTAATACCATGCTAAACCTAGAAAACTGCTCACTTCACTCACTGACTTAGGCGTCTCCTACTTTATCCCGGCCTCTACCTTAACTGGATCCACAATTATCCCTTCCTTGTTGATTATATGATCTAGGAACTACACTTCCTCTAACCAAAATTCACACTTGGATAGCTTAGCATACAACTGCCTATCTCTCAACACCGATAACTCCACTCTCAGATGTTCCTCGTGTTCTTCCATGCGGCGAGAATAGATGATAATATCATCTATAAACACCACAAGAAACTTATCGAGGAACGGTCTAAAGATCATGTTCATGTAATCCATGAACACCACTGGAGCATTAGTTACACCAAAAGGCATAACTAGGTACTCGTAGTGTCCATACCTCGTCCTGAAAGTGGTCTTCAATATATACTCATTCTTCACCCTAATCTGATGGTATCCCGATCTTAAATCTATCTTAGAAAACACCGTATCTCCCTTCAACTGTTCCATCAGATCATCTATCCTAGGCAACAAATATTTGTTCTTGATTGTAACCTTATTCAACTGCCTATAATCTGTGTACAACCTAGAACATCCGTCCTTTTTCTTGACAAACAACACCGGTGCTCCCCAAGGCGAAACACTCAGTCTGATGAATTCCTTCTTCATCATATCATCCAGCTATTTCTTCAACTCTGCCAACTCCACGGGTGACATCCGATAAGGAGCTACTGATATCGGTTCGGTCCCTGGTATGAGATCTATAGCAAACTCCACCTCCCTCTCTCGTGGCAAAGAATCCCACACAATAGGCAAAGAATCTATACTCGGAGTCTCCAGAGCTTCCAAAGAGAAAAGAATCACATACTACTGAGACTCGTCGCTCCTCGTAGCAGCTCCTTCATTGGCAGATACTATGCTAGAAGGCTCAAGAAAACATAAGGTCTTTCGGGTACAATCTAACACTACATGGTTAGCCGAAAGCCAATCCATGCCAAGGATAACGTCTATCTGCTGCATAGGCAAACAGATGAGATCGACAAGAAATGTCCTATTTTCAACAACTACAGGACACTAACCCAACAGACATAGTGATCAAAGGATCACTGGTAGGGGTATTTACTGTCAAAGATTATTGTAGCTGGAAAACATGTAAATGTAAATGATCTACACATTCATATGAAACAAACGAATGTGTAGCGCCTGAGTCAAACAACACAGATGAGAGTCTGCAAGATATTAAACACATACCTTGAATAAGATCTGCAGATTGAGAGGACTCAGATCCTCTCACTGTAAACACCCTACCCGTGGCCTGAGGTTTGGCCGTCTGTCGTCCTGCTGCTGGAACCCCTATCCCAGCTTCTCCTCTGGAACCACTGGTTCCTTTGCAGGCAGTTGGTTGCTACTGTACCCCTCTCTATCGGCAATCCATAGCAAAATGACCTGTTTTGCCACATATGTAGCAACCAGATCTATCTGTGCAATATCTGATATAATGCGGACCTCCGCATCTAAAACATACTGGACCTCTCTACTGCTGGCCCTCTTTGGTAACTGGTGCTGGCGGCATGAAGGCGGCATAAGTCATCTTCCTGTCATCTCTGCATCGTATGATGTCAAAAATCTTCTCGAGCTCCTGTATCCACCACTCTGCTCGCTCGCGATCATACTCTCCGCCAAACTGTGGTGGCTTACCTTTCAGAAAGGTAGCCAATCCTGCATCCTCAGCCTCAACGTCTCTCTTCATATCAAGCCGCTCCTGCAACTCGACCTCTCTCTGTACCCTCTGAGCATTCTGTTGCACCTATTGCAACAGAACGGATGCTAACTCGTGGATAGTCCGAAGAGTTTCGGCGAACACTCCTCCACCACCAATCCCTGCCTCTGACTGATGGTGCTCATCCTTAACACCCTCAATAGCTCTACCACCACGCCTACCACATCCGCGTCCTCTACCTCGAGCCATGATCCTGTTAAAATAAATCATTAGCCCACATCAATATGACATATAATACTACATAAAACTGGAATATAAATACTATATGCCATAGAGATGTCGCGTCGGACTCACTTCCCAACTTCTAAGCATAGTTGTTATCCGATGTGGTTTCAACTAAAAGGCCAGTTCTCCCTAATCACAGTCCTCATAGTCCGTTTTAGAACCGAACTGCTCTGATACCACCAAATGAGATGACCCGACGTCCCATTAATGATAACCCAAGATATTAAGACCTAATTTCATTATTACCGTTAGCGGATGTATTAAAAACATCGAGAAAATTAAAAATTTAAAATATAAAACACATATGTAAACATACATACAGAAACGTAACTATAATATATACATACATGCTGGTACAAGTCTTGTCAAGGGATTCCCATCGATGGGATCCATATATATACAAATGGGTGTTAACATGAAAATACATCAAAAGACCAAAAGGAAAATGCCTCACTAATGCTCTCCACATCCCGTCTCATTTCAAAATATAATAAAACCTCACTCACACCTATACAAATTTTATTGACCCCGAGCCATTAAACACTACCACCCTCGTCGGCATCCCGTGATCCAGCAGGTCCATACACTCCTCCGCTCTCACTGGAAGAGCTCCTGTCCGACTGCCTATGAAACCTATGCCGGTAAAGCCTGCTATCGCGGGGATGAAGCCGTCTGGTAGATACTCGAGAAGACTCTGAAACCGTTGCCCGGACATCTGGAGATGCTGGTACCTCTGGAAGGGGTGCTAGGTCCTGGGCGGGGGCAATCGGGTCCTCTTCCTGGATAGGTTCTAGCTAGGGCTCTGGTGCTAGTGCTGGTGCGAGCCCCGGTACCAGTACCTCAAAGGGTACCATGAAGGGGACCGAATCCACGCATGGTATCGGCGGTAGGTGTCCATCAGGAGGTCCTATCGGGAATGGAATAGTAGTGCCAAAACCGAAAGTGCTGACGAAACCTATCGGTGCTCCCTGTCCAAGACCGGTGGTGATGGACGTAGGACCCGTATACACAACGAAGCGAGTGATTGGGTCCACGAGCCACCCGTTCGGATCGATACACTCTACCTCAAAGTCCCTGAGAGAGGGAACCCTGAATCTTGAGTCATCCACGGATGATCCCAGTCCGCCATCTACACGATCTAGATCTAAGATACAAACATATATGTACAAACACACAACAAAAGAAAAGGGGATAAGAAGCCATAAAACATCAAACGTGGAAAGGGTTTAGCAACATTTAATTCTATAATAGCACACTAAACATCCGTCTCTAAAAATATAAATATCTATGTGTGTGTGTGTGTGTATATATATATATATATATATATATATGACAAATTGATGCGGTGTATCTTAAAGATATATAATTAAAGGCAAGTGCACCTCGTCGCAATCAAGTAATACGGTGGTGAGACCGGTTATCGTATCCACAGGGATTGGTTGTCAATTACCAATTCACAAATTCAACAACTATCTAGACTAATCTAAAATGTGAGGGATTAAACAGAAAACAAAATGTTTTTGGTCTTTTAGAATTTTTAACAAACACTTGGTATGCAAACTGGGATGTGGCTAGAATTGTCAGGGTTAGACTACACTAATACTCCCTTAGTTGCAATGAAATGGCTTCTAACACAAGTCCTAATTCAATTATGCCAATCAAGCCTTTTCTAAATTACTCAAGCCTAATGTCTTAGGTGCATTGAGCCTAAAACTCCAAATTAAACCCTAATGTCTTAGGTGGAATAACCTGGGATTTTGCATTAAGTTAAGACTTATAAGATTGCAAGCAGCCAACACCTATGTCTAGATTCTTGACCTACTTGGCATATGATTCATGAGCATGCCTTAATACCAACCTTCCAGTCATCTATCAAAGCAACAAATCATTCCTATGGGTAGCTAATCCAAGGAAAGCATTAAACACAGAATCACATACTCATACGAAATAGAAACTTGTATTAAATTACCAAATCAATTACACAAGTTCAGACAAGTTCATCTAACCCCAACAATGGGGATTTAACTACTCATGATAAGGAAATACAAAAAGGAAAAAGAGAAGGGATGGAGAACACTCATAGACAAGCTTCCTCCAATCTTCTCTCCATCCAAGAGCAGAGAAAATGCCCCCTTTTTGGGTAGAAACCTCTCCACCCACCAGCCTTAGCCTCGCCTCCAAGTGCCCCTTATTTTAGGTTAAAAGTTCGTCCCTTTTTCTGTTCAGTGCAGGTTCATTTATAGGTCAAACATATATGGACAGACTCGACTTGGGCGCCTCTTCATTCACTTATTCATCACGCCGTGATGGTCATCACGCCAGTGATCGTTTTGACTTTTCCAACTAGCGGGGATAGATAGCCATAGCCGTAAATACTTTTGGCTCAATCTTCACTTACTACGTGGAAAGGGTTTAGCAACATTTAATTCTATTTAGCTCATTTCCCTCAAAACATCACGTAACCCTCCAAAAAAAACTATACAAAATCAACATAATGGCCTGCTATATGTGTGTGAATGTATAAATAGGTAAAATCAAATCATCCAATCAGCCTCCACATCTAAGATTTTTCCTCTACCCTCCATCATGATGCAATGCAAATGCTATATGAATCATCTCATCAGGTATCAGCCATATCCGAATATCACATAAATAGAATTGACACGTCCCAGAGTCCTCGGTGCACACCCTCGTCCTTGGATGGAGGATGCCCATACAAAGCAATGGCACTATAGCTGCTCAATCTGTTGCACACCTCTGAACCACAGCGAGGGTGCTCATGCAACGCATGAACT
Organism: Sophora flavescens; assembly: GCA_030762895.1. Lineage (NCBI taxonomy): Eukaryota > Viridiplantae > Streptophyta > Magnoliopsida > Fabales > Fabaceae > Sophora > Sophora flavescens. The sequence goes on along the minus strand of CM061062.1, from coordinate 68,736,859 downwards.
ACAACTGCAACTAAAATGAAATCATGTATGGGATGGTCCACCATTAGCCTAAACCCCGGGAATTCTCCCTCCGAGGAATAGACCCTAAAGACCATGTTTCAGGTCCACCAGACCATGTTTCAGGTCACCCATATCACATACCATGTTTCAGGTCACCCCCTAGTGCCCTAACCGCTCATCATAATCTCATAGATAACCTCAATAATAATCTCTTCTCATCATCATATCACAATAATCATCTCGGTTAGGCACTACTAACACATATATAATATGAATTCCCCAATACATCACCATAACTCATTATAACTTATCACTTACTCAACCTCTAAGCACAATCATAACACTCATCGTGTCATCACCATCATGCCATCATGTTATTATTTCCAATATAATAAATACCAAAATATAATAATAAATATAAACACTTTCAAAAAGAATTACAACACTCATGATATCATTCATCAAGTACCAAGTTCAAGTCAACTAGTCAAGCAAGCAATCATCATATAATAAAATAATATATATATGTATAAATATTTATCGTGACGGTGATAAATGTACAATTTCTATATCATCATTGATACCACTAGGTAGTCCCCAATGTGATATGGAAATTGTCCGTTACTCGTGCTCGTGTAGGGTTTGGGTTGCCCTACGCCATTATCGAATTAAATGCAACCGCGTCGTTTTCGACGTTAAATAGTTTACTTCCCCCACCTGGAGAGTCGTACGATGTCCGAAACGAAACCAAAACGAGACGTCCTTGATTCTGCCCTATGTGGTTCTAGGGCCTCGGAGCTTCCAAAATTTCACCTAAGCATCACATTACTAAGCGAACGTTACTACGAGTTCATACTCGAAGATGGAATCGAATTCCGACAAACGAAATGAAAGATACATAGAGAAACGTAACGAAACGAGTTTCAACACAAGGAGAGGATGATTTAACTTCAGTTCTTGAAGTAAAGGAGAATAGAACAAGGTAGAGAATGTTACCACGAACGCAACGATCTTCTCCGATTCGCAACGGGATGCCCGAACAAGTCGTACGATGTGCCGAGACCTTTTCTCTCTCTAGATTTTCTCTCCTTCTCACTCTAGAATGCTCTCTGATATGCTCTCAACCCTCAGCTCTCGTTTCTATCTTCTATCTTCTAACTTATGGCTTAAGTGACTTATGTCACTTAAGCCCTTTTTATTTTCCTGGTTCACGCTGCCACGCTTAAGCGTGAAAAGGCCCACGCTTGAGCGTGCCCACGACTGCGCCATGCGTCCACTCACAGGCTGACACGTGGTAAGTCAAAGCATGACCCTTGTCTATTGACTTGGGTGCATGAGTGTGGATACACCCATGCTCGAGCGTTGACTTCTGACAAAAAGTCAACTCTTTATGTTCAAGGCCCTTTCGATGTACGATTGCGCTCAAATTTAAGATATAGGCTTATTAGGACCTAATTAACAACCTAAAACCATCTAAATGGCCTAATATCAACTCTAACTCCAAAATTCATATTTAACACTCAAACATCTCAAAGATGCTAACCAAGAAACCCTAATTGGTCTCTACGTTCAAACTCACCCGAAAAAGCTGCGTACTTATCATGCAAAGGTCTCTATGCCTCAAACCATATCTCAACTATATAATCTAAGTCCGAATCCTAATCCACATACATAAACAATACATGAAATCACGGATGTTACATTTCTACCCCCTTAAAAAGAAATTCCGTCCTCGGAATTTACATACCTGAAAACAGATGGGGGTACTGCTGCTGAATGTCTGCCTCACTCTCCCAAGTAGCATCTCCGGTAACGCTATCCCAGATGACCTTAACCATGGGAATCTGTTTACCACGGAGTTCTTTAATCCTTCTATCTACAATCTTAAACGGTAAAGCCTCATATTCTAGATTCTCTCGGAGTTGTATGGACTCAGGCTCAATGACGTAAGAAGGATCAGGGTAATATTTTCTCCACTTGGATACATGGAAGACATCAGGAAGGTTAGAAAGGTCAAGGGGTAAGGCTATTTGGTAAGCAACTGGACCAATTCGTCGAAGAATCTGAAATGGTCCAATGAATCGGGGAGTGAGCTTTCAAGACTTTATAGCTCTGCCAATTCTGATCTTCGAAGCGACTCTCAAGAACACGTGATCACCTTCTGGGAAATCTGAGGGCCTCCTCCTCTTGTTATTGTAGCTTCTCTGCCTATCCTGCGCTTCTTTCATTTTCTCTTTGATTTTCCTGACTTGCTCCGTTGTTTGTTGTACTACATCAGGACCCAACACTTGGCTCTCGCCAGTCTCATACCAACATAACGGAGTCCTGCACTTTTTTCCATACAGAGCCTCATATGGTGCCATCCCAATACTGCTGTGGAAACTGTTATTGTAAGTGAATTCAATCAAAGGTAGGAACTCATCCCAAATACCAACATGTTGCAACACACAAGCTCTTAGAAGATCCTCCAATGATTGAATTGTTCTTTGTGACTGTCCATCCGTCTGAAGATGATAGATAGAACTCTTCATCAACTTTGTCCCCAAAGCATTGTGTAACTGCCTCCAAAATCTAGATGTAAATCTAGGATCCCGGTCGGAGACAATACTCGACGGCACACGGTGCAACCTGACAACTTCCTTGATGTAGATTTGGGTCAAATTTTCTTGACTATAACTCTCACCAATAGGTAAGAAGTGAGTACACTTCGTCAACCTATCATTGATAACCCAAATCGCATCAAACCTCTTCAGAGTTCGTGGTAATCCAACCACAAAGTCCATAGCTATACTATCCCATTTCTATTTTGGGATATCCAAGGACTGCAACAACCCTGCTGGCTTTTGGTGCTCTATCTTAACTTTCTGACACACCAAATATGATAGAACAAATTCAGCCACTTCTTTCTTCATCTTGGGCCACCAAAACATCTTCTTCAAATCTTGATACATCTTGGTGGCTCCTGGGTGAAAACTCAACTTTCACTTATGTGCCTCCTCTAAAATCATCTTCCTAATCTCTAAGTCCTATGGCACACATATCCGATCTCAAAACCTTAACACCTCATCTGATCCTCTCCGGAACTCTGAAACCTTAACCTCATCTATGCCTCGACTTCCCTCTTGCAAATATTCATCATGACCTTGCTTAATCCTAAGGTCTCTAAAAAACTCACTACTGATGGTGATCATACCTAAGAATATTCTATCCTCAGTCAAATCCATACCTAGGTTCATATCTCCAAACTGTTCAAGCAACTCCATCTCATTCACCATCATCACAGATACGTGCAAAAATTTCTGACTCAGTGCATCCGCTACAACATTAGCCTTCCCTGGATGGTATTGAAGATCAAACTCATAGTCCTTAATGAATTCCACCCATCTACGCTGCCTCATGTTCAGCTCCTTCTGATCAAACAAATACTTTAAACTTTTGTGATCACTAAACACATTAAACTTAGCTCCATAGAGATAGTGTTACCATATTTTCAATGCGAACACTATGGCTGCTAACTCCAGATCATGGGTCGGGTAATTCCTTTCATGATCCCTCAACTGTCGGGAAGCATAAGCCACAACTCTTCCCTCTTGCATCAAAACACAACCCAATCCTTGATATGACGCGTCACAGTACACGTCAATCTGTCCTAATGGATCTGGTAATGTCAACACTGGAGATGTAGTCAACTTCTCCTTTAACCTCTGAAAGCTCTCTTCACACTTTTCCGTCCAGACAAATGGCGTACCCTTCCTCGTCAACTGCGTCATAGGCAACGCAGTATTCGAGAAACCCTCGATAAATCTCTTATAATACCCTACTAAACCTAGAAAACTCCTCAATTCACTCACTGACTTAGGCCTCTCCCACTTTATCACGGCCTCTACCTTAACTGAATCCACAACTATCCCTTCCTTGTTGATTATATGACCAAGGAAATGGACTTCCTCTAACCAAAATTCACAATTGGATAGCTTAGCATACAACTGCCTATCTCTCAACTCCTGTAACACCACTCTCAGATGTTCCTCGTGCTCTTCCCTACTCCGAGAATAGATGAGAATATCATCTATAAACACCGCAACAAACTTATCGAGGAACGGTCTAAAGATGAAGAGTTAACAAAAGATTACTATTGAGGAACGGATTACTATCTACAACCCCGGCACTCATATCCTATAATCTCAAGTTGTCAGCACAATCTGGTAAAGATGAAGAGTCAATAAAACTTCAACATAAAAATGCATCAAATTTATAGGCAAATATAGGAATGTCCCATGCAGTTTATCTTAACGAGAGCACCTAATGGGTTTGCCATTGTGCAATGATGGTAGTGAATATAATTCTTCAATGTTGACATTTGATTATGTTGATGTAATGGGAGATAGATTAGTAGAGGGGGTATGTTGTGGCTTTCACATTCAACTATTGATTTTGTACTACTTTACTGCATCAGCAGTTCATGTTGGCTTTCATTAAAGGAAATACGAAGAAAAAATTACAGGACTAGAGACAGGAATGGCAAGTGAGTGTTTGGACCTTTGATTAATTAATATATCTCTTTTTTAATTGACCTCCTATTTCTTTGTTTTTAATCCTAATCAACGGGACGTCAAATTCATACTTTAGACTATTGTTCAAATATTTTAGTGTCATTCTCGATCTAACATCTCTTATCTCCATGACATCAAAGAGAGGCATATTAAATTAATGGAATTAGTATATGTTTGGAATATAATGAAATAGAGCCACTTTGAGGTTCCCTATGAAATGAGGCATGGAAAGCAGCCACTGGGAAGAAGTTCCACGAGTTACGAAGGAAACTTATTGGGAAGAGAAGAGATTAGTTGAAAGCCTATTCGCTACCATCCTCATCTCTTGAACTCGTTCTGAAAACTAGTTTAATGGCACCGACATCTCATCTAGTCTAGATCGAATCCCTAAGAGCTTCTTCTCTAGCAGGAGATTTGACCTATTTTATCTTTGGCATTCATTCGTGCCAATTTATCCCACTAGAGAATTTGTTTAAAAACATTCAATCTTTTTCATTTTCCTTGATAGCACAAGCACGGTCCATCCATCTTCCTCCAAAGAGTGAGTAAAAGGTGGAAGGACTGTCAATAGCAGGCAGGGTAAACAGATATGGATGATGTTGGGATCCTAGGTAGGAGAGCCACATCTTCTTTACCTTTCGAGAGATGAACGATAGCTCATCCTCATCCTTGATATGCTCATCATCGGAATCCTCTGATTCTTCTGTCTCATGCTCAACATTGAAAGCCATCACCAACATAACATATGTCAAGAAAGAAAAACATATAACTTGGTAAAAATACAGAATACTAAATCATGGCCCCAAATAATGAATTATGCAAGAGGGAAAGGAAAATAAAATTCAGAATTTAAATATTCAACTTTGAGGTACAAAAGCCTAAAAATAATAGAACTTGGTCATATTATGTATAGTTATTTATTCGAGGTAGGTGTTGATTGTCCCTTTATTTTATGGCAATAAGATTGTACTATACAACATGGAAAAAAATAAAACACAAAACTAAAATATCACATACCACCATTCCGAGGATCATATGCAGTCTAGCCTTTATTAGGGTTAATACAAGAACAAGCCCTTGTCCTTGTACAACTTCTTTTGCATTGACATCCATCAGCCCTAGATGGAACTTTTATATCTTTCGTACTTTGAAGAGATTTTATATATTCAAAGCCAGAAATTTTGAAACATTATTGACGCCAACTCCAAGTGATTAATTTGATAAACATCATCAAATAAAATATTTAAGAGAGAAGTTAGAAACCATAGAAGATTATAAATATGGAAGTAGAACGAATATATCTACTATAAGAGGCCAAACAAAATGTTAGAATTACACTAGCGGCAGAGCAAAATGCTACAATGACAAGGAAAAATGGGATGAAAAAAAAAGCATGAATGTCATTAGTGGATTACAAAGAGAAAAGAAAACAAAACAAAAAACTGAAGTACAAATTTTAAACGAAGTAGCATGCTAAAGCATCACAATGAGGAAGGTCATTCCAACTAGGTTGACACCACCAACCATATCAATTATTTGTAGCACACTACTAATTAATAATTGAAAAGAACAAAAAAAATACAAAGACATGAGGGGACATAAACCAAAACCCATGTGAAAAAATCAAATATAACAAAATGTATACTAGGCAAACCAAGCTTATTACGGCTGAAATCACTTCTAATGAAACTAGGAAGGCTATTCCACCAGACAAAACCTGAGTTTTGAATTCCAAAGGAGGCAAGTTTGTCAGCATAGCAATTGCCCTCTCTATAAATGTGAGAAACTACAAAATTCAGTTCTTTTGACAGAGCAATGCAATTTTTCCAGTGGTTTTGTAAATGCCAAGGAACCACTTCAAGAGATTTGAAAGCATGAATCACCAACATTGAGTCACACTCTAGCCAAAGGTTTTTGCAATCCTTTTGAAAGCAATTTCAATAGTATACATAGCACCATTTAACTCAGCAATCAAAGAGGAGCTAAGACCAATGCTCACAGCAAAACAACCAATAACATCAGCTGATTTATCTCTGTATATACCCCCATAAGAAGTCATACCAGGAGAATCATGAGCTGCACCATCTGAGTTACATTTGGTCGAGTTACATAATGGAAGAAACCATCATACTTCTTTAATCTTTGGAGCTTTCCTTAGATGACCAGATACAGAGAATGGTTTGAGGATGGTAAGATCACCAATTGTATTATTCATACAACCTTTGGATATATTACCAGAAACAGACACAACAACAACAATTCAACTGCAAATTGAGCTAAAAGACAACTTATTGTTCAGAAATAGGAGAAACTTTGATATCAATTACAAAGAGATTATATTTTCCATTAACAAAATGAACTTCTCATGTAAAATTGCCTCTAACTTTGATCCCATGTCAATAATGAACAACAGCAATGACATGCAAAAGAGGATGATGTTCAAAAATATCTCTGGCCACGATTATGCACTCTTAATCAGCTAACATTGTATCAATTGCATTATCAGCTGATAACCTATGGAAAGTTTTTATTTTTTTTACAAAAAGGGTACGCCAAATTACAAGTAAAACCCTGAATTGCCTGGACCAACATCGAATGGAAGACCTATTGATGACAAAATAGTAGTGACATCAACACATGGTGTCAATTATAACACCCTTCTCGAGTATTACATTATCTGTGACATTTTCGCAATATCGTTTAATGCGGAAAATAAATTTTCTAAAGATACGGGTTTATTTTTCCCTTTTTTTTCACAAATAAGAAAATAGGTAGTACTTAACATACCACATCTGACCTGTACATACATTCCCTGTATATACATAATACTTTCATAAATTTATTTCAAAAGATAAAAGTCATGAAAAGATAAAAACAACAAAAGGCGGAAATAGCAACGCTGTTAAAATAACATGACCAAGAAAACATAAATACCCTTGGAGATGCAGCTTCGAAAAACTGGTCCTAAACACGAGGACTCATCATGCTGGCCTGTACAAAACGACGTCGAGGTGCCATCATTGTACAACTTAACAACTGAGTATAATGCATCGTCACACTGGGGTTGATGTAACACTCTTCTCGAGCGCTACATTGTACGTGACATTTTAAGACCGAAAAGCAGGTTAATTAAAATTCGCTGTAATATGATGGGGTAATTTTTCTTTTTCTCAAATCGTAAATATAAAGACTTGGATTCAAATAACTGTGCAATAAAATATTGCTTAATCATAGTTAATAGTATAAATTCGAAAGTCACTTACATAAAAACCCAACCCGACTCATAAACAAAAATCATAAGATTATATAGACCTAACATAAAGATATGAAGACGCAACTCCTGTAACACCCTTCTCGGGCGCTACATTGTCTGTGACATTTTCGCAATATTGTTTAACGCATAAAATAAAAGTTTCTCAAAAGATACGGGTTTATTTTTCCCTGTTCCTTTTAGCAAATAAATAAATAGGTATTACTTAACATTCGTTAACATCTTCCAACCACTAACAGTCCTAAAACATATACATCCATGAAATGGGAAAATAAGCAGTAAATATTTATACATTCCATATATATACATAATACTTTCATAAATCTTTTTTCAAGAAATAAGAGTCACGAAAAGATAGGAATACCAGAAGGCGTAAAATTTCAGTGCCCATAAAATAACATGACCAAGAAAATATAATTAGCCTTGGAGACACAGCTCCATAAAATTAAACATATACATAAAGACTTATCATGTTGGCCTATACATAAACAACGAGTAAGTGTCATCATTGAACCTCAATAACAACTGAGGACCATACATCGTCACACTGGGGTTGAGTTCTTACATCTACCATACACTGATCTCTGGAAATGCATACTCATGACCGGTCCATCTCACTATCCAGTGCTGTCTTGGTTGGTGAAGCAGTGCTACCATATGTATTGCATAATATATAATAAAGCAGAAGACCATAAAATCACAAAATGAGGTGAGATCCCCATTCATCTTACACATAAAGTAGGTATGCAGTGGTACAACACACAAACATATGATGACATATATAACAATATTATTATCCATTCTCATCCAACAATTCAATAAATCAATACATATACAGATAACCTATGACATATCCACTCATGCCCAAAGGTATACATTATCCATCTAATCAGTAATTTTATCAAGGCATAATAGACACTATCAGTTTTACAGAGACATGAGAGTGGAGATAACTGATTGAAACTGTATAGTCTCATTCCTACGGAACCTTAAGGATTACTTGATCCTAACTCCAGAGCTAATAGACATTATGGATAGGAAATGGTTAATAGTACAGGTTTCACATGTGCCCGCCATAGGCATATGACCAAAAGGTCATAACAATGCCCGAAGGCCATAATGTGTGACACAGGGTTCACCGTGGATAATAAATCTAGAACATCACAACATTAAAGTCATCATTTCAATGCCCTAAGGCTACAATGTGCGACACAGGGTTCACCGGGAATAATAAATTTCAAACCGCACAACATTTAAAATCATCATCTCAATGACCGAAGGCTAAAATGTGTGACACATGGTTCACCGGGAATAATAAATCCCGAACTGCACAGCATTTAAAATCATAAGGGTGATCAATCCTTACTCAGCTATTTGTGAAACACTCTACCTAACCGACCAGCTCAGATTCCTAGGCACAACGACCGTGCTGACAATTACGCTGATCAAGCCGATAATGGTATGTATATTCATGTTTATCCTCCGGATAAACTTTGGGATTCCTTATGGAAATCATATGCCATCCTACAGGAATGACAATACCAACTGAGAATCGTTGTACAATCCCATTCCTGCACAATATCAGGATCCATTCATTGGACCATCCGAGTCTTTAACGACTTAAGTATATTATGGAGATTGATCATTCATTAATCAATAATACTTCTTCAGGTTCTTCCCGAACGAGATTACTTACCGAACAAGCATCCTTCAAACACTCTTGGTTATTAAGTATTATGGAGGTAAGGATGAGTAAATCACCCATACTCTATGACATATGGTCTTGATTCACCATACACCATAATTATTTAAGTCCATGTCTTTTCTCTAAGTCACTTTGTCTTAGGTTTTACAGTTTGTCTTGAAACATAAGCCTTGGAAGTCAAATTTGTTTTAGTCGAAATCAAAACCTTTTTCTACCAAAGATCAAACAGTTTACCAAAGGTTTTAAAGTAGTACATGAGTACCAAATCATTCACAAATAACCTTTAGAGGAATACCTCAAAACTTACAGATTTTCCCCTTTTTGCTCGATTTTGGCCTAAAGCCCAACATTTCAAAAGTATGATTCCTTTCATCAAATCTATCACCTTCCCACCTTATAAAAATCATTATAGGGTATTAAAAAAACACCAAAACAAACTTCCCAACACAGTTGTATAAAAATTCCACAAACTTGCCCGAAAGTCCTTAAGTTCGAAAATCGGGTAATTCCTTTTTCAATGATTGTTTGACTCTAAGGCCTAACCCATTTTGGGGTCTTAGGACACTTCGTTTGACATCAAAAATATTATCTAACCAATGAAAACATGTTTGGTGGAAAGTCACTCATGAATTCATTTAAAGCATACTAACTTCAAACTATTCCATTTTTACGTCACATAAAACATGATTGTTGTTCCCTTAGGTCCAAAACTCAGATTAAGCCCATTTTAGAACCAATAAAACCATACAAAACAGTCCTTAATGCCTCTAAATTTTTTTTGAAAGATCTTGTTTCCTGCTTGGTCTTCTTACTCTTTAAAGACACTTAACAATGCATAAAATTCATGAGTTTTTAACATTAAAATATTTTCTAAACTTGGCCGAAACTTGGCAAGCATCAAGTGAAGGTTTCCAATTCATCAAATCAAACTCATATTCACACATATACTTCAACATATCAACAATCAACATTAAGCCATTTGTTTCCACAAGCTAGAACATAACCCTTATTATCAACCATCAAGGAAATCAACAAAATGTTGTCCTCAACCAAGCATCAATGTTTTATAATTTAACGTTACAAAATGTCTCATACACATGTCCATGTAACAATACATAGATCCATACCATATAATTTAACGTTTTAATCATGCTTTCATACCAATTGATTAAGCAAGCCAAGCATATGATTATTTTTCCTCATCAACCATTTTATTCTCAGCCAAAAATTATTTAATCAAGCAAGCATATAATCACCCATAATCATTCATACACCTAACAAAGTATTAATGATATAAAGCATGGCATACATTTTTGCATTTTAGGCATACTTTTCTATTTGTGATTCAAGTAAACCAAACTTAATTCTTCTCACACAACATCAATCACATAGTCAATTACACCACTACTCATCCACAATTTTCAAATACAAATATCACCCTAAAATTCTGCAAGAGAATCATATAAACAAACATATACATAGCCAATTTGATTTTGAGTTTCAAAACAAACCAACAAACAATTAAACCACATACACACCCACAATATGGTATGATGGTGGTTAGTCTCCGCCATACCTCTTGTAGCTCACTTAAGATCAAGCAAATTGATGAAGCCAAATCTACAAAGGGTCACGGTTTTTAGAAGAGAAAGGACCTAGCATGATGACATCATGCAACATAAAGTTATCTACATGAATCTAGTTATGAATAAGAAGGGTGAATCAAGATAATAACTTTACTTGAAATGAAGAAAATAGATGAACCAAGAAATCAAGCTCTTGATCCAAAAATACCAATTTTGTTAGAAGCATCCAAAATGGTTTTTGTGTGAAATAACAAAGGTTAGAAGGTTAAGAGGAGCATGAATATGCTCTTAGTTTTTCAAGAGATGAAGTGGATGATTAGTTATGGAGTTGGGTAGAAAATGCCCATTTTTCAACTTGCTTAAAATGGAAAATGATTAGAAGAAAATAGGCTTAGATGATGTAGAGGATTGTGAATATGATGTTAGAAAGTTGAAACAAAGATTGGATGCTCACCTCCTTGCTTTGGTCAAAACTTCAATGGAGAGGAATAAGAACTTTGCTCCTTGGAGAAGATGAAGTTGTAGGAAGTTGAAGATGGAAGTGTGTGATTGAAGTAGATGACCAAACTTTAGTGGTAATGAGGTTTAGAGTGATTAACTTTGAGGTTTTCTCTCAAAAATATGAGATTTTTGCCCTAGGACTCCAATTTTCAACACTTAGGTCGGTCAAAAGGGGCTTTATATAGACTTTCCAGGAGATAATCGATTATATAGGGAGATATAATCGATTATTGCACATCATAATCGATTATGATACACCTCATAATCGATTATCCATTATCTGCTTCAGGTTTTTCAGTTCCAGACAGGTCATAATCGATTATGTGTTGCATATAATCGATTATGATGATTCTAAACTTTAGGAATTCGGTCGAGAAACCTTGTAATTGATAACGGTGGACCAAATAATCAATTATTGGGTCAAAAAAAAGAATAAAACTTAAAATTTAGTGTTTATAGGGATACAAAGGATCAAGAAGGTTACTAAAACATTTATACTTCAAGTTGTTTTACCCATTGATGCTCTAACATAAACCATGTAACAATCAAACTTGAAAACAGAGAATTGGGGTGTTACAAAAAGGGTAGAAATGTCACGACCCCAAATTTGTGTATATATTAATGTAAATAAATAAAAGGAATTAATGAATAAAATTAGTGTGAAATTACCGAAAAGGGCATAGAGGAAATAAGGAGGGGAGCCTTCATTAATGACATTGTGGTAATTTCCACAAATGTCTATATAAGGACACCACCACACCATGGCTTCATTTTACAAGCCATTTCTCACTTTCACTTCATCTCTCTAAACTAATTCTCTCCACCTTCTCTCTAGAACTCTCCACCCTCACCACCACACCACCACCACACGACCACCACACACCACCATCAACCGCCACTTTTCATCATCAAACCTTATATGGAAATGAACCTACTCACCTAGATAAAATAAAATTTCTACTTGAAATCATCAACAAACATCTCTACCCCACTTTTATCCTCTTTGCCGAATCATCATCATAGTGCAAGGAGGAATCTTTTTGTCATCTACACTCCAAGAACACCTTATCTTCAATGTTAAGGGAAAGAACTTCACATGCATGTCCGTTCCTAGCTATTTCCTTCAATGCATGTGAGTTAATCTTTCATTTTCTCTTTAGATCCTAATCTAAAGGTTCAAACTTGGAGCTTGGAGTCAAAGACCTCAACTTGGACAAGAATCCCAAAGTTATCACTAGCTAAGGTAGGGGAAAAAGCCTTAACCTCTTAGCATGAGCCTATATGTTTAGGGATGCGTAGGGCAACCTAAACCCTACTAATGAGTGAGTAACAGACAATATCTATATCACATTGGGAACTACCTAGTGGTACCACTGATGATATATAAATTGTAAGTTTATCGTTGTTAGGTTAAAAATATGATATTTGAGGTTGCATGGTTTTGTCTGTTAAACTGCTCATGGTGTGCTGTTTGAAATATGATAATTTGTCTGGATTAGTTATGTTTACTTATTATTTTATTATTGTTATTTTATTTAATTGGATCATCATGATTATGATTATTGTGTTAATATGAATAATATGCTTAGTGATTTCTATGTATTGATACATGATGATTTTTATGGTGATGTATATGGAGGTAAGTGACATGTTTTTAGAAGTGCCTAACCTAAGTAATTAATATAGTATATTATGATGAAATTGAGGATATATTATTGTTGAGGTCATTTTATGAGATAGTGATGAAAGGTTTAGGCACTAGGGCATGACTTGAGATATGTCAATGATATTTATTCATATGCATGTTGTGGATTACATCCATGTGTTGGGAACACACGAGGTCCGGAGTCCTCACGGGACCTTCCCACTTTACTTTTGGTTGTGCAGCTATAGTGCAATTGCTTTGCATGAGTATTCTCACCGCGGAAGAGGATGTGCACCGGGGTTTGGGGACGAGTCGCTTGGATGACTGACTGAGCAGATGAGAGATATCTGATCGAGTTGGTGGCAGTCACGTTAGCATATCATTTTCATAAAGGTAATGGGTATAGGAAAATAATTCATATATATATATATATGTTATGATGTATGTTTGTATGCTTTTATTGATTAGATGTTATGAAACCTTTTCCTAATTTTGATGCTAGATAGTTTCTTATCTCCTTTTCCCTTTCTTTTGTGTTTGTCTTTTCTATTGTTAGACCTACAGACCCAGATAGTATAGATGGCGCACTGGGGGCATTTGTGGATGGAGGCTCCGACAGGGTTCCCCCTGACGGGAACTTTTAAGTTGGAGCTTATTGATGAGAACAGGTGGCTTATGGACCCAGACAATTGCTTCGCGGTTTATACGAGACCTGTATCGGTGACTACTGGCATAGGAAATGGAGCAACTTTCTGTATGGTCGAGACATTTAGAGTTGGCCAGACCTTCCCATTCCCTATTGATTTTCCAGAAGCACCGATTCCGCCGATGCCACCAATGCTCAAGATGGTACCAATTCTCGTCCCTGTAACGGTTGCTGTACCTGCACCTGTACCGGTACCTATTCTCGCACTAGACATGATGATGACCAAGTGGTACCGAATATAAATCACTTGCTTGCTCCAGAGGTGCCGGAGGTTCCAGATGTGAGAGTAGTAGGGCCTGAGTCCTCCAGAATATGGTCTTATCACAGCTTTGCATATCGACACTTGTTTCAACGACATTCTGGTAGGAGCTCCTCTAGTAGTAGTAGAGGAGTGGTGGGACCATCGACACCCAGGGGTGATAGTGAGGGTAGTAGAAGTCGTCTGTGATAGTACTGGCCAGTGCTATCCTGTTAGGTATATTTTGGTGTGTGGTGAGGATTTTTGGATGTAATTTGAGAGGGGACTAGGTGTAGAGTGGCAACGAGGCATCTTTTGTTTTAGATCCTTTAGATGTATTTTATTATGTACCTGGTTTGTATATATATAGGATCCTACTGATGGGGTTCTTTCTACTGTATCTTATGACGGTACTTAGATGATGTTATATGTGTGTGTGTGTGTGTGTGTGTGTGTGTGTGTGTGTGTGTGTGTGTGTGTGTACATTGATGTGATGTTATGCAGTATGTGATCGTTGTTTTATCTAAAGTTTTATTTAAGGTTTTTATTTAATCATTGTTTTACATGTACGTTTAACGTTAATATCAAGATTTGCTAATTAAGAAAATATGGTTTTCTTTAATGGGACATCGGGGTGTCTCATTTGGTGGTATCAGAGTAATTTGATTATGTTCAGACTGTGAGGTTTGGGTATACTGACCAATTTAGTCGAATCCACATCAGATATCGACTATGCTTAGAAGTTAGGTAGTGCGTTCGGACGCGATAATTAACATTTATGTGGCATATAGTATTTACATTCCATTTTTATTTAGTATTATATGTCATATTAAATTGAGCTAATGATTTCTTTGATAGGATCATGGCTCGAGGTAGAGATCGAGGACGTTGGGGACGGGGTGGTGGTAGAAACCCAAAGAGAGTTGCTGGTGAGGCTTCTCATACTAAAGGAGGAGCTGGAGATGGAGGAGAGTCATCTAAGACTCTTCATACCACTCGTGACTTGGCAACTGCACTGCTGCAGCAAACGCAACATAATGCTCAGAGGGTGCAGCAGGAAAGAGAGCAGCATGAGCGGGAGAACCGGAGGACAGCTGTGGAAGCAGAGGATGCAGGAATGGATACTCTACTGAAAGGAAAGCCACCCCAATTTAAAAGAAATTGTGACCCAGAGAGGGCTGAGTGGTGGATCCAGGAGCTGGAGAAGATCTTTGATACTATGAGATGCAAAGATGACCGGAAGGTGACCTATGCTGCTTTCATGTTGACTGGAGGAACAGAGGCACGGTGGAGAGGTAAGAGGAGACTGCTGGAGGCTGAGGACCGAGTGATTAGCTAGGAGATCTTCAAAAAGTGCTTCTTCAAGAAGTACTTCCTGCGGTTGGTTCGACGTGAGAAGGATAAAGAGTTCATGAGTCTCCGACAGGGTAATATGTCAGTTGTTGATTATGCAGCTAGATTCAAGGCCTTGTTACAGATTTTTGAGTTTCATCAGAGGTTTCCTTATGAGGATTGGCAGTGGCGGAGGTTTGAGGAGGGGTTACGACATGAGTTACGAAGAGCTATAGTACCCTTAGATATTCAGAGTTTTATAGAGCTGGTTGAGAGATGCAGTGCCATAGAGGGCATAGATCAGAGGCAGGCTGCAGAGCAGAGACAGCAGCGGAGAAGAGGACCTATGAGATCAGGTTTTCAGAGGAGAGTTGGCAGTGGTTCTCAGTGGAGGCATCGGTGGAGGCAAGGACCTTATACGAGGTCGGTAGGCAGTGTTCGAACTTCTACACGATGCCGATTATCAGACTTGGTTGATAAAGCGGGCCAGCAGCAGAGAGGCCCAGTCTGTTTCTGATGCGAAGGTCCGCATTATGTTAGAGATTGCATGGAGCGACCTAGTTGTTACATCTGTGGGAAATAGGGTCATATAGCTCGGGATTGCAGGCACAGTGAGATACAGCCACAAACAACTGTTGGTAGAGGAGCTACAGGTCACAGGTGGAGCTAGGAGAGGAGTTTCCTTGGCAGGACAGCGGACGACCAGACCTCAGGCCACAGGGAGTGTTTACTATGAGAGGGGCTGAATCCTCTCAATCTGCAGATCTTATCCAAGGTATGTGTTTAATAGCTGGTAGACTCTCGTTTGTGTTATTTGACTCAGGTGCTACACATTCTTTTATTTCACCTGAGTGTGTGGATCATTTAAATTTTCCCATTTCTCAGTTACCTTATACTCTTACAGTATCTACTCCGACAAATGACTCCTTGATTAATATGTCTGATTGTCTACAATGTCCTATAGTTTTTGAGAATAGGACATTCCTTGTGGATCTTATCTGTTTGCCTATGCAATAGATAGATGTTATTCTTGGCATGGATTTGCTTTCGGCTAACCATGTAGTGTTAGACTGTTTCATGAAGACCTTATCTTTTCTTGAGCCTTCTAGCATAGTATCTTCCAATGAAGGAATATCTATGAGGAGTGATGATACTCGGTAGTATGTGATACTTTTCTCAGTGGAAGCTAAGGAGACTCCGAGTATAGATTCTATGCCTATCATGAGATAGTTTCCTAAGATTTTTCCTTCTGACGTTCCAGGTTTGCCACCAGAGAGGGAGGTAAAGTTTACAATAGATCTTATACCAGGGACAGGGCCTATATCTATAGCACCGTATCGGATGTCACCTATAGACTTAGTTGAATAAAATAAACAGTTGGATGATATATTGAAGAAGGAATTCATCAGAGCTAGTGTTTCGCCGTGGGGAGCACCGGTGTTGTTTGTAAAGAAGAAGGACGGAAGTGCTAGGTTATGTACGGATTACAGGAAGTTGAATAAGGCAACAATCAAGAATAAGTATCATTTGCCTAGGATAGATGATTTGATGGAACAATTGAAGGGAGCTTCAGTGTTTTCTAAGATTGATTTGAGATCTGGATACCATCAGATTAGAGTGAAGATGGAGGATATACCTAAGATAGCTTTCACAACGAGGTACAAACACTACGAGTATTTAGTTATGCCTTTTGGTGTGACTAATGATCCAGCAGTATTTATGCATTATATGAACATGATCTTTAGACTGTTCCTCGACAAGTTTGTAGTGGTGTTCATATATGATATCCTTATCTATTCCCGTACAGTGGAAGAGCATGAGGAACATCCGAGAATAGTGTTGCAGGTGTTAAAGGATAGACAGTAATATGCTAATCTTACTAAGTACAAATTTTGGTTGAAGAATGTTCAGTTCTTAGGACATGTGATTAACAAGGAAGGAATAGCAGTAGATCCTACCAAAGTGGAAGCAGTGCTTAAATGGGAAAGACCTGAGTCAGTATGTGAGATGAGGAGTTTTCTAGGTTTAACTGGATATTATCGAAGGTTTCACGAAGGTTTCTTGAAGATTGCATTACCTATGACGCAATAAACGAGAAAAGGTACAACATTTGTTTGGACAGAAAAATGTGAAGAGAGTTTTTAGAAATTGAAGGAGAAGTTAACTATATCTCCAATGCTGATATTACCTGACCCTTTAGGAAAGTTTGACATGTATTGTGACACATCATATCAAGGTTTGGGTTGTGTATTAATGCAAAAGGGAAGAGTGGAAGCTTATGCTTCCCGACAAGTGAGGATTCATGAAAGAAACTAACCGACCGATGATCTGGAGTTGGCAGCTATAATGTTCGCATTGAAGATATGGCGACACTATGTTTATGGAGCTAAGTTTAACGTTTACTGTAACAACCTGTTTTTATTTAAAACAAAACCTATTTAGTGTTTTAATAACCTCATTGATCCTTTGTATCCTTATACACAATCAATTTTTGAGGTTCCTTATTTGTTTTTTCCCAATAATCGATTATTTGAACCACCATAATCGATTACAAGGTTTCTGGACTAAGTTCTAGAAGTTCAGAATCATCATAATTGATTATATGTAACCCATAACCGATTATGAGCTGTCTGGAACTAAAAAACCTAAAAATTGAACATGCATAATCGATTATGAGGAGTTCCATAATCGATTATTAGATCTGTAATCGATTATATAGCCTTATATAATCAATTATATCATGGGAAATCTATAAAAAGGCCCATTGACCGACCCCAAACGTGACAATTGATGTTCTAAGGCAAAAACCTCATATTTTTGGGAGAAAACTGCAAATTTAATCACTCTACACCTCACTATCATACTTTCATCTTCTTCTTCCATCTTCAACTTAGTTTCCATTGAAGAGCTTGCAAAGGAATCATCAACTTTTCTTCATATTCTCTACTAGCTTGAGGTAACTTGATCATGTTCTTCCTCTTGAGTCCTTCTAATTCTTTTCTTGTTCATTTTGTTGGAAACCCATTTTATCTCTCCCATGAATGTGAATCATAAGTTCTTATGTTAGAAAAGTTCATGAAGCTTGATTCTTTATCTCATGATCACTTTTATTTGAAACCCATTTTTGCATATGTTCATGAAAATGGAAGAAACTTGATTTGTATAATTTGATTCTTGTTCAATGATCACTCCTAGTATCTTTCCATGATCTTAGCACTTTGTATCTAGGAGATTGAATGAAAATAAAAACCAAAACCCCACAAAACCCCTTGGCCGAATCTAGCCTATTATAGTTAAGGGTGATTTTGTTTGATTAATTTTGTTATTGTGTTGTTTGATTGAAGGTGAACTTGGTATTCTGGGGTGTGATAATGAGCCGCTTCAAATTCAAGATTTCGGTGTTAACTCAGGTGGGGGAAAGAACCAACCTATCATCAGAATGGATAAGTAGTAGGTTATATAATAATTGTGTAGGGCGACCTAAACCCTACTAGTAGTCGAGTAATCGACAAGACCCAAATCACATTGGAAACTTTTTCTAAAAAAAGCAATGGCGATTCGGGGATTGTAGGTTTATCGACATTAGGTTGATTTTATATTGTTGATGGTTGATTTGATTTTATTACCTTTATTTAATTGATTTTGTTCTATGTTGGTGATATTGGAATATTTTGATTGATATTCTGTTATACATGATCTGCCTGGTTTTTATTATTATGCTTAGTGGATTTTAAGCAAAGATATATATGTTGTCCACTACAACAGAAAAGACTTTAGATAGCATTTCCGTGTGCCTTTTAATAGCGATTTTAAGCGCTATCTATGCCCCCGTTATTAAAAGTAGTTAGTAAAGATAGCATTTAAGAAGCACTATTAAAAGATGACTTTAGATAGCGTTTCCGCGTATTAACAAACGCTATCTTTAGTGTGTGTTTACTGGCATCATTGGATGGTCATCTATGACTTTAGATAGCGTTTGTTTATGTAAACGCTATCTAAAGGCATGGCTTTAGATAGCGTTTTTTTTAGACAAATGCTATCTAAAAGATGCCTTTAGATAACGTTTACAAATACAAACACTATCTATTCCCTTTTTTTTTAGTTTACCTATTTCTTAACTTTACCTCCGTCCTGCATGTTCATAAAAAACATAAGGTTTACACAAATAACTGAAACACAATCCAAATTATAGGTAGCAATCTCCAATAGTATGTGCAACAAAAGCCAGACACCTATGTTACTTGAACCAAACCATGCATAACACAATACAAAGTTTAGACCATATATAACAAGTGCAATCAAATAAACTTTTCAACAATATAGAGAGACCAATCTCCCTTGACTTCAGATAGTTGAGCAGTGGAGTATGTGAAGCATTTGCAGTCAGGGAAGTACTGCGACATCAAAATTAAATAAATTAAGTTACAATTGCTATAACACTTGAACAGTCACATTTAAAAGCTAAGTAAACAACAAGCACTGAAACTACATACCGCCATTGGTATTTTAACTTGGTTCTGTAAGATAATTTCCTTCATGAAACACATGACATAATACCCACAATCTGTATTGTTAGGTTGTCTTGGGCACTATAAAAAAGAAAATAGTAAATCAATATAGCTTTTTTTAACTAATTACTCATCAAGTTTTTGCAAATATACCTCTATCCGGATCCATTTAATGTTGGTTGCTTTTAAACGAGGCACCTTAGCTCCGCTACGTGCGTGATAAACTTGCAAAGCACTAATCACAAAATCAAACACTCTTCATTAAGAAACATATTTTCAATCAACACAAACACACGCATGGATTTTCCAACAAAAATTCTCAATGGTAACATCTAAATAAAAAATGAAGGTTCCAGTTGCCTTTTTTTTATTTTGAACCACAACAGCCATAACCCAGTATATGCCAATTCAACACAATTATTATAATGTCAAAAATCAAAAGCACGTTAGGACCATGACAACTTGCAACATGTATCTTCTATGGAAGTCATTCGACAAAATCATAGAATATCAGAAAAATAAAAGCATGCTTACTTATTGAAAAAATTCTTTAATTCTGGGCGATTCCTAGGATCAGCATGCAAGGAATCCAGATAGTAAACAATCTCTTCAATAGTATTTATCGCTAACAGCACCCAATGATTCCTAAAAAAATGTTGAGATAACAAATCCTAAGCACCTCAATTTTTATATAATTCATTATTGTGAATTAAGTCCTATAGGATAAGTGACTCAACCAACATTGCACGGCGCTAGAAACCATGGCTGATATTCTCTCTCTGTAATTGCAAAGCGGTTAGCTATATACTTTGTCTATGAATCCCCTCCCCCTCGAAGAAGCTGTGTGTATCTGTTTGATGTGGGGACAAGAACAGAAACCTCCTCGTTATTTCCTTTGGAAGCAAAAATTCTTCATACAAATACCTTCACTTAAAATATAAAAATGGAGTACACCAATGACATCAATATTTAAATGGAAAGACTAAAAAATACACTTTAAGCCTGATTTTGTACCTGATATATACGGAAATAACGGAGGCAGATACCCATTCATGATTTACAATTTCTCTGATATTTTCAGCATTGGTGATATCAGAATATTTTGATTGATATTGTGTTATGCATGATCTGCCTGGTTTTTTTTTTTTTTAAATACTTAGTGGATTTTAAGCAAAGATATATATGTTGTCTAAGAGATGATTGTTTTGGGTGTAAGGATAATGATGATTTAGAAGTGGCTAACCTAGATGATGTATGTTAAAGAGGTGTTATGGCATAGAATATGTGTCAAGTTCTAATGGAAGGTTAATGCACTAGGATGTTGTTAAAACGGGTTTGTGAGATTCAAGTATAGGTGTTGTTGTCCACAATCGTGCATTGGTAATATAATACACAAGGAAAAAAGTGTATTGGTAATATAATACACAAATAAAAAAATGTATTGATAATATAATACACAAGGACATCTCTGTATTGGTAATATAATACACGTAAAACACATCTGTGTACTGGTAATATAATACACCATGTATTGGTAATATAATACACGTAAAATCAAGAGTTCTCGTGAGACTACTTCCACCTTAGAAATAGGTGTGCAGCTATGGTGTCTTTGAGTAGCATGAGATTGAGGGTAGAGGAAGACAGGGTATTCTTGAGGATGATTTGTTAACCATGTGTGTTGATTGTTTGTGATAATTTTTGTATATTTTACTATGACTCTTTTCTGCCTTTTTGATGATAGAATTGCTTCTTATCCCCTATATTATGTATTTTTGTGTGTCTATTTTATTTGCGTTAGAAGACCCGATGGAGGAATATGTTGCTGAGGAGCCGGACGGAGCTCTATATGAAATAGAGGTTGTTGAGAAGTTGGACGGAACTCCTTACGAACCAGAGGCGGGAGGTCTAGTTATGATCCATGGTGATTAGAATATAGACATTATGGCCAGTGTGTCTAAGGAGTATTTTTATATTTTCCGCTAAGTATGTCTTTTGTTAAGTTTATGCCCATGAGGGATCCTACTGAGAGGATATCCTCAACAGTGTTTTGTAATATGTTAATGAGACATAAGTGTGTATTCATAATATAATTATGGTGTAGTATTTAATTAATGGAAGTTTCATGTTGATTTTACTTAAGTTTTAATTTTTACGTAATTTCACTTTAAGCACATGACTAAGGAGTTAACCAATAAGGTTTTTAATCTAATAACACAACGGGGCACAACGGGGTGTCTCATTTACAATGACCATAAGAGTTTGAAGTATTTGTTTGATCAGAAAGAGTTAAATATGAGACAGCATAGATGGTTGGAATTTATCAAAGATTATGAGTTTGATCTTCAATACATCCTTTGAAGGCGAATGTAGTGGCGGATGCATTAAGTAGGAAATCTTTACATGTGTCTGCAATGATGGTAAAAGAGATGGAATTGATTGAACAATTTAGAGACTTGAATTTAGGTATGAAGTTGGTTGAGGATAGAATATGTTTAGGTATGATCACTGTTAGTAGTCAGTTTTTGAGAGATCTTAAGGATAAACAGGTTCAAGATCAATATTTGCAAGAAGTAAGTAGAGGTATAGATGAAGGTAAGAATTATGATTTCAATAGAGGTATAGATGGTGTGTTGAGGTTTAGAAATCAGATAAGTGTGCCAGATGACTTAGAGTTTAAGAAGATGATTTTGGAAGAGGGACATACGAGTAAGTTGAGTTTTCACCTAGGATCCACGAAGATGTTTTGGTGGCCAAGAATGAAAAAGGAAGTGGCAAAATATGTTCTATCTTGTTTAGTTTGTCAAAAAGCTAAGATAGAGCATCATAAGCCTGTTGGTTTGTTGCAATCACTGGATATCCTAGAATGGAAGTGGGATAGTATAGCTATGGACTTTGTGGTTGGATTACCACGAACTCCGAAGAGGTATAATGAGATTTGGGTTATTTCACAGGTTAACGAAGTGTGCTCACATATTACCTATTGGTGAGAGTTACAGTTTAGAGAGGTTGACTCATATCTATATTAAGGAAATTGTTAGGTTGCATGGAGTGCATCAAGCATTGTTTCCGACCGAGACCCTAGGTTCACTTCTAGATTTTGGAGACAACTGCATAGTGCTTTGGGAACGAAGTTTAGGATGAGTTCTACTTATCATCCTCAAACGGATGGACAGTCAGAGAGCGATTCAGTCACTAGAGAATCTCTCGAGAGCCTGTGTGTTGGAACATACTAGCAGTTGGGATGAGTTCCTACCTTTGATTGAGTTCACCTATAACAACAGTTTCCACAATAGTATCGGAATGGCACCATATGAGGCTTTATATGGCAGAAAGTGTAGGACTCTTTTATGTTGGTATGAGACCGGTGAAAGCCAAGTATTGGGTCCTGATGTGGTGCAGTAGACGACAGAACAAGTTAAAAAGATAAGGGAAAAGATGAAGGAAGCACAGGATAGGCAAATGAGCTACGATAACAAGAGGAGGAGACCCGTAGAGGTTCCGGGGAAGGTGATCACGTGTTTTTGAGAGCCACTCTGAAGACTAGAATTGGCAGAGCTATCAGGTCTAGAAAGCTTACTCATAGATTCATTGGACCTTTTCAGATTCTTCGACGGATTGGTTCAGTAGCCTACCATATTGCTTTACCGCCAAACCTTTCTAACCTTCATTACGTCTTTCACGTCTCACAATTGAGGAATTACTATCCAGATCCTTCGCATGTACTTGAGCCTGAGTCGATGCAACTCCGAGAGAATCTAGAACATGAAGCTTTACAGGTTAAAATTGTAGATAGAAGGATTAAAGAACTCCACGGTAGACAGATTCCTTTGGTTAAGGTCATATGGGATGAGATTATAGGAGATGCTACTTGGGAGCGTGAGGCAGACATGTAGCAGCAGTATCCACACTTGTTTTCAGGTACGTAAATTCTGAGAACTGAATTTCTTTTAAGGGGGTAGAAATGTAACAGCCGTGATTTTATGATTTGGTTATACGTATATGGACTAGGTTTAAGACTTGGATTAGATGATTAATATGTTGATTAAGGTTTAGGAACCTTTTCATGGGAAGTACAAAATCATTTGGCGTCGGAAAGAACGTGAGCATATTTTAGGGTTTCCGTATATCATTTAAAAGGTTTAAGTGTGTGAAATAAGAAATTTTTGTTTGAGGGATAAATTAGGCATATTTGAGGGCTTGAGATTGTTCATTAGGTATAGAAGAGTCTAAATCTCAAATTTTAGACCAATCGGACGTCGAATGGACTCAGAATATGACGAATCATAAACTCGGGGTTTCTGGTCAATGCTCAATGCTCAATGTAACACCCCGATTTTTACTGTTCTTTAATATCGGTAAATATATACATAAATTTGTTTATATTTTTATCCGAGACATAGAAAATGATTTTGAATAAAACAAAATCATATTTATACTCTACTTTATCGTAGAGAGTTACGGTGAAATTTTAGGTTTACAATTCAGACGGAATCCGGTCTACGTTTTAACCGACGGCAAGATTTTACCGAGAAGAAAACCTAACTTTTACCCAAGAACGAAACCGTTTAGATTTTTATTTTATTTCCAACCATAGTGGTTATTTTGAAAATTTTCAAAATAAATAGGTTAATATACGTTATTCGGGTGAATACTCGGGGATCGAAGGAATCGAGAACGGAGGTGCAAAGACAAAACCCGACATCGGATGATGGGACATCTTGCCACTTAGGGTGGTGTGTCACATGGGTGACTCACCTAGCATTTATGAAGCATAATGATGACATCAAAATATCATGACATTTATTCCAGTGAAAAGACGAAAATGCCCTTGGTCTTTAAGTAAAATTTCAATAGTGTCCCTAAGTGAATTTTGACCAAAATACCCTCCAAAACTACTTAATTTCGTACAGCCCCTCCACTAAACCAAACTCATTTCATTTTTCTTTCATTTCATCATCTTTCTCTCAAAAACCCTAATCGGTTAAACAACGGAATCAGACACAAATGTGCAGAGATATACCAGGAGAATAGAACGATGAGTCATCCATGATGACTCAAGAGGAATGAGTCACCATAATGACTTACCATAGCCATTAATGTGCAATTATGACAAGTAAATGTGAAAAGACTAAAATACCCATAACCTAACCATCCTAGTTAAATGACAACCATGATTAAGGCAAGACATTATCAAATTTGCTTCTTCTTCCTCACATGTGGTCACAATTTAGCCATACCTCCTACTCACCATAACCACTCAATTATCATGATGACTTCAACTGAAATGAACAAATTACCCCTAAGTTAGCCTAACCTATGTTTGGTTAATTCAACTATAGTTCAAATTGAATTCTCTTCCTTCATGTGGTGTAGAACACAGCCACATCACCCTAGGAACACATTCACCACAAAAAATTACATAGCTTGATCATTCATGAAACTAGCCATACTAAAGTATAGTATTTTCATAGACTAATCTAACCAAGCTTTGGTTAATGTGTGGAAAATGACCCTAGTATGTTTTGATTAATGACTAAACTAACTTGAATTACACTTTGATTAACTAATTTCTTGCCAAGCTTGTATGTTTGTATAAGATATAATCAATGCAAGGAAAAGGATGCAAAGGATCAAAGGAACAAAAGAAGGATCATGAAGGAATGCTTGAAGATGAATAATTACAAAGAAGAATCTCAAAGGATTTCAAACAATATTAGATTATCAATGTAAAGAAATATTTTAATTTTTTCTTTTTGAAATAGCTCTCATAAAAAAGACTAAAAAGTTTTTCATATAGTAAAATGAACTTAGAATGAAAAAGGATTAATTGAAAGTTCTGTACATCTATGTGTACATCGATGTACTTTCAGTTAATTAACTAACTTTTAATGAAAGTCAATGTGTACATCAATGTATTCATCGATTGATTGTGACTGACTTGATAAAAATGCAAAAGAATCTTCAGTACATCGATTGCAATCGATGTATAAGGTGAAACAGAAGCTGAAACATTTTGAAAGAAGCTTATAATCAATTGACCAATCGATGCATAAGGCTAAACAGAAGCCAACACTTATGGAAACATGCATACAATCGATTGGTACATCGACGTAAACACAGAACATAAGTTAAGTGTTTTAAAAATGATAGAACAATCGATTAGTACATCGATGCATAAGTCCAAACAAAGGAAAAGACTTTTGGAACCCATTTTGCAATCGATTTACCATTCGATGTAAAGACTTCTGGACTGAGAACTCTTATCTTTTTCAAGAACACAATCGATGTAAACATCTATGTATCAGTCAGAATCAAGAGTTTTCAACAACACAATCGATTACGCAAGCGATGTATTCAGTTATAAAAATTGAATCTTTGATTAATACATCGATTAGACAATCGATTGACTGATAACTAAATTTTTCAATGAAAGTTTGTTTTGATCTTAACTGAGTTTTGAAGTATGCCCAACGGATCTATTTTGACAAACATCTATATAAAGGCTTGGGCAAACACTTTCTAAACAACGAATTCACTCAATACTGAGATTAACCACAAAATTCTTTGAAAGAGCTTTTCATTGAGAATACTTGATATATTTCTATTAGAACTTCAATTTGTAATTTCTGATTTCTTAGAATCTGAAACAAAACCTTTCTTGCTGTAAAAAGGAATATTATAGAGAAGGTGTTCTCTCTGTGTAGATCAAAAGTAGAAGGGACTCTTGATGGTTTGACAAGAGTAGAAGGGACTCTTGGGAATTACAAGATTGCTTTGACTGAAAAGCTTTCAATTGGGTAGAAGGAACCTAGGAGTTGAAGCTTGTAAAGAATCATGTAATTGTTTTGATTGTTAGTGGACAAAACTCACTGCAAAGTGGGGACTGGATGTAGGATACCAGAGGATGTAGCTGAACCAGGATAAAATCTCGGTTTGCATTTCTCTCTATCCCTTAACTCTTTTAATTACTTTATTTGACGAATGTGTAATTAGGAAAATTGTTAAGGAGCAAATCTGTGAATGTATGATATCTCAATCAATCTTTTCATCTAACTGAAACAAAGTTTCAGTTTTTGCAAAAAGGGGAAATTTTTTAAAATTACACATACTCAATTCAACCCCCCCCCCCCCCCCCCCCTCCCCTTCTCTTCTTGAGTATTAGAAGCCACAACCAACAAGTGGCATCATCGCTTTTACTCTTGTATAAAGCTTAAGAGGATGGCTTCAAAAGACATCTTGGGAGAAGGGGCTTCTCTAGCAAGACCCCCTGCATTCAATGGCACTGCCTATATGTATTGGAAAGAAAGGATGTTAATATTCCTTGAGGCAAGTGGTCTTGATGTATTAGATGCTGTTCAAAATGGTCCATACATCCCTCATAATATTTATACAAATGGCACCAAGACAAATAATCCAAGTGTTGATTGGGATGATGAGG
Source organism: Sophora flavescens (assembly GCA_030762895.1). Taxonomy (NCBI): domain Eukaryota; kingdom Viridiplantae; phylum Streptophyta; class Magnoliopsida; order Fabales; family Fabaceae; genus Sophora; species Sophora flavescens. Next base: position 68,709,373 of record CM061062.1, on the reverse strand, counting down.
ACAAGAAAAGAGTAGGTTATAATGCTAAAGCTAAGAATATTATAACTGCTGCTTTGAGTTACGATGAATTTTTCAAGGTCTCTAATTTTAAGACAGCAAAACAAATGTGGGATACGTTGCAAGTTACTCATGAAGGGACAAGTGATGTGAAGAGAGCAAGAATGAACTCACTCATGTATGAATATGAACTCTTTTACATGAAGAAAGATGAAGATATCAATGATATGAAAAGGAGATTCACTCACATTGTGAATCATCTAAATGGACATGGAAAGACTATTTTAGATGAACAACAAATCAACAAAGTTATGAGATGCTTGAAAAGAGAATGGCAACCAAAGATAGCTGCTATAGCTGAAGCTCAAGACGTAGAAGCTATGAACATTGCTACACTATTTGGAAAACTTAAAGAACATGAGATGGAACTCCATAGACTGAATGATCATGAAGAGAAGGATAAAAAGAAGAAAGGCTTATCACTAAAGGCTCATATCTCCAAGGAAGTTCATGACAGTGATGAAGACGAAGAACTTGAGGAGGATGAAGATTCTAAAGAAGACATGGGACTGCTGGTCAGAAAATTCAAGAGGTTTCTCAAGAAGAAGAAAACATTCAACAAAAAACACTCAAACTTCTCTTCCAAAAAGAATCTCTCAAAAGGTGAAAGTTTAACAAATGTAAAATACTATGAATGTGGAAAAACTGGACATTATAAGAATGAGTGTCCAAGGCTTCAAAAGAAGGACAAGCATGACAGCTTTGAGTCCAAAGACAAGAAGAACAAAAAGCCAAGAAGAGCATACATAGCATGGGAGGAGAATGACATGGATTCCTCTGAAGAATCTGAGGAAGAAGAGACAAATATTTGCCTTCTGACCAGTCATCAAAGTGACACAGAAATTGAAGATGAGGTAAATAATCTTCCCCCTACTTATGATGAACTGCAAGATGCCTTTGATGAATTACATAGTGAATATCTGAAAATTACCAAGCAATTAATGTCATCCAGGAAAGTCATTTCTAAACAATGTAGTGAATATGCAACTCTTCAAATTACGAATAAAGAACTAGAAGCTAAAAACAATAGGCTAAGTGCATCTAGCTCTACATGCTCAAATTGCAATATGCTTGAAAAAGAGGTTGAAAAACTAAAATCCACTCTCTCTAAATTTACTTTAGGAAGAGTTAATCTTAATGCTATTCTAGGATAACAAAAAGGAGTGTATGATAAAGCTGGAATAGGATACCAACCAGCAATGCATGAAAAAGCTTTTAAGAAACTCTTTGTTGCACCTAAGTCATCTACTAATCGTTTTGTCAAACGTTTCTATTGTGCTAGAAAAAGACATGCTGCTTCTACATGCTATTTTAGAAATCCTTCAAGGATAAATGTTAAGCAAAATGGGTTCCTAAGGAAACATATGTGATGACTAACAACAAATGACCCAACCAGATTTGGGTACCTAAAAGAAAGGTTTGAACACCTGTTTTGTAGGTGTGTTGGAAGGCCAAGAATGTAAAATGGTACCTTGATAGTGGCTATTCCAAGCACATGACAGGAGACAGAAGCAAGTTTATAACATTCACTCCAAAATCTAGTGGAAGTGTCATATATGGAGACAATAACAAAGGGAGGATTCTTGGCATTGGCAACATAGGAAGTGACTCAACAACAATCGTCAAAGATATACTATATGTTGAGGGATTAAAGCAAAATCTCTTGAGTATAAGTCAATTATGTGACAAAGGTTAAAAGGTAAAATTCAATTCCAATAACTGTATGATAGAAAATCAGAATGATGCAAATCTGAAACTAATTGGCCATAGGATAGATAAGATATATATGATTGACTTAGATAATATCTCTTCAAATAATGCTTGTTGTCTAATTTCAAAAGAAGAAGAGAATTGGCTATGCCATAGAAGGATTGCACATATCCACATGAACCACTTAGACAAACTTATTTCTAAAAATCTTATGGATCGATTGCCCAAACTGAAATTTGTTAAAGACGGCCTATGTGATGCATGTCAAAAGGGAAAGCAAGTGAAGGTCTCTTTCAAACCTAAGAACATTTTTTTCAACAACTAGACCCTTGCAACTTTTGCACATGGATTTATTTGGCCCATCTAGAACCAAAAGCTTTGGTGGAAACTTGTATGCCTTAGTAATAGTAGATGATTACTCTAGATACACATGGACATACTTTCTATCACATAAAAGTAATACATTTACTGCATTTAAGAGAATGACCAAAATTGTGCAAAATGAAAAGGACATGAAAATTGTTTCTATAAGGAGTCATCATGGAGGTGAATTTCAAAATGAGGAATTTGACCACTTTTGTGATGAGAATGGCTTTCAACATAATTTTTTAGCTCCTAGAACTCCATAACAAAATGGAGTAGTGGAAAGAAAGAATAGATCATTGGAGGAAATTGCAAGACTATGTTGAATGACTCTAGCTTACCAAAACAATTTTGGGCAGATGTGTGGATACAGCCTGCTATGTGCTAAACAGAGTTTTGATAAGGCCTATTTTAAAGAAAAGCCCTTATGAACTATATAGAGGAAGAAAACCAAACATATCACACTTGCATGTTTTTGGTTGTAAGTGCTTTGTACTTAACAATGGAAAGGATAATCTTGGAAAATTTGATGAAAAGGCAGATGAAGAAATTTTCCTATGTTATTCTCTAACCAATAAAGCATTTAGAATCTATAACAATAGAACTCAAACTATATAAGAATCTATACATGTTACATTTGATGAATCTAACCCCAAAAGGTTGGGAAAGAATATTTGTCATGATGATATAGATACATCTGAAGAAACTCAACTAGAAGAAGAGCAAGACAAAGAAAAAGTAGAAGGAGCTCTAGAAAATCTGGAAGAGGATCAAAATGATGCACTACCTAAGGAGTGAAGAATTACAAAGAATCATCCTTTGGACAACATCATTGGTGAAATATCCAAAAGGGGTAACTACTAGACACTCTTTAAGAAATGCATGCAATAATATGGCCTTTGTTTCTCAAATTGAACCAAAAACTATTAATGATGCTATTGTTGATGATAACTGGATCATGGCAATGTAAGAAGAATTAAATCAGTTTGAAAGAAACAAAGTTTAGGAACTTGTTCCAAAACCGAAGGATAAACAGATAATTGGTACAAAATGGGTGTTTGGGAACAAACTTGATGAGAATGACATTATAATTAGGAACAAAGCTAGATTAGTAGCTAAAGGCTACAATCAGGAAGAAGGCATAGACTATGATGAAACTTATGCACCTGTGGCTAGGCTAGAAGCTATAAGAATGTTGCTAGCATTTGCTTGTATCATGAATTTCAAATTATATCAAATGGATGTTAAGAGTGCATTCCTTAATGGTTTTATACAAGAAGAAGTATATGTTGGTCGACCACCAGGCTTTGAAATAAATGATTTTCCAAACCATGTTTATAAACTCACCAAAGCCTTGTATAGACTTAAACCAGCTCTAAGGGCTTGCTATGAAAGGCTAAGCAACTTTTTATTACAAAAAGGTTTTACTAGAGGTAAAGTTGACACAACACTTTTCACAAAAAGAAACGGTCAAAATATACTGCTTGTACAAATATATGTTGATGATATTATATTTGGTGCTACTAATGATTCATTGTATAAGGAATTTTCCAAGTTGAAGCAAAATGAATTTGAGATGTCCATGATGGGAGAACTCACTTTCTTCTTGGGACTTCAAATTAAACAATGTGATGATTGAGACACCCCGATGCACCATTGAAGAAAAACCTAAATTTAGCTAAAACTAAATCGTGATATTAACATTATACGAATATACAGAAAAACATAAATAAACAAACTGTAAATATAAATAACAGAATATAAACATCACACCACACATGTCTATAAATACAAGCATACTATGCTGATACACTGTAAAGTACACCCTAACAGTAGGGTCCCATAATATACATACTAGTACAATATGATATAAGCAACGGAAACTAAAATGTCTCAAAAAGATGCACTGGCCATAGACTCTAAACTCAACCGCTAGGGTTTCTTTGCTCGTCCTCCAAAGATCTCGCCTCATAAGGAGTCCCATCTAGCTCCTCTGTAGCTGGCTCCTCCACAGGGTCTTCTCAAAACAATCACATAGAAGAAACATACTTAGAAAAGAAGTATGGAGATAAGAAAAGTGCTATCATCATAAGAGGAAAAGGTTACATAACATATATACAATAATAGCACACAGACATGCATCACCAAATAAACACGTATAAATATAACAATCATCCTTGAAATAAATAATATTCCTCTACCCTTCGCACTCATGCAACTAATCATGTATGCTGACATGACCACCACCTAATCCTGTCATACATCCCTCGTCTGATTAGGGATATTAGTCAGTCGTCCAAGCGGTGCGTTTCCAAAGATCTATGTGTGCCCCTATTCCCTCATCTCTAGTAGAGAATAGTACATAAGCACGGTGTGCCACTCTTCCCCCATTGGGAATAGCGCTATAAGCACATAATGGTGTGCCCCTATTCTTCATAGACCTCAGCACGTCCAAAAGACCTCAGCGTATCCTATGAAGGAATAGTGCATAAGCACTCAGAGTAGCTCGTCTAGGACTACAAGAATACCACAGTAGTATCCCCTAATTTTTGGTAGGGAACTGACCCATGATGTCCGGTATCTGTAATCAAATACACTGACCTCGTGCATCCTCCCACATGGCTGTGAACAACACAATGCATCTATATGAGTTTCACTAACTCCCCTCGGGTCACAACCTAGTCCCTCAACCTTCCCTCACAATCTCAACTCCTATCTCAAGTCACATCATCATAAAATAATATTTTATTAGGCTAGGCACTACTAAATCAAATATCACACTCTCCCCAACATGCATATCTCCCGACCAACATTTATCATTGCCTAGAATGCCAACTAAACATAAAATCAATAATATTACATGTTGTCATAATCATAATAGAATAATAATAAAATAATAGTAATAATAATAATAATAATAATAATAATAATAATAATAATAATAACAACAACAACAATAATAATAATGTAATAATAGCATATTCAAATAAACATAATAAACTACAATTAACTAAGATTAACATATTAATCCAAACAGCACACCATAAGCAGCTCAAATGTAGTAAAATCAGACAACCACAGATATCATAAAATTAATCTAACAGCGATAAACCTAAAATCTCCATATCATCATTGGTACCACTAAGTAGTCGCCAATTTGATATTGACATTGTCAATTAATCGCTCACTAGTAGGGTTTAGGTCACCCTACGCCATTATTGTAAAATATGTTACTTAGCCAATTCTAGTGATATGAGGCTTCTTTCTCCCACCTGAGATGTCTTAGGCTAGCTCTGGAGTAACGAAACGGACACTCCCTATACTCCCTCAAATCTGCCACGCACAGTTCTACACCCTCCGAGGCTCCAAAAATTCACCTGAACACATCATTGTGAAGCACGCGTTACGTGTAACCCAAATTTGAAGACCGAACTAAAAACAGATAAACGAATTGAAAGATAGCCTCAATACCGTCACCAATGGCATTTCGGTATAAAAAGGACATGGGCTTACCTTATCCTAGATGAGAAAAGAAAGATAGGGTAATGAAGTAGACGTCGTGAGGATCACAATGGTATAATAGGTTTCTCGATAGGACGAACGGATTGCTCGGAATCGAATCCGTAACTTCACTCTCTCACACGGCCTTCTCTCTCTCTCTCTATTTCTCTATCTCTATTCTTTCTACTCTATCATTCGGTTTTTCTTTTTTTGGCGCTAACTCATTGAGAAAGAAAAGAATACATTCTTTTACACTAGTTTAGCGAGAAAGAAGAAAAATAAATAAATAAAAAGAACCAAGTTATCATCCTTCATGGTGAAGTAATAAGGTGACTCACTAAAGCTATAGTCCTATACCTCAAAGCTGGCGTGGACTAAGGGAAGGAAAGACGAGCAGGAGACGTGGCTCCTTGGTGATCATAAAAAAAATTAGGAGCTGGACTTGCGTGAATTTATGAAAGAAATAAAGTAGGAGGTGGCAATTTGTGACCATGTAATGGGATTGTTTCCCAAGCAGGAGGTGGCACTCCAAACCAACAAAAATTCTTAAATGCCACCATAGTCTTATGGCTGTTTACCCATGAATCATAATGTAACACCCCATTTAATTTTAATGTTTTTCATTATCGGTAGAATTTTTAATTATTTATATTTTTATCTGAGATTTAGAAAATGATTTTGGATAAAACAAAATCATATTTATACTCTAGCTTATGGTAGAAGGTTACGGTAAAAATTTAGGTTTAAAATTCAGACGAAACTCAGCCTGCGTTTTAACTGACAGTAAGATTTTACTGGTCAGAAAACTTAACTTTGACCCGAGAACGAAACAGTTAAGATTCTTATTATTTTTCCAATGATAGTGGTTATTTTGAAAATTTTCAAAATAAATAGGTTATTATACGTAATCCGGCAAGTACTCGACGATCGGGGATCGACGGAATCGAGAACGGAGGTGCAGAGACAAAACCTGACACCGAGTGGATGAGCACAATGAGTCATCTATGATGACTCATGGGGGTGAGTCAAAGGGGTTAGTCATCTTGCATTAAATGCAAGTAATGATGGTTATATGTAAAAAGACCAAAATGCCCTTGATCTTTAAGTAAAATTCCAAGAGTATCCTTAAGTGAATTTTGACCAAAATACCCTCTAAATCTACTTAATTTCGTCCACCCCCTCCACTAAACCAAACTCATTTCATTTTGATTTCATTTCATCACCTTTCTCTCAAAAACCCTAATCAGGTAAACAATGGAACCAGACACGAATGTGCAGAGATATATCGGGAGAACAGAACGACGAGTCATCCATGATGACTCAAGAGAAATGAGTCATCATAATGACTCACCATAGCCATTAATGTGCCTTTATGACAAGTAAATGTGAAAAGACTAAAATACCCATAACCTAACCTATGTCTAGTTAACTCCAACCAAGGTTAGCCAACCATGATTTGTAACTAAAAATATCTTCTTCCTTCTTGTGGTCCAAACTCAGCCACACCACCCTAAGACTATCTCCACCACATATTAATTTCATAGCATAATGATTACTTATATGTGAAAAGTCCAAAATACCCTTAATCTTTCCTTGTAACTCCAAGTTTGCCATGACAACATTTTTGACCCTTTGGTCCCTTGAAGCCACGGCCTCCCCTCTATAAAAGTCTATATCCATTTCATTTTTGCTCCTTCACAAGTGTTTCATCTTCTTCATGAAGGTTGTTCATCATTTTCTCTAAGAACACATAAAGACTTCATTGATGATCATACTCATCCAAAACTGTACCAAAATTCTGACCCTTTTCTGTTCTAAAACTCGAAAAACATTATACATGAAAGTTGTTCCTTATTCATCTCTTATTTCCAACGAGATATAGATCACCAAATACGGATAAGTATATTGGGAGATATGCCCCGATTACGAAAACAGCTCAAAATCCTCAGCATCCCAAGAGAACATTGGAAAGAAGGCTCTTTAAGCCCCTGTTCTGATCCGAATCAAACAAAACCTTATGCATAAAAGTTGTGCCTCTCCTTCTTACCTTTCTAACAAGTCAAAGTTTGTAATTTTTAGATGAGTAAATCGTGAGATATACTCATAACACCACCACACCCTCAAAGCTGTCAAATTTTCAACTAAGCTTGTTTTGATCATTACTCCTCATCAAGAGGTAACCTCTCTTCTACATGATCAATCATGTCTTCTTTTTCATTCATTTCATGATTTTCATGCCATGATCATTTAAAATTCTTAGATCTAGAACTTTGAAAATTCCTAGAAAATCATATAAAAATCATTTTAATGTGAGATCAATTTCTATGATCTTCATATGACTTCTATTTTCATTGTCCAAGAGATTGAAAAATTTAGATATCTCTAGCCATTTCTTTCTATCTTGGTCGAAACTATGTTCAAGTGTGCTAGGATGATTTCCTTCAATCTTTAACTTGTTTTCTTGTTGGTTGTTCGTGGCTAGGTTTGTTGGTTCAAACCTTGAGGCTTTAGGTGAACAACATCCTTCTATTACTTGACTTTCCTAGTGTCTACAAGAGGTAAGGGTGAGATTACTACTATCCTACCTCAATGTTGATATGTATGTGGTTTAAAGTATTTGTATGTTGTCATGTAAATCCTAAGTGTTAGGATTATGTATTATTGATTTATATGTGTGTGATCCTCTTGGAGGATTTGATTTGATGTTTGGTTGTGGTATGATATGTCATATGGTTGTTTTGATTCCAATGACCTTAAGTTGGAATCAAGATTGTTGTTTGCTTGACTTAGTAAGAAAAATGCCTAATATATTTATTTAAGGCCATTCGGTCATAACTGATTAATGGGGTTTCAAGTTGAGTTAATTTGTTTGAATAATTTTACAAGGATTGAATGAATATTTAAGAATATAGAAATTGGCTTGGATTGATTTGGATGTGTATATTGAAAGATATGATTTTATTAGTCCTTAGGGACTAAAATGCAATTTCTGAGAATTTCAGTGAATGTACTGAATTCAAATTCTTGTGTGTTAAGATTGTTGTCCTGGATGATACCAAACCATAGAAATTGGTTTGGTGTTAATTGGATTAATACATAAAATGTTATAAGTTTTTTTGTAAAAAAAAGGACCTTTTTGCAAATACTGGAAAATATTTGAGGGCAGAATTGTAATTTCTGGAAATATGGGGGTAACTGAAAAATATTTCTAAAGAAGTTGGTTTGGTGTCATTTGAAGTTATAAATAAAAAATTATAAGGATTTAAGTGAATAAGGATCTTTTTGCAATTAATGAAAGTTTAGGGGATAAATTACAATTTTTCAAAAATATATTTAACTGGACAGTGAGAGACTGTTTTTCATGCCTATCAAACTGATCTAAAACTACAAAATGAGTTTTGGACTATTAGAGTGTAAAATCGTTGAAAAATGATTTACGCGATTTACAAAATTAACAACGTTCGGTGAAATTTTTAGGAATTTCGTATAAATGGAGAGTAAGATGTAAAATAAGTGTTTCAACATTTTAATATGAGTAATATAACCTAGGAGAGTAATACATTTGAGGTGAAGAACCGTGTTTTCAAAAATATGGCTTTTGGGCCTAAATTCAGTAAAAAGCGACGAAACCGTCGTTAAACGTTTTTAAGGATTTTCGAGAAAATCTTTTGAGAAACTGCTACCTATGTATATTTGATGGAAAGTATTCTTGAAAATTGATTTGATTATATTTAAATATTTTGGTGTTAAGACAAAAGGATTTTCGTCTTCAAAGACGAGATTGTATTGTAAACTGTAAAAACCAAAGTCAAGAACGGCTTAGTGAAAATACGAACGTAATAATTTATGACGTGGGGTGGAACACGACCTTATGTCATAATATATGGATAATTCATTATCCATATTCCATAAAATTTAATGGACTCGGAAGGATTTGTTTTCTTGGAAGCCAAAGAAAAAGGCTTAATTAGAAAAGTACAGAGAAATAAATAATTGGACTTGTATTCCAATCTCATAATGCATTAGGACTTTTAAATAAAGTGTTTCAAGGTATCTTTACACAAAGATGAAAGGTTACTTGAGAACTTTCGCTTGATGTTAAGAACATCTAGCATATGAGAAAGCATGTTAAGAGAATTTCGATGGAATCAAGATGTCATCCGATGGAAAGACAAAAAGAACACATTTTCTAGCAATTTTTCCTAAACACATAGTGAAACTATGTTCTGTAAGACCGTTGTGCCTAGGAGATTGAGCTAGCACTTTAAGGCAGGTGCGAATTCTATAGGGCCGATCTGGTTGATGGTTGGGGATGTCGGGGTTATGAAATATTCACATAGGCCCAATGGGTTGCTCCTCTGTGGCGTGGTGATCTGGCAATACACCAACATACTTGAATAGACGCTACGTGTTTTCTAGTAGTGTAGGATGTTCCTGAAAAAGTCTATGATGTGCATGCCCTCTTCTATTGACACATTCTTTATTACCCAAGGCTGGTAGACTCTGGAACAATCCTCCAAACCACTCTCATCAGTTGGGTTTGTCTTTCTCACGATGTATGAGAAATGATTGTCTTTTTGATTTTAGTTTGACCAACTGGGTATGTTTGGGAGTTAATGTAACTGTCTATGGAGCTGTGACTCCAAGTATCTTATATTTTAGGAGCCGCGTCTCCACATCTTTATGTTGAGTCTGTATATTCTATGATTTCTATTTATGAGTCGGGTTGGGTATTATGTAAATGATTTTCGAACTTATAATCCCAATTGTGAAAATGGAATATTTGTTTGTCAAAAAGAAAAAAATTACCCCATTCTTTTATAGCCAATTTTAATTAACTTTCTTTTCGGTCTTAAAATGTCACTTACGATGATGTGCCCGAGAAGGGTGTTACACATAAGATGAAGAATTACTTAGTTAATTAGGTTTAAAACTTGTAACTAGGGCATAGTTAATTAAGATTAGCACTAATTAATCATGATGAGTAAAACTTGAGTAAATTTTAATCATAATTAATTAGCTCTGACTAAGATCTATATTTATGGATAATTATCTTTTAATTTTGTTAATGATACACCACCTTAATTATGGATTTAAATTGAGGTGCTTGCCTATTGAAAATTTTGAGGTGTTTTAATTTTGTTCTAAACTTGCATATACGTTCGGATTCTTAAATAGTTTTGATTTATCTAACCCTCATTCCCTTATAATTAAGATATCTAATTTTTATTCATGAAAGATAGGATGTTACAATGATGGAACCTTCATAAGCCAAGCAATGCATTGCAAGGAACTGCTGAAGAAGTTTGGCATGGAGAATTCAAAGGAAATGGTAACTCCAATGAGTCCATCATGTTACTTGGATAAGGATGAAAAAGGTAAAACTATAGACATATCCAAATATAGAGGTATGATTGGCTCATTGCTTTACCTTACAACTAGTAGGCCTAATATAATGTTTAGTGTTTGCATGTGTGCAAGATATCAATCAAACCCTAAGGAATCTCATTTAACAGCTGTAAAGAGAATCATGAAATACTTGCTTGGAACTAAAGATATGGGTTTATGGTATGCTAAGGGATCAACTTGTAATCTAATAGGATACTCTGACTCTGACGTTGCTAGATGCAAGTTGGATAGGAAGAGTACTAGTAGAACCTTTCACTTACTTGAGAACTCATTAGTTTCCTGGTTTAGTAAGAAACAAACAAGTGTGGCTTTGACAACTGTTGAGGCATAATATGTTGCAGCTGGAAGTTGTTGTGCACAAATCCTTTGGATGAAACAACAACTCATTGACTATGGTGTTCTCTTAGAGAAAGTGCCAATCAAATGTGACAACATTAGTGCTATAAATCTAACTAAGAATCCTATAATCCATTCTAGAACAAAACATATTGAAATTAGACATCATTTCATAAAGGATCATGTTAAAATTGGAGATATAGTTATTGAATATATTGACACATCTAAGCAATTAGCTGATATTTTCACTAAACCAATAGCTAAATAAAGCTTCAATTACATAAGAAGAGAATTAGGAATAATTGATCCAACTTATGCTTGATGTTTTGTACGATTGAATGCATGATTACTTGATTATTGGTCTCAATGCATCGATAAGCTTAAGCCAAAACCATAACCTCGAAGCTAGTACACAGATTATGCAACCCATGTATAAATATAAAAATCTGATGTTAACATATTTACATCGATTGATCAAAGTCTTTTATACATAGAAAACACTAGTGCATCGCTTTATACATCGATTGTTAGACAAAATAGGAAAACATGACTCTCTGGAAGTCCTTATACATCGATTTCAACATCGATTAACCTGCTATGAAAATATGAAAATCCTAATCTAATCTGATATAAATTGATTTTTACATCGATAGATCTATTGATCCAAAAAGCACTACTCTCTGTAAGTGCTTATGTATCGATTGGTACATCGATGTACTTGGGTTAAATTTGATAATCCTGTATATACAACGATTGTAACATCGATTAAGTGAAGTTTCCAGGACTTGGGACTCACTTACTTGCCATATACATCGATTCACACATCGATTGAGTTCAAGTTTCAGAACTTGGTACTCTCTGACGTAGCTTATACATCGATTGACACATCGATTGTCTGAAGTATTGAACAACCTAAAAACCACTAATGAATCGATTGATACATCGATTGACTGATCTAATTCTATAAATACCCAACTTTCCCTCCAAATTCTTCACATTTCTAAATCAAATCTTCAGCACCCAAAACCCTAGCAGAACTTAAAAACCCTAAAATGGCTTGTGTGAAGCAAACCAAACCCATTACTCCAGTTCAATCCAAATATACTTCATCATCTTCAACCAATTCTTCCACACCTCAACAACTTTCCCCCATAGCCATACCTTCACGCCCTGAGAGGAAGGAAATGGAGGAAACCCAAACCTCTCAGAGGCAAGGAAAACAACAAATCAAGGAACCTGTTAATTAGAGAAAGTATTCTAAAGGAAAGGAAAAGTTTGGTGAGACATCAAAGCCTGCACCAAAGAAGAAGGTGCCTAAGGAAGCACCTAAAAAGAAAGAACAAAAAAACAGGAAGAGAACCGAGGAAGAAGAAGAAGAGGATGAGGATCTCAATGCTGAGATAGAACTCTTGAAAAGGTATTTCTCTGATGAAGAATATATCATGCTCTATAAGAAAGATTTTAAGCATAGAGATACACATGAGGCTAGAACTGTTGATTTCAATTACTTTGAAAAGAATGCATTCACATTTCACAAGATTCTTGAACACTACAAGTTAAGTGAATTTCTACAAACTAAAAGTGAGATTTATCCAACTCTAATTAAGGCATTTTACTGCACTTTGGAAATGGATAATGTTGGTTTTTCTGCTGAAGTCAAAAATAAAAGAATTGAGATGACTTTTGAAGAATTTTCTCGGTTCAGTGGACTAGATTACTTGGGAAGTAATATGGCTGGAATAGGTCCTGATAGTGCTTGGTTAAATGCCTTTGATAAGGAAGAGGCTAAGAAGGTGCTTTTGGTTGAAAATGCACCTGAAGGAAGACTGATCAACATCAGTATAATGCCCCGATTTTCTGTTCTTGTTAATCTATGCTTAAGTGTGTGCTTGCCAGTGATTTATTTTAAAGTTTTAGAGATTACTTTGAAAAACTAAAATCATTTTCTTAACTTAGTCTATCTTAGGAAGCTCCAGTAAAAATTTCACCTGAAAATTCAGACGAAATCCGATCCGCGTTTTCTCTATCAGTACAAGTTTACTGATCAGAAAAATAATTTTTTACTCGTGAACGAAACGATTAGGCTTCTAATTACGATTGATAATGTTTCCACTATTTTAAAAATTTTCGTTAAAAAAATTTTATTTTATTGATTTTTCGGGTGCGATTTTCATTAGAAATATAATCGATTCGGTATAGATATTTTACCGGAGCGAAAAAAAATCAAGGGAAATAACTTGTATCAGATTTTGGAGTGTTGGGTGAGGAAAATATGATTTTTTGTAACATGAATAGTAATTTTATGACACAAAATCATAATTATCATAATAAATTATTATATTTCAAAATTTATATTAAAAATACTTTAAAATTGTTTTTATTTTCCACTCCTTTTTCTACTGATCCAGTGTCTCTCCCCCTCTATATATATACATTTTCCCTTCTCACTTTATCACTTTTTCCTCTCATTTCCACAAAGCCATTTCTACTACACTCACTTTCATTTTCTCTTGTTTTTGAGAAAACTCAAGTCTTGCTTCCAAGCTCTCAATTTCTGCAGCACCTAGGTATAATATGTAGCTATTATACTTCAAGTTCTTGCTATTTCCATCTTCTTGTACATGCATGATGAGTTGGTTCTTGCAAAACTTGTTCATTTTTTTGTTTTAAAGTTCTTTTATTTCAAAGTTCTACTCATCTTCACCACCATTTTCAACCTTTGCTTGTTGGAATGAACCCTCCTATGACCATTTTAATGGGGTTGGCTGAAACCTTAAGGAGGAGAGGTAGTGATTTTTCAACATATTTTTCACATGCATTTTAGTTTTACTATGATTTATGTTTATAGTTTTAACTTGTAATCGATAAGAAATCTTCTTCCTTTACATGCAAAAGATTTTACCACTTCTTGCTCATCTTTATTCTCATTTTAAATGGCTTGCATGTGAAGATAAAATCATCCTCCCTATGATCATGGTGTAGTCGAAACACCAAGAGGGAGAAAGGATGAGTTTTTGCTAAAATCTCACATGCATGGCTTTAGATCTTTGAATCATGAATTTTTTTTAACTAAAGTATCTTTTTGAGACTATGTATACCTTCTTGTGATGGTTCTACGGCCAAAAATCTAAAAATTTTAAGTTAGTGAGGCCTAATTTTTAATCACTTGGAAGGTTGCATGGTTAATACACTAAGTTCTTTACATTAGTAGCTTAACAATGGTGCTTGAAAAATTTTAGTGTTCCTAGCCTTGTTGGCTTGTGATAGCCGAAACTCACTTGATGAGTTGATGAGACTTGTTCAAATTTTTTTAAGCTAAATGATGCTTAGAACACTATAAAATTTACATGCATAAAATTAGATTGATGAGAAATAGTATTTTCCCACCATTTCTTGATAAGGCCGAAACACTCATGAGGCCAAGATTATAAAATTTTATTTTCAAGTTTTAAACTTTTATTTTACCTCCTTGATGCTTAAGGATCATAGATCCAAAAGTTTGTGAAAATTTAAAATTTCTAGCATGATTTTCTAAGCATGGTCGAATGCATGCATCAAATTTGGGTGATTTTATAAAAAAACAATTTACTTATGTGAATCACTTGTTTTTGTATAGATTTACAATCGTAACGCGAACCGAGTCGTTCCTCTTTAAAACCACAATCGAGTTTCATTACCATTTTACTCTGAGGTAAGGGAAGAAAGCCTGAGGGATATTAAAAATTATGATGACCATGTGTTACCTGTATTTGCTTGATGTGTTGGTTGAATGATTGTTATAATGCTTGGTTTGATGAGTGATTTTATTTAGTTTATATGCTTATTTTATTTGATTTACACGATTTTAGTGTTTATGTTGATTATAAAATGTTTATTATGATATGGATATGTCGATTTATTGATGTAATTGTTTGGTTGATGCATATAAGCCTAACCTTGAGTTAGAACTCAAAATAATAAGTTAAGATAAAAATCTTAACAAGATCATGAAAGAAGCTTACAAATAAATAATGTTGTTAAAAAGAAGTTTTGTTTGAAAAAGAGAAGAAAGTTAAGGTTATATTTCTAAATTTTGTAACATTAGAAATTTTATGAATAAGAATATTTTGATTTATTGAATTAAAAGAATTATTTTTAAAGGAAGATTAATTTGATTTTATTGAAAAGGGTGAATTTTTAAAATAAAGGTGATTTCTGAAAAAATGAATTTCAAATAAAATTTTTTTAATAAAAACTTTGCTCAAAACAATATTCCAATAACTTGGATAAGTTATGGAAATTTGATTTTGTTTTGTTTTTCACTAAATGAAAAATAACGTTGAAAAGTGGACCTCGTAACCGAGACGTCGGGCTACTAGTGTAATTAAACACGTTGATCTATGATCCGTTTCACGTTGTTGTAGACTGTGTCCTTATATGTTGTTGTGGATGGCGTGTCCTACATACGTTATACAAACGTGATAAATGCAGTAAAGGTGTAAAGTTGTTTTCTACTACCACAAAGTCTTAGATTGGTGCATCGGTTTAAGACTATTGTGATTGGACACTCGGACTCAAATGTCATGTGCCCAAAGTTGTTTTGTGTGAGTACCTTGAAGGGCAGGGTATATCATGCTACGTTGTATCATTGTACCTTGACGGACAATGAAATCCATATGCCTTGATTACTATGCCTTGAGTTGGATAGTATGCTATGGATATCCACGCACGTTGAACACTATGCCAAGAGTTTTGGGCAGTGTAGTGGACTAACACGTTGTGCCTTTTATGGTGAAGATTTCGGACCTGATCAGCTCATTTTAAACAAAGTGAAGTTGGGGTCTCCGAAGATTAGGATAGAAGTTGAATTATAGAAGTGTCATGGTTTTCAAAAAGCGATGATTATCTCTTGCTATATATTGCTTAAAATGATATCTTATTACTTGTATATGTTTCTGTGTGTGTTTTGGGTGCATATAGTTGTCATAATTATCCATATATTGGTATCTTACCCTTGCATTTTCCTTCATGTATATATGTATGTATCCTGTTATGTTGAGACTAGATGGACCCAACTCTGCCTCTCGTGCACTCCCGGGTGCGGACGATCAAGTTTGAGGATGCCGACAACCCTGGGGCTTAGGTGATTCATCTGGAGAATCACATGGTCGAGTACACTGGCCCGGTTTGCACTATAGAAGGAACATAGGAGGGAGGTCCAGAGAGGAGGATTCATACCATGGAGACCTTCCAGATATCACTTCCGCCAGCTTGGTTGTATGTACAACACCTAGCAGACTTAGGACAGCTAGTTTTGAATCCACCACCTCTGAATGTGGTGCTAGCTTCACCCATTGAGGAGGATCCGGAGGAATTCATGAATGAGGACCCTCGGTATCATCCTATGAGCAGTGATGATGATGATGATGATGCACCTGGCGAGGGAGCCGGGGTGGAAGTATCCTCTTCTGATACTTCTTCTGGAAATGAGGGAGACTTTCGTGGTCTCCCGAATGGGTATCACTAGTTGTCTTGACCATCTTAGGAAGTCTAGTTTTATTTTGGAGTAGTGATGTTGGATGGATCCTTTCAAGAACATGTTTAAATTGTCTCCTTAACCTCTAGTATGACTTTAGTATTTTGTTTAAGTAACTTGGATGTACACTCAAGGAAACTTCACAATGCACCTTCCTCACTAAGAAGGTGTTTGTTATCAATGTGAATATTTATGTATGTTTTTCTATGAATGTAAGTTGATCTTTTAATTCCGTGTCTTAAGTTGAGTTTTATTTAATAATGAATTACTAATTAAATTTTGATATTTCGAAAGAAATCGACATGTCTTCTAATAACGTTAATATTAGTAAAATGGATTAATTAATGTAATGCCCGGGTGAGGGTCTCACAATCAGCTCAATGTACATTCAGCACAGGTTGCTTCAATATGTGCTAAGCAGGATCTTGCTTCCAAGATCAGGAAACCATGTTGTAGTTCAAAACAATGATATTCTGATGCTTTGGGCTATGATTGAAAAGAAACAACTCAGTTGGAGTTACATCATTGTGAGACACATGGTAGACTGCAGAATCAGTGGAGCTACATTACCTTACCCTGGCCTAGTTGTCAAATTGCTTGAGCACTTTGAAGTCTCAATGGAATATGAGGAAAGGTTCCAAGCAAGGCAAGTGACTCACAAGTTTGGTGAGGGCACCATAAGCAAGATGATGTTGGCCAAGAATTATGAAGGGGAATGGGTAACATTAGCTGGTGATGAAGCAAGAGCTGCAATGGACAATGTTGAAACAAATTCCAAAATGGATAGGCTGATATCCATGATTGAAGTGTTTGAGCAGAGGCAAAATAAGAAAAATTTGATGATCAAGAGAACTTTAGACTACATGAGTCTAAAGATTAATGCTCTTGAAGGGCAGATAACAACCATTCATTTACACTTAGGCATCCCCATCATTGCACCTCAACCTCCAGAAGCAACTCCAACTTCTGAGGATGTTGTGCAAATGGCTAGGCAAGCCGCTGCTGTTGCTTTTGGAAATACACCCGAGGAAAAAGACTGACCAACCTCTAGCTAACTAGTTTTATAACTAGTTAGATCATGGTTTTTGTGCTAATTATTCGACTTTCAATCTCGATTTAGCCCAGATTTGGATTTATCTGTCCTCAAGAAACATTTTGAGTTTCTTAAGTAGTTTAGGACATTTTAGTTAGTTTTTGAGTCAAATAAAGCATTCACTGCTATCTCATGTTTTCAGGTTAAAAGGGGAAGCACTTAGAGCCAAGGGAATGAAGGAAACAATGGAAAATGCAATTCTGGGAGATTCGCCTCGCGAGACTGAAGACCAGCTTGAACAGCAGAATGTCATCCATTCTGTCTCGACTCGCGAATCACCACCTCGCCTCGCGATCTTGAAGACTGACTGTGCCAGAGAATGCAACCATTTCTGTCTCGCCTTGCGAACCATGTCTTGCCTCGCGAGCCTGAGGACCAGAAGCCATCACGCCCAGACCCTGATACTCATCACGGGCGTAATGAGAAGATCATTTTCTGTCTCGCCTCGCGAATCACTATTCGCCCCGCGAGAATCCAATTTTGAACTGGCACCATTTTTGATATTCGCGTCGCGAGAGGCTATTCACCTCACGAGCGGGCGCAGATCCTGAAGGCTATAAATTGCGGTTTTGGGCAGATTAGAAAGACTTTTGATATCCATTGTTTGTGAATTCTTCTTTTAGGTTTTTGTCATATTTGTAATGGAGAACTAATCTCCTTGGATTGATCTACTGTAATCGGTTCCCATTGCCACTCGAGGTTCTGTAATTCCCAATTTTATTGCTATTCTCTTTCAATATTGTTCTATATGTTTTGTTTGCTTAATTCAGGATTGTATAGAATAGGTATTGATTTGTTTTGATGATTTTCTGTTCCTATATCTAACCGTGTTTGCTTAATTCGCATGTGTTCAATCATGTTGCATAATTCACGAGTGCTTCAACCCGTTTGCTTAATTCGGGAATTGGGAACATATATCGTGTAGTGTCAATTTCGCTTGTTAATTGTTGCTTCAATCGAAAAGGGATTAGAATCCGCTTAGGGCATGGGAATTACATGAATCGGTGATAGTGGGAAATCGAGAACAGTAGATTAATCGTTTCGATCATTGATATTCACTTATTTCTTAATTGCATCGTTCTTTTAATTGAATTTCTCAATATGAACCCCCCCCCACCACCACCAAAAGTGATTTTTCTGAGAATAACAATATCCGAGAGTCCTTGTGAGACGATCGATACTCGAGTTGTCGCTCCCTGACTACAGTTTTTACAAACCACTCGTTCTTTTTGACACGCGTGCGATAGCGTGTCAAAAATTGGCGCCGTTGCCGGGGACTCTTGTTGTTATTAACAGAAAATAAAAAATAAAAAAAAGATGCATTGCTGAATTAGTCTAGTTGTGAACCTTAATACGGATAATTATATGCAAAATTATATGCCTAATGTTTATTATGAGCCATCATGCATATATTATCCTGGCTTCACTGGTGGTTATGAGTTTAGTAGTGATTTTGGCATGTTTGGAGTGAATGATTATTCTAGCCAACATGGTGGAGATCAAGGCAGCCTGGATGAGTTAGCTTCTTTGGTACAACAAATGACAGAGCACACTCTTGAATACCAACGGAGGACAGAAGCAAGTCTTCAGGATTTGGTCACTCAAATTGGTCACATTGCCTCCGCCTTGACCACACTGCAAACTCAACGTCTCCTTGAAGAACATACATATTCACAAATAGTTGTTCTTGACAATACTTCTTTTGAACATGATTTTGATAATGATGTCAAGAACACTATTATTGATGAACTGTGTGTTGAATTTCCAGACATTCAAGCCATTTCTGATTATGTCTATTGTACTATATGTACGGACGGTACTAACACTAACCTTTGAGTGGTGTGTGCTGAGATTTCTGCATGTATAGCAGGTGATGGATTTGATAATGCAGTGAATGAAAATCGTGCAGAAGTTGAAGCAGAACCAGTGATCCTCTCTACTCGTTTGCCACCTCCCATTGTGAAGCAGCCTGCGACGAAGTTCAAGCCTCTTCCTGAGAGACTGGATTTGGCATCCTTAAATATGAAGGCACTATGGCCAGTCCAAGAGGTTGAACCCCATTTCTATTGGGAGGACTTTGTTGACAAGGAGGTCATCTTCGACCCGAGAGGGAGTGAGAAGTCCACCGCACTTGGCGGGGTCACCATAAATGTCAAGCGCTCACTTCCATATTCATGTTGCATGCCTTGGGATCCGGGAGGATCATATTGCACTTTGAGCATTCCTTGGCCGCTGTATCACAGACAGTGGGATCCCGGTGGAACCGCCTCCATTAGTTTCTCTAAACCTTCTTCTTTTTAATTATCTTTTCCTTGCTTTGTTTTTGTTTTGTTTTCTTTTAGCTCTTGAATAATTTGAGAAGATCAAGAGTATGTGTTTGAGTGTTGTGTCGGTGAGCTTGTTGGATTTTAATCAAATTTTGCATAGATGGATTGCATGATATGTGTTGACTGTTGATGAATTCCCCCTAGGTCTTGAAATTTGAAAATTGATCCCCATGTGAAAAATTGGACATTAAACTTTGAGATATTTTGTTGTGATTGCATGATTTATGATAAGTTTGGGGTGAAGGGATGCACACACTAGGGATTGAATCTCGGTCAAACAATTTGCGAAAAATGTCCAGGTGAGGATTTGAGCCTCCAACATGTTTTTAATTGTGTGAATCACTTTTGAGTTTCACTTTCCCGAATTTGCTTGAGTCTCTTCATGGTTTGCATGTTTATGTGCTTGCATCAAATGATTTAGGCAATTTTCTTTGAAATAACCACTTGGCCTAAAAAAGAACCATCCCTAATGCATATTCCCTAGTTAGCCACATTGAGCCTAATAAGCCTATCGTTTCTTGGTAACCTCATGTTATAAGCCAAAAATCTGGAAAGACCATGTAAACCAGATCTTAGGATTAGGAGAGCATGGAAGCTTAGCAAGAGAATGGTTGCAAGAAACTAAGTTTGGGGTGGCTACAAGGATATGATGTGTTGTTTAGGATTGAGAAAAAGAAAAAAAAGGTTGGAGCCAAAGGCAAGGAAAAGAAAAGAAAAGAAGAAAAGAACAAAAATGTCAAAAAAAAGGGTATTGAAAAGAAAAAGGCTGTAGTCACCCAAGGCAAAAAGAAAAATGGAAAAAGGAATTTGAGTGGAAGTTCAATGTGTCAAAATGCTCATGCTCTCTTAGTTCCTAGGGACTTAAGCCTAGTACCTTTGAATATCCTACCTTTAGCTAGGCCCCATTACAACCTTTAAAAGACCTTTTGATGTTGCATGCATGTTTTCGTGGGAACTTTGTTTGAGATGTAAATCAAATTCATGGGAAGTGCTCTTGAAATGTGAAATTGAGTGAGATATTCATAGCCTAGACAAACTGGGCGAATGAGTGAAACATTAAATGCCCCTGTGAGGAAGGCGATTGTTTGAATTTGGTGATCTCCCTTTTGTGTGTAACTTGGATCCTCAACTTAAATTAATGATTGCATGAATGATGGAATTCTCAATTGTTTAAAGTAAATGAATGTGGGGATTGCATTGTTGCAAGGGGGGAAACATTGAAGAGAAATTGTTTTGATAAAATTGCATGAAATTTGTACGAAATTGATTGAATCCTTTAAGCTTGCCAAAGTTTGAGTCCTTTTGAGTTTTAGTTTGCTTGGGGACAAGCAAAGTTTAAGTTTGGGGTATTTTGATCAGCCTCTGGCTAACTAGTTTTATAACTAGTAAGATCATGGTTTTTGTGCTAATTATTCGACTTTCAATCTCGATTTAGCCCAGATTTGGATTTATCTGTCCTCAAGCAACATTTTGAGTTTCTTAAGTAGTTTAGGACATTTTAGTTAGTTTTTGAGTCAAATAAAGCATTCACTGCTATCTCATGTTTTCAGGTAAAAAGGGGAAGCACTTAGAGCCAAGGGAATGAAGGAAACAATGGAAAATGCAATTCTGGGAAATTCGCCTCGCGAGACTGAAGACCAGCCTGAACAGCAGAATGTCATCCTTTGTGTCTCGCCTTGTGAATCACCACCTCGCTTCGCGATCCTGAAGGCTGACTGTGCCAGAGAATGCAACCATTTCTGTCTCGCCTCGCGAACAATGTCTCGCCTCGCGATCCTGAGGAACAAAAGCCATCACGCCCAGGCCCTGATACTCATTACGGGCGTAATGAGAAGATCATTTTCTGTCTCGCCTCTCGAATCACTATTCGCCCCGCGAGAATCCAATTTTGAACTGGCGCCATTTTTAATATTCGCGTCGCGAGAGGCTATTCACCTCGCGAGCGGGCGCAGATCCTGAAGGCTATAAATTGCTGTTTTGGGCAGATTAGAAAGACTTTTGATATCCACTGTTTGCGAATTCTTGTTTTAGGTTTTTGTCATATTTGTAATGGAGAACTAATCTCCTTGGATTGATCTACTGTAATCGGTTCCCATTGCCACTCGAGGTTCTGTAGTTCCCAATCTTATTGCTATTCTCTTTCAATATTGTTCTATATGTTCTGTTTGCTTAATTCAGGATTGTATAGAATAGGTATTGATTTGTTTTGATGATTTTATAATCCTATATCTAATCGCGTTTGCTTAATTCGCGTGTGTTCAATCGTGTTACTTAATTCACGAGTGCTTCAACCCGTTTGCTTAATTCGGGAATTGGGAACATATATCGTGTAGTGTCAATTTCGCTTGTTAATTGTTGCTACAATCGAAAAAGGATTAGAATCCGCTTAGGGCATGGGAATTACATGAATCGGTCATAGTTGGAAATCGAGAACAGTAGATTAATCGTTTCGATCATTGATATTCACTTATTTCTTAATTGCATCGTTCTTTTAATTGAATTTCTCAATCTGAACCCCCCCCCCCCCCCCCCCCACCAAAACTGATTTTTCTGAGAATAACAATATCTGAGAGTCCTTGTGAGACGATCGATACTCGAGTTGTCGCTTCCTGACTACAGTTTTTAGAAACCACTCGTTCTTTTTGACGCGCGTGCGACAGCGTGTCAAAAATTGACGCCGTTGCCGGGGACTCTTGTTGTTATTAACAGAAAATAATAAATAAAAAAAAGAGATGCATTGATGAATTAGTCTGGTTGTGAACCTTAATATGGATAATTATATGCAAAATTATATGCCTAATGTTTATTATGAGCCATCATGCATATATTATCCTGGCTTCACTGGTGGTTATGAGTTTAGTAGTGATTTTGGCATGTTTGGAGTGAATGATTATTCTAGCCAACATGGTGGAGATCAAGGCAGCCTAGATGAGTTAGCTTTTTTGGTACAACAAATGACAGATCACACTCTTGAATACCAACGGAGGACAGAAGCAAGTCTTCAGGATTTGGCCACTCAAATTGGTCACATTGCCTCCGCCTTGACCACACTGCAAACTCAACGTCTCCTTGAAGAACATAAAGATTCACAAATAGTTGTTCTTGACAATACTTCTTTTGAACATGATTTTGATAATGATGTCAAGAACACTATTATTGATGAACTGTGTGTTGAATTTCCAGACATTCAAGCCTTTTATGATTCTGTCTATTGTACTATATGTGCTGACAGTACTAACACTAAACTTTGTGTGGTGTGTGCTGAGATTTCTTCATGTATAGCAGGTGATGGATTTGATAATGCAGTGAATGAAAATCGTGCAGAAGTAGAAGCGAAGACCGTGATCCTCTTTACTCGTTTGCCACCTCCCATTGTGAAGCAGCCGGCGACGGATTTCAAGCCTCTTCCTGAGAGACTGGATTTGGCATCCTTAAATATGAAGGCACTATGGCCAGTCCAAGAGGTTGAACCCCATTTCTATTGGGAGGACTTTGTTGACAAGGAGGTCATCTTCGACCCGAGAGGGAGTGAGAAGTCCACTGCACTTGGCGGGGTCACCATAAATGTCAAGCACTCACTTCCATATTCATGATGCATGCCTTAGGATCCGGGAGGATCATATTGCACTTTGGGCATTCCTTGGCCGCTGTATCACAGACAGTGGGATCCCGGTGGAACCGCCTCCATGAATTTCTCTAAACCTTCTTCTTTTTAATTATCTTTTCCTTGCTTTGTTTTTGTTTTGTTTTCTTTTAGCTCTTGAATAATTTGAGAAGATCAAGAGTATGTGTTTGAGTGTTGTGTCGATGAGCTTGTTGGATTTTAATCAAATTTTACATAGATGGATTGCATGATATGTGTTGACTGTTGATGAAATCCCCCTAGGTCTTGAAATTTGAAAATTGATCCCCATGTGAAAAATTGGAAATTAAACTTTGAGATATTTTGTTGTGATTGCATGATTTATGGTAAGTTTGGGGTGAAGGGATGCACACACTAGGGATTGAATCTCGGTCAAACAATTTGCGACAAATGTCCAGGTGAGGATTTGAGCCTCCAACATGTTTTTAATTGTGTGAATCACTTTTGAGTTGCACTTTCCTGAATTTGCTTGAGTCTCTTCATGGTTTGCATGTTAATGTGCTTGCATCAAATGATTTAGGCAATTTTTTTGAAATAACCACTTGGCTTAAAAAGAACCATCCCTAATGCATGTTCCCTAGTTAGCCACATTGAGCCTAATAAGCCTATCGTTTCTTGGTAACCTCATGTTATAAGCCAAAAATCTGGAAAGACCATGTAAACCCGATCTTAGGATTAGGAGAGCATGGAAGCTTAGCAAGAGAATGGTTGCAAGAAACTAAGTTTGGGGTGGCTACAAGGATATGATGTGTTGTTTGGGATTGAGAAAAAGAAAAAGAAAAGGTTGGAGCCAAAGGCAAGGAAAAGAAAAGAAAAGAAGAAAAGAACAAAAATGTCTAAAAAAAGGGTATCGAAAAGAAAAAGGCTGTAGTC
Source organism: Sophora flavescens (assembly GCA_030762895.1). Taxonomy (NCBI): domain Eukaryota; kingdom Viridiplantae; phylum Streptophyta; class Magnoliopsida; order Fabales; family Fabaceae; genus Sophora; species Sophora flavescens. The sequence goes on along the minus strand of CM061062.1, from coordinate 68,684,546 downwards.
ACCCAAGGCAAAAAGAAAAATGGAAAAAGGAATTTGAGTGGAAGTTCAATGTGTCAAAATGCTCATGCTCTCTTAGTTCCTAGGGACTTAAGCCTAGTACCTTTGAATATCCTACCTTTAGCTAGGCCCCATTACAACCTTTAAAAGACCTTTTGATGTTGCATGCATGTTTTCGTGGGAAATTTGTTTGAGATGGAAATCAAATTCATGGAAAGTGCTCTTGAAATGTGAAATTGAGTGAGAAATTCATAGCCTAGACAAACTGGGCGAATGAGTGAAACATTAAATGCCCTTGTGAGGAAGGCGGTTGTTTGAATTTGGTGATCTCCCTTTTGTGTGTAACTTGGATCCTCAACTTAGATTAATGATTGAATGAATGATGGAATTCTCAATTGTTTAAAGTAAATGAATGTGGGGATTGCATTGTTGCAAGGGGGGAAACATTGAAGAGAAATTGTTGTGATAAAACTGCATGAAATTTGTGCGAAATTGATTGAATCCTTTAAGCTTGCCAAAGTTTGAGTCCTTTTGAGTTTTAGTTTGCTTGGGGACAAGCAAAGTTTATGTTTGGGGTATTTTGATCAGCCTCTGGCTAACTAGTTTTATAACTAGTAAGATCATGGTTTTTGTGCTAATTATTTGAGTTTCAATCTCGTTTTAGCCCAGATTTGGATTTAACTGTCCTCAAGAAACATTTTGAGTTTCTTGAGTAGTTTAGGACAGTAGTTAGTTTTTGAGTCAAATAAAGCATTCACTGCTATCTCATGTTTTCAGGTTAAAAGGGGAAGCACTTAGAGACAAGGGAATGAAGGAAACAATGGAAAATGCAATTCTGGGAGATTCGCCTCGCGAGGAGCTACTCGCCTCGCGAGATTGAAGACCGGCCTGAACAGCAGAATGTCATCCTTTCTGTCTCGCCTCGTGAATCACCACCTCGCCTCGCGAGCCTGAAGACTGACTGTGCCAGAGAATGCAACCATTTATGTCTCGCCTCGCGAACAATGTCTCGCCTCGCGAGCCTGAGGGCCAGAAGCCATCACGCCCAGGCCCTGATACTCATCACGGGCGTAATGAGAAGATCATTTTCTATCTCGCCTCGCGAATCACTATTCGCCCCACGAGAATCCAATTTTGAACTGGCGCCATTTTTAATATTCGCGTCGCGAAAGGCTATTCGCCTCGCGAGCGGGTGCAGATCCTGAAGGCTATAAATTGTTGTTTTGGGCAGATTAGAAATACTTTTGATATCCACTGTTTGCGAATTCTTCTTTTAGGTTTTTGTCATATTTGTAATGGAGAACTAATCTCCTTGGATTGATCTACTGTAATCGGTTCCCATTGCCACTCGAGGTTCTGTAATTCCCAACCTTATTGCTATTCTCTTTCAATATTGTTCTATATGTTTTGTTTGCTTAATTCAGGATTGTATAGAATAGGTGTTGATTTGTTTCGGTGATTTTATGTTCCTATATCTAATCGCGTTTGCTTAATTCACGCGTGTTCAATCGTGTTGCTTAATTCACGAGTGCTTCAACCAGTTTGCTTAATTCGGGAATTGGGAACATATATCGTGTAGTGCCAATTTCTCTTGTTAATTGTTGCTACAATCAAAAAGGGATTAGAATCCGCTTAGGGCATGGGAATTACATGAATCGGTGATAGTGGGAAACCGAGAACAGTAGATTAATCGTTTCGATCATTGATATTCACTTATTTCTTAATTGCATCATTCTTTTAATTGAATTTCTCAATCTGAACCCTTGCCCCCCCAAAACTGATTTTTCTGAGAATAACAATCCAAGAGTCCTTGTGAGACGATACTCGAGTTGTCGCTCCCTGACTACAGTTTTTACAAACCACTCGTTCTTTTTGACGCGCGTGCGACATCGTGTCAAAGACATTCCCAATGTTCCAGCAATAGAGCCTACGCAACACCATGAAGATCCAAGAAATAATGAAGATGCTTAGTTTTTAGGGCCGTCTTTGTGTGATTTTTGTGTATGGATGACTGAAATGAATGAATAACTGATTTGTTGTTACTCTTTGTTTTGAATCATATTTTGTACTTTCTACTTAAAACAATCATATGAATGAATGAATGATTTGATTCTCAATGAATATCTTAGTATGTACCTTATAGATATGTATCTTACATCCCTCATAATTTCTTTTTGATATTGACAAAGGGGGAGAAGGAAAAGGGTACCGTACTGTCACCAATTCATGATCCAAATGTTCAAAAACTGTCACTTAGACAGGGGGAGTAAAAATGAAAACTACTGCACTATGAACTCTGATATATACTTCCTATTTAATATACTTTTAGACTGAACATATAAAGTAGGGTAGGTTTGTCATCAATCAAAAAAGGGGGAGTTTGTGGAAAAATGACCCAAGTATGTTTTGATTAATGACTAAACTAACTTGAATTACACTTTGATTCACTAATTTCTTTCCAAGCTTGTATGTTTGTATAAGATATAATCAATGCAAGGAAAAGGATGCAAAGGATCAAAGGAGCAAAAGAAGGATCATGAAGGAATGCTTGAAGATGAAGAACAACAAAGAAGAATCTCAAAGGATCTCAAGCAATATTAGATTATCAATGTAAAGAAATATTTTAAGTTTTTCTTTTTGAAATAGCTCTCATAAAAACAAACTAAAAAGGTTTTCATATAGTAAAATGAACTTAGAAGGAAAAAGGATTAATTGAAAGTTCTGTACATCTATGTGTACATCTATGTACTTTCAGTTAATTAACTAACTTTTAATGAAAACCAATGTGTACATCAATGTATACATCGATTGATTGTGACTGACTTGATAAAAATGCAAAACAAGCTTCAGTACATCGATTGCACAAACGATGTATAAGGTGAAATAGAAGTTGGCACTTTTTGAAAGAAGCTTATAATTGATTGACCAATCGATGCATAAGGCTAAACAGAAGTCAACACTTATGGAAACATGCATACAATCGATTGGTACATCGACGTAAACATAGAACAGAAGTTAAGTGTTTTAAAAATGATAGAACAATCGATTAGTACATTGATGCATAAGCCCAAACAAAGGCAAAGACTTTTGAAACCCATTATGCAATCGATTTACCATTCGATGTAAAGACTTCTAGGCTGAGAACTCTTAGCATTTTCAAGAACACAATCGATGTACACATCTATGTATCAGTCATAATGAAGATTTTTCAAGAACACGATCGATTAGGCAATCGATGTATTCAGTTATAAAATTGAATCTCTAATTAATACATCGATTTGACAATCGATTGACTAATAACTGAATTTTTCAATGAATGTTTGTTTTGATCTTAACTGACTTTTGAAGTATGCCCAACGGATCTATTTTGACAAACATCTATATAAAGGCTTGGGCAAACACTTTTTAAACAACGAATTCACTCAATACTGAGATTAACCATGAAATTATTATAGAGAGCTTTTCATTGAGAATACTTGATATATTTCTGTTAGAACTTCAATTTGTAATTTCTAATTTCTTAGAATCTGAAAAAAAAAAACAAAAACCTTTCTTGCTGCAAAAAGGAAGATTAGAGACAAGGTGTTCTCTCTGTGTAGATCAAGAGTAGAAGGGGACTCTTGATGGTTTGACAAGAGTAGAAGGGACTCTTGGGAATTACAAGATTTCTTTGACTAAAAAACTTTCAATTGGATAGAAGGAACCTGGGAGTTGAAGCTTGTAAAGAATCATGTAATTGTTTTGATTGTTAGTGGACAAAAATCACTGCAAAGTGGGGACTGGATGTAGGTCACCAGAGGAGGTAGCTGAACCAGGATAAAATCTCGGTTTGCATTTCTCTCTATCCCTTAACTCTTTTAATTGCTTTATTTGATGAATGTGTAATTAGGCAAATTGTTAAGGAACAAATCCGTGAATTCATGATATCTCAATCAATATTTTCATCTCTCTCTTTCTTGTAAAAGAATAAAGTTTTCAATCTATCACTTAGCAAAAACTTGTTTTGGTTTAAGTTGGTTGACAAAACATTTTTCAAGAAGCTGAGAACAAGTTTCAATTTTTGTAAAAAGGGGAAAAGTTATTAAAATAACACATACTCAATTCAATTCCCCATTCTTCAGTATTAAAAGCCACAACCAAAGTAATACTCATCATGGTTACCATTTACAATTAAACAATCGATTTCTTCTCCTCATTTTGGGTCAATTTCGTGCAGCCTCACCTCCTATAAAAGGTCACATCCATTTCATTTTTGCTCCTTCACAAGTGTTCATGTTCTTATACTTTTGTACTCACAAAAACTCCAAGTTCTTTCTCTTGATTTTCAAAGGAGGTCTAAGATCTTGTTCATTTCTTCAAATTCTAAAGGTATAGACTTATGATCCATGATCATACCTTCATATATCTTCAAAAAATTTCTTCCAATCTCAACTTTTCTTCAAGTTCAAATTATTAGATCTAGATTTTCAAATGATTCTAGAAAATCATAGAAAAATCATTTTAATGTGAGATCAATTTCTATGATCTTCATATGACTTCTATTTTCATTATCCAAGAGCTTGAAAAATTTAGAGATCCCTAGCTATTTCTTCTTGACTTGGCCGAAACTATGTTCAAGTGGCTAGGATGATTTTCTTCAATCTTTAACTTAATAATTTCTTGTTGGTTGTTCATGGCTAGGTTTTGTGGGTTCAAAACCTTGTGATTTAGGTGAACTACATCCTTATACTACTTGACTTTCAAGTGATCTACAAGTGGTAAGGGGGGAGATTACTACTATCCTATCTTAATGTAGATATGTTGATGGTTTATTTAGTGTATATGTTTTGTAACTCATAAGTGTATATTGTTGATTTATATGTGTGTGATCCTCTTGGAGGACTTGATTTGATTTTTGGTTGTGGTATGATATGTCATCTGGTTGTTTTGGTTCCAATGACCTTAAGTTGGAACTATGATTGTTGTATGATTGATTTGTTAAAAAAAGTGCTTAACATGATTATTTAAGGCCATTCGTCCATGACTGTTTCAATGGGTTCCTTGACGATTGTAAAACCCTGTTTTTACTGTTTTGCTATTTTTACTGTTTTTCAATTATCAGTAGAATTTTAATTGTTTGTAATTTTTATATTAGATCTAGAAAATTATTTTTAATAAAATAAAATCATAATTATACTCTACCTTATGGTAGAAGCTTACGGTAAAAATTTAGGTTTAAAACTCATACGAAACCCGGTGTGCGTTTTCACTGACAGTAAGATTTTACTGGTCAGAAAACCTAATTTTGACCCATGAACTAAATGGTTTAGGTTTATATTTTATTTCCAACGATAGTTGTTATTTTGACAATTTTCAAAACAAATAGGTTATTATACATTATTTAGGCGAATACTCAACGATCGGGTATCGATGGAATCGAGAAAGAAGGTGCAGAGACAAAACCCGATGCCGGACGGATGAGAGCAATGAATCATTTATGATGACTCAAGGTGGTGAGTCATAGGGGTTAGTCATCTTGCATTAAATGCAAGTAATGATGGTTATGTGTGAAATGTCTAAAATGCCCTTAAATCTCCATTCTAATTACAACTTGAACCAATCAAAATTTGGACCCTTTTACCCTTGGAAACTCACGGCCATCACAATATAAAAGGGCCATCTTCACTTCATTACCTCCATTTGGCTCATGTTCTTAAACTTTCACACAAAAACTCTTAAGTCCTTACACTTGATTTTCAAAGGTAGTAGTAGATTTTGATCATTTATTCAAATTCCAAAGGTATAGCTGGTCGCGCTGTCGCCACGCGCCAAAAAGAACGAGCGTTTACAAAATAATGTAGATAGGGAAGCGACAACTCGGATGTCGTCTCTCAAGGAATCTTTGGTTGTTGTTATTATTAACAGAAAATCAGTTTTGGGGGGTTTGGATTGAAAGCAAGTAAGAAAACAAAGACAAAACAAAGCAATGAAAACAGGCAGCTCAAGAGATTAACAATAAACTAAAGCGATTAACCTACTGTTCGATTTCCCACTATCATTGGTTCATGCAAATTCCAATCCCTAAGCAGATTCTAATCCCCTCCCGGTTGTAGCAACAATTTACAAGCGAAACCACTACTACAGATATATGTCCCTATTCCCGAATTAAGCAAACGGGGTTAAACCCTCATGAACTAAGCAAACATGAATGAACACACGCGAATTAAGCAAACACGATTTAATATAGGAGCATGACATCACCGAAATAAATCAATACAACACTATACACTCCTGAATTAAGCAAACAGAAATGTATAACATGGCATTGAAAAGAGAAAAGTAAATGAAAACAGGAATCACAAAACCTCAAGTGTGGTAAGGGAAACCAATTACAGTAGATTAATCTAGGAGACTAGTTCTCCATTACAGAAATAAACACAAAAGTAAAGGGAAGAAAACTACTGAAAACTACTACTACTGCCTAAGACTAGCTAACTACTAGCCAAGAACTCCTTCAGTTCTGTCTAAAACTGACTTATATACAGTATCTGGAATCAGCGGACTCGCGAGGCGAACGCTGTCTCGCGAGGCGAATCTTCAACTTTTGGTATTCTCGCGAGGCGAAACTCTTCAATTTCCAAACTGCCACAGCCGTGACCTTTAACATGCATAAACCGTGCTGACTTTTGGTCTTCAGGGTTGGATTACTCGCGACGCGAGTAAAGTCTTCGCGGGGCGAGACAGAATGGATTGCATTTTCTCTGGCACAGTCACCTTCAGGTTCGCGAGGCGAACATCCTTCTCGCGGGGCGAAAGCTCCAGATTTATTTCCTTTTATTAACCTGAAAACAGAAAATAGCATAAGTGCTTTATTTAACTCTAAATCAACTAAATTAACCTAAAAATACTTTACAGACTCAAAATGCTGCTTAAAGACAATCAAGTCTAATTTGGGCGAAAATGATATAAAATTAGCACAAAGCCAAGGTTTTTCTAGTTATAAAACTAGATGAGCCAACGGCTGATCAATAGCCTTATGATCCATGATCATACCTTCACTTTTCATCACAAGTTTTCTTCTTAAATCCATTATTTCTTCAAGATCAAATTCCTAGATCTAGTTTTTTTAAAAAAATTATAGAAAATCATAGAAAAATCATTTTAATGAGACCAATTTCTATGATCTTCATATGACTTCTATATTCATCATCCAAGAGTTTGGAAAATGATTTAGAGATCTCTAGCCTATTCTTCATTTTTAACTTGTTTTCTTGTTGATGGTTCATGGCTAGGTTTTGTTGGTTCAAACCTTGAGCTCTAGGTGAACATCATCCTCTTCTTGCTTGAGTTTTAAGTGATCGACAAAGGTATGGGGGAGATTACCGCTATCCTACCTTAATGTAGACATGTCGATGGTTTAATTAGTGTATATATGACCTTGTAATTCCTAAGTATAAATTTGTATATTTATTTGCATATGTGTGTGATCATCTTGGAGGATTTAGTTTGATATATGTTGGTAGTGATATATGTGGTTTTGGTGTTGTTGATCTTTAATTAAGACCTTGATCATTGTTGATTTTTTTGTAAAACAAAGATATGTAACATGAATAATTTAAGGCCATTCGGTCATAATTAGTTAATGGGGTTTCAAGTTGAACTAATTTATTTGAATAATTTTTATGAGGATTGAATGAACATATAAGAATATAGAAATTGGTTTGGATTGATTTGGATGTGTATATTGTAAGATATGATTTTACGAGTCCTTAGGGACTAAAATGCAATTTCTGAGAATTTCAGTGGCTGCACTGAAATTCATATTCTTGTGTGTTAAGATTGTAGTCCTTGATGAGACAAAACCATAGAAATTGGTTTGGTGTTAATTGGATTAATACATAAAAAGTTATAAACTTTTTTGTTAAAAAGGACCTTTTTGCAATTATTGAAAAATATTTGGGGCAGAAATGTAATTTCTGGAAATTTGAAGGTAACTGAAAAATATTTCTAAAGAAGTTGGTTTGGTGTGATTTGAAGTTATAAATAAAAAGTTACAAGGTTTTAAGTGAATAAGGACCTTTTTGTAATTAATGAAAGTTTAGGGACCAAACTGTAGTTTTCGAAAATTTATGTAATTGGACCGTTAGAAACTGTTTTTCATACCTATTAAACTGTACTAAAACTCCAAAATGAGTTTTGGACTACTAGAGTGTAAAATCGTTGAAAAATGATTTACGCGATTTACAAACTTAACGACGTTCGGTCAAATTTTTAGGAATTTTATATACCTGAAAAAGGAAACTATAAAAGCAGTGTTTCAACATCTTAAAATGAGTATTATAACCTAGCTGAGTAATAGATTTGAGGTGAAGAACCATATTTTCACAAGTATGGCTTTTGGGCCTAAAACCAGTAAAAAGTGACGAAACCGTCGTCAAACATTTTTAAAGATTTTTGAGAAAATAATGATGTAGAGTTTGAAATCAGTATTTTAATACTTTAATATAAGTATGGTAATTTAGGGAACTGAAGGATTTGAGAAAATAATTATATTTGTGAAAATATGGAGTTGAAGTTGAAATACAGTAAAAAGCGGTAAAACGATATTTTAAGAGTTTCAACATTTTTCAAGAAACGATTTTGAGGAGTTTAGTACATATATAGAATCTGATTTCAAAATGGTTTGGTTTTAACCAAAGGTTTTAGTTTTAAGACAAAAGAGAATTTTAGTCCTTAAGACTAGTATTTCAAGTAACTGGAAAAACCTAAGTCATGAATGACTTAGTGAAAATATGAACTTAATGATTTATGATTTATGGTGAAGCAAGACCATTTGTCGTAAAGTGTGGATAATTCATTATCCATACATCCATAAGATTTAATGGACTGAGAGTTATTTGATTTCTTGGCAGCCAAAGAAAAAGGCTCAATTAGAAAAGTACAGAGAAATAAATAATTGGACTTATGTTCCAATCTCATAATGCGTTAGGACTTTTAATCAAGTATTTTAAGATATCTTTACACAAAGTTGAAATATTACTTGAGAACTTCAGCTCAATGTTAAGTACCGTAATTCGGACTTAAACGTGAAAGAATCTGATGGAATCAAGATGTCACTCGATGGAAAGACAAGAAGAACGCATTTTCCGACAATTTTGCCTAAACACATAGTGAAACTATGTTCTGTAAAGCCGTTGTGCCTAGGAGAAGAGACAACACTTTAAAGCGGGTGCGAATTCTGTAGTGGTGAATCTTGCTTATTATAGGGGGTGTCAGGGTATGAAATACTCACATAGGCCCAGTTGGTAGCTCCTCTGTGGCATGGTGATCTTGCATTGCATCGACATACTCGACTAGACACTACGTGTTTTCTGTTAGTGTAGGATGTTCCCAAAAAAGCCTATGACGTGCAAGCACTTTACTATTTATGCATTCTTTATTACCCAAGGCTGGTACCTCCGGAACAATCCTCCGAACCACTCTCTCCGACTGTTTGTAAAACCATGGTATAGGAATTCAGAGGTCATTCCTCAAGTCTTAGATATATTCTATCTAGGAAAATGTTGTGCTGGGGTCATGTTTTTGTGAAACATTATTGTGTGATATGAATGTAGATATGATTGACAATTAAAAATTGTAGGTACCTGAGAGTTGTACCACTGCATGTCTGCCTTATGTGTAAGATAAATGGAAATCTCACCTCCTTATTTTTTTATATTGCCTATGTCGACTGGCTACGTGCCTTCTGTACTCTTTTGAGAAGATTGAGTCGTCAAGATGTCGCTTGGCTGACGCATCATAAAGATTGAGGTTCGAGCTTGCGGACGCTATGGTGGAGTTTCTAGTGGACGTCTTTCATAGTTACTTTTGTAGTGACTCTAGTAGTGTCTTTTGTGACGACGTTGGCAGTGGACTCAAATAAAATTTTTACTAGATCTCATCAGTTGGGTTTGTCTTTCTCACGATGTATGAGAAAGGATTGTCTTTTCTATTTTAGTTTGGCCAACTGGGTATATTTGGGAGTTAATATAACTGTCTATGGAGCTGCGAATCCAAGTATCTTATATTTTAGGAGCTGTGTCTCCACATCTTTATGTTGAGTTTGTACATTCTATGATTTCTATTTATGAGTCGGGTTGGGTATTATGTAAATGATTTTCGAACTGATGACCCTAATTGTGATAATGGTATATTTGATTGTCCGTTGATTTAAAACAAAGTAGTTTTATTTATGACTTACGAAAAATAAAAAAATACCCCATTCTTTTATAGCTAATTTTAATTAACCTACTTTTCGGCCTTAAAATGTCACCTACGGTGTAGTACCCGAGACAGGTGTTACACTCAAGTGTGACTTACTCCACGCTCATGCGTGGAGGTCAACCAGACAAGCCTTGGCGTTGACTCCACGTGGCAAGCTCTGATGGGTTGCATACGTGTGGCAGTTACCTACCCACGCTTAAGCATGGAGGATCCAACGCTCAAGCGTGGGCACGCTCAAGCATGACCCATCCCACACTAAAGCATGGCAGGATAGATCGGCAAAAATAAAAAGGGCTCAAGTGAACTTCAGTTCACTTTTCACCCAAAACGTGAAACAGAAAGCAGGGAGTAGAGAGAAGTAAAGAAGGAGAGTTAGAGAGAGAGTGAACATCGGGCCCAGTTTTTGGCTCGATCGATCATCCTAAGGCAATTCCGAGTAAGTCATTGTGATCGTGGCAACGACGTCTTATAAACCCTTCCTTTTCATCTCTAAGATAGGGTAATCTATACCCTTTTATGCTGAAATACTGTCAGTGATGATATTGAGGTTATCTCTCTATTCGTCTATCGATTTTCAATTCCGACTTCAGATTAGGGTTACCTGTAACGTACCCTTCGTAATGTGGTATTTAGGTGAAATTTTGGAGGCCTGGAGACCCTTACAGCTCACGTGACATATTTGAGAAGGAGAGGGCATTGTTCATTTCGTTGCTTCTAGTTTATCCTACGACATCTCAGGTGGGGGAATGAAGCCATCTAATGTCGAAAAAGGCTAAGTAGATTATATTTCAATAATGGCATAGGGCGACCTAAACCCTACTAATGTGCTAGTAACAGACAATATCTATATCACATTGGGAACTACCTAGTGGTACCACTGATGATATAGAAATTGTAGGTTTACCGCCGTTAGGTTAATAATATGATATTTGAGGTTGCATGGTTTTGTCTGTTAAACTGCTTATGGTGTGTTGTTTGAAATATGATAATTTGTGTGGATTAGTTATGTTTACTTATTATTTTGTTATTGTTATTTTATTTAATTGGATCATTAAGATTATGATTATTGTGTTAATATGATTAATATGCTTAGTGATTTCTAAGTATAGATACCTGATATTTTTATGGTGATGTATGTGGGGGTAAGTGACATATGTTTTTAGAAGTGCCTAACCTAAGTAACTAATATTGTATATTATGATGAAATTGAGGATATATTATTGTTGAGGTCATTTTATGAGATATTGGTGAAAGGTTTAGGCACTAGGGTATGACTTGAAATATGTTAGTGATATTTATTCCTATGCATGTTGTGGATTACATCCGTGTGTTGGGAACATGTTGTGACGCCGGCAAGTGTACCGGGTCGTCGCAAGTAATAAAACACGGTAAGAGTCTACCGAGGTCGAACACAAGGATTGGGTTACCAATTCGACTAATTTCGCGAGAAATCCGATAAGTTGGTTAAGTAGAGAAAGTGGTTGGAAAGAAACTAGGATCACAATTCAAATTAACAAATCGAATCAATCAAAGATATGGTGATGAAATCTTGAATTAAAAGCATCTAAGGTTTCGAATCCACCTACCCAATCATGCAAAGTACCCAAGTGACTATATTCTCCTCCCTAAGTTCAATTTTAATGTCAATCGGGACCCCTAAATTCTCCTATATCCACTGTCGTGCTCAATAGGACGTATTCGATGATTTGAGTTAATTACTTCCTAGGTCTCTTAACCCTAATCTCGAATTCAATTAATTCTTGTTCCCTATAGGTTGCACCGATCTCCTACTCACTCTCGTGCAATACTCGATCGATGTTCCCAATTCAAGTTCTGAAACGCGAATCGCCTCTCGGCCTCATACACGTTTAACTAGTCGATCACGCTAGCATATAATCGACACAATGAAATCAGAATTGGAAAACAATAATTGAATTAAAGGAGAGAGAGTTACATCACATGAGTACTATGTCGCCATGGGTGGCTTCATCGATCCCTTAGACAAGAGGATTAGTTCCTCATGTCCGTAACAACGACACACGTACAATCGGAAATCATCCTAAGACTAAGAATCAAGAGAAGAGAAGAGGAGACGCAGCCCCAGAATAAGGATTACAAAAGATCTCCAATCAGTTCTGATCCAAAAAGTCTTCTTTTTCGGTTCTGATCTGCTCTATTTATAAGGAGGCCACGCGTCACGGCCGTGATAGCCATCACGGCCAGGCCGTGACGGCTTCTGTTTCTGGCGCACTTCTGGAATTTGAACTCTCGCGACGCGAGTCTTCTTGTCACGGCCCGTGATGTGAATCACGGCCAAGCCGTGATGTTCTCTACCTTGTGTGGATTTTGGGTCACGGCCGTTATACACATCACGGCTAGGCCGTGATGGTCTCTGACTTGTGTGGCTTTTAGGTCACGGCCGTGATATACATCACGGCTAGGCCGTGATGGTCTCTGACTCTAGTGCTTTTCTGGAGTTCACACACTCGCGACGCGAAGGACGTCTCGCGACGCGAACCTTCCTTTCACGCCCCATGATGTGAATCACGGCTAGGCCGTGATGGTCTCTGTCTTCCCGGGTCTTCAAACTCTCGCGGGGTGAGCTTCCTCTCGCGGGGCGAGAATCTCCAGAATGGCAATCTCCACTATTTCTTGGCTTTCCTTAATTCTTAGAGCTTCACTTATGGACCTGAAAACAACACAAGCAACCACAAGCGTAATTCTATTCAAAAGAAGCTAAAATCTACACAAAAGACGCAAAACGAGTCAAAGTCCAACTTAGGAACAAAAGAAGGCAAATTTGGGCGAAAACGAGAGTGAACTCGACTAATTGGCACATAAACCCTAGTTTATCTAGTCATAAAACTAGATAAGCCAACGGCTTATCAAAACACCCCAAACTTAAACCTTGCTTGTCCCCAAGCAAGCTTAAAACTCAAAAACGACTCAAGACTTGGCAAGCTTAAGGAATTCAATCGATTTCGCACAAATTTCATGCGACTTTACAAAACAGTTTTTCTTCTTTGATTCCCCCCCTTTTTCATCAATGTAATCCCCACATTCATCTACTTTAAACAATTGAGAAGTTATCATTCATGCCATCATTACTCTAAGTTGAGGCTCAAAGATACACACAAAGGAAGATCACCTTTTTCAAACAATTGCCTTCCTCACAAGGGCATTTAGTAATTCACTCATTCGCTCAAGTTTGTCTAGGCTATCAACTCTTCACTCACTTTCACATTCTAAGAGCACTTCCCATGAATTTGATTTTCATCTCAAACATAGTCCCCACGAAAACATGCATGCAACATCAATAGGTCTTTCAACGGTTGTAATGGGGCCTGGCTAAGGGTAGGATAATCAAAGGATAGAGGCTAAGTCCCTAGGATCAATGAGAGCATGAAACTAAGATCACAACAATTGAATCCACTCTCATATTATTCTCTTCTTTGCAGTTGGTGGCTACACACCTCTTCCTTTTTATATTTATTTTTCTTTGCCCTTTTTGGCACATATTCAATGCTTTTTTTTTATCACCCATTTTTTTTTTCTTTCAAGCCTTCGGCCCTTACTTCCGTTTTTTTCTTTTTCTCAACTATGATTCATGAACTTGTAGCCACCCCAAACTTAGTTCCACAACAACACTCACAAAGCTAAAATTCCATACTCTCCTAAATCCTAGGATAGGGGAAAATCATGGTTTTTCTGAGGTAATGGTTTGTAATGTAAGGTCATCAAGAACAATAGGCTTCAAGGCTCAATGTGGCTAACTAGGGATCATTCATCAAGGTTGGTTCAATTTATGGCCAAGTAGTTAATTCAAAGAAAATTGCCTAAATCATTTGATGCAACATATAAACATGCAAACCATATAGAGATTCAAGCAAATTCGGGAAAGTGCAACTTACAGTGATTCACACATTCAAAAACAGAGTTGGAGGCTCAAATCCTCACCTGGACATTTTGCAAACTGTTTGACCGAGATACGATTCCTAGTGTGTGCACCCCCTCACCCCAAACTTATCATAAATCAAGCAATCATAATAAATCTCAAAGTTTCAATTTTCAATTTTTAAGTGGGGATCAACTTTTCTATTATTAGATCCTAGGGGGAAATCATCGATGGTCAATATAATTCATGCGATCAATCTATGCTCAATTCAATTAAAATCCAACAAGCTTGCCGACACAACATTCATACAACAACTCTTGATCTTCTCAAATTATTCAAGAGTGACAAACAAAAAAAACAAAGCAAACACAAAAACAAAAACAAAAACAAGAGTGAGGAAAAGAGAGGGTACCTAGCTTGGGTTGCCTCCCAAGTAGCGCTTGTTTAACGTCCCGAGCCTGACTCAAGTCGCCCCTAAGGGTTAATCCGGAGGAAGATCCTGCTTGCCATGCCATTCCTTGGCCCGTTCTTTGTAGGTTTGTGCCCTTTTATATACTCGCAAACTGTTCCCGGACAGCTCATTTAAGTCCAGCATCCTTCTATAATCCGCACGAACTCTCCACTCCGCGATGGTCTTTTTTGGGATCAACTTGTTGTCTTTATTGACCACCACGGTTGTACTACCTTTCAACCTTGGTGCTTTACCCTTCTTTTTCATTCCTTTGCTGCTGAGTTCTTTCCTTGCACATTCTTCCCTTGGGAGACTCGGTATGGGTTCCATGTCTCGTAGCCACTCAAGGTAGACTTCATCCCCCGAAGGGCCTTTTTCCTCACTGTCTTCCTCATGAGATTCTACCGATACTGTTGCAAGTGAAGGATCATGGTCTTCTCGAGTTGCCTTTACCTTTTCAGTTGGGTCCACCACATCCACTCGATACACAGCTGACTTCTCTTCCGGGTGCTTAATCGCTTCAAAGACATTGAAGATCACCTCATCATCATGCACCCTTAAAGTGAGTTTCCCTTTCCGCACATCTATCAAGGCACCCCCGGTGGCCAAGAAGGGCCTACCCAATATGAGAGGGATCTCAGCGTCTTCATCCATATCGAGCACCACAAAGTCCACTGGGAATATGAACTTGTCAACTTTCACGAGCAAGTCTTCGACTACTCCATAGGGATATTTGATAGAACGATCGGCCGGTTGGAGTGACATTCGCGTATCCTTTACTTCTTTGATCCCTAGCCTCTTCATCATCGAGAGGGGCATCAAGTTGATGCTTGCCCCTAGATCACATAATGCCTTTCCGAAGGTCATTCCCCCAATGGTGCATGGTATCGAGAAGGAACCGGGATCCTTCAACTTCGGAGGCAGTTTCCGTTGAAGAATGGCACTACACTCCTCGGTCAAAGCAACCGTTTCTTCATCCACAATCCTCCGCTTCTTAGTGAGAAGTTCCTTCATAAACCGAGCATATGATGGCATCTGTTCCAAGGCTTCCGCAAATGGAATGTTAATCTGAAGTTTTCGGAAGACATCAAGGAACTTATTGAATTGCTTATCCTGTTGAGGCTTCTTCAATCTTTCAGGATACGGAACCTTCATGTAGGGCGGGAGGTCTTGGGGTTCAACCCACTTCTTCTTTCGGAACTCTTCATCCACAAGTTTCAGCCTTCCCCCTTGCTCCGGTCCCTTGTCACTTGCCAACCCTTCTTTCTCTGGTTGCTCTTCCTCAACGGGTAGTTGTTCCGGGCCCTTGTCATCCTGAGAACTAGTGGTACCCCTGCTAGGTCCCAACACCCTTCCGCTTCTAGTTGTGATGGCATTGCATTGGTTCTTCGGGTTGTTCTCGGTGTCACCTGGGAGAGTGCCTGGGAGACGCTCATTAAGTTGCCTTGCGAGCTGAGCAACCTGCGTCTCTAGATTGTGAATTGCCGACCCTGTATGAGTTGCCAACTTGTCAACTGACGCATTCACTTTCTTTAAAGCTGTGTATGTATAGGTTGACAACTTCTCAACTATCGCGGTCATCTTCTCAAAGGCCAGCTCCCACGGTTGTCTTCCACCATCTGATATTTGCAACTGATTAGGCCCCGGAAGAGCTCTTTGAGTATTGCGCTTTGAATTCCAATGTTCGGTCTCGAGACCCTGTTGAGGTTGTTGCCAATTCTGTTGAGGGTGTTGTTGACCGGCTAGACCACCATTAACATCACTCCAAGCAAATCCCGGGATGGTCTCTTCTCATGTAGCCCCTATTCTGATTCTGATTGTTCCTCTGATAATTGTTCTGGGGCACAGTGTCATAGAAGTTGTGGCATGAGTCCACATGTTCCTGAGAGAAATTTAGCGGGCAAATCCGAGTGTCATGATCTCCATTACAATTTGCACAACCCGGAGGCATTCCCTCGTGTATCGCATTAACCCTCTTATTCCCGGACAAAGCCTCATTCTGCATCTTCAAAAGTCTGTTTTGCTCTAAAATGGCTTCCATTGTCCCAGAACTGATTCCACTCGAGGTCTCCCTACCACGGTTGTAATCATTATATGACATCTTCTCTAACAATGTCCATCCATCCTCAGCTGATAAGTAGGAAAAAGAGCCGCCAGCTGCGGCATCACAGTTCATCTGATAGCGTCCCCTCAACCCATTAAAGAAGTGCTGTACTTTGGAAACCGGGTCAAAGAACGATGAGGGACATCTTCTCAATAACCCATTGTACCTCTCCCATGCTTCATTGTAAGTTTCATCCTCCGTCTGCCTGAATGAAGTGACGGCTATTCTTGCTTGTGCCGCCTTCTGGGGAGGAAAATATTTGGTTAGGAACTTCTGTGCCATCTGCTCCCAAGTTCTGATGCTGTTCCTATCCAAACTGTCAACCCAATCGCGAGCGACATCCCTAAGAGAAAGAGGGAAAAGCCGCAAGCGAAACTCATCCTGAGAGACTCCCCTGGTCTTCTGCAAGTCACAAGCTTCAAGGAAGCGAGTGATGTGTCTATGAGGGTCCTGTTTGCCACTCCCATCAAACTGATTCTCCCGGATCTGGAATGTGACACATGCTTCAACTTTGAAGGAGTCTGTGTTCAGGTTGCCCCTTACAATAGAATAGTCACAATCTCCCAAGCTTGGTAGATCGTACTCAAAGAGAGGCTTGTAACGAGGAGGAGGAGGAGGAGGATTTTCTTCAGCCATACCCTCTATTTTAATTGCTTCCAACCTCTTCCTTTCTCTGGCCTCTTTTCTTAATTGCCTCTCGGTCCTGGTGATCTCTGAATCGAATAGCAAGTCCTCTTGTAGAAGGGTACCTCGCATACAAAAACACGGCAAGACCAAGTGGAATCAAAGAAGTAGAGAAATAATAACAAAGAAATAACAGAAAAATAAAAATAAAAAAAATCAACTTAACCAATCAATCAAATTTCCTAAAAATTAGGAAAATTGGCTGTGCCAATCCCCGGCAACGGCGCCAAAAACTTGTTGTGACGCCGGCAAGTGTACCGGGTCGTCGCAAGTAATAAAACACGGTAAGAGTCTACCGAGGTCGAACACAAGGATTGGGTTACCAATTCGACTAATTTCGCGAGAAATCCGATAAGTTGGTTAAGTAGAGAAAGTGGTTGGAAAGAAACTAGGATCACAATTCAAATTAACAAATCGAATCAATCAAAGATATGGTGATGAAATCTGGAATTAAAAGCATCTAAGGTTTCGAATCCACCTACCCAATCATGCAAAGTACCCAAGTGACTATATTCTCCTCCCTAAGTTCAATTTTAATGTCAACCGGGACCCCTAAATTCTCCTATATCCACTGTCGTGCTCAATAGGACGTATTCGATGATTTGAGTTAATTACTTCCTAGGTCTCTTAACCCTAATCTCGAATTCAATTAATTCTTGTTCCCTATAGGTTGCACCGATCTCCTACTCACTCTCGTGCAATACTCGATCGATGTTCCCAATTCAAGTTCTGAAACGCGAATCGCCTCTCGGCCTCATACACGTTTAACTAGTCGATCACGCTAGCATATAATCGACACAATGAAATCAGAATTGGAAAACAATAATTGAATTAAAGGAGAGAGAGTTACATCACATGAGTACTATGTCGCCATGGGTGGCTTCATCGATCCCTTAGACAAGAGGATTAGTTCCTCATGTCCGTAACAACGACACACGTACAATCGGAAATCATCCTAAGACTAAGAATCAAGAGAAGAGAAGAGGAGACGCAGCCCCAGAATAAGGATTACAAATGATCTCCAATCAGTTCTGATCCAAAAAGTCTTCTTTTTCTGTTCTGATCTGCTCTATTTATAAGGAGGCCACGCGTCACGGCCGTGATAGCCATCACGGCCAGGCCGTGACGGCTTCTGTTTCTGGCGCACTTCTGGAATTTGAACTCTCGCGACGCGAAGGATGTCTCGCGACGCGAGTCTTCTTGTCATGGCCCGTGATGTGAATCACGGCCAAGCCGTGATGTTCTCTGCCTTGTGTGGATTTTGGGTCACGGCCGTGATACACATCACGGCTAGGCCGTGATGGTCTCTGACTTGTGTGGCTTTTAGGTCACGGCCGTGATATACATCACGGCCGTCTCTGACTCTGGTGCTTTTATGGAGTTCACACACTCGCGACGCGAAGGACGTCTCGCGACGCGAACCTTCCTTTCACGCCCCGTGATGTGAATCACGGCTAGGCCGTGATGGTCTCTGTCTTCCCGGGTCTTCAAAGTCTCGCGGGGCGAGCTTCCTCTCGCGGGGCGAGAATCTCCAGAATGGCAATCTCCACTATTTCTTGGCTTTCCTTAATTCTTAGAGCTTCACTTATGGACCTGAAAACAACACAAGCAACCACAAGCGTAATTCTATTCAAAAGAAGCTAATAACTACACAAAAGACGCAAAACGAGTCAAAGTCCAACTTAGGAACAAAACAAGGCAAATTTGGGCGAAAACGAGAGTGAACTCGACTAATTGGCACATAAACCCTAGTTTATCTAGTCATAAAACTAGATAAGCCAGAGGCTTATCAGAACACACGAGGTTCGGAGTCCTTGTAGGACCGTCCCGGTTTTTTATTCGTTTGTGCAGATATAGTTTCATTACAATGCGTGAGCACCCTCGAGAGCGAACCAGGGTGTGCACCGGAGGAAAATATGCGACTATAATACTATTACTTTGCATGGGCCTTCTCATCACGGATGAGGATGTGCACCGGGGTTTGGGAACGCGTCGCTTGGACGACCGACTAAGCAGATGAGAGATATGCGATCGAGTTGGTGGCAGCCACGTTAGCATATCATTTGCATAATGGTATTGGGTAGAGGAAAATAATGCGTTTTCGGTGATGATTGCATATATATATATATATATATATATATATATATATATATATATAGATATATATATATATATATATATATATATATATATATATATATGTTATGATGTATGTTTGTATGCTTTTATGGATTAGATGTTACGAAACATTTTCCTTGTTTTGATGCTAGATAGTTTCTTATATCTTTTTTCCTTTCTTTTGTATTTGTTTTTTCTATCGTCAAACCTACAGACCCGGATAGTACAGATGGCGCACTGGGGGCATCCGTTGATGGAGGCTCCGACAGGGTTCCCCCTTATGGGAACTTTTGATTTGTAGTTTATTGATGAGAACGGGTGTCAGGACCCAACTTAGGCGTTCCTGACCGGCCAGAAGGAGACCCCGATGTCTCATTTCCAAGGCCTATGAAGCACGTATAAGTCACATCGCAAAATGGGTAAATATATAGTACCAACGAAAATATCAGAGTAAATGATCATTCCAAAATAATAAGCCAATGTGGCCCTGAGTCTGCATCCAGAGTTTAAATGAAAAGAAATAGTTTACAACCAAAAAGGAAATAGTTCCAATTTTTAAACAAAAGAAGTGGTATCTCATATGACTAAACAAAACCAACGGAATTACCAAGTTGCAGCAATTGCCCACACTACTCCTGTGTATGGGCTCCCTGAGATGGATCCCCTCGTGGAGTATATTAAGCTAAAACAAAAGGGCGAGGGTGAGTCCCAGAACTCAGTGAGGGTGTACAAACACAATTAGATAAAACCAATATATGAATAAATATATATGTCATGTCATACTTTATCACGTACTCAAACCATATCATCATTGCAACTCTTAAGTTGCATTACAATCATTGAACCATTGAGTAAGATGCTTGTTTTCCGTTTGGAGTTGTTCACTAAAGTCTCCCACTCCGACGGCCACATTTGTACCCCGGTCGGATCCGTTGACCGGCAAGTGACCTCGATCACTGCGTAACTACCCTCCAAACTCCGGGGTTCTTTCACTAGAGTCCCCTTCTCTGACGGTCACATTTATATACCGGTCAAGTCCGCTGACCGGTCGGATAAACCAAGTCTTACTCAATGTGTTCATCGTCATAAAATAAATAAAGAAAAAAATTCACATAACACAATTGTGTTTTCTGAATCAATCCCAATCAAAGGATCCTTAGACATAGAGTCAACATGTATTTCTCATACATTTACTAATCACACGATCATTCATTTGCACCTTAGTTCCTAGTTACCAATACCTCAATAAAATATATAAATAAATGAAAGAACAAATGGCATCTATATAAAACCAAAGTCAAATACATTAATTATGTTTATATGGATACATGCCTCTAACCAATGTCATTAAAACAAATACATCCATTATAATAAAATAATCATAAAATAACTAATACATATATATAATATATGAAACTCATGAGTAAAGCTATGGCACTCTACATATATATTATAAGTATAAATAATATCTATCTATTTCTACTTCATTTGTAACACATATTCACAATATATACCTTTTTGTTATTATCATGTTAATTTATTTCCTAATATTGCTAAAAGATTCTACATGTTTCTCGAAACCCCCAATACAGCCATTAATCACAAATTTGTCCGGTAATTCTAACAAAGGGTCATGGTGAAGATTGGATAAGAGTGCATGTGTTCTAGGGGTGTCAGGCTCAGATGGACACACTACGCACGGTGAAGAATTTTGTAGATGCAACAATTGAAGCTGCGCTGCCAGCAACGAGAACCAGTCATACGAATAGATTGAAGGACGCAGGAACAAGTCAATATCGATGAAAATCAAAACAAAACATCACATAAATTATTATTTTAGAATAAAACAATACACCAATCATCACAGTTAATGTTTTTCAACAAATCTTACTCTATCACTTGACACCATTAACCCCCAAATTAAACTCCTACCCATAAAACCTACATCCCCTCACCTGAATCGACGAAAAAGAAAAGAAAAGGAGAGCGAATTTGGATTCCTTGTACCAAGAGCACGTCTCTATGTTCTTGAGCCGCCGCACCTTCTTCCTTTTTTCCTCCAAAGAAAACTGATTTTAAAAGTTAGGGATCTAAAAACACTCCAACTCTTTTGCCCTTATCTTATTTCTTAACCATTAGACTTATATAAGGGTCCCACCACACTAGGGGGTAAAAAAAACCCTCAAATAATCTATCCCACAACTCTATTTTACTACCTCTCTCATACCTTCTCGTTGATTTTTTTTTTGTGAGCGTATTACAACGGGTGGCTTATGGACCCAGTCACTCGCTTCACGGTTTATACGGGTCTTGTACCGGTGACTATGTGCATAGGAAATGGAGCACCTTTCGATATGGTCGAGACATTTCAAGTTGGCCAGATCTTCCCATTCCCTATTGGTTATCCATCAACACCGATACTGCTGATGCCAGCGATGTCCGAGATAGTACCAGTTCCAGTCCCTGTACCGGTTGTTGTACCTGCACCAGCACCAGTACCTATTCTCACACCAGCACATGATGATTACCAAGTGGTACAGTATGTAAATCAATTGCTTGCTCCAGAGGTGCCGGAGGTTCCAGATGTGACAGTAATAAGGTCTGAGTTCTCCAGATTATCGTCTCGTCACAACTTTGTATATTGACGCTTGTTTCAGTGGTGTTCTGGTAGGACCTCTTCTAGCAGTAGTGGAGGAGTGGTGGGACCATCGAGACCCAGGGGTGACAGCGAGGGTAGTAGCAGTCGTCTGTGATAGTACCGGCCTGTGCTATCCTGCTAGGTATATATAGGTGTGTGGTGAGGATTTTTGGATGTATTTGGAGAGGGGACTGGGTGTAGAGTGGCAGCGAGGCATCTTTTGTTTTAGATCCTTTTGATGTGATTTATTATCTACCCGGTTTGTACATATATGGGATCCAGCTGATGGGGTTCCTTCTACTATATCTTATGACCGTACTTAGATGATGTTATATATATATGTGTGTGTGTGTGTGTGTGTGTGTGTGTGTGTGTGTGTGTGTGTGTGTGTGTGTGTGTGTGTGTGTGTGTGTGTGTGTGTGTGTGTGTGTGTGTGTGTGTGTGTGTACATAGGTGTGATGTTATGCAATATGTGATGGTTGTTTTATCTAAAGTTTTATTTAAGGTTTTATTTCTTTACTGTTTTATATATACGTTTAACGTTAATATCACAATTAGGTATTTAATAAAATATAGTTTCTTTAATGGGACATCGGTGTCTCAACATAATCTTTGGTGCTACTAATGAATCTCTATGTAAAGAATTTTCTAAGCTTATGCAAAAGGAATTTGAAATGAGCATGATGGGAGAACTCAGGTTCTTCCTTGGACTTCAAGTCAAACAAACAGTGGATGAGGTTTACATTCATAAAACCAAGTACACTAAGGAACTATTAAAGAAGTTCAAGATGGATGATTGCAAATCAATGAATACACCAATGCATCCTACGTCCATACTGAACAAAGATGATAAAGATAAAAAGGTATTCCAAAAGGTATACAAAGGTATACAAAGGTATGATTGGATCTTTCCTATGTCTTACTGCATCTAGACCTGACATTACGTTCAATGAATGTTTATGTGCTCGTTTTCAATCTGATCCTAAAGGATCTCATTTATCAGCAGTAAAAAAAAACATTTAGATATTTAAAAGGTACTACTGATCCGGGTTTGTGTTTTAAGAAAAATGATGATTACAGATTAGTTGGTTTTTGTGATGCCGACTATGCTGGAGATCGCATAGAAAGGAAAAGCACCCGTGGAGATTGCCACTTCATTGGAGCTAATATGGTCTCATGGTCAAGCAAGAGAAAAACATCATTGCCCTATCAACTGTTCAAGCTGACTACATTTCTGCTGCAAGCTGCTGCTCACAACTTCTTTGGATCAAACATCAATTGAAGGACTACAATGTGTTTGTAAGTAGTATTCCATTTATGTGTGATATCACTGCTGCAACCAATCTATCTAAGAATACAATTTTGCATTCAAGAGCTAAGCACATAGAAATAAAACATCATTTCATTAGAGATTATGTGCAAAAAAGTGTGTTTGATATTCAATTTGTTGATATTGACCATGGGAAGATATCTTTACCAAACCTCTAGCCGAGGACAGATTCATCTTAATAAGAAAGAATCTTAACATGGTTTATATTGATTAGGATGTCGTCCAATATAGGTCGGCTAATATGTGTTAAATGCTTGTCCATTGCATAGGTAGTCCAATTATCTTATGCATAACATAATATATCTCATCCATGTTATTCTGTTATTATTTGCACTTATTATGTAAAATCTTTGTCTAAAGACGTATTTATTTCACATTCTCTCTGCCGAGTCAATTTTTCCATCATTTGTATAAAACCGCTTTTTACAGTTTCGATAAACCTGCATCGTGTCAGCATTTAATGCACGTCCTCTCACCTTTCTCTTTTTTCTGTTAAATTTTTTTATTGGGAAAAACCTCTTCACCTTTGTTTTCAAGTTCCCTCTTTCCTTCATAAAACTCTTCACTTTCTTTGAAACTCATCTCTGAAACCCTCTTGTGAAAGAAACTCTTTCTTCCTTTCTCTTAAAATTTCATCAATGGCCTCCTCTGCAAATGTTGTGTTCAATGCTGATTCTACTGAAATTAGGATAGAGCACCACTTCAATCTCAACATTCTAAAAGAATACAATGTGGATGTGAGCAGATACATCAAACTTGCGGGCTGGGAAGGTTACTTTTCTGAACCAGTCTGTGTTTCTAGACCTGATAAGGGCCTGAAATGAACAGATATAAAACACGAGAAGGAGGTAGAATTGTGTTTTAGTTAACTTTTCGAAGAAAACAAAGTTTTCTTTCTAATAAGCGATCAAACACAAAGAGGTGTCTGATGTAAAACAGAAAATATGAAAACTTAACAATTTCAACCCAGTTAGCACAGTGAATTTAAAGCAAACTTAAGAAATAAGGTATGAAAGTCGGCACTGAGATTTATACTGGTTCACCCCAAACCTTGGGCTACGTCCAGTCCTTGGTTTTCCAAGTATTATCACTATGACTGATCAGGTTACAGATGGGTATTGTTTGCACATCTAGCCTCCACAGGCTCAACTAACATGTATTGTTTGCACACCTAGCCTCTCCAGGGTCAAAGAAGTATTCTATCAGCAAGTTTCTTCAGGATCTACAAATGATAGGAGTTGAGTAAAGTAGCAGCTTCACAGATTACAAATTTGCAAGCCAACCGAGTAACACTCAATGAGTGAATAAGTATTTAAGGTTGGAATGACCGCATTAAGACTTCTCAATAAATACAAATGATTGAGCAGAGAAGTTTTCTAAGAAGAACTTAAGAGAGATTTGAATACGAAGAGAGTATTGAATGCTTGAGTATGTTCGTTCGGGTGCGTGTCTTCAACAGACTTCAAAGTCTTCTATTTATACTCATTAGTAATAAATCCGTTGAGGAGGATTCTTCAGATGAATAAACTTTTGTTCTTCATTCATTAATTCCAAAGAGTAGTTCTGAACTTGCATTTAATGTTTATGGTCGTTGGAGAGCTTCAAGACAAGTTGCTATATCAGAGTGCAGCTTGATTCAGACCAGTGTATGTTGCATTTCAGACTTGGGCAGGGCGACTTTCCTTATTTGTGCAATGCGGGTCTGTGACCAATTAAAGGTCATTTGACCTTTTACAACAAAAAGAATTTCAAGCATGGGTTATGCTTTAAGCTTCTGAATTTGAATTTCTCAATATGAAAATGCAAGGAAATATTCTTTGCTATCGAATGAAAAGTGAAGCGAAGAACTTCCAATCAGCTTAGAGAGTAAGACGCATTTTTATGACTTGTAGGAACTGAGTCTTTCTTTAGACGCATCGTAACACAGACGTATATTTAAGACTTGTATGCTCTTGGTTTTTGATCTGCATACTTAATAGACATATTAGTGGATTTCAAGAGGTTCACTTAAAATCATCCTTTTGTTTGGATTCATCAAAATTAGAGATGTAAAAAACTTAGACTTAACAATCTCCCCCTTTTTGATGATGACACACATATTCTTATGATTTTAATGAACTTTAAATATAATCAAAGTAAGAGCTTAAGATAAAAGATTTTTTGGTGAACCCGGGTATCCTCCGGCTAGGAGCTAGAGACTAATCCCTCGAGGTACTGAGATCCATTTAAGGGTTGACCTCTCCCAACAGATGCTCTTCCATATGCATGAGCCAAGAATTAAACCCCTGACCACATGCTTAAGGGGACCAGTTATCTACCAAATGTGTCACACCATGTTGGTTTAAGATAAAAGATTTAAAAATAGTTATGCTTCCCCTAAACTGATGCTATGTTTACACAGGTTTTAGGGTTTGATTATAGATTATTTAGTTAGAGGATTTTTTTTATATAAGATACAATTCAGACGCATTTTGATATATACTATGCGAAAAAATGTTCATACAATCTGTAATTCCAGACTTTCTTTCTCCCCCTTTGTTATCAGCAAAAAAAATAAAATAAATAAACAATAAATATAGAACAAAGCAATCATTTATTGAGAATGAACATCATTGACTATCGCATTATTGACACAAAGAAAATAGAGAAACCAAGGATTTTTCTTGTCAAGAAACTTTTTAAGCATGGTCACAACATAGTCCATCGTTTCACGAAGACCGCTAATTTCTGTTGTTGCAACTGGATCCATTCCATTGATGGTGGATGCCATTTCAGTGAAGTCATCATGTGATGATGTAGTTGAAGGACCAGGTTTAGAAGTGGCACTAGATGTCTTAGGAGGTTCATAAGGAACAAGTTATAGACAGTGCTAGGGAAGAGAAAGACCAAAAGAATAAATGAAAGGAATATCAAAGATTATAGGAAAAAGAGAGAGGGTCAAAGGAAACACTGAATGTAGTAATCCAAAAGGTTGCAAACATGAAATTCGAAAAGAAATGAATTCAAGATTTGATAGAGAACAGATAAGAGAAGAGGAGATAGACGATTGAAAAACTAAGTAAAATTTTCAAGAGAAACGGGAAAATTGTCATCAGCAAAAAAAATAAAAAAAATAAACAATAAATATAGAACAAAGCAATCATTTATTGGGAATGAACATCATTGACTATCGCATTCTTGACACAGAAAACAGAGAAACCAAGGATTTTTCTTGTCAAGAAACTTTTTAAGCATGGTCACAACACAGTCCATCGTTTCACGAAGACCGCTAATTTCTGCTGTTGCAACTGGATCCATTCCATTGATGGTGGATGCCATTTCAGTGAAGTCATCATGTGATGTTGTAGTTGAAGGACTAGGTTTAGAAGTGGCACTAGATGTCTTAGGAGGTTCATAAGGAACAAGTTATAGACGGTGCTAGGGAAGAGAAAGACCAAAAGAATAAATGAAAGGAATATCAAATATTATAGTAAAAAGAGAGAGGGTCAAAGGAAACACTGAATGTAGTAATCCAAAAGGTTGCAAACATGAAATTCGAAAAGAAATGAATTCAAGATTTGATAAAGAACAAATAAGAGATGAGGAGATAGACGATTGAAAAACCAAGTAAAATTTTCAAGAGAAACGGGAAAATTGAAAGAATAAATATAAAAAGGATTTTCATAAAAACATAAAGGTAAGATAAAAGAAAATGGAGTGAAAATGAGGGTTGGTTGAAAGGGGTAAAGTTTCCTTGCATCTGCTCCTTCATCATCCGGATATCCAATCCGTGGAATCTGATAAGAAGTGAGTCTGGCCATGTCTGTAGGCGTCTTGAGCTTCTCTACCAAGGGTAATCCACAGTGATGAGCAGGGTCTTGAATAATTCATGGTTCAGGGTGGCACATGAAAGATGTGGACCAACGGGGAAACTTGATATTTATATACTTTCTTTCCAGCCAAACAAAAGGCTTCTTGGATTTAGGATCCAGCTTCTGTTTATTGGGAGGGGTTCCTCCGTCAGGACAGATTTTCAGAATAGTATTTGGCCCCATACAAGCAGGAGGTTTTGGTTTGCATTTCCAAGAGGCTTGATTTAGCCTTACTGCAGCCTGCTCAGTAATTAGATTGTTGATGGTCTTTAGATCATATATGGTGTTTGTTATGGTAGGATCAGGTAATGTTTGTGATAGAATGGATGGTGGTGAAGAGCCAGAAAGTGGTAAGAGAATGGATTCAAATACTTTTGTAACAGGAACAAGTGATTCATTTTGTGGTGAAGGTGACGAAGAGGGTGATGAGTGGTGATCTAAATTATGCTCCGGTGAGGGATAAGATTGTGATTCTGGTGAAGGGTTGTCTGGAGTGAGATTTAGATTAAAGTCTGAGAGATAAAGCAAGAAGGTTTTCAGCAATGGTAATTTGGTTATGAAGGGGAGTGGTGTGGGATGAAGATGAAGAGGAGGTAGTAGGTGATGGTAACTTAACAAGTGAAGGTGGTGAGGGTTCAGATGACCTTACTGGTGAAATAACAAGTGACATGATCTATAAAGGAACCTGCATAGGCTCAACAATCTTCAACCGTGTAGACCTTCTAACTGGTGTAGCTGTAACTACAACTTTCCTCTTTAGACCCCTTTGAGGAGTAGCAGCTTGCTCTTAACCAATTCCTTCTTATGGACATTTGAAATTGGTTAGTCATCATCATCATCAGAATCCTTGGTGATGACCAGCTTCCTCTTAACTTGAATTTTATGTCTGACCTTGGGATCCAATGTAACAGACACCTCAGGTTCTTTTGAGTCATCAGACTCTTCAGATTCTTCTTCTTCAGATTCCTCTGAAGGCTTCTTTCCTTTATCCTCTTCATCAGAATCAGGAATCTTTCCTGTGGCCTCAGCTTCATTTGAGAGAGAGTCCTTTCATCTATGGTGGTTGCCATATCAATGCCAGTGAGGGGAATGCCTCTATTATCCAACAGTTTGGTAATAAGCATCCCATAGGTATAGGAGGTTCTGTTTTGAAGCTTTGCCATTCTCAGCATATACTTGAAGATTAGATCGTTGATATCTATCTTCATTAGACTTAAGAGATGAAATAGGGCAAACCTATCCATCTTGTTGACATTGTCTAGAGCATTGGTCCTTGGCATGACACAGTTAATCAACAGAACATGTAGATATCTTCCTTTTTGAATAAGCTTGGATGCAACCTTATTCTTAGGGTTAGATACCCCATACAAAACTTGATGAATGGTTTCTTTACCAAATTCATTTCCCCAGTCATCGATAAAGGCAACACCTTGACTAGGGCAGCCATTTGCTTTCTGAATGCTATTGAGAGTGAAAGAATAGGGTCCTCAATTACATTGTGTCCAAATGGATATATGAGATTGAGACATCCTTCCTTCCGCATTTTCACAGAACTCTTGTAGATGTAATGAGTATACTGGTTCATGCAGATCGAAGAACCTTACCCATTGTGAAGCTTCCAGTTCGGGCTTCACATTCACTCCTCCTTTTATGATTTTGTTCATCTTGACAAATCTTCCAGGAACAATCATGGAGATATCTTCAATACTCATTCCAAGACGAGTAATAGCACGCACGAGTTTCTTCAAGGGTCCTTTGGGTGCCATGGATTTTGGTTCAGATGAACGGAGATAAGGGTTTTTGCACGAGAGAGAGAGATACTTTTTGAAAAGGTAAAGGGTTTCTGACAAAATAGTTTTTCTTTTAAGAGAGAGGTTTTGAAGAAAGATCAAATGAGAGTAATAAAGACAAAAACATTTTGATTTCAAATACTTTTTAGAAAAACTGCAATGTAAAGTGTCAGTCATTAATCCACATCATCAGACACTTTTCTTAGTTCAGACGTATTTCAAGAGATATCATTCATTTATGAAATGCATGTTCAGATTATCTCTAATATATAAGAACATGTCTTCAGCTAAAGGTTTTATTAATATGTCAGCCCACTGATTTTCAGTTTTGACAAATTTAATGTCAAAAACACCTTTTTGAACATAGTCTCTTATAAAGTGAATTTTAATTTCTATGTGCTTAGCCTTATAATTTTGTATGGAATTCTTAGATAAACAGATAGCACTAGAATTATCAAACCAAACAGATATATTATGTTTAAAGATAGAATAATCTTCAAGTTGATATTTTACCCATAAAAGCTGTGAACAACAACTTGCAGCTGAAATATATTCTGCTTCTGCAGTAGATAATGTGATTGTAGTCTGTCTTTTGCTTGTCCAATAAGCCAAACTTGCTCCAATGAAGTGACATCCTCCACTAGTACTTTTTGTAACACCCTCCTTGGGCATTACATTGTCTGCGACATTCTATAAGACCAAGTAAAGCTGAAAAATAAATATTATCTGAATATATGGGTTTACTTTTTTTTTTCTCAACAAAGACTGTAAGCAAATAAAACATCTAACGTCATCAAATATATACATAATACGGTCCAGAGTTCCTCAATAGTTTAACAGTCATAAACATAGTCATAATAAAAGTGGTGGAAATACCAACGCCAATAACATAACAGAACTGAAAGAAATACATATAATAGTATTGGAGATGCAGCTCCATAAAACTAGATATAAATAGAAGGACTTATCAAGCTGGCCTACTCAAAACTATGATGAGGTTTCGTCCTCATACAAAAGAAACAACTAAGGGAGACAAATTGTCACTCCGTGGGTACTCCTCATGTCTTCTATGTACATTGGCCACTTTAGATGCGTCCAGGTAACCGGGCTATCTCCAACTCAAGATGGACGTGATGATGGGATAGTGCTGCCATCGTCTTCACAGATCATAAAGGTAACGCAGATATACAGTGATGTGACTCTCAATCATATACAAGGTTAGTATAACAATAATTAATTACAAGTGCAATCACAGAGCAAAGATTCATCTAGATAGGAGACATCTAAGACTCGAGGAAGAACTCTGATCCCTACACCATGGTGATTAATAATATTCGGAAGGAGTGATTAGAGCAAAAGTCTCATAACTGCTAATAGTTGGCATCTTGTGCGTTCAATAATAACATCCACGTTCGTGGTAGTACAGTCAATAGTAACAGCCACATTGTTGTACTACAACTGACTGTGAAACACTCTCAATAACCATAACCGACTAGCGTCTAGTCGTTGATGACAGTGTATTGCATGGAACGCCACGACCAAGAAGAATCACTAACTGGCCATTTGTGACCCTTCTAACCTGACCATCCTCAAGACCATTTAAGATCGTCACTAGCACGTCCTCATGCCCACATGAATGTCGGCTCAACTCCCTAGGCACAAAGGCCCTAAGGAACATAGTATCAACTATGTGTTTAGGTAATAATGCCGATGCATTTAACTTTGTGCATCCACCGGATAAACCTCGTGATTCCACAAGAATTGATTCGATGTGCTTTTCAGATGCCTGATGTACTCGGGTCCGAATCACCAACTCCCTTTACACCGAGCTAAAGTTATCATACAATTGTTTCATATTTGTGTACAAGTGTATTGAGGTTTTCATTTTCAAACCTAACATATTATGGAGGTCAGACCAAAAATCTAACAATCATTCTCTTCACACTTTTCTACATTGAGCAATTTTTTCATGGCTTATTAGAAACAAAACACAATCTTTGTTCTATTAAGTCTTATGGAGGTGTGAATGATTAAAGCATCCATAATTTATGACGTATGGTCTTGATTTACCACGAGTCATAATTAATTAAATCCTTATCTTCTCTCTAAGTCACTTTGACTTAGGTTTTCTGTAACATCTGTTCTTTCGTGTATGGCTTATGTGTAAAATTGAGGTTTATGGCTTGTATTACATAGTTGAGATGCTGTTTTAGGCATAGAGACCCTTTCATGGCAAGTACGCAGCCTTATCGGGTGAGTTTGAACATAGAAACCAATTAGGGTTTACTAGGTTAGCGTCTTTAAGACGTCTGACTGTGAAATATGAATTTTGGAGTTAGAGTTGAGATTAGGCATTGTTGATGGTTGGAGGTTTTTATTAGGTCTTAATGAGCCTATATCTCGAATTTGAGCTTAATCGGACGTCAATCGGACCCTGAACGCAAATAGTTGACTTTTGATCAGAAGTCAACGCTCAAGCATGGGTGTATCCACACGCAAGCACCCAAGTCAACCAGACAGGGCCATGCGTTGACCTGCCACGTGTCATTAGGGCTGACGTGGTAGCTTTTGATTGGTTGCATGGCTGCGGAGCCACCAATTCTCCAATGGTCGAGCGTGGGAAGGCCAGCACTCCAGCGTTGGGGCGCTCAAGCATGGGGTTGCCAGCACTTGAGAACTGGGCCGCTGAATCATAAAAATAAAAAGGGCTCGGGTGCATTCACTTGAGCCATTTGAAACAAAAATAGGGATAAGCCCTTTTAGAGAGAAGCCAGAGCAGAAACCAGAGAGTTCTAGAGAGAGAGATAGAGCTTGAAAGGCGAAGGCTACCAAAGAGCCCTAAACCACCATTGTTGAGCTGGAACAGCCTCTGTAAATCCCTCACCATACCTTCTTCCACTGTTAGATCATGTTGAAATTTCATAGAGAGGTTCTGGGTTGTTATTAATTCATATCCAACGATTAAACTTCTGAGAAATCCCCAGAGTGTGAGTTATTGAACCCAGAAGAAGGAGAGGAGCTCAACCCGTGTAGCTCCTAACCAGTTCACCTTGGAAGGTTCATCCTAGGCTCGTTCACCGTTGGATCGAGCTGAAATTTTTGGATAAGGTAACGAAAAGGTAATTCTTTATTCTCACCGTTCAAATTATAAAATAAAGGTCTAGGCTGTGAGATAGAGAGACAATCAGTGGTGGATTTTGTGGTGTTTGCTGCCGATTTTACATCCCTTACAATGTGCCTTTCATAATGTGATGCTTAGGTGATTTTTCAGAGGCTCGGAGGCCCTGTTCCTAGGTGATTCAGAATCAAGGAGTTCGAGGATGCTTCGTTTTAGTTCATGTCGTCTCGTTCCGTTTAGAGTGCGACTCTCCAGGTGGGGGAAAGAAACCATTTAAGGTCGGAAATGACGCAATTACATTTAATTCGATAATGGCGTAAGGTGACCTAAATCCTACATGAGAACGAGTAACGGACAATGTCCATATCACATTTGGGAACTACCTAGTGGTACCAATGATGATATTGAAATTGTGCGTTTATCGTCATTACGTGGATTGTTTGACTTGCTGAATTGTTAACGGTAATTGATGGATGATGATGTTATGAGTGTCTTGCATATTATATGAATAAGTTATATAATTATTTTATTATATTATTATGAATTGGTAATGATTATTATTTTGAAAATGATGATATTATGACATGATGGTAATGATGATGATTTTTATGATATGATGATATGATGTGACGAGTGTTATGCTTAGAGGTTGAGTACATGATAAGTTATGTTGAAACATGATGATGTATTGGGGAATTCATATTATATGTGTTAGTAGTGCCTAACCGAGATGATTACTGTGATATGATGATAAGACTGATGAGATGAGATTATTATTGAGGTTATCTATGAGATTATGATGAGCGGTTAGGGCACTAGGGGGTGTGACCTGAAACATGGTATATGATATGGTTGACCTGAAACATGGTCTGGTGGACCTGAAACAGGGTCATTGGGGCCTATTCCTCGGAGGGAGAATTCCCGAGGTTAGGCTAACGACGGACCGTCCCAGACATTATTTCTTTTTAGTTGCAGCTATAGTTCATGCGTTGCATGAGCACCCTAACCAAGGTTCAAAGGTGTGCACCGGATTCTTCAGCTATAGTGTCATTGCTTTGCATGGGCATCCTCCATCAGCAGACGAGGGTGTGCACCGGGGACTCTGGGATGTGTCGATTGATGTGGATATCCCGGATGTGGCCGATACCTGATGAGATGATTCATACAACATTTGCATTGCATCATGATGGAGGGTAGATGAAAAATCCTACATATGGATTGAGGATGATTGTGTTATATATATATATATATATATTGTAGATGGATGTTTAGTGTGCTGTTATAGAATTAAATGTTGCTAAACCCTTTCCATGTTTGACGTTATATTGCTTCTTATCCCCTTTCTTTTACTGTGTGTTTTGTATATATATATTTTGTACCTCAGACCCAAACAGAGCAGATGGTGCACTGGGATCACCCATGGATGACCTAGGATCCAGGGTTTCCCCTCTTGGGGACCTGTGAGGTGGAGTGCTTAGACCCGAACGGGTGGCTTGTGGACCTGGTCATTCGTTTCGTGGTATATACGGGTCCTACGTCCATCACTACGGGACTTGGGAAGGGAGCGCCCATCGGTTTTGTTGGCACGTTTCATTTCGGCACAACCTTTCCTTTCCCGATAGGACAGCCCGATTGACATGTACCACCGATGTCTCCCATGTTCGAGATGGCCCTAGTAACCTTCATGATAACTTTTGATGCCCTGGTACCAGGACCCATACCTGCCCCTGCACTAGAGCCTGGACTTGCCCCAGTTACGGAGGGTGGGGATCCCACAGATCTATTCTATGACCCGTTGCCCGTTTGATAGTGTGATTTTACATGATGTTTGCTGTACACTTTTGCATGCATTTGTCATATAGATTAGGCATTATTTAGTTGATTTTGTTAGATTTTCCCTTGGAACGGGTGAAGGTGGTTTTGTGTGTTGTTTTGCTGGAATCACTGAAAAATCTGGTTAACTTAGAGCCAAGGGAATGAAGAAACAGTGGAGAATGAAATTCTAGGAATTCTCGCCCCGCGAGAGGCTACTCGCCCCGCGACTGCAGACAGCTAGAAACAGCAGAATGTCATCCTTTCTGGTTCGCCCCGCGAATCACACCTCGCCTCGCGACCCTGAAAGATGACTGTGCCAGGAAAATGCAACCTGTTCTGTATCGCCACGCGAACAGTGTCTCGCCTCGCGAGAGATCAAATCATTGAAGACCAGAAGTTTAATATTCGCCTCGCGAAATACATCTCGCCCCGCGAGTGAGCGAAAACCAGAACCACTGTTATAAGCTGTTTAAGGCAGAATTGGAAGAGACACCTTGGAGACATTGGAGGCTACGAGTTTGGAAACCCAAAAGGCTCTTGGAACCAGAGGCAGCTTCTGGAGGATTGCCCCCATGGAATCCCTTCTCTCCTTCATCTATGTTTCTTTGGTTGTGGCTATTATTATGAGTAGCTAAACCTCCATTGTTGGGGTTAGGGTAGCTATTTCTGAATTCTCATGTATTTGATTTAATCTTGCAATACAGTTTCTGCTTTGTTATTGAGTGGTTGATTTATGTACTTAATGCTTGTTGTGGCTAGCACCCTCATGACTCGATTTGTGTTTTGATATGAAATTGGAAAATTCGTGTTGAAACTGGAATTGAGATTAATCACCTAGTAAGCCTTGTATCTAGGAATGGAACTGGGTTTATTAGCAATCGCATGATCCCTAATCTTAATGCGAATTCATTAATCTAGGCCACCTAAGGAATTAGGGTCTATTAGTGGGTTTAGGCTCTTGTCATCCGAGGGATCGGGACTTGAGTAATTTAGTGGATTGATTGTCATAATTGAAGTAGAAACTATTTGTTAGTTGTTTCATTGCATGAGGATGAGGATTAGTGAACCTAATCCCAACAGCTTTTATCATATTTGAAAACCTTCTTTTATTGCTTTCCAAGTATTTGAGAAAATTACAAAAAGAGTTTGTCTTTCTTATTTTGTTAATTTTAACTTTTGTTAGCATAGAACTCTCTTCAATCCATGAATCGCTTAGATAGTAGTTGAATTGGTATGTGCTAGTACTTGTTGCAGTACTCGTGGGAACGATAAAACGGTCTCACCACCGTATTACTTGCACGACTGGGTATACTTGCCCAAATTCGTCAACACCGTTCTTGAGGCCCTAGTACCACCCGAGATTAGGGCCACCGGGTCAGACTCCTCCCGAGTATCCTCCCAACGACTATCATCCATAGATGTTAGGGAGTACCGACGGATGTTTCATAGATCCTCCATTTATAGGAGATCTTCTAGTGGCAGTGGAGCCGAGGCAGGCCCGTCGAGACCTCAGGATTATAGTTGGGGCAGTAGTATGTGATAGCCTAGGCCAGGGCTATTCAGGTAGGTGCATGTATGAGGCTTTTGATGTATTTTGAGAGGGGATGGTGTGCCGAGAGGCGGTGCGGTATCTTTTCTTTAGTTCTTTTTTATGTATTTTTGTTGTCAGTTTGTATCTATGTTAGATCCTACTGATGGAAATCCCTCGACAGCTGTATCAGCATACGATATATATATATATATATATATATATATATATATATATATATATATATATATATATATATATATATATGGTTATGTTTCTGTATGTATTTGTACATGTTTCTTTATATTTTAAGTTTTAAATTTTTTCGACATTTTTAATATATACATATAATGATAATAACACGTTTAGGTCCTAAATATTATGGGTTTTCTTTAATGGGACGTCGGGGCGTCTCATTTTTACCGTTTTGTTTTGAAACATAAGCCTTCGAGGCTAAATTCCTTTTTATCAAAAATCAAAACCTTTTTACCAAAGATAAAGAAGTTAACTAAAGGTTTTTAAGTAGTTCATTTGTGCCAAATCATTTAAAATCAATCCATAGGGAAAATAATTCCAAACTTACAAAACAGTGTTTCCCCTTTTTGCCCGATTTTGGCCTAAAGCCCAACATTTCAAAATTTGTGATTCCTTTCATCAAATCTATTACGTTCCCACATCATAACAATCATTATAAAGTGTAAAAAAAATACTAAATCCAACCTCTCCATACAGTTGTATAAAATTTGGCAAACTTGACCGAAAGTCCCTAAGTTCGAAAATCGGGTAATTCTTGTTTTCTTGATTCTTTAACACAATGGCCTATGACTTATTTTAGAGTCTAAGGATACTTAGTTAAGCATCCAAAAACATTTTCTAAACCATAAAAACAGGGTTGGACGAAACTTACACATAAGTCCATTTAAAAGCATACTAACTCCAGACAATCCCAGTTTTACGTCCCTTAAAACATGATTTTTGTTCCCTTTGGTACTAAACTCGGATTACGCCCATTTTAGAACCAATAAAACCATACAAAACAGCCCTTAATGCCACTAAAACAGTTTTGAGAGATTTTGTTTCCTTCATGGTTTTATTACTCTTTAAAACACTTAATAAAGCTTAGAGTTCACGTGTCGTAACATTAATTGATCATTATCCTCTTTTCTAAGCTTGGCCGAAACATGGAAAGCATAATGTGAAGATTTTAAGTTCACCAAATCAAAATCACATCCACACACATACTTCAACATATCAACAATCAACATAAAGCCATTTGATTCCACAAGTTAGAACATAACACTTATTATCAACAATCAAGGGAATCAATAAATTATTTTGCTCAACCAAGTATATATTCAAGTAATCAATACATCAATAATCACATTCAACCATGAAACTCAATTATACAATCAATCATTTTCAAGTAACAAACATAGATTTGAATACCATTTAACTTTAGGGTTTTCAAGACAACCATAATTTAAATAAATCACAACACATCCACTCTAAGATATGATGGTGGTTAGTCTCCCCCATACCTCTTGTAGCTCACTTAATGTCAAGCAATTTGATGAAGTCAAATCAACAAAGGGACACAGTTTTGGGAGAGTAAAACCTAGCAAGACAAGATTCGTTCAACAAAGAGTTATCTACATGAATCTAACTATGAACAAGTGAATCAAGAGAGTAACCTTACTTGAAGTAAAGAAAATGGATGAGCCAAGGAATCAAGTTCTTTTTTCAAAAATACCCATTTTTCTAGAAGCCTCTAAATGGATTTTTGTGTGAAATCACAAAGGCTTAGAAGGTCAAGAGGAACATGAATATGCTCTTAGTTTTTCAAGGGATGAAGTGGATGATGAGTTATGGAGTTGGGTAAAGAATACCCATTTTTCAAACTTGATTTAAATGGAAAATGGTTAGAAGAACATAGGCTTAGATGATGTAGAGGAGTGTGAATATGGTGCTAGTTTTTAAAAATAGTGAGTGGATGATGGTGTTATAGTGTTGGCCGAATTTCTTGGCTATGGACGAAGAAGGAAGAACTTGGTTCTTTGGAGAAGATGAAGTTGAATAATAAAATGAAAAGTGAGAGTGTGTGCGGGGTGAGTGTCGTGTAAGTGAGTGATGTGAGAGGAGAGTGTGTGTGGTGAGGAATGGGGCCACGACTAGTGAAGAAAAAAGGGAGGGTAGTTTTGTTTATTTTAGCTATTAACCCTAGGGAGTAATCATGGTTCAATGGTAGGTTAGTAATTATGAAGAAAAAGTACTCTAGACTTTTGTATAAAGTGTGACAACTTGTCACGCCAGGGTCACATCATTGACTCTATGTCTTGCACTTCTTAGTGTTCTACTTCCACTACTGCTTTGCCCTCGGTTCTGAATCTAAACTTAGAAGACCAGATTAAAATAATATTTACAGTGCAAATTCATACAGCTGTCAAAACACAATCCGGTTCTTATCTGAGTTTCTAATTCCAATTCAATTGAATTCTCAGGTATAAGCAGTAAACATTATTTATAATTGTTAAATCGTATTTCTCAAACAATTTAATCACAGAATTAATTAATAAACAGATAAAGCATTTTTTGGGGTGTTACACTTTTCCTTTCAACTCTATTTCCACCATTATCAGTATCATAAAATCCAACTAATCTGTACTCTTGTGTTCTTAAATACATCAAACCAAGATTAGTGGTTTCAAGTAAATATCTAAATATTCTTTTGACAACTTTGAGATGTGATTCTCTTGGGTCAAATTGGAATCTTGCACACATCCACTAAATTTTGCATTTGTTTCCATGGGAGTTTTCATTGGTTTTGCTGTATCCAGTTTATATTTCTTTAAGATCTCCTTGCTATATTTCTGTTGATGAATGTATATTCCATTATCTGTCTGTTTGATTTGTAGTCCAAGGAAGAACTTCAATTCTCCCATCATGCTCGTCTCAAATTCATTCTGCATAAGCTTAGAGAGCTCTTTGCAGAGCTTTTCATTAGTAGCACCAAATATAATATCATCAACATAGATTTGTACTATAATGAAATCATTTTTAGAGGTTTTTCTAAAGAGAGTTGTATCAACTTTTCCTCAAATAAAGTCATTTTTCATTAGAAAAGTGCTAAGTCTATCATACCAAGCCCTGTACTTGTTTTAATCCATATAAAGCCTTTTTAAGCTTATAGACATGTTCTGGTTTATCATTATTGAGACACCCCGTTGTGCCCTATTGTGTTATTAGATTAAAGCCTTATTAATTAATTTCTTAATCACGCACTTAACGTGGAAATACGTAAAAAATTAAAACTTAGGTTAACCAACATACCACTTTGGATAATTAAGACTAAACACCATATTTATGTTATACATACACACTTAAGTCTTATGAACATAGTACAAAACACTATTGAGGGTATCCTCTCAGCAGGATCCCTCACAGAAATATACTTAAACAAAAGTTATACTTAGCGGAAAAATATAAAATGTCTTATAAGACTCACTGGCCCTAGACACTAAACTACATTGTTGGAATCCACAGCTCGTCCTCCCTTATCTGGTTCATATGGAGTTACATCCAACTCCTCAACAACAGGCTCCTCCGTAGGGTCTTCTCGTACGATCACATAATAAATAAAATACAACATACAGAAAATATAAGGGATAAGAAACAGTTCTATCATTAAAAGCGGAAAAGAAACCATAACATATAATATAACAACAGTCAAAGAAACACATCACACATAACTAACAATCATCCTCGAATTAACAATATCATCCTCTACCCTTACTCTCATACAACTAAACCATTATGCTAATGTGACCACTACAATCCTGTCACACCATCTCCATCCAAATAGGAATGTTAGTCCTTCGTCCGAGCGAGCACTCCCCTCTATCAAATTATATAATATAAATAGCCTGATTGCTACACATAAAATATATCTCTAGTAGCCCAATTGCTACACATACAATTATATCTTTATTAGCTCAATTTCTACACATACCATTATATCACTAGTAGCCCAATTGCTACATATACAATTATATCTTAAGTATCCCAATTGCTACATATACCATTATATCTCTAGTAGCCCGATTGCTACACCTAACAGTATATAAACTTCACTGACTCTTACGGGGTCATAAGCTAGTGCCTCTACCTCTCACTAGAAACTCGTATAAACCCTCAAATCATTTCTCATAATCTCATCTATAAAACAACTTAATTATGCTAGGCACCTCTAAGTCACATTCATTCTCTCACCCACATGAACATCTCCCGAACAACATATATCTTTACTTAGAAGTCAACTAAGCACATTATCAAACCAAGCAGATCATGCATAATACATTAATCAATAGAATATTCAAATACAAAAAATAATACGTCACATGCAATGGAATACCTCAACCAGTGTATCACAATAAATTCAACAACATAAAGTCAGACATCATCAAATACTTAAAATCAATCTTAGTGTCAATT
Source organism: Sophora flavescens (assembly GCA_030762895.1). Lineage (NCBI taxonomy): Eukaryota > Viridiplantae > Streptophyta > Magnoliopsida > Fabales > Fabaceae > Sophora > Sophora flavescens. The sequence continues at coordinate 68,644,497 of CM061062.1, read as the reverse complement.
AACCTACAATCCCCAAATCACCATTGGTTTCACAGAAAAAGGTTTCCAATGTGATTTTGGTCTTGTCGATTACTCGACCACTAGTAGGGTTTAGGTCGTCCTACACAATTATTATAGAATATACTACTTATCGATTCTGACGGTAGAATGATTCTTTCCCCCACCAGAACATATCACCGAAGTCCCAAACTTTCTGATCCTCGTTACTCTACCACGGTTAATGGTTAACCTTCAACCAAAACAACATAACACAAATAAATCAAACAAAACTAAATATGGACATATGGTGCTAGGTTCGACCAAGTCATAAAAATAAGGCTAGGGTTATTTTCTTAATCCAATCTTTTAGATGCTAATTCCTAGAGTATTAACTAACATAAGTTAAGTGTTAATAGTTAAAATTATGAAACAAAATCCTCTAACCAACTAGGTTAGGGTTTCGGCCTCAATGAGGAAAATAGGTTAGAAATTCCTTTTACTCACAAACTCTTGGATCTATACCTACACACCTTAGTTAGTTCATACAAATCATGATCTAGTTAAAGATTGAAGAAAACTTATTTTGCTCACATGAACACAAATTCAGCCAAGACTAGAAAATAGGGCTAGGAATTTCTTTTGATTTCAAGTTTCTAGATATAACAACTATAGGTATTAAAGAGTAAATATCAAGTGTCATATTGTAAAAATTGAACAAAACTTCCTTTGCCTAAAAATACATAGATTCTGCCTTCAATAGATAAATAGGAAGGAAAATGATTTTGATTACATACTCTTATATGATGATAGTAGAGGACATATTAAGATCGGAGAAATTGGTTTCACATTAAAATTATTTTTCTACAATTTTCTAGAAATATTTGAAATCCTAGATCTAAGAATGAAAAACTCATGAAAACTTGATGATCATGACTTGGAAACAAGAAAATCAATGAAGAACATGATGTTTATTTACCAAGAAGAGTAAGGAATACCTCTTAGATGTTGGAAAATTGAAAAGAATGGATCAAGTCCTTCACAAATTTGCTTAAAGTGTTCTTGAGAAAAGTGAGAGGAAATGAAGAAATGAGTGAAGGGGCGCAAGGCTAAGGTTTGGGGGGGTATTTATAGGGTAGATCTTAGGCTTTGTTTGGTTATTAGGATTTAAATTAATGGGTTTGTGAGTACTAAATTAATATATGATTAACTATGGTTAATAATTAACTTAACTAGGGTTACTTTGCTAACTATGGTTAATAAACATGTGGCTCACATTTAGTGAAGTGTGTGGTTGATTCTTGGCCACAAGAACTAACCTTGGTTCCTTAACCATGGTTGAAATTTAACTCAACGTCGGTTAGGTTAAGCTTAGGGGTATTTTGGTCATTTCACTTAAATTTACATTTAATTATTCATAATTGCTTGGTGAGTCATGGTGGTGACTCACCCCATGACTCAACTCCTCCAGTATCCGGTTTTGTTTCTGCACCTCCATTCTCGACTCCGTCGGTTTCTCGATTAGGGTTTTACGCCCGAATAGAAGCATGCTAATTCATTTTCAGTGGAAATTTTCGGAACAACCAAACTCGTTGGAAATATGATTTAAACATAAACCATTTCGTTCATGAGTCAAAATTAGGTTTTCTGATCATTAAAATATTTGAAAATTTTCAAAACATCCAAACTCGTTAGAAATATTATTTAAACATAAACCATTCCGTTCACAAGTCAAAATTAGGTTTTCTGATCATTAAAATCTTACTGTCAGTGAAAACGCCGACCATTTTCCGTTCGAACTTTCACCAAAATTCATCCGAATAAACATAATATTTTATTTCTGATCAGAAATTTGGAAAATAGAATTCCTCACTGACAAAATATAAAAAAATATACAAATTTCAGTTCGGGTCAAATTAGGGTTTTCTGCCGGTATAAAATTATACTGTCATTAAAAATGCATACCGGTTTCCGTCTGAGTTTTAAACCCAAATTTTAACCAGAGTTTCCTACCATAGAGTAAGTTCTAGATATGATTTTGTTTTCTCCAAAATCTTTTTCTATCTCTCAGATAAAAATATAAATAAATATACATTTACCATTAATACAACTTATCCGAAAATCGGGCTGTTACAATTATCTTCAAAGCCAGGTGGTTGTTTAACATACACTTCTTATTCAATTATTCCATTAAGAAATGCACTTTTTACATCCATTTGAAATAAAGTGATTTGATGTTGTGCAGCATATGACATAAGTATACGAATAGCTTTTATCCTAGCTACTGGTGCAAAGGTTTCAGTGTAGTCAATACCTTCTTGTTGGTTATATCCTTGAGCTACTAACCTTGCATTATTTCTAACCACTTTACCATCCTCATCAAGTTTATTTCTGAACACCCGTCTTGTTCCAATAACTAATTTTCCTTTGATTTTTTGGACTAGAGACCAAACATCATTTCTTTTAAACTGATTCAACTCTTCTTGCATAGATAAGATCATACTTTCATCTTCGAGAGCTTCTTTAATATTCTTGGGTTCTATATCAGATAAAAAAGTCATGTTGTTTGATTCTCTGAATGTTGATCTAGTTCTGACTCCTTGAGAAGGATTACCAATGATCAATTCTCCGGGATGATGAGTTTTGAATTTCCAGTCTTGTCTGGGTTCAATGTCAGATGCTTGTTTAGTAGATGATTCACCTACTTGATCAGGTGCTTCTGCATTCTCAGCCTTCAAGTTGTCATGAGTTTGATCATCTTGTTTTCCAAGGTCTAAACCTGCAAGATCATCTTCAAGATCTGATAGTCTCATATCAATGTTTAAACCATCATTAAATCTCACATGAATAGATTCTTCAACAACTTCTATTCTAGAGTTATAAACTATAAAAGCTTAGAAGTACCTAAGTAACCAAGAAATATAGCCTTATCTACTTTCGAGTCAAACTTTCCAAGTTGATCTCTAGTATTTAAAATAAAGCATTCACATCCAAAAGCATGGAAATAAGAGATTTGTTCTAGCCATCTCTTTTAGAGATCTGTTCTTTCTCTCTACTACTCCATTTTGCTGAGGAGCTCTATGAGCACAAAAGTGGTGAGAAATTTCGTTTCTTCACAGAATGTGTTGAAGTGCTCATTTTCAAACTCTCCACCATGGTCACTTCTGATAGCTGAGATAAAGAATCCTTGCTCATTATGTACTCTCTTACAGAATATGGAAAACACCTTGAATGACTCATCCTTATGGGTTAAGAAGTGTACCCATGTATCTCTAGAATAATCATCGACTAAGACAAAACCATATTTCTTTCCTGCCTTACTAGCAACACTTACTGGACCAAACTGATCCATATGCAACAATTGTAATGGTCTAGAAGAAGATACTAGATTTTTGGGTTTAAAGCTAGATTTAACTTGCTTTCCACACTGACAAGAATCACATTGGACATCCTTTTTGAAACTTATATCAGGTAGACCTTTCACAAGTCTATACTTTTGAAGTTTGGTTATCTGTTTCATACTAGTATGTCCTAGTTCTTATGCGATACCCATCTTTCAGCTTCCCTTGACACAAAACAAGTCACACTTTGATCATATAGTTTAGTTAGATCGATCTTATAAAGATTTTGTTGCCTGATTGCTGAAAAGAGAACTTTGTCATTAGTGTCTTTGACTATACATGCATTCTTAGTGAAGGAAACATTGTATCCATTATCACATAATTGACTTACGCCAAGCAGCTTATGTCTTAATCCTTCAACTAACAAAACATTATAGATGGATGGTAAAGGTGATCTCCCACCAAATTTACCTATCCCAATAACCTTTCCTTTCTGATTTCCACCAAAGGTGACATGCACTCCTTTTTTAGGTTGGAGGTCTAGGAACATAGACTTTTCTCCTGTCATGTGTCGTGAGTAGCCACTGTCCATGTACCATGGTAGGTGTGCTCTTTGTCCTATTAAGGATATCTGCAACAGGAATAATCAAGGCTTTAGGCACCCATATTTTCTTGGGTCCTTTCTTGTTAGTTCTTGAAGTTTGTGATAACTACTTTCTTGTGTGAATACACTTAGACGTGATACGTCCATATTTTCCATATATTTCACAACTATCCTTGTTAGAAGATAAATTGACCTTATCATAAAGAGGTGTAGACTTTTGTCCAAAGATTTTGTTAGATACTTTATGATGCGTCTGGTTAATGAATCCTATTGCAGTTTTATCAAAAGAGGGTTTTTGACTTCCTAAAAGTTTAGTCAAATTTTCTCTTCCATTGACAAAACGGTCAAGATCAGAGGTGAGCTCTTCTACCTTCTGTTGAAGTTTGACAACTTCTCCAGATTGTAGCGTCTCAACTATGATCTCAGCCTTCAGCTCATTGTTTTCCTAAGATAGTTTGTCACACTCTTGAGTCTTATGTTCATGGTCTTTTAGGAGTTTACATATTGTCTCTTGAGTGTTATGAAAGCCTTAGTTAAACAGTTATATTCCTCAATCAATTCATCATAGGCATCTTGCAATTCCTTAAGATCATAAATTACCACAGTCAGAATCTGCATCTTCCATAAGACATAGGTTTGCTTCTACACTTTCTACATCTCCATCTGATGAACTTCCATATAGATAATTCCATGTGGCCATCATTCCTTTATTTTTCTTTTTATAGAACTTCTTGAAGGGTTGCTTTTTCAACTGAGGACATTCAGATTTAATATGTCCTGGTTTCTTACATTCATAGCAGACTATATGACTTTTATCAGAACCGTTGCTTTCTTTGAAGTATTTTTCTTTGTTGAAATTTTTGAAAGGTGGTTTATCCTTTCTGAAATTTTTCTTTTTCCATAGCTTCCTCATTTTTTTGGACAACAGTGACATTTTGTCATCACTATCAGAGTCTTCTTCAAAAGCGTCTGATTCTGAATTTGATTCTTCAACCTTGAGAGCTTTTGAGGAAGTCTTCTCAGCTTTGAGAGCAATGGACTTTCCTTTCTTTGTTGAGCTATCTTCATTCATCTCTTGCTCATGAACTTGTAAAGTTCTAAGAAGATCACTCATTTGAAAAGCTGTGAGATCTTTGGCCTGAGTTATTGCTGTAACTAGAGGTCTCCATTGTTTGGGTAGACTTCTTAGAATCTTGCCTACCTTCTCAGTATTGGTGTACATTTTTCCTAGAGATTTCAAATTATTTGTAATAGTTTGAAATCTACCTATCATTTGAGCAATGCTTTCTCCATCTTCCATGGTGAATAGCTCATACTTTCGTACAAGCATATTTATTTTTGTTTATTTCACCTTTGTTGTTCCTTCATGAATTATATCAAGAGTATCTCATATTTCTTAGCTGATCCACATGCATGGACCTTTTCGAATTCTTCCTGACTCAGGGAACACATCAAGGAATACCTTGCTTTATGATTTAGCTTCCATTTGGTCTTTTTTGCAGTAGTCCACTCGACTTTAGGGTTGTCAGTGTTGTCAGCATTCTTTGCAATGTAGGGACATTCAGTAATGATTTCCGATAGATAAGAGTTTGTGGATATAATGAACCATTGAAATCTTTCCTTCCAGTGGATGTAGTTTTCTCCATCAAAAAAAGAGGTCTGGTCATGGATGCTCGTTCCATCCCCGAGTTGCTTCCGCTTGGGCTAGCTCCAGCCATCATGATTATTGTTCAACAAGATCTTTCCTCAACACTTTTAAGTGCTCACCCGAGAGGTTAAGCTCTGGTACCAACTTAAATGAACAGATATAAAACACGAGAACGGGGTTGAATTGTGTTTTAGTTAAATTTTCGAAGAACACAAAGTTATCTTTATAATAAGCGATCAGACACAAAGAGGCATCTGATGTAAAATAGAAAATATGAAAACTTAACACATTCAACCCAGTTAGCACGGTGAATATAAAGCAAATTTAAGAAATAAGATAAGAGAGTCGACACTGAGATTTATACTGGTTCACCCCAAACCTTGGGCTACGTCCAGTACTTGATTTCCCAAGTATTATCACTATAATTGACCAGGTTACAGATAGGTATTGTTTGCATACCCGGCCTCAACAGGCTCAACTAACAAGTATTGTTTGCACACCTAGCCTCAACAGGCTCAACTAATAAGTATTATTTGCACACCTAACATCCCCAGGCTCAAACAAGTGTTCTTTCAGCAAGCCTCTTCAGGTTCTACAAATGATAGAAGTTGAATGAAGCAACAGCTTCACAAATTACAACTTTGCAAGTCAACCGAATAACACTCAATGAGTGAATAAGTATTTAAGATTGGTATGACCATAATAAAGACTTCTCAATAAATACTAATGATTGAGCGGAGAAGTTTTCTAAGAAGAACTTAAGAGAGCTTTGAATGTGAAGAGAGTATTGAATGCTTGAGTAAGTTCGTTCGGGTTTGTGTCTTCAATAGTCTTCAAAATCTTCTATTTATACTCATTAGTAATAAATCTGTTGAGGAGGATTCTTCAGATGAGTAAACTTTATTCTTCATTCATTAATGCCAAAGAGTCATTATGAACTTGCATTTAATGTTTATGGTTGTTGGAGAGCTTCAAGACAAGTTGAACGTATATGTTGGCATTGCTTTATCAGAGTGCAGCATGATTCAGAGCAGTGTATGTTGCTTTTCAGACTTGGGCAGCATGACTTTCCTTATTTGTGCAACGCGGATTTGTGACCCAGTAAAGGCCATTTTGTCTTTTGCAACAATAAGAATTTCAAACACGGGTTGATGCTTTGAGCTTCTGAATTTGAATTTCTCGAGATGAAAATGCAAGGGAATATTCTTTGCTATCGAATAAAAAGTGAAGCGAAGAACTTCCAATCGACTTAGAGAGTAAGATGCATTTTCATGGCTTGTAGGAACTGAGTCTTTCTTTAGATGCGTCGTAACACAGACACATCTTTAAGACTTATATGCTCTTGCTTTTTGATCTACACACTTAATACACATATTAGTGAATTTCAAGAGGTTCACTTAAAATCATCCTTTTGTTAGGATTCAATAAAATTAGAGATGTAAAAAACTTAGACTTAACAAGGCTTTCTGGAGAAATCCTACAATTACCGCCACTGAGGGAAAAGCATTTGTTCTCAATACTGAAGTGATAGTGTCTGAGGCAACTACATCTACTACTTTCAATTGCCCCCAAACTGGTCTAACCCTAAGTGATAAATGGGAAGAAGATTTGGGTGGTTCTGAGGTCATGTTGGACATTCTGATGAGACCTGATACTCGTAGAAACCCTATGTGGAAAGTTGCCAAGATGAAAGATGAAGCTAGGGTTTTTCATCAAATTCTCAACAAGGCTATTCTTCATAAGACTGGTTTAAAGGACAACATCTCTCAGACCCACAGGTTTTGTCTTTGCCATATCCTCACGGAAGCACCTATCAACTTGCCCAACCTCCTCTTCAATAAGTTCAGAAACTATATTTTGCACAGTGAGAACAGTACTTCTATACCCTATGTAGTTCTCCTCTCCTGGGTACTCATTTCTGAACATATCTACACCATATTGGCAAAATGAAATCCTAAGGAACAAGCTACCTACCTCAAGTCACATGGTGTGTCCCCTGCTCCTTTTGGTAGGTTGAACTTGGTTATGATGAAGCTGGACCAAGTGATGCAAGTTCATTTGGCTAAGAAGGAAAAGCTGATGAAAGTTAAGGCTGAGCAAATATAATAGAATGAAGTCGAGGCTCAATCCATGCAGCTTAGGTCAGCTAGACGACCCCAACGCGTCAGGGACAAGAAGGTTGCCTACTGGGATAGTCATCAGAGATGGTCCAAGGGTTGATGAGCCCCAAGCTGGACAGAAGAAGAAGAGATTGAGGAAAGTAATCCTCTCTCACAATGCAGAAGAAGATGAAGACAGTGAATCAATTGGAGTGGCTCTGAAGAAGCAGAAGCAAGCTCCAACATCTACTGTCCCCACCAGAGTAAGAGAACCTACCAGAAAACCCAAGGTTTTCAAACCTTCTACCGAGGTAACTCCACCATCTTATGTTGATATCGAGAATGTTGTCAATGCTATAGTTAGGACTGTTAATGTTCCTGTCTCGCCATCATCACCATAACCAAATCAACACATCTCACTCACTCAAAAACAACCCAACTCACCCCAACCACAACTAGAACACTCACCCATTCACAATTCCCCACCTCAACCACAATGCCAATCCATCATACCTAAATCTGATCACTGGTTTAACCAACCAGATGATGGAATTGTTCCGGGGGCACCTTTCCCTAAACTACCAAAAGTCCAATTTCCTTACACTGACCCCAATACCCTCTATGATGGCCAAGCTGAAAATTGGGACAAGGTTAAAGGAACTGGAAAATCCTTTACCACACTTTCCCACCTACTCCTGAACAAGATCCTATTACCCCCTTCCAGAATATGAGTATGAACCTGAACCCATCCAATATCCTTTATATGTCCCTATCCCATATGAAGGTGATGGTCTCATTCCTTCAACATTTTTCAACCAACATGGACCTCTTCTCACTAACCTTCCCCAAAAGAATTTCTCCCCAAGAAAAATCTACCCAAACCTTATCAGGATGGCTCCCTTTAGCCCCTACACAGATGGTGTTGATAGGGATACTATTCTTGAATATAAGACCGTGTAGATGTTGATCTTCCAAACGCGCTTCCAAGGATATTCAACAAAGACTTTTGATGATGAACACCAAGGAATCGTTTCCAATTTATGAAGACTTGTAATAGTTAGGATTTTGATGCTTAATTTAAAAAATAGATTTTTAGTAGTTGGCTCAAGAAAATTATTTTTTAAAAGGCTTTAAAAACATCAAAATGATTTTAATAAAATATAGAGAATGTTTAAAATTTAATGGAATTATTTTTTCAAAGAGTTCTGAACCAAAAACAGGATTTTTCAGTAAGGTAATCGATTACCACGTGTAAAATGTAATCGATTACTTTTTAAAGTAATCGACTACTTTTGGGTTGTTACAGAAAATTAATCGATTACCACGTGTTTTTTTGCAATCTTGATTTTCTGGCAAAAAGTAATCGATTACTTTTGAAAGTAATTGACTACTTTTGGGTTGTTACAGAAAAGTAATCGATTACTTTTAAAAGTAATCGATTACTTTTAGTGTAATAGAAAAACAGAATTTCCCATTTCACTCTCTATATAAAAGGGACTTTTCAGAAATGATAAAATACGATTTTTTTGATAATTTTTTTATTGTTATGTTGTCAATTTGATTACTTGAGCCTTCTTCTTCTACTTTCTAATTTTTGATCTTTCATGCTTTTTAGACGTGATGCATATTTAAAGTGTAATAGTTTGATAGCACTAATTGAATTGTATATGCTGTTTTTAGAATTGGGTGGGGTATCCCAATTTGCATCTAAGGTAGGGTATCTTTAGGTGACTAGTTTCTTGAGTGGGGAATCTCAAGTTAGGATAAAGGTGGGGAATCATTTATGTTTGTATACTTGTAAAAAAAATTGTGTAATTTGTGAAGTATAGTGGTGATACTCAAGTGTATGCTTGAGGAGTGGATGTAGAACACTCAGGTTGTGTTCAAACCAATATAATTCTTTGGTGTGATTCCTTTTTCCTTTATTTCTTGAATTTTTGCTAGTAACATTGAAATTGGTTATATGGTTTATGATACTGATGATATATTGCACATTGTTCATGTTGTGTTAAATTCTTGAATTGTAGCTATATTCTTGCAAGATTCCATATTGTTTTTGTTTCTTATTATTCCCTCTTTTGTTTGATATATTTGGTACATCATTAAAAGATAGGCAAAAAGTTTTTGTAAGAAATTCAGAATTTCTAAGAGTTTTGCAAAATCTTAATTCCCCCCCCCCCCCCTCTTGAGGTGCCTTTAATTTCAACAATTGGTATCTAGAGCTAGGGTCTTGATTAAGTCTGAATCGCTCTCAAGATTTTTTTTCTAAAATGGCACTTGACTCAAGTAGGAAACATAAACATATTTTTACAACTTCTCCTCCAATTTTTGATGGTGAGGGCTATCCTTATTGGAAAGCTAGAATGAAAATTTTCATTGAAGGTATTGACATAGATTTGTGGGAAATTATTGAAAATGGTCCCTTCATTCCCAAACATGGTGTTGGAAGTGAAGAGAAAGACAAACCCAAAAATCTATGGACAAGAGAAGAGAAGCAAAAAGTCCAACTAGACTTTGAAGCTAAGACTATCCTCACGACCGCTTTATCAATTGATGAGTTCTTTCGAATCTCAAATTGCAAGAATGCAAAAGAGATTTGGGACACTTTACAAGTGACCCAAGAAGGAACAAGTGAGGTTAAAAGATCGAAGATTAACACCTTGATGCATCAATATGAGTTGTTTAGAATGAAACATGATGAACCCATAAATGATGTGCAAAATCATTTTCAACTTATTGTTAACCAATTGCTTGCATTTGATAAAAGTTTTACTAATGAGGATCTTGTTACTAAGGTGATTAGGTGTCTTAGTCAATAAAGGCAACCAAAGGTAACAACCATCATGGAGTCAAGAGACCTTTCAACCATGTCACTAGCAACATTGTTTGGAAAGCTCAAGGAGCACGAGTTGGAACTAACAAGGCTCAAGGAGAATGAAGAAGTGGATAAAAGGGCAAAGGAATATCACTTATGGCTTCTTCCTCCAAGAGAGATGAAAGTGACAAAGAAAGCAATGATTCTAGTGATGATGACATCGAAGATGATCAAATCAACCTACTAGTAAGAAGATTTGGCAAGTTTCTGAAGAATAAAAGTAAGTGGAAGAAATCAGTAATTCCAAAAAACCTACCAAGAATGATGCACCATCATCAACACCTGTATGCTACGAATGTGGAAAGCCCGAGCACATCAAATTCGAATATCCTACTCTCCAAAAGAAAGATAAAGGTGACAAGAGACCTAAGAAGGAAAACAAGAGGAGAAGGGAATATATATCATGGGAGGACAGCGACCTTAGTTCATCAAGTGATGAGATCAAGGAAGATGAAGTCTCCAATCCTTGCTTGATGGCAAGTCAAAAGGATGACCAATAGGAAAGTGATGATGAATATGCATTATCTTTCAATTATGATGAATTGCAATTAGCCTTTGATGAATTGTATGAGGAATCTATTGAACTTTCTAGAAAGGTAACCAAACAAAAGTCAATATTCTCTATGCATGAAAATGATAAAATAAAATTAGCTAAGGAGATAAATGACTTGAAATTAGAAATCAATTCTATAACCTTGAAGCATGCTAGTTCTAGAAATGATATTCCTAGTTCCTCAAAATGTGATCAATGCATGTTTCTTGAAAAGGAGAATAAGGATTTAAAGATTTCTCTTGCTAAATTTACAAATGGTAGAAGAAATTTGAATAATTTGCTTGGTAATAAACAATCTCCTTTTGTAAAAACCGGCTTAGGGTATAAATCATATGATAAGAAAGAAACACATTCAACAATATTTGTTCCACCTAGTAAAAATGCTAGAAATAAAGTAAAATGTCATTATTGTTGTAAACATGTTCATATTTCTCCTAGATGTTATGTTAAAAGAGTTGGTCTTGTAAAGGCCAAGAAGATGTGGGTTCCTAAAAAAATGGTTCCCAATACTAATATTCAAGGACCCAAACAAGATTGGGTACCTAAGAACTAAACTTGTTTTGTAGGATTTCTTGAAGATCCAAGGAAAAGAATGGTATCTTGATAGTGGGTGCTCCAAGCATATGACGGGAGACATCTCAAAGTTCATTCATCTCTCCCCAAAGCAAGGTGGTCATGTAACATATGGTGATAACAATAGAGGTAAAATTCTTAGTATTGGTAAGATAGGAAATGAATCTACTTCCATTTAAAATGTTCTTTTAGTAGATGGTTTAAAGCATAATTTACTTAGCATAAGCCAACTTTGTGATAAGGGATATAGGGTTGTGTTTGATAGTAAGTGTTGCATGACTGAATGTTTGCATGATAATCAAATTAAATTTGTTGGAAAAAGAATTAACAACATTTATATGCTAGACCTAGATGACTGATCCGCTGTCGCACACGGGTCAAAAACGAGTGATTGGATGAAAATTGTAGTTAGGGAACGACAACTCGAGTATCGTCTCTCAAGGACTCTTCGATTATTATTAACCTACAAATCGATTTTTTTTTTGGGGGGGTTTATATTTAAGATTTGATTAATAAAACAGTGCAATTAAGTGATTATCAATAAGCTAGAACGATTAATCTACTGTTTCGGTTTCCCAACTATCATTGATTCACATAAATTCCATGCCCTAAGCGGATTCTAATCCCTTTTCGATTGTAGCAGCAATTAAACAAGCGTAATTGACACTACGAGATATATGTTCCTAAATTCTGAATTAAGCAAACGGATTGAAGCTCTCGTGAATTAAGCAAACACGATCAAACACATGCGAATTAAGCAAACACGATCAAGGTATAGGAACATAGAATCATCGAAATTAATCAATACTTATTCTATATAACTTGAATTAAGCAAACAAGGCATATAGCATAATATTGAAAGAGACAAGCAAATTGATCGGGAATTATGGAACCTCAAGTGTCGGCGGAAACCGATTACAGCAGATTAATCCCTGGTGATTAGTTCTCCATCACAAACATAACAAAAACTTTGAAATCAATTGTAAACAGTGAAAATTATGTATGTCATTTGCGTCTGTCCTGGTGCCTTTTATAGATCAGGATTAGCGTCAGGCCGTGACGTATTCTGCCAACGGCGTGCATTCAAATTCTAGGCTATCACGGCCGTGATGCCCATCACGGCCAGGCCGTTATCAATTCTATCCATGGGTGCTGATCTGTCACGGCCGTGACCTCCATCACGGCTAGGCCGTGATCAATTTTGATCTTCAGGTTCTTCTCATCATGCCCGTGATGGGTATCACGGCTGGGCCGTGATGCTTTCTGAATTTCAGGGTCTTTTCATCACGCCCGTGATGGGTATCACGGCTGGGACGTGATGCTTTCTGGTCTTCATGGGTAGCTCATCACGGCCGTGACTAGTGTCACGGCCTGGGCGTGATGGCTTCTGCTTTAAGTGTCCTTCCCTTTTTGCTCTTCTTATTAACCTGAAAATATGAAATAGCAGTAAATGTTGCTTGAGGACAATTAAATCCAAATTTGGGAGAAAACGAGATTAAACTCGAATAATTAGTACAAAAACCATGGTCTTACTAGTTATAAAACTAGACGAGCCAGAGGCTTATCAAAATACCCCAAACTTAAACTTTGCTTGTCCCCAAGCAAACTAAAACTCAAAAAGACTCAAACTTGTCAAGCTTAAAGGATTCAACCAATTTCGCACAAATTTCATGCAATTTCAACAAAACAATTTTTCTTCAATGTTTTCCCCCTTCGCAACAATGTAATCCCCACATTCATTTACTTTAAACAATTGAGAATTCAATCATTCATGCAATCAATAATCTGAGTTGAGGATCCAGGTTACACACAAAAGAGAGATCACCAATTTCAAACAATTGCCTTCCTCACAAAGGCATTTAATATTTCACTATTCGCTCAATTTGTCTAGGCTATCAACTTTTCACTCAATTTCACATTTCAAGAGCACTTCCCATGAATTTGATTTTCATCTCAAACAAAGTTCCCACAAAAACATGCATACAACATCAAAAGGTCTTTTAAAGGTTGTAATGGGGCCTGGCTAAGGGTAAGATTATTCAAAGGCACTAGGCTTTACATCCCTAGGAATTAAGAGAGCATGAATCCTGTACACCATTATTTTCACTCTAATTCCTTTCTCCATTTTTATTTTTGATGCTTTGGGTGACTACAACCATTTTCCTTATAATACCCTTTTTCAACATTTTGTACTTTTCTCTTTTTTTTTCTTTTTGCCCTTGGCTCCAACCTTTATTTTTCTTTTTCTCAACCCAGAATGACATATCAAACCTTGTAGCCACCCCAAACTTACTTTCTTACAACCCTTCTCTTGCTAAGCTTCCATGCTCTCCTAATCCTAAGATTGGGTTAACATGGTTTTTCCAGATTTTTGGCTTATAACATAAGGTCATCAAGAAGCAATAGGCTTATTAGGCTCAATGTGGCTAACTAGGGAACATGCATTAGGGGTGGTTCTTTTTAGGCCAAGTGGTTATTTCAAAGAAAATTGCCTAAATCATTTGATGCAAGCACATAAACATGCAAACCATGAAGAGACTCAAGCAATTCGGGAAAGTGCAACTCAAAAGTGATTCACACAATTAAAAACATGTTGGAGGCTCAAATCCTCACCTGGTCATTTTTCGCAAATTGTTTGACCGAGATTCAATCCCTAGTGTATGCATCCCTTCACCCCAAACTTATCATAAATCATGCAATCACAACAAAATATCTCAAAGTTTAATTTTCAATTTTTCACATGGGGATCAATTTTCAATTTTCAAAACCTAGGGAGAAATCATCAACAGTCAACAAATATCATGCAATCAATCTATGCTAAATTTAATTAGAATCCATTCAAGCTCACCGACACAAGACTCACACACATACGACACAAAGCAACACAAACAAGGAAAACAAAACAAAAACAAAGCAATTGGTTCCCTCCCCCACACTTAAGACATACATTGTCCTCAATGAAAGAACATAAATGTAAAATAAGAGTGAGGGAAAGGAGGAGGTGCTCCCTGATCAAGTTGTAGTGTAGGTGGGCTCTTCCAATGAGAGCTCTTCAACGGTTGCATCTTCAGACACTGAGCTCTCATGGAAAAGCTTCAAGCGCTGCCCATTAACCTTAAAAACCTTGTTTCTACCTGCACTTTTTATTTCTACCGCACCATGAGGGAAAACATCAGTAACAATAAATGGGCCAATCCACTTCGATCGAAGTTTCCCAGCCATCACTTTTAGGCGGGAGTTAAACAATAAAACCTGTTGGCCCACAGAGAATTCCTTCCTAGAAATCATCTTATCATGGAAGTGCTTAGTTTTCTCTTTATAAATTCGGGAGCTTTCATAGGCTTCTAACCTAAGCTCTTCAAGCTGCTGTAATTGGAGTTTCCTTTCAATGCCTGCTTTTTGCATTTCCAAATTACAGCTTTTGACCGTCCAATAAGCACGATTCTCAATCTCTACAGGAAGATGACATGCCTTACCAAACACAAGTCTATAGGGAGACATCCCTATTGATGTCTTGAAAGTTGTTCTTTGAGCCCAAAGTGCGTCTTCTAGACGGCGGCTCCAATCCTTCCTATTTGGCTGCACCACTTTCTCTAAGATCTGTTTGATTTCTCTGTTTGAGATCTCAGCTTGCCCATTAGTTTGGGGATGATATGCAGTGGAGACCCTGTGCACAACTCCATACTTTCGGAGTAAAGCTTCCATGGTGCGGTTACAGAAATGAGTGCCTTGGCCACTTATGATAGCACGAGGTATTCCGAACCTGCAGTAAATATTAGACCTGACAAAATTTGCCACAACTCTAGAATCATTAGTCCTAGTGGGGATAGCTTCCACCCACTTTGAAACATAATCATCAGCAAGTAGAATATAGAGAAATCTAAAAGATGCAGGGAAAGGACCCATAAAGTCGATTCCCCACACATCAAACACCTCACAGAAAAGCATAGGTTGCTGAGGCATTTCACTCTTACGAGTGATGGCTGTACCTGCTATCTGACACTCTTTACAAGTGCGGTAAATCTCATAAGCATCTTTAAAAATGGTGGGCCAATAAAAACCTGAATATAGGATTTTTCTTGCAGTCCTTTGTGGCCCAAAATGTCCCCCTACTTAAGAAGCATGAGAAAAATGCAAAATAGATTCAATCTCATAGTAGGGGACACATCTCCTAATTACCTGATCACTACCAAATTTCCAAAGATATGGATCATCCCAAACATAATATTTGGCATCACTCTTGAGTTTGTGAATTTGTGACCTAGTTGCACCTGTCGGAAAAACACCAGCAACAAGATAATTAACAATATCAACAAACCAAGGAGTTGCCCCATATAACTGTAAAAGTTGCTCATCAGGAAAGTCATCCTGAATGGGGGAAGGATCTTCATCCCTCTCTATTTTGCTCAAGTGATCATCCACTAAATTCTCAGCTCCACTTTTATCTTTAATCTCCACACTAAACTCTTGGAGCAACAACATCCACCAAATTAATCTCGGTTTTTCTTCTGGTTTCTTCAACAAGTATTTTAAAGCTACATGGTCAGTAAAAACAAAAACCTTGGAACCCAGCAAATATGATCTGAATTTATCAAGAGCAAAAACAATAACTAGAAGTTCCTTTTCAGTAGTAATGTAATTAGCATGTGCAACATCTAAAGTTCTAGAAGCATAATAAATCACATGGGTAGCCCTGTCCACCCTTTGTACAAGGACCGCCCCCACGGCATAGTTAGAGGCATCACACATAATCTCAAAAGGGAGGGTCCAGTCAGGAGGCTGGATGATGGGAGTAGAGGTCAATGCTTTCTTCAAGAAATCAAACGCCTTTTTGCAGTTGTCATCAAAGTTAAAAATGACATCATTCTTCAACAAGTTTGACAGAGGAAGAGCTATCTTGCTGAAATCCTTTATGAAGCGCCTGTAAAAACTTGCATGACCAAGAAAAGAGCAAATCTCGCGAACGCAAGATGGGTAAGGCAATGTAGAAATCACCTCAATTTTAGCAGGATCTACTGAAATACCTTTTTCAGAAATAATTTGCCCCAAAACAATTCCCTGTTCAACCACAAAATGGCATTTCTCATAATTGAAAACAAGGTCAGTTTTAATGCATCTCTCCAAAACCAGATTCAGACTATTCAAGCATGCATCAAATGAGGAACCATAAACAGTAAAATCATCCATAAACACTTCCATGCAATTCTAAATATATTCAGTAAAAATACTATTCATGCATCTCTGGAATGTGCCAGGAGCATTGCAAAGACCAAATGGCATCCTCCTGTAAGCAAAAGTGCCGAAAGGGCACGTGAAAGTTGTCTTTTCTTGATCCTCTGGTGCAATGTGGATCTGAAAATAACCTGAAAAACCATCAAGAAAACAATAGTGTGATTTACCAGCTAGTCGTTCAAGCATCTGATCGATGAACGGCAAAGGAAAGTGATCCTTTCTAGTAGCCTGGTTCAATCTCCTGTAATCAATACAAACTCTCCAGCTATTCTGAACTCTAGTGGGAACAAGTTCATTGTTTTCATTTTTTACCACTGTGAGTCCAGATTTCTTAGGTACAACTTGCACTGGACTCACCCAATTACTATCAGAGATAGGATATATGATACCTGCATGCAAGAGTTTTGTTACCTCCTTCTTCACAACATCAAGAATCAAGGGGTTAAGCTGCCTTTGGGGCTGCCTAACTGTTTTATCCCCATCCTCCAACAGAATCCTATGCATACACCTGGATGGGCTAATACCTGGTATGTCGGCCAAGGTCCACCCAATTGCCTTCTTATGCTTCTTCAAAACCTGCAAGAGCTTAGTTTCCTGGACAAAATCAAGGTTAGAGGA
Source organism: Sophora flavescens (assembly GCA_030762895.1). Classification (NCBI taxonomy): domain Eukaryota; kingdom Viridiplantae; phylum Streptophyta; class Magnoliopsida; order Fabales; family Fabaceae; genus Sophora; species Sophora flavescens. The sequence continues at coordinate 68,626,978 of CM061062.1, read as the reverse complement.
AATTATAACCAGAAGTTTTTCATTCCTCTCTAAATAAGCATATTTCAGATTTTCAGGAATTGGCTTAAGCTCCAAGGACGGTGGCTGCTCAATAGATGGTATGTTTGGGGCAACCGTGCTGTCAAGAACTTCAGCTGAATAAACAGCTTCATTTTCACTGTCACCCTGCAAGGCAACATCAATCTCAGCACACACAGCACAAAGGTCAGTGTTAGTACAATCAGCACATGAGTAAACATCATCAAAACCAGAAACAGATGGAAAATCAGCAGCTGCAACCAAATCATAATAAGTCTCATCAACAATTTCAGAAAGCAACTCTATTTGAAAAACAGAGTGCTCTTCCAAGGGATGCTTCATAGCATCGAAAATGTTGAATTTCGCAACAATGTCACCAAATTCCATGGATGTGGTTCCATCGTCAACATTAATCTTTGTTTTCGCCGTTTTCATGAACAGTCTATCCAGAATGATTGGTGATCTGCTTGAATTCGTTTCTCCTGCCATGTCCAGAATGTAAAAATCAACAGGGAAAATCAAGTCATTGACTTGAACAAGCACATCTTCTACTACTCCAATGGGGCAAGCATTGGTCCTGTTTGCCAACTGAATAGTAAGACTTGTATGCTGCAAAGGACCAAGATCAAGATTGTTGAAAACAGAAGTAGGCATGACATTAATAGAAGCTCCTAAATCCAACATGCAATTGTCGAATTTACTATCCCCAATGGTACATGGAATAGCAAAAGTTCCCGGATCCTTGCATTTCTGTGGCATTGCCTGATTGAGGGCTGAAATGGTAACCCTTTCAGGTGCAGGTTTAGGTTCAATGAGGGCTGAAACATTTCTCCCCAAATTGACTCTCTCATTTCCCTTCAACCTTCTCTTGTGTGTGCACAAATCCTTCAGAAACATCGCGTATTTCGGAACTTGCTTAATCACATCAAGAAGCGGGATGTTTACCGCAAATTTTTTGAATACATCCAGAATCTCTCTCTCTTTGTCTTCCTCATCAACCTTTTTATTTTTCAGTACTCTTTGCGGGAAGGGAATTGGTGGCACATACTCTTTTTCAACCTCAACAACAACAGAAGGTTCAGGTGTTACCTCAACAGCTTTCTTATTTTTTTCAGGGGCTGGTTCTGCAATCTTCCGGGATCTCAAAGTAATTGCACTCACATTAGGATTAGGGACATTAGGATTCACTACCGTTTGTGCAAGTAGTTGGTTCAATCCTTGAGCTTGCTGCATGGCATTCATCGAAGTGGCAAGCTGTCCAATCTGCGTCTGCAAAGTATGAATACTAGAATCCGTTTGTTGCTGAAACTGGAGATTGTTTACAGCCATTTACTTGACAAGGTCCTCTAGTGAAGGTATGGAAGGTGCAGAGGTGGCCACTTGGGGAGAGTTCTGTGGTGGTGCTAGCGGTAGCATCAGTTGCTGTTGTTGTGTGGATGAGTTCCCATACCGAAGGTTTGGATGGTTTCTCCAGTTGGGGTGGTACTTATTAGTAGAAAGGTCTGGAATGCTGTACCTGTTCTGATTGTTGCCTTGATTGTAAAGATTGGCTGCATATGCTTGAGGCAAGTCAGTGACCGACTCATCTTTCAGAATGGGACATGTATCGTTCAGGTGTTCAGGAGAAGTACAAATACCACACAACCTTGCTGTTTGAGCTTTATCCACTGCCAACTATTTCACTAAAGAAGTAAGCTCATCAAGTCTGGTTTCAAGGGCTTTGTGGGAAGAAGAAACATGGACCTCATTCACACCCCTTGTTTCGACAGAATTGTTTCTGGTTGTGAACTGTTGGGAGTTGAGTGACATGTTCTCAATCAATGACTTGGTAACAGCTGGAGTCTTATCAACAAGTGCTCCCCCGCTAGCATCATCTAAAATGTTTCTGTCCATTGTTAGCAATCCCTCATAAACGTACTGAATAAGCAACTGCTCGGAAATCTGGTGCTGAGGGCAACTGGACACCAACTTCTTAAATCTCTCCCAGTACTCGGCCAATGATTCATTACCTTGTCTAATACCACATATCTCTTTTATGATTGATGCAGCTCTGGAGGCAGGGAAGTATCTCTCTAGGAAGACGTTCTTCAAATCATTCCAGGTTGAACCGGAATTCGGCTCCAGATAATACAGCCAATCCTTCGTAGCACCTTGAAGTGAGAATGGGAAGGCTCTCAGCTTGATATGGTCTTCTGTTATTCCTTCAGGTCTCAAAGTTGTAGAACAAACAACCTGGAGTTCTTTCAGATGCTTATGCGGATCCTCACCTGCAAGACCACTAAACCTTGGCAACAAGTGTATTAAACCAGATTTCAATTCAAAAGGAGCAACGACATCAGCATATTCAATACATAAACCATTGTAATTAGCATCAGGAGCAGCAAGTTGTCTTAGTGTTCTTTGATCAGCCATGTTATCACTATTGGTTGGTGAACTAGTGCTAGCCTGAATTGCTCTACGACGTGTGTGCAAGGTTCTCTAAATTTCAGGATCAAAATCAAACAGGTTAGAACAACCAGACCTAGTAGCCAGAACTAAACAAATCTGTTAATAACAACAAGAGTCCCCGGCAACGGCGTCAATTTTGATCCGATGTCGCACACGGGTCAAAAACGAGTGATTGGAAGAAAACTGTAGTTAGGGAACGACAACTCGAGTATCGTCTCTCAAGGACTCTTCGATTATTATTAACCTACAAATCAATTTGTGGGGGGGGTAGATTTATTATTTGATTAAGAAAACAGTGCAATTAAGTGATTATCAATAAGCTAGAACGATTAATCTACTGTTTCGGTTTCCCAACTATCATTGATTCACATAAATTCCATGCCCTAAGCGGATTCTAATCCCTTTTCGATTGTAGCAGCAATTAAACAAGCACAATTGACACTACGAGATATATGTTCCTAAATTCCGAATTAAGCAAACGGATTGAAGCTCTCGTGAATTAAGCAAACACCATCAAACACACGCGAATTAAGCAAACGCGATCAAGGTATAGGAACATAGAATCATCGAAATTAATCAATACTTATTCTATATAACTTGAATTAAGCAAACAAGGCATATAGCATAATATTGAAAGAGACAAGCAAATTGATCGGGAATTATGGAACCTCAAGTGTCGGCGGAAACCGATTACAGCAGATTAATCCCTGGTGATTAGTTCTCCATCACAAACATAACAAAAACTTTGAAATCAATTGTAAACAGTGAAAATTATGTATGTCATTTGCGTCTGTCCTGGTGCCTTTTATAGATCAGGATTCGCGTCACGGCCGTGATGGCCATCACGGCCACGCCGTGACGTATTCTGCCAAGGGTGCGCATTCAAATTCTAGTCTATCACGACCGTGATGCCCATCACGGCCAGGCCGTGATCAATTCTGTCCATGGGTGCTGATCTGTCATGGCCGTGACCTCCATCACGGCTAGGCCGTGATCAATTCTGATCTTCAGGGTCTTCTCATCACGCCCGTGATGGGTATCACGGCTAGGTCGTGATGCTTTTTGACTTTCAGGGTCTTCTCATCACGCCCGTGATGGGTATCACGGCTGGGACGTGATGCTTTCTGGTCTTCATGGGTAGCTCATCACGGTCGTGACCAGTGTCACGGCCTGGGCGTGATGGCTTCTGCTTTAAGTGTCCTTCCCTTTTTGCTGTTCTTATTAACCAGAAAATATGAAATAGCAGTAAATGCTTTATTTGACTCAAAATTAACTAAAATATCCTAAAACTACTTAAGAGACTCAAAATGTTGCTTGAGGACAATTAAATCCAAATTTGGGCGAAAACGAGATTAAACTCGAATAATTAGTACAAAAACCATGGTCTTACTAGTTATAAAACTAGACGAGCCAGAGGCTTATCAATGACATCAATAATAATATTCAATGCTTGTTGAGTAAAAATAATGAGGTTTGGTTATCGCATAGAAGGGTAGCACACATTCACATGGAACACCTTGACAAACTAATTTCTAAAGACTTAGTTATAGGTCTCCCTAAAATCAAGTTTCAAAAAGAAGGCTTATGTGATGCTTGCCAAAAGGGTAAGCAAGTTAAAACTAGCTTTAAATCCAAGAATATAGTCTCTACTTATAGAACACTACAACTATTGCATATGGATTTATTTGGACCATCTAGAACAATGAGTCTAGGTGGAAATTATTATGCACTTGTGATTGATGATGATTTTTCAAGGTTTACATGGACTCTTTTTCTAGCACATAAAAATAATACTTTTCATGCCTTTAGAAAATTAGCTAAACAAATTCAAAATGAAAATGATCTAAAAATTGCATGTATTAGAAGTGACCATGGAGGTGAGTTTGAAAATCATGATTTTGAAAACTTTTGTGATAATCATGGTCTCACTCATAATTTTTCGTCCCCTAGAACCCCTCAACAAAATGGTGTTGTTGAGAGGAAAAATAGGTCATTAGAAGAATTAGCAAGAACCATGTTAGGAATACAGCAAAAAGAATGTATGTTCTAAAATATAATGACAGCATCTTAGACAAACAACTGGAAATAGAGCAACATGTTCTATCTTATTATAAAGACCTTTATGCCTCGGACAATACCTGCACCATGTTAACAAGTGACTCCAAACACAAGAGGTGGTGAATTGTGTTTTTCAAAAAATTTAGCAAATTAATTTTTTTTTTCTTTTTAAGATATTCTGAAAAACATTTTGTAAACGTCGCGTGCAAATAAAAACGTTTGAGAAAAATATAAAGGCACAAATAACAAGATAAGGGATGAGAAGATGGAACACAGCAATATATCCTGGTTCGGCCACAGACTACCCACGTTGCCTACGTCTAGTCCCCAAGGCAATACGACCAAGGGTTTTCAATCAACTCTAGTTTTCAAACAAGATCAACCAGAACCTTTACAATAGAGAGCACTCCTCACAGACCAGGGATATCACCTCCCCCAGTGAAAGAGCCTCAAAACAAATACCCAAGAGATATCACCTCCCTTGTACCCTTGGAAATCAAATCAAAGAAACACCACAAGAGATATCACCTCTCTTGCAAACTTGGTGTAGAAAAGAAGGATATGAGTCACACGACTCTTACCAACAAAATGCACTCTTAATAGTGCTGATTAAAAAAATTGAAGAACAGTTACAATAACACCTATATGGTGTGTAGAACTCTCAATATAATATGGTCAAAGTGATAGTGCAAGAGAAAGATTGTAGAGAAAATGATTATCAGAGTTATAGCCTAGAGAAATAGCAGAGTTCTACTTGTGATGACTGCCTAAACTTCCTTTTATATTAGAAGGGTGATGGTTCAAAAGAAATTAGCTCAAGCTTCTTAAAAATTATTTTTGATGCAGTATAGTCGATTATTTGAACCAATTTCAGGAAGCGCTTACTTTGATAGAATAGGCATAATCGATTACGAGTCCACAGACTTTCATATAAAAGCCATAATCGATTATACATTTTACATAATCAATTATTCTAATTCAAAATTCAAACTCAACGGCTTTAATGTCATAATTACTCATTAAACTCATTTAAAGCCTTTTAATTAATATCATAATCGATTATTGGATTCCCATAATCGATTATGGCTCGAAGCACATTTGAATTAGAAAATCTTAATAATTAAGAAAATGATTCCACATTAAGATCAATTAATTGTCTGTAAAACTTTTCAGCACATGATAAATGTGTGTGTGTGAGACCAATATTAAATTGAGAACTCTACTTACCATTTACACACTTTTCTAAAACAATCAATACAAATACCGAAATTCCCATTTTGCCGCTTGTGCTTGCTTGCTTTATAACTTTTCGCTTTTTGCAACTTAGTCCTTCTGGACCTTTTCCTTTTGTCCTTCATCAAAACAAAAGTACCTGTCAAGGCATTTATTTACATTCTCCCCCTTTTAGATGATGACAAACATCTCATGGAGGGATTTGCTTAAGAAATGGGTTAGAGCAGACAAATAAGATATATCAGAGTTCTAAGAGCATTTTTATGATCTACTCCCCCTCACTTTATGCATATATTCAAATCCACTCCCCCTGAAACATGCGATCAAATAACTCTCCCCCTTTTGGCATTATCAAAAAGTGGGAAAAAATTACTGAAAAAGCAAGGCATATGTTCAGGCAAGAATTATAGACAAAAAGTATATGCAGGCATCAGTGTAATTCCAACTATGTATGTAGAAGCAAGTACCAGGATAGAAAATGAACATTCCAAGAGAATTTCACCCCTTTTACAAGTGTATGATTTTGTATTTCTAATTTCCTTAAGCATGCATGCATTTCTCCCCATTTCAAAAATAATTTTTCAAATTAATATTTCGCTTTTCTAAGGCATTGGAGAAAAGGGTAAAGTGAAACATTTAAACTCAACAATAATTAAGAATAAAATTAGAATCTTAGCTTGATTTGATGTAATGGAAAATTTGAAACATTACAAGCATGTATGATGATGAAAGATATTTTAAAACAAATTCGAAGAGATAATCATTAAAAAGGTTCTAACATGCAAGTATAGTTATTTCTCATGATGTATATCAAGATGTTCAATAACCAATCACAAGTTGAGTGCATGACCTTTTCCTTTCACGAAATCAGTTATATAATCGATTGTTTTCACGGTTCTTCTTTGCATAATCGATTTTGTAATCGATTTGGACTCTTCTGGTAAAGTACCTTCGTGCATATTCGATTATGCTGATCGACTAGAGGAATTCTGACTTTTGGCTTTCTACTCCTCGTCCAAGCATAATCGATTATGATAATCGATTACTACTTTACTGACTTTTGATATTTGTCTCCTTTCTGCGTATAATCGATTCCTTTAACCTATTTTGGTCTTTCTGTCTTATGATAATCGATTATGACTATCATATAATCGATTATGACTATAAAAACTGTCATACTTAATACACAAATTAGAGATAACAAGGTGAAAAATATGATAAACATACATTCTTTTAAGGAAGTTCATCCAAGCTGAAAATATAGAGATTTTTATCCTATTGTTCAATTAACTTGTTTTGATTGTCAAGTAAACTCATGGGTCATGATCATAAATTTAAATGAAACAAACTCTACCTCATACCCTTTACTGTTGTCACTATAAAAAAACATAACTACTATTTTTGGGTGATGGAAAGGAGAATTTGTTTTTGATTCCCGTCATGTGCTTTGAACGACCACCATTAATGTTCCAATTATTGTTCTTGGTCTTCAAGAACTCCTGCAAAACAGAATCATGTTTTGGCTTTTGGTACCCAAACCATTTTGGGTCCTTCAACGTTAGTCTTGGGCGAGAAGCCCTTTGGAATCCATGCATTTTTAACATTCAAGCCTTTGTTTTTCCTAATGTTACAAATAGAAGCGGTGTGAGCTTTTCTGCCACAATGAAAGCATTTAACAAAAGGACTACTGGACATGTTGCTTAGACCAAAAAATTTCTTAAAATATTTTTCATGAAATTTTGGATGATAACCCAAACCAGCTTTGTCATACATTCCCTTTTGATTTCCCGAAAGAACATTTAGGTTATCCCTTCCCATTGTGAATTTCACAAGCGATTTATATAAGTCCCCAACTTTAATTTTCAAAATGCTGCATTCAACACATTTAGAAACTTCATTCTTTTTATTTTCACAAGATAAGCATGATGAAGTTTCTTGGATGAGGAAATAATTTTTCGCAGTCTAATGGTTTCATCATTTAATTCTTCACAAGCAATAAACAAATCATCATAAGATAAATCAGTTTCAAGTTCAAGCTCGTTTACCTCAACTTCCTCATGATTTGCGATGAGAAATTACTTTGCCTCTTCATTATCTGACTCATCACATGTATCCATATCATTGTCTTCCCAAGCAATGTAGGCCTTGCTTTTTCTTCAGTCCTTTTGTGGCCTTTTATCCGATTTCTCATGCTTTCTTTGGCCTTTAGGATAGTCGGGTTTTATATGACCCATTTTGCCACACTTGTAGCATGTTGGGATGAAAGAGGTTCCTTCTTCCTCATCTTTCTTTTGAGGATTGGAGACATGTTTTGCTTTGCCTTTTCACCTTAAGAATTTTTTAAATTTGTGGATCATTTTGTTCATATCTTCCTCGCCTTCATCATTTTCAATCATGTGTGATTTGAGTGCATGGTGATTCTTTATCTTATTATCATTTTCCTCACTTTCCATGAGGCGATATAGTTCAAGCTCGTGTTCCTGCAATTTACCAAACAAAGTAGCCAAAGACATAGATGATAAATCTCTAGATTCAGATATAGCAGTTACTTTGGGTTGCCAATTTTTACTCAAACATCTAAGCACTTTGTTTATCAAATCCTCATTATTAAAAGATTTTCCAAGAGCCCTAAGATGATTTATAATATGGGTAAAATGTTTCTGCATATCTTGTATGCTTTCACCCTGTATCATCCTAAATAGCTCATACTCATGGGTCAATGTGTTCATCCTAGCCCTTTTGACCTCGGTAGTACCTTCATGTGTCAATTGAACGGTGTCCCACATTTCCTTAGCAGTTGCAATTTGAGACCCTATAGAACTCATCATAGCTTAAAGCTGAAGTGATGGTGTTCCTAGCTTTCAAATTGTAATGGAACTTTTTCTTTCCGCGTCGGTCCAAAGATTTTTTGGTTAATCCACAGAAGCACCATTAACTTCATGCTTAGGGGCAAATGGAAAATTTTCCACAGAATCCCAAACATCAATATCAAAAGCTTCAAGAAAGATTTCCATTCTTTGTTTCCAATAATCATACCCTTCACCATTGAAAGATGGGGTCTGTTTACGGAGTTTCCCTTGTTACAAAAATGGTTTGAAGTCATGTTTCCTCTTGAGGCGGTTTTGCCCTTTATATCCAAGAGTTAAGCTATCATACCACTTGTTGACTAGTGACTCCAAACACAAGAGGGGGGTGAATTGTGTTTTTCAAAAACTTTAGCAAATTAAAATATTTTTCTTTTCAAGATATTCTGAAAAATAGTTTGTAAACGTCGCGTACAAATAAAAATGTTTAAGCAAAAGATAAAGGCACAAATAACATGATAAGGGATGAGAAGATGGAACGCAGTGATATATCCTGGTTCGGCCACAGACTACCCACATGGCCTACGTCCAGTCCCCAAGGCAATATGACCAAGGCTTTTCAATCAACTCTAGTTTTTAAACAGGATCAACTAGAACCTTTACAATAGAGAGCACTCCTCACTGGCCAGGGATATCACCTCCCCTAGTGAAAGAGCCTCAAAACAAATACACAAGAGATATCACCTCTCTTGTCAACCACAAGGAATATCACCTCCCTTGTACCCTTGGAAATCACATCCAAGAAACACCACAAGAGATATCACCTCTCTTGCAAACTTGGTGGAGAAAGAAGGGTTTGAGTCACATGACCCTTACCAACAAAATGCACTCTTAATAGTTCTTATTAAAACAAATTGAAGAACAGTTGCAATAACACCTATATGGTGTGTAGAACTCTCAATATAATATGGTCAAGGTGATATTGCAAGAGAAAGATTATAGAGAAAATGATTATTAGAGTTTTAGCATAGAGAAATAACAGAGTTTTACTTGTGATGGCTGCCTAAACTTCCATTTATATTAGAAGGGTGACGGTTCAAAAGAAATTAGGTCAATCCTCTTAAAATTCATTTTTGACATAGCATAATCGATTATTACATTCTCATAATCGATTATACTCATCGATTACGTGTCCACTGACTTTCATATAAAAAGCCATAATTGATTACATAATCGATTACGGGGTTTCTGTTTGAGGCTCGTTGAAAGCCAGTAAGGACATAATCGATTATACATTTTACATAATTGATTATTCTAATTCAAAATTCAAACTCAACGGCTTTAATGTCATAATTACTCATTAAACTCATTTAAAGCCTTTTAATTAATATCAAAATCGATTATTGGATTCCCATAATCGATAATGGCTCGAAGCACATTTGAATTAGAAAATCTTAACAATTAAGAAAATGATTCAACATTAAGATCATTTAATTGTCAGTTTTAATCCCTTGCCTCAGCCCCTCACCAGAAACTTGTATAAATCCTCAAATCATATCTCATAATATCATCTATAAAACAACCTGATTAGGCTATGCACCTCTAAGTCCTATTCATTCTCTCACCCACACACATATCCACTGAACAACATATATCCTTACTTAAAAGTCAACTAAGCACATTATCAAACCAGGCAGATCATGCATAACACAATCATCATAAAATATTCAAACAACAAAATAAATCGTCACAAACAGTAGAATACCTCAACCAGCATATCACAAAATAATTCAATAAATAATAAAGTTAGTCAACCTCGAATATTCTAAAATTATCCTAACGTCGATAAACCTACAATCCCTAAATCCTCATTGGTATCACGGAAAAGTTTCCAATGAGATTTTGGTATTGTCGATTACTCGATTACTAGTAGGGTTTAGGTTGTCCTACACAATTATTATATTATAAACTACTTATCCATTCCGACGATAGGTTTATTCTTCTCCCACCTGAAATTATCACCGAAGTCCCAAACTTCCGATCCTCGTTACTCTACCACGGTTAATGGTTAACCTTCAACCAAAACAACATAACCACTAGTTAATCAAACAAAATCCAACTATGACCAATTCATGCTAGGTTCGGTCAACTATTCAAAATAGGGCTAGGGTTATTTTCTCAATTTCATCTTTTGGATTCTAATTACTAGAGTATTCACTAGCATAGATAAATTTCTAGAAGTTAAAAATATGAAACAAAATCCTCTAACCTATAGGGTTAGGGTTTCATCCTCAATGAGTAAAATAGGCTAGAAATTCCTTTTGCTCACAAACTCTTGGATCTAGAACCTACACACCTTAAATAGTTTATACAAATCATTATCTAAATAAAGATTAAAGAAAACTTATTTTTCCCATATGAACACAAATTCTGACAAGGATAGAAATTAAGGTTAGGAATTTCTTTTGATTTCAAGTTTCAAGATATAACAACTATATGTATTAAAGAGTTAAAATCAAGTGTCATACTTTAAAAATTGAACAAAACTTCCTTTGCCTACAAAAGAATAGTTTCAGTAATATTAATAAAATAGGAAAATAAAATTATTTTGCTTAGATGCTCTTAGATAATGAAAGCAAAAGTCTTTTAGAGATCATTTCAATTCGTTTCACATTAAAATGATTTTTCTACAATTTTCTAGAATTATTTGAAGTTCTAGATCTAGAAATAGAGATTTGTGAAATAGTTGGTGAAATTGGAGTTTGATGGATGATTAATGAAGCTAAGATGATGAGGAAGAGATTCCTGACCTTGGAATGAAGAAGTTTGATGAAGGAAATGAAGAGAACTAAAGAACTTGTCAAGAACAAATATGGTGTTCTTTAAGTTTTTGTGAAGAACAAGTGTAATAGGAAGAAAATGAAATGTGTTAAGTGTGGGGAGGGGGTTGGGCTGCCTCCAAATGAGAGTTAGGGGCAGAAAAATGTGTTGCTAAAGTGATAAGAGAACCATGGTTGAGTTTACTTAACATAGGTTAAGTTAGAAAATAATATAATAACTTAACTATAGTTAATTGTAATCATGGTTGAGTTAAAATGTGTGGTGGATGGTGTGTCTGATTTTGCACCACATCTCATGATTCATCCATGACTCATTGGTCCAATAAATTATCGGTTCCCGGTAATCCCGTACTCAGCTCCGTCATTTACGCGATTTTAGTTTTTGTGAGGAAAATGATGAAACGAAAGCAAAATGAAATAGGTATGGTTTATTGGAGGTGGCTGCACGAAATTGTAGAGATGTGGGAGATTTACAACCATGTGAAATGAGTGGTTAACAGTGCATAGATGTGTCTTGTTAATAACCATGAAAGCTTGGTGGTATTTTGGTCTTTTTACCTTAAAATATCTTAGCCATCATTACTTGTCATAAATGCTAGGTGAGTCACCCCTATGACTCACCACCCTAGGTGGCAAGATGTCCCCTCATCCGGTGCCTAGTTCTATCTCTGTAGTTCCATTTTCGACTCTGTTGGTTTCCCGCTTAGGGTTTCCATCCGTTTTTCCACAAAATCCACCCGAATAAAATATAATATTTATTTTTGGGCAAAACTTTGGAAAATAGACTTCCTCAAGGACATAATATACAAATCTACAATTTTTTAGTTTCGGGTCAAATTAGAGTTTTCTGCCGGTATAAAATTATACAGTTAGTAAAAACGCAAACCGGTTTCCGTCTGAGTTTGAAACCCAAATTTTAACCAAAGCTTCCTACCATAGAGTAGGTTCTAGATATGATTTTATTTTCTACAAAATCGTTTCCTAGGTCTCAGATAAAAATATAAATAAATATATCTTTATCGTTAATACAACGTATCCGAAAATCGAGCTGTTACAGTAACTGTCTCTCGAAAGAATCTTTGTTCTCCTATTGAAAATGGTGGTTTAGGCTTGAGGTCTCTTAGATCAATTAATGAACCCTCTATGCTAAAGATTTTTTGGGAAATGTATTCTTCCAATAATCATTAGGTTGTGCTTTTAAGGGCAAGGGTCCTCAAAAACAACAAACTTGTTGGTCATTATGCAAATTCCTCAGTCTGGTCAGGTGTGAGACAGTTCTTCAATACTGTCTTGATGGAAGTATTTGGTTGATTTGTACAGGGAGTAAAATTAACTTCTGGATTTCAAAATGGATTTCTAAGTCAATTTCTAACTTGTTGAATATTCCTACAGCTGTTTGTTCTTCTCTTAAAGCCTTTGTGAAGGATTTTATATGTAACAAAGCTTGGTCAATTCCTGAAACTTTCACTGCTAGGTTCCCTGCCATTTATGATGAAATTAAGAAGCTTGTTATCCCAGTAGACTCGGCAGAAGACTAATTGATATTGTCTCATACCCAAGATGGTTGTTTGAGCTTCAAGGAAGCATATCTCTTTTGGAATCCTTGCAGTTATATTGTTCCTTGGGGAAGACAAATTTGCAATTCTTCAATCCGTCCATCAAAGTCTTTTGTTGTATGGAGATTAATTCAAAACAAACTTCCTACAGAGGATAATTTTCAGCAAAGAGGTCGTGTTCTAGCTTCGGTTTGGAGGCTTTGGGGCTCCAATGAATGTAACACATCAAGATTCACTCTTATGTTTATATGTGTTAGTTCTAGTATAGATATGTTTGATATTTATATATATGTGTATATATTATTACATATGATAATATGTATATTAATATATGATTATTTGCATTAATATGAGATTGTGTCTCTTAATGTTTGATTTTATATGTTAATATATGATATGTGATTTTGTTAATAATAAGCTATTGAGAATGATATGATAAGATATCGTGTGATTTAGTATTTAAATAGAGATAGTGTTATTCTTAGATTTTAGCCCCTCAACCAATCAGATTTGAGTCCTTATCAATATAGGATCATCCTCTTTTTGTTTATATCTTAAGATCTTATCATAATCTCCTAAGGATCCTATCTAGGAATAACTACCAAATCTGTCGCTAAACTTCCATCGAACTTTTGACCATCTTAGACTCCGATTTAGGATTCAATCATTACACATTAATTTTTAGATATTCCTCTGAGATTGCTAACGGCACCAAGAACGCCTCAATAGGAAACTTGTAGCTCAAGTTATGGTCAAAATACCGAATTGTATACAGTTTGGGCTGAAATAGGAACCCGTTATGACCCAAACTCATATATATACCATTAGACTCGACCTAAACCTAGTTTACACGACCCCAACACTCAGAAAACTTCCTCCCTCCTTCCTCTTTGAATCCTTATGGTTTTTCTCCCTAAAACTCTCTCTAGGGAACCCGTTCTTGCATTGTTCTTCACTGCTTCTTGATAGGAGAACATCGCTATGAATAGGGGTTCGTTGTGCTTACTGTTTGGGACTTTAGAAAAGGTAAAATTTGTGCACCTTGTCCCTTGTGTTCTTTCTTTGAAGTTCTTGATCTCTTCCTTTTGATTTCTTGATCTTAGAGTGAACCAAAGGGTCTCTTTGGTATCCTTGAGGTCGTAGACAAGTGCTAGTGAGACGGGACCCTAGTGGATCTTCTTTCTTCTTTTGAAAAGTGAACCTCGTACCAGGTATGGGAGAAGAATAGTGTATACACTAGGCTAGGGAGTAGCGTAAGATGAGGGGTTCCCATAGCCCCGTTTATTGTTGTTATAAAGTATTGATGCCATGATATGCCTGGTTGTATGACTGAATTGTTTATATGTTTAATTGGATTAATTGGTAAGCCTATTTGTTATAATTGTTGAGTTGTTCGTGATGTGGTATGCCTTTTGAATTGTCATATCCCATGAGTTTTGGTTGAATTGGTATGAATACCTATGATTATGAATGTTGTTGTTATGACATGGATTATGTTGATCACATTGATTGGATATGTTGTTGATGATGATGTTACCGTTATGTTGAATAAGTTAATAAGACTCTAATTGAATTAATTAGGACTCTTGGTTCACATAGGAATTAAGGCATTAATTCCCCAAGCTTTATAAGATATGAACTGTGTTAGTGAGGGGTGAAACTTCTTGCCGAATGTTTTAGTTAAGACCCTAGGATCTGATTTGAGAGAATTAGGGAGCCTAAACTCCAAGAACACGTTAAATTCTGCCCAGAACAGTATGGCCATGCCCAGGAGCACGACCGTGCTGAACATGGAGCACGACCGTGCTCCTAATTAAATTCTGGAAAACAGGCCGCGCATTGAGCACGGTCGTGCAAGACAGTGAGCACGACCGTGCTCCATTTAAGTGGCAGCACGACCGTGCTGGGGATTTAGTACGCCCGTGCTTCCCCCTACTGGTCAGAACTTAAGATTAATGAATTAAAGGGGTGTTTACCCCAATTATCACCAGATGATGTAATAATACACTAATCAAATGATAACAAGTTAGATAACTTAATTAAAGATTAATTAAGATAACAAAGACTGATAAGCTGGTTAAGCCGGTACCTGATGGGTTAGCGCACGTTGTCACACTTTGGTGCTTTTTGGCCAAAGTGATTTTTGGACCTTGGTGCTTTTTGGGCAAGGGGGCCTTGTCCCCATGGTTTGGGTCTAAGGTGTTACTGTTGATGTTGGTGATAAGTCTTGGGTGCTTTTAGGCCCAAGCAAAGGAGGTGGTTGCCTTGTGTGTTGTTATGCCATTTGCATAGAGCAATGGAGTTGATGTTGAGGGGGATGTTCAACATAGGGGAGGTCATCCAAGTTATGATGATCTGGCCCAAGTCTCGGGTGGTTCACCCAAGGTTTGGTAGACCGTTCACCCCCGAGGTGGCGTATCCAGTTATGATACGCCGGCTATCTAAGGGGTTCCTCCATGGTTTAGGGAACTGTCGGTGTTGGTGCTTTTTGACTAACACGGATATGTAACTCCGAAGTTGACTTCCTGAGATAGTAGGATCCACATGTATACCGGAGTAATGGAGTAAGTGTTTCACCACATAGCATCTTTTGACTGTTGATGCGTAATATGTAAATGATGATGTATGATGTTTGTTGCTTTGCTTGATATGATGTATGTTCATCTTATTCCCTATTCCCATGCCGTTGAGTTTACATGACTTCTTATTCTCTATTTTCCTGTTTCTGTTGTTGCATGTATTTCCTTATGCAGAAAACAGTGAGCAGCTAGCGGAGGAGTGACTCTGAGGAGCCGCGACTCTAGTTAGAATGCTTAGTTATAGTTGTTCGTTTTGTTAGTTATTTCAGTTTGTTTCCGTGATGTATCCGGATTTTTGGTTATGCCAGCTCTGTATGTGACATCGGGGTTGGGTTTTTCTTTATCTGTCTTGTTTATGTTTTATTGTTTTAAAACTATGTTATTTCTGTGTTGTTTTCGTTGAGATGTGAAACCTTTTTGTCCAAGTTTTTATTTTAATCAAATAAATGCATGTTTTATAATTACCCCTTTTAAGTAAATGTTTTATATTAACATGCGGGGTAGAAGGGTGTCACATTTAGTGGTATCAGAGCATTTCGGCCCTGTCCGGACGTGGTATGAGTCTGTTATAAGTCTTTTGTGTGCTCTTGGCCAAAAAGCATCAAGGTCCAAAAAGCATTTTGGCCAAAAAGCACCAAAGCATGACAACGTACTGTTGGGAATTTGCGTATAAAAAAAATAACGCAGCGGAAAAATTCCCATCGAAGGATCCTTGCGAATGGTCATGATTCATGGTTAGAAGATTTACCTCTTGAAGCGATGACAGTGAATTAAAATTGTCTATCACGAACACCGCACGAACGATGTCTCTAAGGTATCCACACGAGCAGATTCCGTGAACGTCCAACGTCACGAACCCGAAGCATCTCTGTCTCACAGTGCTAGCTTCGAAAATCGAGAACTACTGCTCACTGTCACTCTCTATGTGCGGCTAGGTTAAAACAAAACCGTATATGCACAATAGCTTAAGTGGTCTACTTATAGCAGCGCCTCCTTAAGTGAGTTAGTGAGCAGCGTTTGACTTAAGCCCCATGTACTATGCGCTAGGCCCAATAGAAAAGTCCAACTCTCCTTTTAATGCTTCTTTTAATCCGCTCTTATTTGTGTGGCCCTATAGGTTCCCAAAACGTTAGTAGTAATATTAAATCCTATTTAATATTACAAACAGTGAACGGTATCTAGCAATACATCACTGCTACCTAAGTAGTGAGAAAGTCAGTGATTTGACGAAACCTTTCTGTGACAAATATTCATGTGCATTATTATCCCTTTGTCCATATATCTATATTGAACACAAGACATGGAATGTGTCACCCTTGTATGGTTCAATATCATGTTCCCTGATACCCGAGTAGACTTAACAACAAATGAGGTCAATATCTCATATTGACTCATTTCAGCACGGCCATGCATTTTACAGTCTCACTCTATCAGGGGGCCCACAGATATTACTCCTGTTATGTAGGAGGGACAAATTCCATCTAGGTCACTCACATCCCTCTGCATGGCTCATGGTATGCCCAATGACCGTCTTTATAATCATCCTATTACAGATGACGTTTGACGATATTAAAGCACGCGACTCCTCATGTAAGGATCGTAGCGATTTCAGGTCGAAGGATTGCATACACCATTGTCACTATGAGAACTACTTATGACACTCACACAATGCTCCATGTAGTGTTCTCATGGTGGGTCAATCCAATACATCATTACTCTAATGTGTACCTATGTGGCGACTCGATATCTCATATCCATGACCCGTGAGATATGGTCATCAGTCTGCACACATAATAGTCTCAATGTATTATTATTGTCCTTATTAATAAAATACTTGACTATGGATATTTAAGAATAGGATTTCATTGTTCAATAGTGTCTCACGATCAAGTCATATACTTGATATTCTATTAAACTGAAATTTCTATTCTAAGGACTTTATTAAGTTTAAACAAGTAACACAATAAACTGGAACGCCTCATATATATATATATATATATATATATATATATATATATATATATATATATATATATATATATGTATGTATATATATATATATAATAGCAAGATACAAATGTAAGTCTAAGAAATACACTGGCCTCTAGGGCTTACACCAACAATCTCCCACTAGCACTAGAGCCAATCAGGCATAAATCTAATGCCCATCGATCTAGTGTGACCTTCATGCTTCTGTTGAGCAAGAGGTTTCGTAAGTGGGTCAGTAACGTTATCCAGTGTTGGTACTCTGCATATTTTCACATCTCCTCTATCGATAATCTCTCGAATGAGATGGAAGCGCCTAAGTATATGTTTGGATCGCTGATGAGATCTAGGTTCCTTAGCTTGTGCAATGGCCCCATTGTTATCACAATAGAGATCAATAGGGTCCACAATACTAGGAACCGTACCAATCTCAGCAATGAACTTCCTGATCCAAACAGCCTCCTTTGCTGCATTGGAGGCGGCAATATACTCAGCCTCTGTAGTAGAATCGGCGACTGTCTCCTGCTTTGAACTCTTCCAGCTCACTGCCCCACCATTGAGTCAGAACACATAACCAGATTGCGATCTGGAATCATCCTTATCGGTCTGGAAGCTAGTATCGGTGTAACCTATTACAACAAGCTCTTCCTCGCCTCCATATACCAAGAACGAATCCTTGGTTCTTCTCAAGTACTTAAGGATGTTCTTGATAGCAGACCAGTGACTTTCACCGGGATCGATCGGTACCGCTCGTTATGCTTAAAGCATACGATACATCTGGTCGAGTACATAACATGGCATACATGATAGATCCAATTGCGGATGCATATGGAATCTTACTCATGCGATCCCTTTCTTCTTGAGTGGAAGGGGATTGTGCCTTTGATAGGCATATACCATGTGACATAGGCAAGAGTCCTTTCTTGGATTCATGCATGTTAAAGCGTCTCAACACTTTGTCTATGTATGTACTCTGACTTAGGTCAAGCAATTTCAGCGATCTATCCCTATAGATCCTGATTCCCAATACATAGGTAGCTTCACCCAAATCTTTCATAGAGAAGCAATTCCCTAACCATGTCTTTACATTTTGTAGTGTAGGGATGTCATTTCCAATGAGTAATATGTCATCTACATATAACACCAGAAAAACCACAATGCTCCCACTAACCTTCTTGTAGACACAAGGTTCATCTTCATTTTTGATGAATCCGTACTGTCTTACAGCATCATCAAAACGAAGGTTCCAACTTCTGGAAGCTTGCTTCAATCCATAGATTGACCGCTGCAATTTACATACGTTTCCGGCATCCTCTGAAATGTCAAAGCCTTCAGGTTGTGTCATGTACACATCCTCAAGAAGCTTTCCATTAAGGAAAGAAGTTTTGACATCCATCTGCCATATCTCATAATCATGGTATGCAGCGATAGCAAGTAAGATCCGGACGGATTTAAGCATCGCAACAGGTGAAAAGGTCTCATCATAGTCGACACCATGAATTTGCTTGAAACCCTTAGCCACCAATCGCGTCTTAAAGGTATGTACTTTACCATCCATGTCAGTTTTCTTTTTGAAAACCCACTTGCACCCTATGGGTTTTACCCCTTCAGGTGGCTCTACCAAGGTCCATACCTGGTTGGTGTACATGGAATCCATCTCATATTTCATGGCCTCAAGCCACTTCTCAGATTCTGGGCCAGTGATGGCCTCCTGGTAAGTCACAGGCTCATCTTGATCCATGAGCAATACATCACCATGTGAAGTCATGAGAAATCCATATCTCTCAGGCTGGTGACGTATCCTGTTAGACCTACGCTGGTCTTGTGCTATTGGAGCAGGTTGTTCCTCCACAGCATTTTGTGAAGGTCGCTCATGTTCTACCAATGGTAGGTCACTACTCTGTGATTCTTGAATTTCTTCAAGTTCTATCTTCCTCCCACTGGTTCTTATGGAGATAAACTCCTTTTCTAGGAATACACCAGTCCGTGCGACAAACACTTTACCTTCGGAAGGATTATAGAAATAGTATCCCTTGGTTTCTTTGGGATACCCCACAAAGAAGCATTTATCAGATTTGGGATCAAGCTTATTAGAAACTTGACGTTTTACATATGCTTCACAACCCCAAATCTTCATAAAAGACATGCTGGGTCGTCTACCAGTCCATATCTCATATGGTGTCTTTTCTACCGCTTTGGATGGAACACTGTTAAGTGTAAAAGCTGTTGTTAATAGAGCATGTCCCCAGAAAGAGTTTGGAAGAATTGCATGACTCATCATAGACCGAACCATGTCCAACAAGGTTCGATTTCTCCTCTCAGAAACACCATTCCATTGTGGTGTTCCAGGTGGAGTAAGTTGAGATAAAATTCCACACTCTCTCAGATGATCATCAAACTCTAGGCTCAAATATTCACCACCTTGATCTGATCGAAGAGTTTTAATATTTTTACCAAGTTGGTTTTGTACCTCATTTTTGAATGCCTTGAAGTTTTCAAAGGATTCCGATTTATGTTTCATAAGATACACAAATCCATACCTACTGAAATCATCAGTAAATGTGATGAAGTACTGAAAACCACCTCTAGCTAATGTGTTTAGGGGTCCACATACATCGCTATGTATAAGACCCAAAAGATCGTTAGCTCTTTCACATTTTCCGGTGAATGGAGCTTTAGTCATCTTTCCCAATAAACAAGACTGACATATCTCATATGATTCATAATCAAATGAGTCCAAGAGTCCATCTTTATGGAGCTTCGAAATACGCTTCTCATTTATACGGCCTAAACGACAATGCCAAAGATAAGACGGGTTCAACTCATTTGGTTTGAACCTCTTAGTATTTATGTTATAGATGGGCATTTCAAGATCAAGGACATAAAGCCCATTACTCATGTGCGCACTAGCATAGAAAATATCATCCAAATAAATAGAACAACTTTTGTTCTTTATTATAAAGGAAAAACCAATCTTGTCCAAACAAGAAACGGAAATGATATTCCTGCTAATTGCAGGCACAAAATAACAGTTCTCTAACTGAATAGTAAGCCCAGTGGGTAAAGTCAATACATACGTCCCTACAACTAAAGCAGCAACCTTTGCTCCATTTCCAACTCGTAGGTCAACTTCGCCCTTTGCCAATGGTCTACTCCTGTTTAGATCCTGCACATTTGTACAAATGTGAGAACCACATCCAGTATCTAATACCCATGATGCAGAAGTAGATAAATTGACTTCTATAACAAACACACCAAAAGTGGAAGTCTCACTTCCCTTCTTCTTCTTGATTTCTTCCAGGTATTTTGGGAAGCTCCTCTTCCAATGTCCGGTCCGACCACAGTGGAAGTAATTGCCTTCCTTAGCCACACCACCCACAAGCTTCAAGCCAGAAGTACTGGGCTTGATCTTGTTGGTGGCCTTGCTCTTGCCCTTGCCCTTTTGTTTGTGTGTGGGCTTCTTGGGCTGCTTCTTGCTATTTCCACCCTGGACCATCAAAATGGCCTTCCCCTTTCCTTTGTTAATATTTTGTTCAGTAGTTCTCAACATGCTCAACAATTCTGGCAAAGGTTTGTCAAGATCATATATATTATAGTTCATGACCAACTGACTATAGCTCTCAGGCAACGATTGCAGAACTAAGTCGGTGGCCAACTCTTGGCCTAAAGGAATCCCAGTCTCTCGAGATTCTCAATGTACCCGATCATCTGGAGTACATGAGGACTCACAAGGCTTCCTTCTACCAATTTACACTGGAAAAGGGCTCTGGAAACTTCGAACCGCTCATGCCTTGCTTGCTCTTGGTAGAGCAGCTTGAGGTGCACGATCATATCGTACGCCTCCATGGTCTCATGTTGCTTTTGCAGCTCAGAGGTCATGGTAGCAAGCATAAGACAGCCGACGTCTAAGGCGTCATCCTGATGCTTCTTATAAGCATCCCCTGTCAACCTTAGGAGCACTTGAAGCCGGTGGCTCCTCGGAATAGGCTCCTCAAGAACATACAGCTTTTTCTCATGTTTGAGGACAATCCTCAAGTTTCTGCCCAGTCCGAGAAAATTTGTTCCGGATAGTTTGTCCTTCTCAAGGACGGATCGCAATGACAGGTTACTTGATGTGTTTGATGCCATGGTAATCTACAGAGATAAATATGCAAAATATAAGTATCATGCCATGAAGTTATTTAATAAGGTCTTTAATTAAATACGCCTCCCACTATTTTACTCAAAACAATGACCCTCATCATTGATTCAGAAAATCCCGTTGGAAGATTTTCTAGTGGGCCAAGATCCATATTTCACCTAGCTTTAAGTCAGCTTTGGCTGATCACTTAAAATTCGATTATATAGGTAGGAAACACTTTCTGATTGCATCTCATGCAACTCTTGGACAGTTGGGTGAATAACTCTTATTCTAATCCATCACATGGACCAAAGCCCAACTTATAAGCCTCTAAGCCTTTCAATCCTATTGAAGTTGGTTTAGTTAAGTCAGACCCAATGGATAGCAGTTGAACATTACATTTGTCCCATCGCGTCTTACTAGTATAGATAAAGGTACCCCGCTTTGGCGGACCCACACTTAATCGATCATAGTCTTGACGAGTGCCATGCATTGGAAGGCCTTTAAATGTGACTTAATATTTCCTTTTGAGGGATTTGATTAAAAATTTGATCTCATCATTTGTTAAACTCTTTAACTTACTATTTACATACATGCATCTCATACATATATTAGTTAAAAAAATGTGATATGGTTATGGCCCCTAACGCATTTATTCTCCCAAGCCAATGAGAGAATCTAAACTGAAACCTAGGAGCGTCCAAGCTTCTCCAAGCATGATCTCCCACAGGATAACGTCTTCTTGTCTCCATCATTACATTACATAAACAGAAACCTCATTTTACATATGAGGGGAGTGAGATGAGAAAAGAATATACATATGGAATATAAGAGAAAGGCACGACACGCAGGCCGTATTTCAAAATATAAACCAAAAGATTAAAGGACTAAGGCCATAACCATTCACCATACATCACCAAATAAATAGTAACAACCAATAATAATGCACAATTATTATTATTAGTATTCTTATTAATTAGAGATTTCAAAATCTTAATTTTGAAAACATAACATATATATAATAAATCACATTTATTGTAATTGATGTTACTATAAATCACATTTATTGTAATTGTTGTTACCATAAATCACATTTGTTGTAATTGGTGTTACCATAAATCACATTTATTGTAATTGATGTTACCATAAATCACATTGTAATTTGATGTTACTATTAGTTAAGTATTTCAAAATCTAAAATTTGAAACCATATCATATATAATAAATCTCATTTATTATAATTGATGTTGTTATTAAATGGTGACATAAAAGATTTCAAAAAAAATTGAATTTCGAAATAACACACTACGCAGAGGTAGCACGGGGTCCTTGGCTTCCTTGGCGGCTAGGGCTTCAACCTCTCAACCCTAAAACCGCAAGGCCCGCAAGAACATGAACTCTTCATGTCTGAAACCCCTTAACGCCGCCAACAGAGAACTGAAATCGATCATGTTTAACATCAACACTTGACGCCATCACAGAACATAATAAGGATTCCAAAACCAATGTATATATCGCATATATACATAAACATGCTATAGACGCATATATCATATACATATGAAAATTACAGAAACAAGGTTTCGCAAAAACGGATGCAAACGATTTTCAGAAAACAATTTTCAGAAAAATGATTCACATTATAAACATGTTATCATACATAACAGGTAAGCCACGTAACAGAATCATGGTTTCGCAAGCGGCTCTGATACCACTGTTGGGAATTTACGTATAAAAAAAATAACACAGCGGAAAAATTCCCATCGAAGGATCCTTGCGAATGGTCATGATTCATGGTTAGAAGATTTACCTCTTGAAGCGATGACAGTGAATTAAAATCGTCTATCACGAACACCGCACGAACGATGTCTCTAAGGTATCCGCACGAGCAGATTCCGTGAACGTCCAACGTCACGAACCCGAAGCGTCTCTGTCTCACAGTGCTAGCTTCGAAAATTGAGAACTACTGCTCACTGTCACTCTCTATGTGCGGCTAGGTTAAAACAAAACCGTATATGCACAATAGCTTAAGTGGTCTACTTATAGCAGCGCCTCCTTAAGTGAGTTAGTGAGCAACGTTTGACCTAAGCCCCATGTACTATGTGCTAGGCCCAATAGAAAAGTCCAACTCTCCTTTTAATGCTTCTTTTAATCCGCTCTTATTTGTGTGGCCCTATAGGTTCCCAAAACGTTAGTAGTAATATTAAATCCTATTTAATATTACAAACAGTGAGCGGTATCTAGCAATACATCACTGCTACCTAAGTAGTGAGAAAGTCAGTGATTTGACGAAACCTTTCTGTGACAAATATTCATGTGCATTATTATCCCTTTGTCCATATATCTATATTGAACACAAGACATGGAATGTGTCACCCTTGTATGGTTCAATATCATGTTCCCTGATACCCGAGTAGACTTAACAACAAATGAGGTCAATATCTCATATTGACTCATTTCAGCACGGCTATGCATTTTACAGTCTCACTCTATCAGGGGGCCCACAGATATTACTCCTGTTATGTAGGAGGGACAAATTCCATCTAGGTCACTCACATCCCTCTGCATGGCTCGTGGTATGCCCAATGACCGTCTTTATAATCATCCTATTACAGATGATGTTTGACGATATTAAAGCACACGACTCCTCATGTAGGGATCGTAGCGATTTCAGGTCGAAGGATTGCATACACCATTGTCACTATGAGAACTACTTATGACACTCACACAACGCTCCATGTAGTGTTCTCATGATGGGTCAATCCAGTACATTATTTCTCTAATGTGTACCTATGTGGCGACTCGATATCTCATATCCATGACCCGTGAGATATGGTCATCAGTCTGCACACATAATAGTCTCAATGTATTATTATTGTCCTTATTAATAAAATACTTGACTACAGATATTTAAGAATAGGATTTCATTGTTCAATAGTGTCTCACGATCAAGTCATATACTTGATATTCTATTAAACTGAAATTTCTATTCTAAGGACTTTATTATGTTCAAACAAGTAACACAATAAACTGGAATGCCTCATATATATATATATATATATATAATAGCAAGATACAAATGTAAGTCAAAGAAATACACTGGCCTCTAAGGCTTACACCAACACGTACGGTAACCCATCGGGTACCGGCTTAACCAGCTTATCAGTCTTTGTTATCTTAATTAATCTTTAATTAAGTTATCTAACTTGTTATCATTTGATTAGTGTATTATTACATCATCTGGGGATAATTGGGTTAAGCACCCCTTTAATTCATTAATCTTAAGTTCTGACCAGTAGGGGGATGCACGGGCGTACTAAACCCCCAGCACGGTCGTGCTGCCACTTAAATGGAGCACGGTCGTGCTCACTTTCCTGCACGACCGTGCTCAATATGCGGCCTGTTTTACAGAATTTAACTGGGAACACGGTGGTGCTCCCTGTTCAGCACGACCGTGTTCTTGGGCAGGGCCATACTGTTCTGGGCAGAATTCAACGTGTTCTTGGAGTTTAGGCTCCATAATTCCCTCAAATCAGATCCTAGGGTCTGAACTAAAACATTCGGCAAGAAACCTCACCCCTCACTAAAACAGTTCATGTCTTATGAAGCTTTGGGGAATTAATCACTTAATTCCTATGTTAACTAAGAGTCCTATTAAATTCGATTAGGGTCTTATTAACAAATTCAACATAACGGTAACATCATCATCAACAACATATCCAGTCAATGTGATCAACATAATCCATGTCATAAAAACAACATTCATAATCATGGGTATTCATACCAATTCAACCAAAACTCATGGCATAAGACAATTCAATAGGCATAACACATCATGAACAACTCAACAATTATAACAAATAGGCATATCAATTAATCCAATTAAACATATAAACATAGTCATACAACCAGGCAGATCATGGAATCAATACATTATAACAACAATAAACGGGGCTATGGGAACCCCTCATCTTACGCTACTCCCTAGCCTAGTGCATACACTATTATTCTCCCATACCTGGTATGAGGTTCACGTTTCAAAAGAAGAAAGAGGGTCCTCTACGGTCTCGTCTCAAAAGCACTTATCTACGACCTCAAGAGCAACAAGGAAACACCTTAATTAGACTCTTAGGCCAAGAAATCAAAAGGGAAAGGACGAGATGGACGAGGTGTACGAATCTTACCTTGTTTGAAGGTTTAAACGGTGAATACGATGATCACATCTTCGCAGCGATGTTCTCCTATCAATGAATGGTGAAGAACGGTGCAAGAATGGGTTCCCTAGAGAGATTTTTATAGATATGGTTGATGGAAATTGAGAGAAAAAGAGAAGGGATGCAGCTCTGAGTGTTGGGACGTGATAGATTAGGGTTTAGATCGTGTTTTAGGGGTTAAAATGGGTTGGAATTTGTTTTGGGCTTAAAAAGAACCTAAATCGTGTTTTCTGGTTCTGCACGTATTCGCGGGGTGAACTCCCATTCGCAGGGCGAGCCAGAGAACCAATTTATGTCAGTTGGATTCGCGAGGCGAACCCGAAACCGTAAAGCTGAATTTTGGTTTTTCGTGAGGCGAACAAAGGCTCACGGGGGGAGGCCGAAACAGTCGAATTTGGCCAAAAACACATGAAATAAGATTTGTATATAATTCTATGATATTTCCAATGCCACCAAGATCATCTCGATTGGACATCTATAACTCAAGATATTGCCAAAGTGGTGAAACAGGTTACTAGGACTCTAAGACAATTGATCCTTCCTAAGACTAAACCTTCCCAAGACGAACTTAGACATCAAGAACAAGCATAACAAGCATATATAAGCTAAGTCTAACACATTAACATTTATTAATGTATGGTGGAATTCAGGGTATTACATTGGCCGAAACCAAGCCCAATAAATGTGAATATTTTAACTTCACCAATCAAGCTCAAACATATATAGATATTCATATATCAATGCACTAAATCTTGGCATAAATTTTAACATACCAGCCATAATATCATACCAATGCTCAAGTAAGCTATTCATGGACTTATTTTGCAACTAATGACATATCAACTAAGCAATTACTTTATTAATCACTACCACACAACCATCACATAACAATCACATAAACAATTAATTCCTCCAAGAGGATCGCATATACATATAAGCATGACCCTAACACTTAGGGTTAAGAGACAACACAAAAATCTACTAAACCACACACACACACACAATATGGTAGATGGTGGTTAATCTCCCCCATACCTCTTGTATTCAAGTAAGCTCTTTGTCTTAGATCCTTCAATCTTCTTTCCTCTCCACCCACAAAGTCATACCAACAACAACCAGTATACAACCTTCATCAACCATACAGAATACCAAGTTAAATAAAACAAAACCAAGGCTAAAATCCTATTGGAAGCTCACTGACAAGGTATTGTTATAGGTCTAGGATATGTTGTTTTTAAATTCCTTTTGTAGACATGTGGATAAAGGTATTTCTATGGTGGAAAATTTATTAAAAGTTCAAAATCTAATTCATGTAAATTCCTATGAATTTTTCCATGAATTGTCAAGAATATGGAACTAGAAATAAAATACATGAATATGAAGACCATGAAGCAAGGAACAAGATCACTAACATGAATCAAGAGATATTTCCTCTCGGTTGATAGAAAAGTGAAGAACAACCCAAGAACACTTTGAAGCTCTAGAAAACCCATTTTGCAAACAAGCTCAAAATGGAATTTTGTGTGAAATAACATTTTTATAAATCATCTAGGGGAGGAAGAATATGGTCATATAATTTTGAAATGAGGCTTGTACCTCCAATATATGTTCATGGCCGAAAATTACATGGAGGTGAGAAGGAAGAGAAATGAACTTATGTTCTTTGATCTTTGAAACCTGGAAACTTAACATATTTGGTGTTTTTGTGAAAAAAGAAGTGAATGAATATTTAAGAGAGAGAGAAGGGGGCTCGAAATTACCAAGTTAAAATGTCCAAAATTGGATGGATCCATTTGGAATTAAAAAAGAAGAGCAAGGTGTAACAGCCTGTTTTTAATTACGCTATATTACCAGTAAAATATATTTATCTATATTTTTATCTGAGACCTAGCAAATGATTTTGGAGAAAAGAAAATCATATCTATAACCTACCCAATGGTAGGAATCTTTGGTTAAAATTTGGGTTTAAAATTCAGAAGGAAACTGGTCTGCGTTTTTCCTGACAGTATAAATTCATACCAGCAGAAAACCCTAATTTGACTCGAAACTGGAAAATTGTAGATTTTTATATTATGTCCGTGAGGAAGTCTACTTTACAAAGTTTTAATAAAAATATATATATTATATTTTATTCCGGCGAATTTTTGTGAAAAACAGATGAAAGCCCTAATCGGGAAACAAACGGAGTAGGAAACGGAACTGCAGAGACAAAACCTGGCACCGGATGATGGGACATCTTGCCACCTAGGGCGGTAAGTCATAGGAGTGACTCACCAAGCATTTATGAAGCATTTAATGCAAGTAATCATGTTATTTATGGTAAAAAGACCAAAATGCCCCCAAGTTTCATGGTTATTAACAAGACACATTCTCTCACCTCAACTACTCATTTTACATGGTTGTAAACCTCCCACATCTCTCCAATTTCGTGCAGCTATATCCACCCAACCATACCCATCTCATTTTACTTTCGTTTCATCATTTTCCTCTCAAAAACTGTAATCGGGTAACCAACGGAACCAGATACGGATGCACAGAGATACACCGAGAGACAGAACAACGAATCATCTATGATGACTCAGAGTGAATGAGTCACCATGGTGAGTCATGGTGGTGACTCATCTTCATCATAAATGCTAGTAATTATGAGTCTTTATAAGTATAATGACCAAAATACCCTTAACCTATCCTAGTTAAATATTAACCATGGTTAAGGCAAGTCATGGACAACTTGATATCTTCTTCCTCTCTTGTGGTATAAAATGCAGCCACACCATCCCTTCAACCTTCACCACACAATTTTTCCTATGTGATAATTTTTCTGCCTCTAACTCCCTCATGTGCGCAGCCCACACCCACTTCGCACACTTAACCAAATTTCTTTCTCTTCCTATTACACATTCAAGCTTATTCATCACTAAAACACAAAGAACTTTATAGTGTTATTTCTAAGTTCATCATTGTTCTTCAAGTTATTCATCAAACATCTTCATTCCAAGGTGGGGAATTTCTTCCTCGTCATCTTAGCTGAGACACCCCGTTGTGCCCCGGTGTTTTATTAGATTAATTACCTTCCATTATCAATTCTTAATCGTGCGCTTATCATGAAACTACGTTGATAAGCCTCTGGCTCGTCTAGTTTTATAACTACTAAGACCATGGTTTTTGTACTAATTATTCGAGTTTAAACTCGTTTTCGTCCAAATTTGGATTTAATTGTCCTCAAGCAACATTTTGAGTCTCTTAAGTAGTTTTAGGATATTTTAGTTAATTTATAGTCAACTAAAGCATTTACTACTATTTCATATTTTCAGGTTAATAAGATGAGCAAAAAGGGAAGGACACTTAAAGCATAAGCCATCACGCCCAGGCCGTGACACTGGTCACGGGCGTGATGAGAAGACCCTGAAGACCAGAAAGCATCACGGCCCAGTCGTGATAACCATCACGGGCGTGATGAGAAGACCCTGAAGATCAGAGAGCATCACGGCCTAGCCGTGATGGAGGTCACGGCCGTGACAGATCAGCACCCATGGACAGAATTGATCACAGCCTGGCCGTGATGGGCATCACGGCCGTGACAGACTAGAATTTGAATGCTCGCCCTTGGCAGAACACGTCATGACCTGGCCGTGATGGCCATCACGGCCGTGACGTGCACCTGATCTATAAAAAGGCACCAGGGCAGACGCAAAACACACAATTTTCACTATTTACGAATTATTCCAAGGGTTTTTATTACGTTTGTGATGGAGAACTAATCAACAGGAATTAGTCTGCTGTAATCGATTTCCGTCGACACTTGAGGTTCCATAATTCCCAAGCAAATTGCTTATCCCTTTCAATATTATGCTATATGCCTTGTTTGCTTAATTCAAGTTATATAGAACAAGTATTGATTAATTTCGATGATTCTATGTTCCTTTACCTTGATCGCGTTTGCTTAATCCGCGTGTGTTTGATCGTGTTTGCTTAATTCACGATAGCTTTAATCCGTTTGCTTAATTCGGAAATTAGGAACATATATCTCGTAGTGTCAATTGCACTTGTTTAATTGATGCTACAATCGAAAAGGGATTAGAATCCACTTAGGGCATCGGAATTATTTGAATCAATGATAGTTGGGAAACCGAAACAGTAGATTAATCGTTCTAGCTTATTGATAATCACTTAATTGCACTGTTTTCTTAATCGAATCTTAAACCTACCCCCCCCCCCCCCCCCCAAATCAATCTGTAGGTTAATAATAATCCAAGAGTCCTTGAGATACGATACTCGAGTTGTCGTTCCCTAACTACAATTTTTCTTCCAATTACTCATTTTTGACCCGTGTGCAACAGTGGATCAAATTGGCACCGTTGCCGGGGACTCTTGTTGTTATTAACAGATTTGTTGATGCATTGCTGAATTAGTTCTGGATACTAGGTCTGGTTGTTCTGACCTGTTTGATTTTGATCCTGAAATTGAGAGAACCTTGCACACACGCCGTAGAGCAATTCTGGCTAGCACTAGTTCACCAACCAATAGTGATAACATGGCTGATCAAAGAACACTAAGACAGCTTGCTGCTCCTGATGTTAATTACAATGGTTTGTGTATTGAATATGTTGATGTCGTTGCTCCTTTTGAATTGAAATCTGGTTTAATACACTTGTTTCCAAGGTTTAGTGGTCTTGCAGGTGAGGATCCGCATAAGCATCTGAAAGAATTCCAGGTTGTTTGTTCTACACCTTTGAGACCTGAAGGAATAACAGAAGACCATATCAAGCTGAGAGCCTTCCCATTCTCACTTCAAGGCGCTGCGAAGGATTGGTTGTATTATCTTGAGCCGAATTCTGTTTCAACCTGGAATGATTTGAAGAAAGTCTTCCTAGAGAGATACTTCCCTGCCTCCAGAGCTGCATCAATCAGAAAAGAGATATGTGGTATTAGACAAGGCAATGAATCATTGGCCGAGTACTGGGAGAGATTTAAGAAGTTGGTGTCCAGTTGTCCTCGGCACCAGATTTTCGAGCAACTGCTCATTCAGTACTTTTATGAGGGATTGCTACCAATGGATAGAAACATTTTATATGTTGCTAGCGGGGGAGCACTTGTTGATAAGACTCCAGCTGCCGCCAAGTCATTGATTGAGAACATGTCACTCAACTCCCAACAATTCACAACCAGAAACAATTCTATCGAAACAAGGGGTGTGAATGAGGTCCATGTTTCTTCTTCACACAAAGCCCTTGAAACAAGACTTGATGAGCTTACTTCTTTAGTGAAACAGTTGGCAGTGGATAAAGCTCAAACAGCAAGGTTGTGTGGTATTTGTACTTCTCCTGAACACCTGACTGATACATGTCCCTTTCTGAAAGTACCACCCCAGCTGGAGAAACCATCCAAACCTTCGCTATGGAAACTCATCCACACAACAACAACAACTGATGTTACCGCTGACACCACCACAGAACTCTCCCCAAGTGACCACCTCTGCACCTTCCGGACCTTCACTATAGGACCTTGTCAAGCAAATGGCTGCAAACAATATCCAGTTTCAGCAACGAACGGATTCTAGTATTCATACGTTGCAGACACAGATTGGACAGCTTGCCACTTCGATGAATGCCATGCAGCAAGCTCAAGGATCGAACCAACTACCTGCACAAACATTAGCGAATCCTAATGTCCCTAATCCTAATGTGAGTGCAATTTCTTTGAGATCCGGGAAGGTTGCAGAACCAGCCCCTGAAAAAAATAAAAAAAAATCGTTGAGGTAACACCTGAACCATCTGTTGTTGTTGAGGCTGAAAAAGAGTATGTGCCACCAATTCCCTTCCCGCAAAGAGTACAGAAAAAAAAAAAAAAAAGATTGATGAGGAAGACAAAGTGAGAGAGATTCTGGATGTATTCAGAAAAGTGGCGGTAAACATTCCGCTTCTTGAGAGATTCTGAAGGATTTGTGCACACGCAAGAGGAGGTTGAAGGGAAATGAGAGAGTCAATTTGGGACGAAATGTTTCAGCCCTCATTCAACCTAAACCTGCACCTGAAAAGGTTACCGTTTCAGTCCTCAATCATGAAATGCCACAGAAATGCAAGGATCCGGGAACTTTTTCTACTCCATGTACCATTGGGGATAGTAAATTCGACAATTGCATGTTGGATTTAGGAGCTTCTATTAATGTTATGCCTACTTCTGTTTTTAACAATCTTGATCTTGGTCCTTTGCAACATACAGGTCTTACTATTCAGTTGGCAAACAGGACCAATGCTCAACCCATTGGAGTAGTAGAAGATGTGCTTGTTCAAGTCAATGACTTGATTTTTCCTGCTGATTTTTACATTCTGGACATGGCAGGAGAAACGAATTCAAGCAGATCACCAATCATTCTGGGCAGGTCGTTCATGAAAACGGCGAAAACAAAGATTGATGTTGACGATGGAACCATGTCCATGGAATTTGGTGACATTGTTGCGAAATTCAACATTTTCGATGCTATGAAGCATCCCTTGGAAGAGCATTCTGTTTTTCAAATAGAGTTGCTTTCTGAAATTGTTGATGACACTTATTATGATTTGGTTGCAGCTACTGAATTTCCATCTTTTTATGGTTTTGATGATGTTTACTCATGTGCTGATTGTACTAACACTGATCTTTGTGTTGTTTGTGCTGAGATTGATGCTGCCTTTGAGGGTGACAGTGAAAGTGAAGCTGTTTATTCTGCTGAAGTTCTTGACAGCATGGCTGCCCCAAACATACCATCTATTGAGCAGCCACCCTCCTTAGAGCTGAAGCCACTTCCTGAAAATCTGAAGTATGCTTATTTAGAGAGGAATGAAAAACTTCCGGTTATAATTTCCTCTAACCATGATTTTGACCAAGAAACTAAGCTCTTACAGGTTTTGAAGAAGCATA
Source organism: Sophora flavescens (assembly GCA_030762895.1). Classification (NCBI taxonomy): domain Eukaryota; kingdom Viridiplantae; phylum Streptophyta; class Magnoliopsida; order Fabales; family Fabaceae; genus Sophora; species Sophora flavescens. The sequence goes on along the minus strand of CM061062.1, from coordinate 68,594,222 downwards.
AGAAGGCGATTGGGTGGACCTTGGCCGACATACCAGGTATTAGCCCATCCAGGTGTATGCACAGGATTCTGTTGGAGGATGGGGCTAAAACAGTTAGGCAACCCCAAAGGCGGCTTCACCCCTTAATTCTTGATGTTGTGAAGAAGGAGGTAACAAAACTCTTGCATGCAGGTATCATATATCCTATCTCTGACAGTAATTGGGTGAGTCCAGTGCAAGTTGTACCTAAGAAATCTGGACTCACAGTGGTAAAAAATGAAAACAATGAACTTGTTCCCACTAGAGTTCAGAATAGCTGGAGAGTTTGTATTGATTACAGGAGATTGAACCAGGCTACTAGAAAGGATCACTTCCCTTTGTCGTTCATCGATCAGATGCTTGAACGACTAGCTGGTAAATCACACTATTGTTTTCTTGATGGTTTTTCAGGTTACTTTCAGATCCACATTGCACTAGAGGATCAAGAAAAAACAACTTTTACATGCCCTTTCGGCACTTTTGCTTACAGGAGGATGTCATTTGGTCTTTGCAATGCTCCTGGAACATTCCAGAGATGCATGATTAGTATTTTTACTGAATATATTGAGAATTGCATGGAAGTGTTTATGGATGATTTTACTGTTTATGGCTCTTCATTTGATGCATGCTTGAATAGTTTGAATCTGGTTTTGGAGAGATACATTGAAACTGACCTTGTTTTGAATTATGAAAAATGCCATTTTATGGTTGAACAGGGAATTGTTTTGGGGCATATCATTTCTGAAAAAGGTATTTCAGTAGATCCTGCTAAGATTGAGGTGATTTCTACACTGCCTTACCCATCTTGCGCTCGCGAGATTCGCTCTTTTCTTGGTCATACAAGTTTTTACAGGCCCTTCATAAAGGATTTTAGCAAGATAGCTCTTCCTCTGTCAAACTTGTTGAAGAATGATGTCATTTTCAACTTTGATGACAACTGCAAAAAGGCGTTTGATTTCTTGAAGAAAGCATTGACCTTCACTCCCATCATCCAGTCTCCTGACTGGACCCTCCCTTTTGAGATTATGTGTGATGCCTCTAACTATGCCGTGGGGGAGGTCCTTGCACAAAGGGTGGGCAAGGCTACCCATGTTATTTATTATGCTTCTAGAACTTTAGATTCTGCACAGGCTAATTACACTAACACTGAAAAGGAACTTCTAGCTATTGTTTTTGCTCTTGATAAATTCATATCATATTGGCTAGGTTCCAAGGTTGTTGTTTTCACTGACCATGCAGCTTTAAAGTACTTGTTGAAGAAACCAGAAGCAAAACCGAGATTGATTCGATGGATGTTGTTGCTCCAAGAGTTTAGTGTGGAGATTAAAGATAAAAGTGGAGCTGAGAATTTAGTGGCTAATCACTTGAGCAGAATAGAGTGGGATGAAGATCCTTCTCCCATTCAGGATGACTTTCCTGATGAGCAGCTTTTACAGTTACATGGGGCAACTCCTTGGTTTGCTGATATTGTTAATTATCTTGTTGCTGGTGTTTTTCCGACAGGTGCAACTAGGTCACAAATTCACAAACTCAAGAGTGATGCCAAATATTATGTTTGGGATGATCCATATATTTGGAAATTTGGTAGTGATCGGGTGATTAGGAGATGTGTCCCCGACTATGAGATTGAATCTATTTTGCATTTTTCTCATGCTTCTCAATTAGGGGGACATTTTGGGCCACAAAGGACTGCAAGAAAAATCCTAGATTCAGGTTTTTATTGGCCCACTATTTTTAAAGATGCTTATGAGATTTACCGCACTTGTAAAGAGTGTCAGATAGCAGGAACAGCCCTCACTCGTAAGAGTGAAATGCCTCAGTAACCTATGCTTTTCTGTGAGGTGTTTGAAGTGTGGAGAATTGACTTCATGGGTCCTTTCCCTGCATCTTTTGGTTTTCTCTATATTTTACTTGCTGTTGATTATGTTTCAAAGTGGGTGGAAGCTATCCCCACTAGGACTAATGATTCTCGAGGTGTTGCAAATTTTGTCAGGTCCAATATTTTTTGCAGGTTCGGAATACCTCGTGCTATCATAAGTGACCGAGGCACTCATTTCTGTAACCACACCATAGATGCTTTACTCCGAAAGTATGGAGTTGTGCACAGGGTCTCTACTGCATATCATCCCCAAACTAATGGGCAGGCTGAGATCTCAAACAGAGAAATCAAACAGAATTTATCCCACTAGGACTAATGATTCTAGAGTTGTTGCGAATTTTGTCAGGTCCAATATTTTTTGCAGGTTCGGAATACCTCGTGCTATCATAAGTGACCAAGGCACTCATTTCTGTAACCGCACCATAGAAGCTTTACTCCGAAAGTATGGAGTTGTGCACAGGGTCTCTACTGCATATCATCCCCAAACTAATGGGCAGACTGAGATCTCAAACAGAGAAATCAAACAGATGTTAGAGAAAGTGGTGCAGCCAAATAGGAAGGACTGGAATCGCCATCTAGAAGACGCACTTTGGGCTCAAAGAACAACTTTCAAGACACCAATAAGGATGTCTCCCTATAGACTTGTGTTCGGTAAGGCATGTCATCTTCCTGTAGAAATTGAGCATCGTGCTTATTGGGCGATCAAAAGTTGTAATTTGGAAATGCAAAAAGCAGGCATTGAAAGAAAACTCCAATTACAGCAGCTTGAAGAGCTTAGGTTGGAAGCCTATGAAAGCTCTCGAATTTATAAAGAGAAAACTAAGAACTTCCATGATAAGATGATTTCTAGGAAGGAATTCTCTTTGGGCCAACAGGTTTTATTGTTTAACTCCCGCCTAAAAGTGATGGCTGGGAAACTTCGATCCAAGTGGATTAGTCCATTTATTGTTACTAATGTTTTCCCTCATGGTGCGGTAGAAATAAAAAGTGCAGTTAGCAACAAGGTTTTTAAGGTTAATGGGCAGCGCTTGAAGCTATTCCATGAGAGCTCGGTGCCTGAAGATGCAACCGTAGAAGAGCTTTCCTTGGAAGAGCCCATCTACACTACAACTTGATCAGGGAGCACCTTCTCCTTTCCCTCACTCTTATTTTATATTTATGTTCTTTCATTGAGGACAATGTATGTCTTAAGTGTGGGAGAGGGAACCAATTGCTTTGTTTTTGTTTTGTTTTCCTTGTTTGTGTTGCTTTGTGTCATATGTGTGTGAGTCTTGTGTCGGTAAGCTTAATGGATTCTAATTAAATCTAGCATAGATTGACTGCATGATATTTGTTGACTGTTGATGATTTCCCCCTAGGTTTTGAAAATTGATCCCCATGTGAAAAATTGAACTTTGAGATATTTTGTTGTGATTGCATGATTTATGATAAGTTTAGGGTGAAGGGGTGCATGCACTAGGGATTGAATCTCGGTCAAACAATTTGCAAAAATGTCCAGGTGAGGAATTTGAGCCTCCACCATTGTTTTTAATTGTGTGAATCGCTTTTAAGCTGCATTTTCCCGAATTTGCTTGAATCTCTTCATGGTTTGCATGTTTATATGGTGCATCAAATGATTTAGGCAATTTTCTTTGAAATAACTACTTGGCCAAAAAAAAAGAACCATTCCTAATGCATGTTCCCTAGTTAGCCACATTGAGCCTGATGAGCCTATTGTTTCTTGATGACCTTAAGTGATAAGCCAAAATCCTGAAAAACCATGTTAACCCAACCTTAGGATTAGGAGAGCATGGATGCTTAGCAAGACAAAGGTTGAAGGAAACTAAGTTTGGGGTGGCTACAAGGATACGATATGTTATTTTGTGTTGAGAAAAATAAAAATAAAGGTTGGAGCCAAGGGCAAAAAGAAAAAAAAGAAAAGTACAAAAATGTCAAAAAAAAAAGAAAAAGAAAAAGAAAAGGGTTGTAGTCACCCAAAGCATCAAAAAGAAAAATGAAAAAAGGAATAAGAGTGGAAGTCAAGGTAAAAAGTTTCATGCTCTCTTAATTCCTAGGGAAGTAAAGCCTAGTACCTTTGAATAATCCTACCCTTAACCAGGCCCCATTACGACCTTTAAAAGACCTTTTGATGCTGCATTCATGTTCTCGTGGGAACTATTTTGAGATGGAAATCAAATTCATGGTAAGTGCTCTTGAAATGTGAAATTGAGTGAAAAGTTGATAGCCTAGACAAATTGAGCGAATGAGTGAAATATTAAATGCCCTTGTGAGGAAGGCAATTGTTTGAAATTGGTGATCTCCCTTTTGTGTGTAACTTGGATCCTCAACTCAGATTACTGATTGCATGAATGATGGAACTCTCAATTGTTTAAAGTAAATGAATGTGGGGGTTACATTGTTCCAAGGGAGGAAAACAATGAAGAAAAATTGTTTTGTTAAAATTGCATGAAATTTGTGCGAAATTGGTTGAATCCTTTAAGCTTGCCAAGTTTGAGTCTTTTTGAGTTTTAGTTTGTTTGGGGACAAGCAAAGTTTAAGTTTGGGGTATTTTGATAAGCCTCTGGCTCGTCTAGTTTTATAACTAGTATGACCATGGTTTTTGTACTAATTATTCGAGTTTAATCTCGTTTTCGCCCAAATTTGGATTTAATTGTCCTCAAGCAACATTTTGAGTCTCTTAAGTAGTTTTAGGATATTTTAGTTAATTTTGAGTCAAATAAAGCATTTACTGCTATTTCATATTTTCAGGTTAATAAGAAGAGCAAAAAGAGAAGGACACTTAAAGCAGAAGCCATCACGCCCAGGCTGTGACACTGGTCACGGGCGTGATGAGAAGACCCTGAAGACCAAAAAGCATCACGGCCCAGTCGTGATAACCATCACGGGTGTGATGAGAAGACCCTGAAGATCAGAGAGCATCACGGCCTAGCCGTGATGGAGGTCACGGCCGTGACAGATCAGCACCCATGGACAGAATTGATCACGGCCGTGACAGACTAGAATTTGAATGCGCGCCCTTGGCAGAACACGTCACTGCCTGGCCGTGATGGCCATCACGGCCGTGACGTGCACCTGATCTATAAAAAGGCACCAGGGCAGACGCAAAAGACACACAATTCTCACTATTTACAAATTATTCCAAGGGTTTTTATTACGTTTGTGATGGAGAACTAATCACCAAGAATTAGTCTGCTGTAATCAGTTTCCGCCGACACTTGAGGTTCCATAATTCCCAATCAAATGGCTTATCCCTTTCAATATTATGCTATATGCCCTGATTGCTTAATTCAAGTTACAAAGAACAAGTATTGATTAATTTCGATGATTCTATGTTCCTTTACCTTGATCGCGTTTGCTTAATCCGCATGTGTTTGATCGTGTTTGCTTAATTCACGATAGCTTTAATCCATTTGCTTAATTCAGAAATTAGGAACATATATCTCGTAGTGTCAATTGCGCTTGTTTAATTGCTGCTACAATCGAAAAGGGATTAGAATTCGTTTAGGGCATGGGAATTATTTGAATCAATGATAGTTGGGAAACCGAAACAGTAGATTAATCGTTCTAGCTTATTGATAATCACTTAATTGCACTGTTTTCTTAATCGAATCTTAAACCTAACCCTCCTCCCCCCCAAAAATCAATTTGTAGGTTAATAATAATCCAAGAGTCCTTGAGATACGATATTCGAGTTGTCGTTTCCTAACTACAGTTTTTCTTCCAATTACTCGTTTTTGACCCGTGTGCGACAGCGGATCATACATAAAAATTAAAAGTTATTTAATTATCATATAACTTCTTCAAATTTATAAAAAAAAAACTTCAACATATATAAATACACACCTAATTGTTCATTACAATACCAAAACACTGTTGATGGTATCCTCTCAGTAGGATCCCTCACAGGCATAAACTTAATAACAGACATACATAGCGGAAATATAAAATACTCCTTAGACACACTGGCCATAATGTCTATACTCTAATTGCCATGGATCACAGCTCGACCTCGAGCGTCTGGTTCGTAAGGAGTTCCATCCAACTTCGTTTCATACAGAGTTCCGTCCAGCTCCTCAGCAACATAACCCTCCATCGAGTCTTCTAACGTAAACCAAAGTAACCCACAAAAATACAGAAACATAGGGGATAAGAAGCAGTTCTATCATCAAAAAGCGGAAAAGAGTCATTGTACATTATACAGTAATTGTAACAGATAATCAATACACCTAACTATCAAATCATATATCATCCTCTACCCTCAATCTCATGCTACTCAAGGACACCATAGCTGCACACCTATTGCCTATGGTGGAAGTGGCCTTGCGAGAACTCTTGATTTTTACGTGTATTATAATACCAATACACGGTGTATTATATTACCAATAAACCGAAGTGTTTTATGTGTATTATATTACCAATACAGGGTGTATTATATTACCAATACACAAAAGTGGTTTTACGTGTATTATATTACCAATACACGGTGTATTATATTACCAATACACAGATGTCCTTGTGTATTATATTACCAATACACTTTTGTCTTTGTGTATTATATTACCAATACACTTTTGTCCTTGTGTATTATATTACCAATACACAGTTGTGGACAACAACACCTATACTTGAATCTCACCAACCCGTTTTAACAACATCATAGTGCATTAACCTTCCATTAGCATTTGACACATATTCTATGCCATAACACCTCTTTAACCTACATAATCTAGGTTAGGAACTTCTAAATCATCATTATCCTCACACCCAAAACAATCATCTCTTAGACAACATATATATCCTTGCTTAAAATCCACTAAGTATAATAATAATAAAAAAACTAGGCAGATCATGCATAACACAATATCAATCAAAATATTCCGATATCACCAACATAACACAAAATCAATTCAATAAAGGTAATAAAATAAAATCAACCATCAACAATATAAAATCAACCTAATATTGATAAACCTACAATCCCCGAATCACCATTGGTTTTTCATAAAAGGTTTCCAATATGATTTTGGTCTTGTCGATTACTCGACTACTAGTAGGGTTTTGGTTGCCCTATACAATTATTATATAATCTACTACTTATCCATTCCGATGGTAGGTTGGTTCTTCCCCCACCTGGGTTATCACCGAACTCCCGAACTCGAAGCTCCTCGTTGTCACACCACAAAGTACTAACTCCACCTTCAACCAACCAACATAATAACCAATAAATCAAACAAACTCATCTATGTTCTCTTTAGGCTAGGTTTGGCCATTTCATTCAAATAAGAGTTAGGATTCTTTTCTCAACATAAGTCTTTGGATACTTATCACTTAGGTTCTAGGTAACTTAGATAAATTGCTATAACTTGAAAATATGGAATAAAAATCGTCCAACGACTTAGGGTAGGTTTCGGCCTTGTATTACAAAATAGGCTAGAAATATTTAAACTTTCCAATCTCTGACTTAGCATCCAAATGTATTAAGGAGATCAAGTCCATGATCATATTGGAAAATGAAAACAAAGCATCCTAGGTTCACAACCATCATAGGTTCGGCCATCATAGGATAAATAGGCTAGATTTTTAAACTTTCCAATCTCATAGACTTAGCATCCAAATGTATTAAGGAGCTCAAGTCCATGATAATATTGTAAAATGAAAACAAAACATCCTAGGTCCCCAACCATCATAGGTCCGGTCATCATAGGATAAATAGGCTAGAAATCTTTAAACTTTCCAATCTCTTAGGCTTAGCATCCAAATGTATTAAGGAGCTCAAGTCCATAATCATATTGGAAAATGAAAACAAAACATCCTAGATCCACAACCATCATAGGTTTGGCCATCATAGGATAAATAGGCTAGAAATCTTTAAACTTTCCAATCTCTTAGACTTAGCATCCAAATGTATTAAGGAGCTCAAGTTCATGATCATATTGGAAAATGAAAACAAAACATCCTAGGTTCACAACCATCATAGGTTCGGCCATCATAGGAGAAATATGCTAGAAATTTTTAAACTTTCCAATCTCTTAGGCTTAGCATCCAAATGTATTAAGAAGCTCAAGTCCATGATCATATTGGAAAATGAAAACAAAACATCCTAGGTTCACAACCATCATAGTTCGGCCATCATAGGAGAAATAGGGTAGAAATATTTAAACTTTCCAATCTCGTAGACTTAGCATCCAAATGTATTAAGGAGCTCAAGTTCATGATCATATTGGAAAATGAAAACAAAACATCCTAGGTTCACAACCATCATAGGTTCAGCCATCATAGGAGAAATATGCTAGAAATTTTTAAACTTTCCAATCTCTTAGGCTTAGCATCCAAATGTATTAAGGAGCTCAAGTCCATGATCATATTTGAAAATGAAAACAAAACATCCTAGGTTCACAACCATCATAGTTCGGCCATCATAGGAGAAATAGGCTTGAAATCTTTAAACTTTCCAATACTTTAGATTTAAGATCAAGAGGTATCTAGAAGCTCAAATACATGATCATCTTTCAAAAAGTTGAAAAAAAAAACTTCCTAGGCCACTAATACATAGTTTCGGCCATCCTTGAAAAAATAGGTTAGAGATGTTTGTTTCATAGAAGCTCATAGAATATGAAAGTAGAGATTAATAGAAGTCCATAGAAATTGGTTACAACTCAAATGGAGTTTTCTACAATTTTCTAGAGATTTTAGAAGTTAAAAGAGCTTTAAGAACATTTTAAGAAGACATAAAGTAAACTCATGAAATAAGTGTAAAACTTGAAATAGAAGAGTATGAGAGGGTTGCCCTTGAAACTAGAAAGAAAAAGTATGAAGACCTTGAAGCTTGAAACTAAGTAAAAATGGAAACTTTAAGTGTTAGAAACTTAAAAATGAGAAAGTGAAGAAGTAGGGAAGTGATGAAGAGAAAATGAAATGGGTATTTATAGAGGGAGAGGTGAGATGTGCATGAAAGAGAAGGAAGGAGCAAGTCTTGATGGCCAAGTTTCGGCTTATGCCTTGTTTGGTTGAAGAAGAGAGAGAAAAATGGGTTTTTAGAATATAATATGATATAATTTAAAAGTGAGATGATTACACTTTTGGAGTGTGTTATAACCCATGTCCATCACATCTCATCAAGTCACTTCACTTCTTTTAGGCTCCTTTTTCTGCTCTATTGCGTATCCGATTGAACAACATAATTAAAATCAGGATGTTACATTAGCTTCATTAATCATCCATCAATCTTCATTTTCATCAACTATTTCACAAAATTCTATTCTTAGATCTAGATTTTCAAATAATTCTAGAAAATTGTAGAAAAATCATTTTAATGTGAAAGCAATTTTTATGATCTTTATATGACTTCTACTTTGATTATTTAAGAGGTTGGAAGCAAAATAATTTTCCTTCCTATTTTTCATTACATGACTGGATTGATGCTTGAATGGGCAAATGAGATTTTTAACTTAGATGAGGTTGGTTATAAGCTATCTAGGGTTTCTATGTTCTAAATCTAAGAGTTTGAAAACAAAAGAAATTTCTTAACTAATTTTTCTATTCTTGGCCGAATTTGTTCTCATGTAGGCTAAATGAGTTTTCTCCAATCTTTAAGTGGATAATGATTTCTATGAACTAGCTAAGGTGTGTACATTCTAGATCCAAGAGCATGTGAGCAAAAAGAATTTCTAGCCAATTTTACTGTGTATGACTGAAACCCTAACCCTAAAGGTTAGAGGATTTTGTTTCATATTTTTGAATTGTAACAATTGATCTATGCTAGTTAATGCTCTAGTAACTAGGATCCAATAGATGGAATTGAGAAAATAACCCTAGCCCTATTTTTGAGTCATGACCGAAACTAACCTAGGGTTGTCATGATTGGATTTTGTTTGATTAACTAATGGTTATGTTGTTTTGGTTGAAGGTTGAGTTGTTAACTTGTGGTGTGGTAACAAGGAGCTTCGACTTCGTGTTTGTGGTGATAAGTTCAGGTGGGGGAAAGAATCAACCTGTCGTTGGAATGGATAAGTAGTATATTTTATAATAATGGTGTAGGGCGACCTATTTGGAAACCTTTTCCATGATACCAATGAGGATTTGGGGATTGTAGGTTTATCGACGTTAAGATAATTTTAGAATATTTGAGGATGTCTGATTTTATTTTTATTCACTGTTTAGGATACGTTGGTCGAGGTATTCTACTATATGTGACGTTTTATTTCATGGTTTGAATATTGTTATTGTATTATGCATGATCTGCCTGGTTTGATAATATGCTTAGTTGATTTTTAAGTAAGGATATATGTTGTTTGAGAGATGTTCATGTGGGTGAGAGAATGAATGTGACTTGGAGGTGCCTAGTCTAAATTTATTATTTTATAGGTGAGATGTGACATAGAATGCGAGTTGAGGCTATGATGGAAGCTTGAGGCACTAGGTTGTTATTAATGAGAGTCGGTGAGACTCATATAGTTTGCATAGTATTATGCACGGTTGTGTGAGTAGAACAAAAGAGGTCAACGTATTCGAGTATGGATACTAGATGTCACGGGTCAGTTCCTTAACGAGAATGGGGGAAACTACCATGACACCCTTATAGTTCTAGATGAGTCGTCCTGTATCCTAACGGGAATGAGGATATTGTTGTATTATGAAGCTGTTCCCTAACAGGAATGAGGGAATAACGTCATTCTTTGAATGAGCACCTTAACGGGAATGGGGGTGTGCACTGAGGTTTGTGGATAATCCGCTTGAACAGATACTTTTGTATTGTGCAGCTATTTCCTAATGGCAATGGGGTCAATAGTGTTATTATTTGAATGAACATCCTAACGGGAATGGGGGTGTGCACTGAGGTTTTCGGATGCTTCGCTGGGACGAGTGAGTTATATCCCTAATGAGATTGAGGTAAGAGGAAGATATGGTGATTTAAAGATGATTGTTAGTTATGTGTGATGTGTGTCTGTGACTGTTGTTATATTATATTCTATGATTCTTTTCCGCTTTTGATGACAAAACTATTTTTTATCCTCTATTTTTTGTTTTTGGTATACATTTTATCATGTGATCGTATGAGAATATCCGGTGGAGGAACAAGCTACTGAGGCTAGATGGGATTCCGTGTGAACCGGGTGCGGAAGGATGAGCTGTGGACTCTAGTGATGTAGTTTAGTGTCTAGGGCCAGTGAGTCTTATAAGACATTTTATTTTCCGCTGATTATAATAGTTTGTGTAAGTATGTACCTGCATGGCATCCTACAGATAGGATACCCTAAAAAACAGTGTTTTGTTTTATGTGGGATAAACATATGTGTGTATGTGCAATATAATCATGGTGTGGTATGGTAACTTTCCAAAGTTGGTTATGTTATAAATAAGTTTTTAATATCTTCATAATTTCGGGTTACGTTTAACGTTAAGTATGTGATTATGTTTAGTAAATAATTAATGGCACAACGGGACACAACGGGGTGTCTCATTTGGTGGTATAAGAGTAGTTCGATTCTAATCGGACTGTGAGGACTAGGATGTTGTTACTGGCCATGTCTAGTTGAATCCACATAGGATTTTGACTATGCTTAGAAGTGGGTAGTGTGTCCGAACTTGACGCGATAACTAACATTAGTATGGTATATAGTATTTATATACTTGTCTAAGTAGTATTATATGTCATACTGATGAGTGCGGATGATTTCTTTTACAGAATCATGGCTCGCGAAAGAGGACGTCCGACCAATAGTGGTGACAGAACTCCTGAGAAAAACACTAGAGCTGGAAACAGTGAGGCCAATCATGATGGAAATGGAGGAGAGTCATTTGAGACTCACAATACCATGAAAAATATAGCTGCTGGTTTGTTACTACAAACACAGCAGAATGTTGAGATGCTGCAGATGAACAAAGAGCAGCAGGAACTATAGAATCAAAGGAGAGCTGCAGCAGCTGAAGATGCCGGAATGGCTACTTTTCTGAAAGGGGAAGCCACCACAATTCCGAGGAGATTATGACCCAGAGAAGGCAGAGTGGTGGGTGCAAGAGTTAGAGAAGATATTCAGTACCATGTGCTTCAGAGAGGATAGGAATGTGACTTATGCAGCCTTCATGCTGATAGGAGGAGCAGAGTCTTGGTGGAGAGTTTGATCAAGAACTTGAAGAACAAATGAATAACTGTGATGAACTTAGTAAGAACACTATGATGTTCTTGGTGTTTTGGTGAGCAACATGACTTAGGAAAGAAAATGAAATTTTGGTTAAGTGTGGGAGGGGTTTGGGCAGTGGAAATGGAGTGAGGGAGGGAGGAAATGAGTTGTTTAATGTTAAAATGAAATCATGGTTGAGTTAATTGACATAAGTTAAGTTAGAAAATAATATAATAACTTAACTATGGTTGTAATAACCTAACTAGAGTTAATTTGTAATCACGGTTTGGTTAAAATACTTGGTGGAGAATGAACGGAGGTGTGGCTAATTTTGGGCCACAAATGAGGAGGAAGAAACCAATTTGGCTTTGTCTTGCCTTAACCATGGTTAAAAACTAACTAGGATAGGTTAGGTTAAGCTTTAGGGCATTTTTGTCATTTCACCGAAAAAATTAATAATTCGTAGCATAAATTTCTTCATAATTTCTTGGTGAATCATCCCATAGCTCAGCTCCTCTACTGTCTGGTTCTATCTCGGTGGTTCCGTTTCCGATTCCGTTGATTTCCCGATTAGGGTTTTACGCCCGTATAAAAACATAATATTTCGTTTTTGATTGAAAATTTTCCAACTAACCAAACTCGTTAGCAATATGATTTAATCATAAATTATTTCGTTCACGAGTCAAAATTAGGTTTTCTGATCATTAAAATCTTACTGTCGATGAAAACACAGACTGTTTTTCGTTTGAACTTTTACCAAAATTCGTCCGAGTAAACATATTATTTTATTTCTGATAACAAATTTGAAAAGTAGGATTCCTCACAAACAAAATATAAAAAATCTAAATTTTCAGTTTCGGGTCAAATTCGGGTCTTCTGCCTGTATAAAATTATAGTGTCAGTTAAAAACACAGATCGGATTCCGTCTGATTTTTAAACCCAAATTTTAACCAGAGCTTCCTACAATAGATTAGGTTCTAGATATGATTTTTTTTCCTCCAAAATCATTTCCTAAGTCTCAGATAAAAATATAAATAAATATATTTTTACTGTTAATACAGCGTAATTAAAAACAAGCCGTTACAGGAGCTGTTCGAATTGAAGACTTCAGGCCTATTGCTATGGCTAACTTCCTGTTTAAAATCATCACTAAGTTACTTGCTGATAGACTTGCCTCTATTGCCCCTAAAATTATTTCTCATCATCAAAGGGGCTTCATCCAGGATAGGCATATCCATGATTGCATTTGCATAGCTTCTGAATATATCAATCTTCTTGACTACAAATACTTTGGTGGAAACATTGCAATGAAGCTAGACATCTGGAAGGTTTTCGATACTCTAGATTAGGGTTTTTTTTTATCAATGTGCTTACTGCCTTTGGATTCAATTCTAAGTTTTGTAATTGGGTGAAAACCATTTTGCAGTCAGCTAAGCTTTCCTTTTCTATCAATGGTAGAGTTGTTGGTTTCATTAATTGCAAAAGGGGAGTTAGGCAGGGTGATCCTTTATCACCTCTCTTGTTTTGCATTGCTGAGGAAGTGTTTAGTAGGGGTATATCTTTCTTGGTTGAGAATGGTTACATGCAGCCTATTTCAGGTCCTAATAACCTCTCCACTCCTAGCCATGTTATGTATGTGATGATGTGATAGTTTTTTGAAAATCAACAAAGAGAAATCTTGAGGCTTTCATGAGAATGTTCAATCTTTATAGCCAAGCCTCTGGTCAGCATCTTAGCTTAGACAACTGCAGGTTCTACAATGGTAATTGCTCCTTTAATAAGTCTGCTTTCATCTCCAATCTGCTTGGTTTCAGAGCTGGACAGCTTCCCTTCAAGTATCTATGTGTGCCTATTTTCAAGGGTAAGGCTAGATCAATTCACCTCAAGCCAATTGCAGACAGATGTAACAGCCTGTTTTTAATTACGCTATTTTAACAGTAAAAATATATTTATTTATATTTTTATTTGAGACTTAAGAAATGATTTTAGAGAAAAACAAAATCATATCCAGAACCTACTCTACGGTAGGAAGCTCTAGTTAAAATTTGGGTTTAAAACTCAGACGGAAACGGGTCTACGTTTTTAACTGACAGTATAATTTTTATACTGACATAAAACCCTAATTTGACCCGAAAACTGAAATTTGTAGATTTTTAATATTTTGTCCGTGAGGAATTCTACTTTCCAAATTTATGATCAGAAATAAAATATAATGTGTATTCAGATGAATTTTGGTGAAAGTTCGAACGAAAAACAGAGGGTGTTTTCACTGACAATAAGATTTTTAATGATCAGAAAACCTAATTTTGACTTGTGAACAAAATGGTTTATATTTAAATCATATTTCCAATGAGTTTGGTTAGTTTGAAAATTTTCAACCAAAACGAATATTACGCTTTTATTCGGGCGTAAAACCCTAATGGGGAAACCGACAAAATTGGCAATGGAACTGCAGAGATAGAACGGGACACCAGAGGAGCTGAGCTATGGGATGACTCATCAAGAATTTATGATGCAATTAATGTTAGAAGTTATGAGTTTTTAAGAGAAATGACCAAAATGCCCTTTTAGCTTAACCTAACCGACGTTTAGTTAAATTCTAACCATGGTTAATTCTTATGGACCAAAATTAGCCACACCTTCATTTAATGTGAGCCACATGTTTGTTAACCATATTTAGCAAGGTAACCCTAGTTAAGTTAATTATTAACCATAGTTAATCATATATTAATTAAATAATTACAAAACCCATTAATTTAAAAGCTAAAAACCAAACAAGGGCTAAGATTTTCCCTATAAAAGCCCCTCATGGCCGCAGTCCCCCTCCCCATTTCTCTTTTCATCTTTTTCATTCTTCTTCTTCATTTTCTTCACAAACTCCATTTTCATCTTCAAAAGCTTAAAGTGTTTCCATTGAAGAAACTTGCCAAGATCATCAATCTCCTTCTTCTACTTTCCTAACTTGAGGTAACATGATCATATCCTCTCTTGTTTAAGCTTTTGTTCTTCATATTTCATAGTTTTCCATTTCTAGATCTAGAACTTTGAATAATTCTAGAAAATTGTAGAAAAATCCTAAAAGTGTGAAACCAATTTCTATGATTTAGTTATGACATTTACTTTCATTATCCAAGAGCATGTAATAAAAAACATTTTCCTTCCCTAATAACCATTTTTGGCCGAAACCTCTATGAAAAATGGGTTTGATATTTTTGATCCATTTGTGAAATCTATTGTTTGTTTTAAACTCTCTAGCAACTACATGATCATAATCCAAGAGCTTAAGTTCAACAAAGATCCCTAGCTTAAATTTCTACTTTGGGCCGAAACCCTAACGTAAAATGAGTTCAAAAGTTTTGTTTGATTTGTGAAACCTATTGGTTGATTAATGCTTTCTAAGGTCTTAGTAGCATAAATCCAAAAGTGTGAGTCAAAAGGAAATTCCTAGCCTATTTTTCTATACAAGGCCGAAACTTAACTAAAATAAGATTGGAATATTTTGTTCATGTTTTCAAGTTATGACAATTTATTTAAGCTATCTAAGACTATAGGAACTAGAATCCAAAAGCTTGGAATGAGAATAGAATCCTAACCCTATTTTGAATTAGGAGGCCGAAACCTAGCTATTTAGGTTGAGAGTGATTTTGTTAATTAATTATAGTTGTGTTGTTTGGTTGAAGGAGAAATTGTTAAACTATAGTGTTATAATGAGGATCGTCGAAGTCGGAATTCCGGTGATAACTCAGGTGGGGGAAAGAACCATTCCATCGTCAGAAATCGATAAGTAGTATATCATATAATAATTGTGGACTAAACCCCCAATTTGGTCCCTGAGAAAAACACTCGGGTCTGAAATAGTCCCTAACCAAAAAAAACTATCCGTTTAGTCCTTAAGAATGTATTTTCGGGACAGATTAGTCCTTCTGTCACAAATTAGTCCCTAACAACTTTTAAGTGATACCAGTAAAGTCCCTAAGAAACATGACCGTGAGCCAAATTAGTCCCTATTAACATGCACTAAACATGATAGAAACACTACAAAATATGACAGAAGGACTAATCTGTCCCGGAAATACATTCTTAAGGACTAAACGGATAGTTTTTTTTGGTTAGGGACTATTTCAGACCCGAGAGTTTTTCTCAGGGACCAAATTGGGGGTTTAGTCATAATTGTGTAGGGCAACCTAAACCCTACTAGTCGTTGAGTAATCGAGAAAACCAAAATCTCATTGGAAACATTTTTTGTAAAACCAATAGTGATTCGGGGATTGTAAGTTTATCGACATTAGGTTGATTTTAAGTATTTGATGATGCCTGACTTTATGATATTGAATTTATTGTGATAATCTGGTTGAGGTATTCCACCTGAATGTGACATATTATTTTTTATGTTTGAACATTTTCTGATATTGTGTTATGCATGATCTGTCTGGTTTTTAATATTGTGTATAGTTGATTTTAAGCAAAGATATATGTTGTTCGAGAGATAATTGTTGGTTTGGGTGTGAGGATAATGGTGACTTAGGTGCATAACCTAAATGAGTTATTTTAAAGAGGAAGTGTGACATAGAATATGTGTTAAGACTTTGATGAAAGGTTAAGGCACTAGGATGTCATTAATGTGGGTTGGTGAGATTCATGTGTTTGCGTTGTTGTTCAAAATTGTATATTTGGAATATACGAGGTCATGAGTTCTCGCTAGACCGTTCCACCTTAGAAATAGGTTGTGCAGCTATAGTGTCATTGAATTTCATTGAGCACCCCCAGGTGTGGAAGGGGTGTGCACCGGGAGCATCGTGCAGCTATAGTGTCGTTGCTTTGCGTGAGCATTCTCACCATGGAAGAGAATGTGCACCGGGAATTTGGAACCCATCGCTTGAACAATTTGGCTGATATTCCCCACGACGAATGCATGAAGGAAATGGTAGTGGCCACGTCAGCATAAAGTGTTAGATTGCATGAGTGAGGGTAGAGGTTGATATAATGATTTATGGAGGATAGTTGATGTTGAATGATGTTATGTATGTGACAATTACTGTATAATATGCTATGACTCTTTTCGACATTTTGATGATAGAATTGCTTCTTATCCCCTATTTTTCTATATTTTTGTAGGTTTACTTTATTTACGTTAGAAGACCCGATGGAGGATTATGTTGCTGAGGAGCTGGAAAGAACTCTGTATGAAATGGAGGTTGCTGAGGAGTTGGATGGAAATCCTTACGAACCAGAGGCTGGAGGTCGAGCTGTGACCCATGGTGATTAGAGTATAGATAGAATGGCCAGTATGTCTAAGAAGTATTTTTATATGTTTACGCTAAGTATGACTTTTATTTAAGTTTATGCATGTGAAGGATCCGACTAAGAGGATACCCTCAAACAGTGTTTTGTAATATGTTTATAAGACTTAAGTGTGTATGTATCACCTAAATATGGTGTGTTGTTTTTTATGAACTAAAGTTGTATGTTATTTAACGAAGTTTTAATTTTTACTTCTTTTCACGTTAAGCGCGTGATTAAGGAATTAATTAAGAAGGCTTTAATCTAATAAAACATCGGGGCACAACGGGGTGTCTCAACAGAATTGTTTCCAAATTAGCTTCATGGAAGGGCTCTCTTTTATCTATTATGTGTAGAGTGGAGTTAGTTAAAACTGTGATTCAAGGCATCTTATTATACAGCTTCCATGTGTATTTGTGGCCTATTTCTCTGATCAAGTTGCTAGATAGATGCATCCGTAATTTCATATAGGCTGGAGATGTTAATGTCAAGAAGGTAGTTACTGTAGGCTGGAAAAAGCTTTGTTCTCATCTTCAAGATTGTGGACTTGGTTTAAAATCTTTAAGATCACTTAATGAGTCGGTACTTTTGAAACTCAGCTAGAATATGTGGTCTTCTGACTTGGAATGGGAAAGATTTTTGAAATCTAGATTATGCAAGCATAACAAACCAATCTTCAAGTATGTAAAGTCTTTAGTCTTCAATTTGGCCTGGGATTAAGGCTAATTTGGAGGCAATTCTGTCTAACTCTTTATGGCAACTTGGAGATGGTCAAAGGATAAATTTTTGGGTTGATAACTGGCTGTCTAACACCCTTGTAAATGTTCTAAATGTTCCTGAATCTTGGCACCAGTATTTGAAAGCTTCTGTCTCTGACTTTATCCAGGATCATGCTGGGTCTTTGCCTGCTGTTCTACATTCCTTCTGTCCAGCGGTTATCTCTGATATTGCCAAAGTTCATATCCCGAAATTCAATGTTGTTGATCATCTTATATGGCAGGGTACTGATTCGGGCAGAATGTCCTTCAAAGATGCATACTTGCATCTGTCCCCTCCTATGTAGCCTTGCCCTTGGAGTAAGCTACTTTGGTCATCTTTAATCCCTCCCTCAAAAACTTTTCTAGTATAGAGGCTTTTTCACAATCGCCTTCCTACTAAAGAGAATATGAGGCACAGAGGCATCACTATAGTCTTTTGTGCAGTTTATGTTATCAGGATGAAGACTCTTATGCACATATATTCTTTTAGTGCAAGTTTCCAGCTTCAATCTGGTCTTGGTTATGCACGAGTACTAGATTGCAACCGGACCTTTCTTCTTTGCTTTCGGCTTTTGAGATTTGCAACAGGAATTGGAGTAAACAAGTTAAGGAAGTTTTCTCAGCTGCCATTATCAATATTCTGAATACCATTTGGTATGTAGAAATCAAGTGAATTTTAACAATAAAAAGGTTTCTTTAAACTCATTAATTAACATGGCTGTTGCTCAAACTTCCCTTATTGGATCTTTATCATCTATTCACATGTCCTCTTCTATGGAGGAATTTTGCATTCTTAAAGCTGTTAAAATTGCGGTCATCCGGAGAAAGCCCCTAAAATTATCCAGGTTGATTGGCTCACTCCTCCTTGTGGTTGGTTCAAAGTTAATACGGATGGAGCTAGCGGCTAGAGGAGCTCCAGGTCATGTTGGAGGAGGTGGCATTTTCAGGGATAGAAGTGGGGCTATTGTTGTCTGTTTTACTGATTATTATGGTATAGCTTCCTCTCTTTTTGCGGAGCTATCTGCTGCCATGTTTGCTATAGAGATAGCATCCACAAAGGGGTGGAAGCATATTTGGTTGGAGTGTGATTCTTCTTTGGCGGTGGCAGCTTTCTCTAATCCAAATATTGTTCCTTGGCGCTTAGAGAATAGACGGAGGAATTGCCTGGTCTTGGTTTCTTCCATGCATTTCAAAGTCTCCCATATTTTTAGGGAGGGGAATAACTGCACAGATATATTAGCTTCCTTTGGAGTGGTTTCCAATTGCTATTCTTGGTGGGATTTGATCCCTTGTTTTTTAATTGTAGACTTCTTCCGTAATAGGCTTGGTCTACCGAATTATAGATTCAGATGACTTTTCCATGGTGCAGTTTTGTATTGTTTATTTTTATTTTTTGATTAATAATTTTTTTGCAATTTTTTGCGTGCTGCAAACGATTGGTAGGGTGAAGGGTGCTAACCTAGTTGGGATGTCTCTCTCTATAGTGATGCTCTTGCATGCCAATTTTACTATAAAAAAATAGTTTATTTACTTCATTTTCCCTTTTTTATGCTTAAAATGGTGTCAAGTGAGCAACCACTCTGCACCGGGTCGGCCAATTAAGGGCAAAGTGCTAACTCGTGTTGTCGTTCCATTCCCAAGGATCAAACACACAATCACTTGGTTAAAGGACGAGGTGTCGAACCACCACGCCAACAACATTGGGTTACTTCCCTTTCCCTTTAGTTGGGATCAAATATATTCTCAATAATTGGTTAGGTGAAGATGGTAATATTTAGGGCCCGTTTGGATGAGCTTTTAAAAAAAAAAGACTTATGTGATGTAAAAGTAGAAGGCAAAATTTATTTGTAGAAGCAAAAGCTATTTTGCTTTTGGATGCAATGGTCGAAAAATACTTCTAAATCATAAAAGACATTTGGATGCAACTATGTAAAAATGCTTTTAATTAATTAAAATTATTAAAAAGGACATGCAGAATGACATGTAAAAAAAATTGCAGGTCAGTTATCTTTGAAATAAAAATATTAATAGAATAACATGGTTGGTGTGTGTGTGAGAGAGATAACACCAAATTCATTTGTCAGGAGTGAACACCAAATTCATTTGTCAGGAGTGAATTTGTTAATTAAAAAAATGTTTACACATTAATGATATATATATATATATATATATATATATATATATATATATATATATTCAATTTAATTATTCCATTAAAGCACCCATAAGCTCATATTTACAGCTAATTGCACCAGTGCAAATAAGATAATTGTTCCTGCCGAGATCCGATTTGCCGAAATATCGCCATAGAACATTAAACCAAGGGGGTTGTTTTAGATTTTGGCTTGACAGAATCTGATATTCCGGTCCTACGTATCCCAGTGGGAATCAAAGCCAGACGTAGTTCTAAGTTCAACCCTTGGTGGGCGGTGATCTCAATCCCCTAATCTTGTATCGGATGAGTACTAGGGATCAAGGACTGTCTGAGAGTCTCTTGGTCGACGCTAGTTCCTCTAATACGCTTAAGGGAGAGTTACCGGGATTCAGTGAAAAGTGTCTTTCTTATGAGGGGTACTTCTCCTTTTATAATAAGATCCCCCTATCTCTTAGAGATTCGATTTATCTCTTAATATCTTTTAGAGATTTGATTTATCTCTTAATATCTCTTTTGAGATATGATTCCTTAATTTAAGGGATATTATCTCTTTTAACCAGATAAGGTTATTTTAGATAATATCAGGATTTAATATCGATATCTTATTTCTTTAATTAAGTGATCTTTGATTTATTATCTTTAATTTCCGGACTGGTCCGGGTACTTGAGCTCGGTGGCCGGGTTAGTAACCTCGGCCAGTACACAAGTCCCCCCAAGCTTTGAGCTGATTAAGTGTAAAAGCTTTCACGATGTTAGCCGAGCTCAGGAACTCGGTTTCATTTTTGTCATTAGGCCAGGTGAGGCCCTTGGCCGAGCTTCATACTCTATGTCTATATATACATACGTCCTCCAACTCGGTGAGCAGTTCGAGTGGCCGAGCTTGATGCTTGGTGACCGAGGTTGATGCTTTCTGGGTGCCGGACTGTGTTACTCTGTATCTCGGCTCATACACAAGCCCCCCAAGCTTCAAGCTGATCACGTGGAAGCTTTTTCGAAGGAGACGAGGCTAGGAACTTGGTTTCACCTTTTGGTCTTTCGTCTCGGCGAGGTGAGTGGCCGAGCTTCATACCTTATATATGTGTTCACATCCTCCAGCTCGATGAGCAGCTCGGGTGACCGAGCTTGACGCTTTCGAGGTACCGAGTCGAGGTGGGGATGGTTACTCATTTCTTGTTGAGGCCATACTTTCTCGGTTCCCGAGATGGAAAAGAGACGTTACTGTGTGTGACGCGTGGCCTTCACGGCATCATTTCTGAGGCTTGCGTTGTAGTTGCGTGCTCAAACGGTAAGTCAAGAGCCGGATCTCAACCGAGTAGGGAGCCGGAGCTCAACCGAGTGGTCGGGGTCTGGAGCTCAACCGAGTGGGGAGCCGGGGCTCAACCGAGTAGGGAGCCTGAGCTTCACATTTCGGTCAATTCTTAAGTTCAGCGGACTCTGAGTGAGTCTAGTAATCATTTCCCTTTGTTTGTTTGGGTTTGGAGATCTAGTTTTACTTCTTTTTCAACATTTTAGTTTGGTGGGCTCAGTGGCCGAGTTTAACATCTCGATCAGTATATAAGCTCCCCAAGCTTTGAGCTCGGAATAAGCGAAAGAGTTTTATGAATGAAGCTGAGCTTGTCCTTGGTGTTGATAAAGTACTGGATTTGCATAGATCCTCTTACTTCGGCTAATACCTCTCTGGCAGTACTCGAGTTTTGTGGTTGAGGTTCACATCTCGGTCAGTAACATGCTCTGAACATAAGATACTTCAATCTTATCTTTGTTTAAGACAAGTTTAGAAGCTGGTAGCTAAGATTCGACTTACCAGTGGTTCAAGTTTGAACCGATCTTTTGAAGAGTCAAGTTCAAACTCGGTCATTAGGAATTTACCTCGGTGCTTGTATTTCATCCTTTAACTTTTGATGCTTTCAAGATGCTTATCTTGAGAGTTTGAATTTGACTTGCCCTTTGCCGAATGTAGCTCGGTCTTTGAAGTTCTTGGGAGCTCTTAACATTTTCTTCGAGTAGCTCATAACCCTTTCATTTGGTGGATTTTGAAATACCCACTAACCTTGAAATGTTCCTCGAATTATTTTTCCCGATCTTGAAGGTGTGTCTCAGAATAAAATTTCCTAATATCTTTTGTATGAGAAAATAGTTTTCATGCAGGTTCTTCGAGTTGTAGGCTAAGGCATATCCTTTCTCTGTAATTTCCGAGAATATCCTTCCTTTATCCCCATTAGCCCCCTATGCTCCGAGCTTGAAATAAGCGAAAGAGCTTGAATGTCAACCCGCGTGTCTTAACACGCTTTTTGGTGCCGAGGACTTTGGACTATGATTCGCGGAAGCATTGCTTGGAAATCTGTTTTTTGTAGAACCAATCCTTTCTTGGGTTATCGTCTTGCTAGGCCGAGCACTTGTCGGATTTTTGTGCGGAGCCCAGTCTTACTTGGGATTCCGGCTTATTTGGTTGAACACTACCAGGATTTCCGTCGAATCCTGGGTCTCTAACATGCATGATCTGCTGTGGACTTTATCTTGGTGCGACGATGTTGTGCTTGGCCTCGGATTTTTATTGCGAGGAGGGAAACATTGCTCGACTTCGACTTTTTCCGGCGCATAGTGCGAGGGAGCATAGCTCAACCTCGGCTTTTTGGTGCGAGGGAGCAATGCTCGACCTCGGCTTTCTGGGCTTCTGCCCTTTGTTCTTAGCTAGACAATTTTAACTCTGGCCCTTTAGTGGGTTCCCAAGTTATTAAGCCAGCATATGCTCGGCTTTTACTAGAATTGGGCCATGATGCGAGCAGGAAAGCCGCGGTCGCTTACGCTCTTCTGAGTCTCCTCCATTACCTGTTTTTCGAGCCATGAGCTTTCTAATAATGAGATGTATGAAGGCGGAAGCTGCCCGAACTTTGTGCACTGGGGATGAGCTTGAAAAAGCCATGGCGAAGTGTGAAGAGCAAGCTTGGCTAATTGGGCAATTGAAAGCCCAAAAAGTAGAGCTGAAAAAAGGCAATACCACCCTTGTGGCCGAGCTGGAAATGGAAAGAATCGACCGGCTCAACCTTCCGAAGGTCATGGAAGGACTTTAAGCCGAGAAGGAAGCCAGTCTTGAGTTGCGGAAGTTGCTGGAATCCGAGAAGGAGGAGAATTTGAGGCTCCTTTCTGATCTGGCTGAAAACGAGGCTTTTATCATGAGGCAAAATGTTAATGGCTTTTCCCGAGCCGTGAAGCAGTTTCAGCATTTCAATCCGAATGATGACTTCTCCTGTGCTGACGTGGACAAGGATTTTATCCGAGATTGAATCCTAGTTCCATTGTCCGAGCTGGAGGATGAGGAGGCCGTATCTCAAGGGGAAGAGGGCGAGGGGAAAGCGGCTGAGGAGGGACCCGAAGATGAAGGTGAAGTGGGCCTACACGCCGATCTGCTACCCTCCCTCCAAATGCCGAGG
This sequence comes from Sophora flavescens, assembly GCA_030762895.1. Taxonomy (NCBI): domain Eukaryota; kingdom Viridiplantae; phylum Streptophyta; class Magnoliopsida; order Fabales; family Fabaceae; genus Sophora; species Sophora flavescens. Next base: position 68,570,580 of record CM061062.1, on the reverse strand, counting down.
ATGACCTTGACTCATGAATTTGTATTAGTAGGTTAGGAAACACGTTGTTTTTGGGCGATGCCCTTTTTGATTTTGAAATCTTATGTATTCTAGGCTTGGCCATGGTTATTGATGGACCGACATGCGCCTTACTTTTTGCGACTATTTTTCTAAGTTAGCACTTGTTTAGTTTCAGCGTGTTACGCGATTTAGTCGAAATAGTCAGAATTTGAAATACCTGTAGGTTATTACCCACCTTCTTAGGTCATGAAATACCTTTTCAGGCGTTAAGGTGTTATTACCGTTGTAGACTAGGCATTTCGACCTCAACTCGGTCGACTTCAACTTGACCAGTCTCTTTAGGTAGTAAGTTGTTTTTTACCTTTATAGGCTCGGCATTTCGACCTCAACTCGGTCGACTTTAGCTCGGTCAGCCTCTTTAGGCACTTGCCTCTTTAGGTCCGGCGTCTCGACGACAGCTCGGTCGATTTTAGCTCGGTCACCTCTTAAGGCACTTGCCTCTTTAGGTCCGGTGTCTCGACGGCAGCCTGGTCGATTTTAGCTCGGTCACCTCTTTAGGCACTATGCACCTTTATAGGCTCAGCACTCCGACCCTGATTGATCGTAGCTCGGTTAGCCTCTTTAGGATTTATGCACCTCTATAGGCTCGGCACTCCGACCCTGATTGGTCGTAGCTCAGTCAGCCTCTTTAGGATTTACTCACCTTTATAGGCTTGGCACTCCGACCCTGATTGGTCGTATCTCGGTCAGCCTCTTTAGGATTTACACACCTCTATAGGCTCGGCACTCCGACCCTGATTGGTCGTCGCTCGGTCACCTCTTTAGGTTTTTTGCACCTTTATAGGCTCGGCACTCCGACCCTGATTGGTCGTAGCTCGGTCAGCCTCTTTAGGATTTTTGCACCTTTATAGGCTCGGTCAGCCTCTTTAGGATTTAGGCACCTTTATAGGCTCGGCACTCCGACCCTGATTGGTCGTAGCTCAGTCGACCTCTTTCGGATTTATGCACCTCTATAGGCTCGGCACTCCGACCCTGATTGGTCGTAGCTCGGGCAGCCTCTTTAGGATTTACGCACCTTTATTGACTCGGCACTCCGACCCTGATTGGTCGTAGCTCGGTCAGCCTCTTTAGGATTTATGCACCTTTATAGGCTCGGTCAGCCTCTTTAGGATTTATGCACCTTTATAGGCTCGGCACTCCGACCCTGATTGGTCGTAGCTCGGTCAGCCTCTTTAGGATTTATGCACCTCTATAGGCTCGGCACTCCGACCCTGATTCGTCGTACCTCGGGCAGCCTCTTTAGGATTTACGCACCTTTTTAGGTGAGTTAGTATGGTGTTTGGGTGCTAGAGCTGGTGGAATTTTATTTTCCAAGGGAGAGCTCGATCTCTATGATTTTTATAGAGGGAGTTTAACTCGACCTCCATGGTTTTAATTTGAGGAGCTTTGACTCGTCTTCCTCTTTGGTGGAATTTTGAGAGGGGGTTTTGGCTCGACCTTTCGGGAGCCGGGGCTGAATGTGAGTTTTCAAGGGAGCCGGAGCTCAACCACTTTGTAATCGCAAATTTTGTGACTCTGGGAGTGGTATCAGCCGAGCATCAGTTTGCTCAAATATATAAAAAATGATATGATGCTACATAACACAACATTAAAGGCGTGGAGTAAAACATATCAAATCATAAGCACCGAGGTAAATTCCTAATGACCGAGTCTGGGAGTGGTATCAGTCGAGCATCAGTTTGCTCAAATATATAAAAAATGATATGATGCTACATAACACAACATTAAAGGCGTGGAGCAAAACATATCAAATCATATTAGGTTTAAACTAGATTTAAAGAGCAATATCACCTGAGCTTTTCGCGGCCTATGATTTAGGCATTCCCTCGAGCCTATATGGTCGAGCTCTCCTAGATCGAGCTGGCCTGGCCGAGCTTTCTGAGACGTCTTCTTCAGCTCTTCGAGGTCGAGCTGTGCTGACCGAGCTCCGAGGTCGAGTTGTGGTGGCCGAGCTCTCTATCACAAAAACTTCTAATAAATTGTTACAACAAACTTAAGCTTTGAAATCTCAAAGCCTATTTAACACTTGAAGTTGAAATTCTTGGCAATATCATATCAAGATAAAGTAGTAATCTGATGTATCCGAAGAATCAAGAATCAAGATCAAGCCTTTCTTGGCTGACGCGGTGGGACAACATCCTCATCTCCCGTGCTTCCCTGTTGCAGGGAATTTTGCCATATAATATAATAGCATGCCCAAGACCCCCAGGTACCGAATTTAATTAGATGGAATAAAGGTCAAACATGGCTCTCATTCATGTTAACCAATTGTCTGGGAAACGACAATCGTGTCGGACGTTTGGTTGATCGTGGGCATGATCAGCTTACGAATGTCCATAGGCATGGTCCTATCACTTGGCAGCGCCGATACCATGGCCAGAATCTTGTCCGTGAGGGTGGTCATGCTTCTGGAGCACCATTGCTTCCATTCTCATCTGCGACTTCTGTGGAGCCGCCATCCCCCTAGTCGGAAAACACTGCCGTGGCGGTGGTTGACTTCACCGGAGGAACCTCACGGAGGAAGAAGATACCGAAGATGCACACGGCGAAGGGGACCAGAGCAAGCATGAGGAGAAACGAAGTGGGGTCGTTAGCGAAGAGAGCAGAACAGAGATTAGTGAGTATCTGTGCATCCTTCTTCCTACCTTCTTCATCTCTTTCCTTCTATTTGAATGTCGCATAGGAACACGGATCTGGGTTGCAGATCGTGGGCAACGGCGGAGAGAACTGAGGATCTGGGCATTCGGTACCGGCCTTGATGGGACAAGGGGCTCTACTGTGACGCGACGTTGCCGGAACGTCTTCGTGGACGCTGAAGCCGAAGAGCTTTAAGGGCGTGGCGGAAGCGGGGTTTGTCCTCCATGGATGGGAGGGTGGTTTTTCTGTTGAAGATTAGGTGATGGAAGTGCAGACAAGGAGAAGACTGGGTGGCGTGGATGGTGTCCATGGTAGCTCAGTGACTGATGGTGTTTGACTGAGTGGTCGGGGCAAAGTTTTACCTGGACCCACGGTGGGCGCCAAATGTTCCTGCCGAGATCCGATTTGCCGAAATCTCGCCATAGAACGTTAAACCAAGGGGGTTGTTTTAGATTTTGGCTTGACAGAATCTGATATTCCGGTCCTACGTATCCCAGTGGGAATCAAAGCCAGACGTAGTTCTAAGTTCAACCCTTGGTGGGCGGTGATCTCAATCCCCTAATCTTGTATCGGATGAGTACTAGGGAGCAAGGACTGTCTGAGAGTCTCTTGGTCGACGCTAGTTCCTCTAATACGCTTAAGGGAGAGTTACCGGGATTCAGTGAAAAGTGTCTTTCTTATGAGGGGTACTTCTCCTTTTATAATAGGATTCCCCTATCTCTTAGAGATTCAATTTATCTCTTAATATCTTTTAGAGATTTGATTTATCTCTTAATATCTCTTTTGAGATATGATTCCTTAATTTAAGGGATATTATCTCTTTTAACTAGATAAGGTTATTTTAGATAATATCAGGATTTAATATCGATATCTTATTTCTTTAATTAAGTGATCTTTGATTTATTATATTTAATTTCCGGACTGGGCCGGGTACTTGAGCTCGGTGGCCGGGTTAGTAACCTCGGTCAGTACAATAATAATATCTATCAATGTTGAATTCAAGAAAGAAAATAAAAATGAGAAATAAAAAAAGTTAAGGTTGAACGGGTGATAAGAGAAAGAGCTCTAACACTTGAACGGGAGGACAATGAAAAAAAGAAGAAGGAGCAAAAGGAAAAAGAGACACCACGAATAGGAAGAAAGAGAAAAAGGGTTGTCAGATGACTGTTACATAGAGATGATTTTGTCCAAATATTTCATTAAAGTGAAGTGTCGCTCTGTCCCACTCTTTTTTTGAAAGTTAGCAATTGTGGCTTCTCAAAAAAACATATAAATGTGTTTTTTACTGTTTTTTTTTTTTTTACAAGCCAAACCAAACTCCCATTTAAGGGTCTATTTGGATGAGTTTTTTTAAAAAGTGTTTCCATGATATAAAAGTAGAAGCATAAGCTATTATTAGAAGCATAAATTATTTTGTGTTTGGATTAACTTTATAAAAAAGGGATTTTGAGAGATTTACTATAGGGTGTTTTTTGTCCAATAAAACATTAATGATCTCCACTTTCTTTTTTCTTTTACTTCTCCTTCTTTTAGAAGCTGGGAATTTTAACTTCTTAAAAAAACACCAAAATATGCTTTTTCTACTGCTATTGCTTTTTTTTGTCAAAAACCCATCAAAAGCACTTTTATTTTAAAATAATTGTTTTTTTCCATAAAAATCCCCATCCAAACGGGTCTTAAGACCTATTGGAGTATCGGTTTGTTCTTACTTCAACTATTTGAAAAAACCCCAAATTTCTTTTCATTGCAACAGAAACAAATAGCTCGAAAGGTAGCAAAAGGTCTTTCATCACTGAATTGTGAAGGTAGCAAAAGGTCTTTCATCACTGAAGTTCTTGACAACAAGACCATGCTGAAGTATTGATTAAACTTGTAATCCATAGAGAGCGAATGCTCCTTGATTATGCCATGTAGTATGGGATATCATAAGAGGATCTGCCCCCGTTCCTTAGGTGCCTTCGTCACCCTTATCTTCTTGTCATCCGTCATAACTTTTATGAGGGACTGCCCTCTTTTGGATTATAGTATACTCATAAGTTATAAGATAGCTCATAAATGAAGAATACAGAAGAGGAGGAGGAGATGGAGGAGATGGAGGAGGAGAGTTTATAAAATTTGTAGTGTGAGATAAGATCACATATGAGAGTTATTTATAGGAGAAGTTGGCTTAGGATTTAGTTCAATAGTTATTAAGGCATAATTGATTATGGGCGGTTTTTTTGCATTGAAGGTTGAATATTGAGTTTTTCTATGTAGAGAGTTTATTGTACATTCATGAACTATGTTAACTAACGTGTAAAGAGTTGGTTACTTAGAAGGTTTTATTTTAATACCGGGGGAAAGATAGTGTTTGTTCGAATAAGCACTATTAAAGATATACAATAAGATAACACTTCTCCAGTAAAGCGCTATTAATGTTCAAGCGTGTTTTTAAAATAAGGTATGAGGTAAATATAGTGTTTTCTCGGGGGAAACACTATTAAAGATATATAGATTTTAATAGCATTTCCTTGGGGAAGTGTTATTAAAAACCTCCGTGTTGGAACCAAAGCGATTAAGGTTTATGATCTCTAAAGGTTTTGGTGTTAACAAAATTATTAAATTAAGTTGATATATGTATTATGCTTTACAATATGTAATGAGTCCAAATCTCTTATAAGTAACATTCATCTTTTAGTAAAAAAACTAGACTTAAAAAGAACTGCTAATGGTCCAAAGACCTCAACTATTTTGTCCTTATATGAATTGGACTAAGGCACATTTCTTACTGATTGAAAATTATTGTGTGTCCACACGACTTTTTTGTTTTTTGTCTAAAGTCGCGAACTCACTTAAGTTTACATGAATCTTCTATCGTGCATCTATTCGAGCTTCAACTCTTTTGGTTTATATTCGTGGAGTAAGTTCTTTTATATATCACTTAAATGAACGTCCAATATAATATTATTTCTATGGGACCATCCAAAGTGACTTAATATATGTTTATTCTATTTTTAAGTGTTTCGTCCATTTTCATTTTATTATTATTCCTTACGAAGCATTCATGTTCTGAAGACAACATAGTAAAGCAAAGTGCAACCGAGCCAATGAAACCAAATCAACTTCTGACATAGAGATACTACTTTTGCTCTCTTAATCCTAAGAAAGGAATAGCATAAAAAATTCACTCTTGACAGAATAAAATCAACAATAATTTTTGTAATGATGATAACCAAGATTAATTTTTAGAAGAAGGAACATAAGCTATCAGAACCTGCATGGTTCAAAAGGCTTCAAGCATTAAGTCCTAACCTATAAGCAAGCGATCTCCTCGGGATAACTCCTCAACAAACTGTTCATCATCCTCTACATAAACCAAGGTACATGCAAATAAACAATAACAAATAAGGAGTAAGAAATCATTTGTATAAACATAAACGACATTAGGATAGTTAGCAAGATGTTCACACAGCAAGTCAGCAAGTAGCATATCATTATATAACAATTTATAACATATCACATTTCATCATACCACATCGAATAAAACATGCTATGCGATGCAGTGCTACTTCACTACTCCATATGCATGTAGGTTCATAACTAATTCAAGAAGACGACTTTGGAGTTACAAATCCACATTGGCCAACAAGCACCAACGCTGGCAGTCCACCATAACATGGGTGAACCACTTGGATAGACGATGCACCTTACTCTCGTATGCATCACCACGGAGGGTCATGACCCACCAAACTCTCGAATGGATCACTGCGGACGGTCAATGCGCCATACTCTCGGGTAAACTCCCCTGTCATCGTATCTTCCCCAAACTAACAACTCCATTCATGAATGCATGTATGCTAACACACAATCAATCATTAACAATCTCTTCCATCAACACCACTAACCATGGTTTAACAACTGTGAGCAATAAGCATCAAAGTCAACTTTGACCAATAAGTATCAAAGTTTAATTGCATCAACGTGCGATAACATCATCGTTATCATCTTAACCATTATCAACATATTTATCATTAATTTCCTTTATTAAGGTTTGTAGCATTAATTTTATATTGGACTATCACTCTTGTTTTTATCTCTGTTACTGTCTCACCTATTTGTTCTAGGGAGCCTCACAAGTTCTACTAAGGCACTCGAGATCATCCATAAATGTCTTTTACTATTCCATTGGGCATTAACCCCACCCCTCTTTGCTATCTTCATGTCTTATGAACATTAATAAACCAATTTTTAATTTTAGGTTCAACACTAACACCCCTATGTCTTTAATTAACATGGTTTAACAACAATACATTGTTTCACAACATTGAAACACTAACGCACGTAATCAACACAGGCATACAATCAATCATCATCAATATTTCGCATACATCATACCAAAATCATACAAACCATGTAGATAAATATATTTACTCATATATCAACAATAACAATTAAACACTCATACATTGATTACAACATATAGCACACAAAAAGGATCATGGGTTAACTCTCATCTTACGCTCCCCAAAACCTATATGTTCATACTAATTCCTTCTCCCCATACCTAGTTTAAAGATATTTCAATTCAAAAAGGAAGAGAAGAAAAGTCCACTTGGGTCTCGTCTCACGGATGCTTGATCACTACCTCTAGAACGACAACAACAAACGCATTGATTCAATTCTTAATCAAGAAACTCAAGAGAAGAACAAAGAGGGAATAAGGTCATACGAATTTACCTTATGCACAGTCCAAAAGTCAGAAACGAAAGGATGGATTCATCCCAAGAAAGATGCATATCAACTACGATGTCCTTCAGGCCAAGAATGGTGAAGAACGATGAACAAAACAGTGTTTCTTGAGAGATTTTTAGAGAGAAATAAATGAGAATTCAAAGAGGAAAGGAAGGAGGAAGATTTCAGAGGTTAAAACCAGATGATTTAGGGTTTAGGTCGTGTCTTGGGGTTTAAAAATGAGTTAGGGCGTAATGGGCTTCTATTTCAGCTCAAAATATGTACATATCGGTATCTCGCACATCTTGAGCTACTATAACATCCTATCTTTCATGAATAAAAATTAGATATTTTAATTAGATGAGAATGAGGGTTAGATAAATCTAAAATTATGTAAGAATCCAAGCACATATGCATGTTCAAAATAAAATTTAAGCAACTCAAAAAATTCAATAGGCAAGCACCTCAATTTAAATCCTCAATTAAGGTGGTTTATCATTAATAAAATTACAAGACAGTTAGCCATAGATCTTAATTATATTTAACTTATTATGATTAATTAGCACTAATCTTAACTATGCCCTAGTTGCAAGTTTATCCTAATTAGATTAATTAAAATGAATTTTAACCTTATAATTATTTTTTGGTCACAGTAGTTTATATATGAATGGCGCATCTATCCTCAAAATTTTTAGGCAAGCCAAGGAGGCGCCACCTCCTGCTTGTGTTGGCCATTCTTACCTTCATTCAAAACTTACCTCTTGATCCTTAAGTAACCACGCCATCTGCCTGAGCTCTTGGTGACTTTTATTGCATTCTTTTCTTTGATTCACGCCACCTCCTGCTTGCCATTTTTCTTCATGCAATTCCTTTGATCAATAATAAACCACGCACATGCTTGCCTTTTGTGGTTTATCTCATCTTTTCCCAACTAATACTTGACGCATAAGAAAGAAAGTTTACGCATAAGAAAGAAAGTTTAAGAAAAAAAAATAAGTCAGAGAGATAGAGAGAAGGAGCGTATAAATAAAGAGAGTACGAGAGATACAGAGATAGGTCGTGAGAGAAACAAAAATTTCGGAGAGATTTCCGAACAATCCTTTCGTCCAGTCGAGAAACCGGTTATACCGTTGTGATCCTCACGACATCTACTTCATTATCCTATCTTCCTTTTCTTGATTAGGCTAAGGTGTATGTCCTTTTATGCCGAAATGTCATCGACGACGGTATTGAGGTTATCTTTCAATCCGTCTATCGATTTTCGATTCCGTTTTCATATTAGGATTCCCTGAATGTATGCTTCACAATGATGTATTCATGTGAATTTTTGGAGACCCGGAGGCCTTAGTTTTGTACGTGGCAGTAACTAAGAGGTTGAGAGGGGGTTCATTTTGTTGCTTTTAGGGTAGCCTACGACTCATCAGGTGGGAGAAAGAAGCCATCTAATGTCGAAAATGACTAAGTAGCATTTATTTCAATAATGGCGTAGGGCGACCTAAACCCTACTAGTGAGCGAGTAATGGACAATATATATATCACATTGGAGACTACTTAGTGGTACCAATGATGGTATAGTGATTGTAGGTTTATCGCTGTTAGGTTAAATTTATAATATTCGAGGTTACATGATTTTATCTATTAAGCTTCTCATAGTGTGCTATTTGTTTTAATATGCTATGTTTGGGTTATTGGTGTTCACCTTATAATTTTATTGATATTTAATGTTATATAATTATACCTGATGTGATATATATTTACTTGGTATGCAAATTCTTATATTTTATGCTTTAAAGAGATGTCTGTTGGGAGAGAGTAAATGAAGGAAAACTTATATATATGCCTAACCTAAATTAAATATGATTAAATAATATTATTTGATGAGTTGAGGTATATTATGAGGTTATAATGGAAGGTTAAGGCATTAGGATTTTCTTGGTACGGAATGGTGAGATTGCATGAATGCATGTTGATTACTCTTAGTGTGAGTGGAACACACGAGGTCAGTGTATCTGACGATAGATACCGAAGCCACGGGCCAGTTTCTTTATACGGAGGATATAAGAGACTACCGTGAAGTATATCCGTAGTCCTCAGGGGACCGTCTCAACTTAGGTTTATATCGTGCAACTATAGTGTCATTGCTATGCATGAGCACCCATGACAGAGATAGTTGGGTGTGCACCGGAGCGAGATGTGCCACTATAGTGTCATTGCTTTTCATGAGCATCATCTGCCATGGATGAGGATGTGCACCGGCGTTACGGAGACGCGTCGCTTGGACGACCGACTTGATATTCCGGGTGGCAGCCACGTTAGCATATTTTGCATGAATGCGAAGGATAGAGGATTATAAAAGAACTTGAGGATGATTGTATATCTTTGTGTGATGCATGTCTATGTGCTTTTATTGATTTAATGTTATGTATCCGTTTCCATGTTTTGATGCTAGATAGTTTCTTATCTCCTACTTCTTTTCTATGTATGTTTTTTATGTGATTGTTTTGAGAAGACCCTGTGGAGGAGCCAGCTACAGAGGAGCTAGATGGGACCCCTTATGAGCCAATGCTTTGGTGGACGAGCAAGTGGACCCTAGCGATTGAGTTTAGAGTCTATGGCCAGTCCGTTGCTTATATCGGTTTGTACCAATATGTATATTATGGGACCCTACTGATCGGGTACCCTTTTACAGTATCAAAGACAATATGTTTGTATTTATAAATAGACATGTGTGGTGTGATGTTTATATTCTATTATTTATACTTATAGTTTGTTTACTTATGATTTTATGTATATTTGTATAACGTTAATATCCCGATTAAGTTGTAATTAATTTAGAGTTTCTTTAATGGGACATCGGGGTGTCTCATTTGGTGGTATCAGAGCAGTTTGATTATGTTCAGACTGTGAGGTTAGGGTGTATTGGCCATGTTAGTTGGATCCACCCTGGATATTAACTATACTTAGAAGTTGGGTAGTGAGTCCGTACGCGATAATTAACATTTATATGGCATATAATATTTATATTCCAGTTTTATGTGGTATTATATGTCATATGAATGTGAGCTAATGATTTCTTGTAACAGGATCATGGCTCGAGGTAGAGGACGTGGTGGACGCGGTGGTGGTAGGTTCACCGAGAGAGTTCCTAGAGATGGCAATGTGATGCTTCTCAGACAGGAGGAGCAGCAGACCATAGGGGAGTAGGACATGGTGGGGAGTCCACAGAGACTCTTCATACCATTAGTGATTTAGCTACTGCATTGCTACAGCAGACACAGCAGAATGCTCAGAGGATGCAGCATGAGAGAGAGCAGCAGGAGTACGAGAACCAGAGGAGAGCAGCGGAGGCTGAGGACGCCGGGATGGCTACCTTCCTGAAAAGGAAGCCACCCTAATTCAGAGGTGAATATGATCCGGAGCGGGCAGAGTGGTGGATCCAGGATCTGGAGAAGATCTTTGATACTATGAGATGCAGAGATGACCGGAAGGTGACTTTTGCTGCCTTTATGTTGACCGGAGAGCTAAGGCTTGGTGCTGAGGAAAGCGGAGATTGCTAGAGACTGAGGGTCGTGTGATTAGCTGGGAGACTTTCAGAGCATACTTTCTTGAGAAGTACTTCCCGTGTCTGGTTCGACGCGTGAAAGAAAGAGAGTTTATGGGTCTCCGACAGGGTAACATGTCTATTGGTGAGTATGCTGCGAGGTTTGAGGCCTTGCTTCAGTTTTGAGTTCTATCAGAGGTTTATTGATGAGGATTGGTTGTGCCGGAGGTTTGAGGAGGAGTTACGGAACGAGTTACAGCGAGCTATGGTATATTTGGATATCCAGAGTTTTCATGAGTTTGTGGAGAGATGTTGTGCTATTAAGAGCATTATTCAGTGAAGAGAGACCGAGCAGAGGCAGCATAGGAGTGGAGGACCTATGAGATCGGGTGTCCAGAGGAGAGTTAGTAGTGGTTCTCAGTGGAGACGGGGACCTTATACCAGACCAGTGCAGCGTGCTCAGACATCTGCACCCTTACTAGTTGCTACAGCACCAGTTGGTGGAGCGGGCCAGCAGCGGGGCCCGGTTTGCTTTAGATGTGGAGGTCCGCATTATGTCAGAGGCTGTGTATAGCGGCCTAGTTGTTTCCACTGTGGGAGACCAGGCCATGTACCTCGGGATTGCAGACTAAGAGGTAGACAGCAACAGGTAATTGCTGGTGGAGGAGCTGGAGTTTACAGAGCTTGAGCTGGGAGAGGAGTCCCGACAGCAGGACAATCAGTGACTAGACCTCAGGTCACAGGGAGAGTGTTTACCGTGAGAGGGGCCGAGTCCTCTCAATCTGCAGATCTTATCCAGCGTATGTGTTTGATATCTGGTAGACTCTTGTCTGTGTTGTTTGACTCAGGTGCTACACATTCATTTATTTCACATGAGTGTGTGGATCATTTAAAGTTACATATTTCTCAGTTACCTTATACCCTTACAGTATCTACACCGACTAGTGCTCCTTTGACTACGATATCTGTTTGTTTACAGTGTTCCATAGTTATAAAGAGCATGACCTTCCTAGTAGATCTTATCTGTTTGCCTATGCAACAGTTAGATATTATCCTTGGCATGGATTGGCTTTCGTCTAACCATGTAGTGTTAGATTATTATAGAAAGACTTTAACTTTTCTTGAGCCTTCTAGCATAGCATATGCCAATGAAGGAGCATCTATGAGGAGTGATGGTTCTCAACAGTATGTGATGCTTTTCTCCATGGAAGCTAAAGAGACTCCGAGTATAGATTGTATGCCTATCGTGAGAGAATTTCCTGAAGTCTTTCCTCCTGATGTTCCGGGTTTTCCACCAGATAAAGAGGTTGAGTTCACCATAGACCTTATACCAGGGATAGCACCTATATCCATAGCACCTTATCGGATGTCACCCGTAGAGTTAGTTGAATTAAAGAAGCAGTTGGATGATATGTTGAAGAAAGAGTTTATCAGACCCATCATATCACCGTGGGGAGCGCCAGTGTTATTTGTGAAGAAGAAAGATGGAAGTGCAAGGTTGTGTACGGATTACAGAAAGTTGAACAAGGTGACAATTAAGAACAAATATCCGTTGCCGAGGATAGATGATCTGATGGATCAATTGAAGGAGCAATAGTGTTCTCTAAGATCGATTTGAGATCAGGATATCATCAAATTAGAGTGAAGAAGGAGGATGTACCTAAGATGGCTTTCGGGGACAAGGTACGGGCACTACGAGTATTTAGTTATGCCTTTCGGGTGACTAATGTTCTGCAGTGTTCATGGATTACATGAACAAGATCTTTAGACCTTTCCTCGATAAGTTTGTAGTTGTGTTTATAGACGATATCCTTATATATTCCTGTACTTGGGAAAAGCATGAAGATCATCTAAGAATAGTGTTGCAAGTATTGAAGGATAGGCAGTTGTATGCTAAGCTCCCAAAGTGTGAGTTCGGTTGGAAGAAGTTCGGTTCTTAGGTCATGTGATTAATAAGGAAGGAATAGTAGTAGATCCTACTAAAGTGGAAGCAGTGCTTAAGTGGGAAAGACCTAAGTTAGTTAGTGAGGTGAGAAGTTTTCTAGGATTAGCTGGGTATTACCGGAGATTTATAGAGGGTTTCTCGAAGATGGCATTGCCTATGACGCAGTTAACGAGAAAGGGTACAGCTTTTGTGCGAGAGGAGAAGTGTGAAGGGAGTTTTCAGCAGTTAAAGGAAAAGTTGACCTCATCACCAGTGTTAACATTACCATATCCTTTAGGACAGTTTGACGTATATTGTGATGCGTCTTACCAAGGTTTGGGGTGTGTCTTGATGTAAGAAGGAAGAGTGGTAGCTTATGCTTCCCGATAGTTGCGAATCCATGAAAGGAATTATCCGACCCATGAGAGTCTAAAATACCTATTTGATGTAAGAAGGAAGAGTGGTAGCTTATGGACATCATAGTATTATGATTTTTCAGATGGATGTTAAAAGTGCTTTTCTAAATGGCTTTATTAATGAAGAAGTCTATGTTATGCAACCTCCGGCTTTTGAGTGTGAATCCCATCCTGAATATGTATATAAGCTTAAGAATGCTTTGTACAGTCTTAAGCAAGCTTCTTGAGCTTGGTATGATAGACTAAGTTCCTTTCTTATGGAAAATGGATTCAATAGAGAAAAGGTTGATACAACCTTATTTAGAAAATCCATTAAGTCTAATTTCATAGTTATACAGATATATGTTGATGATATTATTTTTGGTAGTACTAATGAGTCTCTATGCAAAGAATTCTCTAAGTTAATGCAGAAAGAGTTTGAAATGAGCATGATGGGAGAACTCCAATTCTTCCTTGGACTTCAAGTAAAACAAACCATGGACGAGGTGCTCATCCACCAAACTAAGTATACAAAAGAACTTCAGAAGAAGTTTAAGATGGATGACTGTAAACCAATGAATACTCCTATGCACCCCACTTCCATACTAAACAAAGATGATAAAGAGAAAAAGGTAGACCAAAAGGTATACAGAGGTATGATAGGATCTCTCTTATATCTTATTGCGTCTAGGCCTGATATTATGTTCAGTGTATATTTATGTGCTCGATTTCAATCTGATCCTAGAGAATCTCATTTATCAGCAGTTAAGAGAATTTTTAGATATTTAAAAGGTACTACTAATCTTGGTTTGTGCTTTAAGAAAAATGAAGATTACAGATTAGTTGGTTTTTGTGATGCTGACTATGCTGGAGATAGAATTGAAAGAAAAAGCACTAGTGGAGGATGTCACTTTATTGGAGCTAATCTTGTCTCATGGTCAAGCAAAAGACAAAGTACCATTGCTTTATCAACTGCTGAAGCTGAGTATATATCAACTGCTAGTTGCTGCTCACAACTTCTCTAGATCAAACATCAATTGGAGGACTACAATGTATTTGTAAGTAGTATTCCGCTTATGTGTGATAATACTGCTGCAATAAATCTATCTAAGAATCCAATTTTTCATTCTAGAGCTAAGCACATAGAGATTAAACATCATTTTATTAGGGATTATGTGCAAAAAGGTGTGATTGATATTCAAATTGTAGATACTGACCATCAATCGGTAAATATCTTTACTAAACCTCTTGCAGAGGACAGATTTATCTTTATTAGGAAGCATCTTAATATGATATGTGTGGATTAGTTTAGGCGTCCAGCCTCGAGAAAAATTTGTTTTGCTAATCCTGCGTCTATTACTTATGCTCGTCTAATACCTATTTGTAGTTGTGCATCGATTGCACAATGTATTGCACGTCTATATGGCGCGTCCACTGGTATTGGTTATCGCGTCCATTGTATAGCTTCAGACGAGTTCACATCTGCCTATGATTAAAGATATTCTTTTTGTGTGTTAATAAATGCATTTCTTTTGTCATAAGGCAAATTTATCCTTTATTCTCTTTGCTGAGTCAGTACTTCCATCAATCCCATCAAGACCTTTTTATGGTTCCAAGATTACCAACACCGTTTTATCATTATGACATGTCATGTCAAAAGTTTTTTTTTTAAACCTTTGATATTCAAAATTCCTTTAAAAGTAAACTTTTCCCTCTGAGAAAAACTTAATGCTTCCATAACCTCTCGAGCTATCTCTCTCTTTATCTTTCTCTGCTTTCAACCCCTCAGCTCTTCGATCACCTACAATGGCTTCTTCAACCTTCAATGTGGACAAACTTAACTTGGCTATAGAGCATCATTTCAACCTTGGTGTGCTGAAAGACTATAATCTTGACATAAGAAAATATGTCAATGAAGCTAGGTGGGGAGGACTCTTCGCGAAGAATGTCTCTCTTTCCCAACCTAATCAGGGATTTATAGAGAAACATCCAACTGACTGAAACTGATTTCTACTCAACCATGTTAAGAAAGAAGATTTCAGTCTCGGAGAAGACTATTGCTGAAGCAATCTTCTGTGCTCAGGAAGGTCTAGTTTTCACTGAGTCTTGGGGAGAAGACTTAGGTGGCTCTGAGACTATAGAAGTCTATCTCATGAAAGAGGACACAGTCAGGACTCACTCTTGGAAGGTTGTTGAAATGAAGGACATCATTCGCATCCTTCATCAGCTTCTCAACAAGGTGGTTCTTCACAAGGTTGGATCGAAGGAAAACCTATATTCTCTTCATAAATTCTATCTCTTCCATCTTCTCACATAAACAAGAATTAATCTTCCAAGAATCCTGTATGGAAGATTCAGAGACGCTGTGATGAACAAGAAAAGACTCTCTGCACTTCCTTTATGCCATCTTCTCTCAAAGATTTTCAAGGCTCAAGGAATACACGAGTTTCTTGCTGCTAAGACTCCTGAGGAGTAAGCTAGGTTATTGACTGATAAACCAATGTCTGCTGTAGATTTTGGAAAGATGAACATAGCCAACATGAACCTCAGTACCTATGCTGCTGCTGCAATGGCCAAGACTGAGGAATTAATGATGGATAAAGAAGAAATGGTTGAACAGAATAATACTGAAGTCCTAGGGGTTAAAAGGGTAACTAGGCAGAAGATCACTGCTACAAGGAAGCCTGCCCCCAAGAGGCTAGCTAGTGGGATTGTTATCAGGGAGCCTTCTGATGCCCCTGCTGCAAAGAAACCAAGAAAAGTTATCCTCTCTCATAATGAAGATGAGGAAGCTGATTAGGATAGCATTCCTATCAGTTATATTCCAAAGAAGCAGAAGACCTCTCCTGCTGCTGTTGTGGCCGTTGTGCCTGTTCCATCATTTTTTCCTACAAAACCAAGGAGGCAACCAGCAAGAAAAGCTAGGACAATTAAGACTCCTAAGGTAACCATCTCTGCTGATGATCCTATTCAAATAGCAGTAGATGCCCTATCATCTAGTTTAGAAACTAGGATAGATGATGTGCCTGTCTCCTCTCCAAATGACGTGTATATTCCCACACCCCTCTCACCCCCAACCAACACAAACAACCACTTCACAAGCCGATGATCCCTGGTTAAATCAACCAGATGAAGGCATTTCCCCTGGTGCACCTTTCCCCAAACCCCTGAGAACCTTATTTCCTTCCTTCACCCCAACTTTTGTCCTTTACAATGGCAAATCCGAGGATTGGGCCAAGGTAAAAAGACAATGGAAAATTTTGTTTCATTCTCACCAACTTGAATCAGAACACATTCCAGGAGCGGATGCTACCATCTTCCTGAGTATGAGGAAGAAGTTAGCCAATTTGTTGAACCCCTCCACCTACCTACCTACCTCACCCTGAGTGTCAATTAATCAAGATTTTGTGCCTTATCAAATGCACAATGACTTAGGACCTTTATTCACTCACCTACCCTTAACCAAATCCCCCCAAAAAAAAAAAAAAACTTTACCCAAACCTTGTCAAAACTCCTCCATTCATACCACTTACTGATGGAGTTGAGAGACATATTATCCCCGTCTGGGAGACTGACCCCAATAGAAAAAATCTTCCTACTATACCTAAGAGAAGAGCAAGATCATCTAACCATGTCCCCATGATCATGCCAAGGGATACTAAATGGGTGTTTTTTGAGCATCCCAGAATCTATTGGAATCAAGCCCTACAGGATCTGTCCAAGATTGCCAATGCTAGATCTTAATAAGGACAAGGACTTGAAGAACAAAAGATTCAAGGGAGTAATGCCTAAAGCTGAGTCAGCATTGTTTGATCTTGAACAAGAGACTTTTGACTACTCAATGTTGGATTTCCTTCTAAATACTGAATCCATTGAGTTGATCAATGAGCATAGAGCTACTGACTTCTTGAAGTATCACATTATCCACTGCACCAGAGAGGCATCTTCCTCTGGTTTGTCTGAAGAAGAAAAGAAGGATATTCCCAAGGTCAGAGGAGAGTGTGGACTCTCACACTTTATATATATGATTTATAAAGACCTCTGGGGACTTCCAATCAACAGCAGGAATGTGGAATTTATCTACCCTATTAGATGGGCAAAGGAGATCATAGTAAAACCCAAACATACTCCAAAGCTTATCACAGATGAACTTGTTGCTGAAGAAAATGGTCAAATTGTCATTGCTGATAATTTAGAAGATACTGGTGAATCCTATCACCAACAAAGCTCATCAGAAAGACAGTCTTCTCAACCTTTAGCACTAGTTGTAATCCACCCTGAAGATCATTCAAGAACACTGAGCACTTTTCAAGAGTCTACAGAAAGCTCAAGGCAATAGACTCTGCCATCAAATATTGAATAAGTTCTTGGTAAACTAGTTGATGAAAGGGTTTGCAAGTTAGTAGATGAGAAGGTTGAAAAGATAGCTGAAAAGATCAAGGAGGATGTTTATCAACAAGTTCAAACCTCAATGGCTCAAACCTTAGAGGTTGTGACTAAAATTCTTGAATTCCTCATGGACTTCAAGAAGAGTCAAACTCATAACCCTCCTCCTCCACCACCTCCTTCTGCTTAGCCTTTATTTATATTTTTTTCTTTTGTACTGACAATGATGGTCCTCTTCTGTTTACCTTTTTGGCTGATGACAAAAAGGGGGAGAAAGGAAAAGAAAGAGAATTATATATATATTAAGACATTTTTGAAAAAGCTCTTATGTGTTTGCATGTGCATATTCTTTTCTACTTGCTAAACTGCTCTGATACTTATGTTTGCTTATTTGCTTTGATATCTGCTGCTCTGATACTTGTGTTTTTAGAATCTAAGAATGATAAGTCGTTGCACTTATCTCTGTTGGCTTATAAGTTTGCTTAAGTATTTGAATGCTTTGTCTTAGGGGGAGCCCTGCAAGCTCTCTTAGAGTTTTCTTTTCAAATTTAATTAGTTTTGTCATCATCAAAAAGGGAGAGATTGTTAAAACCAAAGTGGTTTTGGATTTAATAATCTCTAAGTTTTGATGCTAACAAAAGGATTAAATTTGCTTGTCAAAGTGTAAGTTGAGATCTAACATGTGCTTTCAGTTATGCAGGAATACTTTAAGATAAGTAAAATAAACTTGGGATAAGTTTTCTTTGAAATATTGGTGTCCACCCCTGTAGATGGACTGCTCAAGTACTTTGGTAAAGTTACTTTGTTATTTAATTAAGTAGACTGGCTTTCTTGAATAGACGAGGCTCTAAATATTTTCTAGATAAATACCTAAATAACTTGTTAGGTATTGCAAGTCCAGAGAGTTGATTAAAAACGCGTCCATCTTGCCACGTATGCAGACGGAAGTAATTAGTTGAAGTATATGAACTGAAACATAAAGTAATCTGGTAGACGAGCTCTAACAGCCATGTCACCAGACGGAGATCTTTCTAACTCATTAAGAAATAGCAAGTCCGAAGACTTGATAGACAAGAAGATATGCCACGTCATTAGACTAGCAAAGTAAAATATAGAACAGACTTGGACACTCATATAAATGAGTAGACGAAGTTTCTTTTTAGACAAGCTCCATCTTTGAATGAATTAAATACAATAAGAATCTCTTATATTTATTTCAAATGATTGATATTTATTTCACTAGAATATTTGTTCTTCACATTTGTTTTATCTACTTTAAATGTTTCACCTTGTTGTAAAAGAAACATAGTACAATCAAGAAATGCAAAAAAGCATAATTGTACAATAAGATACTGCCAAACAATCTGTACGATGACAACTTTATGATTGAAAATATTGGATTATACACAAATAAGGAACAACAAGTGCTCAAGCTGCAATACTCAGAGGAGTGAACCTCCAATTTCATGCTACCTCGATAACCAAGAGTATTATTCAAGCATTGCTACAATCAAGTTATCAGTCACAACGGATATCATGCATTAAATGCTATCACTAAACGTGATTATTCAAAATAACCGTTGAAGAAATACAAGTGAAGAAGAAGGTCACTATAAATTGAAGACCTCAGATACTGAAGAACGACTCTTGCCTGCACAACCTTGCTAGCTGAACTTTTGCCAATTGATAATCACTCATTCCATTATTATTTCAAGAGCAAGAGTCTGTATTCTTTAGTTTGAATATTGTTGTAATATTCAAATGATCTTAAACTGTCATACTCTCACACATAGTGAGTTAAGAAGATCAAACTTTAAATCTTTGTTAGAGTAGAGCCTGAAGAGGCTTGGTAAGAAAAGAATACTTGTAGCTTGGAGAGGTGTTGAATACTCGGTTGTAATCTATTTGGAGAAATAGTGGAAAAATCCTTCAAGTCGAAGGGACTGGACGTAGCTCTTGGTTGGAAGAGGGTGAACCAGGATAAAATCTCTTGTGTGAATCTTCTATCCCTAAACTCTTCAGGTTTTTTTTATTATACTAACTGTGGGGTTTTGATATTGTTTTTGTTAAAGTCTTTTAAGAAGGATCTTTGTCCTTGTGCTTGCTTCTGTTTCTAATCTCCTTGTGTGCAAAAATTGTTTTAAAGGTTGTTTTCGAAAATTATTAACAAACACAATTCAACCCCCTTCTTGTGTTTTCCTGTGTCAACTTCATACCTTTACTAATAAATCTTCCACCACTCCATAAGGATATTTGATAGAGCGATCCACTAGTTGGAGTGACATCCTAGTATCCTTTGCCTCTTTTATGCCTAGTTTCTTCATCATAGATAAGGGCATCAAATTGATGCTTGCCCCTAGATCACACAATGCCTTCCCAAGAGTTACCTCCCCAATGGTGGATGGTATACTAAAAGAACCCGAATCCTTCAACTTTGGCAGTTGTTTCCTTTGAAGAATTGCACTATATTCCTCGGTTAAGGCAATCGTTTCCTCGTCCACTATCTTCCGCTTCTTAGAGAGAAGCTATTTCATAAATCGGGCATAAGACGACATTTGTTCCAAGTCTTCCGCAAATGGAATATTAATTTGAAGCTTGCGGAAAACATCAAGGAACTTGTTGAAATGCTTGTCTTGCAAGGGCTTCTTCAATATCTCTGGATAAGGTACCTTCATGAAGTGAGGAAGATCTTGAGGCTCAACCCACTTCTTCCTTCGGAATTCTTCATCTACTAACTTCAATCTCCCTCCTTGCTCCGGCACCTTTTCACTGGCTACATCCTACTCCCTTGCTTGCTCCTCTTCCACCTGTGGTTGTTTTGGAGTCTCAATCTCTTGAGAGATGGTTGCTTCCCCATTAAATTCCAACACCTTACCACTCTGAGTTGTCACGGCATTGCATTGGCTCTTGGGGTTGTTCTCTGTATTACCTGGGAAGGAGACTGGAAGACGCTCATTCAGGTGCTTTGCAAGCTGGGCCATCTGAGTCTCAAGATTTTGAATTGCTGCCCCTATATGAGTTGCCAATTTGTTAATGGCTGTGTTTGTGTTTACTGATAGCTTCTTTATGGCCGCACTAGTCTTCTCAATAGCCAATTCCCAAGGTTGATTTCCTCCATCTGTGATTTACAATTGAGTAGGTTGAGGGAGAGCCTGTTGGGTGTTGTGCTGTTGAATTCTATAGTTTGGCCTCTGATTCTGTTGTTGTTGCCCGGCTAGACCACCACTAGTGTTGCTCCAAGAGAAACCCGGATGATCTCTCCTTATATTCCAATTCTGCCCCTGATGGTAGTTGTTGTTCTGCTTATTCCTCTAATAGTCATTGCGTTGTGGTACCGTGTCATAAAAATTGTGACACGAATCCACATGCTTCTTATAAAGATTGCTCGGACAATATGCACTATCATGATCACCTTGACAAAAGTCACAACCCGGAGGTAAACCCTCTCTTACCGTGTTCACCTTCATCTTGTTTGTCAATGCTTCATTCTGCTTCTTCAAAAGTGTGTTCTGCTCAAGAATGGCTTCAATAGATGTTGTACTAAGTCCAGAAGCATTAGAAGTGAGCATATTGTGGTTGTAGTCATTCCTGGACATCTTCTCAAGTAAAGCCCATGCATCCTCTGCCGATAAATAAGATAAAGAACCATCAGCTACGGCATCAAAGAAGTGTTGAACCTTTGTTACCAAGTCAAAATAGGAAGAAGGCATCTCCTCAAAATCAAATTATATCTTTCCTAAGCCTCATTATAAGACTCATCATCAGTTTGCATAAAGGAAGTGACGGCAATATTCAACTGTGCCGCTTTCTGAGGAGGAAAGAATCTTGAGAGGAATTTCTGAGCCATCTGTTCCTAAGTAGTGATGCTCGTACGATCCAAGTGTAAGTCCAACCAATCGTGTGCTCTATCCCGAAGATAGAATGGGAATAGCCGCAAACGAAGGGCGTCTTCTGACATTTCTGAATATTTGAACATGTCGCAAGCTTCCAAGAAGTGAGTGATGTGCCGGTGAGGGTCTTGGTGTGGACTCCCATCAAATTGTTCTCTTTGCACCATATGTAGGGCAGATTCCTCATCTGAAATGAATTAGTCGTGATGGGAGGCTTGACAACACTAGAAATAGAATTATCCAAGTTAGGAAGATTGTACTCATAAAGGGGCTTGTAAGGAGGAGGAGGAGGTGGTGGATTTTCTTCTGCCATCTCTTCAAGATTGATGGGTTGGTTTGTTTCAAGTAGTCTCCTCTCTTTAAGTCCCTTCCTCAACCTCTTCTCAGTCTTGGTGATCTCGGGATCAAATAGCAAGTTCTCCTGTGGAAGGGTACCTCGCATATATAAAAACAGGGCAAGACCAAGTGGGATCAAAGAAGTAAAAATAGATAAAATTGCAGAAAATTAAATTAAAAATTACTTAATCAAAAGAATCAAATTCTCTAAAAATTAGGAAAATTGGTTGTGCCAATCCCGCAAACAGCGTAGAAAACTTGATGACGAAAAGTGGAAGACCAAGGTCAAACACAAGGATTGGAAGACCAATTTAACCAACTTTAATAAGGAATTTCAAAGCTTTGACCAAGTCAAAGAAAAGTGGTTATTAAGAGAGAGAAAATTAAATCAAAGATTGAAACAATTAATTAAAGATACTAAAAGATTGTGATGAGATTTGATGAAGGCTCTAAGGTCACGAACTCACCTACCATATCAAGCAAGTTACCCAAGTGTTTATCTCCTTATCCCTTTGTTCAATTTAATTTATTGTCAACCGGGAACCTTCAATTATCCTAATGTCACTTTCGATTTTCAAAAGGAATTACCTACATTTGTAAGTCGTCAATTTCCCAATTTATTTAACCCACAACTAGATTAATTAAGTTCTTGGTTCCCTATAGCGATTGCACCGCTTTCCTATTCTATCCCTAGTAATGTTCAAACAGTGTTCTTAATTCAAGTCCTAAGCACGAATTGCTTCCCAGCTTCAACGCACTAGACTAGTTAACCACTGGCCACATGATTAACGCAAACAAAACAGCATTAAGAAACAAGAAAAGAGACAAGGGTATAAGAAAATATTACTTGGATAAGAGGTGGCTTCATCGTTCCCTTAGAAAGGATGATTTGTTCCTCATAGAGACGAAAAAAAGGAAAAGAATAATAAAAGCATTCATTCTTCAAGAACTAACTCAAAATACAATACACAGCTCCAAGCAAACTAGGATTACACTTTTCTAATCAAAAACTGCTCTCATTGACCTAAAACAAGCTATTTATAAGGTTTGGAATCTTCGCGCACTCGCGGGGCGAGCAAGGATTCGCGAGGTGAATCTTAAGTTGGCGCCAGTTCAAATTTGGACTTCTCGCGAGGTGAGACAAAGTTCGCGAGGTGAGGCAGAATGATCTTCATTTCACCGAGTCTGGCTCGTGAGGCGAGCACTGCCTCGAGAGGCGAGGCTGAATGGCTGCCTGTTCCTGCTTGATCTGCTCCTCTGGCTCACGAGGCGAGCTTCTGTTCACGAGGTGAATAGCCAATTTTTGCCTTTTTGCTTGTTTCCTTTATTTTTCCTAGCTTCCTGGAGCTTCACTTTTAACTTGGAATTAAAAGTTGCATTAAATGCTTTATTTTGATAAGAAACTAAAATAAATTACTAAAAAATTATCCCTAAGACTAAAAGGAATTGCTTGTGAACAATTAAAGTCAAATTTGGGCTAAAACAAGAATGAACTCGCACAATTGGTATCAAAATTGAGGTCTTTCTATTCATAAAACTAGATGAACCAACGGTTTATCACACCTCAATTTAAATCCTAAATTAAGGTGGTTTATCATTAATAGAATTACAAGACAATTAGCCATAGATCTTAATTATATTTAACTTATCATGATTAATTAGGACTAATCTTAACTATGCCCTAGTTGCAAGTTTTAACCTAATTAGATTAATTAAAATGAATTTTAACCTTATAATTATTTTTTGGACACAGTAGTTTATATATGAATGGCGCATTTATCCTCAAATTTTTGAGGCAAGCCAAGGAGGCGCCACCTCCTGCTTGTGCTGGCCATTCTTGCCTTCATTCAAAACTTACCTCTTGATCCTTAAGTAACCATGCCATCAGCTTGAGCTCTTGGTAACTGATACAAACCAAGAATGATATCCAATTTAAGGTCAAATTAATTTTTGATGAAAATTTTATTTTTATTGTGCTGAATCTGTATGCTTGTTTTAGCTGTATCTTGATCTAAAGATCTCCGATTGACGCATTCTTTGGTTCGTTGGAAGGATTAGGAAATTACCTACAAATCATATCTCATGTCACTTAACCTGATTCGGCTTCTATCTTGGTGAAAAATGGGTTGTACGTTTAATACGAATTTTTGGACCTTAAATGAGTTATATGTTAATTGGGCTGCACTAAACTTGATGAATGAGCAAGGCCCATTATGAATGGTGGATGACACATTTTTGGAACTTACAAAGGAGAGCAACCTTTGGCTTTCATGCCTAGGTAACTCCTTTAGAAATTATGGAGCCTCTTTTTATTATTTTCTTAAGTGGGATAGTTATGTTCTTTTAATAACCACTTAGTGGAGAGTTATGTCTAGTTATTAGGAGTTTATGTCATCTTATGATGACCTTTGGTTTCTCTTTCCCTATGCTATATGTACACACCTATTACATGATGAAATACAACTTTGATGTTCAATTTGGTTTTTACCAATTGTGAGAGTGTTCTCTCTTGGGTTCTTCATTGAGACAACCCCTTTAATCTTATCAAGAGTCCAAGACCCTTGTGGCGATCTTCAACTTGGCTTATCAAATCTCCTTGGATTTATGGCGCCTACCTTCCATTCCTTGCCTTCTCCATTTTTGTTTTTCATCTTCTTCTATAATTTTTTTTTGTCACTCAATGATTGATACGAAAACTTACATGTTCCTTTTTTAGGATCATGTCAGTAACTTTTATTGCATTATTTTCTTTGATTCACGCCACCTCCTGCTTGCCATTTTTCTTCATGCAATTCCTTTAATCAATAATATACCACGCACCTGCTTGCCTTTTGTGGTTTATCTCATCTTTTCCCAACTAATACTTGATGCATAAGAAAGAAAGTTTAAGAAAAAAAATAAGTCAGAGAGATTGAGAGAAGGAGCGTAGAAAGAAAGAGAGTAAAGGAGATAGGCCGTGAGAGGAACAAAAATTCTGGAGAGATTTTTGAACGATCCGTTCGTCCAGTCGAGAAACCGATTATACCGTTGTGATCCTCACGACGTCTACTTCATTATCCTATCTTCCTTTTCTTGATTAGGCTAAGGTAAGTCTATGACCTTTTTATGTCGAAATTCCACCGGTGACGGTATTGAGGTTATGTTTCGATCTGTATATCGGTTTTCGATTCCGTTTTCAGATTAGGATTCCCTGTAACGTATGCATTACAATGATGTATTCAGGTGAATTTTTGGAGACCAGGAGGCCATAGTTCTGTAAATTTATAATATTCGAGGTTGCATGATTTTATCTATTAAGCTGCTCATTGTGTGCTATTTGTTTTTATATGCTATGTTTGGATTATTTGTGCTCACCTTATAATTTTATTGATATTTAATGTTATATAATTATACCTGATGTGATATATATTTACTTGGTATGCAAATGCTTATATTTTATGCTTTAAAGAGATGTCTGCTGGGAGAGAGTAAATGAAGGAAAACTTATATATATGCTTAACCTAAATTAAATATGATTAAATAATATTATTTGATGAGTTGAGGTATGTTATGAGGTTATAGTGGAAGGTTAAGGCATTAGGATTTGCTTGGTACGGAATGGTGAGATTGCATGAATGCATGTTGTTGATTACAGTCGTGTGAGTGGAACACACGAGGTCAGTGTATCTGACGATAAATACCGGAGCCACGGGCCAGTTTCTTTACACGGAGGATATAAGAGACTACCGTGACGTATATCCATAGTCCTCGCGGGACTGTCTCAACTTAAGTTTATATCGTGCAGCTATAGTGTCATTGCTATGCATAAACACCCATGAGAAAGAGAGAGAGTTAGGTGTGCACCGGCGAGATGTGCCACTATAGTGTCATTGCTTTGCATGAGCATCCTCTGCCATGGATGAGGATGTGCACCGGCGTTCTGGAGAGGCGTCGCTTGGACGGCTAACTTGATATTCTGGGTGGCAGCCACGTTAGCATATTTTGCATGAGTGCGAAGGGTAGAGGATTATAAAAGAACTTGAGGATGATTGTATATATTTGTGTGATGCATGTCTATGTGCTTTTATTGATTTAATGCTATGTATCTGTTTCCAAATTTTGATGCTAGATGGTTTCTTATCTCCCTACTTCTTTTCTATGTATGTTTCTTTTATGTGATTGTTTTGAGAAGACCTTGTGGAGGAGCCAGCTACAGAGGAGCTAGATGGGACCTCTTATGAGCTAGATGCTAGCGGATGAGCAGTGGACCCTAGCAGTTGAGTTTAGAGTCTATGGCTAGTGTGTCTTATTGAGATGTTTTAATTTTAGTTGCTTATATCAGTTTGTACCAGTATGTATATTATGGGACCCTACTGATGGGGTACCCTTTACAGTTATCAGCACAGTATGTTTGTATTTATAAATAGACATGTGTGGTGTGATGTTTATATTTTATTATTTATACTTATAGTTTGTTTACTTATGATTTTCTGTATATTCGTATAACGTTAATATCCCGATTAAGTTGTAATTAATTATTGTTTCTTTAATGGGACATCGGGGAGTCTCAGCTATGAGTGTCCGATTGAGGAGTTCTTGGTGCCGTTAGAAAGCTTAGAAAATATATACAAAATCATGTTTTACGATCGAATCCTAAATCAGACTCTAACATGGTCAAAATGGGGACGAGAGTTTAGAGACAAATATGGTGGTTATTTCTAGATAGGATCCTTAGAAGATTAGGATAAGATCTCAAGAAATAACTTAGCAAAAGATTATCCTCTCTTAATATGGAATCCTATTAAATCTAATTGATTTAGGAATCAAAGTCTAACAGTTACACTATCTACTAAATCACACGATATCTCGTACTATTATTTAGAATCACTTATTAACACTTTTTTTTTTGTGAATATCACTTATTAATACATAAGATCACATATTATTAATAAAACCACATATTATATATTAACATATAGAATCAAATACAAAATCATATATTCATACAAGATCGTACATTAATAGACACAAACTCATATTAATATAAATAATCACATATTAATATACATATTGTCATACGTAACAACAACAACACACACACACACATATGTATAAATACTATAACAGTATAAACAATTACATTATCAATTATATTCATGATAATAATAACAATAATAACAATAGTTATGCATCCATAGTAACATATACCCTTATGCGAAAATCAGGGTGTTACATAAGAGACACGCCAAAGAATACTTGTATCTGCCTAAGGGACTTAGTGAAAATCTTTCAAGTCAAAGGGACTGGACATAGCTCTTGGCTGAATAGTGAACCATTATAATATCATTGTGTGATTCTCTCTAACCCTTACTCTATTAAGTTTATTTGCAATCAACTCTTTGAAATTGACATAGAAAAGTTCGTAACACTTTCTTTTTTGTTTTATTCAAAGGTCTAAATTAACGCTTTTTATTTTTGTGTTTTCCTAAACCCTATTTTTGGAAAGCTTTCAAAAAGTTAAGAAACACAATTTAACCCCCTTTTTGTGTTTCTCCCATGTACTTCACTCTGCACATTTTTTAAAGCATATCCTCCCAAAATTGCTATTACATATGTGCTATTATATGTCAAATCTTATGCAGTGACCCATGCCTAAAGCCACTTGTGCATCCACTCTCATAATTTGAAAAATCCTACATCATTGTTCTCTCTATCTCATAATGCACCTAGGCTATTGGTTCTTTTCATAGTCAAGCCTCCTTCTCCTGGAAAATTTTTGTGGTTTCCAAGAGTCCTTACTTTTCAAGTTTCAAATTTTGACGTGCTTCCAAAAATTTTTATATTCAATTTTGTTTGGTAAAAACTAGCTGATAGCAGATAAGCTGGTTCATAGTGAATGATTTTATAGTTGATAACTAATAGCTGATAACGAAAGAACTAGCTGATTGGATTTGAAGTGTTTGGCAAAATTAGTGGTTGAACTAACTGACAAATATAAATATGTTTTTATTCTTTTTTTAGTATAAATTCTATTTACATATATACACTATTTATTTTAAAATAGTAATTGTAATACCCTGTTTTTCGTATAAGTCTTTATATGCCTTTATATGTTTGCTATATATGTTTGTATGATGGGTAGTTGCTAGGAATATGCCTAAGAAATATAAAAAAAAAAGGGGGCTAAGTGAGATTCTTAAGCTGAAAATCCTTTTCTGATGCATGAGCACAGCCGTGCTCATGTATTAGCACGCCCGTCGTTGTGACTGTCTAAGTCACAAGCACGGTCATGCTCAAGGGGAGCACGACCGTTGGGAAACACGAGTAGTTGACGCTCTTTTTTTCCTGCCCGTGCTTGACGAGTATGACCCCATGCTCGAGTTAAGTACGACCGTGCTTAATGGGAGCACGGTCGTGCTCGGGTTTGAAGTTATATAAACAGAGGAGTCAGCTAGGGTTACAAGTGTTAACCCTCAAATTAACACTTTGGGCAATCCTGAAATGGCACAAAACAACACTAGAAGGGGGTTGAATAGTGTTTTCGAAAATCAGAGTTTAAGGAGCACAAAATAGAATCAGTAAATGTGAGATGGTTAAAGACGTCACCTTTCTCAACAAGCTGATCAACAACTATTTAATACACCCGAGTTAGTTACTTAAAACAGTTAAGCAAACTGAATAGTAAATTAAGGGTTAGGAAAATAGTATACTCAGAGATTTATCCTGGTTCACCCACAAACTTTGGGCTACATCCAGTCCTTGGTTTCACCAAGCTTTAACATTATAACTGATCAAGGTTACAGACGAGTATTATTTTCACACCTAGACTCTCCAGGCTCAACCACAAGTTTTGTTTGCACACCAAGCCTCTTCAAAGATACAAAGCCATTCAACCAATTCTTTTAACACTACAGAGAGTGAATATGAACTTGGAACTTAGTGAGTAAATGATTTTCAGAGTGTGAAGAAGTTATGTGAGTGATCAAGGCTTTCAGCTATAGATTTCTCTGGTTGCTTATTATTGTGTTACTCTTTTTCACTACTGTGTTAAATCTTCGACTTCTTCTATTTATACTTGATCACAGAGATCTGTTGAGATGCATTTGAAAGTCTTCAGCATTGTTCTTCAGGAATAGTCGTTCTGACTTTATCATAAATGCTTTGAAGAGCATTGGAGATTCCTTTATGATAGCAGAGTATAGTAGATATGCTTTTCTGGCTTTGGGCAATGTTCTTTCCTTATTTGTGTAACACTTAGAAAAGCTCAAATAAAGTAACTTTTCTCTTTCTGACTTAAGGAATGCTTTTCTGTAGCCTTGTCCTTTTGTCTTTTCTCCTTTTTCTGATTTCGATTGAAGATAAGAAATATATTAATGAACTTCTTTCAAGTTTAATTAACTATATTTCAAATCACTCTTACTCTTGAATCAGAGATTAAGTGATTCCTTCACAGAGAGCTTTTCTCCTTAGCGCGTGCTTCAATAATACCGAAATGGGACTTAGCGTTTCATATCTTATAAGCTTGTGGATGTTTAAGTATCTTTTGAAACAAACAAGTTAATCTGTTAGAAGAGTGATTCTGACTTTGTCAGAAGCTTAGATGCATACTGAGAGAGATAGACGCTTCTTTGGAGTGAGACTTCTTAGTCTTGTTCTGATATGTAATCTTGATCCTTCTTCTTTCAACTTCCTTCAGAAGATAGTATTTGTATTCTTCGAATACTTTGATCATTAGTTTGACTTGATAACTACTTCAGGATTCTTGGTCTTCAATAAGCATAGACAGACTTGTAAGAAAGAACAATCTTCTTATAAGAGTATTTGCTTGATACTTTCTTTTCTTTCGTTTGCTTATTGAATGGATAAGTCCTTTTTGTTTTAGCTTTCAGTGAAGATGACAGTCATTGACTGCTTTGCTTTGGTACTGCTGCTAGCTTCTCTTCTTCATATTTAGATGAGTCTGAGAGATGTTGATATAGGCTTCAGTGTGAGTCAGACTTCAGACATATTGTACTTCGTCAGCTTTGAGTCAGACGCTTGTATACAACCTTTTGATTCACTTATAATCTTTTGTTGACTTCATCTGCTAAGATAGAATGCTTTGGCTACACAACTCAAGTAGATGATTAGCAATATTCAGATGGTTCAATGTAAAATCGATTGCATAATGTTTGGGTTCATCAAAACACACAAGGGCCACAGGAGTGTGAGTCAGATGCATGACGAGTCAGACGCTTTATGACTTGACAATCTCCCCCTTTTTTATGATGACAAACATTCCATATGATTTTACATTGAACAAGAAAAAAAGACAGAGATGATAAAACTTTATAACAAACAAATAAGAGATTAAGATTATCAAAGCCCTTTGCTCTCAAAAGAGTTTAGAGACTACCTCTAAACTTATGCTATGCTTATGACAGCGAAGAGTTTTCTCAATTATTCTTTCTTTCTCTTTTTAAATTTCTTATTTCTTTCTCTTTCTCCCCCTTTTGACATTATCTAGAAGGAAAGTACTTTGGTACTTTTGGGGAGGCATTTTGGTAGGAAAAAAGACATATGATATAAGATATAATACATAAGTTTATACTACCCAACAAATATAAGATAAACTTCAACCATCAAAAAGATAAGTATGATTCTATCAAAAGCTCAATCAAACAACATTTAATCAATAGTTCAAAAAGGATAGAAACTAAAGTAAAAGAATCATTGAAAATATTTTTAATCAATTCATCTTCTCGAGGATTTGTGCAGAAGGTTCACTACTTGTTTCATTTCCTGTCTCATACCATCGAACTCAGCTCTAGATACAGGATCACTGACATGCACATGATCCTGTTCAGCTCTTTCATTGTTTTGTTGAGGGACATGTTGCGGGTTCTCAACTTCTTGATTGTTTTGCACATATTCCGATAGAAGAGGGATGGCTTCAACCATTTCTTAATCTAGATGCATTGCCTCATGGTAGTTATCATACCATGGCAGAAGTACGATATTTTACAAAGGTACAGACAACACTTCAGTAGGATATTTGACATACGTATGAATGTTTGGTTGTTGTTGTGGTTAATACCCATGTTACTCATGATAAGACATCAATGAATGTGATTAATGATGTTACAAGAATTAAGGGACGATTTCCCCGTGTTCATAAGACTTGAATCATAGTAATGAGAGGCAAGGTGAATGCTTATTGGTATAGTTAAGACCCTAGGCTTGATTATGAGTGTTTTAGGTACATTAATAACAAAAAAGGAATTAAAGGTTAATTCCCAATAAATCGTAAGACATGGAAATAACTAAAACGAATATGATTAATGCTTAATGACTTGGTAAAGCCAAAAGGATTGATCCATGAATTGCCATAGGGAGTTTGACAAGTGTTTCAAACCCTTCCTGCCTAGAACAATAAGGCCATGCTCCAGTAAGCATGGCAGTGCCTAAAAGGGAGAATGCTCGTGCTCCAATTACAAATTCAAAAAGGTTGTGCTGCATAAGCATGGCCGTGCTCAACAGGCAGCACAATCGTGCTAAAGTTAAAGTCCAACACGCCCTGTGATTATGTTTATATATATGGTTCGTACTCCCAACTATTATGCTTCTTTGTTGGCATGTATCTTTTATGCAGAGGATGGTGAGCAGCCAGTTAAGGAGTGACTCTGAGGAGCCACTACTCTTAGTTTAGGATTTGTTTCCAGTTTGGGTTTGTTTTTTCATTGTAATCTTCGGATTGGTTATACAAGCTTTGTATTGTGACATCGGGGTTGGGTTTGTTTTATGGTTATGTTTTTCTTTTTATACATGTTTTATTTTTCCGCGTAGAGAACCTTTTGGATAATGTGGTACCTTTTACTTGGTTTTTATTATCATGAATAATTTGCATGTATGTTTTTTATTTTAAATTATTTCCTTTATGTTATTGCTTTATATATAAATGCGGGGTAAAGGGCGTCGCAGTTATCACTTTTGATAGTTTATTTTATAATTATTTATCATATACAAAAATTTAAATATTAATTTTATTTTTATTTTTATTAAATAAAATAGCATATTATTATGGTTTTTATTTTTTGCAAGAATTTTGTTAAGTCTCTAAAATGTCTGATGTGCATTTCCCTAAGTTTTGATGAAAACTAAACATTTGTTAATGATTTAATTAACCTTTGTATTGGTTGTTAACCTGTCTACTCAGTGTGCAGATCAAAAAAGTAAGAAGTCACCTTCTCACCTGTCTGCCCACATAGATGACCACCTGTCTGAAGAAGCCAAAAGTCAACCGGTCTACTGACTAGGATTATTGGCTTTCTGCAGTAATGTCTCAACTTGTCTTCTGATAAGTTCTTATACCTGTCTGAGGTTCTTCGATAGGGAGCTCAAGTACAAAGCATTTGGAAGCTATTCCCTCATACATAAGACTCTGAAGCTTTCTCACGCTTATCAAGAAAAGTCAGAAGTCATTCTCACAAGCAACTTAGGAAATCAGAGATGAAGTCCAGTTAAAGAATGTTTTCAACATGCTATATTCCCTAGTACTCTTGGTCATTACACGAAAAGGGAAATGTGCTCCGCAAAGTACAAAAGCACTCTGCACAGCTCTGATTTGGCTACTGCACGATGTATAAAGCCATAATCCTTCATGTTAGAGTACAACCAACATTCCTATTGCATTAATGGCTGCCCAGAACGACTTAATTGCATTTAATGAAGTTCTGCTTGACGCCAACAATTGAAGAAATGTCTCTAACAGGTCTTAAATGCTTGAAGACTATAAATACAGAAGTCATTGAAGATGAAGATATAAAGAACACACAACATTAAAGAGACATTACTCTGCGTATTTATTTCTTCATTCTTTCAATCTGTATTCTTCAATCATTTGAAGTTACGCAATCTTTCCTAAGCTTACATTTAATCCACTCTATGAGTGTTAGAGAAAGAACTGTTTGCCTGATTGTATTTATTACAAACAAACTTCTCAAACAAACCTGAGTGAGCCTGAATAGGCTAGGTGTTCAAAGAATACTTGTATTGGAGCCTAAAGAGGCTAGGTGTGCAAACAATACTTGGAGTCTGTAACCTAATCAGTTATAGTGGATAAAACTTGGTACTGCCAAGGACTGGATGTAGCTCTTTGTGTTAAAGAGTGAACCAGGATAAATAGCTTTGTTAATCTCTTTTCCCTTAAACTCTTCCCTTAAACTCATTAGTTGCTTTGATTATATTATCTACTTTCTAACTAAAAGGGTTAAAAGTGTGAATATCAACTTGTTTTCAAGTTGTATGCTTGTGTGTTTTTCTATTAAAGTCTTATCAGACAGGTCACCTGTCTATGCAGTGTTTTCTCACTTGTCTGAACCTAGCTTCTGTGTGGGAAAAGTTTTCAACTTTGTTTTAAATCCTTCTAAACACATTTCAACCCCCTTTCTCGTGTTTATAGTTGTCTATTTCAGTTGGTATCGGAGCTCAGCCTCTGGGTTGAGCATCTAACAGTGTAGAGGTAAAGGTCCTGAAGAATAAACATGATTGCTGGAGCTAGTTCAAGTGGAAGTCATCAGACTGAAGGAGCTTCCCTAACCAGACCTCCATTTTTCAATGGAGAAAACTACAACTACCGGAAAGATAGATTTCAATGGTTCATTCTATATACAAACTCTGATATATGGGATGTCATCATTGATCGTTCATTCATTCCTAAAAATGATGACAACACTGACAAGCCAAAGGCTCAGTGGACCCCTGCAGAAAAGACAAAATGGGCGCTGACTCACAAAGCCAAATACAAAATCATTTGTGTTCTCAATCCTGAAGAATTTTTGAAAAGGTTTGTGCCTGTGATTCTGCTAAAGAAATATGGGATACTTTAGCTGTCAACATGAAGGAACAACCAAAGTTAAAGCATCAAAGATTGCCATACTTGCCAGAAAGTATGAACTGCTTCTAATGGAAGAAGGAGAATCTGTTGCTCAGATGATAGGAAGATTCCAAACTATCATCAATGACCTAAAGTCTCTTGGCAAAATTTATACTAATGCTGAGAAGGTTGGAAAGATTCTGAAAAGTCTACCTAAGCAGTGGAGAAATTTGGTCATTGCTATCTCTCAAGCCAAGGATCTCACTACCTTGACTATGGATGAACTTCCACTACAAAAAAAAGGGTGTTTAGCGACCGAAGAAATCGGTCGCTATTCACTAAAATTCGGTTGCTAAATAGGTTAGTGACCGAATTAGCAACCGAACAATAACGGTTGCTAAAACCTTGGTCGCTAAATCATTTAGCGACCGAATTTGTAATCTTTCACTATTAGTGACCGAATAATTCGGTTGCTAATTTATAAAAATTGGTCGCTAAATTGGTCTCCAAAACCAGTTATGTGACCAATTTTA
Organism: Sophora flavescens; assembly: GCA_030762895.1. Classification (NCBI taxonomy): domain Eukaryota; kingdom Viridiplantae; phylum Streptophyta; class Magnoliopsida; order Fabales; family Fabaceae; genus Sophora; species Sophora flavescens. The sequence goes on along the minus strand of CM061062.1, from coordinate 68,536,335 downwards.
GTGACCGATTTTCAGTCACTAAATTGGCCACCAAAATTTTTTAAAAAAAATCAGTCACTAAATGTGTCCCCAAAAGTTGTTCTAGAGACCAATTTAGTGACCGATTTCTTTAAAAAACATATTACAAACCAAATATAATTTTTTTTATAAGCTAAAGTGTATTGAAAGAGTATAATGGGTACTCTAATCTCATAAACAAAAGAACCAAATACAAGAGGTATAAGGTAGATATTCAACCAAAGTTGGAGAAGACAATAATTGTTGATATACTAACTAATTGTCGACCAAAAAGAATTCCTCAGCACCTAATATCTAAAACCAATCCACCGCCCAGCTATTGGAAAGTTAGTGCCTAAAAGCTTATTAGGGATAACAGCAGCAAAAGAGAAAAAGCCCTTTGAACCTTTACACCCTATAGAAAATCAAAAGCCCAAAATGACCATAACAAGTCCATAAACTTTTAATCTGTAGCAATTAATTCAATCATGTACTAGCCTCCATGAAGAGCACAACACCTAGCTCCATGTGGAGAAAGAATTTGATTTAAACTTCAATGTTGCAGGGAAAACATTTGACCTCCCAAAGCCCAGTAACCATCAACCTCATCTGACCAACCATGGCTTCCAACACCAGCAAAGCAGGATTTTATCCTAAAATCCTTAACATGACCAGCAATGCAGAATTACACTGTCCAACTGTTAACAATAACGCACTTGCCATTTAATCCATATCTGCAAAAGACTTCCAAGCATCCAGCAAAACACCAAATTTTGGGGATCTTTGTGCAGTTCACCAAGGGAACCGTTTGAATCCAACTTTTAGACCTTTGTGGAGGTCATCACCTCCATTGTCCCTAAAAAGTATTTGTCTTCCCAACTCTGCATAAGAATATAATGAGACAAAAATATAATGCTTCCCTTCTACAAGAATATAATGAAACACAGTTGATTGAATGGAAAATTGGATATAAAATGTATCCACAAATTCACAATCTTCAAAATCCACAACAACCTTGTAGGCTATAATCCTTTTCTATCAAGTTGTCTTATCAATAAGAGAAAGAGAAATCATATCATACAAAGTCTAAAAGAAATGGGTAGGATTCATTTCTTCCATTTTCTTTACATTTCATTCTTTCTAAAAGTTTCCACACAAAGTCTAAGAGATATGCTTTGTGGAATTGCTCACATGAAGAGATGTTCTTGTTGACATGTTCGCTAGAAACCAAACCACAAAAGTTACCCAGAAATACATCATACCCTGTGAATAAGAAAATAATATACATGATATAATTCCAAAAAATGGTGTTCCCTGAAGCACAAATATTATCTTGACAAACATAACAAACCTTGATCATACGCTTCAAAAGCTGGAGAAACAACGACACCATTAGATACCCAACGGAGTCCAATTCATTTTAATTTCTGCATTTCAGACATAGCAATCACACTATATGATATTTCAATGCAGACTCAAACTCAACCAATATTATTCAATTGTTACATATCTTGAAACCACATATAACCAAAAGTTCAAAGATACTTGCATGCTTATATCCATTAACAAGAGTTCAACCATTTTTATCATACAAAAATCTAAAATCAACATGCTGGTGTTCAAAACCAATTTACATCTCATACAACAAATAAAATTCAATAACACATTGAGCAATTGATTCAAGCATTTTCTCAAACAGATTATGTTCAATCTAACATGTTGATTCATATAGAACTAGAATTCATTGGGCAATAAAACCAGAAAAAGAAAAAAAAAGAAAGAAAGAACCAACAGAGAGTGGCATGATAGTTGTAGGGCGATGGGGACGAACGCAATGGCATCAGCACGAACTAGGCACGTTACTTAGCGGTGGCGGATGGGAGGGCACAAGAGCGGTGGGAGATGGAGGGACAACGGAGGCACTGCAAGGGGACCGTTGCGATAGGTTCATCAGAGCATTTGGAGAAGATGAAAGAAAGGGGAGATTTTAGGGTTCACATTTTTAGAGGCGAGCAACAGCAACGCGGCGGAGTGGTAAACTCATGGTGAACCCTTGCCCTAAATCACGGGTTCAAACCCACGAAGTGGTGGTTGTGGTCTCGGCTGCAGTGGTGGTGGTGGTATCGGGTTGCTATGGTGGCGGTACGACATGGTGCGGAGGAAGAGAGAATAAGAGACAGAGAAGGATAGGAATACTTACCAAAGGAGGAGGAGATGATGGCGGCACTGTACTAGTGGTGATGGCGGTAGTGCAGCGTCACGTGGTGTGGTGGCCGGAGCACGGAAGTGGAAGGAGCAGGGAACCGAGAGAGAAGAAAAGAGAGAAATGAGGAAGAAAAAGGGTGTCCTCAAAATTTAGGGATTTTTTTTAGCGACCGAATAAAAAATCGATCTCTATAGTCAGTCGTTATGTGGCTCCCTTCTAATTTTAATCAGCGCGTTTTAGCGACCGAATTCAAAATCAGTCGCTAATATTGTCGTTAAAATTAAACCGGTCGCTATTTCAGTCACTATTAAAGTCAAAAAATTTTACTTTGTAATTAAGTGGTTTAGCGACCGATTTAGTGACCAATGAACTTGCGACCATACAAATCGGTCGCTAAACACATGTTTTATAAAGACCATGAAAATCATGAAATCGGTCACCAATTTGGTCGCTATTAGTGACTGAGATGTTTGATCACTAAATTTCGGTCGCTATTTCAAATTTTGTTTGTAGTGTTCTTGGAACACTCACTGTTCATGAGCAAGAATTTGGAGATGAAATTGCAACAAAGAAAGGCGTGTCAATTGCTCTGAAGGCTGATTAAAAGTCAACAAAAGCTTCCAAGGCACTAAAGGCAGACGAGTCATCCAGTGATGCTGACCTGTCTAAACCCGAGGATTCTGAAAGTGATGAAGAGTTGTCTCTCCTAACCAGGAAGATAAAGCTTATCTTACAGAAAAAGAAGTTCAGGAAGGATAAGCCATTCAGAAGGTTCAACAAGGATAAGAACTTCAAAGAATCCACTTCAACAGACAAGAGTTCAATTGTCTGCTATGAGTGCAAGAAGCCTGGTCACATCAAAGTTGACTGTCCTCAACTTAAGAAAGCTGATAAGCCTCTGGCTCAACTAGTTTTATAACTAGTAAGACCATGGATTTTGTACTAATTACTTGAGTTTAATCTCGTTTTCACCCGAATTTGGATTTAATTGTCCTCGAGCAACATTTTGAGTCTCTTAAGTAGTTTTAGGACATTTTAGTTAATTTTGAGTCAAATAAAGCATTTATTGCTATTTCATGTTTTCAGGTTAATAAGAAGAGCAAAAAGGGAAGGACTCTTAAAGCAGAAGCCATCACGGCCAGGCCGTGACACTGGTCACGGCCGTGATGAGCTACCCATGAAGATCAGAGAGCATCACGGCTCATCCGTGATGACCATCACGGGCGTGATGAGAAGACCCTGAAAGTCAGAAAGCATCACGGCCCAGCCGTGATACCCATCACGGGCGTTATGAGAGAACCCTGAAGAACAGAATTGATCACGGCCTAGCCGTGATGGAGGTCACGGCCGTGACAGATCAGCACCCAAAGTCAGAAAGCATCACGGCCTGGCCGTGATTGGTATCACGGCCGTGACAAGCTGGAATTTGAATGCGCACCCTTGGCAGAATGCGTCATGGCCTGGCCGTGATGGCCATCACGACCGTGACGCGAATCCTGATTTATAAAAAGCACCAGGGCAGACGCAAATCATATAGAATTTTCACTGTTTTTAGTTTATTCCAAGGGTTTGTATCATGTTTGTGATGGAGAACTAATCACCGGGGATTAGTCTGCTGTAATCGGTTTCCACCGACACTTGAGGTTCCATAATTCCCGATCAATTTGCTTTGCTTGTCTCTTTCAATATTATGATGTATGACTTGTTTGCTTAATTCAAGTTGTATAGAATAAGTATTGATTTATTTCGATGATTCTATGTTCCTATACCTTGATCGCGTTTGCTTAATTCGCGTGTGTTGATAGTGTTTGCTTAATTCACGAGCGCTTCAGTCCGTTTGCTTAATTCGGAAATAGGAACATATATCTCGTAGTGTCGATTGCGATTGTTTAATTGCCGCTACAATCGAAAAGGGATTAGAATCCACTTAGGGCTTGGAATTTATGTGGATCAATGATAGTTGGGAAACCGAAACAGCAGATTAATCGTTTCAGCTTATTGATAATCACTAATTGCACTGTTTTCTTAATCAATTCTTCTCTCACTGAATTTAAACACCCCCCCAAAAAAAACCGATTTGTAGGTTAATAACAGTCCAAGAGTCCTTGAGATACGATACTCGAGTTGTCGTGCCCTAACTGCAGTATTTTTTAATCACTCGTTTTTTTTTACCCGTGTGCGACAGCAGATCAAAAATTGGCGCCGTTGCCGGGGACTCTTGTTGTTATTAACAAATTTGTTGATTAATTTTTGAATTAGTTCTGGCTACTAGGTCTGGTTGCTCTGACTTGTTTGATTTGGATCCTGAAATTGAGAGAACTTTGCACACACGCCGTAGAGCAATTCAGGCTAGCACTAGTTCGCCAACCAATAGTGATAACATGGCTGATCAAAGAACATTGAGACAGCTTGCTGCTCCTGATGTTAATTATAATGGTTTGTGTATTGAATATGCTGATGTCGTTGCTCCTTTTGAATTGAAATCTGGTTTAATACACTTGTTGCCAAGGTTTAGTGGTCTTGCAGGTGAGGATCCGCATAAGCGTCTGAAAGAATTCCTGGTTGTTTGCTCTACACCTTTGAGACCCGAAGGAATAACAGAAGACCATATCAAGCTGAGAGCCTTCTCATTCTCACTTCAAGGTGCTGCGAAGGATTGGTTGTATTATCTTGAGCCGAATTCCGTTACAACCTGGAATGACTTGAAGAAAGTTTTCCTAGAGAGATACTTCCCTGCCTCCAGAGCTGCATCAATCAGGAAGGAGATATGTGGTATTAGACAAGGCAATGAATCATTGGCCGAGTACTGGGAGAGATTTAAGAAGTTAGTGTCCAGTTGTCCTCAGCACCAGATTTCCGAGCAGCTGCTTATTCAGTACTTTTATGAGGGATTGCTACCAATGGACAGGAACATTTTAGACGCTGCTAGCGGGGGAGCACTTGTTGATAAGACTCCAGCTGCCGCCAAGTCATTGATTGAAAACATGTCACTCAACTCCCAGCAGTTCGCAACCAGAAACAATTATGTCGAGACAAGGGGTGTGAATGAGGTCCATGTTTCTTCTTCCCACAAAGCCCTTGAAACCAGACTTGGTGAGCTCACATCTTTAGTGAAACAGTTGGCAGTGGATAAAGCTCAAACAGCAAGGTTGTGTGGTATTTGTACTTCTCCTAAACACCTGACCGATACATGTCCCATTCTGAAAGATGAGTCAGTCACTGATTTGCCTCAAGCATATGCAGCCAATCTTTACAATCAAGGCAACAATCAGAACAGGTACAACATTCCTGACCTTTCCACTAATAAGTACCACCCCAACTGGAGGAACCATCTAAACCTTCGGTATGGAAACTCATCCACACAACAACAGCTGATGTTACCACCACATAATTCTCCCCAAGTGACCACCTCTGCACCTTCCGAACCTTCACTAGAGGACCTTGTCAAGTAAATTGTTGCAAACAATCTCCAGTTTCAGCAGCGAACGGATTCTAGTATTCATGCTCTGCAGACACAGATTGGACAGCTTGCCACTTCGATGAATGCCATGCAGCAAGCTCAAGGATCGAACCAACTACCTACACAACCAGTGGTGAATCCTAATGTCCCAAATCCTAATGTGAATGCAATTACTTTGAGATCCGGAAAGGTCGCAGAACCAGCCCCTGAAAATAAAAAAAATTGTTGAGGTAGCACCTGAACCTTCTGTTGTTGAGGCTGAAAATGAGTATGTGCCACCAATTCCCTTCCCGCAAAGAGTACTGAAAAATAAAAAGGTTGATGAGGAAGACAAAGAGAGAGAGATTTTGGATGTGTTCAGAAAAGTGGCAGTGAACATTCCGCTCCTTGATGCGATTAAGCAGGTTCCGAAATATGCAAAGTTTCTGAAGGATTTGTGCACACACAAGAGGAGGTTGAAGGGTAATGAGAGAGTCAATTTGGGGCGAAATGTTTCAGCCCTCATTCAACCTAAGCCTGTACCTGACAAGGTCACCATTTCAACCCTCACTCAGGCAATGCCACAGAAATGCAAGGATCCGGGAACTTTTGCTATTCCATGCACCATTGGGGATAGTAAATTCAACAATTGCCTGTTGGATTTAGGAGCTTCTATTAATGTCATGCCTACTTCTGTTTTCAACAATCTTGATCTTGGTCCTTTGGAGCATACAAGTCTTACTATTCAGTTGGCAAACAGGACCAATGCTCGCCCCATTGGAGTAGTGGAAGATGTGCTTGTTCAAGTCAATGACCTGATTTTCCCTGCTGATTTTTACATCCTGGACATGGTAGGGGAAACGAATTCAAGAAGATCACCAATCATTCTGGGCAGACCGTTCATGAAAACGGTGAAGACAAAGATTGATGTTGACGATGGAACCATGTCCATGGAATTTGGTGACATTGTTGCAAAATTCAACATTCTCGATGCTATGAAGCATCCCTTGGAAGAGCATTCTGTTTTTTAAATAGAGTTGCTCTCTGAAATTGTTGATGACACTTATGATGATTTGGTTGCAGCTGCTGATTTTCCATCTATTTCTGGTTTTGATGATGTTTATTCATGCGCTGATTGTACTAACACTGACCCTTTTGCTGTTTGTGTTGAGATTGATGCCGCCTTGCAGGGTGACAGTGTAAATGAAGCTGTTTATTCAGCTGAAGTTCTTGACAGCACGACTGCCCCAAACATACCATCTATTGAGCAGCCACCCTCCTTAGAGCTTAAGCCACTTCCTGAAAATCTGAAATATGCTTATTTAGAGAGGAATGAAAAACTTTCGGTTATAATTTCCTCTAATCTTGATTTTGACCAGGAAACTATGCTCTTGTAGGTTTTGAAGAAGCATAAGAAGGTAATTGGGTGGAACTTGGCCGACATACCAGGTATTAGCCCATCCAGGTGTATGCATAGGATTCTGTTGGAGGATGGGGCTAAAACAGTTAGGCAGCCCCAAAGGCGGTTTAACCCCTTGATTCTTGATGTTGTGAAGAAGCAGGTAACAAAACTCTTGCATGCGGGTATCATATATCCTATCTCTGACAGTAATTGGGTGAGTCCCGTGCAAGTTGTACCTAAGAAATCTGGACTCACAGTGGTAAAAAATGAAAGCGATGAACTTGTCCCCCACTAGAGTTCAGAATAGCTGGTGAGTTTGCATTGATTACAGGAGATTGAACCAGGCTACTAGAAAGGATCGCTTTCCTTTGCCATTCATCGATCAGATGCTTGAACGGCTAGTTGGTAAATCACACTATTGTTTTCTTGATGGTTTTTCAGGTTACTTCCAGATCCACATTGCATCAGAGGATCAAGAAAAGACAACCTTCACGTGCCCCATCGGCACTTTTGCTTACAGGAGGATGCCATTTGGTCTTTGCAATGCTCCTGGCACATTCCAGAGATGCATGATTAGTATTTTCACTGAATATATTGAGAATTGCATGGAGGTGTTCATGGATGATTTCACTGTTTATGGTTCCTCATTTGATGCATGCTTGCATAGTTTGAATCTGGTTTTGGAGATATGCACTGAAACTGACCTTGTTTTAAATTATGAAAAATGCCATTTTATGGTTGAACAAGGGATTGTTTTGGGCATATTATTTCTGAGAAAGGTATTTCAGTAGATCCTGCTAAGATTGAGGTGATTTCTACACTGCCTTACCCATCTTGCGTTCGCGAGATTCGCTCTTTTCTTGGTCATGCAGGTTTTTACAGGTGCTTCATAAAGGATTTCAGCAAGATAGCTCTTCCTCTGTCAAACTTGTTGAAAAATTATGTCATTTTCAACTTTGATGACAACTGCAAAAAGGCGTTTGATTTCTTGAAGAAAGCATTGACCTCCACTCCCATCATCCAGCCTCCTGACTGGACCCTCCCTTTTGAGATTATGTGTGATGCCTCTAACTATGCTGTGGGGGCAGTCCTTGTACAAAGGGTGGACAGGGCAGCCCATGTGATTTATTATGCTTCTAGAACTTTGGATGCTGCACAGGCTAATTACACCACTACTGAAAAGGAACTTCTAGCTATTGTTTTTGCTCTTGATAAATTCAGATCATATTTGCTAGGTTCCAAGGTTGTTGTTTTCACTGACCATGCAGCTTTAAAGTACTTGTTGAAGAAACTAGAAGCAAAAACGAGATTGATTCGATGGATGTTGTTGCTCCAAGAGTTTAATGTGGAGATTAAAGACAAGAGTGGAGCTGAAAATTTAGAGGCTAATCACTTGAGCAGAATAGAGAGGGATGAAGATCCTTCCCCCATTCAGGATGACTTTCCTGATGAGCAGCTTTTACAGTTACATGGGGTAACTCCTTGGTTTGCTGACATTGTTAATTATCTTGTTGCTGGTGTTTTTCCGACAGGTGCAACTAGGTCAAAAATTCAAAAACTCAAGAGTGATGCCAAATATTATGTTTGGGATGATCCATATCTTTGGAAATTTGGCAGTGATCAGGTAGTTAGGAGATGTGTCCCCGACTATGAGATTGAGTCTATTTTGCATTTTTCTCATGCTTCTCAAGTAGGGGGACATTTTGGGCCACAGAGGACTGCAAGAAAAATCCTAGATTCGAGTTTTTATTGGCCCACCATTTTTAAAGATGCTTATGAGGTTTACCGCACTTGTAAAGAGCGTTAGACAGCAAGTACAGCCATCACTCGTAAGAGTGAAATGCCTCAGCAACCTATGCTTTTCTGTGAGGTGTTTGATGTGTGGGGAATTGACTTTATGGGTCCCTTCCCTGCATCTTTTGGTTTTCTCTATATTCTACTTGCTGTTGATTATGTTTCAAAGTGGGTGGAAGTTGTCCCCACTAGGACTAATGATTCTAGAGTTGTTGCAAATTTTGTCAGGTCCAATATTTTCTACAAGTTCGGAATACCTCGTGCTATCATAAGTGACCAAGGCATTCATTTCTATAACCGCACCATGGAAGCCTTACTCCGAAAGTATGGAGTTGTGCACAGGGTCTCCACTGCATATCATCCCCAAACTAATGCGCAGGCTGAGATCTCAAACAGAGAAATCAAACAGATCTTAGAGAAAGTGGTGCAGCCAAATAGGAAGGACTGGAGCCGCCGTCTAGAAGACGTACTTTGGGCTCAAAGAACGGCTTTCAAGACACCAATAGGGATGTCTCCCTATAGACTAGTGTTCGGTAAGGCATGTCACCTTCCTGTAGAAATTGAGCACCGTGCTTATTGGGCGGTCAAAAGCTATAATTTGGAAATGCAAAAAGCAGGCATTGAAAGGAAACTCCAATTATAGCAGCTTGAAGAGCTTATGTTGGAAGCCTATGAAAGCTCCCGAATTTACAAAGAGAAAACTAAGCACTTCCATGATAGGATGATTTCTAGGAAGGAATTCTCTGTGGGCCAACATGTTTTATTGTTTAACTCCCGACTAAAAGTGATGGCTGGGAAACTTCGATCCAAGTGGATTGACCCATTTGTTGTTACTGATGTTTTCCCTCATGGTGCAGTAGAAATAAAAAGTGCAGGTAGCAACAAGGTTTTTAAGGTTAATGGGCAACGCTTGAAGCTATTCCATGAGATCTCGATGCCTAAAGATGCAACCGTTGAAGAGCTCTCCTTGGAAGAGCCCACCTACACTACAACTTGATCAGGGAGCACCTCCTCCTTTCCCTCACTCTTATTTTATATTTATGTTCTTTCATTGAGGACAATGTATGTCTTAAGTGTGGGGGAGGGAACCAACTTTTTTGTTTTTGTTTTGTTTTCCTTGTTTGTGTTGCCTTGTGTCGTATGTGTGTTGAGTCTTGTATCGGCGAGCTTGTCGGATTTTAATAAAATTTTGCATAGATGGATTGCATGATATGTGTTGACTGTTGATGATCTCCCCCTAGGTTTTAAAAATTGAAAATTGATCCCCAATAGAAAAATTGAAAATTAAACTTTGAGATATTCTATTGTGATTGCATGATTTATGATAAGTTTGGGGTGAAGGGATGTACACACTAGGGATTGAATCTCGGTCAAACAATTTGCGAAAAATGTCCAGGTGAGGATTTGAGCCTCCAACATGTTTTTAATTGTGTGAATCACTTTTAAGTTGCACTTTTCCATATTTGCTTGAATCTCTTCATGGTTTGCATGCTTATGTGGTTGCATCAAATGATTTAGGCAATTTTCTTTGGAATAAATACTTGGCCTAAAAGAACCATCCCTAATGCATGTTCCCTAGTCAGCCACATTGATCCTAATAAGCCTATTGTTTCTTGATGACCTTATGTTATAAGCCAAAAATCTGGAAAAACCATGTTAACCTAATCTTAGGATTAGGAAAGCATGGATGCTTAGCAAAGACAATGGTTGAAGGTAACTAGGTTTGGGATTGCTACAAAGTTTGATATGTCATTCTAGCTTGAGAAAAAGAAAAATAAAGGTTGGAGCCAAAGGCAAAAAAAAAAGGAAAAGCACAAAAATGTCAAAAAAAGGGTATTGGAAGAAAAAGGCTGTAGTCACCCAAAGCAAAAAGAAAAATGGAAAAAGGAATTTGAGTGGAAGTTCAATGTGTCAAAATGCTCATGCTCTCTTAGTTCCTAGGGACTTAAGCCTAGTACCTTTGAATATCCTACCTTTAGCCAGGCCCCATTACAACCTTTAAAAGACCTTTTGATGTTGCATGCATGTTTTCGTGGGAACTTTGTTTGAGATGAAAATCAAATTCATGGGAAGTGCTCTTGAAATGTGAAATTGAGTGAAAAGTTGATAGCCTAGAAAAATTGAGCGAATGAGTGAAATGTTAAATTCCCTTTTGAGGAAGGCAATTGTTTGAAATTGGTGATCTCCCTTTTGTGTGTAACTTGGATCCTCAACTCAGATTACTGATTGCATGAATGATGGAATTCTCAAATTGTTTAAAGTAAATGAATGTGGGGGTTACATTGTTGCAAAAGGGGAAAACATTAAAGAAAAAAAATTGTTTTGATAAAATTGCATGAAATTTGTGCGAAATTGGTTGAATCCTTTAAGCTTGCCAAGTTTGAGTCTTTTTGAGTTTTCGTTTGCTTGGGGACAAGCAAGGTTTAAGTTTGGGGTATTTTGATAAGCCTCTGGCTCAACTAGTTTTATAACTAGTAAGACCATGGCTTTTGTACTAATTACTCGAGTTTAATCTCGTTTTCACCCGAATTTAGATTTAATTGTCCTCAAGCAACATTTTGAGTCTCTTAAGTAGTTTTAGGACATTTTAGTTAATTTTGAGTCAAATAAAGCATTTACTGCTATTTCATGTTTTCAGGTTAATAAGAAGAGCATTTACTGGTCACGGCCGTGATGAGCTACCCATGAAGATCAGAGAGCATCACGGCTCAGCCGTGATGACCATCACGGGCGTGATGAGAAGACCCTGAAAGTCAGAAAGCATCACGGCCCAGTCGTGATACACATCATGGGCGTTATGAGAGAACCCTGAAGAACAGAATTGATCACGGCCTAGCCGTGATAGAGGTCACGGCCGTGACAGATCAGCACCCAAAGTCAGAAAGCATCACGGCCTGGCCGTGATTGGTATCACGGCCGTGACAAGCTGGAATTTGAATGCGCACCCTTGGCAGAATGCGTCACGGCCTGGCCGTGATGGCCATCACGGTCGTGACGCGAATCCTGATTTATAAAAAGCACCAGGGCAGACGTAAATCGTATAGAATTTTCACTGTTTTTAGTCTATTCCAAGGGTTTGTATCATGTTTGTGATGGAGAACTAATCACCAGGGATTAGTCTGTTGTAATCGGTTTCCGACGACACTTGAGGTTCCATAATTCCCGATCAATTTGCTTTGCTTGTCTCTTTCAATATTATGATGTATGCCTTGTTTGCTTAATTCAAGTTGTATATAATAAGTATTGATTTATTTCGATGATTCTATGTTCCTATACCTTGATCGTGTTTGCTTAATTCGCGTGTGTTGATCGTGTTTGCTTAATTCACGAGTGCTTCAGTCCGTTTGCTTATTTCGGAAATAGGAACATATGTCTCGTAGTGTTGATTGCACTTGTTTAATTGCCGCTACAATCGAAAAGGGATTAGAATTCTCTTAGGGCTTCGAATTTATGTGGATCAATGATAGTTGGGAAACCGAAACAGTAGATTAATCATTTCAGTTTATTGATAATCACTAATTGCACTGTTTTCTTAATCAATTCTTCTCTCACTGAATCTAACCCCCCCCCCCCCCCCCCCCCCCCAAAAAAAAACCGATTTGTAGGTTAATAACAATCCAAGAGTCCTTGAGATACGATACTCGAGTTGTCGTGCCCTAACTGCAGTTTTTTTTAATCACTCATTTTTTTTTAGCCGTGTGCGACAGCGGATCAAAAGCCCCTTTTAAGAAGTTCTTCAAAAAGAAGAAGAAATGGATGATAGCTACTTGGGAGGATCTGGAGTCAACATCTTCTTATGAAGAGGCAGAGGAAGAAGCTAATCTCTGTCTGATGGCCAACACTGACTCATATTCAGATGTTAAGGTACATTATGACTATGAGGAATTACTTAATGCCTATGAGGAGTTGTTGGAGGAATCCAACTGCTTATCTAAGGCCTTCAAATCCCTTAAGAGAGAGTAAGTAAAGCTCATTAGTGAGCATAAGCAGAAATCTCAAGAGTGTGAGAAGCTGGCCAAAGAGAACAGTGAGCTGAAGACTGAAAAGTCTGATGAAGCTAAGATCTCAAGTGAAACATCACAATCTGAAGAAGTTGAAAAACTTCAACAGAAAGTGGAAGAGCCCACTTCTGATCTTGCCAAGTTTGTTAATGGCAGAGACAATCTGACTGAGCTTCTTGGCTATCAAAGACACTCCCTTAACAAAGAATGTATTGGATATGTCCATCAGACACATCATAAAGTATCAAATAAAACTTCTAAAGTGTTTGTTAAGTCAACAATCATTAAATCCATACCTGTCTGTAACTTCTATGGAAAAACTGGACATGTTATGTCTAAGTGTATCCACAAGAAGAGAATGAAGTCTTCACAGACTCTTAGAACCAACATAAAAGGACCCAGAAAATTATGGGTACCTAAAGACCAAATAATTTCTGTTGCAGATATCCTTAATAGGACAAAGAAAACACCACTGTTGGTACCTGGACAGTGGTTGGTCGCGACACATGATAGGAGAAAGGTTATGTTCCTAGACCTCCAACTTAAGAAAGGAGGATATGTTACCTTTGGAGGAAATCAGAAAGGGAAGGTTATAGGCATTGGTACTATTGGTGGTAAACCCCCTCTTCCCTCTATATCTAATGTTCTTATGGTTGAAAGATTAAGACACAATTTGCTTAGCATAAGTCAATTATGTGACAGTGGATTTGATGTCTCCTTTACCAAGGATTTATGCATAGTTAAAGACTGTAGTGGCAAAACCCTCTTTTCAGCAAAAAGGCAATAAAATCTGTATAAGATTGAACTGACCGATCTTCAGATCAAAGTGTAGCATGTCTAATGTCTGAAGAGGATGAAAGATGGCATAAGAAACTAGGACATGCTAGTATGAAACTGATTTCTAAACTGAAAAAGGATAACCTTGTGAGAGGATTGTCATATATTAGTTTTAAGAAAGATGTCTTGTGTGATGCATGTCAGAGAGGTAAACAGATAAAATCAAGTTCCAAATCTAAAAACCAAGTATCAACCTCTAAACCTCTTCAGTTGTTACACATGTATCTATTTGGACCAGTTAGTGTTGATAGCCTAGCTGGAAGAAAATATGGATTTGTCATAGTTGATGACTACTCTAGATTTACATGGGTACTCTTCTTAACCCACAAGGATGAGTCTTTTAAGGCTTTCTCGGTATTATGCAAAAGAATACAAAATGAACAGGGTTTCTGTATCTCTACCCTTAGAAGTGATCATGGGGGAGAATTTGAAAATGAGCAGTTTAGACAATTCTGTGAGGAGAATGGGATCTCTCACAAATTCTTTGCACCTAGAACTCCACAACAAAATGGAGTGGTTAAGAGAAAGAACAAATCTCTGCAAGAGATGGCTAGATCTATGCTCAATGAGAATAATACCCCTAAGTACTTATGGCTAAAAGCAGTAAAGACTGCATGTTATGTACAAAACAGAATACTTATTAGGCCTTTTCTAAAGAAGACACCTTATGAATTGTGGAAAGGTAAAAGCCCCAACATATCTTATTTTCATGCATTTGGTTGTGAATGTTTCATTCTGAATACTAAGGATCAACTTGGAAAGTTTGATCCAAAGTAGATAAAGGTATTTTTATAGGATATTCTGAAATATCTAAAGCCTTTAGAATTTATAATTCCGGAACTTTTGTTATTGAAGAATCTGTTCATGTTAAGTTCAATGATGGTTTAAAGACTGATAAGGAATTATCAGATCTAGAAGATGATCTTGAAGGTCTTGATATAAATAAGTCAGAAAGCCAACAACATGATCTGACCAAGGCAGAACCTGTAAATGAGCCAGACAGACAAGTGGAGCAGATAAGTCAGTAGACGAGTCAACAGACAAGTCAGCAGACAAGTCAAGATCTTCATGATGATCTCAAAATGGACTGGAAGTTCAAAACTCATCATCCTAAGGATCTTATTATTAGAAATCCCTCAAAAGGAGTAAGAACCCGATCCATTTTAAGAGAATCAAGCAATATGGCCTTAATGTCAGAAATAGAGCCAAAACGTATTGAAGAAGCTCTTGAGGATGAAAGCTGGATTCTTACTATGCAAGAAGAACTCAACCAGTTCACAAAAAATGATGTTTGTACACTTGTCTCCAAGCCCAAAAACAAATCTGTCATTGGAACACGATGGGTTTTCAGAAACAAATTGGATGAGGATGGAAAGGTTATCAGAAATAAGGCAAGGTTAGTAGTTCAAGGTTATACCCAACAAGAAGGTATTGATTATACTGAAACCTTTGCACCTATAGCTAGAATGGAAGCTATCCGCATATTAATGTCATATGCTGCACAACACCAAATCACTCTTTTTAAAATGGATGTAAAAAATGCTTTTCTAAATGGTATAATTGAAGAAGAAGTGTATGTTAAACAACCCCCTGGTTTTGAAGATACTGATAAACCAGATCATGTTTTCAAACTTAAAAAGGCATTATATGGTTTGAAACAAGCACCTAGAGCATGGTATGATAGACTTAGTTCTTTTCTTATGCATAACGGTTTCACTAGAGGACAAGTAGATACTACCTTGTTTAAGAAATTTTCTAAAGAGAATTTTATTATAGTCCAAATATATGTTGATGATATTTTTTTGGAGCAACTAATGAAAAGTTGTGCAAGAAATTTTCCAAGTTAATGCAAGCAGAATTTGAGATGAGCATGATGGGAGAATTAAAGTTCTTCCTTGTTGGATTACAATTCAAATAGACAAGTGATGGAATCTACATTCATCAACAAAAGTATACCGAGGAGATACTTAAAAAGTACAAGATGATAAGTGCTAAACTAATTAAAACTCTCATGCAACCCAATGCAAAATTAAGTAAAGATGATGAAGGTAAAAAGGTAAAACAAACTGTCTACAGAGGTATGATTGGTTCTCTACTATACTTGACTTCAAGCAGACCTGACATTCAGTTTAGTGTCTGTATGTGTGCTAGATTCCAATCTGACCCAATAAAATCTCATCTTAAAGCTGTTAAAAGAATATTTATATATTTGCTTGGGACTACTAATCTTGGTTTGTTGTATCTAAGTTCAAAAGACAGATTAGTGGGATTCTGTGATGCAGGTTTTGCTAGAGACGGAATAGAAAGAAAAAGCACCAGTGGTGGATGTAACTTCATTGGAGCAAGCTTAGTCTCATGGTCAAGTAAAAGGCAGACAACTATTGCCTTGTCTACTGCTGAGGCAGAATATATCTCAGCTGCTAGTTGCTGCTCTCAACTCTTATGGGTAAAACATCAACTTGAGGATTACTCTATGTTTTAGCATAATATTTCTATGTGGTGTGTTAATTATAGTGCCATATGCTTAACTAAAAATCAATTCAGCATTCTAAGGCAAAGCATATTGAAATCAAACATCATTTTATAAGGGATTATGTTCAGAAAGG
Source organism: Sophora flavescens (assembly GCA_030762895.1). Taxonomy (NCBI): domain Eukaryota; kingdom Viridiplantae; phylum Streptophyta; class Magnoliopsida; order Fabales; family Fabaceae; genus Sophora; species Sophora flavescens. Next base: position 68,520,053 of record CM061062.1, on the reverse strand, counting down.
TATCTTTGATATTAAGTTTGTTAAAACTGAAAATCAATGGGTTGATATTTTCACTAAATCATTAGCAGAAGAAAGGATTTTATTTACTAGAGATAATCTAAACATGCATTGCATTGTTGAATGACATGTCTGATTGTTAACCTGTCTATGCTACCTGTCTTATGTTTTTATATCACCTGTCTATGTTACTTGTCTGACCCTGCTGAGTCACAATACTAGAACTCAACAGTTTTTGGTAAAATGGTTATTAATTATTTAATAGCATTTATTAATCAGAAGCTGTAACACCCCGATTTTTACTGTTCTTTAATATCGGTAAATATATACATATATTTGTTTATATTTTTGTCCAAGACCTAGAAAATGATTTTGAATAAAACAAAATCATATTTATACTCTACTTTATTGTAGAGAGTTACGGAAAATATTTAGGTTTAAAATTCCGACGAAACTCGGTATGCGTTTTAACTACAGTAAGATTTTACTGAGCAGAAAACCTAATTTTGACCCAAGAATGAAACCGTTTAGATTTTTATTTTATTTCCAACCATAGTGGTTTTTTTTTAAATTTTCAAAATAAATAGGTTATTATACGATAATTGGGCAAGTAATCGATGATCGGGGATCGACGGAATCGAGAACGGAGGTGTAGAGACAAAACCCGACACCGGGTGGATAAGCAATTTGAGTCATCTATGATGACTCATGGAGGTAAGTCATAGGGGCTAGTCATCTTGGATTAAATGCAAGTAATGATGGTTATATGTAAAAAGACCAAAAATGCCCTTGATCTTTAAGTGAAATTTCAAGAGTGACCCTAAGTGAATTTTGACCAAAATACCCTCTAAACCTACTTAATTTCGTGCAGCCCCTCCACTAAACCAAACTCATTTCATTTTGATTTCATTTCATCATCTTTCTCTCAAAAACCCTAATCGGGTAAACAACGGAATCAAACACGAATGTGCAGAGATATACCGGGAGAACAGAACGACAAGTCATCCATGATGACTCAAGAGGAATGAGTCACCATAATGACTCACCATAGCCATTAATGTGCATTTAGGACAAGTAAATGTGAAAAGACTAAAATACCCCTAACCTAACCTATGTCTAGTTAACTCCAACTACGATTAGCCAACCATGATTTGTAACTAAAAATATCTTCTTCCTTCTTGTGGTCGAAACTCAGTCACACCACCCTAAGAGTACCTTCACCACATATTCATTTAATAGCATAATGATTACTTATATGTGAAAAGTCCAAAATACCCTTAATCTTTCCTTGTAACTCCAAGTTTGCCATAACAACATTTTTTATCCTTTGGTCCCTTGAAGTCACGGCCTCCCCTCTATAAAAGGCTATCTCCATTTAATTTTTTCTCCTTCACAAGTGTTTCATATTCACTTCATCTCCATTCCTCATTTTCCTACACAAAAACTCTTTAAGTTCTTCAACAAAATTTTCAAAGGAAGTCTAAGATCTTGTTCATTTCTACAAATTCCAAAGGAATAGCCTTATGATCCATGATCATACCTTCACTTTTCATAACAAGTTTTCTTCTTAAATCCATGTTTTGTTCAAGATCAAATTTCAGATCTAGAACTTCAAAAATCTCTAGAAAATCATAGAAAAATCCTTTTAATGTGAGATCAATTTCTATGATCTCCATATGACTTCTATTTTCGTTATCCAAGAGATTGAAAAATTTAGAGATCCCTAGCTATTTCTTCTTGACTTGGCCGAACCTATGTTCAAGTGGGCTAGGATGATTTTCTTCAATCTTTAACTTGATTTCTTGTTGGTTGTTCATGGCTAGGTTTTGTGTGTTCAAAACCTTGTGATTTAGGCGAACAACATACTTATACTACTTGACTTTCAAGTGATCTACAAGAGGTAAGGGGGGAGATTACTACTATCCTACCTTAATGTTGATATGTATGTGGTTTAAAGTATTAGTATGTTGTCTTGTAAATCCTAAGTGTTAGGATTATGTATTATTGATTTATATGTGTGTGATACTCTTGGAGGATTTGATTTGATGTTTGGTTGTGGTATGATATGTCATATGGTTGTTTTGATTCTAATGACCTTAAGTTGAAATCAAGATTGTTGTTTGCTTGACTTAGTAAGAAAAATGGCTAATATATTTATTTAAGGCCATTCGGCCATAACTGATTAATGGGGTTTCATGTTGATTTAAATTTTTTGAATAATTTTTATAAGGATTGAATGAATATATAAGAATATAGAAATTGGTTTGGATTGATTTGGATGTGTATATTAAAAGATATGATTTTAAGTCCTTTGGGACTAAAATGCAATTTCTGAGAATTTCATTGGCTGCACTGAAATTCATATTCTTGTGCGTTAATATTGTAGTCCTTGATGAGACAAAACCATAGAAATCGGCTTGGTGTTAATTGGATTAATATATAAAAAGTTATAAGTTTTTTTGTAAACAAGGACCTTTTTGCAATTATTGTAAAATATTTGGACAGAAATATAATTTCTGGAAATTTGATGGTAACTGAGAAATATTTCTAAAGAAGTTGGTTTGGTGTGAATTGCAATATATGAAAATATATTTAACTGGACAGAGAGAGACTGTTTTTCATACCTATTAAACTGTTCTAAAAATCCAAAATGAGTTTTGGGTTATTAGAGTGTAAAATCATTGAAAATGGATTTACGCGATTTAAAAAATTAACGACGTTCGATCAAATTCTTAGAAATTTTGTATGAATGGAGATTTAGATGTAAAATCAGTGTTTCAACATGTTCATGTGAGTAGAAGAGTAATACATTTGAGGTGAAGAACCATGTTTTCAAAAATATGGCTTTTGGGTCTAAATTCAGTAAAAAGCGGCGAAAAGATCGTTAAACATTTTTAAGGATTTTCAAGAAAATGTATTGAGAAACTGATACCTGTGTATCTTTAATGGAAATTATTCTTGAAAATTGACTTGATTTTATCTAAAGGTTTTGGTTTTAAGCCAAAAGGATTTTAGTCTTCAAAGACGAGTTTTTACGGTAAAATGCAAAAACCTAAGTCAAGAACGACTTAGTGAAAATACAATATGACGTGGGGTGGAACACGACCTTATGTCATAAAGTATGGATAATTCATTATCCATATTCCTTAAAATTTAATGGAAGTGGAGTGATTTGTTTTCTTGGAAGCCAAAGAAAAAGCCTCAATTAGAAAAGTACAGAGAAATAAATAATTGGACTTGTGTTCCAATCTCAAAATGCGTTAGGAGTTTTAATCAAGTGTTTTAAGATATCTTTACACGAAGATGAAAGGTTACTTGATAACTTCAGCTCGACGTTAAGTACCGTAATTCGGACTTAAACATGAAAGAATTCCAATGGAATCAAGATTTCATCCGATGGAAAGACAAGAAGAACGCGTTTTCCGGTAATTTTGCCTAAACACATAATGAAACTATGTTCTGTAAGGCCGTTGTGCCTAGGAGAAGAGCTAACACTTTAATGCGGATGCGAATTCCGTAGTGGCTAATCTTGCTTATTATAGGGGGTGTCGGGGTACGAAATACTCACATAGGACCAGTTGGTAGCTCCTCTGTGGCGTGGTGATCTTGCAATGCACCGACATACTCGACTAGACACTACGTGTTTTCTGGTAGTGTAGGATGTTCCAGAAAAAGCCTATGACGCATTCTTTATTACCCAAGGCTGGTACCTCCGGAACAATCCTCCGAACCACTCTCTCCGACTATTCGTAAAACCATGGTATAGGAATTCAGAGGTCATTCCTCAAGTCTTAGATGTCTTCTATCTAGGAAAATGCGATGCAGTGATCATGTTTCTGTGAAACATTATTGGTTTGTTATGAGTGTAGATATGATTGATAATTGTTAATTGTATGTACATGAGAGTCATACCACTGCATGTCTGTCTTATGTGTAAGATAAATGGAAATTTCACCTCCTTATTTTTATATTGCCTATGTCGACTGCCTATGTGTCTTCTGTACTCTTTTGAGAAGATTAAGACATCAAGATGTTGCTTGGCTGACGCATCGTAGAGATTGAGGTTCGAGCTTGCGAACGCTACGGTGGAGTTTATAGTGGATGTCTTCCAGACTATCGACGGTTCGTAGATCCTGTTTTCCTATTGGGAGAGGAAATGGCTTAGTTCGAGAGTTACTATTGTAGTAGCTCTAGTAGTGTCTTTTGTGAGGATGTCGGTAGTGGACTCAAACAGAGTTTTCACTAGATCTCGTCACACTAGTGCAATAAGTGCTTTTTACGTCAGTTAAAATTGATTTTATACGTCAGAATATTGTCTGACGTAAATACAGCTGACGTTAATGGTTAATATTTTAACGTCAGTTGTTTAAACAACTGACGTTAAATATAAAACTATTAACGTCAGTTCTTTAACACAACTGACGTTAATGTTGTTCAAACTAACGTCAGTTCTGTTAAAGAACTGACGTTACAGGTTTTATTTTTAATGTCAGTTTCCTAATACAACTGACGTTAATAGTGTACTGTATATTTTATAAAATACTATTAACGTCGGTTATTTGATACAACCGACGTTAATAGATTTTTTTAAAAAAATTCAGTTTTAAAATATCACTCCCCTCAGCTATCCCTGCATTCAGTAAATATCCCAGTAACACAAAATATCACACACATTACAGAATTGCAAACACTACCCTTAAATTTCAATATTAACTAAAAGAAAAGAAATATACAAAGGAACAATAGGGGGACTTAAAACCAAAACCCATGTATAGGAAAAACATAACTATCTACAAGTATGTGTATATATATATATATATAAATTTTAGCCTCTAATGTCTAAAAACAAAACTATCAATCTAAGTATATATATATATATATATATATGTGTGTGTGTGTGTGTGTGTGTGTGTGTGTGTGTGTGTGTGTGTGTGTGTTATTAATTAGTTTCTAAAGTCTAACAAAAAAACTATTCATCTAAGTATTGCGGAGGTATCTTGTCAATTCATTTTTCAGCCGCATACTTGAAGAAGAATTCTGCCAAGCACATCCTCAAGTCTCTAAACTCATCTTTTTGAAGAGGCAATTGGTTGTTAAATGCCTACACACGTTCAAATAATAACAATAACATTAATGCAATCATCACCAAAACTATAATATAGAATTTAACAAGTTGTTTAAATATTACCTTCTTCCATCCATCCGTAATAGATGCGGAGACTATATTCAGCATATGAAGCATCACATAATAGCCGCACGACTACCCGTCAGGTTGAAATAGAGACTGCAAACAAAATTAATTTCAATGTCAGTTAAATATACATATAAATTAGTAATTATAATATTAATTATTTGATAAATAAACTACCAAACCTTGAGGATGATCCAATCAGGATTTCCTTTAGCCTTAGAAGTCCTACTTCTCCCGTTGGCGCAACTTATGCTACTCGCCTTCAGCGCGCTATCATAAACAAATAATCATGTCAATTAACAAATTCATATATCATGTGTGTAATAAACTAAAAACAACTGATATTAAAACTTAAATTAAATTGAAGATTAGTTACTTACGTATTTACAGCTTCCACCACCTCCTGTGGCGGGTTTTGGTGGAGAGAGCAGAAGAATATGACAGTATGCCTAGACGGGTGAAGTACGAGCAACTGCCAATGGTTATTCATAGAGTAGGGAGCCAGATATAATTCTTTCCGATTGTCTCCCATCAAGTTCCCTATGTATTTACTTAATTCATCGCCAGCAAAGAATTGAGGCATAAGGATTGACGGATCTAAGAAGCCATAAACTGATTTGGAGCCCTTATCAAGCTGAAGACGATGGAGATACCTAAGATATGAAAAGGTGTGGATGTTAATTACATAATATATATATATATATATATATATATATATATATATATATATATAGATATTTATTGAAATTAAAATAAATTATTAAATGGAAAATACCAAAAATAAATAAGTCATAAAATTAAAATTAACTTACGTGCACCAGAGACTCAAAACCGTGTTGGCCATCCACACGTTATCTCTGCAGGCGTGCCCGAGATCTTCACCACAGAAGGAAAATATCCTCTCTTGATTTGGGCGTGCCACCCATCCATCGTGCTCCAATGGATATTCAAAAATCTCAAAGGCATAATCCTCACCAAGTGAGAACAAACGAGTGACAGGTGACTGTGACACCGACGTCAACTTGGCCTTCAATTTAGAAAAAATATAATAGATAAGTTGTTGATAATTAAAAAAAACACAAGTAATTATTTGACTAATTTGGACATTAATAATGAATACATACCTTTGTTACCATTTCGAGCTCACGGCGTTTTAAGTCCAACTCAAGCTCACGCCTTTGCATTTCCAACTCAAGCTCACGGCGTTGGACTTCCAACTCCCGCTCCCTAGCTGCCAACTCATCGTCCTCCACATGTGCCCTACTATAACTCTCTTTTGTGCTCACATGTGAAGGGTTGGCATGTCATGCGGTGTCCTGGGTTGGATAGGAAGCTTTTCATCAAATGGTTGTAATAACAAGATTAGAGATGAGCTGCTGAGTCATGGATTCCAAAATTGATGCCTCATCGACGACCCGCTTTCGTGAAGCAGACTTGCCATAATATTCTCTGATGGTCACGTTCCCAGGAACACCGATAACCCGACAAGGATGGTCTTTCTTGCCTAGAGCAGTCATCAAGACGTCCCGCCGTCCAGAAGGGATGAATGAGCCCTGGGAGCATTGTGCTTTAAGATCCATCTACAATGAAGAAATGAAAAAATGTGCAAGTGAAAAGTGTTAAAAATATCTATACAAATATCAATTGAAATGAAGTTAATTATTTACCTACAATCGTATCTGGCGCTTTGGCATAAACTTTAAAAGATTATATCTTTGTCATGCGGCCGGCTAACCAGACATCCTCACGGTCGATGTCCGACGGAGGACTTAATGGTGTGCCCTCAGGCACCTCTCCTCTTTCTATCCTAGCAGCGTGCTCTTCCTGCTTCACCCTCAGCCTATCCGCCATTATCTCCTTGATCTGAGTCTCGTACCCACCCTGAGACATAGTGTGGCAGTGGATGTCCTTTGCCTGATTCTCCCTACCCTTCTCTGCCTTAGCCTATTCAAACAAAAACACATAATTAAATACAGTTAAATGATCTATAAGAAGCATACAAAATTAAGTTAATCAACCAACTTGAAATTCTTCATCCTGTTGACTCCTAGCAAACATATCCCAAGTATCCTTATCAATCCAGGGATAATCCGAGAACATCTTATCAAGCCGCTTCTTCCCAGATACATAGTACCTGGTAAGATCATGCTTGAACCCATTCCAGCGCTTTGATGCCATTTTCATACATTTCATACGATGATCCTCGTCATTCGGCACAGTCCAAGCTACCTACACATTAAATACGTAACAACTGGATGGATTATAACTCGGATAATTATCTAATAATGTAAATCAAAAGAATGTAAAGGTAAAATACCGTGATAGCCTCCCAAATCTGATCCTTAACGTTCTGTGGAACGTCATTCCAATGGTTGTAGTTGATGCTAACGTGCTGCTTCGCTTGTAGAAACACCCACTTTTTAAAATCTTTAGCACGGGGTCCCTGGGGCTTTAGATTAGCATCAAGGCACACCTCAAGCTTCTGTCTGCTTTGCCTGGCCTTCTCTAATTTCTTCAAAGTCGTGGCTCCTCTACCCCGTTTCCTCTGGGACTGTGATGTCTGTATGGACAAAAAAAAATGATAAAATAGAGGGTTGTAACATTATTAACTTACATTAAACAGAAGGGCTAAAGATAGTATATAACATTGTAAACTTACACTAGAATCAAGCGTATGTGTGATCGGGTCCTGCGTAGGCCCCATAGTGTCCTCCCGTGCATATGGGCCATCCGACTGATCCATATGTATGCCTGTTCAGAAACAATATATATTTATTAAAATAGGTTATAACTAAAAATAAATACAGAAGTATAAATTAAAATAAATGTATACTAAGTTTAAACTACCTATATCAATATCTCTTCGTGATGATCATCACGAGGGGCATGTACATCGTCCACCTGTGTCTCCTCGATTATAGTAGGCATGTTTGTTGAAAAAGAAGGAGTCTCGAGAATATCAAGATTTGAATCTTGATTTTCATCACTACCATTATACATGCTTTTTCCTTGGAGAACCACGGACAACCTTTTGTTAGAAGGATCGATGATGTAGAACACTTGTTTTGCTTGGGAAGCCATTATGAAAGGCTCATTTATATGACCTAACTTGTTGAGGTCTACCAATGTGAACCCCAATTCATCGGTTTGTACACCACCGTTACTATCAACCCACTTACATTTAAAAACCGGCACCGTAAGCTTAGTGTAATCGAGCACCCAAATATCTTCAATATATCCAAAGTAAGGTGTCGGTGCTTTAACGAGTTTTATGTCCTTTGCACTAGAGAAGTGCATTGCTTCGGCGACGATCATAACCCCACTATTTTGCATGGTACTCTTGTTATCTTGTTCCTTTATATAAAAGGAAAAGTTATTGATGTCGTATCCGGTCCAACATATGACGTTGATGCTAGGCCCACGTGCTAGCCATCTTACGTCATCAGAAGCAGTACTACCATCCTTAAGCATTTCTCCTTGAACCATGGTAAGAAAGTCTTGTTTTGCTTGCTTAACAACCACCTTTCGCTCATTCGAGGGTTTTCTTGATTGACTTTTCTTTTATGTTCTAATAAGAAAGGTTGAACAGAATCGATGTTGTTCAATACATACAAAAGTGCTTGAAGCACTTCCTCCCGACCCTTGCTATTAATTCTTAAGCCATGTGTACCCATACCTTGACATCTTATCTCATCATGCCGAGTCTTAGGAACCCCTATAGGATCCGTGTTATGAAGGTAGTCCGAACAAAACTCAATAGCTTATTCTGCAACATACCTTTGAACAATAGATGCTTCCGGACGATGAGGATTCTTCACGTACCCTTTCAAGATCTTCATGTAGCGCTCAACTAGGTACATCCATCTCAGAAAAACCGGCCCACATAATCTAATCTCCCTCACCAAATGAACAATTAAGTGAATCATTATGTCAAAAAAGGAAGGAGGAAAATACATCTCCAATTGGCACAAGATTGTAGTAGCCTCAACTTCCAAGTCATCCAACATACGAGGGTCAATGACTTTGCTACATAGAGAATTGAAGAATGAGCACAACCGAGTAATGGCATGTCTCATATTTTTTGAAGCAATACCACGAATAGTAACGGGCAGAAGTTGTTGCATCAAGATGTGACAATCATGAGACTTTAAGACAACCAATTTAAGATCACTAGAGACAAGCCTATTCATATTTGAAGAGTAACCATGTGGAACTTTGATGCCCTGAAGACACCCGCAGAAACTTTGTCTCTCTTTTTTTGACAAAGTATGACATGCTGGCGGCAAATAAGTCTGCTTACCATCCTCAACAACTGGAGCTAACTGCTCTCGTATACCCATAGCAACGAGGTCGAGACGAGCATCCACACCATCCTTTGTCTTACCCTGAATGTTGAGAAGTGTCCGGATCACACTATCACACACATTTTTCTCCACATGCATCACATCAATGCAGTGTCTGACATCAAGCTTGCGCCAGTATGGAAGATCAAAGAATATCGACCTCTTCTTCCATTTGTTTTTCTCAGCAGCTTTACCTTTCTTTTTGGACTTGCCGAATATAACATCGATGCCCTTTACCCTCTGATAAACATGCTCTCCAATTAAGGCCACCGGAGCTTCTTCTGTCTCTTGGCATCCATTAAAAGCTTTTTTCATCTTACGATATAGGTGATCACGTCTAAGAAATCTCCGATGCCCAAGGTAAACCGTCTTCTTTCCATGATGCAACTGAGTGTAGCATGTGCCTTCTTCACATATAGGGCATGCTTTATGCCCCTTAACATTGTACCCGGACAAGTTACCGTATGCTGGAAAGTCGTTGATGGTGCAAAATAACATGGCACGAAGCTTGAAAGTCTCATGAGAATACCCATCAACTACATCAACACCTTCCACCCACAGCGTTTTCAAGTCTTCAATCAAGGGACTTAGATAAACATCTAAGTCATTTCCCGGTTGCTTTGGGCCCGAAATCATCATAGACAACATCATGTATTTGCACTTCATGCACAACCAATGGGGCAGGTTGTAAATTATCAACAGAACAGGCCATGACCTATGAATACTACTCATGTTACCATAAGGATTCATTCCACCCGTAGCAAGTCCAAGCCTTAGGTTTCTTGGCTCATCGACGAAATCCGGAAACATAGTATCAATATTCTTCCATTGCATAGAATCAAAGGGGATGACGAACCTTTCCATCACGTTTTCTCTCATCATTATGCCATCTAAGATTCTTTGCATCTTTCGCATTGGCAAATAATCGCTTGAACCTTGGAATTATTGGGAGATACCACAACACCTTTGCAGGAGGACCCTTTTTTCTCACATCATCAAGATCATCATCATCATCACCACCCTTCACTTTGTATCGTGATAACCCACATTTGGGGCAATCGTGATTGTCTTCATGAACACCGGTGTACAATATGCAATCATTGAGGCATGCGTGTATCTTCTTATACTCCATACCCATCGGACACAATACCCTCTTGGCCTCATAGTTACGGTCGGGGTAATGTGTTGTCCTCCGGAAGCAAGTCTTTCAACACTTCAAGGAATTCCGTGAAGCTTTTATCGGTCCAACCATTTCTCGCCTTCACACAAACCAATTTTAGCACCGCCGACAACCGTGTATGAGTAGTACACCCTAGATATAAAGGCTCATCCGCATCACCGCACAACCTATCATATACATGAGCTCGATGAAAAGATTCTTGTCCAATATCAAGGATCATGTCCTCTACTCAATCATCCTCCATATCTACGTCAACGTCCTCACTTTGGGAGACACTTGCCGTACTACTCAACAACACATCACCGTGCCATATCCATCTTGTATAACTCAAGCAAATCCCTTCACAAATCAAATGAGTACGTATATCCTTCACCGTACATTTCCTCGTATTCAAACACTTGACACAAGGACAACAGAACATTCCATTACTATTAGGAACATTCCTTTGAGTAAATTCTATAAATTCTCCCACCCCCTTCAAATACTCAGCACTAGTGCGCTTATAAACCATCCAACCACGATCCATAACTAGATAGGTTCTGTAGATATACAAAACATATATCCAATATAAGGACAATACGGGAGATTGAAAACTAGTTTTTGAAATCCTAATTGAAAACTAGTTTTTAAAATCCCGTCAACCATGTATATCTTATTTGACTAACTGCCTAAAACAAAATTTCCACGGTAATCTCACATCATTCTTCTCATCAAGCAGGAAACAACAAATATTAGGACTATTGCTATATCTAGTACTATAACCACTCAGCCATATGAATCGATCAAGAGAGCATGATATATACAAGCAAGGCGTTTAAAAATTATTTCAAATTTACACCATTTTCAGGTTTCTTAAGACAAAAGAAATAAGCAGATGAAGATAAATTAACAAAACAGAATTCCAATGAGCAATATATTGTTGATGTCACATGCTACAAGCAACTCTAAATTTCTTCCCATTTTGAAATACGTCATGATAGCAGAAGAAAAACAAGAGAAAACACAAAACCCACCACCAGAAATAGAGACGTTCCAAATAACTCAAACTCACAGTTTCAAGTTTCAACTACAGAGACTATAGTTTCAACATACACTCAAAACCAAAAATAAAAAAATGTGCCCTAAAGACTCACCAGAAATAGGTGCTCGCGTGGTGGTGGGGAAGGGAGCTCGAGTGGTGGCCAACGTTCGATGTGGTTACTGAGAGCAGAGGGACAAGGAGAGTTGGTGCACGGGAAGGGGAAAGAGAGATGTCAAGTTATTACAAATAATGAGCAGGAAAGACAGAGTTAGGGTTAAGAGTGTACCTCACGGTGGTGGCGAAGAAGCCCTCGCAGTGGTTGTGGTGGAGAGGAGATCGCGATTAGGGCAGAGTGAGAGTGAGAGTGAGAGTGAGCGTGATGAAAAAAGAAGAACAGAGACGTACGAAGTGAAGTGAAGAAGGCACGCGGGTGTAATTGTTATAATCAAAAATAAAACAACAGTTTACGTCAGTTGTTTAATACAACTGACGTTAGAAGTCATTTTTAACGTCAGTTGTCTTAAACAACTGACGTTAAAAGTCATTGTTTAACATCAGTTGTATTAAACAACTGACGTTAAAAATAAATATTTTTTATTTTAAAAACACTTTTAACATCAGTTGTTGAAGACAACTGACATTAAAAGTGTATAAGTTTCTGCAAAAACACTTTTACCCATGCACCTTGTAACTTAATCCTCTTAATGAACATTAAGTTTATACATCAGTTTTGAAGAAAATTAGGTAGTCTCTCTTCTCTATATAAAGTACCATTCTTCTGTATCAGTCTGTAATACACTCTCTTCTTTTCCTCTATATTTCGTGTGTTTTCTATTCCTTCACAATATGGCTCTATCATATTTGAGACTTTTGTTATTTCTTCATATACCTAGACCTAAAGGTTTCTGCCTTAATGGTCAAAAAACTTCTGAGGTTGAGTAAATCATATAACATGGATGGTAAGGTTGAGTGAATCACATAATGCGATTCCCTCACTTTATTTCATCCCCTTCATCCCTTTCACTCCGCTTTGGCAGCAAGTGATTGTGGATTCAGATGGAGCATCAAGGACTTCAAATGAGGGAGGGGATGCATCCATTGGAGTTTCTGAGGACAGGACTGAGAAGAAAATGACGTTGAAGCAGGAACTTTTTTATATTTTAGGGCTATGTTGCAGAAATTTTTTATCTTTTAATCATGTAATTGTAACTTACGAATCGCTTCAATGAGATATGATTTGATTATACATATAACTTGTTTTATGTTAAGTGTTTATTTATTTTAATTTGCACAAGAATTTGTTTACTAATTCAAACTAATTAATTAAGATTAAAAATAAACTTGTTTAAAAAAAGATTAGAAATAAACTGCACTATATATGGAGTGATATGCGTTAAGAGTGACGACAGGGAGATGACAACGAAAGAAAGATAGAAATGAGTTTCAGATAGGAATATAGGATTATTTACGTCAGTTATTTATTTAACTAAAGTAAAAATCACACTTTTAACGTTAGTTTTATAAACAACTGACGTTAAAAGTGTTAATAATTCTTGCAAATCACTTTTAACATCAGTTCATTACACAACTGACGCAAATAGTGATTTAATATTTACAAAACTGCCATCGCCTCATTTTTAACGTCAAACATATGGTCAACTGACGTAAAACGTTCCCATATATTACATTATTTCCACTAGTGTCAGTTGGGTTTGTCTTTCTCACGATGTATGACAAAGGATTGTATTTTCTATTTGAGTTTGGCCAGCTGGAAATGTTTGGGAATTAATGTATCTGTCTATGGAGTTGCGACTCCAAGTATCTCTTATTTAGGAGCTGTGTCTCCACATCTTTATGTTGGATCTGTATACTGTTATGATTATGTTTATGAGTCGGGTTGGGTATTATGTAAATGATTTTGAACTTATAATCCTAATTATGATAATGGAATATTTTATTGTACATTCACTTGAAACAAAGTAGTTATATTTAAGACTTTGCGAAAAAGAAAAAAATTACCCCATTCTTTTATAGGCAATTTTTAATTAACTTATTTTTCGGCCTTAAAATGTCACTTGCGATGTAGCGCCCGAGGAGGGTGTTACAGAAGCTAATCATGTCTGAGCGAGTTTTAATCTCGAAACCATGTTTTCATAATGTCTAAAGTGGGCGCTGTAGTTTCCCACGTAAATCGTGTCGTTTCAAATTAAAAATGTTTTATTTCTCTCTCCCACCTTAATGACTATAAAACGAAAAGAGTCAGAAAGGTTCAATCTTTACGCTTTCAATCCCTAAGAATATCTTCGTCTTCGTCTTCTTCTCTGTCTAACCCTTCTTATCTTTCAAAACCCTAGAAATCCATTCTCTCTGAAATGGCACCTTCAAAGCATCTTTCTTCAAAAGAGATTGCTGAAAAATACAATATGAGACTCTCTGATGTGGAGAAGATCTTGGCTGGCAAGACTGTAAACCTCCAACAGATGAAGAAATGGGGAATGGATGTCACAGAGGAGTTGGAATGCTCCACTTTGACCTAAAGAAGCTGGTTCATCCCAAGCTTGTTAGAGACTTATGGACAAGTGTTGTGGTTCTCACCAGCAAGCTTGATGGAACCTAGAGCTCCCGTGCTCAAGTGAAGGATACAACTCTTCTCTTTCCCATCAGTTCTATGGAACTCGTCACCGGATGCTCTAGGATTGGAGCTGCCTTTAAACCTGAGTGAGAAGATCAGGTGGGAACAGAGAATGTTAACATTACACTGTATGGTGTCCCCAACCCTGAGAACTTGAAGCCTGTGTGCATGGTGGTGAAGTGCAGATTCATACACAAGCTACTGCTCGAATGCATGATGCCAAGGAAAGGATCACGAGATAGTGTGACCAAGATGGACAGGTTTACCCTATACCACTTGATTCACAAAATCAAGGTGGACATCAATGACCTCATCTACATCTACCTTGAATCACTTATCAAGAGGACCAACATGCAGACCTATCCCTATGGAATGCTATTGACAAGACTCTTCAGGAACAAGTTGTTTGTTCCCAATGATGCTCACTTCATAGGCATGTCTTTTCCTATTGACAGGAAGAAGCTGTCTATGATGAACATAAAAGGTATCTCTCTGGAAGATGAGGAAGAGGACAAGAAGGAAAAAAAGAAAACGAAGAAGAAGCCTGCTGTTGAGCAGAATATGAAAGAAGAACCAGTGGTCTCCACTGATGAGTCAGATGCCCATCTCTGAAAGGATCCGGAAGCCTGCTGGAAAGGTGGCCAGACAGGACCAGAGGCCTGCTTAGGAAAAGCCATCAGTCTCTACTGAGACTGCTGAAACAGTTGAGCCTCTGAGGTTCAAGCTGAAGAAGCCCTCTCCCAAGAGGAAGACAAGAGATGTTGAGGCATCAAAAGCTGTGTCTACACAGCCCAGCAAGATAAGAAGGCTGGTGTACCTTTGCCAAGGTCAGACAAGTGGAGTCTGCACCTAGCAAGGAGGAAGTATCTGCTCAGGGGGAGCAGACAACTAGACCCTTGGAGAAGCCCAAGGAGAAGAATACTCTCGATTTAGGACTCATTCCCAGAAAGAGAAGGTCTGGCTACCCAGTGCCTTCTGTGGCATCTCTCGATAGGGTAAAAGTTCTGGGAAGATCAAGCCGCATAAGTTGAGGTTCTTCGGCCAGAATCGTTGAAAACCTGTCTGTTGGGACACAGACAGTTGTCCACCCGGAGGATGACACTCTGTCCCCTTCTCTGTCAAGGAAGAAGCTGAAGCTGTCAGAAGATCAGCTGGTTCTTTCATCCATCCCTTCTGCACCATTTTATCCCTATCACCAAGGTATCATGAACCCTTCTGTTTCTTCTCCACCTGCCTTATCTATCCAACCCCTATCTATAGTGTCTCATTTCTCTTCACCTATCTCCTCTCACCAAAAATAAACATAATCCTATGATGTTGTGTCTGATATATGTCAGTACGCAGTTGTTCACAGGGACTCAACTCCCAAAGAACAAGCTGGCTGTTGGACGGTTCTAGGCAAGTATACCCAGTCGTGCAAGTAATACGGTGGTAAGACCGGTTTATCGTATCCACGGGGATTGGATGTCAACTACCAATTCGCAAACTCAGCAACTATCTAGACTAAACAGAGAGTTCAAAACAAGCAAAAGAAAAGAAATAAATCTTTTTGTCTTTTTTGGGACTTTTGAAAAACACTTGGCGTGCAGAAAGGATATGTTGGGACTAGACTTCACCAAACCTCTAACTCATGTACTATCAGGACTAGATACCTCCCATTCATGCTTCAGATATTAAAATTAATCCACTAAATTACTCAAACCCCGATTCCTCGGATTGCAAGAGCCTAAATCCACTAATAGACCCTAATTCCTTAGGTGGCCTAGATTAATGAATTTGCATTAAGATTAGGGATTACGCGATTACTAGCAAACCTAGTTCCATTCCTAGATACAAGGCTTACTAGGTGATTAAGTTCAGTTCCGGTTATGATACGAACGTTCCCATTGCATACCAAAACACAAATCAAGTCATGGGGGTGCTAGCCACAACAAGCATTAAGCACAGAAAAATAACCACTAATATGAAGACATGAACATAGAATAATCCGTCAAGATAAATACATAAACATAGGTTTGATTACATCTAATCCCAACACAGGGATTTAACTACTCATAAAACAAAGAAAACAAAACCAGAGAAATAGGAAGGAAGAGGAGAGAAGAGGCTCCATGTGAGCTTTCCTTCTTCTTCAAAGCAATCCCTCTTGGCTCCCTTCTAGGGTTGAAACCCTAGCCCAGCTGCAGCCTCCAAATGCATTCAAATGGACCCTAAAAAACTCCTTAGTTCTGTCTGCTGCGTTCTTATTTATAGGTCTGTTGCGCGTCACGGCCGTGATGGCCATCACGGGCAGGCCGTGACGCGTTCTGTCCAAGGCGTGTTTGCGCAAAATGAAGTCTCGCGAGGCGAGCTAGGTTTCGCGTCGCGAAACCCTAATTTTCTGGTTGGTCACGGCCGTGATGTCTATTACGGGCAGGCCGTGACAGTCTCTGACTTTTGCCTTCGCTCCGCTTGATCACAGTAGTGATGGTCATCACGGCCAGGCCGTGATGGGCTCTGTTTGGCTCATATTCTTCACTTTTCAAGCTCTATTTCATCCAAGCTCCACCATGGCTGATTTTGATCATTTTTACATTGAATTCCTGCAAAACAACACCAAGACACTGCTTCACCCGTTCCAAGGGAAAATCTAACTAAAATCAACTAAAGAATGCCTAATCTATATGAAAAATGCATGCAAATATGTACAGGAAACATCATGTAAAATCACACTATCAAATCACCCCAAGCTTATTCAATTGCTTGTCCTCAAGCAATCACTAAGGCCAGAAGAATAAACAGAACATTGATAGTGAACTAAGAACCCGAGTAAATGATCCAAGCAATAGGCAATTCAAACAATTCAGCAAGAGACAATCAATTCAAGTCCAATTAGAGGCTTAGGTTCCTTAGACTCATGTTCTCACTGATTTGGGCACTCTTTCTCACCTGAAGCTCACCCCCAAGCTTGTTCATTTGCTTGGCTCTCTTTCTCACCACTCCTGTGCTTAGGGGAATAAGACAATTCACTCAATTTTCCTCAAGGAATGAATCCTACCATAGGCTTGACTATCAACCAAATCTCTACTTTATTAATGAAAACAATTAAGAATCAAGAGGTCTTTACTTTGGTTGTAACGTGGCCATGGGATTAATCGTTAGGTGGGGATAACAAGAAAAGGACATTTCAAAAGGATGTATAAACATCAAGCATTTGCAAAACATGACCTTCTAAAATACCTTCTTGGGTTTTCAATTTATTTTTCCACCTTTCTTTTCTTTCTTTTTCTTTTTATTTTTCACTTCTTTTTGTCATCCCCTTCTCTATTTTTTTTTCTTTTATTTGGAGAATGAGAGATTTTTTTTCAACTCAAGAGAACATTTTTTTTTCTGATTCTTTTCCCAAACTTTCAACTACCTTTTTCACCCTTTTGTAATACTTTAGAAGGTCCCTATCAAACATCATTCAACAATATATTTCAAGGTACCAAGAAAAGCATTTTATTCTTTTAGGCTCAAAATTGGGTAACTAAGGGGTAGCATTTCATCATTCAAAGCTCAGAAGGCCATAAAAAATACCTGTTGCCTCATTCATTTTCAAAAATATTTTCAAAAATTTTTAAGCTTCAAAATGGTTTCAAGTCAAGTTCTAGAGAATGCAAACCAAGAGGAATAACACTCTAACACAAAGAATGGGGTAAAATTTTAGTGAGTACCCCTTTGGTTCAAAATCTCACATTTTAGTTCAGAAATCAGTGAGGAACACAAGTCTATAGAAACACATGCTAATCATCAACTATCCAAGACCATCTCAAGAATATTTATTTGAAGCCATATCACAAGAATGAAATAAATTGGGTTCAAAAATCCACTATCACAATTTAATTGGCACTTAGTTCTCCCAATTGGATGCAAAATCTAAACAAGGGCAATCTAATTGTGTGATCATGGAAACTACCATGCAAAACTATATGAATGCAATATGAAAAATGCAAAATATGAACATATGCAAAAATACCCCTCTACCCCAAGCTTAAAAATTTACATTGTCCCCAATGTAGACAATCAAGTTGGAGAAAGGAGAAGAAAAAGAAAATAAAACAAAAAATTGGAACGGCTTACCGAGGCGGTAACAAGTGTTGGTTAACATTACCGTCAGAAACTGCCTGAGAATTGGGTGCTTTTTCTTGTCATCTTGCTCTTCCCTTCCTTCTTTCCCTGAAATCACTTGGCAATTTTATTAGTAAAAGAAAACTCTTGATCTTCTCAAATTATTCAAGAGTTTAAAATCTAAAATCAAATCTAACTAAACAAAAAGGAAAAAGGAAAAAGGAAAAGAAAAATTGGGTTGCCTCCCAATGAGCGCTTCTTTAATGTCACTAGCTTGACTTATTAAAAAGTATCCACCTGGATCCTCCTCCCGGATCAAATGGAAATTGGGATGGTGATTGTAGCAGTAAAATAACTTTATTCTCAATTCCACCCAGCCATTGGGTGGAAACTCCATTGACCTTTGCAATTATAAATTCACTTCCTCTTGGGTCAAGTGGAATTTTCAAGAGGAAGTGTGACATACAAGTGGAAGGGGCTAACTTACCATTATCCACACATGCATGCAAGCCAACATATTTATTTAATGCAGTAAATTCAGCAAGCATGGTGGAGGGAGTGCTTTCCAAATGCACCGCCTTCTCACTTGTTTCTCTCCAAGGATGTGTGGAAGGTAATTCCTCTTGTTGTTCACTTACCACCACCACTTCATCTTCAATTTGATCCATTCCCATAACCAGATTTTTCTCAAATTCTTCTTCATGTGGCTCTATGTGAATCATACATGGTGGTGGAGGTGGCAAATAGGAACAAAAGGTTTCCCAATCCTCCTCGGAGAAGTTGTATATTAGCCTTCCCGTCATATCATCAACTTGTGCGGGAGTAACATGGTCCATCAAATCCATGACGTCTCCCAAACACCGGTTGTCTTCCAAAACGCGACTGGAGGCTTCCTCATCAGGTGGATAATAAAAATTTTCCATGAATTTCGTCCACCTGGAACTACCAAAGCTCAAAACAAAAAGATCAAATATATACAGAAAAATAAAAGATAAGAATGTCTAAATTAGTTGCCTCCTTTGTTACTAATGATATTGGCAAAACCAATCCCCGGCAACGGCGCCAAAAACTTGATGGACGGTTCTGGGCAAGTATACCCAGTCGTGCAAGTAATACGGTGGTAAGACCGGTTTATCGTATCCACGGGGATTGGATGTCAACTACCAATTCGCAAACTCAGCAACTATCTAGACTAAACAGAGAGTTCAAAACAAGCAAAAGAAAAGAAATAAATCTTTTTGTCTTTTTGGGGACTTTTGAAAAACACTTGGCGTGCAGAAAGGATATGTTGGGACTAGACTTCACCAAACCTCTAACTCATGTACTATCAGGACTAGATACCTCCCATTCATGCTTTAGATATTAAAATCAATCCACTAAATTACTCAAACCCCGATTCCTCGGATGGCAAGAGCCTAAATCCACTAATAGACCCTAATTCCTTAGGTGGCCTAGATTAATGAATTTGCATTAAGATTAGGGATTACGCGATTACTAGCAAACCTAGTTCCATTCCTAGATACAAGGCTTACTAGGTGATTAAGTTCAGTTCCGGTTATGATACGAACGTTCCCATTGCATACCAAAACACAAATCAAGTCATGGGGGTGCTAGCCACAACAAGCATTAAGCACAGAAAAATAACCACTAATATGAAGACATGAACATAGAATAATCCGTCAAGATAAATACATAAACATAGGTTTGATTACATCTAATCCCAACACAGGGATTTAACTACTCATAAAACAAAGAAAACCAAACCAGAGAAATAGGAAGGAAGAGGAGAGAAGAGGCTCCATGTGAGCTTTCCTTCTTCTTCAAAGCAATCCCTCTTGGCTCCCTTCTAGGGTTGAAACCCTAGCCTAGCTGCAGCCTCCAAATGCCTTCAAATGGACCCTAAAAAACTTCTTAGTTCTGTCTGCTGCGTTCTTATTTATAGGTCTGTTGCACGTCACGGCCGTGATGGCCATCACGGGCAGGCCGTGACGCGTTCTGTCCAAGGCGTGTTTGCGCAAAATGAAGTCTAGCGAGGCGAGCTAGGTTTCGCGTCGCGAAACCCTAATTTTCTGGTTGGTCACGGCCGTGATGTCTATTACGGGCAGGCCGTGACAGTCTCTGACTTTTGCCTTCTGCTCTGCTTGATCACGGCCGTGATGGTCATCACGGCCAGGCCGTGATGGTCATCACGGCCAGGCCGTGATGGTCATCACGGCCAGGCCGTGATGGGCTCTGTTTGGCTCATATTCTTCACTTTTCAAGCTCTATTTCATCCAAGCTCCACCATGGCTGATTTTGATCATTTTTACATTGAATTCCTGCAAAACAACACCAAGACACCGCTTCACCCGTTCCAAGGGAAAATCTAACTAAAATCAACTAAAGAATGCCTAATCTATATGAAAAATGCATGCAAATATGTACAGGAAACATCATGTAAAATCACACTATCACTGGCATATCATATACTCTTTTTGTATATGACTTGCATTCTCTTATGACTGCAAGTGTCTCTCATATGTCTGTCATTCCTTCTCCTCCACCTCATATCCTTAACCATTGTAGGGAAATTTTCTTTTATCCCCTTATTGTCTTGTTCATTAGAACATTAGCAAGGACTCACTATCCCGCCTCTATTGTAATGTTACTTGATAGGTCTAGGTATTTCTTTTTGTTAGTAATAAGATCAAATTCTTTCTTTTGTCATATTGATTCCTTATTACCCATACCTCCTTCTGTCTTAGCCCGACAACCTCTTCCCCATCCTATCCAGATAAGAGTCACTCGTCTGTCTCTGTCTGAGAGACTTTCTTGTGTTTTCTCATCCCCTAATACTGACTTTGTCAGAATCAGACCTCTGTTTAAGTTAGCTTTTATTCCCTTCTTTTACTAAAGAACCCTTCATCAACTTGTCTTTCCCCGTATTTCCTCATCCATCTTTGTGCCCAAGGCACCTCCTATCTTAGCCTTGCCCTAGTACTCAGACCAGTTTGCTGCTTCAACTAGTCTGACTGTAAAAGCCTCCAATCCTCAAATGGTGGATTTACATAGCTTCAACTTGCTTCAGGCTCAGCTAGAAGAAACTAGAAGACAGCTGGATGAAGAAAGGCATGCTAGGATGCTTTTAGAAAAGAGAGTAGAATCTCTATTTTTTCTTTTTAGTCAGCCTAACTAGTTGTGTTTGTAAAATCTGCCTTGTACTCAAAGCTAATGATGAATAAAACAAAAGCTTTTTATCATCTATCTTTATTGTCTTTTACTTTTCTGCTTCTTTGTTATTTCCTTTTTGCTATTGATAAAAGGGGGAGAAAGTAAAGTAAAGTAAGATGATTAATATTGAACTAAGAAAATTCAAGTAAAATTGAACTTGCTTATGAATTGAATTGAATAATTCTATCTCTAAGTGATATTAGCTCTGATACTATGCTGCCTTTAAAGAACTCCTAATATAAAAATTGAACCTAAGTGCACTTGTCTGCACAACACTTCTGGCTAAGAAAATTTCAACTTGCCTGAATCTATTTTCTAAGGTTCATTAAACCATCTAAATGTTTGTCATCATCAAAAACGGGGGGATTGTTAAGTCTCTAAAATGCTGATGTGCATTTCCCTAAGTTTTGGTGAAAACTAAACATTTGTTAATGATTTAATTAACCTTTGTATTGGTTTCTAACCTGTCTATCCAGTTTGCAGATCAAAAAAGTAAGAAGTCACCTTCTCACCCGTCTGCCCACATAGATGACCACCTGTCTGAAGAAGTCAAAAGTCAACCTATCTGCTGACTATGATTATTAACTTTCTGCAGTAATGTCTTGATGAGTGTGATTCCACCTCATCTTTGTCCATCATTTTGCATGCATTTTCATGTAGTTTAGGCATATTTTTATTAGATTTTAGGTTAATTTTCCTTTGGAACGGGTAAGGCGGTTTTCGTGTGTTGTTTTGCAGATATCAAGGGTAAATTGCTCAAGATCAACCATGATGAAGTTTGGATGAAGATGGAGCTTTAAAACTGAAGAAAATGAGCCAAACAGAGCCCATCACGGCCTAGCCGTGATGCCCATCACGGCCATGATCGAGCAAAATCGAAAAAGAACAAAGGTCAAGTCGAGTGCATCACGGCCTGGCCGTGATAGCCATCACGGCCGTGACCCAAAACCACCACAAGTCAGAGCACATCACGGCCCAGCCGTGAAATTCATCACGGGCCATCACCGAGGGCTCGCGACGCGAGATCATTCTCGCCTCGCGAGAAAACTGGTTTTTGCGAAACGCGGAAGCAGAGACCGTCACGGCCTGGCCGTGATGGACATCACGGCCGTGACGCGCATTACTTGGACCTGAAGAAACCGAAATAGATCATATTTTGAGTTGGTTTGGGACTCTAACTTCCCCATTTCTATAAATAAGGATCAAGGCATCAGATCTAAGGAGAACAGACATTGAACACACATTGGGGGCTACTACTCTAGGCATAGATTTAGGATCTCTTCTCCTCTTCTCCTCTCTTCTCTTTTCTGATTTTTATTATGTTGTCAGCCCAGCTTGTCATCTCCATGGCAAGACTGGAGTAGTAGCTTAGTTTCTAGGGATTAGGGCTCTGCCCGAGGTTTGTAAATGATGTTAATTTGATGTTGAAACCATTGTTGATTTCATAATTGTTTTAGATCTGATTTCTAGTGTGTTAATCACTCATAAATTTCGGCAACCGTTTATTTACGTGACATAGACGTTCTAAGGAGGAACCTAGCGGTGAACTTAGGATTTCTAGGGTGATTCACTCGTAAAGCCCTAAGACCACTAGTTTGTGAGATGTGAATGATCCAAGGAGGAACCTAGCGGTGAACTTAGGTTATTTGCATGACCGAGACATTTCAAGGAGGAACCTAGCGGTGAACTTGGGTGTCGGACCTATAGAAGTCAGACTTGGGACTGAAATCACGAAAGTTAGAAGCCGTCCCTCGAGGAGCAACGAGTTGTCACGGAATGCAAAGGGTCCAATCTGGGATCGACTACCACGAAAGTAGGGGTCGGGTCAATTGGGCACGGCTTTTGTAACCCGAGAGGGAGCTTAAGCTATCAGAGGATAAACTCGCCTTCAAGGCAATTTCGGTAATCAACAAAGGTAAATCTGTTAGCAACATAAACGACCTCAAAGGTAACCCAAATCCCTAGGAATCCGTTTAAATCGAAAACCCCAAAAACATTTGTTTTCTGTTTGTTTATCATTTCAATTTCAAATTCAAACATTTTTCAAAACCCCTTTAAAACTGTCCAGAACTAATCGATTCGAAAACCGATTGCGATTCGAGAACACAGTCTCTGTGGGTTCGATATCTTTTATTACTTGACGGCAGTCCGGTACACTTGCCGGAATCGCACGCGCGCGTTGACTGACGCGACATCATGTCTCAACTTGTCTTCTGATAAGTTCTAATACCTGTCTGAGGTTCTTCGATAGGGAGCTCAAGTACAAAGATTTTGGAAGCTGTCCCCTCATACAGAAGACTGTGAAGATTTCTCACGCTTATCAAGAAAACTCAGAAGTCATTCTCACAAGCAACCTAGGAAATCAGAGATGAAGTCCAGTTAAAGAATGTTTACAACATGCTTTATTCCCTAGTACTATTGGTCATTACATGAAAAGGGAAATGTGCTCTGTAAAGTACAAAAGCACTATGAGTAACTCTGATTTGGCTACCGCACAATGCATAAAGCCATGATCCTTCATGTTAGAGTACAACCAATGTTCCTATTGCATTAATGGCTGCCCAAAATGACTCTATTGCATTTTATGAAGTTCTTCTTGAACCCAACAATTGAAGAAATGTCTCTAATAGATCTTAAATGCTTGAAGGCTATAAATACAGAAGTCATTGAAGATGAAGATATAGAGAACACACAACATTAAAGAGACATTACTCTGCGCATTTATTTCTTCATTCTTTCAATCTGTATTCTTCAATCATTTGAAGTTATTATGCAGTTCTTCCTAAGCTTACAATTAATCCACTCTCTGAGTGTTAGTGAAAGAATCGTCTGTCTGATTGTATTTATTACAAACAAACCTGAGTGAGCCTGAAGAGGCTAGGTGTGCAAAGAATATTTGTCTTGGAGCCTGAAGAGGCTAGGTGTGCAAAAAATACTTGGAGTCTGTAACTTGATCAGTTATAGTGGATAAAACTTGCTGCCAAGGACAGAACGTAGCACTTTGTGTTAAAGAGTGAACCAGGATAAATAGTTGTATTAATCTCTCTTTCCTTAAACTCTTTAGTTGCTTTGATTATATTATCTGCTTTCTAACTAAAGGGACTAAAAGTGTGAATATCAAACTTGTTTTCAAGTATGGTAAACGCAATTCAACCCCCTTCTCGTGTTTACATTTGTCTATTTTAATAAACTAGTGAAAAAAATGCAATAAGCTAGTGATAATTAGGTGTGTGTTTGGATTAGCTGTAAAATTTTGATTATTTTAATATCGATTATTTGGATAATCGATTATTATT
The DNA here is from genome assembly GCA_030762895.1 of Sophora flavescens. Lineage (NCBI taxonomy): Eukaryota > Viridiplantae > Streptophyta > Magnoliopsida > Fabales > Fabaceae > Sophora > Sophora flavescens. The sequence goes on along the minus strand of CM061062.1, from coordinate 68,495,094 downwards.
TTACATTTGGATGTGTTTGTTAAAAAATGATCATAAGATAATCTATTTCGTTTCGGTTGTGTAAAAAAATCTCTTATAAATAATTATTTGTATAATTTAATAATATTTATTTGATATATAGTTAGTTTTGTAGGGGTGGAATGAAAAGAATATTATTGGTTTCATAATATTTTAACAACTTTTTAAATAAGATTCGAACTTCTAGCTTCTTTAAAAACATTTGTAAAATTTAATCAGTTCATTTGAAGATACTATAAATGAAATTTAATTCACCCCTATATGAATGGGATATGACAAATTATAAATCAGGAGAACTTTAGCATCCTCGTGAGTATATCTTCATCTCTCTGGATCGTTCTAACATCCTCATCTCAAAAAGTGGAGGACTGGTCCTAATCTTAAATTTACTGGTTACTGCGGTTTAGAGGTAAATATGAAATAAAAGAAGATTTCTCAAAAATCCCTATCTTCATCTCTATCCACCATCAACCCAATGTTTTCAAGTGACAACGGCGGAGACCGTGGAGCTCAACAAAATTAAATCCTTTAGTAATAAAGTATCACCAAAGTAAATGATGACACCACGATAGGCATCGCCTTCTACACCATGATACCACCAATGGCTGCGAGGAAGTCGTTGCATATGGCAGCTATAGTGGCTTGGACGCGTTCTAGGTAAATGGGTTCCGGTGTGACGACGCGCTTCTTCATTTATAGCGAGGTCTGAGTTGACGGCTTTACGGAGGTGATCGACGCGTGAACAGGTGCGTCACGCGGAGCTTCTGGTTCGTGGTGAAGGGGCTTCTGAAGCGTATTGGCCTGGGAGGTGGTCGGTTGGAACTGGATGCGGTCGGTGTATGATAGCAGCGGCTCCGGTGTAGTCCGGATGGTGTTGTTCACTACTATGGTGAAGGCTGGTGAGCATGGGAGGCCATGGCGGAACCTGCGGAGGTTTTGGTCTGTGGAGGGAATAAAATTTTTTCTTTGGTGTCGAAGATTTGGAAGCCGCGGTTAACAGTGTCGGTGCAGCCACGGCCGCCGATGGCATGCTTCGTAGAGATGGGCAGCGATAACTAGCTGGGGTTGATCTGGATCAAAGGTGTTTAAGGAAGATGGACCGTTGATGCATGCCTGTTGACCATTCGCCGCTACCCTGTTCATTGCACAAAGAGCTAGGGCGGATCTGTTGCATTTATATGATTGTTTCATTGGTGTTAGAAATTAGGAATTTTGGGATTTTTTGGTCAATCCCGGTGCTTCTGGATATTATTTTGGATTTGAATCTCTGTTGGCATGTTGGAAGAATGAATAGAGCAGAGGTATTTTTTGTGGTTGCTCGGCGGAGGTTTCCGGTGGTTGTAGAGGAGCATGGTGCGGTGGAGAAGAAGGGGGTGAAGGAGAAAGAAGAAGACATATGACCCCAGTTACAAGTTCTTCATCTCTCTTCATCTCAACCGTTGCTTGTTTTTTAATGTTAAATCTATGGTCCAAAAATAGTGAGGATGGAAACATAACTTTTAAAAGGGCGGATGTTAGAACTTGCCCAGCTCTCCGCTCTGTATAATTGTACAACCACATCTCTCCGCTCTCTGTATAATTGTACAACCACAATGTCTTGGACCACTCATGCTAATTTCTTCTTGTACATTAGGTGTTGTTTTCAAATGATAATAGGACATGTGTAATAACTCATTAATGAAAATATAACACATGTAACGATTATTATACATGTTCCATTGTCATTAGAAAACAATACCAAATTTATCTATAAAATTGTGCTATTCTTATGCATTAAAAAAAAGGTCAACTTATGATCATTACAATTGTAGAGCTTTTAAATCTATATCTCCTTATAACAACCTAGTAAAATTGACTTTTAATATTAAGATCGTGTTTGGAAAAGTTAGAAAAAATAGATTATGCTGATAATCGATAAACGATTATAACCATAATCTGTTTTTTGTTTGAGTATTGTTGCGGAAAAGCGAATTTAAAATAATCTATTTCGTTTGGGTGGTTCAAAAAAATCACTTTTATATAGTAAATTACGAAAAAGAGTATGAAGTTATTTATTTATAATATTTGGTGGAAAAGTGAATAATATTTTTTTTTTAACATTAGGCATATATTCCAAACATTTTTTAGTATCTTCAGAATATATTCATATACTGTAGAATCGGTATGAGTCCTTTGATTGAGGAGTAGTATAGGAGTTGTTTAACAGTATCATCACACAAAAAAGTAAAAACCCCAACTTTCTAGTTTCTTCTTCAGCTTTGAAGAAAAAGAAACACAACACGCTACTTCAAAAAAGAAAGCCTAACCCCAATAGTAGCGGTGCATGACGGTAGCTCACGCCTTTTCGTCTTCCCTCGCTCCGTGAGTTAGGTCTTCCATTGTATTATTTTCCCTTCCCTCTTTCCTCTGTTCTGTTATGGTTTTTTGGGGTTAGCTCTGTTATGGTTTGATCCTTGATTAATGTTGGCTTATCCTTGATTTGGGACAAATAAGCTTGGACGACCTAGACTCAAGTACATGGTTTTTTTGTGAGCTCTGTTATGGTTTGACATAAGGGGGATAACATTGTGAACTCCGCAAGTTGGCATAAAGGGGGAGGGGTTATTACAGGAAAGGCTTCATGTCTTTAAAGGATAACCTAAAAATTTTCATCTTGCCGTCCTATGTATCAGATGGAAAAAAAAACATAAATTTGTTCAAACGCTTTTTAAGAAATTCAGTTGTAAACCTAAACATAACAAATTATACACAAAACAACATTTTAGTTTAAAAACAGCTGAAAGAGAAAAAATTAAGTTTTCCAAACAAGCTCTAATACCCCCATGTCATATTACTTTGAAAGGTAATAATTAATTATTAATTTTCTTGATTAATAATATTTTTTTACTAATAATAATTTTAATCACTTATTAATAAAAGTGTAACTAAAAAGAAATCAACTTTATATAAGTTTTTATGTTATGATAAAACTAATTCATCATGTCAAAGTTAATTTATTTTATACATAAAAAAGTTATTAATTAAATATTGGAGTAAAGTAGTATGCATTGATATTCACTAACATTTTGACATGTGGGTTTTTATTTTAATAACTAAGAGAGAGAAATAACAATAATAATGATTTGTCAAGATATTATTGGATGTCAATATAAAAATCATTTACACTGACAATACATAAAAGTTAAACTCTTAAATGTTTTATTTAGAATATTTGATAATAAACTTTTTATTACATCAAAATAAGTTAACCTAACTAACATGTGGTTGATCCAAGTGGTAACGAGCTTGAACCCCTTAAGCAAGTGATCAGGGGTTTGATCCCTGACTCTTGCGTATGGAGAAAACTTGATTGGTGGAGGTCAACCCTTCGTCTAGTACCTCGAGGGATTAGTTTCCGCAGTTGCGGACGGATGATACCATGGGAAAAAAGTTAACCAAAAACCATCAAATTAATTAATTATTTCTTTTAAATATGTAAACTAAATCGATTTGGTTTATTAATTAATTAAAAAATTGATTTTGACATTCAATAATTTAATATTATCTTTTAGCGATTTTAAAGAAAAATAAAAGTTTTTTTATATTTGTCTACAATCACAAAATTAGTTTTTTTAAAAATAGTTAGCACTTTTTTCTAAAAGCTAATGAAAGTAACTTTATCATTTTAACCATAAAACAATATTTTTATGAAAAACATAAACAAACAAAATCAAACTCATTAAAAATGATTTTTTTTACATTAAAAAATGATTTTTTTTCCCATCAAATAATCTATAACAAACCCCTTCTAAATCAAGTAACTTTTACTTCTAATTAATTCCAAGTACAACTCAAGGCTTGAGTCACTAGATATACTGATTGATATATACAATGTTATTAAAATCGAACTGGTGATCGACTCGGTCAGGGCACTGGGTTAATGGGTCAATGGTTCAATCGGGGGTCACTGATTGACTCAGTTTGAACCGGTATATGTAACAACCTGATTTTAATTATGTTGTTCAATCAGTTAAAATATAATTAATTATATTTTAATCTGAGAGTTAGAAAGTATTTTTTAATAAAACAACATCATATTCATAGTCTACTTTATGGTAAATGGTTATGGTAAAATTTTGGGTTGAAAATTCAGATGAAACCTGGTCTGTGTTTTCACTGACAGTAAAAGTTTATTGAGCAGAAAACCTAATTTTGAATCGTGAACGAAACGGTTAGGGTTTTTGTGATGTTTTGTATGATATTGGAAATTTTCTAAAATTTGAGTTCGGAAATAAAATATAATATTTATTCCAGGTGAAATACGATCGGAAACTTGAACCGGATACGCAATGAAGCAGAGTATGGAGCACGAAAGTGATGAGGCGACATGTGAGAGTGAGGTGACTTACTAGGGGGATGGCCTAAGTCACATCCTAAAAATTGGGCATGATGACACTTTTTGAATTATAACATATTATATGCTAAAAACTCATTTTTCTCTCTCTTCTTCAACCAAACAAGGCATAAGCCAAAACTTGGCCATCAAGACTTGCTTCTCCCTCTCTCTTTAATGCCACTTTCACCCCTCCCTCTATAAATACCTATTTCATTGTCTTTTCATCACTTTCCTACTTATTCACTTTCTCATTTTTTTAAGTTTCTAACACTTAAAGTTTCCATTTTTACTTAGTTTCAAGCTTCAAGTTCTTCATACTTTTTCTTTTTAGTTTCAAGGGTAACCCTCTCATACTCTTCTATTGCAAGTTTTACACTTATTTCATGAGTTTACATTATGTCTTCTTAAAATGTTCTTAAAGCTCTTTTAACTTCTAAAATCTCTAGAAAATTGTAGAAAACTCCGTTTGAGTTGAAACCAATTTCTATGGACTTCTATTAATCTCTACTTTCATATTCTAAGAACTTGTATCAAACAAACATCTCTAACCTATTTTTCCAAGGATGACCGAAACTATGTATTAGTGGACTAGGAAGTTTTGTTTCAACTTTTTGAAAGATGATCATGTAAAGAGCTTCTAGATACATCTTGATCTTAAATATAATGGATTGGAAAGTTTAAAGATTTCTAGCCTAATTATCCTATGATGGTCGAACCTATGGTGGTTGTGAACCTAGGATGTTTTGTTTTCATTTTCCAATATGATCATGGACTTGAGCTCCTTAATACATTTGGATGCTAAGTCTAAGAGATTGGAAGGTTTAAAGATTTCTAGCCTATTTATCCTATGATGGTCGAACTCGTGATGGTTGTGAACCTAGGATGTTTTGTTTTCATTTTCCAATATGATCATGGACTTGAGCTCCTTAATACATTTGGATGCTAAGTCTAAGATATTGGAAAGTTGGAAATTTATGCTAAAGAGGCCGAAACCTACCCTAAGTGGTTGGATGATTTTTATTCCATATTTTCAATTTATAGCAATTTATCTAAGTTACCTAGAACCTAGCCTAAAGAGAACATAGATGAGTTTTTTTGATTTATTGGTTATTATGTTGATTGGTTGAAGGTGGAGTTAGTACTTTGTGGTGTGACAACGAGGAGCTTCGAGTTCGGGAGTTCGGTGATAACCCGGTAGGGGGAAAGAACCAACCTATCATCGGAATGGATAAGTAATAAATTATATAATAATTGTGTAGGGCTACCTAAACCCTACTAATAGTCGAGTAATCGACAAGACCAAAATCACATTGGAAACCTTTTCGAAAAACCAATGGCGATTCGGGGATTGTAGGTTTATCGATATTAGGTTGATTTTATATTGTTGATGGTTGATTTGATTTTATTACCTTTATTGAATTGATTTTGTGCTATATTGGTGATATGGGAATATTTTGATTGATATTGTGTTATGCATGATCTGCCTGGTTTGTATTATTATGCTTAGTGGTTTTGAAGCAAAGATATATATGTTGTCTACGAGATGATTGTTTTGGGTGTGAGGATAATAATGATTTAGAAGTGCCTAACCTAGATGATGTATGTTAAAGAGGTGTTATGGCATAGAATACGTGTCAAGTTATAATGGAAGGTTAAGGCACTAGGATGTTGTTAAAACGGGTTGGTGAGATTCAAGTATAGGTGTTGTTGTCCACAACCATGTATTGATAATATAATACACAAGGACAAAAGTGTATTGGTAATATAATACATGTAAAACACTTTTGTGTATTGGTAATACAATACACCGTGTATTGGTAATATAATACACGTAAAACACTTGTGTATTGGTAATATAATACACCGTTTATTGGTAATATAATACACGTAAAATCAAGAGTTCTCGCGAGATCACTTCCACCTTAGGGAATGGGGGTGGAACACCTTAACGGGAATGGGGGTGGAACACCTTAACGGGAATGAAGGTGTGCACTAGGTGGAACATCCTAATTGGAATGAGGGTGTGCCCCGATGCAAATGAGGGATAGTGACAGGAGTGGTAGTGGCCACGATAACGTAAAGACATGGTGACATGATTAGAGAGGTTACGTTAAAATAAAGTGTTAGATTGCCTGAGAGTAAGGGTAGAGGATGATATATATTAACTTGAGGATGATTCGTTAGTTAAGTGTGTTGGACGAGCGCTTCTATTACTTTATTGGACGAGCGCTTCTTATTTCCAAAAATCATTTTCATTAACGAAAACTTATTCCTTTTAATACAGGATATAAAAATTGATTTTCTTCATGCATCTTTTTTGTTGAGCTATTTTGTGACTAAGAGATTTCTTTCTCTTACAAATCATCTAAGACTTAAATCTAATTTCTCCTTTAAGCTCTTGTCTTGATGATTCCTTGATCTTTGTCTTTGCACTTTGATTCCTCCAAGTAGCTCTTTTGATTTCTTCAAGTTCTTCCCTGAATATTTTCCTTGAATTTGCTTGACGAACTTGTTGATCACTGTTTGATACCTGTCTTTGCAATTTGACACTAAAACACTTGCACACACATTTAATTGTATTTGTCATATATCAAAATATCTAAGTCATTGAGTCTAAAAAACTCCCCCTTTTTGATTATGACAAATCTTTTAACAAATTATCAGATCAGAGTATAAGTGTAGCAGAAGCTAAGTGTTTTTGACAGATTTATATCATGGTATCAGAGCAGAAGTATATCAGAGCAAAAAAATATTATCATAGCAGAATTTGATTTACTCCCTATTAATCATGTAAGCTTATAAGCTCCCCCTCAATATATGCATGTATAATTTGTTATTTTTCCCTTTCTCTATATCATACTTTTTCCTCCCCCTTTGGCATTATCAAAAGGTAAAGAAAAGAAACATTCAAAGCAATAGAGAAGGCAAGCATTTAAACATTCAAATATAGCATATAAAATTGTTCATGTTAGAGGGATAGGTGCAGGAAAATGGAAGTACACTCCTGGGTTATCTTTGAGTTTATCAGATTAAAAATACAGGGGATCCATTCCTGATAAAATCTATTTCTTCTGAAACTCTCTTCTAATCATTCATAGATATTCCAAATCAAATCATACAAGAATCAAAGCATATTTACACAAAGATACAGTCATATAAACAATTTCTTTAGAGATTAGATATAGGAACTAGTATGCCAAGAGGTGGAGCTGGAAGAGGAGTCCCAGCAGAAGAACCACAAGTGGCTAGACCTCGACCCACCGGAAGAGTGTTCACCGTGAGGGGAGCTGAGTCCCCTCAACCCGTGAATCTTATACAAGGTATGTATTAAATATCTGGTAGACCTTGTTTGTTTATCCACGTAGCATGTTAGACAAGAAGCTTACTAGAAGGATTAGTTCTTGGGGATGAGGTGTAGTGAGCAATTGGTTATTAAAAGAAGGGGTTATTAAGAGAATTCATTTTAAGTACTTGATATAATCTGGAATCGTGGAATACACTCTAAGGAACTAAGATTGTGATTGAGTATATGGAGTAGGCAGTCATGGTGGTATTGATGTTGGTGCCAAATGTAAGAGTCAGATGTTGTGATCGAGTTTTCTAGTGGACCAGTATTAAGAAGAGAGAAAGGAGTAAGTTTGGATTATGACCTTCAAGGCGATAGATTTAAATCAAAAAGTTAAAGGACAATGAACAGAAAGTAGTGGTGGATAAGTTTGAGGATAGAATTCTGTTACGAAGTTACCACTGTTAATTAAGGGAAGACAAATATGAAAAATATGAGGAATGATCATTAGATAAAGAAGCATTGGTAAGATGTTACCCAGTTTTGAGTTAAGAAATTCCGAGGACGGAATTTTCTTTTAAGAGGTGTAGTAATGTAACAGCCTGATTTTAATTATGTTGTTCAACTAGTTAAAATATAATTAATTATATTTTAATCTGAGAGTTAGAAAGTGTTTTTGAATAAAACAAAATCATATTCATAGTCTACTTTATGGTAGAGGGTTACGGTAAAATTTTGGGTTGAAAATTCAGACGAAACCTGATCTGCGTTTTCACTGACAGTAAAAGTTTACTGACCAGAAAACCTAATTTTGAATCGTGAATGAAACGGTTAGGGTATTTGTGATGTTTTGTATGATATTGGAAATTTTCGAAAATTTGAGTTCGGAAATAAAATATAATATTTATTCCGGGCAAAATACGACCGGAATCTTGAACCGGATACGCAATGAAGCAGAGTATGGAGCACGAAAGTGATGAGGCGACATGTGAGAGTGAGGTGACTTACTAGGGGGATGGCCTAAGTCACATCCTAAAAATTGGGCATGATGACACTTTTTGAATTATAACATATTATATACTAAAAACTCATTTTTCTCTCTCTTCTTCAACCAAACAAGGTATAAGCCAAAACTTGGCCATCAAGACTTGCTTCTCCCTCTCTCTTTAATGCCACTCTCACCCCTCCCTCTATAAATACCCATTTCATTGTCTCTTCATCACTTTCCTACTTCTTCACTTTCTCATTTTTTTAAAGTTTCTAACACTTAAAGTTTCCATTTTTACTTAGTTTCTCAAGCTTCAAGTTCTTCATACTTTTTCTTTCTAGTTTCAAGGGTAACCCTCTCATACTCTTCTATTGCAAGTTTTACACTTATTTCATGAGTTTACAATATGTCTTCTTAAAATGTTCTTAAAGCTCTTTTAACTTCTAAAATCTCTAGAAAATTTTAGAAAACTCTGTTTGAGTTTAAATCAATTTCTATGGACATCTATTAATCTCTACTTTCATATTCTAAGAGCTTGTATCAAACAAACACCTCTAACCTATTTTTCCAAGGATGGTCGAAACTATGTGTTAGTGGCCTACGACGTTTTGTTTCAACTTTTTGAAAGATGATCATGTAAAGAGCTTCTAGATACATCTTGATCTTAAATCTAAAGGATTGGAAAGTTTAAAGATTTCTAGCCTATTTATCCTATGATGGTCGAACCTATGATGGTTGTGAACCTAGGATAATTTGTTTTCATTTTCCAATATGATCATGGACTTGAGCTCCTTAATACATTTGGATGCTAAGTCTAAGAGATTGGAAAGTTTAAAGATTTCTAGCCTATTTATCCTACCGAACCTATGATGGTTGTGAACCTAGGATGTTTTATTTTCATTTTCCAATATGATCATGGACTTGAGATCATTAATACATTTGGATGCTAAGTCTAAGAGATTGGAAAGTTTAATGATTTCTAGCCTATTTATCCTATGATGGTCGAAGCTATGATAGTTGTGAACCTAGGATGTTTTGTTTTCATTTTCCAATATGATCATGGACTTGAGCTCCTTAATACATTTGGACGCTAAGTCTAAGAGATTGGAAAGTTGGAAATTTCTAGCCTACTTATACTAAAGAGGCCGAAACCTACCCTAAGTGGTTGGATACTTTTTATTCCACATTTTCAAGTTATAGCAATTTATCTAAGTTACCTAGAACCTAAGTGATAAGTATCCAAAGGCTTATGTTGAGAAAAGAATCCTAACTCTAATTTGAATTAAATGGCAAAACCTAGCCTAAAGAGAACATAGATGAGTTTGTTTGATTTATTGGTTATTATGTTGATTGGTTGAAGGTGGAGTTAGTACTTTGTGGTGTGACAACGAGGAGGTTCGAGTTCGGGTGTTCGGTGATAACCCAGATAGGGGAAAGAACCAACCTATCGTCGGAATGGATAAGTAGTAGATTATATAATAATTGTGTAGGGCGACCTAAACCCTACTAATAGTCAAGTAATCAACAGGACAAAAATCACATTGGAAACCTTTTCTGAAAAACCAATGGCGATTCGGGGGTTGTATGTTTATCGATATTAGTTTGATTTTATATTGTTGGTGTTTGATTTGATTTTATTACCTTTATTGAATTGATTTTGTGCTATATTGGTGATATGGGAATATTTTGACTGATATTGTGTTATGCATGATCTGCCTAGTTTGTATTATTATGCTTAGTGGTTTTTAAGCAAAGATATATATGTTGTCTAAGAGATGATTGTTTTCGGTGTGAGGATAATAATGATTTAGAAGTTCCTAACCTAGGTGATGTATGTTAAAGAGGTGTTACGGCATAGAATATATGTCAGGTTCTAATGGAAGGTTAAGGCACTAGGATGTTGTTAAAACGGGTTGGTGAGATTCAAGTATAGGTGTTGTTGTCCACAACCTTGTATTGGTAATATAATACACAAGGACAAAAGTGTATTGGTAATATAAAACACAAGACAAAAGTGTATTGGTAATATAATATGCAAGGACATATATGTGTATTGGTAATATAATACACTGTGTCTAGTTGAATCCACATCGGATATTGACTATTCTTAGAAGTTGGGTAGTGAGTCCCGACACGATATTTAATAGTTATATGGCATATATATGCCAGTTTTATGTAGTATTATATGTTGTATACCAGTGTACAGAGAGGTGGAGCTGGAAAAGGAGTTCCAGCAGCAGGACAGCAAATGGCCAGACCTTAGGCCACTGGAAGAGTGCTTACCGTGAGGGGAGCTGAATTCTCAATCCGGGATCTTATACAAGGTATGTATTTGATATCTGGTAGACTTTGTTTGTTTGTCTAAGTAGCATGATAGACAAGAAAGTGATGAGAGTTTTGTTGATGTATAGTTGTGACTGGTAGGATGTGAACCCATAAGATCAATATCAATGAGTAAGACAATTACTATAAGTCAAATGTTGATCGAGGCATAGTATCATTATGGAACCTAGGGCAATGATTAATGTTTGTAGTTAAGATGGACTGTATGAGTTTGGGAAGAGTAAACGAAAGTGTATATAGTAATTTCACCTAAGTTGAATATGAGTAGAAAAGATAATTTCTGATGTAAATTGAGGTTACTAGAGAAATTCAAATTTGTTAAGTTATTGAATCCTAATAGGTGTTGTTCTTTTGATTGCAGTTTATCTTAAGGAGTGTTGAGATGTTTATTTGGAGACTTGAAATGTGTCATTTTGATATAATCTAGAATAGTGAAATACATTCTAAGGAACTAAGACTGTGATTGGATACATGAAGTAGGAAGTTAGGGTAGTATTGATTGCGGTGTTAATGGTAGAAGTTGGATGTTGAAATTGATTGTGGTGTTAATTGCGGGTAATGGTAGAAGTTAGATGTTGGAATTGATTGTGGTGTTAATTGCGGGAGTTAGATGTCGAAATAAGGTTCTCCAGTGGATCAGTAGTAAGAGGAAGGAAAGGATTAAGTTTTAATTATGTCCTTCAAGGATGATAGATCAAGGTGAAATGTTAAGGAGAACGAATATAATGTAGTGATGGAATGTTTCGAGGATAAATAGAACGATATAAGAATGAATTCTGTTATGAAGTTACCACTGTCACCTAGGGGAAAGACAGTGATGAGAAATATAATGTGGGATCTTTAGATTAAGATACGATTACAAGTTGATGTCTAGTTTTGAGTTAAGAAATTCCGAGGACGAAATTTTTTTCTAAGAGGGTAGTAATGTAACAGCCTGATTTTTAATTACGTTGTTTAACCGAATTATATTTTAATCTGAGAGTTAGAAAGTGATTTTAAATAAAATAAAATCATATTCATAGTCTCCCTTATGGTAGAAGGCTACGGTGAACTATTGGGTTGAAAATTCAGACGGAGCCTGACCTAATTTTTTTAACTGACATCATAATTTTATACTGACAAAAAACCCTAATTTGACCCGAAAACTGAAATTTGTAGATTTTTTATATTTTGTCCGTGAGGAAGTCTACTTTCCAAATTTCTGATCAGAAATAAAATATTATGTTTATTCGGACGAATTTTGGTAAAAGTTCGGACGAAAAAGAGTCGGTGTTTTCACTGACAGTAAGACTTTAATGATCAGAAAACCTAATTTTGACTCATGAATGAAATGGTTTATATTTAAATCATATTTCTAATGAGTTTGGTTGTTTTGAAAATTTTCAATCGAAAACGAAATATTACACTTTTACGCAGGCGTAAAACCCTAATCGGGAAACCGACGGAGTCGAACATGGAACTGCAGGGACCCGTCAAGAGATCGGGACAACGAGTCATACTTGATGACTCATGGAGGATGAGTCACCAAGCATTTATGAGCATTAAATGCTAGTAATCATGACTTTTAGGTGAAAAGACCAAAATACCCCCAAGCTTCCGCGGGTATTAACCAGACACATCTACGCACTCTTAACCACTCCTTTTACATGGTTGTAAACCTCCCACATCTCTTCAATTTCGTGCATCCACCTCCAATAAACCATACCTATTTTATTTTGCTTTCGTTTCATTATTTTCCTCTCAAAACCGAAAATCGGGTAAACGCAGCGAGTCACGTCACGAAATTTTCGGAACCGCTAACGGATAGGATCGGTGACTCATTGGTGAGTCACTATGTGTGGTCTAAAATAAGCCACACCTCCATTAAATTTGAGCCACATATTATTAACCATGGTTAGCCAAAATAACCTTAGTTAAGTTAATTATAACCTTAGTTAAGTTAATTATTAACTATGCACCAACAAGAGGAAGATGAAGAATAATGAGAGGGTTGATTTGGGAAGAAATGTCTCGGCGCTTATCCAGATCCTAAGCCGAGAAAGAGTTGTTGCTTTAACCCCTACTCGAGCACTGCCACGTAAGTGCAAGGATCCGAGCACCTTCACTATCCCATGCACTATTGGGGACAAGAAGTTTGAAAACGCATCTTTGGACTTGGGAGCATCTATCAATGTCATGCCTACCTCCATCTTTAACAAACTTGATCTTGGTCCCTTGAAGTATACGGTATCACCATTCGATTGGCCAACAGGACCAGTGCCCGCCCCATGGGAATGGTGGAAGATGTGCTAGTGCAAGTTGATGATCCGATCTTCCCACCTGACTTCTACATCCTGGACATGGCGAGAGAGAGACACATTCCAAGAAATCACCAATCATCCTGGGCCGACCATTCATGAAGACAACTAAGACTAACATTGATGTTGATGATGGGACCATGTCTATGAAGTTTGGGGATATAGTTGCAAAGTTTAACATATTTGATGCTATGAAACATCCAGTGGAAGAGCACTCTGTATTCCACATAGAGCTGATCTCTGAAACTATTGAGGACACCCATGAGAACTTGTTTTCTAATTTTCCACTTAATTCTGGCTGTGATGATTTTTTTTCTTGCCCTGATTGTACTAACGCTAACCATTGTGTGGTTTGTGATGAGATTACTGTATGTCTAGCAGGTGATAAATTTGTCAGTGCAGTGGATGGGAAACATGCAGAAGATGAAGCAGCACCGGAGGCCCTCCCTACCTATCTGCCACCTCCCCCTGCGAAACCACCAGAGGAAATAGATTTTGCACCATGGATAGTGCAAGGGATTGAAGCCAAATTCTATTGGGAGGACTTTGTTGATGAAGCGGTCGTCTTTGACCCAAGAGAAGGTGATGAGTCCGCCGCACTGAGGACGGTCACCAAAAGTGTCAAGTGTTTACTCATATATCAAGGCTGCAAGTTATGGGACCATGAAATGAACTCTACCTCTTTGGCCTTAGACTACAAGAAATGGGACCCAGGTGGCAGCTCCCGCATACACTGCACTTGATCAGGGAGTACTCTTTTCCTTTCCCTCACTCTGATTGTATAGTTCTGTTGTTCATTGGGGACAATGCATGTTTTAAGTGTGGGGGAGGGAACTAGTTGTAGTTTTTTCTTTTCTTTGAATAAAGCTCCTGAATAATTTGAGAAGCTCAGGAGCATTTGTGTGTTGAGTCTTTTGTTGGCAAGTTTGCTAGATTTTGATTGATGTTGCACAGATTGCTTGCTTGATTGATATGTGATGATTCCCCCTAGGATTTGAAAAATTTTTGAAAAGTGATTCCCATGTGAAATTGAAAACTGAACTTTGAGATTTTATTATGATGACATGATTTATGATAAGTTTGGGGTGATAGGAAGCACATACTAGGGGTAGAATCTCTTTCAAACAATTTGCATGAATGTCCAGGTGAGGTTTTGAGCCTCCAACATGTTTTTGACTGTGTGAAAATCACTTTCAAGTTGCACTTCCCTGAATTTTATTGAATCTCTTTTTGGTTTGCATGATTATGTGTTTGCTTCAAATGATTTAGGCATTTTCTTTGTAAATAGCTACTTGGCCTGAATAAAACAATTCCTAATGCATGTTCCCTAGTTAGCCCCTTTGAGCCTATTAGCCTGTTAATTCTTGATAACCTAATGTTATAAGCCCAAAAATCTGGAAAACCATGTTAACCCGATCTTAGGATTAGGAGAGCATATAATCTTAGAATGGGTGCAAGAAACTAAGTTTGGGGTGGCTGCAAGGCGTAAGATGTTGTTGGGATTGAAAAAAAAAAAAATGGAGCTAAAGGCTTGTGAAAAAAAAAAGTGTACAAATGTTGTAAAAAAAAATAAAAAAAATAAAAAAAAAGAGCAAAAATGCCAAAAAGAAATAAAAAGGCTGTAGTCACCCAGAAGCATAAAGAAAAAAATTAAGAAAGGAACTTGAGTGAATTTCAAAGTGTAAAAAGTTCATGCTCTCTTAGTTCCTAGGGTCTTCAGCCTAGTTTCCTTTGTATATCCTACCCTTAGCCAGGCCCCATTACATCCCATAAAAGACCTTCTGATGTTGCTTGCATGTTTTCTGTGGGAACCATTTTGAGATGAAAATCAAATTTATGGGAAGTGTTCTTGAAAAGTGAAACTGAGTGCAAGTTGTTAGCCTGACACAAACTGAGTGATTGAGTGATATACTAAATGCCCTTGTGAGGAAGCCAGTTGTTCGAAGTTGGTGATCTCCCTTGTATGTGTGACTTGGATCCCCTGCTTAGATTTCTGATTGTTTTCATGATGAAACTCTCAAATGTTTAGAATAAATGAATGTGGGGATTGCTTTGTTTGAAAAAGGGGGGGAAAATGAAGAAAACTGCTTTGATGAAGTTGCTTGAATTTGTGCATTGTTGATTGAATCTTTTAAGCTTGCCAGGTCTTGAGTCTTTTTGATTTTTGAGTCTTAGTTTGCTTGGGGACAAGCAAAGTTTAAGTTTGGGGTATTTTGATAAGCCTCTGGCTCATCTAGTTTTATGGCTAGTATGACCAGGGTTTTGTGCAAATTATATCCTATTTTCACCCAAATTAGATTAGATTGTCCTCAAGCAAGGTTTTGAGTCTCTAGAATAGTTTTAAGTTAATTTAGCTAGTTTTGGGTCAAAATAATACACTTATGGTTATTTCCTTGTTTTCAGGTTAAGTAGAAGTTGAGAAAATAAAGAACAGGGGATTCGCCCCGCGAAAGATATACTCGCCACGCGACCCCGAAGCCTGACTGTTCCAAGAAAATGCAAGGTCTCTGGTTCGCCCCGCGAAGAAGGTCTCGCCCCGCGAGTCTTGCAACCCTGAAAAGTCAGAGACGATCACGGCTTGCCCATGTTGAAGGTCATGGCCATGGCAGTTTTGAAGTTGAAGAGTCTCGCCTCGCGAGCATCCATTCGCCTCGCGAGCCTGGAAGTCAGAGAGCATCACGGTTGACCCCTGATGTCCATAACGGGCGTGACAAGAAGACTCTTCATTTCCTCGCCTCGCGAAGGAGTGTTCGCCTCGCGAGAATACCAAAGGGTGCAAACTGTTCGCAAGAATCGCGTCGCGAGAGAGGCTTCGCCTCGCAAATAAGCTTAATTTCTGACTTGTATAAATTGATGTTCTGAACAGTTTAGGGAGACTTTTGCTTCTCCATTGTTTAGTTTTACATTTTCTCTGTGTGTTTTCGTTTTGTTATGGAGAACTAAGTTCTAGGATTAGTCTACTGTATGAGAATTCCATATACTTGAGGTTTTGTAAATCCCTATTTTAATTGCTTTTCCCTTTTCAATACCATATTATACATTTCTGTTTGTTATTTCAGGAGTGTGTAGTATTGTATTGATTTGTTTCAGTGATGTTATTTTCCTATACTTAATCGCGTTTGTTAATTCGCGTGTGTTCATTCATGTTCGTTTGTTCATGAGAGCTTAACCCCGTTTGTTATTTCGGGAATAGGAACTTGCATCCATAGTAGCAATTACGTTGTTAGTTGTTGCTGTAACTGAAAGGGGATTAGAATCTGCTTAGGGCTTGGGATTACATTAACCAAGGATAGTTGGGAATTCTTGACAGTAGATTAATCGTTGTTTGATAATTGATAATCTCTTTTCAACTGCCCTGTTTTTAATTGCTTTGTTCTGCTTGTTTCTTATTTGCACTCCAATCCAAACCCCCCCAAAACTGATTTTTGTGAAAGGCAACACCTAAGAGTCCTTGAGAGACGATACCCGAGTTGTCGCCCTAAACTACAGTTTTAAACCCGCTCGTCCTTTTTGGCGCGTGCGCGACAGCGCGACCAGTATACATAAAAAAATTCTATAATATTCTTATATATGACAACATAATTCAACATATTCATACTCCAAATTCAAAATCATTACCATAAAAAAGTATCTAATTAAACAAATACCAATCAAGGTCACACAAGCTCACAAATAACCAGTGTTATTAAAGCCAGACCGGTCATCGACTCGGTCATGACACCTGGTTAATGGGTCACTAGTCGGACCAGAGAGTCACTGATTGAACCGGATGAATCGGTTTATAACAAATATATAAATTTTATAATAAAGTTATCTATATATAATATTTGGGGACAAAGTAGCAACTAATATCATCGGCGCAATAAGAAAGCATCCTATTATTAAGCATCAGAGCCATGTTTGATCCCCATGACGTGCGTCAACTCGGGTGGATCGACAAGACCGGTTCAACCGATTTAATCCTGTTCGATCACGAGTCTGTGATGTCAACACCGGTTCGATGTCTCAAGCGGTCTGATTCGAGGTTTCGCACACTGCTCCAGGTGCGAGTCACGCACATGCTCCAGTGCCGCACACGATCGCAATAAATTCGAAATTTCAAGTTGAAATTCCAAAACTTGCACGTCATAGGGATCGAACATGGCTCTGATGCTTAATAATAGGATGCTTTGTCGCTGCGCCAGTGATACTAGTTGCTACTTTGTCCCCAAATATTATATATATAGATAACTTTATGACAAAATTTATATATTTGATATTTGTTATAAACCGATTCATCTGGTTCAATCAGCGACTCTCTGGTCCGACTAGTGACCCATTAACCCGGTGTCATGACCGAGTCGATGATGTTGGCCATGGCAACCATACCCGGGGTGAATTGGGTTTGAAATAAAAATGATAACTTTTTCTACAAATAAAACCTTTTGAAACTTTAAACAAATTTAGCAGCGGATATGAAATTCTTTTCAAATTAAAACGTTGTCGCGTGTAAGTAACAAAAGATAAAGCAGAAATAAAAGAGTTTAGGGATGAGAAGATGAGCACAAGCGATATATCCTGGTTCGGCCACAGACTACCCACGTGGCCTACGTCCAGTCCCCAAGGCAATACCACCAAGGGATTTCAATCAATCCCTAGCTTTTAAATAGGAGCAGCTAGAACCTTTACAATAACGAGAACTCCTCACAGACCAGGGACATACAATCCCCCAGTGATAGAGTCTCAAATCCCTAGCTTTTAAACAGGCGCAGCTAGAACCTACGAAGAGCACTCCTCACAGATCAGGGACGTAATGTCCCCCAGTGAAAGAGTCTCAACCAATAACCAATGGGATCACACCCACTAATCCCTTAAAAGAGATATACTCTCTCTTGCAAGAATGGTAACCAAAAGAGATTTGAGTCAATTCGAATCTCACCAACAATATGCACTCTAATTAGTGTGGATAAAAACAAATTGAGCCACAGTTTACACAAGAACCTATATGGTATAGTAAAGCTCTTTCAATAGTATGAATTGATCAAGGTGTAGTATGAGTGATATTAAAGAGTATAGAGATGATAGAATTATCACAGATTGTAATAGTGTTTTCTCTCTCTCTAAACGTAGCCTAAGTTCTCCTTTTATATTAGTCAAGAGTAGCTCATAGAAAATAGGTTAAGTCCTTGTTCAAATTCATTTTCTGAAGCTTGATAATCGATTATTCAAAGGGTATAATCGATTATTTTAACTCAGTTCAAAAATGCGCCTTGGAACAGTCAGATCATAATCGATTACATAGATCGATTAAGTGTTCTCGGTGTAAAGTTCATTTGTCTGACTGAAGGTGAATAATCGATTACATAAACGATTATTTGTTCACTGTTTTTCTTCCCCAGTTATATAATCGATTTATCTTGTGTCCTAATCGATTATTTAAATTTCAATTTCAAACTCAACGGCTAGCAGTAGTTAATACTCAATTAAATGCATTTAAGCCGAATTAAGTATAGCATAATCGATTATGGTAATCGATTATTGCGTCTTTGGTTTAAGCTTTGAAGGATATAACGGCTCTATACTTTGATTACTCATTAAAGCCTTTTTAATAGAGCTTGATAATTCGAAATAATAAAACTTTAAAGGCTAAGGTTATTTTTCTCAATTAAATTTGAAAGCCTTTTTAAGTTTTATTTTGTTAGCTCATTTTATGTGTGTGCGAGACCAATTTTAACCGGAGAGCTTTACTTACCATTTACAAGCTTTTACTAAAACAATCAATACAGTAAAGGAAAATCCCCTTAACCCCGTATTTGCTTGTTTGGTTTTTCCCGCTCTTTTTGTAATTTGATCCTTAGATTTGGATTTTGCGTGTTGGTCCTTGAACTTGACATTCTCCTTTTGCTCATCATCAAAACCAAAATACATGTCAAGGAATATATCCACAGATGACCGGTCTGGCTTTAATAACACTGGTTATTTGTGAGCTTGTGTGACATTGATTGATATTTATTTAATTAGATACTTTTTTTATGGTAATGATTTTGAATTTGGAATATGAATATATTGAATTATGTTGTCATATATATGAATATTATAGAATTTTTTAATGTATACCGGTTCAAACCGAGTTAATCAGTGACCCCCGGTTGAACCAGTAACCCATTAACCCAATGCCTTGACCGAGTCGATCCCGGGTTCGGTTTTAATAACATTAAGTGGGACAGCTAGCTCCAGTCAACTCGGGTGGATCGACGAGACCGGTTCAGCCGATTTAATCCGATTCGATCACGAGTCTGTGATGTCACCACCAGTTCAATGTCTCAAGCGGTCTCATTGGATGACCAGACCGGCCATGGGTCCGGTTCTGGTCTAACCGATCCGACCGATCTGTCCGGTCCGAGTTTAATAACACCGGATATATACCATACTTCAAAATTAAATAAATAAATAATAAGTAAATAAATAATGGTAATTTGTACGTGTCAACATGCTCATTTTGCATATGCTCAGAACTACACAAAGACAAACACAAACACAAACACTATCGTATTTATTTTTCTTTCCCGTGTGATCTGAAGTACAGCTAGCTCATTGGCTCCAATGGCGACCAGGTACTGGATAGCTTCTCTCCCCGTTCAAAATTCCGCATCCACTTTGTGGAACCAATTGCAGCAACAAATCTCCAAGCATTCCTTTGATACCCCTCTTTACAGAGTAAGATCTCAACTCTCTCTTTCTTTCTCTTTAGTTGATCAATTCTTTTTCTTTTCTCATTTCCCCACAATTCGCAGTTCAATATTCCCAATCTCCGTGTCGGTACCCTCGACTCTCTTCTCTCTCTCAGCGACGATCTCGCCAAGGTGCGTGAATTCCCAATCACGCCAATACTTTTACAGCATGTTTTGATTTGTTTATTTTACCAGAAAAAAATCACTTTTTTTTAATTATAATTATAAGCTTTTTTTTAATACAAAATAAGTTAATTCGTGATTAACCGGTTTTGTGACTTTGAACGTTGAAATTCGCATCTTTATGATCTCATGCTTGTTTGTATTGTAAGAGAATTTGCTTGATAGAAGTATATCCTCTATGTCATCATTTTTGTTGAGTGGTTAAGTGGAGGAGAGATACACAAAAAGATTTTACTAGTGATCAAATTTGTGAAATTTCTTTTATAACCTTTATGTTTATTTGTTTCCTCTAAAAAAAATGACATGAGGGGATCTATTCCCTGATTGATATGTTGAATGTGTGTGTGCTGCAGTCAAACAGTTTCATCGAAGGAGTATCACATAAGATCAGGCGGCAGATTGAAGAACTGGAGAGAGTGTCGGGCGTGGAGAGCAGCAGCCTGACTGTAGATGGAGTGCCTGTTGATTCATATTTGACGAGGTTTTATAAATTTATTGGAATCTGTAATTTGTTCTTCTGTGGTAGTTCATGCTTTTGTTTTGTGCGGAAAATTTATTGTTTTCTTATGGATGCAGGTTTGTTTGGGATGAAGCAAAGTACCCAACTATGTCGCCATTGAAGGAGATCGTGGATGGTATTCATGGTCAAGTGGCAAAGATTGAGGATGATCTCAAGGTTTGTATTATTTTCCTCACTCTGTAGTTGCAGCTGTCTGTTAGACTTAGGAGATGGGTGGTTGTACTTGTAGCACTTAATTAGCTTGTGTGATTCATTGTATTTGTAGTGCTAATTGCCTACATCGTTTCTTTACAGTGATATCTGGTTGTGATTTAATGGTCTCTCGTATGTTATGGCTAATTGCTTTTACTGTTGAGGGATGCTAAGTCCTCACATTTTTTTGAGTTTTTTTTTTTATTAGTTACTTTCTTGATTGCTACCGCATATATGTTAGCCAATCTGTGATTTCTGCAATCTTGTATAACTCTTACATGCTTAACCTCCGAATTGATGCAGAACAGAGTATACTACTTATGAGTTTTGAACTTCTTATTTAGTTGATGTTCTGTTTCACTGTGATAAATATTCTAAATTATTAGTATGAATAGCAGCATTATATTAGGTTATTATCACATTATCTATCAATTATATATATATATATATATATATATATATATATACACAGACGCATATTTAGCACTACTGTTAGCCGTCTTTTTCTCCCAGCTCTAATCCATACCTAAATCCATAACATGGACATGGTCAAATTTCATGTCTTTATCACATTCACGGCCTATTACTGTCTTCAATTACTAGTTTGACTATAGTTGAGGAGGTTGATTGCATGTTAAAGATGCAAGATGCAAAATGAAGATGAAACTCAATCAACTCATTGTTTTCTTTCGTGAATTTGTTTCCATTTGCTTGGATAGATATATAATCATTTCCTAGATGAATGCTAATTAAAAATAGTGTGATTGGTTACTTTGTTCTGGCACAAATAGTCTATGTTCTAAAGCTCTGGAGTTTACGCAATACTTAATGAGGGTGGTATTTGGTTGATTTTGAGTATTGGGGATTAAAGTTGAGCTCTAGTGGTGATTGTTTTCTTGAAAACATGGACACCTATTTTTATTTTATATATATATATATATATTTTTTTTTGTAGTGCTCTCCCTCTGTTTGTCTCTCCGTTTTCTGTCTCCTTTCTTCACTACCAATTCAAAAGACCTTCTTCTTTCAGCCTAGAAAATAAAAGCTTAAGGTCTTTCTAAAATCTAAATTACAAAAAATATTTTGATCAGGTATTTCAGAAGGTCTTATCGCTAAAATTGTCTCCCCCCTCGAAAAAAATATGAATATTGTTCTTTGCTGACGAACATAGTAAAGGAGAAAACCTCTATTCTGCATGATGTATGTTGGACTTTCTATTTTGGCCTTAAAACTTTGTCTTTCATGTCAGGTTCGTGTGTCAGAGTATAACAATATCCGCAGTCAGCTTAATGCTATCAACCGAAAGCAAAGTGGAAGGTGTGGGTGTTGTTTTATGACTGATCATAGCTTTTAAATATATCACTGTATTATATTTCTTATAGCTGACTTAACACCTACCTGTTTTAGCTTAGCTGTCCGTGATCTTTCCAACTTGGTCAAACCTGAGGATATTATAAGTTCAGAACATTTAACAACCTTGCTAGCAATTGTTCCCAAGTATTCACAGAAGGATTGGCTCTCAAACTATGAAACATTGACAAGCTATGTGGTAAGAGTAACCATATTTGCTCACATATTCAAATTTCTGCTCCTACCTCCCTGAGATTATTGTAAAAGGTGTTTTGGAATATTTCCCTCTTGATTAATCAAAAATGCCTGCAATTTATATAAATAGTCCAACAATGTTTTGTAACTTCGGAATATTACTGAGCACATATTTTCCCTTGATTCATTTTTTATTCTGATTAAGATAAGTATTTTAGGTCCCCAGGTCTTCCAAGAAGTTGTATGAGGATAACGAATACGCTCTTTATACAGTAACACTCTTCAGTCGTGTTGCAGACAATTTCAGAACTAATGCACGGGAAAAAGGGTTCCAAGTAAGTAGTTTTCTTAAGTACTTTGTTAACATCGATAAACTCTATCTTTTTTAGATTTTCATCCTGGAACTTGTTTATGGTAATATGTGAGAATGCATGAGATACTTGATGTGCAGTATGCTAATATCAATTCACGAGTTGGTCAGAGGTATTTAATCAAAGTTTATGGCATGGCGTTCAGATTCGTGATTTCGAACACAGTCCAGAATCACACGAAAGTAGGAAGCAGGAGTTGGAGAAATTGATGGGTGATCAGGAAAGTTTGAGGGGTTCTCTATTGCAATGGTGTTATACCAGTTATGGAGAGGTATTACTCAGTTACTTATCACTTCATTTAATTTGTAGAAATATCCCCAGAATATTACAATGCAGAGTTTACAGGTAGCAGTAAGCAACCAAGGAGATGATGGGAACAATTATGGTCAATTACGTATATCTGCATGCTGGATTTCTTATACATTGATGTCTGTTTCTGGACTGGCCACTCCTGGCATTATGGAGTGGTCATTAGTTTCTCAGTTTGCATTTCTAGTGGTTATTGACCTTGAAATTTTTATTGTTCTTACCATCATCCAAATGTTAATAAATTCTCTAATTACTTGTGCTTGCCCTGTTATTCTAAATGCTGTGATTCTTCTAATTCTTACTTTTGCCTTTTTTTCCTGAAGGTTTTCAGCTCCTGGATGCACTTTTGTGCTGTACGTGTATTTACTGAGAGTATTCTAAGATATGGTCTGCCACCATCATTCTTGGTAGATATACCCTTCTTAACACTACAGCTTTTCAGTCTGAAATTTTGCCCTTTCAAATATTTATCGCTGAGCTTTGTCTACTGTGGTCATTCCAGGCATGTGTTTTAGCTCCATCAGTCAAAGCTGAGAAGAAAATACGCTCTATCCTTGAAGGGTTGAGTGATAGTGCAAACAGGCAAGTGGCTTATTTCTGTTTATGGCGTGTGGCTTAAAATAGACAGTCTTTAGTTATTTTATACACTACCAGGACTGGTTTTTATACATAGGCACAGAGCTGATGTAGTCAAGATCCGTTTATTGGTTTTTGTTATTTACTTTAGATATAAAGAAAACATGTGATGCATGAGAAAACCTTTGGATTTCATAATTTTGGGGAACGTGTCGCTAGACATGCGTTGTGTTAAAATATCTCATAATATTTTATTATCTTATAATATTTAAGAATATAATAGACAATTTCTGTTAGGAATGATGTGGAGTGACAACCTACAGGGGGAAAGACCCTGCAGGTATATTATAGGAAAGGAAAGGGTCAAACTTGTAACTAATTGTTAGGCAGTTTCTGAGTTAGTTCTGTTTAGTTTCAGTTAGTAGGATGGTTGTAACCCTATAAATAGGTCCTTTACTGATTTAGAGAGGCAGCTATTGAATATTCAGTTTAACTGGAAAATTTCCAGTGTGAAAGGAGAGTGCTCCTTTGGTTGTATACCTTGTTCCTTTTTACTGTTTTGCATTCAATCTTCAGGAAGGAAGTTCTTTCAGCCTTTCTTCTCCCTACTGTGTGTTGTTATACTATAGTTAGGTTCTATTTTTCCTATCTTGGAAAGAAGGTTCCTGTTGGAAAGCTGCCTTAATTGCGGTTCACCCCTAGCCGCCTTAATTGCGGCAAGTTTGGGTTGCCTTCATTGCAACCTCCAGCACCTTCACTGTGCTAAGTGTGAGGGGTGTGCTTAGTCCCACATCGCCTAGAGATATGGCCAAAGTAGTGCTTATAAAGCTTGGGCAATCCTCATCTTACAAGCTAGATTTTGGAGTTGAGTTAGGCCCAAATCAAAATTCTAAGATGGTATCAGGGCCTATCCTAGATCCGTTGTTGGGTTGCCCACATCATCCACGCTCCAAGCCCATTTGGCTTGGGCGTGAGGGGGTGTGTTGGAAAGCCGCCTTAATTGCGGTTCACCTCTAGCCGCCTTAATTGCGGCAAGTTTGTGTTGCCTTCATTGCAACCTCCAGCACCTTCATTGTGCTAAGTGTGAGGGATGTGTTTAGTCCTACATCGCATAGAGATATGACCAAAGTAGTGCTTATAAGCAGTGTTGTTAAATCTCGGCGTATCGGCCGAGATCTCGAGATCTCGTCTCGGAAATTTGAAGGGCCGGTACGAATTCCGATTTGATATGCTAATTCCGATATTGGGCGAGATTTCGGCCGATTCCCTGCAAATCGATATCTCGGCGATACGGCAAATATCGGAAGTTAGGGAATTTAGGATTTTTTTCATTTTTTTTTTAAAGAAATGAAGGGTCACCGGGTCAAAGATAACCGCAATAAGTCTGCGACCCTCCGCCTCCTTGATACACACCGGCAAAGACTCATTCTTTCAAGTTTCAAGCCTTCGACCCTCTGCCTCCACACAAGCGGCTCCGCTCCTCTCTGCCTCTTCAGTCTTCACGTTCACAGGTTCACTCTCAGAGTCTCAGGTAACTTCTTCTCCCCTGTTTTCTCCTTTCTCCTCCTTGCTCTCTTCTTTCCTTCTCTGTTTTTTATATTCAACTTCTTCCTCTCCCATTCTCTCTCTGTTTTTTCCTCTCTGTTTTTTCGTTTTCTTTCCTCTGGTTTTCGTTTTTTTCCTCTCCCATTCTCTCTCTGTTTTTTCTTTTCCATTCTCTCTCTGTTTTTTCTTTTTCTTTCCACTGGTTTTCGTTTTTTCCTCTCCCATTCTCTCTGTTTTTTCTTTTCCATTCTCTCTCTGTTTTTTCTTTTTCTTTCCACTGGTTTTCGTTTTTTCCTTTCCCATTCTCTCTCTGTTTTTTCTTTTCCATTCTCTCTCTGTTTTTTCTTTTTCTTTCCACTGGTTTTCGTTTTTTCCTCTCCCATTCTCTCTCTGTTTTTTCGTTTTCACTTCCTCTTTTTCTGTTTTGTACTTTTGTTTCTTACATATCCCTTCTCTTCCCCTGTTTGTAGTATGGCAAGTGAAGATTCATCCAATCCTTCAATAGTATCTAGGACTGACCCTGGATGGAAGTAATCGTCATCAATCACAAGAGAATGGTACTCGTAGTTGTGTGTGCAACTTTTGTGGGAAGGCTATGTGGGGTGGAATTACTAGAATGAAAGAGCACTTGACTGGAAAGAAGGGTAATTGTAAAGCTTGTACTAAATGCCCAAAAGAGGTCAGAGAAGAGTTGCTTCAGTATGCCAAGAATAAAAAGAAAAAAGATAGTCAAGCATTTCAAAGGATGCGCAATGATCTTCTTGAAGACTATGGTGATAGTGATGAAGACCGTGCTCTTGATGAAGGGGCTAGAGAAATTGCAACTAGGCTTGCTGACACTAGTGGACAGAATATTGCTTTAAAGGGGCCTATGGATCTCTATTATGGAAGACCCAAAACAGCAATTGAGGACAAGAAGAAAGGGAAATCAAGGCAAACAAGCATAAGGGAGAAATGTGTAAAGGAGGCTACTGCAGACGTTCATCAATATATAGCTCGATTTTGGTACCAAGCTGGCTTGTCTTTCAACATGGTTAAGTTGGAAAGCTTTCATGAAATGCTTACAGCTGTTGGAAGCTTTGGAAAAAATTTGAGGCCTCCATCTTACCATGAAATAAGAGTTCCACTCCTTAGCAAGGAGTTGGCTTACACCGAAGATTTGTTAAAAAAACAAAGGGAGCAATGGGGTAGATTTGGATGCTCCATTATGTCTGATGCCTGGACGGATAGAAAACAAAGATCCTTAATCAACTTCTTGGTGAACTGTCCATCGGGGGGCGATGTTCATTAAATCTATTGATGCGTCTGACATCGTGAAGACCGGAGAGAAAATATTTGAGTTGCTTGACTCCATTGTGGAAGAGATTGGAGAAGAAAAGGTTGTTCAACTTATAACGGACAATGGAAGCAATTATGTTCTTGCTGGTAAGTTACTAGAAGAAAAGAGGCCACATTTGTTTTGGACTCCTTGTGCAGCCCACTGCATAGATTTGATGTTGGAGGACATTGGGAAGCTCCCTTCTATAAAGAAGACAATTCAAAGGGCAATATTTCTCGTTGGATTCATCTACAACCATTCAAGCACCTTGAGCCTATTGAGGTACTTTACCAACAAAAGAGAATTAGTGAGGCATGCATTAACTCGATTTGCCACATCTTTCCTCACATTGGAAAGGATTCATAAAGAGAAAGGGAATCTGAGAAAAATGTTTGTATCAGATGATTGGACAAATAACAAATTGTCCAAGGAGGCCAAAGGGAGGGAAGCTACAAAAATTGTCCTCATGCCATCTTTTTGGAGTAATATACTGTATACACTGAAGGTGATGGCTCCTCTTGTACGTGTGCTTCGCCTTGTTGATAGTGAGAAAAAACCAGCCATGGGTTATATTTATGAGGCAATGGAGAAGGCTAAAGAAGCTATTATGAAGTCTTTTGAGGAGAATGAAAGCAAGTATAAGGAGGTTTTTGAAATTATTGATAAAAGATGGACTAGCCAACTTCATCGCCCATTACATGCAGCTGGCCACTTTCTAAACCCGAATTCTTTTATGACAATCCCTCAATGGAATTTGATTTTGAGGTGACAAATGGGTTGTATGCATGCATTCAAAAGTTGGTGCCTATCCCAGAAGTTAGACAAAAGATTATTGATGAGCTACCAATATATAAAGGCGCTGCTGGGATGTTTGCAAATCCATTTGCAATTTCATCAAGGAAAACAACTGCACCAGGTGAGAATGTAGTTCTCAAGTCTCAACTTCTAAATTTTAAATTTTAAAATTTGTACATATGCTTAGCATGACATTTCTTTGGATTTGTAGCTCAATGGTGGCGAAATTATGGACAATCAACTCCAAATCTACAACTATTGGTCAGAAAGATCTTGAGCTTGACATGTAGTGCGTCGGGATGTGAACGCAACTGGAGCGTCTTTGAGCAAGTAAATTAAACAATTTCGTTAATATTTATTAGTTAATACTATTCTAGTTTCTATAACTAGTTATATAACTTGTATAGTTATTTATATAATTTTATTGTTGCAGATTCATTCTAAAAAAAGGAATAGGCTTGAGCATAAAAGACTACACAACTTAGTGTATGTCAAATATAATCAAGCATTGGTCAGGAGATACAATATTAAGGATGAAATTGACCCAATTTCACTTAATGATATTGATGAGTGTAATGAGTGGCTGGTTGGGAAGATGGATGGTGATGTAGATGATGCTGGGAATGAAAGGGTCTTTGGGGATGAAGATGAAGATGATGCTCTTAATTTGGAAGCTGTTTATAGGGCTTCAGGAGTTGGAGAGCCTAGGGTATATACTAGGCAAAGAACTAAAAAGAGAAAGGAATCCCCTAGTGTTGCAGTCTGCATCTAAAACAAAGAAGGGTTTGGCTAGTGGTTCTTCATCCGAGAAAGGGAAAAGAGATAATGGTTGAAGTGGAAGATGAAGAACTAGAAGAAGAAGAAGAATTAGAAGACATTGATTTTGAGGATTCAGAAGTAGAAGAAGTTGAAGGATATGCCTCACTATCCGACAATGAGAATGATGATTATATTGAGCAAGGGGCAGAGGAATGAAAGGATCTTGTCTTTTATGTTTAATCTTTTTTATTGTTTTTACATTTTAGTATTCCCTAGTCAATGACTCAATATTATCACTTTATCAGTATTTTGTTTTGACTTTTGAAGTATTAAACTTTTGATGCACATTGCTGTCTTGTATACAGCATATATTTCTATATATAATTTATTTATTTCAACCGATATTTGACTTCCGATATTTGTCCGATACGATATCCGATTTTTTACATATCGGATTTTGGGCTTTCCGATATTTTCCGATAAACGATATTAACAACACTGCTTATAAGTTTGGGCAATCCTCACCTTACAAGCTAGCTTTTGGGGTTGAGTTAGGCCCAAGCCCAAATTTTAAGAGTTCCTAACAAATTGGTCCAACCTCCCGGATCCTTTTCGCGATGGAGAATCGGGTGGCTACGTTGGAGAAGATGGCCAGCGAACAAGGAGAGATATTGTCGGAGTTGAAAACTGACAAGGAGAGATATTGTCGGAGTTGAAAACTGACGTGGTTTACATAAAGGAATTGCTTGTGGAGGTGCTGGGTTCAAGATTCAATAAAGAATTGCTGCCCTCTGTTGTAGGGGACAATTCGATTAACAAGAATGAGAAGTCCGCTAAGGAGGAGGCTAAGGGCGGTAATATTGATGAGGAGGTTGAGGTGCAAGAACCTTGTTCTTGGGACCATAAAGAACCAGGTTTTTGGGCAGCAGAGGTGGCATTTTCTAATGTGCTGTTGGAGAAGGTGCTAGAAAATCCCGAGACAACCAGAACCAGAGGCTGACCCAAAGGTTGGAGAGTTTGGGGCCGAAAGTATAGTCGGGAAGATCAAGATGGAAGTAGTAGGGGGAGATGCAACCATGCTTCCCCGCTTCCAAAATTCAGACTCAGTGGAGGTGATGACGGGAGCACTCTAGCATTGGTGATGTATTGACGGGGAAGATGACGCACCACCCATACCCAGTGGCTGGACATGGGCAACAGTCTCCCTCGAAGATCAGAAAACAGTGGGGATGGAGAAACCCAAGCATCCCAAGGCCACCACCTGCACCACCAGATTGAGGGGACGATTGGCAGCCGAACAAGAGAAGGATATGGTATCCTTTGAGGGCCAAAGAGATGGGGGTTTGCAGCAGTCCAACCAATCCAGAGCCGCCGCGTAATACGTCGGAACCACCAGTTCTTAGGCAGCCTGATGCGCCACCGTCAAAACCGTCGGACCAGCAGTCACCAAAACCACCAGAAGCGCCTAACCCTCCGCCGCCAGAACAGCCAGTCGTGCTGCTACTAGTTGATCCACCGTGGGCGTTGAATAGAGGTCGACATATGGAAGAAGGGGTATGGCCCAAAGGAGAGGCTGGTGATGAATTAGTATTAGATCTGATGGGCCAGGCCCATATTGATATCAGTCCCTGTTATCATGCAGAAGATAGGGTGAAACATGAAATTCTGCCAAATGAGCCCAATTTTTTTTCCTAGGTGGCCAAGCCCAAATCTTTAAGTAAAACAACTGCAATCTAAAAATACTGCAAGATTCCTATTTGATGCTCAAGCAAACCGACATCATTCCCAGTAAAAGAAGGCAGTGGAAAGAGCTTCCAACCTTGAGGACAAGGTTATTTCTGAGGAGGGAGGTATTGTTAGGGATGATGTGGAGTAACAACCTACGGGGGGAAGACCCTGCAGGTATATTATAGGAAAGGAAAGGGTCAAACTTGTAACTAATTGTTAGTCAGTTTCTGAGTTAGTGAGTTCTGTTTAGTTTCAGTTAGTAGGATGGTTGTAACCCTATAAATAGGTCCTCTACTGATTTAGAGAGGTAGCTATTGAATATTCAGTTTAACCGGAAAATTTCCAGTGTGAAAGGAGAGTGCTCCTTTGGGGGTATACTTGTATACCTTGTTCGTTTTTACTGTTTTGCATTCAATCTTCAAGAAGGAAGTTCTTTCAGCCTTTCTTCTCCCTACCGTGTGTTGTTATACTATAGTTAGGTTCTATTTTTCCTATCTTGGAAAGAAGGTTCCTAACAATTTCTTACTAGTTATTTCCTATTTATTATTTCCTGATTTATTTCCTTATTTAATTTGGACTAGGATTCTACTATTAGTATAAATAGGACTTTTGGGTTTATCTTTCGTACCATCAAAATAATCACATTATAAACAATATTATGATAATGCATTATATCAATATTATTCCGAGTAATCAGTGTTAACTCTCTTTTCCTTATCCTCTAACCCTAAACCCAATTTCTTCAACATGGTATTAGAGCTAAGGTACCACCTTGAGGAAAGTTTTACCTTTTCGCTGTGTACTAGAATCGTTACTCACCACAGCAAACCCAATGGTTTTCCTTATGTTCATTCAGTTCTTCCTTTGATATACATCTTAATTCTGTTCTTCCAATGATATGCATCTCCATTTTGTTTCCCCTCCAATATGCATGTATTGCTTGATCCCCCGTCTTCGATCAGTTCCGCCTAATCCCCATGCATCTGATCAGTTATGTCAGATCCCCATGTCTTTGATCAATGCCATTTGATCTTGTGTCTCTGATCAATTCTGCATGATCCCTGCATCTCCGATCAGTTCTCCTGATCTAACGTGAAAGATTGGTTTTGTGGTTCCATCCCAAATGCAATATGGTTTCATCCCAGATGTAGTTTGGCCTTTCCTTTGTGCTTGTCCCAATTGTAGTATGGTCCCCTCTCGATGCAGTTTGGTTCTTCTACTGGGTGTCCTTACAATGACGTTTTCTGCTGCCTTTTCCAAGACCTCGAAGTTATTTTTAGTTTATTTTATTTTTGTTACTTTAATTGTTACAAGCTAAATTTTGGAAAGTTTTAGCTTGAGGGGGAGTGTTAGAATATCTCAAGAATATATCATAATATTATATTATATCTTAGAATATTTAAGAGTATTTTTTTAATGATTTCTTAGGAGTTATTTCCTATTTATATTTCCTGATTTGTTTCCTTATTCAATTGGAACTATGATTTTGCTATTAGTATAAATAAATGACTTTTGGGTTTATCTTTTGTACCATCAAATAATCACATCATACCACATTACAATCACATTATTATCCCACAGTATCATATCAATATTATTCCAAGTAATCGATCTTATCTCTCTTTTCCTCATTCCCTAACCACAAACACAATTTCTTCAACAAGTTGGATTTTAATATATTCAAGAATTTCGTGCACGCTCTTCATAAATTCGGTATATGAAGTAGAAAATCCAAACATATTTCATGTTTTCACACCAAAGAAAAGAGAGTACAACCATATTTCGTGTTTTTCTTGACCAATCATTACAATCCTTGTCTAATTTCAACCCATTTGAGGTGGACATATTTCAGATCCTGATGAAAGAGGAGCGGAAGTAAACAAAATAAATTTGTCGATGCTTTGCCTAATGTGTACTTCTTTACAGCACAGTACATGCCTTGCCAACAATGCCACTTGTCAAACTTGTCAAATTCCTATAATTTGATTTCTCTCCAAAAATCTCATTCTTTGTTAGATACCGGAGTAACCAAAATTACAAAATAAGACATAACAGTTAGTAACTATTGTAGTTTTTTGTTGATGGGGGTAGTTTGTAAAAGAGTCATAGGGGGAGAGTGAGGGGGTTATCGATTGTATTGGAAAGGAGAGGAGAGAACCGGGCCTCTTGAATACCTGGAAGTTTTGTATCATTCAGAGGTCTATCTCATTTCTGGTCTAGTTCTATCGGTTGGTATCAAGCTTTCGACATTGGAATTCTGGGTATTGAATCTTGAAGATGATTCAAACATTTGAAGGAGTTGAGGCATATGGGTGGTTGATCAACGTGGAGCAGCACTTCAGTGCCGTGGGAACACCAGAGGCGAAGAAAATATCAGCAGCTGCCAGTGTTCTCGATGGCGGATGACGGCCTATCGCGTCCAGCCAAAAATCTGCCATACAATATGGCCGATGCAGTGCAGCCATGTAGCAGATGCCATGGCAGAAAAAATGAAAATATTATATATATATATATATATATATATATATATATATATAATTATTGTATAATATATATAATAATTTGGAGAAATAAATATAAAATCCAAAACACTAACAACATATGTCAAGAACCATAAACAAAATTGACAGAAAATATCATATAAGTCTCATATTCACCTATAATCATAGACTACTAAAAAGGTTGGTTACCATCAAGGTCATCAAAATTCAAATAACAATAAAATGATGAAAACAATACAAAAACAAAGTAAATGGCTAATCCTCTTCATTTCTTGTCATTGGTCCATTTATAAAAGAGATAAATATAACATAATTTTATAATTTATTAATAGACCTATTCAAAATTTTAAAAATTTCCTTTATAATTTTTATATTTATCTATATCATCTACTAATAAACAAAAAAGTACATGACACTCGGCAAAAGCATTGTAGAATTTCATTTCATCCCAAAAAAATATGTAAAATTCATTAGTAGAAGTGCCGAGAAATATATAAATATCTATCTATTTATATCACAACGCTTGTTTAGAAGCTATTGTTGGAAAAGATTGCAAAAGGAGAAGAAAAGAGGCTTGTCGCCAGACATAGGGTGGTCGGAGAAGAAAGGAGAGAAGAGAAAGTTTAGGGTTCTGCGTGAAGCTGGGGTTTCACGAAAGAAAGAAGAGGAAAATGTAACCTTTCTGATTTTTATTAGGTTTTTACCCATTTTGGACCGAAAATCCGGGTCGGGTCACACGATTCAGGCCTCTATTTGCCTCTGTTTCATTTTTTAATATAAAATTTCCACCTTTTCTGCCATGACCGACACATCCGCCATGCACCCGCCACAGTCCGCCATGTGAAATTCGATTCGCTACCGCCATAGTATGGCGGTTCCTTTGAAACCCACCGCCGTCTTCCGCCATGGCGCTGCTATGGCCATTTTCGATAACACTGGCAGCTGCAAAGGCTTTTAGAGGGAGTGGTTTTATCTGGTGGCTTAGGTGGATATGGCACAATACGAATGCGACTTGGTGGACCTTCATGAAAGCCATGATCAAACGTTTGCACCAGAGTACGATATGGATCAACTGGTCTGGTCTGGGTATTGGAAGAGGAATTAGAACAGCTGCAGCCAGAAATGTCAGAACCGAATCATGGAACCAGAGACAACCAAAGTAGAGGAACCCCAAAGAGAGCAACCAATTTTAGTTTTGGATCAAGAACCGGAAGTGAAAAAGTTCAAGGACAATAGGAAGGAAGGAGATCATTGGACTCCTTTAGGTCTGAAAAGGTGTGTCCATTTTTGGGAATGAAAACCATCCTTTGGGTCGTCGATGGTGAGTCAAAGCACTCACATTTGGGTGATGAAGAGGAAGCAAAAATGGAGAGGGAAACCGTCCCTAGAGAGTGTGATGGTAAAGAAGAGATCAAAGGAGCAGGCAACAACAATGGGGTTTGGGTTTGAAGAAGTCTGGTCAACCCACCACCACCACATGAGTTGCCAGACTCGGATCCCTCTATGGAGACAAATGGCTTATTAAATCTGACAGAGCTTTGGATCTCATGCGTTCTGGTCAAGCGTCCACCGCCATAAACGCTAGATTCACGCTATGTTACAGTATTTGATTGGATGGCTATGGAGGAGACACTGACAGAAATGGTAGTTACACCCAAAAGCTTCGTGAATGGGATTTAGCTCCTCTAAACTAAGGTTGTCTCTAAAGTGAGAAACTAAGGATGTATCTACCTTTAGATCAGTTAGTGGGTTGAGATTTATATGCACTTTATCAAACTAATACTGGATATAGACCCTTACTTTCTCACTTTAGAGACAACCTCACTTTAAAGGAGTTAATGCCTCGTCAGTAGGAAGAAAGAAGAAAGAGCGCAAAGGGAATTACAAAATTTGGGTTGCTTTCTTGACCTAATGGGCCAAACCCAAAAGGAGCGAAGAAGAATCTTTAGAAAGGATAGGTAGGCTTGTATATTAAAAGGAGAACATTTTCACTAGTAGGATTGTAGGAATGTAGAAAAATATATTGAGTATTGTTGATATTGTAACGAGTACAAATACTAATAAGATTATATAGGCAACGCTAAACCTAATGGGCGGACTAATGTGCCTAATACAAAAAATACAAGATTCACAATATTTACAACACTCCCCCTCAAGCTGGTGAGTGGATATCTATCATTCCCAGCTTGCAAGTAAGTTGACTGAATTGTTCTGTTGGTAAGTCCCTTGTTAACACATTTGTCAGTTGATGCCCAGAAGGAATGTAAGTCGTAGTTATCAGCCTGCTATGCAGCTTCTCCTTGATAAAGGTCGGTCTATCTCAATGTGTTTTGTCTTGTCATGCTGAACAGGATTATGAGCAATACTAATAGCCGATTTGTT
Source organism: Sophora flavescens (assembly GCA_030762895.1). Lineage (NCBI taxonomy): Eukaryota > Viridiplantae > Streptophyta > Magnoliopsida > Fabales > Fabaceae > Sophora > Sophora flavescens. The sequence continues at coordinate 68,460,353 of CM061062.1, read as the reverse complement.
GTCACAAAGCAACCTCATAGGGCCTTCACACTTTATCTTCAAATCATCAAGCACAATCTTCATCCACAATAGCTCACAGATTCCCTGTGCCATAGCTCTAAATTCTGCCTCAACACTTGATCGAGCCACTACTCTTTACTTCTTACTTCTCCAAACGACAAGGTTCCCACACAAAAATGCACAATAGCCTGAAGTGGACCTTCTATCACTCACTGAACCTGCATAATCAACATCGGTATAGGCTTCCATAGTTAGGCTTCCACCTCTTTTGAACAAGAGCCCTCTCCCTGGAATGGCTTTGAGATACTACAGAATACGCTCTACAGCCTGCAAGTGTCTCACCCTCGGATCATGCATGCTCACAACACTAACCGCATATGCTAAATCTGGTCTAATGTGTGCCAAGTAAATCAACTTCCCCACTAATCTCTGATATTGGACCTTGTCAACTTTAGCACTCTCCTCTTCGATGCTCAATTTGTAATTTTGCTCTATGGGAACACTTGCAGGTTTACATCCAAGTTTTCATGTTTCCTTCAAAAGATCAAGCACATCCTTTCTTTGAGAAATGAAAATGCCTTGTTTTGAGTAGGCCACCTCAATTCCCAAGAAATACTTAAGTTTCCCAAGGTCCTTCATCTCAAACTCTGCAGATAATTTCTCCTTGAGTAGTTGTCTTTCAACAAAATCATCTCTTGTAATAATAATATCATCAACATACAAAAGAAGTACAATTAGTTTTCTTCCCTGTGAATGTTTGAAGAAAAGTATATGATCTCCTTGACTCTGCTTGTAACCCAGGCAAACCATTGCCCCCCTGGCCTTTCAACAATTTCCCAAGTTCCATTCCTTTCAAGTGCTTTCATCTTTTCATCCATAGCTTGGACCCAATTTGCATCCTTTAGTGCCTCTTGAACAGATGTTGGGATTCTCAGAGTCAACCACTGCAATAAAACTCTGATGTTGCAGGGAAAGATGTTTAGAGGAGACAAATTGAGATAGGGTATTTGGCACAAGATCTTTTCCCTTTTCTCAAAGCAATTGGTAAGTCATCTGGATCAGGGTCAAGTGTTTCAAAACACTGAGAATCAAAAGTGGGTGGCAAAAACTCTTACCAGTCATTTCCACGGAACAAGATTCAAAAGTCTTACTTAAAGAGTCGAGATGACTCCTCACTCGGTTCTGAAACAGTAGAGAAGGCAGCAGCAACAAAGAAGCACCAAGGCTTCAAAAATACCCACGAAGGCGGCTAAGGTTTTTGTGCGGAAGCGAGACCCCCAAGACCGGAAGCTCTGATACCATGTAGAAAAATATATTGAGCATTATTGATATTGTAATGAGTACAAATACTAATAAGATTATATAGGCAACGCTAAACCTAATGTGCCTGACGAATGGGCCTAATACAAAAAATACAAGATTTACAATATTTACAACAAGTAACCACAAGGGAACTTGGGCCATAACCTAGTTTGCATATTGCCTATACAACTTTGTGAAGCTAATGGGCAACAGAGTTCCAACTTTAAAAAAATTAAGCATGGGTCTCATGAAGACGACATAGGATGGGCACATTTTCCTAATGGGGCAGGCTCAAAAAGAGCAGAGAGGCTGTTACAATAGAAATTATTTCTTATGCTTTAGGGGCCAAGCCCAAACGACTAATGAATGGTTGTGTGATAGCCTGGGATGACGAGGGCGAGGAGTGGTTGTCGATGCAAAAGATGAAGCATGGACAAGGGATTGCTCCTAACAGGCTTCTAGGAGTAGGAACATGTGCCTGCACTGATTATACATCGAAACGAGAGGGAACCCGAGACTGTTCAGGTATGGGACTACACATTTGAGGGGACCCTGAGACTGTGCAGGATTAGGACCATGCAGTTGAGGAAAGCTTAAAAAAACTAATTTGTACTACCTATACGAACGAGATGCATCTTTTCGGGAGCCTATCACATAGGAACTTCAAGGTTAAGCGTGATTGACCTAGAGCGATTATGGGATGATAACCTCCTGAGATGTTTTCCTAGAAAGTATATGAGTGAGGAGAAAGCACGCTGAAGAGATTCATGTTGGTTTGTGGGGGAATTCATCAATTTCACAAAGCAGCCTGATCGTTACAAGGGGAACATGGAGCTTGATTCTGAAACACAGGCTATTTTCTGCATATTTTGCTGAGATAAAAGAGGCAGCCAATTGATAGAATTCCTCATCACCATCGACAGCAAAACAGATGACACTAACAGGTATCGAACTACATTAGCAGATGCTGACATCCGAGAGGGTACAATGCCCTTGCTTCAAACCATGGGAATTTGCTCGCTTTAAGCAGTGAGACCCCGGTGGTGTTATTCTAGCATCCCAGATCATTGACCCAACCCTTCACCTCGAGGGCTAGGTGAAAATTTAGGGAGGGAGAATTTTTACATAATGGAGTGATTGAAATAACAGAATAAGACAACAGTGAGTAACTGTTATATACCAACCTTTGCCTAAAAAATAGTAAAAATATGACACTGGTTTCTTTGGTATATCTCATATTACCAACCTTTGCCTAAAAAATAGGAAGTTTTAGTTAGATAGTTATTCCAAATTTGAGATGCTAGAAAACCTTATTTGGACTTGAAATTCCATCTCCCACTCTCACCCCCGTGATCTCATTCTTCTTTCATAAGGAATAATCAGAAACTGTAAATGTGTAGGGTTATTCAGAACACTCAACCGAGGCATACTCCATTTTTATTTTCTTATGCGCTAATGATTTTCTTAGTATCTTGGACTGTTACCCCTTGGAAAAATTATTTTGATTTTGTCTGCCCAAGAAAACTCAATTCAGCTGCTCCTGTAACATACTTTCCCGGAAGTTGCTTCTTTCTCATTTTTTTTTATACACACAGACCTTATTTATAGTTGTATCTTTTTGATTCAACCCTTTTTAAATTCTCCTTTTAATGTCATGCATGCTCATATTATTTTCATGTTACATTTGCAGTGCATACTGGAAGACTGAGGATGAAGTAGGTGGAATGGCTGGCCTAGCAGGTGATGCTGATGCTCACCCTTATGTATCTTCCACTATCAATCTTGTTTGAGCATGAAGGATTCCATTGGACAGCAATAATGCTAGTGGTTCGAAGATATTGTACATTAGTGTCATGTTCCATTCTTTTTTACTTATATATATAATATAATTGGTATTTTCGAGTTTCCAGGAGGGTCTGGTGAATTAAAAGGCAGTTTTTGTGGTTTCAGTTTGATCATTGTAGCAACTTGTATGTTGAGTTGTTCATAAAGTGTTCTCGTCTGTGATTATGGGACTGTAGAAGTTTAGACACTTCCTATGTCCCTTTAGATTATTATATATTATATTTTATAACATCTATGCAATGATGAGTTACCGGGACAAGATAAATTTATTATTCTTGCCAAAATGGTGGGAAGTTTAATAAGATCAGTGGATTGTGCTTACATTTCCTTATGAGCTACTAATAACTTATGCTTTCATAATCTTTTAAGTATGTAAATAACCTGAATCTTAGTGATACATAAAATTATCGATGATGACTAAAAGGGTAACAAGTGAATTATATAAGCTAAAAGTTACTTCAGGAGAGGTGTTGTTATATTACAGCGTACAAATTACGTTTATGGTAGATATATGCAATATTTTATATTTTGGAGAAAATAATACAAAAACAAGATCTTAAGTAGCTTTCATTGTTCTCTGTTGTTAATGGAGTTTGGAATGGTAGGATGTTTCTTTCTCGCTCAAAATCTCAATGGACGGTACTAAATGGACGAGAAACATTCCCTCTGCATATAACCTTACATTTAATTTTGTACTTACTGTAAGGCACTAAGGCCCTTTGTGAACTGTAACCTTCTACACGAAACATGACCTTTGCCTGCTGTAAGGACCTTTGGAAACTGTAACTTTGAAACCTTACTGACAGCTACACCACGGGGGTCAATACAAGGCGCGACGAGAAGTGCATTCGTATTCTTGAAAACAGTGTAAATATGGTGCTGAGTAGTATTATTCAGATGTTAATGTGGCCTATGATTTTGGTATAAATAATGTACATTGTGGGTCTTTCCAGTATAATTCTTTCAAAATTGAAGCAAGTTAACTGGAAAGGTAGTGTGTTACTGTGATGTGAAAATTGGTTGGTCAAGGCCCAAGAAGCTCGAATTTGCAATGGAAAAGCTTGAGAAGAATAATTTTATGACAAATACGCTTCTCAAGTACGGGACTGACTTGACACTAATGGCAAAACAGGTGATTATTCTCTATAAACTGTAACTATATAATTATACTTACAAAAATTGATGTATAACGATTCTGTTTTCGAAGGTGGTATAGTGCCAATATGCTCATGCCATCATTGAAGTTTTTGTTGCATTAAAAAGGCAACATTTGGGAATTTGGTAAGCAATTTTTTGTTAATGATGAACGTTCCTTTGTGTTTGTGTAGGGCAAGTTAGATCCAGTAATAGGAAGGCGTAAAGAAATAGAGAGGGTCCAACAAATATTATGCAAAAGGAGGAAAAATAACCCATGCCTTCTAGGCGATCCGGGTGTGGGGAAGACTGTAATTGCTGAAGGGCTTGCTCAGGGCATAGTGAATGAAACTGTTCCATTAAAACTCCAAGGGAACAGGGTCAGCTCAAATCTTTGATACAGTTAGATTGAAGTTTGCAGGGATATTGGTATCTAACATGGTGTGTTAATATGATCGTTTAGGTGTTTACCCTTGACATGGGACGTCTTGTTGCTGGTACGACATATCGCGGGGAGTTTCAGGAAAGGCTGGTAGAGGTGATTGAAGAAGTGAAACAAAGTGATGGGGCAATAATTCTCTTCATTGATGAGCTTCATACTCTAATAGGAGCCGGTGCTTGTTCAAGTGGACCTCTTGATGCAGCTAATATATTGAAACCAGCTCTTGCAAGAGGAGAACTGAAGGTATCATGTACTTCAATTACCTAATTTACTTCATGTACTTATAAAATTTTCTGACTAACTGGTAATATGAAGTACTTATCATAATCTAAGCTGTGCAGTGCCTCGGAGCAACTACTCTTGATGAATACAGAATGTACATAGAGAGAGATTCAGCACTGAAGAGACGTTTCCAACCTGTGGATGTGCCTGAACCAACTGTGGACGAGGCCATTGAAATATTGAAAGGCTTAGGCATGAAATATGAAGCGTTTCATGGCGTTCGGTATGAACATGATGCATTAGTTGCTGCAGCTAGTTTATCAAAGCAATATATAAGGTTATTTCTTAGTCTTACACGACTTGGAATTGATTTTATTAAGCAATGTATTACCATTGATTTTATTAAGTGATGGCTTCCTTCCTGACAAGGCAATAGATGTAATTGATGAAGCTGGTGCAAGAGTTCAACTAACCCAAATTCAGAATTCACCTGGCAAAGGAACTGTCACAGCTGTAGACATCCACCATATCATCTCTCTGAGAACAGGAATACCTGTTGAGAAAGTTTCACAGGTGGAAGCTGAAAGACTTTTGAAATTGGAGGAAACTCTGCATAAGCGAATCGTGGGACAACATGAAGCTGTGGAAGTAATTAGCCGTGCTATACGAAGGGCGCGTGCAGGGGTGAGGGACCCTGAAAAGCCTGTTGCAGGTTTCTTATTTACTGGCCCAACTGGGGTTGGTAAGACTGAACTGGCCAAGGCTTTGGCTGTGGAATATTTTGGCTCTAAGGAAGCTACGGTGAGGTTTGACATGAGTGAGTACATGGAGAAGCACACAGTTTCAAAGCTTATTGGCTCACCACCAGGCTATATTGGTCATCAAGATGGTGGCCAGCTCACTGAAGCTGTTCGTCGTCACCCTCATTCTTTGCTTCTCTTTGATGAGATTGAAAAGGCTCATAAAGATATTTTCAATGTGTTTCTTCAGATTCTGGATGATGGTAGACTGACAGATTGCAAAGGCAAAGTTGTGGACTTCAAGAACACTATTATCATAATGACTTCAAATATTGGGTTTGGTAATCAAGCCAACCTTAAGGTGGCAGAGGAGTTGAAGAAGAAATTTAGGCCCGAGTTCTTGAATAGGATTGATGAAGTGGTTGTGTTCAAAACACTTTCAGAGCCTGAGTTGAATAAGATAGTGGACATAATGCTTTCTGAGGTTTGTAAACGACTTAAGGTAAAGAAAATAGAGCTGAATATAGCTGACAGATTCAAGGGAAAGTTGGTTGAGCAGGGTAACAATGCCAGCTATGGAGCAAGGCCTTTGAAGAGGGCAATAACTAGACTACTTGAGGACGCATTGGCGGAGAAATTGCTTGAAGGGGCTATTAAAGAGGGGAGCTCTGTAAACCTGGACCTTGATGATAATGGTGATGTAATAATCTACTAGTCTTATTGTACTCTTAGTAATGGTTGCTTTGCCCAATTTCTTTTTCTTTTCATTTTTCTGTTTTGAGGGATATTGAGTAATGCATTTTGTCATCTGTTTTGGAAGTGTATTAAAAGGAATAGAAGCAAAGTTTGAGTCAGCGTGGACAGCTGCACCCAGTGACATTTTAAATTATTTATTAATATCTTATGTTTTACAATTGTGTCCCCCATTGATGAGATATCACCCAATATCGTTACTTTATTCCCCTTTCTTTCTTCTTTAAGGAATAGTAGAGCTCGGCTAGTTGAGCAGCTCTCCCTCGTCTCCCCCTTGTCACCCATCGCCTCTCACCCTCTCACCCGTTGCCTCTCTCCCTCTCTCTCATCTCTCGCATCATCTCTCCCTCTCATCTATCACCTCTCTCTCCCTCGTTCGTTCGTCGTCAGCCGACCATCGCCAGTGGAGCTAACTAGTCGCACCAGTCCAAGTCCATCCTTACCTCTTTCAGTTTTTCTGATTCCATTATTATTTGTTAGGGACCTCCTTTCTTACTGTTGGTAAAAGCTTCAAATTTAGGAGTTTCATGGGTGAGAGTGGGACGAGTTCGGACGGGTTATGCTTGTCTCTTCTCCGTCCCTAAACATTGATAATGCCAAATTGTGGAACCTGAACCCGTTCCTAGACCTAAAGGAACTCAGTCATATGCGGGTTGATTTAAGACTAGGTCTAAATGGGACGGGACTGGATTGATCCGAATTTAAATAGATTCTTTGTAAACAAAATTGGTATAAGTAAGAAAATGTTAATTTTTTTATAAGGCAAAATATCAGCAAAAGATATTATCTAAAAACCACCAATTGATTCAAAATTAGATGTTACAAAATATCAACAAATAAATCCTTTTATTAGATACTTCTTTGATGCTCGTGTTACCAAAGCAATATTGTTAAAAACAAAATACTCATCAAACAAGATTTTTCAATCTCATAAAAGCCACAAAATGCTTCATAAAAGCCACCAATTGGGCTAGTGTGAGATGTGAGATGTGAGAGTAGAAATTTAGTAATTTACTTAATACTTCTTTCTTAGTAACAACGCGTGAGACATATTTCAGGGAGGGATAAAAGTAAAATTTTATTATATGGGACGGGTTAGGTAACCCGAAGGTCAACCCGGAACCGTCCCTAACCCTGTGCTGGGTCACAAAGTGGGACGTGAGTTCTTCCCTTTTCTTCTGCGGGTTAGGGTCAGACCCGACCCGAACACCACGGGTTGAGACGGGTTCTAGGGTCGGACCAGGTTTTGCACACCCCTAGTTTTATGTATATGTTTATTTCTATCAAATTATATGATTGATTATGCATTTAGGATGATGAGTAACATGTTTATGAAATCAATTTTATGAAATTTTTTCTTGATGATGGTTAATTGCAAATATTGATAGGTTGTTCAAAATTAGAGTTTTTGTGATAACTGTATTATTTTATCAAATTGATTGGTTAGCCATGAAATTTAATGTATTAACTTTGTTATTAATTTTGTTATTATTCCATCCAAATTAACTATATGATGACAATTGTTATTAATTATTTTGGAAATATTTTTAAAATGCACACTTTTATGTTGGTTTGGTTTTTTCCTCGTATCTAATCTAGCTGATGCTCATAAATGATGCGGGTTGTTAAGCATGATTTTCTCGGCAGCAAATTGGCTGGACTTGAAATTGCTCTTGTTAATATTGGTTGGTTTGTGGCTTTTCACTATTATGATGGTTTGCCTTCAGTTTTGATATTTTCGTTAGTGCAAGAACACTCTAATCTTACATACACTCATAAAGAAACAAAGAAACAAAGAAATCAAAGAGAGAATAGAGAGAAAGAAGAATATCACAAAATTGAAATTTCTATTCACACTTCACACACTATTATACATTTCACACTTATACTACACTTACACGTTAGCATATCTATTTATAATAGAGTACTTACACATTAACCGTACTAACAACTAACTAATTTTCTGACTATCTAATAAACTTAAAAACTAATACAACTAATATTTAAATTATCTCCGATACTTTTGATGTGACTCACCAATTTGGATGCTATGGCACTTGGAGGCAAGAGACTCCTATGATGTTGCTGTGTTCAATTCCCCTGGTTTTGGTACTATTGGCACACACAGTTTTGGCCTTTTTTTTTTTAGCAGTTATCTTCTTTACTTTTTCCATTCTTAGTGATGAGTGGTAGTTTTAATTTTTATTAGGATTGTGCTGGTATACCACTTGGGTGGCTGTTTGGCTTGCTGGTCGGTCTGTTGTTGCTGATTTATGTGGGTATTGTCCCTAAAATTTTGATCTTGTTGATAGGTTTTGGGTGCCCCTAGTACCTTATTTAATAATACTTTTGTTTATCAAAAGAAAAAAAAATGCTCACATTGGCTTAGGGTCCTGGATCCGCCACCTGGCTCTAACCTTTGTTTGGATTAGGAAAGAAGTAAGAAGGAAAGAAGTAGGGTAGGAGAGAGGATGAGTAGAAAATGGGTAAGATTTTGAGCTTCATTTGGAAGGGATGAACTTGTGAACAGAGAAGTGGAGACGGCCACTAGACGGCCTCTATAAAAGGGAGAAATGCAATTTCTGCTATTTGGAACGGCAGAGAAAGAAGATGGGAAAGAAAATTCATGAGTGGGGGACCCACAAAAAAAAAACTCTTCGCACATACGGGAAGCGAATGTACGGACGGTTGCATTATTATTATTATTATTATTATTATTATTATTATTATTATAAGGATAAAAATGTCTTTATACCAAAACATAACTTTTCTTTATTTTCTACTTCTTTTCTTTTTCTCTCAATCCAAACAATTAAAAAATCTACTCTTTCTCTATTCATTTTCTCTTCTCTTCTACTTCTTTCCTTCCCACTTCTTCTCCCAGCCAAACATGGTATTAGGTAGTTTAGACAGAAAGAAGTAGGAGAGAAGAATAAGACAAAGATAAGTTGTGTTTTCTTGTGAAGACATATTTGCCCCTAATAACATATTTGCAGAGCACAAAACAAAAGGAAATATATTCGATTTCAATTTTTTTCCTCCACTTTCAAGATCTCGACACAAAGAAAAGGATTCTTTTTTCATGTGAGTCCCATCACATAATCTCCCTCCTCTCATGCTTCTCTCTCTTACCAAACAATAGAACTTGTTGGAAAAACAATTCAAATTTCCAAATAAATGCAAGTGTGTGGGAATTTAAGAGATACATTTCATGTGGTGGAGGGATGTATCTTGACTCTTGGAGACTCTACTATTATAAAGAGAGATTAGTTGGAAAGGTGAGACAATTAATGACCACTAGTCATATTCATGAATGGAAGCCACGTCCCTTCACTGTATAAAGAGGTCACGTGAGGAAGAGTAGAAGCATCCTAACCAAAGCAAGAGAGAGCAAGTGTGTGAGTAGTCACTTGTAGAGAGTCTCTTGTGTGAGTGAGTGTTATAATTTCTTGTAACTTGAGTGGGGGTACTCGGGTTTGTAGAGTGATACACAAAGTGGGGTAGGTTACAATCTTGTAATCATATTTGAGATAGTGAATACATTTGTTGAGGTGTTTCCGTGGACGTAGGCAAGAGGTGTCGACCCACGTTAATTCTTGTGTTCATCTACTTTTCTCTTTGTGCTGTGCTTATGTGTGTTCCATCTAAGATCCTTGGGCGTGCGGGTAATTCTGTTGGGGCGTACGATTTTACCCAATAGAACTCACAGTTTTATCTTTCAATTCTTCCTTCTATATTGCTTTCTCTTCAAAATCCACCAAAACAAACAAAGCATGAGTTCAAAAGGAGATTGTCATCCCGATTCAAGATTGCTTACTCATAACACAAGTTTAACATCACCCTGATCTCTTTTCTAATAAAAAAATCAAAATAAACATGTGTTCAATAAATAAATATATTGTTACCAATATTTTTTTTAAAAAAAATTATTATTTCAAAATTTCTCATCGTTCCAATGCATTGTAAATGCCAATACATTAAATGTCTTCTCTCCATTCAATCACACTACCCACCTTTTAATCTATTTAATTTTCCATTCAAAACTCATTCTCATCGTTCTCTCTCTCTGCCTCACTCTCTCTATCTATTTCAAACATTTCCTTTCTCCTTCCTCATCATCAGTTGTCTTTTCCCTTTCTTCCCCAAGACCATCGCCGCATTCGTCAATATCACCGGAGAAGTGAAGCTCTTGCCGTTGGTGGAGTGTAAGTTTCATTGCTCTCACCGTCTTTTCTTTTCTCCTACCTTTCATCTTCTGTTTTTCTAATATCACTTTCATTTCTCTCTACCATCATAACCTGCATATCTAGATGTGATGGAGGTTGTCTGTGTAACACCCCATTTTTCATAAATAAGCTTAATGCATTTATATATGTTGTATAGATGTTTGCATATGCTTTTTAGGTTTGCTTTTGATGTATAAGTTCATGTTGGGAAGGTTTAGCCTTAGGAAAGTTCATTTGTCTTAGAAGTCCTAGTAACATGTTTCACCATTTTGGTCATATCTTGAGTTCTAGATGTCCGGTCCAGGTGATCTTTGTGGCGTTGGAAATCTAAGAGACTTATCTACAAATATTATTTAATGTGTTTTGGCCAAATTCGACTTTTAGGACTCGCCTTGTGAGCCTTTGGTTGCCTCACAAAAACCCAAAATTCAGCTTTGCGCTTTCGGGTTCGCCTCGCAAATCTAACTGACAGAAATTGGTTCTCTGGCTCGCCCCGCGAATGGGATTCACCCCGCGAATACGTGCAAAACCAGAAAATGCGTTTTAGTTTCTTTTTAAGCCCATAACGCATTTCAATCCATTTTTAACCCCTAAAACACGATCTAAACCCTAGTCTATCACGTCCCAACACTCAGAGCTGCCTCCCTTATCTTTTTCTCTCAAATTCCATCAACCGTATCTAGAAAACTCTACCTAGGGAACCCGTTCTTGCACCGTTCTTCACCATTTGTTGATAGGAGAACATTGCTGCGAAGACGTGATCATCATATTCGCTGTTTCAACCTTTCTACAAGGTAAGATTCGTACACCTCGTCCCTCTCGTTCTTTCCCTTTTGATTTCTTGGCCTAAGAGTCTAATTAAGATGTTTCCTTGTTGTTCTTGAGGTCGTAGATAAGTGCTTGTGAGATGAGACACTAGAGGACCTTCTTTCTTCTTTTGAAACGCGAACCTCGTACCAGGTATGGGGAGAAGGGACAATATGAATATGTAGGCATAGGGGGTAGCGTAAGACGAAGGGTTAACCCATGACCCTGTGTTTGATGATGTGTATTGTTTTATAACATGTCTATATGTTTATACTGATGTGATAATATGAGTTATTTATATGTGTTTATGGTATGATTTCTAAACATGTTTATGATATGATTAATGTTGATATGATTGTTGTTATGAGTTGAATGATAATGCCATGACTGTCGTATGTGACAATGTTTGGTTATTGGTTGATTGGGTTATTCATTGTGAACCATGATAAAAAGGGAGGCTTTTCCCCTTTTGGTTAATAAGACATGAATATTAATAATGATTGTGAGGTTTTGTTCAAATGATTAGAAGGATCCTAGGGAATGATTTTGTGAGAATTTGAGAGAAGCCAATTAAAGGATTAATTCCCCAAATAAGTCTAAGACATAAAGATTAAACCAAGTGATAAGACTTTGATGAAAGGACTTAGTAATGCCAATAGGTTGAATCAAGTTTTACTCCAAAGGGCTTGGCGAGGGTTTACAACCCTTGCTGCCCAGAACAGTACAGTCTACTATTGAGCACGACCGTGCTTGGTAAGGAGCACGCCCGTGCTCCCTTGCCCAGAATAGAAAACAGAAACGGTTTGAGTTAGGGTTCTAACCCCAAATGCTTAAAAGACTAAATGAGATACCAACGAAACATGAAGACCAAAAGACAAGTGAAAATATGTTGTACCTTGGTAGCCTAGTGGCCAAGGGGCCTTGATGCAGGATGGTCAAGGTCGTAATCTCTAGTGCCTGAATGGCTAGAGTGATAATGATGATGTACCTTGGTAGCCTAGTGGCCAAGGGGACCTCGATAGCCGAGTGGTCGAGGTGGTAACCTCTGGTGTAAAATGACCAGAGTGATTAAAAGACTTAACGATGAATGTTACATGATAATCCTCAATAGCCTAGCGGTCGAGGTGATGATGGTGATAAGACTTGGGTAGCCTATGGGCCCAAGCGGAGGTGGAGGTCATGTTGGTGTGATGTTTGTCATGCTTTCACGCATTGGAGATGTTGATGGGAGATTGTGCGACATAGGGGAGTTCGATCGAGAGTAAGGCGTTATGGCCATCCGCGGGACCTGGTACCCCCGTGGTGGCGCTTCCAAGAGTAAGGTGCGTCGGCTATCCAAGGGGTCCAACCAAGATAAGTTGGATTGCCCTAGTGTTGGTGCCCAGTGGCCAATGTGGATATTTAACTCCGAAGTTGTTCATCCTGAGATAGATTGGATCCAAATGCATAGTTGATGCGTGGAGCAGGATTGCATTGCATAGCATACATATTATGATGATGATCTTGCGATACCGTTGTTGATATAACATGTTTGTTTGTTGTATGCTCGTCTTGCTAACTGCTTCCTTGCTGTTATATTCATATATATGTTTCTTACTCCCTGTTGTTATGTTTTGTGTTGCATGTACCTTTTGTATATATGTAGACGATGACAATCAGCCCGTTGAGGAGTGACTCGGAGGAGCCGCTACTTTCGTTTAGGATTCCCAGTTTTTCTTAGTTATTAGTTCGTTGTTTCGGTTGTATCCGAGGATTTATTATTTTTGATTTTTCGTTATACCATCTTTGTATGAGACATTGGGGTTGGGGTTTATGTCTTTGTTTATGTTTACGTTACGTTATGCCTTTTGAACTTATATTATGTTTATGCTTTCTTTCCGCATTGTATATGTTGAGATGTGAAACCTTTTAGTCTAAGTATTTATTTTATTAAATAAATGCAAGTTTTTATAATCCCTCTTTTAAGTAAATGTTTTATATTAACGTGCGGGGTAGAAGGGTGTCACATTTAGTGGTATCATAGCAGTTCGGCCTTGTCCGAACGTGGTATGAGTCTGTCGTGAGTCTGTTGTGTGACTCTTGTTTGAATTGTCTATATTTATATAGACAATGCAACATGGCACTAAGTACCTATAGCTTCACTTTGGCTTGACTTACTGCATTTGGCGGTTTATCTTGAACGATCCAAGGAGCCTTCGGGTGCTTCTTGTGTTTAGGAAGGTTGTTCTATTATCTCTTGATAATATAAACTCTGCAGCTGATCTTGTTCGCTTACCTTTTTTAAAACCACTCGATGTTATTCTTTGGATGAACTGGTTATCTTCTAACCATGTTCCCTTTATCTGTTTTGATAAGTGATGAGCCTCTGGCTCATCTAGTTTCCATCTAGAAAAGGGGTAGATTTTGTGCCTAATTGAGCGAGTCAACCTCGCTAATCTCCCAAATTATCCTTGTTTTGTTCCTAAGTTAGAATTTGATTCGTTTTATGCATTTTTAGTAGTTTTTAGTTTATTTTGAGTAGAATTACGCTTTTCGCTTTCTTTTATTGTTTCAGGTTAAAAGTGAAGCTCTTAGAGTCAAGGAAAATGAAGAAAAGAGTGGAAAAGCAATTCTGGAAGTTTTGCCTCGCGAAACAGGACTTCGCCTCGCGAGCCTGAAGACCAACCTGAACAGCAACAGTCACCCTTTCTGTCTCTCCTTACGAATCACCATCTCGCCTCGTGAGTATTCAAAATCAGGATGGAGCCAAAACTGAATTTCGCCTCGCGAGAGGCTACCCGCCTCGCGAGCGGGCACAGAATCTGAAAATTATAAATTGTTGTTTTAGGGCAGATTGAAGGAACCTCTTGTTCACCACTTATTTTTAGATCGGTTTTGTGAGACGAATCCTTGTTCTCTGGAGCTGTGTCTCCCTATTTTCTTTTCTTGTTTTACAATCATGATGAACTCCAATTGTTTGTGTCTTGTTACAAGCATGAGGAGCTAATTCCCTTGTCTAAGGGATCAATGAAACCACCCATGGCGGTGTAGCGTTCAATGTGATGTATGTTTCCTTCCTTTACCTCAATTCTTGTTTTCCAATTCTGAATTTATTGCGTTAATCATATGCATGCATGATTGACTAGTTAACGTGATGAGGCTTGATAGGCAATTCGCGTTTAGAACTTGAATTGGGATCACTGATTGAATATTGCACGAGAGTGAGTAGGAGATCAGTGCAACCTTATAGGGAACAAGATTTAATAGAGTTTGATGATTGGGTTATGAGACCTAATAAGTAATTAACTCAATCGTTGAATACGTCCTATTGAGCACGATACTGTCATTAGGAGAATTTGGGGGTCCTGGTTGACATTGTAATTGAACTTAGGAAGGGAATCATCATCACTTGGGTACTATGCATGATTGGGTAGGTGGATTTGTGACCTTAGATGTTTAATTCCAGATTTTAATACTATATCTCTATTTGAATTGTTGATTTGAATTGCGATCCTATTTTCTCTCTCTTCTCAACCACCTACTTTTACTTGATCAAACGTATCGAATTTCTCGCGAATTGGTAGTCCAACCCCTGTGTCCGACCTCGGTAATTACTTACCGTGTTTTATTACTTACGACGACCCGGTACACTTGCCGGTGACTCAACAAGTTTTTGGCGCCGTTGCCGGGGATTGGCACGACCAATTTTCCTAATTTTTGGGAAGTTTGATTATTTGGTTAAGATATTTATCTTTTTTTCCTGTTATTTATCTACTATTATTTCTCTCTACTTCTTTGATTCCACTTGGTCTTGCCTAGTTTTTGTATGCGAGGTACCCTTTCACAAGAGGACTTGCTATTTGATTCGGAGATCACCAAGACCGAGAAGCGATTAAGGAAAGAAGCCAGAGAATGAAAGAGGCTTGAAGCAATTAATTTTGAGGGGATGGCCGAAGCAAACCCTCCTCCTTACAAGCCTCTCTTCGAGTACAATCTGCCCAATTTGGATGATTGTTCTTCTTCTATCGTGAGGGGCAACCTCAATACAGATTCTTTCAGAGTGGAAGGATGTGTCACAGCCCATATCCGTGAGAATCAATTTGATGGGAGTGGCAAACAAGACCCTCATAGACACATCACTCACTTCCTTGAAGCTTGTGACTTGCAGAAGACAAGAGGAGTTTCTCAAGATGAGTTTCGCTTGCGGCTATTCCCCCTCTCTCTTAGGGATGTCGCTCGCGATTGGTTTGACAGCTTGGATCGCAACAGTATCACAACATGGGAGAAAATGGCCCAAAAGTTCCTCATTAAATATTTTCCTCCTCAGAGAGCGTCACAAGCAAGAGTAGCCGTCACATCTTTCAGGCAGACAGAAGATGAATCTTATAATGAAGCTTGGGAAAGGTATAATGTGCTCTTGAGAAGATGTCCTTCAGCTTTCTTTGACCCGGTCTACAAGGTTCAACATTTCTTTAACGGGTTAAGGGGGCGCTACCAGATGAATTGTGATGCCGCAGCGGGCGATTATTTTTCTTATTTATCAGCTGAGGATGGATGGGCGTTATTGGAGAAGATGTCGAACAATGATTACAACCGGGGTAGGGAAACCTCAAGTGGAGTCAGTGCTGCAACAATAGAAGCCATTCTAGAGCAGAATAAACTGTTGAAGATGCAAAATGCGGCATTGTCTGGGAACAAAAGGGTTAATGTGATACACGAAGGAATGCCTCCGGTTTGTGATAATTGTAATGGAGATCATGACATTCGGAGTTGTCCGTTCAACTTCCCTCAAGAACATGTGGACTCATGCCACAATTTCTATGACAGTGTGCCCCAGAACAACTATCAGAGGAACATACAGTATGATTACAGTCAGAATCAGAATAGGGGTTATATGAGGAGAGACCATCCGGGTTTTTCTTGGAGTAATGCTAGTGGTGGTCCAGTCGGGCAACAACAACCTCAACAGAATCAGGGGCCAAACTATGGGATCCATCAACGCAATACTCAACAGACTTTTCCAGGGCATAATCAATTGCAAATAACAGATGGTGGAAAACAACCTTGGGAGTTGGCTATAGAAAAGATGAATGCGGCAATTCAGAAGTTGTCAATCAATACAAGCACTGCCATTGACAAGTTGGCAACTCATATAGGGTCGGCAATTCAGAATCTAGAGACATAGATAGCTCAGCTCGCAAAGCAACTAAATGAGCGTCTCCCATGCACTTTCCCAGGTGATACCGAGAACAACCCTAAGAACCAATGCAATGCCGTAGCAACTAGAAGCGGTAGGGTGTTGGGATCTAACAGGGGTGCAACTAGTTCTCAGGAAGACAAGACCCCGGAACAACCACATGTTGAGGAAGAGCAACCTGAGAAAGAGGAGTTGGCAAGTGACAAGGCACCGGAACAAGGGGAAGGTTAAAACTTGTAGATGAAGAGTTCCGAAGAAAGAAGTGGGTTGAACCCAAAGACCTCCCGCCCTACACACTAGTGGAAAATATACATTAGACGGGAAAGGTTTACGTCAGTTAACCAAAAGCTAGACGTTAAAAAGGAGGCGGTGGCAGTTTTGTAAATATCAGACTTCATTAATTCAATTTTAACGCCAGTTGTTGTAAGGACTGACGTTAAAAGTTAAGTGACTCACTTTTAACGTCAGTCAAATAAACAACTGACGTTAAAAGTGAACCTTTTAACGTCAGTTGTTTATTGGACTGACGTTAAAAGTGAGTCACTTAACTTTTAACGTCTGTTCTTTCATCAACAGACGTTAAAGGTTATTTTAATAATTTTTTAGCTAGTATACGTACCCTTCTACATTGCCTTCCTCAAAGTTTCAGTTTCACTTGCTTTGATGT
This sequence comes from Sophora flavescens, assembly GCA_030762895.1. Taxonomy (NCBI): domain Eukaryota; kingdom Viridiplantae; phylum Streptophyta; class Magnoliopsida; order Fabales; family Fabaceae; genus Sophora; species Sophora flavescens. Next base: position 68,443,039 of record CM061062.1, on the reverse strand, counting down.
TTTGTATTTCTGTTTTGAAAACTAAAATATATGTGCGAAGTAAAAATGCTATAAGTTGAATCAATAACCCAAACCGGATCTCATTCATGAAGTGTATCAATAATACAATTACAAGATACATTCAAAATTTTAAAATCCTATAAAAAGTTACATTGAAAGGGTTTAAAATCCTAAACATTTGTTGAGGCTTCGTTCCCTTCACGGGTGAGCAAGAGAGGAGAGTCGAGCGACTGAGTTTTCCAAAGTCACTGAGAAAGGGTGCACTCGATCTGTTTCAGCAATGGTCTTGGAACAGTCACTTGCTTCCAAAGCTGAGGTTTTGGAGCTGTAGCAGCCGATTCTCCGGAAGGATGATAAGGTGAGCAACTCACATTATGTGATTTACACAACCTTATCACCCATGTTATGCGATTTACACAACCTCAGAAGTTGTTTGACCACTAAGACAAAGATCTTTGAGTCTAGGAATAGGAAGAAAGAGTGATGAAGTTAATCTCCATGACAGAGCCATATTGTGAAGCAGAAAAATAAAAGGAAGGAAGGAAGCTATTTATAGGAGCAGGGGATGAAGTTACTAGGCATCGTAAGTTGCTAAAAAATTAAGTTGATCATTAAGAGCATTAAGTTCCAAGGCGCATTGGGAGTTGGCAGTCATATATTATAAACGTGCAGAATAGAAAACGCACGAAGGAATAGGAATAAATAGACCTTTAAGTCTAGGTATAGGAAGAAATAACAAAAGTCTCAGAGCCATATTATGAAGGAATAGAAAACGTATGGGTAAGTAGCAGAGTAGTCATGGTTAGTAGCACAGTAGTCAATGGAATGAATGTTTTTTAACGTCAGTTGTTTAATACAAATGACGTTAAACAATGACTTTTAACGTCAGTTGCTTAAGAGAACTGACGTAAAATGTTGTTTTATTTTTGGTTTTTGATTATAACGTTTACACTCGCGCGCCTTCTGCACTTCCCTCTGTACATCTCTGTTCTTCTCTTTTCATCACGCTCACTCTCACTCTCAACTCTCACTCTCACTCCATATAGTGCAGTTTATTTGTAAACTTTTTTTTTAAACAAGTTTATTTTTAATCTTAATTAATTAGCTTGAATTAGTAAACAAATTCTTGTGCAAATTAAAATAAATAAACACTTAACATAAAACAAGTTATATATGTATAATCAAATCGTATCTCATTGAAGCGATTCATAAGTTACAATTACATGATTATAAGATAAAAAATTTCTGCAACATAGCCCTAAAATATAAAAAAGTTTCTGCTTCAACATCATTTTCTTCTCAGTCCTGTCCTCAGAAACTCCAATGGATGCATCTCCTCCCTCACTTAAATTCCTTGATGCCCCATCTGAATCCACAGTCACTTGCTCCCAAAGCACAGTTAAGGGGACGAATGGGATGAAATAAGGTGAGGGAATCACATTACGTGATTCACCCGACCTTACCATCCATGTTACATGATTTACTCAACCTCAGAAGTTTTTTGACCAATAAGACAGAGACCTTTAAGTCTAGGTATAGGAAGAAATAAAAAAATCTCAAATATGATAGAGCCATATTGTGAAGGAATAGAAAACGCACGAAATATAGAGGAAAAGAAGAGGGGGGTGTAATGCAGACTGATACAGAAGAATGGTTCTTTATATAGAGAAGAGAGACTAGCTAATTTTCTTGAAAACTGATCTATAAACTTAATGCTTATTAAGAGGATTAAGTTACAATGTGGATGGGTAAGTAGCACAGTAGTCATGGGTAAGTAGCACAGTAGTGAAAGAAATGAATGTTTTTGCAGATACACTTTTAACGTCAGTTGTCTTCAACAACTGACGTTAAAAGTGTTTATAAATAAAAAATATTTATTTTTCACGTCAGTTGTTTAATACAACTGACGTTAAATAAATGACCTTTAACGTTAGTTGTTACAAACAACTGACGTAAAATGTTGTTTTATTTTTGGGTTTTGATTATAACGTTTACACCCGCGCGCCTTCTTCACTTCGTTCTGTACGTCTCTGTTCTTCTCTTTTCATCATGCTCACTCTCACTCTCAACTCTCACTCTCACTCTACCCTAATCGCGAGCTCATCTCCACCGTAACCACCGCGAGGGCTTCTTCGCCACATCCGTGAGGTACACTCTTAACCCTAACTCTGTCTTTCCCGCTCATTCTTTGCAATAACTTGACATCTCTCTTTCCCCTTCTCGTGCACTAACTCTCCTTGTCCCTCTGCTCTCAGTAACCACATCGAACATTGGCCACCACGCGAGCACCTATTTCTGGTGAGTCTTTAGGGAACATTTTTTTTTAATTTTTGGTTTTGAGTGTATGTTGAAACTAGTCTCTGTAGTTGAAACTTGAAACTGTGAGTTTGAGTTGTTTGGAATGTCTCTATTTCTGGTTGTGGGTTTTGTGTTTTCTCTTGTTTTTCTTCTGCTATCATGACCTATTTCAAAATGGGAAGAAATTTAGAGTTGCTTGTAGCATGTGACATCAATAATATATTACTCATTGGAATTCTGTTGTGTTAATTTATCTTCATCTGCTTATTTCTCTTGTCTTAAGAAACCTGAAAATGGTGTAAATTTGAAATAATTTTTAAACGCCTTGGATATATGTTTTGTATATCTACAGAACCTATCTAGTTATGGATCGTAGTTGGATGGTTTGTAAGCGCACTAGTGCTGAGTATTTGAAGGGGGTGGGAGAATTTATAGAATTTGCTCAAAGGAATGTTCCTAATAGTAATGGAATGTTCTGTTGTCCTTGTGTCAAGTGTTTGAATATGAGGAAATGTACGGTGAAGGATATACGTACTCATTTGATTTGTGAAGGGGTTTGCTTGAGTTGTACAAGATGGATATGGCATGGTGATGTGTTGTTGAGTAGTACGGCAAGTGTCTCCCAAAGTGAGGATGTTGACGTATATATGGAGGATGATCGAGTAGAGGACATGATCCATGATATTGGACAAGAATCTTTTCATCGAGCTCATGTGTATGATAGGTTGTGCGGTGATGCGGATAAGCCTTTATATCTAGGTTGTACTACTCATACACGGTTGTCGGCGGTACTAAAATTGGTTTGTGTGAAGGCGAGAAAAGGTTGGACCGATAAAAGCTTCACGGAATTGCTTGAAGTGTTGAAAGACTTGCTTCCGGAGGACAACACATTGTCTGACCGTAACTATGAGGCCAAGAAGGTATTGTGTCCGATGGGTATGGAGTATAAGAAGATACACGCATGCTCCAATGATTGCATATTGTACACCGGTGTTCATGAAGACAATCACGATTGCCCCAAATGTGGGTTATCATGATACAAAGTGAAGGGTGGTGATGATGATGATGATCTTGATGATGTGAGAAAAAAGGGTCCTCCTGCGAAGGTGTTGTGGTATCTTCCAATAATTCCAAGGTTCAAGCGATTGTTTGCCAATGCGAAAGATGCGAAGAATCTTGTATGGAATAATGATGAGAGGAAACGTGATGGAAAGGTTCGTCATCCTGCTGGTTCTATGCAATGGAAGAATATTGATACTATGTTTCCGGATTTCGTCGATGAGCCAAGAAACCTAAGTCTTGGACTTGCTACGGATGGAATTAATCCTTATGGTAACATGAGTAATATTCATAGTTCATGGCCTGTTCTGTTGATAATTTACAACCTGCCCCCTTGGTTGTGCATGAAGTGCAAATACATGATGTTGTCTATGATGATTTCGGGCCCAAAGCAACCTGGAAATGACTTAGATGTTTATCTAAGTCCCTTGATTGAATACTTGAAAACGCTGTGGGTGGAAGGTGTTGATGTAGTTGATGGGTATTCTCATGAGACTTTCAAGCTTCGTGCCATGTTATTTTGCACCATCAACGACTTTCCAGCATACGGTAACTTGTCCGGGTACAGTGTCAAGGGGCATAAAGCATGCCCTATATGTGAAGAAGGCACATGCTACACTCAGTTGCATCATGGAAATAAGACGGTTTACCTTGGGCATCGGAGATTTCTTAGACGTGATCACCCATATCGTAAGATGAAAAAAGCTTTTAATGAATGCCAAGAGACAAAAGAAGCTCCAGCGGCCTTAATTGGAGAGCAGGTTTATCAGAGGGTAAAGGGCATCGATGTTATATTCGGGAAGTCCAAAAAGAAAGGTAAAGCTGTTGAGAAAAACATATGGAAGAAGAGGTCGATATTCTTTGATCTTCCATACTGGCGCAAGCTTGATGTCAGACACTGCATTGATGTGATGCATGTGGAGAAAAATGTGTGTGATAGTGTGATCGGGACGCTTCTCAACATTCACGGCAAGACAAAGGATGGTGTCAATGCTCGTCTTGACCTCGTTGCTATGGGTATACGAGAGCAGTTAGCTCCAGTTGTTGAGGATGGTAAGCGGACTTATTTGCCGCCAGCATGTCATACTTTGTCAAAAAAAGAGAGACAAAGTTTCTGCGGGTGTCTTCAGGGCATCAAAGTTCCACATGGTTACTCTTCAAATATGAAGAGGCTTGTCTCTAGTGATCTTAAATTGGTTGGCTTAAAGTCTCATGATTGTCACATCTTGATGCAACAACTTCTGCCCGTTGCTATTCGTGGTATTGCTCCAAAAAATGTGAGACATGCCATTACTCGGTTGTGCTCATTCTTCAATTCTATATGTAGCAAAGTCGTTGACCCCCGTATGTTGGATGACTTGGAAGTTGAGGCTGCTACAATCTTGTGCCAATTGGAGATGTATTTTCCTCCTTCCTTTTTTGACATAATGGTTCACTTAATTGTTCATTTGGTGAGGGAGATTAGATTATGTGGGCCGGTTTTCCTGAGATGGATGTACCCGGTTGAGAGGTACATGAAGATCTTGAAAGGGTACGTGAAGAATCCTCATCGTCCGGAAGCATCTATTGTTCCAAGGTATGTTGCAGAAGAAGCTATTGAGTTTTGTTCGGACTACCTTCATAACACGGATCCTATAGGGGTTCCTAAGTCTCGGCATGATGAGATCAGATGTCAAGGTAAGGGTACACATGGCTTAAGAATTAATAGCAAGGGCCGGGACGAGGTGCTTCAAGCACATTTGTATGTATTGAACAACATCGATTGTGTTCAGCCTTTCTTATTTGAACATAAAAGAAAAGTCAATCAAGAAAACCCTCGAATGAGCGAAAGGTGGTTGTTGAACAAGCATAACAAGACTTTCTTACCATGGTTCAAGGAAGAAATGCTTAAGGATGGTAGTACTGCTTCTGATGACGTAAGATGGCTAGCCCGTGGGCCTAGCTTCAACGTCATATGTTGGAGAGGATATGACATAAATAACTTTTCCTTTTATACAAAGGCACAAGATAACAAGAGTACCATGCAAAATAGTGGGGTTATGATTGTGGCCGAAGCAATGCACTTCTCTAGTGCAAAGGACACAAAACCCGTTAAAGCACCGACACCTTACTTTGGATATATTGAAGATATTTGGGTGCTCGATTACACTAAGCTTACGGTGCCGGTTTTTAAATGTAAGTGGGTTGATAGTAACGGTGGTGTACAAACCGACGAATTGGGGTTCACATTGGTAGACCTCAACAAGTTAGGTCATATAAATGAGCCTTTCATAATGGCTTCCCAAGCAAAACAAGTGTTCTACATCACTGATCCTTCTAACAAAAGGTTGTCCGTGGTTCTCCAAGGAAAAAGCATGTATAATGGTAGTGATGAAAATCAAGATTCAAATCTAGATATTCCTGAGACTCCTTCTTTTTCAACAAACATTCCTACTATAATCGAGGAGACACAGGTGGACGTGGTACATGCCACTCGTGATGATCATCATGAAGGGATATTGATATAGGTAGTTTAAACTTAGTATACATTTATTTTTATTTATACTTCTGTATTTATTTTGAGTTATAACCTATGTTAATAAATATATATTTTTTCTGAACAGGCATACATATGGATAAGTCGGATAGCCCATATGCACGGCCTCACTGTGGGGCCTACGTAAGACCCGATCGCGCCTACGCCTGATTCTAGTGTAAGTTTACGTGTTATATACTATCTTTAGTCCTTCTTTTTAATGTAAGTTATTATAATGTTACAACCCTCTATTTTATCTTTTTTTTTGTCCATACAGACATCACAGGCTCATAGGAAACGGGGTAGAGGAGCCACATCGTTGAAGAAACGGGGTAGACACCCTCTATTTTATCATTACTTAGATGAATAGTTTTTTTGTTAGACTTTAGAAACTAATTAATAACACACATATATATATATATATATATATATATATATATATATATATATATATATATATATATATATATATCCTTAGAGGGTAGTTTTGTTTTTAGATATTAGAGACTAAAATTTATATATATATATATATATATATATATATATATATATATATATATATATATATTGTAGATAGTTATGTTTTTCCTATACATGGGTTTTGGTTTTAAGTCCCCCATTGTTCCTTTGTATATTTCTTTTCTGTTTGTTAATATTGAAATTTAAGGATAGTGTTAGCAATTCTATAATGTGTGTGATATTCTCCGTGTTACTGGGATATTTACTGAATGCAGGGATAGCTGAGGGGAGTGATATTTTAAAACTGAATTTAAAACAATAAAAAAAAATTAACGTCAGTTGTATCAAACAACTGACGTTAATAAAATTTTATAAAATATACAGTACACTATTAACGTCAGTTGAAATAAACAACTGACGTTAAAATTAAAACCTTTAACGTCAGTTCTTTAACACAACTGACGTTAGTTTTAACAAAATTAACGTCAGTTATGTTAAAGAACTGACGTTAATAGTTTATTTTTAACGTCAGTTGTTTAAACAACCGACGTTAAAATATTAACTATTAACGTCAGCTGTATTTACGTCAGACAATATTCTGACGTATAAAATCAATTTTAACTGACATAAAATGCACTTATTGCACTAGTGACATGAAGGTACCATATCCTGAAAGATTGAAGAAGCCTCAACAAGATAAGCAGTTCAATAAATTCCTTGATGTCTTCCGCAAACTTCAAATTAACATTCCATTTGCGGAAGCCTTGGGACAAATGTCATCTTATGCCCGGTTTATGAAGGAGCTTCTCTCCAAGAAGCGGAGAATAGTGGATGAGGAAACGGTTGCTTTGACCAAGGAGTGTAGTGCCATTCTTCAAAGAAAACTACCTCCAAAGTTGAAGGATCCCGGTTCTTTTTCTATACCATGCACCATTGGGGAGATGACTCTAGGAAAGGCATTGTGTGATCTAGGGGCAAGCATCAACTTGATGCCTCTCTCTATGATGAAGAAGTTGGGGATCAAAGAAGCCAAAGATACACGGATGTCACTCCAACTAGCCGATCGTTCTATAAAATATCCTTATGGGGTGGTCGAAGATTTGTTAGTGAAGGTGGACAAGTTCATATTCCCGGTGTATTTTGTGGTGCTTGATATGGATGAAGACGCCGAGATCCCTCTCATATTGGGTAGGCCCTTCTTGGCCACTGGGCATGCTTTGATAGATGTGCAACAATGGAATTACTCACCCTAAGGGTGCAAGATGAGAAAGTAGTCTTCAATGTCTTTGAAGCAATGAAGCACCCCGCTGAGAGATCGGATGTGTATCGAGTGGATATGGTGGACTCAATTGTCAAGGCAAAGGCCACCAGAGAAGCCCATGGTTCTTCACTTGCACAAGTGTTGGTAAAGTCCTATGATGATGATGGTGAGGAAGAAGACCCTTTGGGGGATGAGGACTATCTTGAGTACTTAAAAAACATGGAAGCCTTACCGAGTCTCCCAAAGGATGAATGTGCAAAGGAAAAACTCAACAACGAAGGGGTGACTTGAGTCAGGCTCGGGACGTTAAACAAGCGCTACTTGGGAGGTAGCCCAATCTAGGTATCCTTTATTTTTATTTTTTTAGTTTCGTTCAAAAAAAAACCCCAGATTCGCCCCGCGAATCCACAGTGGCCTCGCGAGACAGAAGCCCTGAATCTCAGAGGCTTGCTCACGCTTCTGTCTCGCGTCGCGAGAGCCACTTTCGCCTCGCGAATCTGGGAATCATCAGCTGTTGGAATTCCAGATTCGCCTCGCGCGCTATTACTCGCCTCGCGGTTCTGGAAAGTTTGAGGAACAATTTTCCAGATTCGCCTCGCGAGTGATGTTTCACCTCGCGAATCTGCAATTAGGGTTTTCTGTTCCTTCTCCTTTCCCTCACTCTTGTTTTATATTTATGTTCTTCCATTGAGGACAATGTATGCCTTAAGTGTGGGGGAGGGAACCAATTGCATTGCTTTGTTCTTGTTTTCTTTTTTTTTTTCATTTGTTTTTGAATTTCGCTCTTGAATAATTTGAGAAGATCAAGAGTATGTGTGTGAGTGTTGTGTCGGCAAGCTTGGTGGATTCTAATTAAATTTAGCATAGATTGACTGCATGAATTATATTGACCATTGATGATTTCCCCCTAGGTTCTAAAAATCGAAATTTGATCCCATGTGAAAAATTGAAAATTGAACTTTGAGAAATTTTATTGTGATTGCTTGATTTATGACAAGTTTGGGGTGAAGGGGTGCACACACTAGGAATTGTATCTCGATCAAATGATTTGCAAAAATGTCCAGGTGAGAACTTTGAGCCTCCAACATGTTCTTAATTGTGTGAATCGCTTTTAAGTTGCACCTTCTCGGATTTGCTTGAATCTGCGCATGGTTTGCATATTTATATGTTGCATCATATGATCTAGGCAATCTTTCTTTGAAATAACTACTTGGCCATAAATTGAACCAACCTTGATGAATGATCCCTAGTTAGCCACATTGAGCCTTGAAGCCTATTGTTCTTGATGACCTTACATTACAAGCCATTAACTCAAAAAAAACCATGATTTTCCCCTATCCTAGGATTTATAAGAGCACGGAATTTTAGCTTTGTGAGTGTTGTTGTGGAACTAAGTTTGGGGTGGCTACAGGTTCATGAATCATAGTTGAGAAAAAGAAAAGCAAAATTAAAGGCCGAAGGCTTGAGAAAAAAAAAAGTGTGATGAAAAGTATTGAATACATGCCAAAAAGGGCAAAGTGAAAAAGTATAAAAAGGAAGAGGTTTGTAGCCACCCAATGCAAGGAATAGAATAATAATATGAGAGTAAATTCAATTGTTGCAATGCTAGTTTGATGCTCTCATTGATCCTAGGGACTAAGCCTCTATCCTTTGACTATCTTACCATGAGCCAAGCCTCATTACAACCTATGAAAGACCTTTTGATGATGCATACATATTTTTGTGGGAACTTTGTTGAGATGAAAACCAAATTCATGGGAAGTGTTCTTGAAATGCGAGATTGAGTGAAAAGTTGGTAGCTTAGACAAATTGAGCGAATGAGTGAAATATTAAATGCCCTTGTGAGGAAGGCAATTGTTTGAATTTGGTGATCTCCCTTTTGTGTGCCACTTGGATCCTTAACTTAGATTACTGATTGCATGAATGATGGAAATTCTCAATTGTTTAAAGTAAATGAATGTGGGGATTACATTGTTGCAAGGGGGAAAACATTGAGGAAAAATTGTTGTGTTAAATTGCATGAAATCTGTGCAAAAATTGATTGAATCCTTTAAGCTTGCCAAGTGTTGAGTCTTTTTGAGTTTTAGCTTGCTTGGGGACAAGCAAGGCTTAAGTTTGGGGTGTTTTGATAATCCTCTGGCTCATCTAGTTTCCAGCTAGAAAAGGGGTAGATTTTGTGCCTAATTGGGCGAGTCAACCTCGCTAATCTCCCAAATTAGCCTTGTTTTGTTCCTAAGTTAGAATTTGATTCATTTTATGCATTTTTAGTAGTTTTTAGTTTATTTTGAGTAGAATTACGCTTTTCGCTTTCTTTTATTGTTTCAGGTTAAAAGTGAAGCTCTTAGAGTCAAGGAAAATGAAGAAAACAGTGGAAAACCAATTCTGGAAGTTTCGCCTCGGGAAACAGGACTTTGCCTCGCGAGCCTGAAGACCAGCCTGAACAGCAAGAATCACCCTTTCTGTCTCGCTCGCGAATCACCATCTCGCCTCGCGAGTATTCAAAATCAGGATGGAGCCAAAACTGAATTTCGCCTCACAAGAGGCTACTCGCCTCGGGAGCGGGCGCAGAATCTGAAAATTATAAATTGCTGTTTTAGGGCAGATTGAAGGAGCCTCTTGTTCACCACTCGTTTTTAGATCGGTTTTGTGAGACGAATCCTTGTTCTCTGGAGCTGCGTCTCCCTATTTTCTTTTCTTGTTTTACAATCATGATGAACTCATATTGTTTGTGTCTTGTTACAAGCATGAGGAGCTAATTCCCTTGTCTAAGGGATCAATGAAACCACCTATGGCGGTGTAGCATTCAATGTGATATATGTTTCGTTCCTTTACCTCAATTCTTGTTTTCCAATTCTGAATTTATTGCGTTGATCATATGCATGCATGATTGATTAGTTAACGTGATGAGGCTTGATAGGCAATTCGCGTTTAGAACTTGAATTGGGATCACTGATTGAATATTTCACGAGAGTGAGTAGGAGATCAGTGCAACCTTATAGGGAACAAGAGAGCCCTCTTAAGTATAGGCTATTCTCCATCAAACTAAGCACGGAAAATAAAGACATACATTTCAGCAACGAGTAGTTCGGAACCATATTAAAAAACTTATGGCTCTCAGAAGCCAGATTAGAACTGTTAAGGCTCACTGCCCCAGAACTATACCTATAGCTGGTCAAGCTACTAAAACCCATTGGGAAGATCCTAATGATCAATCCTGTAACACCCTGTATTTTACTGTTTTAAATAACAGTAATACATATAAATATGTTTATAAATTTATTTAAGTTTTAGAAAATTATTTTAAATAAAAGGAGGTTATTACTCAATCCTACTTGACCGTAGGAAGCTACGATTAAAATTTAGGTTGGAAAGTCAGGCGAAACCCGGCCCGTGAATTCCATTGACAGTATAATAATACTGCTCAAAAGACCTAATTTTAATTCGTGAACGAAGGACTTAAGTTTAGTATTTTATTTTCTATAATTCTGTATTTTTAGAATTTTTTCAAAAAAAATAAAATAATTTACGTATTACGGGCGGAACACGTAATCGGGTAGACGACGGAAGGGAAATTAGAGTTTCTAAGAGTAGATAGAGGGTTTATCTTAGGATTTTGAGATGATTCAAGGGGATGAATCATATCTTTAAGTCTAGAAGGTTTTTCAGGGTTAAATAGAAAATTTAGGAATTTTACGTTTAAGCCCTGAACTTTCTGTAAATTACCCTTTTGTCCCTAAATTAGTTTTTTTAAGTTTTTCCAAGTGGATTGGGCTAGAATCCTTGTTTCCAATCTCAAATGGTCGTCTCTTAGAAGCCCAAAATTTTCTAGTTCATAGTTTGATTCCATAAAGCCATTTAAGTTTCCTATCTTAAGCCTAATGCTTAAATTTTCAAGTGGGCCCCACAAGAATGAACCCAAGCCCAAATTAACCCAGCCCATGTGCAAGCCCATGAGGAATTGTGGCTGCCTCATTGTTGTTGGATGCATCATGATGATTCTAGAGTTTTCCACAAGTTTCTACATTATACTACATTATCCTTGATTTTTCCACAATGTTCTTGATTCTTCTTAAATGCATGAATTATCCTAACCTATCTTTGACTCATAAATTCAGCCAACAAAGTCAAGATAAGCTAGCATTTAATGTGGCAAAATCATCATCATGACACTTTATTGACAATTTGCAAACTAGTCCTTCAACTATTGGAATCTTTGCAAAGTGGTCCTTAGAACTTAATTGCATTTGGATCCTTTAGCAAGACAACTAATCATCATCTAGAGTCTTCCTAAGATGGCGCCACTATCACTATAAATACCATACTCTCACTTTTCATTTAGTTTCTTTTTCCATTTGCTTCCAAAACCCTAAAGTTCATAAGTCTCTTAGTTCTACGTTTGTAAAGCAAGTTCTTGGATTTCCTTGGTCATTGATCTTCAAGAGGTAAATCCTAATCTTCATTCTTAATCATGCCTATGTTCTTTAGCAAGTTTCTTGATTCAAGGCTTATATCATAGTTGTTCATCACTTTAAAGTTTCTAACCCTAGAACTTTGAAAAGTCATAATAAATTCTATAATAATCTAATGATGATGAAACTACTTTCTATCTTCTTGATATCATGCATATTATCTAAATCTAAGAGCATGATGTAATAAAAAATTTCTTTCTTGAAAACCTAGCCTTGGCCGAACCTATCACCTTTGGGTTGGTAGAGTTTTGTTCATGTGTTTTCATGTATGATCATGTATTCTATATGGCATGTATGACTACACACTCTAATCCATGTTAGTCTCTTAAAATGAATATTTTACTCAAAAATCTTTGTGTTGGCCGAACCCTAAGTGGGTGAATTTTGTTGAGTTTTGTTCATGGTTTTCATAAATGATCTTAGAAATCAATCTCTTAGTATGTATGCTTTATGAATCCAAGTTGATTTGTTAAATTAAGAACCCTAGCCCTATGAACCTATTAAGACCGAATCTATGTATAGAAGAGTTAGGAAGTCTTGAGTTTTAAACTTAGTTATTTAGTCACTAATCTATGATTTAGGTTAATCAAGGATCATTAATCCATAACTTAATCATGATTAGAAGTTTTAGTCATTCAAAAACCCTAGAGGCCGTGACTATGTATTAGGGTTTAGAATGTTTTAGTTTCTTGATTTGTAACTATTTGGTTGTAATGATTGAAGGTTAGTTGAGTACGACGTTTACGAGGTAACTGAAATTCCGAAGGAATCCGTAAGTTCATCAAGGAGTCTTCAAGAGGTAAGGGGGGAACACCGGAGGATTTTATTCAATGGCTATATGCTATTCCGTGGTTGTTTGTAATTATTTGTTTGTTAGTATTTATTTATGTTGTTTATGGTTGTGTTAATTGTATCTGTGTGGTTTTAATTGCGTTAATTGTTTATCTGCAATTATATTATGTTACTGTGATAAATGATCTGCCTGGGAAATATCTGTCATATAACTGTTGTTTGATGTGTAAGAAGCCCGACAGTGGTCAGTGCACAATTAAGAAAGACGGATAAAAGCTTTAAGAAGCTTCACAAATTATATTCAATGTTTTAACGGCAAAATATTTATATATAATATTAAAGGGAATTTATTTTGAGAAAAATAAAGAGTTTTGAAAAATATTATTATTTTTGGAAAAGTGAATTATGAGTCACAACGAGTGCGAAACCGTGAAAATATTTTGGTACTGCTGAATTTTACGTAAGAAAACTCGGAATATTACAAAATATTCTTTTATTAAATTAATAGGTGAAAATAAGTTAATCATGATTTTAGAAAATTAATTAAGTGGAAAAAGTTAAGTTTTTGGCTTAAAAGCCTTAAAAATAATATTTGACGGCAAATTTGGAAAAATATAGACGGCAAGTATTTTCGAAATGGTAGTGCCTATTTTGAGGAAATTAAACCTCAAGTGACTCATTGGTTTGTGAAAAACTAAGTTTTTATTATTTAAGGATTTTATAATGAATTTCTACCATTGGAAAAGAATTTCTAAAAATCAAAAGTTGATTTTAACCATGTTAAAAATACAGTTGGACTTAGTAACCGAGACGTCGGGGTACTAATGTTCTGTGTTGTGATGGACTCAGTCATTTGGACTTTGAGGGCCTATATTGTATAGATGAGGTTTACTGTGTTGAAACATTGAAGATGTTTTCTAGTAACACGAACCTAGGACTGGTGCACCGGTTGAGAGGTGTCGTGATTGAGCACTCGGACAGTAAGGTCCTGTGTTGTAATGAAAGTTTTAAAAGTATTTTAAAACTATGTGAGTCGTAGCCATTTTGAGCTTCGGCAAAGAAAGATTGAACACAAAGAAAAGAACAAAACAAAAGTGTTTTGCATGCATTTGGCAGACGTGCCTGCGGTTTGTGGTATAATGCATCAATTACCATCGGCGAAATAAGGTAATTATGACATGCATTTTCTCATGTTCCTAGGGAGGACATGGAGACCCCATCTAACTTGCTAATGGTAGGCCCTGATTGTGGACATTAGCAATTTGTTTGGCCTTATGTGCCTGGCTATGTATGCCTTTGTGGATGGGAAGAGGTTGCGCACCTATTGGCAGATGGCCAAGTTAGCCAGTGTGGCTATGGAGTCTGATCAACTCATATTATGTTGGGATATCTCATGAGATTAGGACGAAAATTAGATGATGAATAGAAGTGTCAAGCAATATAATTTGGCAAATGCTGATGGTGTTAAACCCACTGATAAAATGTTCGTTAAAAATGTATGTACTTGGTAAATGCTGATGTGTTATATGGTGACTAGTATGTGGTTATTGAGTAAGATCCATGTATTGGTTTCTCACTCTTACACACATTCAGATGGACCCAGAAATACCCTTGGTACCATCGAGGGTCCGAACGATCACTTTTGATCGTGCACAATATGGTGGTGCCTGGGAGATTAACCTTGGGGCACTCAGCGCCACCTATCATGGACCGAGTAGAGAGGTGATCGGAACAATAGAGGAAGGACCTCAACAAAGAATTCAGGTAGTGGAGACGGTCGAGGTATCTCTACCTCCAATTTGGCTTTACCTACAGTATCTTGAAGAGCACGAATTGATGGATCCATTTCCTCAACCACATCCTCTTCAGATATTAGGACCTGCAGAACCTCCTGCTGAAGTGGAGTTAAATGAGGGAGAGGAAGATTTAGAGGAATACATAGAGGACGATCCTGAGTTTCAACCTCCTGCGGTTGATGATGAAGATTCTTCCGATGACACAGTGGTAGCAGAGGCATCATCGTCAGATTCGTCAGTTGTAGGAGGGATTGATCATCATGATCTTCCCAATGGATTTCAGTAGCTTGACCAGCTTAGGTAGAGTTTTGAGGTAGTGAGTCTTGACAGTTTTGATCTGGCTTCAGAGAGCCATGAGTTTTGAATGTGGTTCTGAACTACTTGTTGCTGATGTGTATATATCTTTATTTTCTTTGTCTAGTTGATGGAGAATAGCCTATACTTATGAGGGCTCTTTTGTTATCTCCTATTATAGGTGTTGTGTATATAAAAGGTGATGTATATATCTACATATATATATATATATATATATATGGTTATGTCTACAATGTTTTATGTTGTATGTTACGAAAAAAAAATTCAGTGCTATTTTTGTAAAGAAACGTTTAATTAAATATATATTTTCCGAAAGTAACCAGCGTAAATAATTAAATTTCCGTTCTTGGGTAGTAGTGTGATGACTCTAGATTAGGGTGTCGCAATTTGTGGTATCAGAGCTGGTCGAGTCTTTCGGGAATGTCGGGAAATAGGTCTGTTATGTCTTTGTTGTGTGATCTCTGACTTAGACTTGTTTTTAATTACTTATTAGAAGTAATGTGTGGTAGTGAGTAAGTTTGCGTTTCAGTTTCTGGTTTTGGTTTAACTGATGTTGGTTTGTAGGTCAGTTATGGAACCAGAAGCTGGACGTGGACGTGGACGTGGATGTGGACGCGGTCGTGGACGAGGCCGTAGAGGAGGTCGTGGTAATATGGATGAGGAGTATGAAGAAGAAGTGGACTATGCAGCTCAAGCAATGGATAATATGGCAGCGGCAATTGCAAATCAAACTGCAGCGATGAATGTCCAGAATCTGCAAGCTGCAGAGGGCAAGGCTTTGATGGCGTTTCGAAGTCAAAATCCTTCACAGTTTGGTCTGGATGCTAATCCTGAGAAGGCTGATCTGTGGATCCAGGAGTTAGGAAAGATCTTCGAGTTAGTTGCTACGCCGGCAGATGTTCGGGTTACTTATGCTGCTTTCCTATTGGTGGGAGATGCGGAGTATTGGTGGAAAGGTGCTAGGCTACTGCTGGAGGCGGAGCATCAAGATATTACTTGGGAGGTTTTTCGAACTGCATTTATGGACAAATATTTTCTGGAGAGTATAAGGATCGAGAGAGAACGACAATTTCTGGGGTTATATCAGAAAGATTTATCGGTGGAAGAGTATGCGACGAAGTTTGAATCGCTTGCCAAATACTTCTGTTTCTTTCAAGCCCAACCAAATGAAAGCTGGAAGTGTGAAAGATTTGAAGCGGGACCGCGATTTGAGATTAAGGAGTCCATTTTACCTTTGCAACTTCGTAATTTTCAAGCTTTAGTGGAAATGAGTCGTAAGATTGAGCAGATGAGGAAGGGAAAGGATAATAGAGGGGGTGTTGGTGGATCTTCTAAATTCAAGAACCAGAATCAGAATTGGAAAGGAAAACAGAATCAGAGGAAGCCTTATTTTAGTCCACAAGGAAATAATCAGAATAGACAACAGAACCGTTCGAATTTTATTGCGTCAGGAAGTGGAGGTCAAAGAAATCAAAATCAAGGTCAGATTAGGAGATGCTATAATTGTGGAGATCCGGATCACATGTCAAATGTTTGCCCTAGGAAGGAAGTGAAATGCTATAATTGTAATCAAATGGGACATAATGCGAGGTATTGCATGGTACCAAAGCGGGAGTCGATTGTCAATCACGTCGGAGCAAATAAACCGACAGCCAGAGGGAGAGTTTATACGATGAGTGGGACTGAAGTTTCAAATTCTGACGATCTCGTTCAAGGTAAGTGTGATATAAATGGTAATCTTTTAACTGTACTATTTGATTCAGGTGCAACACATTCTTTTATTTCGATGGATTATGTGAAACTGTTGAAATTGCCTGTTTCTTCCTTGTTGTGTGATCTTATTGTTTCAACTCCTACTGCTAAACCAGTGATAGTCACTTCTGTTTGCTTGAATTGTCCTATTATTATTCAGGACAAACGTTTTCTTGTTAACTTGATCTATTTGCCTTTAATATAGTTAGATGTAATTTTAGGCATGGATTGGTTGTCTTCTAACCATACCTTGATTGATTGTGCTCGTAAAACCCTAGTTTTTCCTACGGATGAGATTTCTGGAATGTTAACTGCTAATCAAGTAAAAGCTTCTTTAAAGGAGGGAGAACAAGGTTACATGCTATTATTTTCCTTAGATGTTAAGAGTGAGTTAGACTTGTAGTGTATACCAGTTGTCAATGAGTTTCTGGAAGTTTTTCCTGAAGATGTACCTGGATTACCACCTGTTCGGGAGATTGAGTTTGCGATTGATTTGGTTCCAGGCACTGGACCAATATCCATAGCACCGTATCGAATGTCGTCATCAGAAGTTGAGGAATTAAAAGGACAACTAGTGGAACTGATGCGGAAGGAATTCATTAGACCTAGTGTATCACCTTGGGGAGCTCCAGTTTTATTAGTGAAGAAGAAAGACGGAACTTCTCGGTTATGCGTAGATTTTCGTCAGTTGAATAAGGTGACGATTAAGAATAAGTATCCACTTCCAAGGATAGATGACTTAATGGATCAGTTATGTGGAACATCTGTTTTTTCAAAGATAGATTTACGTTCGGGTTATCATCAGATTCGCGTGAAGGCGGAGGACGTTTTTAAAACCGCGTTTAGGACACGTTATGGTCATTACGAGTATCTTGTGATGCCGTTCGGAGTTACGAATGCTCCAGCAATATTCATGGATTACATGAATAGGATTTTTCGTCCTTACTTAGATCAGTTTGTCGTTGTTTTTATCGACGATATTCTAATCTATTCTCCCAGTAAAGAAAAACATGCTGAACATCTCAGTGTGGTTCTCCAAATTTTAAAGGAGAAACAACTTTACGCGAAACCTGAGAAGTGTGAATTTTGGTTAGACCAAGTTCAATTCTTAGGACACATAGTTTCGAGTGAAGGAATTGTTGTTGATCCGTCGAAAGTTGAGACTGTTTTGCAATGGGAAAGGCCTAAGACGGTGACAGAAATTCGTAGTTTTGTGGGTTTAGCGGGATACTATAGAAGATTCATTGAGGGATTTTCTAGAATAGTAGGACCTCTTACCCAATTAACTCGAAAGGAGCAAGCGTTTGTATGGACTGAAGCATGTGAAGAATGTTTTCAAGAGTTAAAGCGAAGGTTGACTACTTCACCGGTATTGATACTACCTGATCCCCATGAGCCTTTTGAGGTTTATTGTGATGCTTCACATCAAGGATTAGGATGTGTATTGATGCAAAACCGGAAAGTTGTGGCATATGCTTCAAGGCAATTGAAGATTCATGAAAGGAATTATCCTACACATGATTTGGAGTTAGCACCAGTGGTATTTGCTTTAAAAATCTGGAGACATTATTTGTATGGAGCGACTTTTAATGTTTTCAGTGACCATAAAAGTTTGAAATACCTATTTGATCAGAAGGAGCTGAATATGAGACAGAGGCGTTGGTTGGAATTTTTAAAGGATTATGATTTTCAACTACAGTATCATCCTGGAAAGGTGAATGTTGTAGCAGATGCTTTGAGTAGGAAATCAATGCATATATCGACAATGATGGTAAAAGAGCAACATTTGTTGGAACAATCCCGAGATATGCGATTGATGATTATGATGTTTCCAGGAAAATTGTGTTTGGGTATGATTACTATTTCAAGTGGACTAATGGAGCAAATTAAGGAAAAATAAGAAAGTGATCAATACCTACAAAGAGAAAGAGAATTAGTGCGGCAAGGTGCTGTGTCGGAATTTAAAGAAGGAAATGATGGAATCTTAAGGTTTGGTGAAAGGATTTGTGTGCCAAATGATACTGAAATGAGGAAGTTGATTCTTGAAGAAGCTCATAGAAGTAAGTTAAGTTTGCATCCCGGAGCTACTAAGATGTATCAGGATTTAAAGAAATTATATTGGTGGCATGGTATGAAGAAAGATGTAATAGAATTTGTAGCGGTGTGCTTAACTTGCCAAAAGGTTAAGGTAGAGCATCAAAGAACAGCAGGAATGCTACAATCCTTAGACATTCCAGAATGGAAATGGGATGGTATTGCGATGGATTTTGTGTCAGGTTTGCCAAAGACTCGGAAAGGGTATGACTCTATATGGGTAATAGTCGATCGATTGACAAAGGCTGCTCACTTTTTACCAGTTAATGTGAAATACTCATTGGAAAGATTAACTCAGTTGTACATTGATGAAATTGTTAGGTTACATGGAGTGCCTTTGAGTATTGTTTCATATCGTGATCCGAGATTTACATCAAGATTTTGGCAAAGTCTGCAAGAGTCGTTGGGAACGAAACTTAGGTTGAGTTCTGCGTATCATCCTCAAACGGATGGACAATCATAGAGGACTATTCAGTCTCTTGAAGATTTGTTGAGAGCCTGTGTGTTGGGAAATGCTGGAAGCTGGGATGAATATCTATCATTGATAGAATTCACTTACAATAACAGTTTTCACTCTAGCATAGGAATGGCACCCTATGAAGCGCTGTATGGTCGACGGTGCAGAACGCCTTTATGTTGGTATCAGGATGGTGCAAGTTTCATGGTTGGACCAGATATAGTGCAACAAACGACGGAAAAGGTGAAAATGATCCAAGTGAAAATGCGGAC
The DNA here is from genome assembly GCA_030762895.1 of Sophora flavescens. Lineage (NCBI taxonomy): Eukaryota > Viridiplantae > Streptophyta > Magnoliopsida > Fabales > Fabaceae > Sophora > Sophora flavescens. Next base: position 68,423,500 of record CM061062.1, on the reverse strand, counting down.
AACTCAGTCGATAGAAAAGTTATGCTGATAAGAGACGACGACCTCTTGAATTTGAGGAAGGTGAGCATGTGTTTTTGAGAGTCACGCCAACGACTGGGGTTGGTAGAGTAATTAAATCCAGGAAACTCACTCCTAAATTCATTGGACCATATCAAATTATTTATCGGATAGGTCCTGTAGCTTATAAAATTTCTTTACCACCGTTTCTATCCAATCTTCATGATGTCTTTCATGTTTCACAATTGAGGAAGTATATTCCTGATCCATCTCACGTAATTGAACCTGATCTAGTACAACTAAAAGAAAACATGTCTTATGAGATTTTACCGGTGCGAATCGTGGATAAGATGACTAAGCAGCTAAGAGGTAAACAAATCTCGTTGGTCAACGTTATTTGGGATGACGTGACTGGAGAAGCAACGTGGGAAGTAGAAGACAAAATGAAGTTACAGTATCCTGATTTATTTACAGGTACGTAATTTCGAGGACGAAATTTTTTTAAGTGGGGTAGTAATGTAACACCCTGTATTTTACTGTTTTAAATAACAGTAATACATCTAAATATGTTTATAAATTTATTTAAGTTTTAGAAAATTATTTTAAATAAAAGGAGGTTATTACTCAATCCTACTTGACCGTAGGAAGCTACGATTAAAATTTAGGTTGGAAAGTCAGGCGAAACCCGGCCCGCGAATTCCATTGACAGTATAATAATACTGCTCAAAAGACCTAATTTTAATTCGTGAACGAAGGACTTAAGTTTAGTATTTTATTTTCTATAATTCTGTATTTTTAGAATTTTTTCAGAAAAAAATAAAATAATTTACGTATTACGGGCGGAACACGTAATCGGGTAGACGACGGAAGGGAAATTGGAGTTTCTAAGAGTAGATAGAGGGTTTATATTAGGATTTTGAGATGATTCAAGGGGATGAATCATATATTTAAGTCTAGAAGGTTTTTCAGGGTTAAATAGAAAATTTAGGAATTTTACGTTTAAGCCCCTGAACTTTCTATAAATTACCCTTTTGTCCCTAAATTAGTTTTTTAAGTTTTTCCAAGTGGATTGGGCTAGAATCCTTGTTTCCAATCTCAAATGGTCGTCTCTTAGAAGCCCAAAATTTTCTAGTTCATAGTTTGATTCCATAAAGCCATTTAAGTTTCCTATCTTAAGCCTAATGCTTAAATTTTCAAGTGGGCCCCACAAGAATGAACCCAAGCCCAAATTAACCCAGCCCATGCGCAAGCCCATGAGGAATTGTGGCTGCCTCATTGTTGTTGGATGCATCATGATGATTCTAGAGTTTTCCACAAGTTTCTACATTATACTACATTATCCTTGATTTTTCCACAATGTTCTTGATTCTTCTTAAATGCATGAATTATCCTAACCTATCTTTGACTCATAAATTCAGCCAACAAAGTCAAGATAAGCTAGCATTTAATGTGGCAAAATCATCATCATGACACTTTATTGACAATTTGCAAACTAGTCCTTCAACTATTGGAATCTTTGCAAAGTGGTCCTTAGAACTTAATTGCATTTGGATCCTTTAGCAAGACAACTCATCATCATCTAGAGTCTTCCTAAGATGGCGCCACTATCACTATAAATACCATACTCTCACTTTTCATTTAGTTTCTTTTTCCATTTGCTTCCAAAACCCTAAAGTTCATAAGTCTCTTAGTTCTAAGTTTGTAAAGCAAGTTCTTGGATTTCCTTGGTCATTGATCTTCAAGAGGTAAATCCTAATCTTCATTCTTAATCATGCCTATGTTCTTTAGCAAGTTTCTTGATTCAAGGCTTATATCATAGTTGTTCATCACTTTAAAGTTTCTAACCCTAGAACTTTGAAAAGTCATAATAAATTCTAGAAAAATCTAATGATGATGAAACTACTTTCTATCTTATTGATATCATGCATATTATCCAAATCTAAGAGCATGATGTAATCAAAAATTTCTTTCTTGAAAACCTAGCCTTGGCCGAACCTATCACCTTAGGGTTGGTAGAGCTTTGTTCATGTGTTTTCATGTATGATCATGTATTCTATATGGCATGTATGACTACACACTCTAATCCATGTTAGTCTCTTAAAATGAATATTTTGCTCAAAAATCTTTGTGTTGGCCGAACCCTTAGTGGGTGAGTTTTGTTGAGTTTTGTTCATGGTTTTCATAAGTGATCTTAGAAATCAATCTCTTAGTATGTATGCTTTATGAATCCAAGTTGATTTGTTAAATTAAGAACCCTAGCCCTATGAACCTATTAAGACCGAATCTATGTATAGAAGAGTTAGGAAGTCTTGAGTTTTAAACTTAGTTATTTAGTCACTAATCTATGATTTAGGTTAATCAAGGATCGTTAATCCATAACTTAATCATGATTAGAAGTTTTAGTCATTCAAAAACCCTAGAGGTCGTGACTATGTATTAGGGTTTAGAATGTTTTAGTTTCTTGATTTGTAACTATTTGGTTGTAATGATTGAAGGTTAGTTGAGTACGACGTTTACGAGGTAACTGAAATTCCGAAGGAATCCGTAAGTTCATCAAGGAGTCTTCAAGAGGTAAGGGGGGAACACCGGAGGATTTTATTCAATGGCTATATGTTATTCCGTGGTTGTTTGTAATTATTTGTTTGTTAGTATTTATTTATGTTGTTTATGGTTGTGTTAATTGTATCTGTGTGGTTTTAATTGCGCTAATTGTTTATCTACAATTATATTATGTTACTGTGATGCATGATCTGCCTGGGAAATATCTGTGATATAACTGTTGTTTGATGTGTGAGAAGCCTGACAGTGGTCAGTGCACAATTAAGAAAGACGGATAAAAGCTTTAAGAAGCTTCGCAAATTATATTCAATGTTTTAACGGCAAAATATTGATATATAATATTAAAGGGAATTTATTTTGAGAAAAATAAAGAGTTTTGAAAAATATTATTATTTTTGGAAAAGTGAATTATGAGTTACAACGAGTGTGAAACCGTGAAAATATTTTGGTACTGCTGAATTTTACGTAAGAAAACTCGGAATATTACAAAATATTCTTTTATTAAATTAATTGGTGAAAATAAGTTAATCATGATTTTAGAAAATTAATTAAGTGAAAAAAATTAAGTTTTTGGCTTAAAAGCCTAAAAAATAATATTTGACGCCAAATTTGGAAAAATATAGACGACACGTATTTTCGAAACGGTAGTGCCTATTTTGAGGAAATTAAACCTCAAGTGACTCATTGGTTTGTGAAAAACTAAGTTTTTATTATTTAAGGATTTTATAATGAATTTCTACCATTGGAAAAGAATTTCTAAAAATCAAAAGTTGATTTTAACCATGTTAAAAATACAGTTGGACTTAGTAACCGAGACGTCGGGGTACTAATGTTCTGTGTTGTGATGGACTCAGTCATTTGGACTTTGAGGGCCTATATTGTATACATGAGGTATACTGTGTTGAAACATTGAAGATGTTTTCTAGTAACACGAACCTAGGACTGGTGCACCGGTCGAGAGGTGTCGTGATTGAGCACTCGGACAGTAAGGTCCTGTGTTGTAATGAAAGTTTTAAAAGTATTTTAAAACTATGTGAGTCGTAGCCATTTTGAGCTTCGGCAAAGAAAGATTGAACACAAAGAAAAGAATAAAACAAAAGTGTTTTGCATGCATTTGGCAGACGTGCCTGCGGTTTGTGGTATAATGCATCAATTACCATCGGCGAAAGTTAATTACGACATGCATTTTCTCCTGTGCCTAGGGAGGACATGGAGACCCCATCTTACTTGCTAATGGTAGGCCCTGATTGTGGACATTAGCAATGTGTTTGGCCTTGTGTGCCTTGCTATGTATGCCTTTGTGGATGGGAAGAGGTTGCGCACCTATTGGCAGATGGCCAAGTTAGCCAGTGTGGCTATGGAGTCTGATCAACTCATATTATGTTGGGATATCTCATGAGATTAGGACGAAAATTAGATGATGAATAGAAATGTCATGCATAATTTTATGGATGATGTTTGGGGTGTTAAACCCACTGATAAACTGTTCGTTAAAAATGTATGTACTTGGTAAATGCTGATGTGTTATATGGTGACTAGTATGTGGTTATTGAGTAAGATCCATGAATTGGTTTCTCACTCTTACACACATTCAGATGGAACCAGAAATACCCTTGGTACAATCGAGGGTCCGATCGATCACTTTTGATCGTGCACAATATGGTGGTGCCTGGGAGATTAACCTTGGGGCACTCAGCGCCACCTATCATTGACCGAGTAGAGAGGTGATCGGAACAATAGAGGAAGGACCTCAACAGAGAATTCATGTAGTGGAGACGGTCGAGGTATCTCTACCTCCAATTTGGCTTTACCTACAGTATCTGGAAGAGCACGGATTGATGGATCCATTTCCTCAACCACATCCTCTTCAGATATTAGGACCTGCGGAACCTCCTGCTGAAGTGGAGTTAAATTAGGGAGAGGAAGATCCAGAGGAATACATAGAGGACGATCCTGAGTTTCAACCTCCTACGGTTGATGATGAAGATTCTTCAGATGACATAGTGGTAGTAGAGGCATCATCGTCAGATTCGTCAGTTGTAGGAGGGATTGATCATCATGATCTTCCCAATGGATTTCTGTAGCTTGACCAGCTTAGGTAGAGTTTTGAGGTAATGAGTCTTGACAGTTTTGATCTGGCTTCAGAGAGCCATGAGTTTTGAATGTGGTTCTGAACTACTTGTTGCTGATGTGTATATATCTTTATTTTCTTTGTCTAGTTGATGGAGAATAGCCTATACTTATGAGGGCTCTTTTGTTATCTCCTATTATAGGTGTTGTGTATATAAAAGGTGATGTATATATCTATATATATATATATATATATATATATATATATATATATATATATATATATATATATATATATATATATGGTTATGTCTACAATGTTTTATGTTGTATGTTCCGAAAAAAAAATTCAGTGCTATTTTTGTAAAGAAACGTTTAATTAAATATATATTTTCCGAAAGTAACCAGCGTAAATAATTAAATTTCCGTTCTTGGTTAGTAGTGTGATGACCCTAGATTAGGGTGTCGCAAATCCCGCCTACAACTGATGATTCTGACGATGATGCCTCCGCTATCGCTGTATCATCAGAAGAATCCTCATCATCAACCGCAGGAGGGTGAAACTTAAGATCGTCCTCAATGTATTCCTCCGGAGCTTCCTCACCATCACCTAACTCCTCATCAACAGGAGGTTCCTCAGGTCCCACTATCTGAAGAGGATGTGGTTGAGGTAATGGATCCATCAATCCGTGCTCTTCCAAGTACTGCAGGTACAACCAAACTGAAGGTAGAGATACCTCGACCGTCTCCACGACATGAATTCTCTGCTGTGGTCCTTCCTCTATCGTGCCAATAACTTCTCTACTCGGGCCATGGTAGGTGGCGCTGAGTGCCCCAAGATTAATCTCCCAGGCACCACCGTACTGTGCACGATCAAATATGATCGTTCGAACCCTCGATTGTACCAAAGGTATATCCGGGTCCATCTGAATATGTAAGAGTGAGAAACCAATACATGGATCTTACTCAATAACTACATACTAGCCACCACATAAACACATCAGCATTTACCAAATATCAACATTTATAAACAAATAGTTTATTAGTGGGTTCAACACCCCAAACATCATCGATTTAAAATTTATGCATGACACTTCATATTCATCATCTAATTTTCATCCTAATCTCATGAGATATCCCAACACATAATGAGTTGATCAGACTCCTGAGCCACACAGGCTAACTTGGCACGCAGCCACTAGGCACGCAGCCTCTTCCCATCCACACAGGCACACAAGGCCAGGCACGCAGCCAAACAGATTGCTAATGTCCACACTCAGGGCACCAATATCAAGTAAGATGGGGTCTCCGTGTCCTCACTAGGCACATGAGAAAAAAATGCATATCACAATTACCTTTCGCCGCTAGTAATTAATGCATCAAACCTCAAACCGCAGGCACGTCTGCCAAATGCATGCAAAAATACTTTTGTTTCGTTCTTTTCTTTGTGTTCAATCTTTCTTTGCCGAAGCTCAAAATGGCTTACGACTCACATAGTTTTAAAACACTGTTAAAACTTTTATCACAACAGAGGACCTCACCGTCTGAGTGCTCAATCACGACACCTCTCGACCGCTGCACCAGTCTTAGGTTCGTGGTACTAGAAAACATCTTCAATGTTTCAACACGGTATACCTCACATATACGGTACAGGCCCTCAAGTCCAAATGACCTCGAGTCCATCACAACACAGAACCTTAGTACCCCGACGTCTCGGTTACTAAGTTCCACACCAATTTCAGCACTGTTGAATTAACTTTTAATTGTTCCGAAATTCTTTTCCAAATTGGAAATTCATTAATAAAATCCTTAACTAATAAAACGTAGTTTTTCACAAACCAATGAGTCACTTGAGGTTTATTTTCTTCAAAAATATGCACTGCCGTCTACACTTTTCCAAAGTTACCGTCAAATAAAATTTTTAAGGCTTTTAAGCCAAAACTTAGTTTTTCCACTTCATTAATTTTCTAAAATTATGATTAACTTATTTTCACCAATTAATTTCATAAAAGAATATTTTGTAATATTCCGGAATTTCTTACCTAAAAATTAGCAATGCTAAAATATTTTCACGGTTTCACGCTCATTGTGACTCATAATTCCCTTAATCAGAAATAAATTATTAAAATAATAATATTTTCCAAAACTCCTTATTTTTCTGAAAATAAATTCCTTTAATATTATATTTCAATATTTTGCCGTTAAAACATTGAATATAATTTGCGAAGCTTCTTAAAGCTTTTATCCGATTAATTTAATTGTGCACTAACCACTGTCAGGCTTCTCACACATCAACCAACAGTTATATCACAGATATTTCTCAGGCAGATCATGCATCACAGTAACATATTATAATTACAGATAAACAATTAAACACAATTAAAACCACACAGATACAAATAACACAACATTAAACAACTTCAATAAATACTAACAAACAAATAATTACAAACAAACACGGGATAGCATATAGCCATCGAATAAATCCTCAGGTGTTCCCCTCTTACCTCTTGAAGACTTTGCTTGTGAACTTACCGATTCCTTCGGAAGTTCGGATATCACTTAAACGTCGTACTCACTTAACCTTCAACCATTACAATCAAATAGTTACAAATCAACAAACTAAAACATTCTAAACCCTAATACATAGTCACGGCCTCTAGGGTTTTGAATGACTAAAACTTCTAATCATGGTTAAGTCATGGATTAATGATCCTTGACTAACCTAAATCATATATTAGTGACTAAACAACTAAGTTTCAAACTCAAAAGTTCCTAACTCTTTTATACAAGGATTCAGCCTTAATATGTTCATAGGGCTAGGGTTCTTAATTTAATAAACCAACTTGGATTTATTAAGCATACATACTAATAACTTGATTAACAAGATCATTGATGAAAACTATGAACAAAAACTCATCAAATCTCACCAACCTAGGGTTCGGCCAACTTAGAGATTTTTGAGTAAAGATTTTCATTTTAAGAAACTAACATAGATTAGAGTGTGTAGACATACATGCCATATGGAATACATGATCATATATGACAACACATGAACAAAACTCTACCAAACCCACTTTGATAGATTCGGCCAAGGCTAGGTTTTTAGGAAAGAAATTTTTGATTACATCATGCTCTTGGATTTAGATAATATGCATGATATCAAGAATATAGAAAGTAGTTTCATCATCATGTGATTTTTCTAGAATTTATTATGATTTTTCAAAGTTCTAGGGTTAGAAACTTTAAAGTGATGAACAACTATGATATAAGCCTTGAATCAAGAAACTAGCTAAAGAACATAGGCATGATTAAGGAAGAAGATTAGGATTTACCTCTTGAAAATCAATGACAAAGGAAATCCAAGAATCTTGCTTCACAAGTCTATCACCAAAAGACTTATAAACTTAGGGTTTTTGAACAAATGACAATAGGAACTAAGTGAAAAGTAAGAGAAGGTATTTATAGAGCTTGCTTGCGCCATCTTGGAATAATATAGAGAGGATGAGTTGTCTTGCTAAAAGGATTGAAATGCAAATACTTCCTAGGGACCATTTTGCAAAGATTCCAAAAGTTTAAGGACTAGTTTGCAATTTGCAAATAAATTGTCATGATGACTTTTTACCACATTTAATGTAAGCTTATCTTGACTAACTTTGTCTGAATTTGTGTCATAGATATTTTTAAGAAAAATCATGAAGGTTGAAGAAAAATCAAGAATGTTGAAGAACAAAGTGGAAGAATGTAGAACATTCTAGAAAGTTTTGGTTCATCCAACAACAAATGAGGGCAGCCTTCAATCCCTCATGGGCTTGCGCATGGGCTTGGTTCATTTTGGCTTGGATTCATTTTTGTGGGGCCCACTTAAAGATTTAAGCATTAAGCTTGACACAGGAAACTTGTATAGTTTCAAATAGGCTTTATGAAATCAATCCATGAACTAGAAAATTTTGGGCTTCAAAGCCACGTCAATTAGAGATTGGAAACAAGGATTCTAGCCCAATTCACTTGAAAAAAACTTAGAAACTAATTTAGGGACAAAAGGGTAATTAACAGAAAGTTCAGGGACTTGAGCGTAAAATTCCTAAATTTTCACTTTAACCCTGAAAAACCTTCTATACTTAAAAATATGATTCATCCCCTTGAATCATCTCAAAATCCTAAGATAACCCTCTATCGGCTCTTAGAAACTCCAAAATCCCCTTCGTCGTCTACCCGATTACGTATTCCGCCCTAAAAAGCGTAAATAATTTTATTTTTTCTGAAAAAAATTCTAAAAATACAGAATTGTATGAAATAAAATACTAAACTTAGGTCTTTCGTTTACGAATTAAAATTAGGTCTTTTGAGCAGTATTATTATACCGTCAATGGAATTCGCGGGCCGAGTTTCGCCTGACTTTCCAACCTAAATTTTAATCGTAGCTTCCTACATTCAAGTAGGATTAAGTGGTAAACTCCGTTTATTTAAAATAATTTTCTAAAACTCAAATTTTCGATAATAGTAAGAATTTACTGATTAGAAGTCCTGATCTTGACTCGAGACTGAAGCCATTAGTGTTTTTACAGCATCTGCAGGAATGCTGGCAATTTTAAAAAATTTTGGAAAAAAATAATATTTTTTTGTTTTGTGTGAGGCCAAATGTTGAGAGTCGCATGCGGGGACCTGAGACAAGGCAGAACGGAGCAGATTCATGAATCTAGATATTTTAGATGCTTGATGTGACTAGCATTTATGGCGATTTGATGATTATTTATGGCGATCCTATCCCCGTCATAATGATTTTGAGATTTTTATAAAATTATATTACTATTTTATTTAACTATCTACTTATTCATAAGTTTGCCATTGTACCAAATGACCAAAATACCCCCAATTTCCTCCCTTGGCCGTGGCTCACACACACATAAATACACTAGATAGTGCAATTTTTGCTTCATTTTAAGCTTTGTCTTCAACTTCTCAAATCCTTTATTCTTAAACTCTTAAGCTTGTCTCTTGAAATACTAAGAACACCAAGTGGATTTTGTGCAAAACTTCATCATCTTTTGATCATTTCATCTACTCCAAGAGGTGAAATCTCTTTGTCTTGCTTATCTTAGTCTTATTCTTCATATACTTTCTCATGTTCATGCTTGTTTTCTATTGTTTCAATTTCATGAGCCAATCTTCTAAACTCTCCAATAAATTGTAGAAAAATCCAATGAACTCGAAACCAATTTCTATGGTCTTATAATCATGTATACTCTTGTTGTCTAGGATCATGTGAACAACTAAAATTTCTTTCCTTGTTTTCCATGCTTGGCCGAACCTATGTCCATAGGTGAGGAAAGTTTTTTGGTTTCAAACTTTGTTAAACAAGTGTTGATTTATGATCTCTAGTCCATTTTTTTGTTGATTCAAGTGATTAGAGAATCAAAACATACTCTAAACCAAATTTGTTGTTGATGGCCGAAATCTTAAACTTAGTAGTTAAGATGATTTTGGTTCAATTTTTGTTAAGTAAGCCTTGATTATGCTTTAATCATACTTAAGGATCATTGATCTAAGAGTTGAGAAAGTTTGAAAGTTCCTAGCCTTTTGTTCATGACAAGGCCGAAATCCAAAATCTTTAGGTCTAGTTTGATTTGTTTCTTGTTTGTTAATATTGGTTGTGATTCGCTGTGAATGATCAAATCGGTAGCTGAGGTACTAAGGTGTGTCACCGGAACCGGAATCAAAGACTTTGTGAAATCAAATCTATAACTTCAAGATGTAAGGGGAGCTTACATAAGGGAATTGAGATAACCACATGTTATCTTTGTGTTGTCTGTGTATTATCTGGGTGTTTATCTGCCTTAAGTTGATTACTGTTGTGTTTAACTATATGGTTATGTGATGTGATGTGATGTGGTTAGTGGATTATGTGGATATAACTGTGATTTGGTTATATTTGTGATGCATGTTATATCTGTAAAAGTATGCTATCTTTGTATCATGTGATACATCTGTTATTGATGGCTGGAGTGTGAAACCCGATAGTAGTCAGAGTTTAATTAATTCGGAAGATTAAAAGCTTTTTAAGTTTACACAAATAATCGAAATGATTTAATAGTGTAAAATAGTGTAAAAGTAGAAGAATAATATGTTATTGATTTTTCCGGCGATTGATGAGCCAATGAGTGCTAGAGAGGGCGTAACCGTGAAAATATTTCACAGGTGCTAGGTTTAGCAAAATATTTTTCACAATAATGGAAAATAATATTTGGAATAATAAAGTGACAAAAATAGTTTAATTATAATTTTAAATAAATATTTTCAAGTAAAAAGCCATATTTGGCATTTTTAAGAAGAAAATGAGAAAAATATTTTAGTTATTTTTGAGTTGAGTTAAGAAAAGTTTATTAGAAAATTGACATTATTTTCTTCAAAATAAATATTTTAAAGTGTGAAAATAATTTAGAAAATGGAAAGATTTATTCTTGACTCAAATGTATTTTGAATGATTTATAAAATGATTTTGACGAAAATGAATTTCGGAAAAAGGGATTTTTCAATGAAAATGATTCCATTAACTTGGATAACTTTCTCGGAAGTTTGGTTTTGTATGTGTTATTTCACTGAGCGAAATGTTTTAAAGAAGACAAGCGAACCTAGTTACCGAGATGTTGAGTTCCTAGGGTTCTATCTGACATGAGGATCTGGGATCTGTGTCATTAGACATGAGTGTCTTGTAAAATGGTGGACTTTGTGTCCCAGAAGTTGATGTGGTTAAGCATTGTCTTCCATATCCGCGAACCTTTGACTGGTGTATCGAGGTAAAGGTTTTGCAATTGAGCATTCGGACTGGTGTGTCCTGTGTTGAGATTGAGCACGTGAACTTGTGTGTTCTGTGGGTGCCTAAGTTTTAAGTCTTAATAATGAAATTAAGCATGTTGTGTGCTTGGAGCATCGACAAGGAAATAATTATGCGACAAAGAAAAGTATCAAGAACAAAATTATTTCTCATGCATATTTATGGCAGACATGCTATGTTACCGTATCTTGATTCATTGTGTCATCCGAGATGTACAAATGAACAAGTTTGGAGATCATTAAATCATATATTCTGATCAATAGATCTGATGGTATAAAGCCCATTAACCGTGATAACCATTGCGCCATGAGTAATATTGGGCAATGAGTGGACCGAAGTTTCCCGTTTATCGTGATGACAATTGAGTCCTAGGTTGGCTAAGGTGTCATATTTTGCACAAACAACTATGGTGATGCCTGGGGTATCCCGATTAGTTGAAATATGTTGGATATTGAATTCTTTTCGTTGTCAATGCTCCATTAAAAACACCTGATCAGCGTAAACGAAAAATGAGGAGTTGGTAGAGTTGTGAGTGAGAGCCTGATTATTGAAGTGTCATGCATTTTTGTAAAATCACGATGACTGTCGGGTATGAAACCCATTGACAATTTTTTTATGTTGTTTGGATAAATTGTTATATATTATGAATACTATGAATATGTTGTTTTGTGTGTTATGCGTGTGGATATCTTATTAAAATCCATATATTGGTGTCTCACCCTTACAAATATATCAGGATTCTTCTGGTTTGCTGTTGTACCTTGGTACAATAGTACAGATGGTGCAGAGAAGTTTCGTAAGTCACGCAGACTTAGATTCTAGATGCTTGAAGAATTATCTGTTCATGGGAATGACCATGGAGGTCGTTCCAACAATGTCTTGTAGAGCGACCAGCTTAGGAATCTTGGTTGGGTTATATGTTTTAAAAGGTCGGTAACCGTGTTGCTGTAATTTTGTCTTTGGTTTAACTTTTCCCATTTGGGAGTTGAAAACCTTTGAGGAAAAAAGTGGTATGCCATGGTGATTTCTTTATGTATGTGACTTTACTGTTTAATGTATGTATTATGGTGTTCTAGAGTTATTCGCGAAAGAAAAAATTTTTCACCCGAGTTTTCTGACTTAAACAAATAAATTTTTCGAAAGCAACCAGTAAATTACTTCTTAATTTATTTCCGCACAGGTTACGAGGTAATGCCCAATGGGGTGTTACAAAGGTGGTATCAGAGCTGGTCGAGTCTTTCGGGAACCTTGGGGAATAGGTCTGTTATGTTTTGTTCTGTGATCTCTGGTTGGTCCCTGTTTGAAATTGTTTCCTTATCGAAACAATGTGTGTTTGTTTATTAGTATGTGTTTTTGAGAGAAGTATGGCAGCTGGGTAAGACCTTTGGCTACTTTTACGGAGTGAGGAGCAGTCAGGTGCTACCCTGACTACGGATGTACAAAGCTACGAGCCTGGTCCATGTTTGACTTCAAGGGGCTCCGGGTACGCCGGCTAACGACCATAAAGATAGAGATAGATATGATTCACCACTAGCAAATACGAGTGAGAAGAACTCTACACCTTCTATTCCTTGAGGGTCAAAGATCCCTTTTCCTTGAGCACTTGAGCAAAGGACTTTCACGACACGGCTAAGAAGGCATCAGTGGCAATCAGTGCTACTACTAGAATCTAATTAGCTTCATTTCGATGGACTCGAGGCATAAGACAAAGACATTTCGTGACCAGTCATCTATATGGGTTACATGAGTTTTGACTTGTAGGAACCCATAGCTAGTAATTGTGTGTTGGTTCATGTGTGACACATTTGATTATCCTTTTTGGATTGTGTCAGACATTTGAATAATATGCTTATTTAGGTAGATATTCTAGTAATGTTCGTTGAAAATGTTCCAAGATTATCGTTTGCAAAAGGATTTCCTGGGGTGTTCCCTGGAAATGATTAGTTTTACTGCTAGCAGAGGATATTGATTTTCGATCGTTCTAGTTACTAGGTTCGGTCCAATTTCTATCCATTTTTGTAGGATGTCGCCTACAAAGTTAATCGAGTTAGACAACTCGATTCAACTGAAAAAATCGATGGTCTAAGCAGTTTGTTAGACTGAGTGTTTTCCGTAGGAATCACCAATGCCGTGTGATGGAGCGAGATATCGCGTGGATTTTTGACAAGTCAACAAAGTGACGAATATGAACGAGTATTCTCTGTTATGCGCAGTTGATTGGATAAGTCAATCGCGAGGAGTTTTTGGTCTACTCAAAAATCGACTTGAAGATGACTTGTCACTAGATTGAATTGAGGACCTACTAAAGATTTTGCACCGTTGACTCAGCTTATAAGGAAAGATCAACTCTCAGTTTTATAATATGTTTGAGAAACTGACCCAGATGTCTGTGATTGTACTGATTCAGGGTGATCATACTAAGCATGTCTAGAAAGACCTTTGTGCTTGACGGAGCCAAGGCGAATAAATTTGAATCTTCAACCTTGGATGAGTGTCTCATGTTAAGAAAAAAAAACTCTTCACTGTACTATTTGATTCTTTATGAACTTGTCAGTTGACATTTGTTTCTCGAGACCCTATGGTTGTACTAGACAATCACAGCGGTGAAGTTTATACGTGTCAGACAGACGTTTCTGACTTTGATTTGGAATCTATCAGGACTCATAAACTGGTTATGCTAGTCCATAATTTCATTTTATTCTAAATGATTTCCTTATTTGTGAGAAGTTGTACTCACATTTCTAAATAACCCTCAATTTATTAGACATTGTAGTGGATTGATTTGATAGTATTCATTGGTCTGGATATTTTCACATTTCGTTGAAGAATTTGTTATAACTATTTCTTAAGTTATAATACAAATGACTTCTGGATAATAGTGGTTTCTTGATGAAACTTAGTCTAATCACTTTTACTTTTGGTAGAGGTGACCTAGTCTGATTTTTGCCAAACTGTGTTCTTTTTTTAAAAAAAAATCATAGTTTTGTAAATTCTTTTTACTAAGAATGAATCCTCTTGGAAATATGAACTATTCATCCTTTGATTTCCTAAATCAGCTGGAAGTTCTTGTAGAAGGGTGAACTTTATCAGATTCATGTTTGTAAATATGTATTGGCCATACATTTTTACGCCCACGAATCTATTGAAGAATCTTTTTCTATAATGGATATTCTTGTATCTTTTGAATTGATGAAAATTTTCTTTATGCCTTGTGAAAGCAAATCAAGAAATTCCTTTCCTTGAAAATTTCTTTCTATGATCTTTAAGATCATGTCTTGTTGTAGTTCGAAAAGATTTGTCATCCTTGATCAACTTTACTCTACGTATTATTCCAAACGTCCTTGACATGTGACCTATCTCAAAGAGTCATGAGGATGGGTATCTGATTCATATCGGCATGTCAGAGTTAGTCGAGTATAATGAAAAAGATATAGTTTGATGTTTGAGACCTCCCTTGCTAAAGATGTTGGAGCTGTCATGAATTTTTCGTTTCGAGTTTACTGTAGATCTATAAGGATCTTGTTTAAGTTCGAGTGATCATGGACCGACTGACGAAGTCGACGCCCTTCTTACCTGTTAAGATCCATTATGCAATGGGGGAAGGCTCACCGAAATAGGTATCAGAGGACTGATAAGACTTCATGGAGTATCTTCAGATATCTTTTCAAAGGAAAAAGATTCAAAGTTTACCAATGTTTATCGGTAAAGTCCGCTCTAAGTGTTGAAGACTAAGTTGAAGCTAAGCTCAACAGATCGTTCTCGACTCGAGTGGGTTAGCAAGAAAAATGATCAGATCTTTAGGAAGTTGGTTTGGGAGTAAGTGTAGCATCTAGCTACGATCATATCTATAGCGGGATAGGCAAGAAGTGATGGAAATTTGTTGAAGAGTAGTTGTGATTGGTAAGATGTGAATCCTTAAGATCAATCTCAGTAAGTGAGATAATTGTTATAGATCAAATGTTAGTTGAGGAAGAGTACCATTGAGGAAAGTCTAGTGTAATGATCAATGTCCATTGTTAAGATTGATTTTATAAGTTTAGAAGATGGAGAGGAAAGTGTCTAAAATAGTTTCACCTAAGTTGAATATAAGTGAAGAGTATGATTTTTTTTTGTTGCTATAAAGGTTCGAAGTTTAGGAGTCAAATAATCCTAACCGGTGTAATTCTTTTTTGATGTTAATTACATTAAAGAGGTGATAATATTCTTATGAAGTTGAGATGCGTGATTTTGACATAATTTGGAGTAGTGGATTATACTCAAAGGAATGTTATGATGTTTTACTTGAAGACTGGAAGTGTGTGGATTTGATATAACCTAGAGGAGTAGATTACGCTCAAAGGGATTGAGATTTTGATCGAATTTCTTGAGTAGGAAATTGATGCATATTGTAGATAAGTTAGTGTTGACTTTGGTGTGACTTTGGTGTTAGCGGTGAAAGTTAAATGTTGGGAAAAAGTTTTCTAGTCAATCAATATTGAGAATAGAAGTGACTAAGTTTGGTTTTTGTTCTTTATGTGGGAGGAACTAAGATGCAATGTCATGAATAGTGGATATAATGTGTTGATAGAAAATTTCGAGGATAAAAGAAAATGACATAAGAATTGATTATGTTAAGGAGTTAGCAATAAGAAGAATGAAGCGATTGAAAATACAACATAGAATCTTAGATGGAAACTGATGTGTATGTTGTAAGAAGAGTGAGAATCTTAGTTTAAATTTTGGTGTCAAAAGTGAGAGTTAAGGATATAGAGGGAAATTTTTCTAACGGATTAGTATTAAAGAAAGAAGAAATTAAGTTTTGATGATGCCTTTTAAAGGTAATAGACTAAGGTGAAATGTTGAAAAAGTGGGAACATGTAGTAGTGGAAAAGTTTTAAGGATAAATAGAACGAAGGATAAGTATAAATTTCGTTATTAAGTTATAATTGTCATCCAAGGGACAATTAAATGTGGGAGTTACGATATAAGACCTTGGGATCGAAAATTCCGATCTAGTTTCGAGTCACGAAATTTCGAGGACGAAATTTTTTTCAGCGGGGTAGTATGTAACAGCCCGACTTTTCGAGTTTCTAATATCAGTAATAAATATATGAATGAGTATATTTATTATTTGAGTTTTTAATGATGATTTTGGTTTAGCTAAAGTTATTTTCATGCTTTGCTTACAAACCTTAAGTTTCGGGGAGATTTGTGGTTGAAAACTCAGACGGAGCTTGATCTGAGATTTCGATGACAGTAAGACTTTACTGATCAGAAGACCTGATCTTGACTCGAGACCGAAGTCATTAGTGTTTTTACAGCATTTGCAGGAATGCTGGAAATTTTAAAAAATTTTGGGGAAAAAATAATATTTTATTGTTTTGTGCGGGGCCAAATGTCGAGAATCGCATGCGGGGACCTGAGACAAGGCCGAACGGAGTAGATTCATGAATCTAGATATTTTAGAAGCTTGATGTGACTAGCATTTATGACGACGTGACGATTATTTATGGTGATCCTATCCCCGTCATAATGATTTTGAAATTTACTCCAAACAAGCGCCGGTGCGTCTTGTGAGGCGTATTTTTATTATGTTTTCCGTTGTTTAACACTTTGTTTAAGTATATGCCTGTGAGGGATCCTACTGACAGGATATCCTCAACAGTGTTTTATAATATGCATAATATACTTATATTGTGATATGCCATTCTATATGAAGTTGTAACTTTATAAGTTAAGTTTTTAATTTTTACGTTTTTTATGTTAAGCGTGAGATTAAGTAATTAAATAATGAGGTTTTAATCTAATCACACAAAGGGGCACAGTGGGGTGTCTCATCAAAACCCTAACTTATTGAGTTAAATGGTCTTGTTCAAAGTTCTTAGTTTACGATCATTTCATCTACTCCAAGAGGTGACATCTCATTGTCTTGCTTATCTTAAACTTATTCTTCATATACTTACTCAAGTTCATGCTTGTTTTCTATTGTTTCAAGTTCATGAGCTAATCTTCTAAAATCTCCAATAAATTGTAGAAAAATCCAATGAACTCGAAACCAATTTCTATGATCTTATAATCATGTATACTCTTGTTATCTAGGAGCATGTGAACAACTAAAATTTCTTTCCTTGTTTTCCATGCTTGGCCGAACCTATGTCCATAAGTGAGGAAAGATTTTTGGTATCAAACTTTGTTAAACAATTGTTGATTTATGATCTCTAGTTCATTTTTTGTTGATTCAAGTGATTAGAGAATCAAAACATACTCTAAACCAAATTTGTTGTTCATGGCCGAAATCTTAAACTTTGTAGTTAAGATGATTTTGGTTCAATTTTTGTTATGTAAGCCTTGATTATGCTTTAATCATACGTAAGGATCATTGATCTAAGAGTTGAGAAAGTTTGAAAGTTCCTAGCCTTTTGTTCATGACAAGGCCGAAACCCAAACTCTTTAGATCTAGTTTGTTTTGTTTGTTGTTTGTTAATTTTGGTTGTGATTCGCTGTGAATGATCAAATCGGTAGCTGAGGTACTAAGGTGTGTCACCGGAATCAAAGACTTTGTGGAATCAAATCTGTAATTTCAAGAAGGGGAGCTTACCTAAGGGATTTGAGATAACCACATGTTATCTATGTGTTGTCTGTGTATTGCCTGGGTGTTTATCTGCCTTAAGTTGATTACTGTTGTGTTTAACTATATGGTTATGAGATGTGATGTGGTTAGTGGATTATGTGGATATAACTGTGATTTGGTTACATCTGTGATGCATGCTATATCTGTGAAAGTATGCTATGTTTGTATCATGTGATACATCTGTTATTGATGGCTGGTGTGTGAAATCCGACAGTAGTCAGAGTTTAATTAATTCGGAAGATTAAAAGCTTGTTAAGTTTACACAAATAATCCAAGTGATTTAATAGTGTAAAATAGTGTAAAAGTGGAAAAATAATATCTTATTGATTTTTCAGGCGATTAATGAGCCAATGAGTGCCAGAGAGAGTGTAACCGTGAAAATATTTCAAAGGTGTTGGTTGTAACACCCCCCCTTGGGGCATTACTTACGTAACACGTGCGGAAATAAAATTAAAAGATAATTTGCTGGTGCTTTCGGAAAATAATTTATGTAAGTACATAAGTGTCTGAAATTGGGTATAAAAATTTTTGTCACAACTTCTAAGCCTTGATCGGCACACAAACTTACTATCATAGCTTGACAAGCCTATTTAATTTAAAGGATATACTTAAATACAAGATAGTGGTTTTACCAAAACTTCGACAGAGTCTCCTCTGTAATTCGGACATCCCAGGGTAAAATAACACCTGTTAAAATATTTACATTTTCTCTCTAGAATTCCAGTTACACCAAATTCAACCAGGCATCAATACATAAAAATAATAGTTATAGCCATACGCTTTACAAAACCAAAAGAAATAGCTTAGATTTTTTTTATTCAAAAGATAAGCTCTCCGAGCTATAGACATTCCATTTTAAAATAAAGGCTCTCTGAGCCAAACTCAAACAGACCATCAAAAATAATCCAAGTCTCAACCCTAAGCTGGTCGTTCTAAAAGTTATTCCGTAAGTAATACCTCATCAAGCAACTACATCTAAGTCTCGGAGTGACTTAGAAAGACTCCTCTGCAGCATCTGTGTTAGAGTACGCAGGGTACAATATCGAATTTAGAAGAATCCTGAAATGTTTGTAAGGGTGAGATACCGACAAATGGATATATCACACAACAACCATACACATGATACATACATCACATAATCATATAAGCATTTTAAATCATGCATATACATAACATAACAGTGTTATAACAAAGGGTCTCAAACCTGAACAATCAGTTTTATAAAGAGAATGCATGGCACTTCAATATTCAAATCTATTTTGATACCTAATCTCCGGAGATCCCACAACTTTCTGTTTCGTTTCAAGCTGATCAGGCTCGCACATGGTGCATTGTAAAAACAAACAAAACAATGCCCAAGGACATCACATAACACACTGGTCTCACTCAGATATTCCGGGGTTATAAATCAAAGTTTGACTCATTGTCTCACACATGTACAGAGGCACAATGGTCACTGCTAATTATGGAATCTATTTTCCATAACCTATTGCGTCACTCAGATTGCAATAGTTAACGCATAAACTTTTGGACACACAGTCCTATAAATTTGGACACACAGTCCTATATATTTGGACACACAGTCCTATATATTGGCTCACACATATAGAGGCTCAATATTTAAATGGAACACTATCCATATAAGATACATTTATCCACTCCGGAACTCAATGATCATCATCTCCTGACATGTCTGCCCTATACATTGATCCACTCTGGATTCAATGCCCATTTACATGACACAATGGCCATTAATGCATGAGAAAAACTTTTATTCTCGTTTGTTTTCTTTGTCGTAATAATCTTTCCTTGTCGAAGCACAAAGCTTAACGACCTTGCTTAATTCTTTTAATTAAGACTTTTCACTTAAAACAAATACAGGACACACAGTCCAAATATTTTAATCCCAACATAGGACATACAGTCCGAATGCTCAATCACGATGCCCTTAAACCGATGCACCAGTTTTAGGCTCGCGGATATGGAACTCACACTGTCCACATCAACTTAGGACACACGGTCCAAAAACAAAACTTTACAGGACACTCCGTCCCCTGACACAGATCCTTGATCTACGTGTCCATACAACACTAGAACCCCGATGTCTCGGTTTCTAGGCTAATTTATCGACTTGTAAAACATTTCGCTCAGTGAAAATCAAAACCAAAACAAAACCTCGGTCACTTATCCAAGTAACCGGAACGTTTCCAAAATTATTTGGGAGAAAATCCTTTTCCTTTGCAAAATCTTTTATAAAACATCTAGGAAATTCATTTGTATTTGAAATTCATCGATGGAATAAAGTAAAATATTTTCAAAAGGTCTTTTATTCATAATAAATATTTTCATAAGGTCTTTTATTCATAATAAATATTTTCAAAGGGTCTTTCCTTCATAAAGCACACCGTTCGAAAAGGTTTTCTCTCGTACAAAACTTTTGATCATAAAAATATAGTTTCCTTCAACTCAAAATCACTTTAAAAATTTTCCTAAAAACAAGGGTCTTATTCTTCTGAAGTAAACACTTTAAAGAAGGAACTTTTATAAGTGAACCCAAAACTTTCAAAGTTCTATTCAAGGCTTATTAAGGCTTTTAATCCTTATCTTTATTGGGCACAGACTCAAGTCTGGCTTCTCAAACTTCAATCAACAACAATAACATCACAGTTAATCATGTATATATATAATTCATATATATCACAGTTAATCACATATATATTATTCATAACACTTTAAAGCAACAAATATTCAACTCCAAGTAATAACCACAATGATTCAACATAAACAAGTTATCCAAGTATTGGCTAAACATCACAATAATTTTCACAGAAATCAATTACACACATACACACATGCATATAGTTATTGAATATCCCTAGGTAACTCCCCTTACCTTTGAAAACAAGTAAAGAATCCTCGTCCTAATGCTCACGTTAGCTCATCTCTACTCCATTAAGCAAGCATAGTCGTGTCCAAACATCTCAGAGAGTAAATCCAACAACGCACAACAACCAGAAATCAAGAAATCAATTTCACATGATCAAACACACATCCTAACTTTATCTAAACACTTAATCTAATTGCCACACAAAGTTATTTTTAAAGAAAATCATGTTTGAAGCTCACGCTTCCCAATACCCTTTAAGAAAACTTTGTTTTGATCAAAAGATCATGAAAAAGAACTTTGGAAATCATCCATTAAGAGTCCTAATTGCACTAAATCATAATTAATTTCACAAAAACATACCCAAATTCAAATAAAATTAAATTGAGGATTTAGGGCTCCTTATTAAAATTTAGGGGTAACTCAGAATAATGAAATTGGTTTAGGGAAACACAAACTCACAGTCCCAATCTCATAAAACAACCTTAAATTTCAAAATTAAAATCTGAAATCAAAGGGTTAGGGTTAGGGTTTCAAATCAGATTTTGGGGGTTTTGAATCTGAGACACAAGAGAGGGTTTTGACTCACCTAAGCTTGGAGACAACTTGAAGGTGGTGCTGTGGTGCTCCTCGCGGCGGCGGACGCGATTCCGGCGAGGTGGCAGTGGCGGTTCTACAGTGAACAAGAGCAACAGAGTTGAAAGAGAGCATAAAAGGAAAGAGAAAAGCTTAACCAACGAGTTGGGTTCGAAACCACCATGGAAGGCGGCTGATCGGACTTACCGCGACGGAGAGACGATCGCACGACGGCGGACCGGTCGCATGGGTCGCGCGGCGTGGTCGTGGCAGTCGCGGCTGTGCTGAGGTGGTGGTCGCGCGACTCCGGGTGGCGGTGCAGGGATGGCGCCGATCTGAACAAAACAAGGAAGAGGGAGGAGAAAGATGAAGTAAGGAGGAAGAAGAAAAAGAAAGAAGAAAGAAGAAAGAAGAAAGAAAGAAGCAGAGAAGAAACGTGAAAAAGAGAGAGATTAGCGTCGAGTGAGTGAGAGAAAAGAGAGAAACTTTAAGTTTTTATACTAATTATTTAGTAATAGGTACAAAATGAGTGATAAATATTAGGCCTAAAATAAACATTTTTTTACTTTTTAGAATCTAAAAATAAAGATTGATAAGGATATGTTTTCGAAATTCAAGTTAGAGTAAAGATTAATAATTGAACTGATCTACTAAGAAAATACTCAGTCCAAAATTTAATTTCCGATAAATGTCAAACCAACATATTTTTATCTCTAAAATTAAGTAGGATAATAATATGAAAATGTTTTTCTCTAAATCATATTATTTAAAATATTTTTCTGTACTGGTATAATAGTGACAATAACGTAAATTATTGTCTATTAAACGTGCATTCACTGAAATAAGTCAGTGCTAACGCACCTAATAAAATAATTTGAAGAGAGTAATTTAATTACTCAAACTAAACCACTTAACATAATAAACATAAACATTCAAATAAAATAATTAATCCTAGGTGTAAAAACTAGGGTGTTACACTGGTGTTAGAAAAATATATTTCACAATAATGAAAAATAATATTTGGAATAATAAAGTGACAAAAATAGTTTAATTATAATTTTAAATAAATATTTTCAAGTAAAAAACCATTTTTGGCATTTTTAAGAAGAAAATGAGAAAAATATTTTAGTTATTTTTGAGTTGAATTAAGAAAAGGTTATTAGAAAATTGATATTATTTTCTTCAAAATAAATATTTTCAAGTGTGAAAATACTTTAGAAAATGAAAAGATTTATTCTTGACTCAAACTTATTTTGAATGATTTATAAAATGATTTTGACGGAAATGAATTTCGGAAAAAAGGGAATTTTCAGTGAAAATGATTCCGTTAAACTTGGATAAGTTTCTTGAAAGTTTGGTTTTGTATTTGTTATTTCACTGAGCGAAATGTTTTAAAGAAGACAAGCGAACCTAGTTGCCGAGATGTTGAGGTTCTAGGGTTCCATAAGTTGATGTGGTTAAGCATTGTTTTCCATATCCGCGAACCTTTGACTGGTGTATCAGTGTAAAGGTTTTGCAATTGAGCACTTGGACTGGTGTGTCCTGTGTTGAGATTGAGCACATGAACTTGTATGTTCCGTGGGGGCCTAAGATTTAAGTCTTAATAATGAAATTAAGCATGATCGTGTGCTTGGAGCCTCGACAAGGAAATAATTATGCGACAAAGAAAAGTATCGAGAACAAAAGTATTTCTCGTCCATATTTATGGCAGACATGCTATGTTACAGTATCTTGATTCATTGTGTCATCCGGGATGTACAAATGAACAAGTTTGGAGATTGTTAAATCATATATTCTGATCAATGTATCTGATGGTATAAAGCCCATTAACGGTGATAACCATTGCACCATGAGTAATATTGGGCAATGAGTGGACCGAAGTTTCCCGTTTCTCGAGATGACAATTGAGTCCTAGGTTGGCTAAGGTGTCATATTATGCGCAAACAACTATGGTGATGCCTGGGGTATTCCGATTAGTTGAAATCTGTTGGAAATTGAATTCTTTTCGTTGTCAATGCTCCATTTAAAACGCCTGATCAGCGGAAATGAAAAACAAGGAGTTGGTACAGTTGTGAGTGAGAGCCTGATTATTGAAGTGTCATGCATTTTTGTAAAATCACGATGACTGTCGGGTATGAAACCCTTTGACAATTTATTATGTTGTTTGGATAAATTGTTATATATTCTGAATACTATGAATATGTTGTTTTGTGTGTTATGTGTGTGGATATCTTATTAAAATCCATATATTGGTGTCTCACCCTTACAAATATATCATGATTCTTCTGATTTGCTGTTGTACCTTGGTACAAAAGTATAGTTGGTGCAGAGAAGTTTCGTGAGTCACGCGGACTTAGATTCTAAATACTTGAAGAAGTATCTATTCATGGGAATGACCATGGAGGTCGTTCCAACAATGTCTTGTAGAGCGGCCAGCTTAGGAGTCTTGGTTGGATTATATGTTTTAAAAGTTCGGCAACCGTGGTGCTGTAATTTTGTCTTTGGTTTAAGTTTTCCCTTTTGAGAGTTGAAAACCTTTGAGGAAAAAAATTGGTATGCCGTGGTGATTTCTTTATCTATGTGACTTTATTGTTTAATGTATGTATTATAGTGTTCTAGAGTTATTTGCAAAAGAAAATTTTTACACCCGAGTTTTCTAACTTAAAACAAATAAATTTTCCTAAAGCAACCAACAAATTACTTTTTAATTTATTTCCGCACAGGTTACGAAGTAATGCCCATCGGGTGTTACACATTTATTTGTTTTTGTGGGACTCTATTTATGCACGATTTCCAAGGTTATGTTAAATGATGATTCTGATAAGATTGAAACCTTTGTTTCCAAATTGATTAACCTTGCGGTGTTATATTTGTTTACAGACTATGTTGTATTTTCAAGGCTATGTTGATTGTTGAATGATTATTCAAAGAAGATTAAAGTTCCTTTGCTTGCACCATCTAAAGTAAATGGTCAAAAAAAGGGGACAATTTCATTAACAAAAAGATGTAGTCTGTTTATTTGAAATTTTTATAAGAACCGGTGAATAGGAAATAATTTATTTATTTACTTATATTTGTTTTTTAAAGTATAAACACGTCATTGCAGTTATTATAAGGAATAGATCTATGATTCTATGGTGGGAGTTGGGCAAAGAGAAAAGAGGGGAAGGAGGGTCTAGAATGAAGAAAAGTTACATATATGGAAAGACGAACAAATTGGTTGAAATTGGTTGGAATGAATGATGAAGTAGCAAAATTTGCTCCGTTTTTTGGTATTTCTTTTTCATATTATTTTTCACTCATATATATTCCATTATAGTTTTGGCCAAAGAGGCATACCTTATGATTGCCATGTAACCAGTTTAATCTAATAACTCAGCCTGACGTATAAGTATTTGAGAAGGAATAATATTATGAAGCTAAAGTCTATTCTGTTGACCGCATGACTCATTTTATAGTAGAAATAATATTATATATATATATATATAATTATTTTTTTTAAAATGGTTAATTTGCAAGGGGAAAAGTGGAGAATTATATCAAAATAGATTTTTAAAAGAGAGGTAAAATATATTGTGAAGTGTTTATTGTTAGCGCTTGAATAAATTACATTCAGAAAATGATCTGCTAGAAATTTTGGAGAAATGTCAAATTATACTAAAAAATGTGTTAAATGGATATATATTTTTTAAGAAAAGTTAACTTGCAAGGGAAAAATGAAGAAATAAATCAAATGGATTTTTAAAAGAGAAGAAAAAATTTCATGTGGTTGTCAAGATCACTGTGAAGTGTTTAACATTAAGGTTTAAATAAGTTACATTGAGAAATGAATAATCATCTTGAAATTCATTTGTTGCTTTGAAAACATGCACATAGTATCAAATGTTGAGAGAAGTATAGTGCCATTGTAGTGGGAGAAGAAATGGTTAATGCTAATTTATAATTATATTTTTTTAAAAAAATCAAATTCACTTCAAAATTGAATGCCGAGAGAAGTAGAATAAAATATATTTGGAGAAATTTCAAATCTTAAAAAAGAATATGATAGATAAATATATTTTCTGATAATGGTTAAGTTGCACAGGGAAAAACGGGAAAAAATATCAAATAGATTTTCAAAACAAAACAAAATTCATATGACTATCCAGATCATTGCAAAGTATTCATCATTAGTGTTTAAATACATTACATTGTGAAACGATTAATCAGCTTGAAATCCTTTTTTTGATTTGAAATCATATATATAGTATTAAATGTTCAAAGAAAGATAATACCATGATAATGGAAGAAGAAATGGTTAGCACAAATTTATAATTTTGCTATTGGAAAAAAAACAAATTCACTATAATATTAAATGTTGAAAGTAGTAGAACACCAAGTGATGACAACCAAATAGTGAGGTTGCCTTGTTGATGATCTTTTTGGTTGAATTCTTACCAAGTTAATATAAAACCAATTTTGGAACCAAAATAATAAGAAGAAAGAAACAAAATGGAAGAAGAAAAGAAGATGGATGGCGCCACAAACATGTAGTTTGATAAGCCTATGAGGATTGTCACAAGAATCTTGGATTCTTGATAAGAACTAGTTTGGCTCAACCAAGAACCAAAGAGACAGTAATCTCACAAATATGGATTCAATCCAAAATTCAACATCCAAAGTTGTTATTCATGTTTAGGCATCACATACATATAGATACAAGCCTGATTTTCTTTGCTACACTTTGCCTTCCAAAAGATTCCAAAACCCCCCACTTAACACACCTAATCATGACACTAAACACACACTAATTCCCACTTAATTCAGCCACCAACTTAACACCCACATAATTGGCCTAATAAAGACAATAAAAACTCACAAAAACTAACTTAACTCAGCCATCATGAGTATAGGTTACGTCCCTCCCTTTTAAGTGACAATCGTCCCTCCCTTTTAAGTGACAATAAAACTCAAAAAACTACACTTAAATCACAAAATAACTCAGCCACCATATTAAGTTCACCCCCCACCCCCCACCCCCTCTTCACGACTCTCTATCTCACTCATTATGTGGTGGTTACACTTGCTTCTCAAATTAAAAGTGTAACCCCCCATAATTTACACAATTTATTCACACACTAACAAGGAGTTTCTTATATCATGCAAGCCAAAGATTCCCTCCCCAAGACTCTCTAAAAACTCATGTAAACATAGGAGATTAGTGGGCTTGATCCAATTGTAACACTTAACAAATTTGGACCCACTTCCACAACCCATTACACTTATTTAAATTAAAAGAAAACAATTTAAATGGGCTCCTCTTCATGGTGCACGCCCCACATCATGGATCTTTTAGTTGGATAATGTAAGTTAATAATTTGGGCTTCATTCCATCCAATCTTGCAATTGGGCTTGCTTCCATGATAAGAACCATAGTTTAAATTAACACTTGTTGGGCTTTCTAGGTTGTAACATTTGTCATTGGCCCACCAAGTCCTTGGCTAGCTTCTTGAACCATACTCCAAATTGGGCTCATATCATCCCCTCCTTCTTTGAGCGAATTCAACCTCAAATTGAAGTCTTCATCACCAAAATTAGTCATTTCGGGTGCATCCAGAGTGTTCTTCACAACCACACATTGCCATAGGGTGTTTCCTTTGGAATGAAATTACCAAATTTCTGCAAAAAGGTTACAACACCACTAGACAAAGAAAGATCATTAGAAGCATTAGCAATTAAATAAAAATTATTGCAATAAAAAATGAATTGGAGCTGCCTTGAAATCAAAGCCTCCTTCTCTTCACTTTTTGTTGCCAAACAACTCTCTTTTTTTCACTAATTTTCACAATATTTTCCTCATAATTTTTCTCTTGATCACTCTTTTTTTCAATCTTTTTCTCACTCTCTTTTTCAATCATTTTCTCACTCTCTTTTTCTCTTCTCTCTTGCTCTCTCTTTTTTATCATCTTATGTTGATCCTCTCTCACTTCTTTTGGAGACAAAGGACCAAGAGTAACTTTTCGGTTTTGATGCAAGAACGAGAACTTATTGGTGTACCCATAATGAGTGGCCTTCTTATCAAATTGTCAAGGCCTCCATAGCAACATATGGCTTGCCTCCATAGGCACCACATCACAAAGTACACTATTATGGTATTCCCTAATTGAGAAAGGAACCTCAACTTGCTTATTCACCACCATTTCTCCAACCTCACTTAGCCATTGAAGCCTATATGGTTGTGGATGTACTTTAGTAACAAGATTTAATTTTGAAACCAATCTAGAACTAACAACATTGACACAACTACCTCCATCAATGATTAAAGAGCAAACCTTCTCTTGAATTAGGCATCTAGTACGGAAAATGCTTCCTCTTTGAGTATCATCTTGCTCTTTGGTTTGGCTTCCCAAAAATATTCTTACCATGAATAAGTCTCCCTCCAGAATTTCTTCTCCTTTTTCACTCTCCTCCTCACTTGAAGCTTCGAATTGTGAGACCACTTCACCATTCCTTGCCACCATTGTCCTCTTGGTTGGGCATTGGGATGCAATGTGTCCATGGCCTAGGCATTTGAAACACTTCACATCACGACTCCTAGAAGTTATTTCCATTGGTTTCTTCACTTGAGAGGTGCTCACGGCCTCCTTAATGAATGGTGCACCCTCCTTCTTTGATTCTTCCTTCCAACTTGAGGATGGAAATTTAGAAGAAGAATAAATTTGGACTTCCTTCTCTTAATTTGTTGTTCCACCTTGATTGCTTGTTGGACCAAGTCTTCAAGCTCCACATAGTGTTGTAATTCCACTATGTCTCGAATATCTTGATTCAACCCATGTAAGAACCAAGCCATGGTAGCCTCCCTATCTTCATTAAGGATGGACCTAAGCAAGGCCAACTCCATCTCCTTGTGGTACTCATCAACACTTTTAGAACCTTGTGCCAACCTTTGCAATTTGATGTGTAGGTCCCTATGGTAGTGATTTGGGACAAGCCTCTTTCTCATGACATGCTTCATTTCTTCCCAAGTCTCTATAGGTTTCTCCTCATATTTCCTCCTCTCCTTTTGCAATTGGTCCCACCACACAAGTGCATATTCTTTGAACTCAAGGACGACTACTTTCACCTTCTTTCTTTCATTGTAAGAGTTACAATCAAAGACTTGCTCCATCTTCATCTCCCAATCCAAGTAAGCTTCGGGATCATTCTTCCCAATAAAAGAAGGAACTTTGATCTTGACCCCTTCAAGTCCTCTATCATACCTCCTTCCTCTACGCCATCCTCCTTTATGTCCTCCTCCTCTATGTCTTCCTCTTTCACTATCATAACTACTTGGATCATCATTGTGTTGAAGGTTGGCAAGTTGTCTATCATAGTTTGCTTGCATTGTCTCCATTTTCCTTGTAAGAGCTTGAACTTGAGTAGACATCCTAGCATGCATAGCTGCTGACCTTGGAGAAAGAGGTGGACTATCATCATGGGCTGCCATGATTTGAGTAGAAGAAATTAGAAGTTTCCTCACCACACTCCCTCACTTGTACACACAAATGTATTTCACTCATTTTGGCTTTTTTTTTTCACACAAGATGTAATTTGCCACATAAAACTTTAAGTGACAATAATCAAGTTTACGCCCCCCCCCCCGACTCTCTATCTCACTCATTATGTGGTGGTTACACTTGCTTCTCAAATTAAAAATGTAACCCCCCATAATTGACACAATTTATTCACACACTAATGAGGAGTTTCTTATAGCATGCAAGCCAAAGATTCCCTTCTCAAGACTCTAAAAACTCGTGTAAACATAGGAGATTAGTGGGCTTGATCCAATTGTAACACTTAACAAATTTGGACCCACTTCCATAACCCATTACACTTATTTAAATTAAAAGAAGTCTTTTTTATTTGCCTTCTTAAGTCATGCAATGTACTATTCAGTGATGTCTATCACTTGTAACACTTCTGACTCTGGTTATATAAAATGAATTGTTATTTTGGTATTTCTTTTGGTTATCTGTCTTAATATATCTGTTTTACTTACTTTTTGATTGATGCCAAAAGGGGGAGGAAATATAATAGAAAAATAAGAAAATTATTTCTGACTTTCTGCCTTTATGTTCCAAAAGTTATGGTTGCTCTGATATAATTTGATTAAATATATTTATCTGCTATGATACCCTGTTTTTACTTTAAATATTCTTTTATCGGATGCATAAACTAAGGGGGAGCATAACATACTGTGGACAATAATATCTGTTTGGAATTTTTTCTCTTAACTTTTTTTTATGTTCAATAAAATCAAAAAAACTATTTGTCATCATCAAAAAGGGGAGAATGTTGAGACCTCATAAGTCTGAGACACATTCCATGTGTAGATTCTCTAAGTTTTGATGATTCCAAATAGATTAAGTATGGTAATATTGAACCAAGTGAAATTACTGACATATCTGATAAGTGTACAGGAAAACAGACTTAAGGTCACTCGTCTATTTTATGACTTGTCTACTTTTTAGTAGAGCTCAGTTTTTAGACTTGTCTGAAAACCACTCGTCTGAAATTCAGTCAAAGACCAAGTCAACGCTCAATCATGATCTGAGTTTACTTGATGACGTGTCAAGAAGCATCTGTCTGAAACAGACTTAGTGGATCACATGTCTAGTTTTTGGAATACACTAGCACCCGTCTAAGTTTTGGACTGCATGATCACCCGTCTATTTTTGGAATGTATGATCACCCGTCTAGTTTTGGACTGCATAATCACCCGTCTACTTTTTGGATTGCCTTTCACCCGTGTAAATTTCCAACACTGCTATGATGTCGGTTTGTCAGAAATGAAGTCCAAGTCACCTTATTCAAATTAAATGCCTTCCTTAAGGATCTCGAAGACCTCTGGACAATAGCTCAAAGGACAAAAAATAAAGAACGGTTGTTTCAAGGTTTTAAGGAATAAACACGCAATCTCTGTACCACAGTTGTGACTTTTAAGCTGTTTTAGTACAAAGTAAAAGTGCTTTCTGGAAAGTGACCTGACTGTTGCACTGAAAGAGGAAAGCTCTCTGCTACAAGTACAAGAAGCCTTCTGTTGCATACTCTGAAACAACAGCTACTCAAAATAAAGTTTACTCTTGGACAACCTTGTCAAAGCTCAATGTTCCCAAGTATTTAATGTTTATACAGAATGACTCTTTGGAATTAATGGTGTCTCAGAAGCTCAAATCAGAAGAACACACTTTCTAAAGCAATGTCTAAACGGATCTCTTGATTGAAGTCTTTAAATAGACCAAACAATGAAGATGAAGAAAAGAAGTTGAATATCATTAAGAACACTGTGCAGAAGCATTTACTCTCTTCATTAACTTCTTCATTCTTTCATTGAATACACTTTCAATTATTTGATATTAATTCGCAGTCTTTCATACTTCATATTTATTCCACTCTTTGAGTGTGATCTGAAAGACTTGCAAGTTGTATTAATTACACAAAACCTTTTCATTCCTTACTATGTTGAGCCTGAAGAGGCTAGGTGAGCAAAGAATACTTGTTTGAGTGTTGAGCCTGAAGAGGCTAGGTGCACAAAGAATACTTGTACTGTAATTTGCTCAGTTATAGTGGAAACTTGGTGCTGCCAAGAAACTGGACGTAGCCCTGTGGATTTTGGGGTGAACCAGTATAAAACTCTTGAGTGATATTCCTCTTCCCTTATCTCTTTATTTTGCTTAAGTATTATTCTGTTTAATCTTTTAACTTGGGAAGTTAATATTGTGAATATCAAACTCTGTTTTACTCTTCTCTGTTTGCTTACGTGTTCTGTCTGAATATTAGACGTATCACTCATCTGATTTTCTCTCATCTAGGTTCTGCTTGTAGTGCCTGCGAAAATCTTTTTAAGTAACCAAAAAAGTTGTAAACACAATTCGACCCCCCTTCTTGGGTTAACTTTGGTTAATTAGTGACTAATTACACTAATTAACCCTAGTTAAGTTACTGATTAACTATAGTTGCGTTATTATATTATTTTCTGACTTAACCTTGGTCAATTTAACTCAACCATGGTTATATTTTAATATTAAACAACTCATTTTCTCGCTTAAACTCCCTCTTGACCGCAGCTCCCTCCCACTCATAGACACCATTTCATTTCTTTGTTCATCATTTCTCACAAAACACAAAAAAACACAAGTTAGGGCTCGAGTTCAATCTTGGTAGGAACTTGCCAAGATCATCATCTTTTATTAATTTCACTCACACACTTGAGGTAATATGATCATCCATGATCATCTCATTTCATCTTAAGATTCTTCTTATTTCATGAGTTTTCCATTCTTAGATCTAGAAGTTCAAATATTTCCAAAAAATCATAGAAAAATCATTTTAATGTGAGATCAATTTCTATGATCTTCATATCACTTATATATTCATCATCCAAGAAGTTGAAAAATTTAGAGATCCCAAGCTATTTCTTTTTGAGTTGGCCGAACCTATGATCAATGGGTTAAGTAGGATTTTCTTCATTCTTTAACTAGTTTCTTGTTGATTGATCATGGCTAGGTTTTGGTGGACAAAACCGTGGCCTACCTTGCTTGGTTTGACTTGTTTTTGTTTGATATTCAAGTGATCTACAAGAGGTATGGGAGAGATTACCACTATCCTACCTTAAAGTAGATATGTTGATGGTTTAATTAGTGTATATATGGTCTTCTGATTTCTATGTATGAAAGTTGTATATTTTATGGCATATGTGTGTGATCCTCTTGGAGGATTTTATTTGATGCTTGGTTGTGATATGGTATGATATATGTTGGTTTTAATTATAATGATCTCTAATTGAAACCTTGGTTGTTGTTTGATTGAATTGTTAAAAAAATTGCTTAACATGATTAATTGGGCCATTCGGCCATAACTGAGTAATGGAGTTCCATGTTAATTTAAATTGTTTGAATAATCTTGATGAAGATTGAATGAATATATAAGAATATAGAAATTGGTTTGGATTGATTTGGATGTATATATTGAAAGGTATGAATTTATGAGTCCTTGGGGACTAAATTGAAATTTCTGAGAATTTCAGTGGCTGCATTGAAATGCATATTCTTGTGTGTTAAGATTGTAGTCCTTGATGAGACAAAACCATAGAAATTGGTTTGGTGTTAATTAGATTAATACATAAAAAGATATTAGCCTTTTAGTAAACAATGACCTTTTTGCAAATATTGTAAAATATGTGGGCAGAAATGTAGTTTCTGGAAATTTGATGGTAACTGAAAAATATTTCTAAAGAAGTTGGTTTGGTGTGACTTGAAGTTATAAATAAAAAGTTACAAGGTTTTAAGTGAATAATGACCTTTTTGTAATTAATGAAAGTTTAGGGACTAAACTGCAAATTTCGAAAATTTATCTAATTGGACAGACAGAAACTGTTTTTCATACCTATTAAACCATTCTAAAACTCGAAAATGAGTTTTGGACTATTAGAGTGTAAAATCGTTGAGAAAGAATTTACGTGATTTACAAAATTAACGATGTTCGATCAAATTCATAAAATTTTTGTATAAATGGAGATTTAGATGTAAAATAAGTGTTTCAACATTTTCATATGAGTAATAAACTAGGAGAGTAATACATTTGAGGTGAATAATGTAACACCCCGATTTTCGTATATGTTACTATGGATGCCTAGTTGTTGTTATTGATATTATTATTATTATTATTATTATTATTATTATTATTATTATTATTATTATTATTATTATTATTATTATTATTATTATTGTTGTTGTTGTTGTTGTTGTTGTTAATGAAGTTATATTGTTATATATATAATTGATAATGTAATTGTTATTAGTTTTGTAGTATTTTTTTACACACACACACACACACATATATATATTATTAAATATGATAATATGTATTTTAATATATAATTATTTGCATTAATATGATATTGTGTCCCTTAATGTGCAATCTTATATGGATATATGATTTTGTATGTGATTTTATATGTTAATATATAATATGTGTTTTTATTAATAATAAGTGATTAAGAAAGATATTATGAGATATCGTGTGATTTAGTATTTAAATCAAGATAGTGTATCTCCTAGGTTTTAGTCCCTCAATCAATCAGATTTGAGTCCTTATTAATATATGATAATCCTCTTTTTGATTTTCTCTTAAGATCTTATCATAATCTCCTAAGGATCCTATCTAGAAATAACAACCAAATATGTCGCTTAAATTCCATCGAACTTTTGACCATCTTAGAGTCCAATTTAGGATATGATCGTTAGACATTAATTTGTATATATTTCTCTGAGCTTTCTAACAACACCAATAACGCCTCAATCGGAAACTTGTAGCTCAAGTTATGGTCAAAATACGGATTTGTATATAGTTTGGGCTGAAATAGGAGCCTGTTATGTCCTAACTTGTATTTATAGCATAAGACTCGACCTAAACCCTATTTCTCACATTGTTAACCTCAGAATAACTACCTATTTTTTTAGTTTTCCCTTTAACCCCTTGAAGTTCTTGGTGTTCTTGCTCTAGTTTTGGGAGAGAAGTAGCGCGCTAGTGTCGTTTAAGGTAACGTAGTTATCCCTCCTTAATATCCTTTTCCCTTTCTTTTGAATTGGGGATTAATTGGTTATTATGTTCCCTTCTTGTTTAACCAAGGCTTGAGCAACTCGTCAAGCAGCTCGAGGGAACCTTGAGACGCCCCGACATCCCATTAAAGAAAACTCATAATATTTAGGACCTAATCGTGTTATTATCGTTAAGCGTATATATTAAAAACGGCGGAAAAATTAAAAACTTAAAATATAAACAACATAGATACATGCATACAGAAGCATAACCATAAATACACATACATCATATCTTGATACTGAGCTATCTAGGGATTCCCATCAGTAGGATCCCAACATAGATACATACTGAGAACAAAATACATAAAAAAGACAAAAGAAAGATACCTCACCACCTCTTGGCACCCCCATCCCCTCTCAAAATACATCAAAAGACTCACACATGCACCTACATGAATAGCCCTGGCCTAGGCTATCACAGACTACTACCCCCGCTGTAATCCTGAGGTTTCGACGGGCCTGCCTCGCCTCCACTGCCACTAGAAGATCTCCTATCTTTGGTGGGTCTCTGAAACATCCGTCGGTACTCCCTGGCATCTCGGGATAATAGTCGTCGGGAGGATACTCGGGAGGACTCTGACCCGGTGGCCCTAATCTCAGGTGGTGCTAGGGCCTCAGGAACAAGCAACGGGTCATAGAATGGATCTGTGGGGTCTCCACCCTCTGGAACTGGGGCAAGTCCAGGTGCCGGTATGGGTCCTGGTACCAGGGCATCAAAAGGTACCATTTAGGGTACTGGGTCCATCCCGAACATGGGCGACATCGGTGGTACGTGTCCATCAGGCTGTCCTATCCGAAATGGAAAGGTCGTGCCGAAACGAAACGTGCCAACAAATCCGATGGGCGCTCCCTGCCCAAGTCCCGTAATGATGGACATAGGACCCTATATATCGCGAAACCGGTGACGGGGTCCACAAGCCACCCGTGCGGGTCTAAGCACTCCACCTCATTGGTCCCCGAGAGGGGGAACCCTGGATCCTGAGTCATCCATGGGTGGTCCCAGTGCGTCATCTGCTCTGTCTGGGTCTGAGGTACAATACACACACACACACACACACACACAAAACACACAACGAAATAAAGGGGATAAGAAACAATATAACGTCAAACGTGGAAAGGATTTAGCGACATTTAATTTTATAACAGCACACAAACATCCGTCTCCAAAAGTATAAGTATATATATATATATATATATATATATATATATATATATGACACAATCATCCTCAATCCACATCTAGGCTCTTTCCTCTACCCTCCATCATGATGCAATGCAAATACTGTATGAATCATCTCATCAGGTATCGGCTTTATCCGAATATCACATCAATGGAATCGACACGTCCCAGAGTCCCCGGGTAAACCATCGTCCGTGGATGGAGGATGCCCATGCAAAGCAATGGCACTATAGCTGCGTAATCCGGTGCATACCTCTGAACCACGACTAGGGTGCTCATGCAACGCATAAACTATAGCTGCAACTAAAATGAAATCATGTCTGGGACGGTCCGCCATTAACCTAAACCACAGGAATTCTCCCTCTGAGGAATAGACCCCAAAGACCATTTTCAAGTCCACCAGACCATGTTTCAGGTCAACCAAATCACAGACCATGTTTCAGGTCACCCCCTAGTGCCCTAACCGCTCATCATAATCGCATAGATAACCTCAATAATAATCTCGTCTCATCAATATCATCATCATATCACAGTAATCATCTCGGTTAGGCACTACTAACACATATATAATATGAATTCCCCGATACATCATCATGTCTCACTTAACTTATTACTTACTCAACCTCTAAGCATAATCATAACACTCATCACATCATATCATCATATCCTCTTGTTCACATGTCATCATGCCGTCATTACAATCATGTTATCATTTTCCAAAATAAAAAATCATTACTAATAACATAATAATAAAATACATGTTCATAATAGAATAATAATTACTCATAATATCATCATCCATCAATCACCAGTATTCATGCAACCAGTCATGCAACATCAAATACGATAGGAAAATAGAATAACATGTATTTTTACGTAACGACGATAAACACACAATTTTAATATCGTACTCCGTACCATGAAGTAGTCCCCGGTACAACATTGCCATTGTCCGTTATTCGCTTCCTTGAAGGGTTTAGGTCGCCCTACGCCGTTATCGAAATAAACGCCACTTCGATGTTTCTGACGTTAGATGACTTCTTTCTCCCACCTGAAAAACGCACGACCTTGGAAATTCTATGAGATCACTCCTACTCGACTCCTCTCGATTTTGCCTCACACCGAAAGAGGTCCCCGAAGCTCAGATATTCCTCCAAAACATCACATTTGAAAAGCACAAAGTAAGGAACTCAAAAACTACAGTAACATTGGTAAATCCGCCACTGTTCTGGCTCACTTTCTCAAATTATAGATCTCTGTTTAAAAATTTGACCGTTGAGTTTAGGGAACTACCTTTCCTCTACATCCTCCAAAAATTTCATCTCATCCAACGGTGAATAAGCCTGGATCGAACCTTCAAATGTGACTGGTCAGGAGCTACTCGGGTTGGGTTTTCCTTCTTCTTCTGAGTTGAATAACTCTCACTCTAGGGAATATTCAGAAATTTAACCGCTAGATATGAAGAACTACGAACCTAGGACCTCTCTATGAAATTTGAACAAGATCCAACGATGGGATAAGGTGTGGTGATGGCTTTTCTGAAGCTGTTCTAGCTCAAAAATGGTGGTTTAGGCTCTTGATAGCCTTCCTCACTCTCAAACTCTATCTCTCTCTCTAGTTCTCTCCCTCTCTCTTTCTAGAACTCTCTGGTTTCTTCTCCGACTTCTCTCTAAGGGATTCTCTTTGTTTATGTTTCAAATGGTTCAAATGAGGGGTTCAACCACTTTTAATTTTTTTTCCTCATCTCTGCACGGGCGCTCAACACTGGGCATGCAATCAGGGGCCCTGCATGCGCAACACGTGGCAGGGCGGAGCAGTGACTGGTCGCTCAGAACCACCTCCCAGCTTTTAGCGCTGGCCTTCTGGTAGCCACACCGTTTTCTCACATTTCAAGCTCGTTCTAAGTCTGGTCACTAGTGCAGGAAGTGTTTTTTACGTCAATCAAAATTGATTTTGGACGTCTGAATAATCCTGACGTTATTGAAGCAGTCGTTAAAAGTGTAACTTTTTACGTTAGTTCAAAACTGACGTTAAAAGTACACTTTTAACGTCATTTGATTACATAACTGGCGTTAAAAGTCAAAAATTTTTTTAAAAAAATAACTTTTAAGTCGGTTGTTTCATTCAACTGACGTTAAAAGCTTAACTTTAACGTCAGTTTTTTATTACAATTGATGTTAAAATCCATTTTTTTAAAAAAATTTTACTTTTAACGTCAGTTGTTTAGTACAACTGACATTAAGGGATTTTTTTTTTAAAAAAATTCTGTTACAATATATCTCTTTCCCTAGCTATCCCTGCATTCAGTAAACAGTCCAGTCTAGTAAACAGTCTAGTAACAGTCTAATATTTCACTTAAATTTCATTAATAAAATTAAAATATATATATACTACACACCTACATATAAGTTTCTATACTAATTACTAACTACACATCTTCTATATACTCTTGAGGTATACTTGAAAGCAATCATTTCTCTTTACCATACTTGAAGAAAAATTCTGCAAACCGCGTCCTCAAGTCTTTTAACACTTTTTTGTCAAGAGGAGATAGGTCATTGTTAAAAGCCTACACACGTTCAAATAAATCACGGTAACATTAATTAACTCAATGAAAACAAAAACTATAGTATATAATTAAATAAGTTGTTTAATTAAGTATTATTACCTTCTTCCATCCTTCCGTAATAGATGCGGGGACTATGTTCAACAAATGTTGCATCACATAATATCCACACGACCAACCGTCTAACTGATATCGAGACTATGAAAGAAATGAAATTTAATGTCAGTTAAATAAATATATATATTTGGAATTAGTAATTAGTAATTCTAATATTATATGCTATTTAACAAACTACCAACCTTGAGGATAATCCAATCAGGATTTCCTTTAGACATAAGAGTCCTATTCCTCCTGTTGGCACAGCTCAAACTACAAGTCTTGAGCACACTATCATAAACAGAATATTCATGTCAATTAACCAATTCATCATGTGTCACTTAAAATTAAAGTAAATGTAAAAACTTAAATTAAATAGAAGATTAATTACTAACCTATTGATAGGTTCCACCACCTCCCGTGGCGGGTTCTGGTGGAGAGAGCATAGGAAGATTACAGTATGCCTGGCAGGATGAATTATGAGCAACTGCCATTGCCTGTTCATTATGTACGGTGCCAGATAGAGCTCCTTGCGATCATCACGTCCCAATAATCTCGTTAAGTACGTTGTGACTTCTTTGTGATTGTCAAAGAATTCAGGCTGAATGGAGTAGGGCTCTAAGAAGTCGAATAGGTTGTCACCCCTCTCGAGTTGAAGTCGATGGAGATACCTACGATATGAATACAGTAAATCATAAAATTCAAATAAAATATATAAATTGAATTAATTATAAAATTATAAAGCATACTTACGTCGACCAAAGACTCACAATCGCGGTGGATAGTTACTGGCCATCATTGCAAAGAAACCCAAAATCGTCACCACTGAATATAAATCCAACCTCATGCTCATGAAGTGGGCATGCCAGTCAACCATCATGTGTTACAGCCTGATTTTAATTATGTTGTTCAACTAGTTAAAATATAATTAATTATATTTTAATTTGATAGTTAGAAAGTGTTTTTGATTAAAATAAAATTATATTCATAGTCTGCTTTATGGTAGAGGGTTACGGTAAAAATTTCGGTTGAAAATTCAGACGAAAGTCGGTCTGCATTTTCACAGTCGATACAAGTTTACTGTGCAGAAAACCTAATTTTGACCTGTGAACGAGATGTTTAGTGTTTTTAGTATGTATCCTTAAACTTTTGTTATTTTAAAAATTTTCGTTCAAAAATGGAATATAATATTTTATATTGGTGAAAACGTCAGAAGAATTAGAGTGAAAAAGCAAATTAAAAAATGAGAAGCCCACATGAAATAGCCTTGCTGGGAGAGCTTCTGACGTGAAGGGGGACTTTTATTAGAATTAAGAGAAGAAAAAAAACAATAGAGAGGCAGCAGCGTATAGGGTAACGAGCCGCACAGTGGAACAGGAACGTGACGCATGGATAAAAGGGAGCAGTAGCCGCACAGCAACAAAAGAAAAGAGGAGCCGCGGAGTGAAGAGCCACAGAGTGAGAGACGCGTAGCAGCGAGAAGGAAAGAGAAGATGGCCTCCTTATCTTTGTCTTCTTTATCTGGTTCTTTCTTTTTAATTATGTTTAGCTAATTTTCTTTTGTTAGAGGTAGATGAAACTGCCTAGATAACTTGTTTTAATTCTGGATAATTACTTGTTCTGGTTTGTTTAATTTCAAGAGTTTATTCATTGTTTTCATGTTTATCTACTGTATGAATTTTGCAATTGGGAAATTCGAGTTCATAATCGTTGTTTGTGAATAAACGATTTGCGCGTGTTACTTAGGAATAAGAACACAACCAAATTAACTTTTTTGAGTGGAAATCTTTCTTAATGCTACTGCTATTTATCTAATACTCAAGGAATTGAATTAGTAACTTAGACAGAAAGGTTTATTCACCTAAGGAATTAGGGGATAAATTACAAAACTCAGTTTCTTGAAATTGGATAAACTGTTCAAATTAATTTCCAGGATTGAATAGGTAGGACAGGTAGGGAAATCGATCCTCTAACAATTGTTTCTTGATTATTAAAAACCAATTTTTCTGTTGCTTAATATTTCTAATTTGAAAAATACCAAAAATATTTTCTGTTCTTTGTTAAATTGTTGTTTTTACTTATTGGTGAAAGCCACTTTCAAACCATTCGGTTGCTCAAACGAAGTGGAGTTGGTACATTAGTAGTTAACGGTTCAATCCCTGAGGACGATATTTTTATTACTACAAAGCGATTTGGTGCACTTGCCAATTTTGCTCAACAAGTTTTTGGCGCCGTTGTCGGTGATTGATTTTCGTTATTATTAGTTGTGCCAATGAAATATCGATTTGAGCATTTTATTTTGTATATATTTGAATTTTTCTTTTGAGTTTTGTTTTTGTTAGGTGGATGCAACACATGGACCATGACTATTATTCAAATCAGGAATATCAAATTGATTGGGTCGTGCTTGATTATATCGTTGCTAACAATGTAACGACATACTCCAATGAGGAATGGAGATCACATTTGTCATCTTTACCACCACCACCACACTTTAATCTGAACCCTGAGGTGCTAGAATTTCTTTGGGAGATAGATGCTCAACTTGATATCCAGAGCATAGAGCATAACAAGGCAGAAATAAGTACCATGATTCTGGGGTTTGAAATGCAAGTTGGGAAACATTCTAAAGAGCTAGTAGCGCAACTAAGTGTCATGATTCAAAAGTTAGAAACGGAAACTATGGAACATTTGAAAAAGCTAGCTGAGGAGCCACTGGAACCTCATATTCAAGAGAATGTGGTTGCGGAGATGGATCAAAATGAAGATGAAGTGGTGGTGGTAGATGAGTCACAAGAGGAAATATCTTTCACCATGCTGGCCAAGAAACCTGATATTGCTGCATTGGATAAATATGTTGGCTTACATGCATGTGTGGACACTGCAAAGTTGGTCCCTTTCACGTGCCTGTCAAATTTCTTTGTGAAAATAACATTTGACCTGGGAGGAAGTGGGTTCATTATTGTACCTAAAGAGGACAATGGAGTTTTCACACACTTGCCAAGAGGAATTGAGGGTAGATTCATCTTACTTCTGCAATCGCCACTCCACAAGCTATGGGATTCGGGAAAAGCCTTTACATATTTAGCATCTCTTGGCCCCTGTGCTACAAGCAATGGGATCTAGGTGGAAGCTCCTTAATGAGTTTTCTTAACCCTTCTCTTTAGTTTATTTTCATTTTCTTGTTAGTTTTTGTTGAAAAAAATAATAATAATAAATAAATAAATAATTTGAAAATTAAAAAAATTGATTCAGATATATATTTAGTTGCTTTTTCTTTTATGACTTGCCTATCTTGTACTAATGTTTTCTCTGTTTTCAGATATATATTTAGTTGTGCTTCATGGTATCTCATGACAAAAAGGAAGGATAGGAGGCACTAATGATGGTGACCTCAAGTTTGGACCAAATTTTGGAAGCGCAAGATAGGGGAGTTTTCTTTTCTTTTTCTTTATTTTGTTCTTATTTTCTGTTTGTGTGCTGTTTTATTTTTGAGTTTTTTTTAGTGTTTGCAAGTTAATGTCAGTACTCCTCTTTGAAAAAATAAAATAATAATAATAATGATAAGCATGCTTGTGTGGAACCCCATTCTTGGCAATTTCATTGTATTGTGCACCCACCATGTTTGTTTTCCTTTGATATGAAGATGATACTTGTGGTTCAGTTTTTCATTTGGGTTTGTTCTTGACTGGATTTCATAACTTTGGTGCGTTGTGTTAAACCTTGTTGATTAAAGTTCATGGCTATAAAATTTTGGTGAAAATTAATTGGATTGCTTAACTTTATCCTTGTGAGTCATTTGAGCCTATAATTGTAAATTCTTTCTTGTGAGTGCACCATTGAAATTCATGCTCTTAAGTTTGCTTGATTCTTGTTTGAAGTTCATGATTCACAATCATGTTATAAAAATGATTTGGGCCGTTTTTCATGTAGCCACTTTGACCAAATAACCAACCTTGAATTTTTCCCTTTGTTTAGCCCATTTAAGCTTTATATGTAAATCTTTGTTTGTTTTTACCCATGAGCCTTAACTTGAAAAACAATATTTCTACCCAAACCTTAGTGGATAGGAGAGCATTGAATTATTGTGAGTGGGGTTTGACATAAGTGTGGAGGAGAATATTGTGCTTATATGTTGGTGTAAGGAAGGAATGGTTACCAAAAAGAAAAAAAAAATAAAAAGAAAAAGAAAAAAATAAGACAAAAAAAAATGCAAAAAAAAAATGAAAAATGGTATGAACCACTTGAGAAAAATAAAGTGGTGCTTTGAAAGAAAAGAAGGTGAACGAAGTCCAAAAGAAAGACGTGGGAAAAGGGTTGTATGCAAAGCATGGTTCTTTAAAAGTAATTGTTGCTCTCATATTTCCTTTGGTGCTAGCTCGTTTATCCTTTCTTATCCTTCCCATTTACCTTGGCCACATTACATCCTAAATAGAGTCCATTTGATTTATGCATGTTGTGAATTGTGGATGAATGATTGAGATGAAAATCAAACTTGAAGTTGCATGGTTTTGATGTGTGAAATTGAGTGATAAACTTGCAATTATTACCTACATAAATTTGAGAGATTGAGTGAAATTGCACTTCCTGTGAGTAGTTGGGTGTCCATTGGTTCTTCCTTAATTGAATTAGCCATGTTCTTTAATTTTTCAAGTGTGGAAATATTGGAGCACCATTGTTATGATTTCTTCTTTGGAATATTCTTGGATGTGAACTTGTTATAAGGTGATTCTTTTGTTTTAGGATTTCTTATATGGTTGGGTGGTGCATTGCTTTGTTATTGTTAAGTTAGGGTGTCCCTTGAGTCGATGTTTGCTTGGTCTATTGTCCTTAGTGTTTTGTGTGTTAGTTTGGGTTAATTTTGCTTGGGGACAAGCAAAGTCTTAGGTTTGGGGAGTGATAATCTTCTGGATTATGTGATTTTTATGTGCTTATTGGGTGAATTTTTACTCCTAAATGTACTAATTGATTGAGTTTTGTCCCTAAAGTTAAGGTAATTTAGTTTTTAATAGTGTTTTACGTATCTTTGTTATTTGGTATGTTAATTTAATAATATTTTTTTATTTTACTTTTGTAGGATGAAGAATTAAAAATAAAAATAATAAAAGTACTTACTTAGAGAAAAAGATCACATTTCAAGAAGCCCAAGAAAATGCAATATTGCCTTGATGTAGATTTGGAAGGGGAGTAGCATGCTGGACACATTTCATGAGAGCCGGTTATTTGATTAGAGTGAAGAAGCAAATTAAAAAATGAGAAGCCCACATGAAATAGCTTTGCTGGGAGAGCTTCTGACGTGAAGGGGGACTTTTATTAGAATTAAGAGGGGAAAAAAACAATATAGAGGCAGCAGCGTATAGGGTAACGAGACGCACAGTGGAACAGGAACGTGACGCATGGATAAAAGGCAGCAGTAGCCGCACAACAACAAAAGAAAAGAGGAGCCGCCGAGTGAGAGACGCGTAGCAGCGAGAAGGAAAGAGAAGATGGCCTCTTATCTTCGTCTTCTTTATCTGGTGCTTTTTTTTTTAAATTATGTTTAGCTAATTTTCTTTTTAGAGAGATAGATGGAACTGCCTAGATAACTTATTTTAAT
The DNA here is from genome assembly GCA_030762895.1 of Sophora flavescens. Lineage (NCBI taxonomy): Eukaryota > Viridiplantae > Streptophyta > Magnoliopsida > Fabales > Fabaceae > Sophora > Sophora flavescens. The sequence continues at coordinate 68,379,911 of CM061062.1, read as the reverse complement.
TTTGGATAATTACTTATTCTGGTTTGTTTACTTTCAAGAGTTTATTCACTATTTTCATGTTTATCTACTGTTTGAATTTTGCAATTGGGAAATTCGAGTTCATAATTACTCCTGGTGAATAAACGATTTGAGCGTGTTACTTAGGAATAAGAACACAACCAAATTAACTTTTTTGAGTGGAAATCTTTCTTAATGCTACTGCTATTTATCTAATACTCAATGAATTGAATTAGTAACTTAGACAGAAAGGTTTATTCACCTAAGGAATTAGGGGATAAATTACAAACCTCAGTTTCTTGAAATTGGATAAACTGTTTAAATTAATTTCCAGGATTGAATAGGTAGGACAGAGAAATCGATCCTCTAACATTTGTTTCTTGATTATTAAAAACCAATTTTTTTGTTGCTTAATATTTCTCATTTGAAAAATAACAAAAATATTTTTTGTTCTTTGTTAAATTGTTGTTTTTACTTATTGGCGAAAGCCACTTTCAAACCATTCGGTTATTCAAACGAAGTGGAGTTGATACATTAATAGTTAACGGTTCAATTTCTGAGGACGATATTTTTATTACTACAAAGCGATTTGGTGCAATTGTGAATTTTGTTCAACAATAGACTACAGTATTGAAGAGTGGATGGCAAATTCAAATAAGAAGTTATCAGAAGCAATGACTGACTGAGTTGGGTTTCATAAAATTATAACAACGTTACCAAGTTATTGAAACTAAAAAACGAAATCGTGACATCCAATTAGTCACTGCAGCATATATATTATTGTAAGGCAACTTTGTAATACACGTCTACACATCCGTAAAAAAATTATCATAGTAACTAAAACTCCTAACTATAACTAAACTCTTGAACAATGACTATTTTCTTTATAAAGCTCCCATTCAAAATAATTTCAGAAGTCCTCTTTTTATATATGGTACCTATCGCTGGTTAAGTGTTCTCTTGCTTAATGGGACAATTCACATCTTTGCAAGCTAAGTAGAGGAAGCAGGAGCAGGAGCAGGAGCAGCAGCAGGAACAGGAGTAACACCACCGGTGGTTGGGCTGATAAGCGAAAAAGAATTTCAATTAGCACTTCGAAATGAAGAAAATATATATATCACAAAAAGCAAGCAATTGTATAAACTTACAGTCCCACAAAAACTTTGAATGAATCATAAATCCCCCATTGGGTTCCAGTGAGAGTTCCGATCATAAGAATACGGAGAGGGAGGCCACGGGTAAAGAGACCCCATAATCCAAGCTTCTTTACAGCCTGCATTATGCAGTAAACAACATAAAACAAACTTGTTAAATGCAGTTATGCAGACACAATACCAAAGAATGTTAAATTTATACATCAAATCTGGCACTTACATCACCAACTGTTGCCCCTTTGGAATTGTTCAGGAAAGAGACAAGGTTATCAGCAGGATGAGACACAATTGCACATAATATACCAGCTAGGTATCCACCAGCAAAACTCACTCCGAGTTGCAGAGTTTTGCTACAATCATCCTTCGGTGTGGGTATGACATGCTTATAGATCATCTCAACGATGTTCTCATAAGAAGCAAACTTCATCATTGTATCTGCAAGAAACAACATTATTTTACGTTCGATTCTGGTCTTGTTATCTTATAACATGCTTCCATCAAAAGTTATATTTCAAATTCTTATTTTTTTAACAGAATCATATATGTATGTGCATGCAAAATCAACAATCTATGATAACTGATCAGCAATTTTCCAAATGAATTACTAGAAAGAAAAAACACAAAAATGATCATGCATAAATTTTTTAATTTTTTTTAAAGCAAAACTTGACATGTCTAGGCATCACAATTAAGAGAGACATCCCAGCTAGGCTGACACCCTTTTCATAAATTTTTATGTGATGACAAGTTGACAATAAAAGAAAATGAACTGGATAGACTCTTGACAAGCTTTCGAACTACTCTTTAATAGAATGTCTAAAATTCCAGTAGTTATTCTATTGGTATTTTTTTTTTTTTGGCGGAGAATTATATTATTTTGCCAGCTATATAGAACAATGACTAATACTACAACAATAAAGCCTACATACAGGGTCCCCATCAACTTCAGTATGTCAGCAGAATTTTGATTAACTACAGCATATTTTACATTGTGCCCAATCTCTAAGTTCTATAAATATGTTATGCCCTGCCACGAGAAGAATAAATGAAATAGCTTAAGTTGTAATAAACTGGTTCAATGAGCAGCAGTTGATGACAAGTAATGTAAAACTTGATGAAAAATTTAAGTACTACAACCTAAAAAGCACCATCTGCAAACCAAAGCAGTCAACTACTCAGCAAGAAGGCACTTTAAAGTATAGTGTAAATTTGTAGATTACAAAGTATAAGATGGGCAACTTACATGGAACCTGTCTTCCCCACAGTGGCACAATTCCCTTGTAAAGGCTGAAATCATAGAACATTTCATTAAATGTGTATCCTAATGTTCAGCATGATTAACAATGTAACATGTTAAATTTCTCAGCACCCTCTATACCAAAAAATATGTTTTAAGTGTTATTATCTATAAAATTAAAAGCATACCCCAAGGCTCCTTCAGATTTGACCAATTTCGGTATCCCATCAGACAGGCCTCTAGCAAAACCTGGCTGGGTTTGAACTCGGACCTTCACGGCCTCAAATGGGCAAAGAGCAACATCTGCAATAATTTCGGAAGAAGCTGCACCAGCAAGGTATATCAAGGTCTTGTACTTGGTTGCATATTCTGGTCCAGCAATATCAGAATAGTACTTCTTACAGAACTCATAAAGTCCTAATTTAAAGGCACCCTGTGCGCTGTAACCGAGAAAAGTTGGTGCCCAACCGCGGAAAAAGCCCCTGAATCCCTGCTCCTTAAGCACAATTCCAAATCCAGAGGAGGTGCTCTTATACTTGGCAGGGTCAATCTGAGATTAATAATTAATAATTAACTAAATGTTTAAAGAGAAACCAAGTAACATCCACGTTGCATCAAATGACATGAATCAATTAATTTTGTTATGCCAGTAAATACATGTGAAACACCATGTGATATATCTAGCAGATGGTGTTTCTCTTTTTTGTCTTGTGATGAAATGAAATGAGAGGAAAATATGAAAAACTATATTAGAGTATAAAAAATATGAGGTTAAAATTCAAAATATTATATAAATAAATATTTCAATACATAACTAATATTTAAACTTGTAATTTGTAAAGTAGGAGTGATAATAGCTTAGGCCGAGATATGACATAACATAAACAAACTTGACGTGTGTTCTAATCTCAAGTTGAGTCTAACCTATTAACTTAATACATGTCAATTTTTAAGGTCTGAGCTCAAATCCTGACCTGACCTAGAAGCCTTTATAAAAGTCTACTTTTTAACACGACCTCTAAAAACGTCTCCACCTATAAACATGGCATAGCCCTTCACTTGTAAATAGGCTAGTAAGTCTCTAATGATAAAGAAACAGGTAAACATATCCTGGTGAATCTGGCTCATCTAGTTTTATGGCTAGTATGACCGTGGTTTTGTGCTAATTTTATATCATTTTCGCCCAAATTAGACTTGATTGTCTTTAAGCAACATTTTGAGTCTGTAAAGTATTTTTAAGCTAATTTAGTTTTGAGTCAAACAAAGCATTCACTGCTATTTCCTATTGTTTCAGGTTAGAATAAAGCACTTAGAGCCAAAGGAATGAAGAAAAAAATGGAAAAATGCAATTCTGGAGGATTCGCCTCGCGAGAGGATGCTGGCCTCGCGAGCCCGAAGACCAAAGACGAGCAAAGAATAATCACCCTCTCTGGCTCGCCTCGCGAATCATGTTTCGCCTCGCGAGAAAGCGACTGTTCATAATATTCGCCTCGCGAAACATGTTTCGCCTCGCTAGCGACCGCAACCCAGATTCTGTATTTATATCTGTTTTGGGGCAGAACTGATCATCTTCTCTTCTCTTCTTCTTTTCTTTTCATAGTGCGAAATTAGGTTAGGTTTATGTTTGTAATGGAGAGCTAATCTCCCTTGGATTAATCTACTGCGATCGATTTCTACCGCACTTGAGGTTCTGTAATTCCTGTTTTATTTGCTTTTCCCTTTTCAATACTATGCTATATATTTCTGTTTGTTTAATTCAGGAGTGTATAGTGTTGTGTTGATTTATTTCGGTGATGTTATGTTCCTATATTGAATCGCGTTTGTTTAATTCGCGTGTGTTCGTTCATGTTCGTTTAGTTCATGAGGGCTTAACCCCGTTTGTTTAATTCGGGAATAGGAACATATATCTCGTAGTAGCGATTTCGTTTGTTAATTGTTGCTACAACCGAAAGGGGATTAGAATCTGCTTAGGTCTTGGAATTTACATGGACCAATGATAGTGGGAAATCGAGAACAAAGAGTTAATCATTTTTTAGCTATTTGATAGTTATTTTAATTGCATTATTTTCTGCTCTGCATTGTTTTCTGTTTTGTTTCCCTTTGTTTAATTTCAAATCCAAAACCCCCCAATTCTGACTTTTTCTGTTAACAACAACCCAAGAGTCCTTGTGCCGTTGCCGGGGACTCTTGTTGTTACTGACAAAAAATAAAATAAAAAAAAACTTTTGCATTACTGAATTAGTTTTGGCTGCTTTGTCTGGTTGTGAATTTTAGTACGCCCCATGGATAATTATGTGCAAAATTTTATGCCTAATGTTTATTATGAGCCACCATGCATAAGTTATCCTAATTTTGATGGAAGTTATGAGTTTAGCAGTGGTTTTGACATGATTGGTGTGAATGAGGTCCATAGCTCTTCTTCCATCCAGGCCCTTGAGAATAGAATGGATAGGCTCACTTATTTGAAGCAATTGTTTCAGCAGACAAGGTTTTGTGGCATGTGCGGCTCTCCTGAGCACCTGTATGAGGCATGCCCCATTCTGACAGAAGATACTTATTTGCCTCGATGCTATGCAATCCATCCTTACAATCAAGGCAATAAGCTTGAGGATAATGAAGAACCTTTGGAAGTAGATGATTTAACTGCAGGTGTTGAAAGTGATGGGGTGGATGAACTGTGTGCAGAAAGTCCAGACAATCAGACCTTTACTAATTCAGTTTCTTTTACTATATGTACTGACTGTACTGACACTAACCCGTGTGTTGTTTGTGCTGAGTTTCTTGATTCTATTTTGCAGGGTGATAGTGTGAGTGAAGCTGTCGTTTCAGCCGAAGTTCTTGACATCATGGCTACTCCAAATGTACCATCCATTGAGCAGCCACCCTCCTTAGAGCTCAAGCCACTTCCTGGGAATTTGAAGTATGCTTACTTGAAGATGAATGAAGAACGTACAAAAGATGAAGCAGCACCGGAGACCCTTCCTACCTATTTGCCACCTCCCCCTGTGGAACAACCGGTGATGGAGTTCAAGCCTCTGGATTTCGCACCATGGCCAGTCCAAGAGGTTGAACCCCACTTTTATTGGGAGGACTTTATTGACAAGGTTGAAAAAGAGGTCAACTGTGACCTGAGAGGGAGTGAGAAGTCCGCCGCACTTGGTGGAGTTACCATGATTATCAGGCGCCCGCTCTCATACTTATGCTGTAGGCCATGGGATCCGGGAGGGTCATACTGCAATTTGAGCATTCCGTGGCCACTGTATCACAGACAGTGGGATCCTGGTGGAACCGCCTCCAATGAGTTTTCTTAAACCCTTTCTCTTTAGTTTACTTTCATTTTCCTGTTAGTTTCTGCTTTGCTTTGTTCTAGTTTTGTTTTCTTTTAGCTCCTGAATAATTTGAGAAGATCAGGAGTATGTGTGTTGAGTCTTGTGTTGGCAAACTTGATTGGTATTGATTGATTTTGCATAGATGGATTACATGATTTATGTGATGATTCCCCCTAGGTTTTGAAAATTTGATTCCCATGTGATTGAAAACTGAACTTTGAGATATTTTATTGTGATTGCATGATTTATGATAAGTTTGGGGTGATAGGAAGCACACACTAGGGATAGAATCTCTGTCAAACAATTTGCAAAAATGTCTAGGTGAGGATTTGAGCCTCCAACATGTTTTTGATTGTGAGAATCACTTTTAAGTTGCACTTTCCCGAATTTGCTTGAATCTCTTTATGGTTTGCATGTTTATGTGTTTGCATCAAATGATTTAGGCATTTTCTTTGTAAATAACTACTTAGCCTAAAATAACCATTCCTAATGCATGTTTCCTAGTTAGCCCCTTTGAGCCTAATTAGCCTATTAATTCTTGATGACCTTATGATATGAGCCTAAAATCTGGAAAAAAAAAAAAACCATGTTAACCCAATCTTAGGATTAGGAGAGCATGGAAGCTTATAGCAAGAGAAGGTTTGCAAGAAACTAAGTTTGGGGTGGCTACAAGGTGTGATGTGCTGTTGGGATTGAGAAAAAGAAAAAAAATATAATAAAAAGGTTGGAGCCAAAGGCCAAAAAGAAAAAAAGTAGAAAAAATAGAAAAAATAATAATAAATAAAAAGTGTAAAAATGCCAAAAAGGTTGTAGTCACCAAAAGGCAAAAAGAGAAAAATGGAAAAAGGAGCTTGAGTGGAATTTCAATGTGTAAAAAGTTTCATGCTCTCTTAGTTCCTAGGGACTTCAGCCTAGTTCCTTTGTATATCCTACCCTTAGCCAGGCCCCATTACAACCATAAAAGACCTTTTGATGTTGCATGCATGTTTTCTGTGGGAACCATTTTGAGATGAAAATCAAATTCATGGGAAGTGTTCTTGAAAGATGAATTGAGTGAAATGTTGATAACCTAGACAAACTGAGAGTATGAGTGAAACACTAAACTCCCTTGTGAGGAAGGCAGTTGTTTGGATTTGGTGATCTCCCTTTTGTGTGTAACTTGGATCCCTTGCTTAGATTAATGATTGTTTGAATGATGAATTTCTCAAATGTTTAGAATAAATGATTGTGGGGATTGCTTTGTTTGAAAGGGGGAAACATTGAGGAAAAATTATTTTGATGAATTGCTTGAAATTTGTGCAAAGTTGATTGAATCCTTAAGCTTGCCATGTCTTTTGCCATGTCTTGAGTCTTTTTGATTTTTGAGTTTTAGTTTGCTTGGGGACAAGCAAAGTTTAAGTTTGGGGTATTTTGATCAGCCGCTGGCTCATCTAGTTTTATGGCTAGTATGACCGTGGTTTTGTGCTAATTTTATATCATTTTCGTCCAAATTAGACTTGATTGTCTTTAAGCAACATTTTGAGTCTGTAAAGTATTTTTAAGCTAATTTAGTTAGTTTTGAGTCAAATAAAGCATTCACTGCTATTTCCTATTGTTTCAGGTTAGAATAAAGCACTTAGAGCCAAAGGAATGAAGAAAAAAAATGGAAAAATGCAATTCTGGAGGATTCGCCTCGCGAGAGGATGCTCGCCTCGCGAGCCCGAAGACCAGCACGAGCAGCAACAGTCACCCTCTCTGGCTCACCTCGCGAATCATGTTTCGCCTCGCGAGAAAGCGGCTGTTCATAATATTCGCCTCGCGAAACATGTTTCGCCTCGCTAGCGACCGCAACCCAGATTCTGTATTTATATCTGTTTTGGGGCAGAACTGATCATCTTCTCTTCTCTTCTTCTTTTCTTTTCATAGTGCGAAATTAGGTTTGGTTTATGTTTGTAATGGAGAGCTAGTCTCCCTTGGATTAATCTACTGCGATCGATTTCTACCGCACTTGAGGTTCTGTAATTCCTGTTTTATTTGCTTTTCCCTTTTCAATACTATGCTATATATTTCTGTTTGTTTAATTCAGGAGTGTATAGTGTTGTGTTGATTTATTTCGGTGATGTTATGTTCCTATATTGAATCGCGTTTGTTTAATTCGCGTGTGTTCGTTCATGTTCGTTTAGTTCATGAGGGCTTAACCCCGTTTGTTTAATTCGGGAATAGGAACATATATCTCGTAGTAGCGATTTCGTTTGTTAATTATTGCTATAACCGAAAGGGGATTAGAATCTGCTTAGGGCTTTACATGGACCAATGATAGTGGGAAATCGAGAACAGTAGGTTAATCGTTTTTTAGCTATTTGATTGTTATTTTAATTGCATTATTTTCCGCTCTGCATTGTTTTCTGTTTTGTTTCCTTTTGTTTAATTTCAAATCCAAAACCCCCCAATTCTGACTTTTTTTGTTAACAACAACCCAAGAGTCCTTGTGAGACGATACTCGAGTTGTCGCTCCCTAAACTACATTTTTACAAACCGCTCGCTTTTTGCCGCGTGTGTGACAGCGCGACCAAATAGGTTATAGACCTTCACAAATCAATAACCAATTACGTCTCTACATTTAAATAGGTTAATAGAGCATTACTTTCAAATATTATAAATAACATATTATAGTATTATAATATGTTAAATTTGCCTCGTAGACTCTTTTTAAAAGCCTTAGCCTTATCTTTTTAAGTAAATCAGCATTTAAAAAAGCCTTAACCTTTTCGTAATATAGGTTATATCAAATTAGATAATAAATATGTTAGGGCATAAATCCAAACAAATGGTGTGACTTATTCCCACCCGTATAATGTAAAGGTCCATTAACATTAGATAATTCAAATTTCACATTTCAGAGCTTCAACCATTGGATCATGTCGTCGATATTATAATTTTGGTACGCAAACCATTTAGTTAGTCAATTGCAAAGCGTTGATCATAATCCTAAACCTACCTAAACATGATTGAAAACACGAAAACCGAAATATAATACTAACTAATGAAAAAATAAAACGATCAAGGGCTTAATTTTATTTTTTTTTGGACAGGAATCAAGGGCTTAATTTTAATATTAAAAAAGGGTCAAAAACGTCAGCGATGAATAAAGGAACAAATTTCAAAGTCTCATTACGGAATATTCAGCACCAAATTGGTGCAAAATACACACAAAGGACTTCAACAGGAGACAACCGCAACATAAGTAGAGAGAAGGCGAAGATCTATGATTCACCCATACTGGTCGGCGTTGGCTGTACTATACGGCGTGGGGATATGGCTCCGGTTAATAATAATAAAAAAGAAAACTATCATTGGGCTTTTAAGCTCCGTTGAGCATTAAAAAAAAACTAATATTTGAGGGTGTGGCTATGGTGCATCACTCATATTTTACATCACCTACTATACCACCTATGTGGTAAATTTTAGTCCAATCAAATTGTCACATAGGTTGGTCAAAATTTCAACTTTCTAGTTGTATTATACTGCAGTCAAACTATATGAATACAAGTAGTATAGTATATGTACTCTTTGTATTCGCAAATTTAACCCATATTAAAATAATATTTTTGATTAAAAAAACTGATTATATTACAAAATATTATTGACAACGAACATTATTTTAATTCATATTAAAATATTATCCTTTAGTATAATCAGTTTTTTTAATAAAAAATATTATTTTAATATGGGTTAAATTTGCGAATACAAAAAATATATATACTATACTACAATATATTGTATTCATATATTTGACTACAAATAGAAAATATAACTAGAAAGTTTGAAATTTTGACCAAATCCACGTGACAATTTGATTGATCCAAAATTTGCCACATATGAATGGTGTAGTGGGTGGTGCAAAATATGGATGGTACATCTTAGCCCAACCCAACATTTGAAATGACATATCCCCGTAGATACACTGTCGTGAATGTGAGTGTTTATGGAAGGATTTTATTGTAACGTGTGTTCGGATGAATGAATTTAAAAGGAGAATATATTTCTAGAAGGTAGAATCATCAATGAATACTCGATTTTGTAGTTGACGCCACAATTACATAGCCAATCCTAAATCAATTATCAGTTCCCCTGTATTAGATTCACCTATGTAACGTTAAGATGTGCATCTAATTAACGAAAAAAAAAATTGCAAATAACAAAGCTTTTTTTTTAAAATATCCTAATTCCTAACAGTTATAACAGAGATCCTTCAATTCAAATCCAGCAGAGGTGAGAGATGGAGAGAGAGAGTATCAGACCTGCATATTACATTTGATAATGTCAAGAGGTGTAACCGCCATGTGAGTGAGGCCACAGCTAAGGCTTCCACCAACGGCACAGGCAGCATAGAAAGCCGGTGAGTACATCTGGATTTTGCCATGCTCGCTCGGAGCGGGAATCGTGAAGCTAGAAGATGGCGAAGATGGTGCTATTGGGATGGTGGAGTTGACCATCTTCTTCTGTTGTGAAGAGGAAGAGTAGAGGAAGCTTGGGATCAGAGAAAGGCGATTAGAGGTGTCTGAGAGAGCCATTAAGGAATGGAATTTATGGAACGCTAGAACTTCTTATGTGTGTGTGTGTGAGAAAGAGAAAGGGTTTTTCTTCTCTCTCCCAATTCCTTGGATCCAAAACGATTCTTGCACGAACAAAAAGCTGTTGATTGTTCATTTTTTTTGTGAAACAAATGCAAGCTTTCGCGGGTTTTATATGTATATCCTAAAAACGTGTGAAGCAGACAAAGTGTCCATAGAAGATGTCTGAATTTGCTACGTTTCTAGGACACTGGTAAATGGAATCATGGTTGAACACTTGAGACTTGAGAGGTACGTAAAGGTTTGGTCTTGCGGATCTTCGTGGCACTTTCCAATTTCTTTAACATTGAGGAAGGAAAGATGTCAATCTACTAATTAATAATTGTCAAAAAAAAAATAATCTACTGATTAATAATTAATCTAAACGTTTTCTTGTTTGGGTGAATTAGGTATCCTTCAGTGGAAAGTCAGAAACTAATCCATCGATGTATTGATAGATTCATTTAACATGTTGACATCTTCAAACAGATATTCTTTCATATACACGAGTCAGGAATCGAACTCCTGACCAAATACTTAAAGGACCCAGTTATCCATTAATCTAAACATTTACTTATCTACTTTAAATACAAATTCAACCTCTAGAATTTCAAATTTGTTTCGGTTAGATTGTTCTTATATGCGGTGCACAACAAACATCAAAGAAAGGGATGTTGATCAAACATATTTTTTTTTAGGTGAATTGGTCAAATAGATTTCGTGTCAACGCCTAATATGGTGCATCCCGTAATACATTATGGCATTGTGGCATAAGTGCACCCGTAATACATATGTCACAAGAAAAAAGTCATTGTTCACCAGAAAAGTGAAATGAGAGAGACGTCAAACGGTCGATGGTTTTTGTTCCAGTTGACTTCGTGGTCAAATATTTGAAAAATCATTCAACGCCGCCGCCCTTTTTGCACCTTCAATCTCAGACTTTTCTTCAGTTTAGTTCTGACCTGCAATTCCAAACAATTTGGTTTGGTGTATGTCGCTTATGGGATTACAAGAACGAAAAATAGAAAATGAAAATTTGGTACGTACGGCTTGAGTCTCTATAAAATTGCAAGTTTTGTTTTGTTTTTTTTTTCATCAGCAAATATATATGTATATTTATATAGGAGTACAAGTTTTGAATTTTAGTCCTTAATAAATTTTTCATGAGTTTAGTCATTGATTTATTCTCTATTACTAATTGTTCCTGTATGGATTGGGCTAGGTCCAAGTCCTAAATCAGAGTCAAACCGACTTCTATGGACCACCTCAGTCCGGTCAACTACATTCATTGAACCAAGGACCGACCTCAACATAGCTGAGTACCTAGATCAGGGTGTCGAACGACCTCCCGTTTATAGTACACAAGCGAGTTTGAGATTCGAGAAACGAGATCTTTCGAACACCGTGCACTTCCAATCCAGATTACGCCAGACCTAAGTGATCCTGGGTCCACTGACCTCCATGGACTACTCTCACAAGACCAAGTGCTATCTAGGTTAGGTCCGACCTACCTACGACAATATCAAGGCAAGACAACCCCTAGACGCCCCCAAGTAAGTACTTGGTCATATCCCCTCGGACCATAGCAAGTTAGACCTCAACATTCCTAATCCACATTTCATAGACCCGACGACCGAGCTCTTCTAATTTAGGATCGAAGACTTAGGACATGCCTCTTGGATATTTAAACTGAGATTGGATGGCCTTAAGAACCAAGCTCTTCTAACTAAATACTGCAAACCAAGTTATCTGTTCGGGGTCATCAAATGACTTAAGGAAATAAGCCGACGACCGAGGACACAACACGAGACTCGACATATTCCCAATGAGGACCAAAGACCAAGATGTTGTTTTCAACCTCACTAGAAGGCTGATGAGCGTGATTTCACCTCATCTTTGTCCATCATTTTGCATGCATTTTTCATGTAGTTTAGGCATTTTTAATTAGATTTTAGGTTAATTTTCCTTTGGAATGGGTAAGGCGGTTTTCGTGGTGTTGTTTTGCAGATATCAAGGGTAAAATGCTCAAGATCAACCATGATGGAGTTTGGATGAAGATGGAGCTTTAAAAGTGAAGAAAATGAGCCAAACAGAACCCATCACGGCCTAGCCGTGATGCCCATCACGGCCATGATCGAGCAAAACTGAAAAAGAAGGAAGGCTGAAGTCAGAGTCTGTCACGGCCTGGCCGTGATAGCCATCACGGCCGTGATCCAAAACCACCACAAGTCAGAGCCCATCACGGCCACAACCGTAATTCTTATCACGGCCGTGAAAGGGAGGCTCGCGACGCGAACATGCGCTCGCCACTCGAGAGATGAAAAATTCCATAAATGCCAGAAACAGAGACCGTCACGGCCTGGCCATCACGGCCGTGACGCGCATTACTTGGACCTGAGGAAACCGAATTTGGATCAGAATTTGAGTTAGATTGGGATTCTAACTTCCCACATCTATAAATATGGACCAGGCAGATGCAGAATGAGATCATTGGATGATATCTAGACTTGTACACATAGACTTAGGCTACATTATAGATCTCTCTTCTCCTCTCCTCCTCTCTTCTCTGATTTTTTGTATTTTCATTATGTTGTCAAACCAGTTTGTCATCTCCATGGCAAGACTGGAGTAGTAGCTTAGTTTCTAGGGATTGGGGCTCTGCCCAAGTTTTGTTTACGATGTTGAATTTGATGTAATATCTTTGTAATTACGATTTTGCTTTAGATCTGATTTCTAGTGTGTTAATCACTCGTAAATTGGGCGACCGCTTATTTGCGTGACGTAGACGTTCTAAGAAGGAACCTAGCGGTGAACTTAGGATTTCTAGTGTGTTTCACTCGTAAAATTTCGGCAGCCGCTTGTTTGTGAGATGTGGATGATCTAAGGAGGAACCTAGCGGTGAACTTAGTTTATTTGCATGACTTAGACATTTTAAGGAGGAACCTAGCGGTGAACTTAGGTGTCGGATCTATAGAAGTCAGACTTGGGACTGAAATCACGAGAGTTAGAAGCCGTCCCTCGAGGAGCAATGTTGTGACTCCGGCAAGTGTACCGGGTCGTCGCAAGTAATAAAAACACGGTAAGATTCTACCGAGGTCGAACACAAGGATTGGGTTACCAATTCGACTAAATTGTCAAGAAATCCGATACGTTGGTTAAGCAATAGAAGGTGGTTGAGAGAAAGAGATTGAGATCGCAATTTCAAGAATCAAATCAAATAACGCTACGGTGATTAAATTCAGAAATAAAAGCATCTAAGGTTTCGAATCCACCTACCCAATCATGCAAAGTACCCAAGTGATGATATTCTCCTCCCTAAGTTCAATTTTTAATGTCAACCGGGACCCTTAAATTCTCCTAAATCCACTTCCGTGCTCATTAGGACGTATTCGATGATTTGAGTTAATTACTTGCTAGGTCTCTTAACCCTAATCTCGAATTCTATTAATTCTTGTTCCCTATAGGTTGCATCGATCTCCTACTCACTCTCGTGCAATACTCGACCGATGTTCCCAATTCAAGTTCTAAAACGCGAATCGCCGCTAGGCCTCAACACGCTTAACTAGTCGATCACGCTAGCATATAATCGACACAATGAAAACAGAATTGGAAAATCATAATTGAATTAAAGGAGAGAGAGTTACATTACATGAACACTATGCCGCCATGGGTGGCTTCATCGATCCCCTAGACAAGAGGATTAGTTCCTCATGTCCGTAACAACAACGCACGTACAATTGGAAATCATCCTAAGCCTAAGAATTAAGAGAGGAGAAAAGGAGAAGAAATCCCAGAATAAGGGTTACAAAAGGTCTCTGAAAATTCTGATCCAAAAAGTTCTCTTTTTCTGCTCGATCCGCTTCTATTTATAAGGAGGCCACGCGTCACGGCCGTGATGGCCATCACGGCCAGGCCGTGACGGCTTCTGCTTCTGGCGCACTTCCGGAATTCAAACTCTCGCGACGCGAATGATGTCTCGCGACGCGAGCCCACCTTTCACAGCCCGTGATGTGAATCACGGCCAGGCCGTGATGGTCTCTGACTTGTATGGCTTTTAGGTCACGGCCGTGATAAGCATCACGGCTAGGCCGTGATGGTCTCTGACTCTGGTACTTTTCTGGAATTCACACACTCGCGACGCGACGGACGTCTCGCGACGCGAACCTTCCTTTCACGCCCCGTGATGAGAATCACGGCTAGGCCGTGATGGTCTCTGTCTCCCCAGATCTTCAAACTCTCGCGGGGCGAGCTTTCTCTCATGGGCGAGAATCTCCGGAATGGCAATCTCCACAATTTCTTGACTTTCCTTAATTCTTAGAGCTCACTTATGGACCTGAAAACAACACAAGCAACCACAAGCGTAATTCTATCCAAAATAACCTAAAAACTACACAAAAGACGCAAAACGAGTCAAAGTCCAACTTAGGAACAAAACAAGGCAAATTTGGGCGAAAACGAGAGTAAACTCGAATAAATTGGCACGTAAACCCTAGTTCATCTAGTCATAAAACTAGATAAGCCAGAGGCTTATCAAGCAACGACTTGTCACGGAACGCAAAGGGTCCAATCTGGGATCGACTACCACGAGAGTAGGGGTCGGGTCAAATGGGCACGGCTTTTGTAACCCGAGAGGGAGCTTAAGCTATCAGAGGATAAACTCGCCTTCAAGGCAATTTCGCTAATCATCAAGGGTAATCGACTTAACAACGTAAACGATCTTGTCGGTAACCTAAATCCCTAGGAACCCATTAGATCTGAAAAATCATAAAAAGATTTGCTTTCTGTTTTATTTATATCTTAATTCAAACCTTTTCAAAATACAAATCCTTTTTATACAGTCCAGATTTACTCGATTTGATAATTAATTGCGATTCGGGAACACAATCTCTGTGGGTTCGATATCTTTTATTACTTGAGGGCAATCCGGTACACTTGCCGGAATCGCAGGAGAGCGCATCGCGCGCGCACATCAAAGGCAAATAAGGGAAGAGCCACATGTAGAGAAAGGACACATGCACCAGCTAGCAACGTAACCAAATCCATACACGCACGATCGCGATTCTTGCTTTTGTACTCGCACTACCGCGATTCTTGCTAATGGTATTAGGACCACTAGGCGCATGACATACACCTTCATGGAAGCCATATAATCACCATAGAGCAAGGCTTTTGACACACTTTTATTCATTCACACACTAGAAACTAAGGTTTTTCCTTGTATCCTATTTCAGTTCATGTATTACCCGGGTACTGACGTGGGCAGGGAGTGGTCGCCGGTGCATGAAGGCACGGAAAGAAGCGGCTCTTGGCAGGCTTCTAGGTGGAGGGACACATGAATGAATCGATTACACACCCGAATGAGAGGGATCATAAGACTGTGAAGGTATGGGACTATACAGTTGAGGAAGGCTTCTATGAATTGATTGGTAGTACCTATACCAACAAGATGCATCTTCTTTTTGGGAGCCCATCTGATGACAACCAAATGGTGAGGTTGCCTTTGATGATCTTTTTGGTTGAATTTTTAGACAAGAACTTAGTGTAACAATTTGTAACCAAAATCAAGTGAAGAAAGAAATAAAAAATGGATGAAGATGAGAGATGGATGGTGCCACAAAAATGTAGTTTGATAAGCCAAATGATGTTCGCCACAAGAATCTTGGATTCTTGATAAGAACTTAGTTTGGTTCAACCAAGAACCTAGGAGAACAATATTCTCACAAAATGGATTTGATCCAAAATAACATCAAAGTTATTATTCATGTGTTTTAGGCCTTATACATATAGAAGTGTGGCTGATTTCATTTAGCTCACACTTAGTCTTCCAAATGATTCCAAAACCCCCTCATAACTAGCCTAATCAAGACTAACTTAACACCAATTTTATTCAGCCACTAAAACAAACCATAACCCCCACTTAATTGGCCTAATTCATGACCTTAAACACACTAAAAGCCTAACTTAAATCAGCCACCTAAATAAAACGAAAATACATAACCCCCACCCCTTTATGACTCTCTCATACTCATTATGTGGTGGTTACACTTGCTTCTCAAATTAAAAGTGTAACCCCCCATAATCAATACAATTTTATGCACACTAATGAGGAGTTTCTTATGGTATGTAAGCCAAAGATTCCCTCCCCAAGACTCTCTAATAAACTTGTGTACATCATGGTAAGTAGTGGACTTGACCCAAAAATATCACTAATTAATTGGGCCTAAACACACCAACCATTATACTTAAAAGAAAAATGGACTTGCATGCCCTCTTCATGCTTCTTGGGCTTGGATGAGCAAAGTTATTATCTTGGGCTCATTGTCTTCATTACTTGCATGTGCATTTGGGCTTGTTTCCATTAAGAGAACCACCAATTGAGTTAGAGCTTCTTGGGCTTTCTTTGCTCTTGCTCTTGTCATTGGGCCACCAAGACCTTGAATGGCTTCTTGATCCAAATCGGTCTCCATTGGGCTTACATCATCCCCTCCTTCTTTAAGTGAATTTGACCTCGAATTGAAATCTTCATCGCCTACATCAAAAGAGAGATAAATCAACCACATTAAAAGTTGCACTAATCCCACCATACTCACTAGGAAGATCTATCTTGTATGCATTGTCATTGATCTTTGCCACCACTTGGAATGGCCCATCTCCTCTTGGTTGAAGTTTAGATTTCCTTTGGGAAGGAAACCTTTCCTTTCTAATGTGTACCCAAACCCAATCTCCGAGTTCAAAGACCACCTTCCTCCTTCCTTTGTTGGCTTGTCTTGCATAGCTTTCGGTCCTCTTTTCAATTTGGACTTTTACTTGCTCATGTAATTTCCTCACAAAGTCAGCCTTGGCCCCACCATCTTTATGCTTCAAAATTGGGGAGTTAGGCAATGGCAATAAATCAAGAGGAGTTAAAGGGTTAAATCCATAAAATACCTCAAAAGGAGAATATTGAGTAGTACTATGAACAACC
This sequence comes from Sophora flavescens, assembly GCA_030762895.1. Lineage (NCBI taxonomy): Eukaryota > Viridiplantae > Streptophyta > Magnoliopsida > Fabales > Fabaceae > Sophora > Sophora flavescens. The sequence goes on along the minus strand of CM061062.1, from coordinate 68,362,638 downwards.
CTATTATAAGAAAATTCCATATGAGGCAAACAATCCTCCCAAGATTTAATATTCTTTTTAATCACGACCCTTAAAAGGGAAGAAAGTGTCCCATTCACAACTTCAGTTTGCCCATCTGTTTGAGGATGGCAAGTAGTGGAGAAGAGAAGCTTTGTACCTAGCTTTCCCCACAATGTCCTCCAAAAGTGACTTAGGAACTTGGTGTCCCTATCACTTACAATACTCCTTGGGAGACAATGAAGTCTCACCACTTCCTTAAAGAACAAATCAGCAACATGACAAGCATCATCAATTTTTTTTGCAAGGGATAAAGTGTGCCATCTTTGAAAATCTATCCACCACAACAAAAATTGAATCTTTACCATTCCTAGATCTAGGCAATCCCACAACAAAGTCCATAGACAAGTCAATCCAAGGAAAATCAGGAATAGGTAAAGGAGTGTAAAGTCCATGAGGCATTACTTTAGATTTTGATTTTCTACACACAATGCATTTTTCACAATATTTTTGCACATCATGCTTCATGTGAGGCCAATAAAAATGTTCATGCAACATGTCTAAAGTCTTTTGAACCCCAAAATGCCCCATTAAACCTCCTTCATGCGCCTCCTTCAAAAGTAAGTCCCTAATGGAACTTTTAGGCACACATAATCTTTTTTCTTTGAATAAAAACCCTTGGTGCCTAAAATATCCATTTTGGGCTGAACGCACACAATTAGCAAAGATATTTGAAAAGTCCTTATCATGCTCATCAAATCCTTAATGCATTCAAGTCCAAACAATTTTGTTTCAAGGGTAGAAAGTAAAACATATCTTCTTGAAAGTGCATCCGCCACAACATTGGCCTTACCCTTTTTGTGTTTCACCACATATGGAAATTGTTCAAAAAATTCAACCCACTTTGCATGCCTTTTATTTAACTTTCCTTTCCCTTTCAAATATTTCAAAGACTCATGGTCACTATGAATCACAAACTATTTGGGCAAAAGATAGTGTTGCCAAGTTTGCAAAGCTCTTACTAAGGCATACAATTCCTTATCATAGGTGGGATAATTAAGGGAAGCTCCACTTAATTTCTCACTGAAATAAACAATTGGATGCCCCTCTTGCATCAAAACAACCCCAACACCAACATTAGAAGCATTACATTCAATCCTACTAGTGTAGGGTAGTCGAGTAATCGACAAGACCAAAATCCCATTGGAAATCCTTTCTGTTAAACCAATGGTGATTCGGGGATTGTAGGTTTAACGACATTAAGATTGATTTTAAGTATTGGATGATGTCTGACTTTATGATATTGATTTTACTATGATACGCTGGTTGAGGTATTCTACCTGTATGTGACGTATTATTTTTGGTGTTTGAATATTTTCTGATGTGATGTTATGCATGATCTGCCTGGTTGTTAATATTTTGCTTAGTGGATTTTAAGTAAAGATATATATGTTGTTCGAGAGATAGTTGTTTGTTTTGGGTGTGAGAATAATGGTGACTTAGAGGTGCCTAACCTAGATGATGTATTTTAATGATGTGTGGTGACCTAGAATATGTGTTGAGTTATAGTGAAAGGTTAAGGCACTAGGATGTTGTTAAAATGGGTTGGTGAGATTCACGTGTATTGGTAATATAATACATGAGGTCGGTGTTGTTGTTCACAACCGTGTATTGGTAATATAATACATGAGGTCAAGAGTTCTCGCTAGACCGTTCCACCTTAGAAATAGGTTGTGCAGCTATAGTGTCATTGAATTTCATTTAGCACCCCCGGGAGTAGACGGGGTGTACACCGGGAGCATCGTGCAGCTATAGTGTCATGCTTAGCGTGAGCGTTCTCACCATGGAAGAGAATGTGCACCGGGAATTTGAAACATGTCGCTTGAATATCTGACTGACATTCCCCGAGAGGAATGCGTGAAAGAAATCAGTGGTGGTCACGTCAGTATGAAAGTCTAGTTGTACGAGATTGGGGTAGAGGATGATAATTGAATTTGAGGATGTTTTGTTAGTTAGGTGTTGAAGGATGATTTGTCTGTGACAATTACTGTATAATATGTTATGACTCCTTTCCGCTTTTTTATGATAGAACTGCTTCTTATCCCCTATGTTTCTTTATTTTTGTGGGTTACTTTGGTTTATGTTAGAAGACCCGATGGAGGGTTATGTTGTTGAGGAGTAGGACGAAACTCTGTATGAAACGGAGATTGTTGAGGAGTTGGATGGAACTCCTTACGAACCAGAGCCTGGAGGTCGTGCGGTGATCCATGGCGATTAGAATATAGACATTATGGCCACTGTGTCTAAGGAGTATATTTTATCTTTTCAGCTAAGTATGACTGTTGTTAAGTATATGCCTGTGAGGGATCCTACTAGAGGGTACCCTTGACAGTGTTTTGGTATTGTAATGAATAAACAGGTGTGTATTTATATATGTCAACGTTGGTGTGTTTTAAATTTGCAGAGGTTATATGATAAAAAAGTTTTAATTTTTACGTATTTTTCATGCTAAGTGCGTGATTAAGAAATGATTTAAGAAGGTAATTAATCTAATAAAAACACCGGGTTACAACGAGGTGTCTCAGCTGGTACCTCTGAAACAATCCTCCGAACCATTCTCTCCAATTGTTCGTAAAACCATGGAATAGGAATTCGGAGGTCATTCCTCAAGTCTTAGATGTCTTCTATCTAGGAAAACGCGGTGCTATGGTCATGTTTCTGTGAAACATTATTGTTTTGTTATGAGTGTAGATATATGATTGATATTGATAATTGTACGTACCTGAGAGTCGTACCACTGCATGTCTGCCTTATGTGTAAGATAAATGGAAATCTCACCTGCTTATTTTTAAATTGCCTATGTCGGCGGGCTATGTGCATTCTGTATCCTTTTTAGAAGATTGAGACGTCAAGATGTCGCTTGGCTGATGCATGGTAGAGGTCGAAGTTCGAGCTTGCGAACGATAGGTTAGAGTTTATAGTGGACGTATTCCAAACTGTCGATGGTTCGTAGACCATGTTTTTCCTCTTGGAAGAGGAAATGGCTTTGTCCGATAGTTACTTTTGTAGTGACTCTAGTAGTGTCTTTTGTGACGACATCGGTAGTGGACTCAAATAGAGTTTCCACTATATCTCGTAAGTGGGTTTGTCTTTCTCACGGTATACGAGAAACGATTGTCTTTTCTATTTTAGTTTGGTCAGTTGGGAATGTTTGGGAGTTAATATTACTATTATGAAGCTGCAACTTCAAGTATCTTATATTTTAGGAGCTGTGTCTCCGAATCTTCATACTGGATCTGTATAGTGTTATGATTTATGTTTATGAGACAGGTTGGGTATTATGTAAATGATTTTCGAACTTATGATCCTAATTGTGATAATGAAATATTTTATTGTCCATTTATTTAAAACAAAGTAGTTATATTTATGACTTACAAAAAAAGAAAAAAATTACCCCAATCTTTTATAACCAATTTTTAATTAACCTACTTTTCGACCTTAAAATATGACTTACGATGTAGCATCCAAGAAGGGTGTTACACAATAGACCAAATAAAAGAAACTTGTTAAATGCAACTATGCAGGCACAATACCGAACAATGTTAAATCTACATCAAATTTGGCACTTACATCACCAACTGTTGCGCCTTTAGAATTGTTCAGGAAAGAGACAAGGTTATCAGCTAGATGAGACACAATTGCACATAATATACCATACCAGCTATGTATCCACCAGCAAAACTCACTCCTAGTTGCAGAGTTTTGCTACAATCATCCTTTGGTGTGGGTATGACATGCTTATAGATCATCTCAATAAGAAGCAAACTTCTTGTATCTGCATTGAAACAACATTATTTACATTCGATTCTGGTCTTGTTATCTTATAACATAAGCTTCCATCAAAAGTTATATTCCAAATTCTGATATTTTTAACAGTATTATATATGTATGTGCATCTAAAATCAACAATGAATGACAACTGATCAGCAAGTTTCCAAATGAATTGTTATAATGAGAAAACATAAAAATGATCATGTCTTAAATTCCACTAATTATTATATAGTCTTGTCCTTTATTTGGGCCGGAGAATATGTTATTTTGATGGCTATGTAGAACAATGACTAATACTATAACCATAAAGCCTACATATAGGGTCCCCGTCAACAACATTATGTTAGCAGAATATTGATTTAGTCATCAAAATGGGACTTGAACTACAACTTATTTTACATTATGCCCAATCTCTAAGTTCTATTAATATGTTATGCCCCGTCACGAGAAGAATAGATGAGATAGTAAAGTCAGTAATAAACTTGTTCAATGAATAGCAGGAAATGAAAAGTAATGTGAAACTCCATGAAAAATTGAAGCACTAAAATCTAAAAATTAAAGCATCATCTGCAAACCAAAGCAATCAATTCAGCAAGGAGGTATTTTAAAGTATAGTGCAAACTACAAAGTATAAGATGGCCAACTTACATGGAACCTATCTTCCCCACAGAGGCACAATTCCCTTGTACAGCCTGAAATCATAGAACATTTCATTAAATGTAAATCCTAATGTTCATCATGAGTAACAATGTAACATGAAAAGTTTCATATACCACCCTCTACCAAAACAAAACAATGTAACAACCTTAAAGCTTAGTAAGCTTTAGCTTGAGAGGGAGTGTTGAAAATAGCTTATAATTAATACTCTTATTGAAATTAGATTAGGATTAATGTTATATTAAGCTTGGACAGTGTGGACGGTTGGACGATGTGGATGGTGGATTCTCATCCATTGTACTCTCATTTTCATTGCATCTATTCTCCTAGTACTTAGCATATATAATTAATGCTCTAGGAATCATGTTCCCTTATCTATTATATATTGAAGTCCTATTGGAATGCAAAGACACAAGAGACATATTCAGTTTGAGTTTTCAAGTAGAGTCGTCATTCTTTTTCTTCTCTTTCTCTATCTAAAATCCATAACTTCAACACTAAAAAATAACATACAAATAAAAATGGAGACAAGGCCGAGGAGGAGATGGATGAGGGGGAAGGCATTGGTAACGACGGCAACGACACATAACCTTCGTAGACAGAGTCGGCGTGTGATGGTGGCAGAACCATGCGACGCCGCCAGTAAGTGATTTGTCCCTTGCTTCCTGTGCCAGCATGTTGAGAGTGTGTGTGTGAGAGAGAGAGAGAGAGAAAGAGAGAGAGAGAAGGCGAGGGGGGGAGCGGGGTGATGTCAAAGAAAGTAATTGCATCTTCAAAATCTTCAAGGGAGCAAATGCGTTAGAGAAGAGATGACTTGATGACATGATTTTGTTGGGAAAAAAACCAGAGATAACAATCTCTAATGAAGCAACTATTTTTTTCCTTCACCTGTGCAAATAAATAGGCACAACAAAAATATTCTTCCACAGGATAATATCAATGGCAGAAAAATAAATAGCAATAACACCACAATTTTTAACGTGGAAAACTCCCCAGTGTAGGGATAAAAACCACGGGACCAAGTCCAGCAAAAACTTCCACTATAAATAATAATGGGTACACCAAGTCTTCCTAGAAATACTAGGGAACACCAAATCAACAATACATCACCCAAAAGGTGGATACAAGCAAGCAACAAAAGAGAAGCCCCACAACAATGGGTATAACAACTCAGCTCAAAGAGAAGGCAAAACAACCAATAAAATATATCAAACTAACGAGCTCATTGGTAGGAATAACATACTGAAATTTCAGCAAAAACGGAGCAAGTTTGCTGTACCGCCTGAACCCTCTTTCTTCTTCTCTTTTCTTCTCGCCGTCGCTGTGTCTGCCCTGTTGCTCGATTTCTATCTTTCACGTTAGTGGCACACACACACTAAACCCTTTCTTTCTTTCTTTCTTATTTGGACTTTTAGTTCCTTTTTTTTTTTCTTAATACCACATGGGCTTGGCCCATTAACAACCTTTTATTATTACCCTTTTTTTTTCTTTTAAAGTTGAAGTGGGACCTACTTGGGAGTGACCCACCCAACAAATCTCCCCCTCATGACTCAAGTGGAAAGATACTGCTCGACCAAGCCCGCCTTCTTTCTACAGCAGATCAACTTTGTCATAGGCAAAGTCTTTGTCATCATATCTGAACCATTTTCATCAGTATGGATCTTTTCAAGTGAAAATGTCTTCATCTCTAACGCGTCTCGTATCCAATGATACCGCACCTCAATGTGCTTTGACCTGGAATGAAAAGTTGGATTCTTGCTGAGATGGATAGCACTCTGACTGTCACAAAATAACATAAACTTCTCTTGCTTGAGGCCCAACTCTTGTAGGAATTTCTGCATCCACAAAAGTTCTTTAGAAGCTTCAGTAATGGCAATATACTCAGCCTCAGTGGTAGACAAAGCAACGCATTTTTGTAATCTTGATTGCCAAGACACCGCTCCCCCTGCAAAAGTCATCAAATATCCAGAAGTAGATTTTCTAGAATCAACATCACCGGCCATATCTGAATCTGTAGCCGTCTAACACAAAGTTGACCACCCCCAAAGCATAAACATACTCTGGTAGTGCCTCTGAGATACCTGAAAATCCACTTCACTGCTTGCCAGTGGTTTCTACCAGGATTAGAGAGAAAACGACTAACAACTCCAACAGTATGGGCAATATCCGACCTTGTGCATACCATAGCATACATCAAACTACCAACCGCGGATGCATAAGGAACCTTCTTCATCTCTTCTTTGTCTTTCTCACTTGTAGGGCATTGTTGAGAGCTCAACTTGAAATGACTTGCAAGTGGAGTACTAACAGGTTTTGAATTGCTCATGTTAAACCTCTCTAATACCTTCTCAATATACTTATGTTGAGACGACCACAATTTACCATTCTTCCTATCACGAGTAATTCTCATGCCAAGGATTTGCTTTGCAGGACCCACATCCTTCATAGCAAAGGCCTTGCTCAAATCTTTCTTCAGACAATCAATCTTCTTTGTGTCATGACCAACAATCAACATGTCATCCACATATAGCAAGAGGATAATAAAATTATCATCAGGGAATTTCTTCACAAACACACAATGATCTGAAGTGGTTTTACTATAACCATGTTTCTCCATGAAAGAATCAAATTTCTTGTACCATTGCCTTGGTGCTTGCCTGAGTCCATACAAACTTTTCTTCAACTTGCACACAAGCTGCTCTTTTCCTTTGACCTTGAAGCCTTTAGGCTGCTCCATATAAATTTCCTCCTCCAAATCACCATGAAGGAATGCTGTCTTCACATCAAGTTGTTCAACCTCTAGGTTCAAGCTAGCTGCTAATCCAAGCACAACTCGAATAGAGGACATCTTCACCACAGGTGAGAAAATTTCTTCAAAGTCAATACCTTTCCTCTGATTGAAGCCTTTCACAACCAATCTTGCTTTGTACCTTGGTTGGGAGCTATTCTCTTCTGATTTTAGCTTGAACACCCACTTGTTCTTGAGTGCTTTCCTACCCTTAGGCAACTTCACCAATTCAAATGTGTGATTCTCATGCAAGGAATTCATTTCTTCTTGCATGGCCTTCAACCCCTCTTCCTTGTGCACATTTACAATAGCCTCTTCATAACTTTCTGGCTCTCCACCATCAGTGATCATCACATACTTATGTGGAGTGTATCTTTGGGAAGCATGACGCTCTCTGGTAGATCTTCTCAACTGAGGCTCAACTGGTGGCTCAAATGGAACCTCTTCAACTGGTTCATCATGGTGAGGTGTAGGGTCGTCATTTGCATTCCCATCATCTACCTGTATATCTCCCCCTTCAACAAGAGTTCTAGTAGGGGGTTTAGGCACAACATCAATATAACTTCTGACAACCGGTTTCTGTTTTTTCCAGAGATAACAATCTCTAATGAAGCAACTATTTTTTCCCTTCACCTGTGCAAATAAATAGGCACAACAAAAATATTCTTCCACAGGATAATATCAATGGCAGAAAAATAAATAGTAATGACACCACAATTTTTAACGTGGAAAACTCCCCAGTGTAGGGATAAAAACCACGGGACCAAGTCCAGTAAAAACTTCCACTATAAATAAATTACTAGGGAACACCAAATCAACAATACATCACCCAAAAGGTGGATACAAGCAAGCAACAAAAGAGAAACCCCACAACAATGGGTATAACAACTCAGCTCAAAGAGAAGGCAAAACAACCAATAAAATATATCAAACTAACGAGCTCATTGGTAGGAATAACATACTGAAATTTCAGCAAAAACGGAGCAAGTTTGCTGTATCACCTGAACCCTCTTTCTTCTTCTCTTTTCTTCTTGTCGTCGCTGTGTCTGCCCTGTTGCTCGATTTCTATCTTTCACGTTAGTGGCACACACACTCTAAAACCCTTTCTTTCTTTCTTATTTGGACTTTTAGTTCCCTTTTTTTTTTCTTAATACCATATGGGCTTGGTCCATTAACAACCTTTTATTATTACCCTTTTTTTTTCTTTTAAAGTTGAAGTGGGACCCACTTGGGAGTGACCCACCCAAAAGATTTGGTATTAAGAAGATGAACGAAGATTAAAGTGTGCAATGAAAATAAAGTTTGAATGTGCTTTTTGAATGTTCAGAGAGAGGAAGGCGCAAGAAAGAAGGAAACTGATATCATTCGGAGAAAAAAGGGAAAGAAGCAAGGAGAGGAGGGCTTTGTGCGGGAAAGTTTTTCTAAAGGGTAGAAGCAATTGAGCAGGATAATGTTAAATAGTGTATCAGAGTGAATGTGAGGGAAACAAAAATCCTTGTGTGTGTTGAAGAGAAAAAAAAAAACAATCGTGTGAGCGGGAAAATGTCAAATTGAGAGTGAACGAGAGTATGACAAGTGGTAAAATGGACAAAATTTAATTAGATAGGTAATAAAATATAATCTTCTGAATTATGTGATTTTTATGTGTTTATTGAGTGAATTTTTACTCCTAAATGTACTAATAATTGATTGAGTTTTGTCCCTAAAGTTAAGGTAATTTAGTTTTTAATAGTGTTTTACGTATCTTTGTTATTTTGTGTGTTAATTTAATAATTATTTTTTTTATTTTACTTTTGTAGGTTGAAGAATTTAAAAAAAAGAAAAAAAAAAGGACTTACTTAGAGAAAAAGATCACATTTCAGGAAGCCCAAGAAAATGCAATATTGCCTTGATGTAGATTTGGAAGGGGCATAGCATGCTGGACACATTTCATGAGGCCCGGTTATTTGATTAGAGTGAATAAGCAAATTAAAAAATGAGAAGCCCACATGAAATAGCCTTGCTGGGAGAGCTTCTGACGTGAAGGGGGACTTTTATTAGAATAAAGAGGGAAAAAAAACAATAGAGAGGCTGCAGCGTATAGGGTAACGAGCCGTACAGTGGAACAGGAACGTGACGCACGGATAAAAGGGAACAGTAGCCGCACAGCAACAAAAGAAAAGAGGAGCCGCAGAGTGAGAGACGTGTAGCAGCGAGAAGGAAATAGAAGATGGCCTCCTTATCATCGTCTTCTTTATCTGGTTCTTTCTTTTTAATTATGTTTAGCTAATTTTCTTTTGTTAGAGGTAGATGGAACTGTCTAGATAACTTGTTTTAATTCTGGATAATTACTTGTTCTGGTTTGTTTAATTTCAAGAGTTTATTCACTGTTTTCATGTTTATCTACTGTATGAATTTTGCAATTGGGAAATTCGAGTTCATAATCGCTGTTTGTGAATAAACGATTTGCGCGTGTTACTTAGGAATAAGAACACAACCAAATTAACTTTTTTGAGTGGAAATCTTTCTTAATGCTTCTGCTATTTATCTAATACTCAAGGAATTGAATTAGTAACTTAGACAGAAAGGTTTATTCACCTAAGGAATTAGGGGATAAATTACAAAACTCAGTTTCTTGAAATTGGATAAACCGTTCAAATTAATTTCCAGGATTGAATAGGTAGGACAGGCAGGGAAATCGATCCTCTAACAATTGTTTCTTGATTATTAAAAACCAATTTTTCTTTTGCTTAATATATATTTCTCATTTGAAAAATACCAAAAATATTTTCTGTTCGTTGTTAAATTGTTGTTTTTACTTATTGGCGAAAGCCACTTTCAAACCATTCGTTTGCTAAAACGAAGTGGAGTTGGTACATTAGTAGTTAACTGTTCAATCCCTAAGGACGATATTTTTATTACTACAAAGCGATTTGGTGTACTTGCCAATTTTGCTCAACAAGTTTTTGGCACCGTTGTCGGTGATTGATTTTCGTTATTATTAGTTGTGCCAATGAAATCTCGATTTGAGCATTTTATTTTGTATATATTTGAATTTGCCTTTTGAGTTTTGTTTTTGTTAGGTGGATGCAACACATGGATCATGACTATAATTCAAATCAGGAATATCAAATTGATTGGGTCGTGCTTGATTATATCGTTGCTAACAATGTAAAGACATACTCCAATGAGGAATGGAGATCACATTTGTCATCTTTACCACCACCACCACACTTTAATCTGAATCCTGAGGTGGTAGAATTTCTTTGGGAGATAGATGCTCAACTTGTGATCCAGAGCATAGAGCGTAACAAGGCAGAAATAAGTACCATGATTCAGGGGTTTGAAATGCAAGCTGGGAAACATTCTAAAGAGCTAGTAGCGCAACTATGTGTCATGATTCAAAAGTTAGAAACGGAAACTATGGAACATTTGAAAAAGCTAGCTGAGGAGCCACTGGAACATCATATTCAAGAGAATGTGGTTGTGGAGATGGATCAAAATGAAGATGAAGTGGTGGTGGTAGATGAGTCACAAGAGGAAATATCTTTCACCATGCTGGCCAAGAAACCTGAAATTGCTGCATTGGATAAATATGTTGGCTTACATGCATGTGTGGACACTGCAAAGTTGGTCCCTTTCACGTGCCTGTCAAATTTCTTTGTGAAAATAACATTTGACCCGGGAGGAAGTGGGTTCATTATTGTACCTAAAGAGGACAATGGAGTTTTCACACACTTGTCAGGAGGAATTGAGGGTAGATTCATCTTACTTCTGCAATCGCCACTCCACAAGCTATGGGATCCGGGAGGAAGCCTTTTACATATTTAGCATCTCTTGGCCCCTATGCTACAAGCAATGGGATCCAGGTGGAAGCTTCTCAATTAGTTTTCTTAACCCTTCTCTTTAGTTTATTTTCATTTTCTTGTTAGTTTTGTTGAAAATAATAATAATAATAAATAAATAAATAATTTGAAAATCAAAAAAAAAAATGATTCAGATATATATTTAGTTGTTTTTTCTTTTATGACTTGTCTATCTTGTACTAATGTTTTCTCTGTTTTGAGATATATATTTAGTTGTGCTTCATGGTATCTCATGACAAAAAGGAAGGATAGGAGGCACTAATGATGGTGACCTCAAGTTTGGACCAAATTTTGGAAGCGCAAGATAGGGGAGTTTTCTTTTCTTTTTCTTTATTTTGTTCTTATTTTCTGTTTGTGTGCTGTTTTATTTTTGAGTGTTTTTTTAGTGTTTGCAAGTTAATGTCAGTACTCCTCTTTGAAAAAAATAAAATAATAATAATAATGATAAGCATGCTTGTGTGGAACCCCATTCTTGGCAATTTCATTGTATTGTGCACCCACCATGTTTGTTTTCCTTTGATATGAAGATGATACTTGTGGTTCAGTTTTTCATTTGAGTTTGTTCTTGACTGGATTTCATAACTTTGGTGCATTGTGTTAAACCTTGTTGATAAAAGTTCATGGCTATAAAATTTTGGTGAAAATTAATTGGATTGCTTAACTTTATCCTTGTGAGTCATTTGAGCCTATAATTGTAAATTCTTTCTTTTGAGTGTACCATTGAATTTCATGCTCTTGAGTTTGCTTGATTCTTGTTTGAAGTTCATGATTCACAATCATGTTATAAAAATGATTTGGGCCGTTTTTCATGTAGCCACTTTAACCAAATAACCAACCTTGAATTTTTCCCTTTGTTTAGCCCATTTGAGCTTTATATGTAAATCTTTGTTTGTTTTTACCCATGAGCCTTAACTTGAAAAACAATGTTTCTACCCAAACCTTAGTGGATAGGAGAGCATTGAATAATTGTGAGTGGGTTTGACATAAGTATGGAGGAGAATATTGTGCTTATATGTTGGTGAAAGGAAGGAATGGTTACCAAAAAGAAAAAAAAGAAAAAGAAAAAGAGAAAGAAAAAAAGAAGACAAAAAAAAAATGGTATGAACCACTCGAGAAAAATAAAGTGGTGCTTTGAAAGAAAAGAAGGTGAAGGAAGTCCAAAAGAAAGACGTGGGAAAAGGGTTGTATGCAAAGCATGTTTCTTTAAAAGTAATTGTTGCTCTCATATTTCCTTTGGTGCTAGCTCGTTTATCCTTTCTTATCCTTCCCATTTACCTTGGCCACATTACATCCTAAATAAAGTCCCTTTGATTTATGCATGTTGTGAATTGTGGATGAATGATTGAGATGAAAATCAAACTTGAAGTTGCATGGTTTTGATGTGTGAAATTGAGTGATAAACTTGCAATTATTACCTACATAAATTTGAGAGATTGAGTGGAATTACACTTCCTGTGAGTAGTTGGGTGTCCATTGGTTCTTCCTTAATTGAATTAGCCATGTTCTTTAATTTTTCAAGTATGGAAATATTGGAGCATCATTGTTATGATTTCTTATTTGGAATATTCTTGGATGTGAACTTGTTATAAGACGATTCTTTTGTTTTAGGATTTTTATATGGTTGGGTGGTGGATTGCTTTGTTATTGTTAAGTTAGGATGTCCCTTGAGTCGATGTTTGCTTGGTCTATTGTCCTTAGTGTTTTGTGTGTTAGTTTGGATTACTTTTGCTTGGGGACAATCAAAGTCTTATGTTTGAGGGAGTGATAATCTTCTGGATTATGTGATTTTTATATGCTTATTGGATGAATTTTTATTCCTAAATGTACTAATTGGTTGAGTTTTGTCCCTAAAGTTAAGGTAATTTAGTTTTTAATAGTGTTTTACGTATCTTTGTTATTTTGTGTGTTAACTTAATAATATTTTTTTTATTTTACTTTTGTAGGATGATGAATTAAAAAAAAAAATAAAAAAAGTACTTACTTAGAGAAAAATATCACATTTCAGGAACCCCAAGAAAATGCAATATTGCCTTGATGTAGATTTGGAAGGGGCATAGCATGCTGGACACATTTCATGAGGCCGGATTATTTGATTGGAGTGAAGAAGCAAATTAAAAAATGAGAAGCCCACATGAAATAGCCTTGCTGGGAGAGATTCTGACGTGAAGGGGGACTTTTATTAGAATTAAGAGAAAAAAAAACAATAAAGAGGCAGCAGCGTATAGGGTAACGAGCCGCACAGTGGAACAGGAACGTGACGCATGGATAAAAGGGAGCAGTAGCCGCACAACAACAAAAGAAAAGAGGAGCCGCAGAGTGAGAGACGCGTAGCAGCGAGAAGGAAAGAGAAGATGGCCTCTTATCTTCGTCTTCTTTATCTGTTGCTTTCTTTTTAATTATGTTTAGCTAATTTTATTTTGTTAGAGGTAGATGGAACTGCCTATATAACTTGTTTTAATTCTGGATAATTACTTGTTCTGATTTGTTTAATTTCAAGAGTTTATTCACTATTTTCATGTTTGTCTACTGTTTGAATTTTGCAATTGGGAAATTCGAGTTCATAATTGCTGATTGTGAATAAACGATTTGAGCGTGTTACTTAGGAATAAGAACACAACCAAATTAACTTTTTTGAGTGGAAATATTTCTTAATGCTTCTGCTATTTATCTAATACTTAAGGAATTGAATTAGTAACTTAGACAGAAAGGTTTATTCACCTAAGGAATTAGGGGATAAATTATAAAACTCAGTTTCTTGAAATTGGATAAACTGTTCAAATTAATTTCCACGATTGAATAGGTAGGACAGGAAAATCGATCCTCTAACATTTGTTTCTTGATTATTAAAAACCAATTTTTCTGTTGCTTAATATTTCTCATTTGAAAAATAACAAAAATATTTTTTGTTCTTTGTTAAATTGTTGTTTTTACTTATTGGCGAAAGCAACTTTCAAACCATTCGGTTGCTCAAACGAAATGGAGTTGATACATTAGTAGTTAACGGTTCAATTCCTGAAGACGATATTTTTATTACTACATAGCGATCTGGTGCACTTGTCAATTTTGCTCAACAATAGACTACAGTATTGAAGAGTGGATGGCAAATTCAAATAAGAAGTTATCAGAAGCAATGACTGATTGAGTTGGGTTTCATAAAATTATAACAACGTTACCAAGCTATTGAAACTAAAAAACGAAAGCGCGACATCCAATTAGTCACTCACTGCAGCATATATATTATTGTAAGGCAACTTTGTAATACACGTCTATACATCCGTAAAAAAATTATCATAGTAACTAAAACTCCTATCTATAACTAAACTCTTGAACAATGACTATTTTCTTTCTAAAGCTCCCATTCAAAATAATTTCAGAAGTCCTCTGTTTATATATGGTCCCTATCGCTGGTTAAGTGTTCTATTGCTTAATGGGACAATTCACATCTTTGCAAGCTAAGTAGAGGAAGCAGGAGCAGGAGCAGGAACAGCAGCAGGAGCAGGAGCAACACCACCGGTGGTTGGGCTGATAAGCGAAAAAGAATTTCAATTAGCACTTCGAAATGAAGAAAATATATATATCACAAAAAGCAAGCAATTGTATAAACTTACAGTCCCACAAAAACTTTGAATGAATCATAAATCCCCCATTGGGTTCCAGTGAGAGTTCCGATCATAAGAATACGGAGAGGGAGGCCACGGGTAAAGAGACCCCATAATCCAAGCTTCTTTACAGCCTGCATTATGCAGTAAACAACATAAAACAAACTTGTTAAATGCAGTTATGCAGACACAATACCAAAGAATGTTAAATTTATACATCAAATCTGGCACTTACATCACCAACTGTTGCCCCTTTGGAATTGTTCAGGAAAGAGACAAGGTTATCAGCAGGATGAGACACAATTGCACATAATATACCAGCTAGGTATCCACCAGCAAAACTCACTCCGAGTTGCAGAGTTTTGCTACAATCATCCTTCGGTGTGGGTATGACATGCTTATAGATCATCTCAACGATGTTCTCATAAGAAGCAAACTTCATCATTGTATCTGCAAGAAACAACATTATTTTACATTCCATTCTGGTCTTGTTATCTTATAACATGCTTCCATCAAAAGTTATATTTCAAATTCTTATTTTTTTAACAGAATCATATATGTATGTGCATGCAAAATCAACAATCTATGATAACTGATCAGCAATTTTCCAAATGAATTACTAGAAAGAAAAAACACAAAAAATGATCATGCATAAATTTTTAAATTTTTTTTAAAGCAAAACTTGACATGTCTAGGCATCACAATTAAGAGAGACATCCCAGCTAGGCTGACACCCTTTTCATAAATTTTTATGTGATGACAAGTTGACAATAAAAGAAAATGAACTGGATAGACTCTTGACAAGCTTTCGAACTACTCTTTAATAGAATGTCTAAAATTCCAGTAGTTATTCTATTGGTATTTTTTTTTTTGGCGGAGAATTATATTATTTTGCCAGCTATATAGAACAATGACTAATACTACAACAATAAAGCCTACATACAGGGTCCCCATCAACTTCAGTATGTCAGCAGAATTTTGATTAACTACAACATATTTTACATTGTGCCCAATCTCTAAGTTCTATAAATATGTTATGCCCTGCCACGAGAAGAATAAATGAAATAGCTTAAGTTGTAATAAACTGGTTCAATGAGCAGCAGTTGATGACAAGTAATGTAAAACTTGATGAAAAATTTAAGTACTACAACCTAAAAAGCACCATCTGCAAACCAAAGCAGTCAACTACTCAGCAAGAAGGCACTTTAAAGTATAGTGTAAATTTGTAGATTACAAAGTATAAGATGGGCAACTTACATGGAACCTGTCTTCCCCACAGTGGCACAATTCCCTTGTAAAGGCTGAAATCATAGAACATTTCATTAAATGTGTATCCTAATGTTCAGTATGATTAACAATGTAACATGTTAAATTTCACAGCACCCTCTATACCAAAAAATATGTTTTAAGTGTTATTATCTATAAAATTAAAAGCATACCCCAAGGCTCCTTCAGATTTGACCAATTTCGGTATCCCATCAGACAGGCCTCTAGCAAAACCTGGCTGGGTTTGAACTCGGACCTTCACGGCCTCAAATGGGCAAAGAGCAACATCTGCAATAATTTCGGAAGAAGCTGCACCAGCAAGGTATATCAAGGTCTTGTACTTGGTTGCATATTCTGGTCCAGCAATATCAGAATAGTACTTCTTACAGAACTCATAAAGTCCTAATTTAAAGGCACCCTGTGCGCTGTAACCGAGAAAAGTTGGTGCCCAACCGCGGAAAAAGCCCCTGAATCCCTGCTCCTTAAGCACAATTCCAAATCCAGAGGAGGTGCTCTTGTACTTGGCAGGGTCAATCTGAGATTAATAATTAATAATTAACTAAATGTTTAAAGAGAAACCAAGTAACATCCACGTTGCATCAAATGACATGAATCAATTAATTTTGTTATGCCAGTAAATACATGTGAAACACCATGTGATATATCTAGCAGATGGTGTTTCTCTTTTTTGTCTTGTGATGAAATGAAATGAGAGGAAAATATGAAAAACTATATTAGAGTATAAAAAATATGAGGTTAAAATTCAAAATATTATATAAATAAATATTTCAATACATAACTAATATTTAAACTTGTAATTTGTAAAGTAGGAGTGATAATAGCTTAGGCCGAGATATGACATAACATAAACAAACTTGACGTGTGTTCTAATCTCAAGTTGAGTCTAACCTATTAACTTAATACATGTCAATTTTTAAGGTCTGAGCTCAAATCCTGACCTGACCTAGAAGCCTTTATAAAAGTCTACTTTTTAACACGACCTCTAAAAACGTCTCCACCTATAAACATGGCATAGCCCTTCACTTGTAAATAGGCTAGTAAGTCTCTAATGATAAAGAAACAGGTAAACATATCCTGGTGAATCTGGCTCATCTAGTTTTATGGCTAGTATGACCGTGGTTTTGTGCTAATTTTATATCATTTTCGCCCAAATTAGACTTGATTGTCTTTAAGCAACATTTTGAGTCTGTAAAGTATTTTTAAGCTAATTTAGTTTTGAGTCAAACAAAGCATTCACTGCTATTTCCTATTGTTTCAGGTTAGAATAAAGCACTTAGAGCCAAAGGAATGAAGAAAAAAATGGAAAAATGCAATTCTGGAGGATTCGCCTCGCGAGCCCGAAGACCAACACGAGCAGCAACAGTCACCCTCTCTGGCTAGCCTCGCGAATCATGTTTCGCCTCGCGAGAAAGCGACTGTTCATAATATTCGCCTCGCGAAACATGTTTCGCCTCGCTAGCGACCGCAACCCAGATTCTGTATTTATATCTGTTTTGGGGCAGAACTGATCATCTTCTCTTCTCTTCTTCTTTTCTTTTCATAGTGCGAAATTAGGTTAGGTTTATGTTTGTAATGGAGAGCTAATCTCCCTTGGATTAATCTACTGCGATCGATTTCTACCGCACTTGAGGTTCTGTAATTCCTGTTTTATTTGCTTTTCCCTTTTCAATACTATGCTATATATTTCTGTTTGTTTAATTCAGGAGTGTATAGTGTTGTGTTGATTTATTTCGGTGATGTTATGTTCCTATATTGAATCGCGTTTGTTTAATTCGCGTGTGTTCGTTCATGTTCGTTTAGTTCATGAGGGCTTAACCCCTTTGTTTAATTCGGGAATAGGAACATATATCTCGTAGTAGCGATTTCGTTTGTTAATTGTTGCTACAACCGAAAGGGGATTAGAATCTGCTTAGGTCTTGGAATTTACATGGACCAATGATAGTGGGAAATCGAGAACAGCAGGTTAATCATTTTTTAGCTATTTGATAGTTATTTTAATTGCATTATTTTCTGCTCTGCATTGTTTTCTGTTTTGTTTCCCTTTGTTTAATTTCAAATCCAAAACCCCCCAATTCTGACTTTTTCTGTTAACAACAACCCAAGAGTCCTTGTGCTGCTGTCTTGGGACTCTTGTTGTTACTGACAAAAAATAAAAAAAAAACTTTTGCATTACTGAATTAGTTTTGGCTGCTTTGTCTGGTTGTGAATTTTAGTACGCCCCATGGATAATTATGTGCAAAATTTTATGCCTAATGTTTATTATGAGCCACCATGCATAAGTTATCCTAATTTTGATGGAAGTTATGAGTTTAGCAGTGGTTTTGACATGATTGGTGTGAATGAGGTCCATAGCTCTTCTTCCATCCAGGCCCTTGAGAATAGAATGGATAGGCTCACTTATTTGAAGCAATTGTTTCAGCAGACAAGGTTTTGTGGCATGTGCGGCTCTCCTGAGCACCTGTATGAGGCATGCCCCATTCTGACAGAAGATACTTATTTGCCTCGATGCTATGCAATCCATCCTTACAATCAAGGCAATAAGCTTGAGGATAATGAAGAACCTTTGGAAGTCGATGATTTAACTGCAGGTGTTGAAAGTGATGGGGTGGATGAACTGTGTGCAGAAAGTCCAGACAATCAGACCTTTACTAATTCAGTTTCTTTTACTATATGTACTTGACTGTCATCGACACTAACCCGTGTGTTGTTTGTGCTTGAGTTTCTTGATTCTATTTTGCGGGGTGATAGTGTGAGTGAAGCTGTCGTTTCACCAAGGGTTCTTGACATCATGGCTACTCCAAATGTACCATCCATTGAGCAGACCACCCTCCTTAGAGCTCAAGCCACTTCCCGGGAATTTGAAGTATGCTTACTTGAAGATGAATGAAGAACGTGCAAAAAGTCAAGCAAAGACCGGAGACCCTTCCTACCTATTTGCCACCTCCCCTGTGGAACAACCTAGGTGATGGAGTTCAAGCCTCTGGATTTCGCACCATGGCCAGTCCAAGAGGTTGAACCCCACTTTTATTGGGAGGACTTTATTGACAAGGTTGAAAAAGAGGTCAATCGTGACACGAGAGGGAGTGAGAAGTCCGCCGCACTTGGTGGAGTTACCATGATTATCGGCGCCCGCTCTCATACTTATCTTTCAGAGGCCATGGGATCCGGGAGGATCATACTGCACTTGAGCATTCCGTGGCCACCGTTGATCACGATGCAGTGGGATCTCGGTGGAACCGCCTCCAATGAGTTTTCTTAAACCCTTTCTCTTTAGTTTACTTTCATTTTCCTGTTAGTTTCTCGCTTTGCTTTGTTCTAGTTTTGTTTTCTTTTAGCTCTCGAATAATTTGAGAAGATCGGGAGTATGTGTGTTGAGTCTTGTGTTGGCAAACTTGATTGTTATTGATTGATTTTTGATAGATGGATTACATGATTTATGTGATGATTCCCCCTAGGTTTTGAAAATTTGATTCCCATGTGATTGAAAACTGAACTTTGAGATATTTTATTGTGATTGCATGATTTATGATAAGTTTGGGGTGATAGGAAGCACACACTAGGGATAGAATCTCTGTCAAACAATTTGCAAAAATGTCTAGGTGAGGATTTGAGCCTCCAACATGTTTTTGATTGTGAGAATCACTTTTAAGTTGCACTTTCCCGAATTTGCTTGAATCTCTTTATGGTTTGCATGTTTATGTGTTTGCATCAAATGATTTAGGCATTTTCTGTGTAAATAACTACTTAGCCTAAAATAACCATTCCTAATGCATGTTTCCTAGTTAGCCCCTTTGAGTCTAATTAGCCTATTAATTCTTGATGACCTTATGATATGAGCCTAAAATCTGAAAAAAAAAAAAACCATGTTAACCCAATCTTAGGATTAGGAGAGCATGGAAGCTTATAGCAAGAGAAGGTTTGCAAGAAACTAAGTTTGGGGTGGCTACAAGGTGTGATGTGCTGTTGGGATTGAGAAAAAGAAAAAAAATATAATAAAAAGGTTGGAGCCAAAGGCCAAAAAGAAAAAAAAGTAGAAAAAATAGAAAAAATAATAATAAATAAAAAGTGTAAAAATGCCAAAAAGGTTGTAGTCACCAAAAGGCAAAAAGAGAAAAATGGAAAAAGGAGCTTGAGTGGAATTTCAATGTGTAAAAAGTTTCATGCTCTCTTAGTTCCTAGGGACTTCAGCCTAGTTCCTTTGTATATCCTACCCTTAGCCAGGCCCCATTACAACCATAAAAGACCTTTTGATGTTGCATGCATGTTTTCTGTCGGAACCATTTTGAGATGAAAATCAAATTCATGGGAAGTGTTCTTGAAAGATGAATTGAGTGAAATGTTGATAACCTAGACAAACTGAGAGTATGAGTGAAACACTAAACTCCCTTGTGAGGAAGGCAGTTGTTTGGATTTGGTGATCTCCCTTTTGTGTGTAACTTGGATCCCTTGCTTAGATTAATGATTGTTTGAATGATGAATTTCTCAAATGTTTAGAATAAATGATTGTGGGGATTGCTTTGTTTGAAAGGGGGAAACATTGAGGAAAAATTATTTTGATGAATTGCTTGAAATTTGTGCAAAGTTGATTGAATCCTTAAGCTTGCCATGTCTTTTGCCATGTCTTGAGTCTTTTTGATTTTTGAGTTTTAGTTTGCTTGGGGACAAGCAAAGTTTAAGTTTGGGGTATTTTGATCACCATTGGCTCATCTAGTTTTATGGCTAGTATGACCGTGGTTTTGTGCTAATTTTATATCATTTTCGCCCAAATTAGACTTGATTGTCTTTAAGCAACATTTTGAGTCTGTAAAGTATTTTTAAGCTAATTTAGTTAGTTTTGAGTCAAATAAAGCATTCACTGCTATTTCCTATTGTTTCAGGTTAGAATAAAGCACTTAGAGCCAAAGGAATGAAGAAAAAAAATGGAAAAATGCAATTCTGGAGGATTCGCCTCGCGAGAGGATGCTCGCCTCGCGAGCCCGAAGACCAGCACGAGCAGCAACAGTCACCCTCTCTGGCTCACCTCGCGAATCATGTTTCGCCTCGCGAGAAAGCGGCTGTTCATAATATTCGCCTCGCGAAACATGTTTCGCCTCGCTAGCGACCGCAACCCAGATTCTGTATTTATATCTGTTTTGGGGCAGAACTGATCATCTTCTCTTCTCTTCTTCTTTTCTTTTCATAGTGCGAAATTAGGTTTGGTTTATGTTTGTAATAGAGAGCTAGTCTCCCTTGGATTAATCTACTGCGATCGATTTCTACCGCACTTGAGGTTCTGTAATTCCTGTTTTATTTGCTTTTCCCTTTTCAATACTATGCTATATATTTCTGTTTGTTTAATTCAGGAGTGTATAGTGTTGTGTTGATTTATTTCGGTGATGTTATGTTCCTATATTGAATCGCGTTTGTTTAATTCGCGTGTGTTCGTTCATGTTCGTTTAGTTCATGAGGGCTTAACCCCGTTTGTTTAATTCGGGAATAGGAACATATATCTCGTAGTAGCGATTTCGTTTGTTAATTATTGCTATAACCGAAAGGGGATTAGAATCTGCTTAGGGCTTTACATGGACCAATGATAGTGGGAAATCGAGAACAGTAGGTTAATCGTTTTTTAGCTATTTGATTGTTATTTTAATTGCATTATTTTCCGCTCTGCATTGTTTTCTGTTTTGTTTCCTTTTGTTTAATTTCAAATCCAAAACCCCCCAATTCTGACTTTTTTTGTTAACAACAACCCAAGAGTCCTTGTGAGACGATACTCGAGTTGTCGCTCCCTAAACTACACTTTTACAAACCGCTCGCTTTTTGCCGCGTGCGTGACAGCGCGACCAAATAGGTTATAGACCTTCACAAATCAATAACCAATTACATCTCTACATTTAAATAGGTTAATAGAGCATTACTTTCAAATATTATAAATAACATATTATAGTATTATAATATGTTAAATTTGCCTCGTAGACTCTTTTTAAAAGCCTTAGCCTTATCTTTTTAAGTAAATCAGCATTTAAAAAAGCCTTAACCTTTTCGTAATATAGGTTATATCAAATTAGATAATAAATATGTTAGGGCATAAATCCAAACAAATGGTGTGACTTATTCCCACCCGTATAATGTAAAGGTCCATTAACATTAGATAATTCAAATTTCACATTTCAGAGCTTCAACCATTGGATCATGTCGTCGATATTATAATTTTGGTACGCAAACCATTTAGTTAGTCAATTGCAAAGCGTTGATCATAATCCTAAACCTACCTAAACATGATTGAAAACACGAAAACCGAAATATAATACTAACTAATGAAAAAATAAAACGATCAAGGGCTTAATTTTATTTTTTTTTGGACAGGAATCAAGGGCTTAATTTTAATATTAAAAAAGGGTCAAAAACGTCAGCGATGAATAAAGGAACAAATTTCAAAGTCTCATTACGGAATATTCAGCACCAAATTGGTGCAAAATACACACAAAGGACTTCAACAGGAGACAACCGCAACATAAGTAGAGAGAAGGCGAAGATCTATGATTCACCCATGCAGGTCGGCGTTGGCTGTACTATACGGCGTGGGGATATGGCTCCGGTGGATAATAATAAAAAAGAAAACTATCATTGGGCTTTTAAGCTCCGTTGAGCATTAAAAAAAAAACTAATATTTGAGGGTGTGGCTATGGTGCATCACTCATATTTTACATCACCTACTACACCACCTATGTGGTAAATTTTAGCCCAATCAAATTGTCACATAGGTTGGTCAAAATTTCAACTTTCTAGTTGTATTATACTGCAGTCAAACTATATGAATACAAGTAGTATAGTATATGTACTCTTTGTATTCGTAAATTTAACCCATATTAAAATAATATTTTTGATTAAAAAAACTGATTATATTACAAAATATTATTGACAACGAACATTATTTTAATTCATATTAAAATATTATCCTTTAGTATAATCAGTTTTTTTAATAAAAAATATTATTTTAATATGGGTTAAATTTGCGAATACAAAAAATATATATACTATACTACAATATATTGTATTCATATATTTGACTACAGTAGAAATATAACTAGAAAGTTTGAAATTTTGACCAAATCCACGTGACAATTTGATTGATCCAAAATTTGCCACATATGAATGGTGTAGTGGGTGGTGCAAAATATGGATGGTACATCTTAGCCCAACCCAACATTTGAAATGACATATCCCCGTAGATACACTGTCGTGAATGTGAGTGTTTATGGAAGGATTTTATTGTAACGTGTGTTCGGATGAATGAATTTAAAAGGAGAATATATTTCTAGAAGGTAGAATCATCAATGAATACTCGATTTTGTAGTTGACGCCACAATTACATAGCCAATCCTAAATCAATTATCAGTTCCCCTGTATTAGATTCACCTATGTAACGTTAAGATGTGCATCTAATTAACGAAAAAAAAAATTGCAAATAACAAAGCTTTTTTTTTAAAATATCCTAATTCCTAACAGTTATAACAGAGATCCTTCAATTCAAATCCAGCAGAGGTGAGAGATGGAGAGAGAGAGTATCAGACCTGCATATTACATTTGATAATGTCAAGAGGTGTAACCGCCATGTGAGTGAGGCCACAGCTAAGGCTTCCACCAACGGCACAGGCAGCATAGAAAGCCGGTGAGTACATCTGGATTTTGCCATGCTCGCTCGGAGCGGGAATCGTGAAGCTAGAAGATGGCGAAGATGGTGCTATTGGGATGGTGGAGTTGACCATCTTCTTCTGTTGTGAAGAGGAAGAGTAGAGGAAGCTTGGGATCAGAGAAAGGCGATTAGAGGTGTCTGAGAGAGCCATTAAGGAATGGAATTTATGGAACGCTAGAACTTCTTATGTGTGTGTGTGTGAGAAAGAGAAAGGGTTTTTCTTCTCTCTCCCAATTCCTTGGATCCAAAACGATTCTTGCACGAACAAAAAGCTGTTTATTGTTCATTTTTTTTGTGAAACAAATGCAAGCTTTCGCGGGTTTTATATGTATATCCTAAAAACGTGTGAAGCAGACAAAGTGTCCATAGAAGATGTCTGAATTTGCTACGTTTCTAGGACACTGGTAAATGGAATCATGGTTGAACACTTGAGACTTGAGAGGTACGTAAAGGTTTGGTCTTGCGGATCTTCGTGGCACTTTCCAATTTCTTTAACATTGAGGAAGGAAAGATGTCAATCTACTAATTAATAATTGTCAAAAAAAAAAATTATCTACTGATTAATAATTAATCTAAACGTTTTCTTGTTTGGGTGAATTAGGTATCCTTCAGTGGAAAGTCAGAAACTAATCCCTCTATGTATTGATAGATTCATTTAACATGTTGACCTCTTCAAACAGATATTCTTTCATATACACGAGTCAGGAATCGAACTCCTGACCAAATACTTAAAGGACCCAGTTATCCATTAATCTAAACATTTACTTATCTACTTTAAATACAAATTCAACCTCTAGAATTTCAAATTTGTTTCGGTTAGATTGTTCTTATATGCGGTGCACAACAAACATCAAAGAAAGGGATGTTGATCAAACATATTTTTTTTTAGGTGAATTGGTCAAATAGATTTCGTGTCAACGCCTAATATGGTGCATCCCGTAATACATTATGGCATTGTGGCATAAGTGCACCCGTAATACATATGTCACAAGAAAAAAGTCATTGTTCACCAGAAAAGTGAAATGAGAGAGACGTCAAACGGTCGATGGTTTTTGTTCCAGTTGACTTCGTGGTCAAATATTTGAAAAATCATTCAACGCCGCCGCCCTTTTTGCACCTTCAATCTCAGACTTTTCTTCAGTTTAGTTCTGACCTGCAATTCCAAACAATTTGGTTTGGTGTATGTCGCTTATGGGATTACAAGAACGAAAAATAGAAAATGAAAATTTGGTACGTACGGCTTGAGTCTCTATAAAATTGCAAGTTTTGTTTTGTTTTTTTTTTCATCAGCAAATATATATGTATATTTATATAGGAGTACAAGTTTTGAATTTTAGTCCTTAATAAATTTTTCATGAGTTTAGTCATTGATTTATTCTCTATTACTAATTGATCATGTATGGATTGGGCTAGGTCCAAGTCCTAAATCAGAGTCAAACCGACTTCTATGGACCACCTCAGTCCGGTCAACTACATTCATTGAACCAAGGACCGACCTCAACATAGCTGAGTACCTAGATCAGGGTGTCGAACGACCTCCCGTTTATAGTACACAAGCGAGTTTGAGATTCGAGAAACGAGATCTTTCGAACACCGTGCACTTCCAATCCAGATTACGCCAGACCTAAGTGATCCTGGGTCCACTGACCTCCATGGACTACTCTCACAAGACCAAGTGCTATCTAGGTTAGGTCCGACCTACCTACGACAATATCAAGGCAAGACAACCCCTAGACGCCCCCAAGTAAGTACTTGGTCATATCCCCTCGGACCATAGCAAGTTAGACCTCAACATTCCTAATCCACATTTCATAGACCCGACGACCGAGCTCTTCTAATTTAGGATCGAAGACTTAGGACATGCCTCTTGGATATTTAAACTGAGATTGGATGGCCTTAAGAACCAAGCTCTTCTAACTAAATACTGCAAACCAAGTTATCTGTTCGGGGTCATCAAATGACTTAAGGAAATAAGCCGACGACCGAGGACACAACACGAGACTCGACATATTCCCAATGAGGACCAAAGACCAAGATGTTGTTTTCAACCTCACTAGAAGGCTGATGAGTGTGATTTCACCTCATCTTTGTCCATCATTTTGCATGCATTTTTCATGTAGTTTAGGCATTTTTAATTAGATTTTAGGTTAATTTTCCTTTGGAATGGGTAAGGCGGTTTTCGTGGTGTTGTTTTGCAGATATCAAGGGTAAAATGCTCAAGATCAACCATGATGGAGTTTGGATGAAGATGGAGCTTTAAAAGTGAAGAAAATGAGCCAAACAGAACCCATCACGGCCTAGCCGTGATGCCCATCACGGCCATGATCGAGCAAAACTGAAAAAGAAGGAAGGCTGAAGTCAGAGTCTGTCACGGCCTGGCCGTGATAGCCATCACGGCCGTGATCCAAAACCACCACAAGTCAGAGCCCATCAAGGCCACAGCCGTAATTCTTATCACGGCCGTGAAAGGGAGGCTCGCGACGCGAACATGCGCTCGCCACTCGAGAGATGAAAAATTCCAGAAATGCCAGAAACAGAGACCGTCACGGCCTGGCCGTGATGGCCATCACGGCCGTGACGCGCATTACTTGGACCTGAGGAAACCGAATTTGGATCAGAATTTGAGTTAGATTGGGATTCTAACTTCCCACATCTATAAATATGGACCAGGCAGATGCAGAATGAGATCATTGGATGATATCTAGACTTGTACACATAGACTTAGGCTACATTATAGATCTCTCTTCTCCTCTCCTCCTCTCTTCTCTGATTTTTTGTATTTTCATTATGTTGTCAAACCAGTTTGTCATCTCCATGGCAAGACTGGAGTAGTAGCTTAGTTTCTAGGGATTGGGGCTCTGCCCAAGTTTTGTTTACGATGTTGAATTTGATGTAATATCTTTGTAATTACGATTTTGCTTTAGATCTGATTTCTAGTGTGTTAATCACTCGTAAATTGGGCGACCGCTTATTTGCGTGACGTAGACGTTCTAAGAAGGAACCTAGCGGTGAACTTAGGATTTCTAGTGTGTTTCACTCGTAAAATTCGGCAGCCGCTTGTTTGTGAGATGTGGATGATCTAAGGAGGAACCTAGCGGTGAACTTAGTTTATTTGCATGACTTAGACATTTTAAGGAGGAACCTAGCGGTGAACTTAGGTGTCGGATCTATAGAAGTCAGACTTGGGACTGAAATCACGAGAGTTAGAAGCCGTCCCTCGAGGAGCAATGTTGTGACTCCGGCAAGTGTACCGGGTCGTCGCAAGTAATAAAAACACGGTAAGATTCTACCGAGGTCGAACACAAGGATTGGGTTACCAATTCGACTAAATTGTCAAGAAATCCGATACGTTGGTTAAGCAATAGAAGGTGGTTGAGAGAAAGAGATTGAGATCGCAATTTCAAGAATCAAATCAAATAACGCTACGGTGATTAAATTCAGAAATAAAAGCATCTAAGGTTTCGAATCCACCTACCCAATCATGCAAATTACCCAAGTGATGATATTCTCCTCCCTAAGTTCAATTTTTAATGTCAACCGGGACCCCTAAATTCTCCTAAATCCACTTCCGTGCTCATTAGGACGTATTCGATGATTTGAGTTAATTACTTGCTAGGTCTCTTAACCCTAATCTCGAATTCTATTAATTCTTGTTCCCTATAGGTTGCATCGATCTCCTACTCACTCGTGCAATACTCGACCGATGTTCCCAATTCATGTTCTAAAACGCGAATCGCCGCTAGGCCTCAACACGCTTAACTAGTCGATCACGCTAGCATATAATCGACACAATGAAAACAAAATTGGAAAATCATAATTGAATTAAAGGAGAGAGAGTTACATTACATGAACACTATGCCGCCATGGGTGGCTTCATCGATCCCCTAGACAAGAGGATTAGTTCCTCATGTCCGTAACAACAACGCACGTACAATTGGAAATCATCCTAAGCCTAAGAATTAAGAGAGGAGAAAAGGAGAAGAAATCCCAGAATAAGGGTTACAAAAGGTCTCTGAAAATTCTGATCCAAAAAGTTCTCTTTTCTGTTCTGATCTGCTCTATTTATAAGGAGGCCACGCGTCACGGCCGTGATGGCCATCACGGCCAGGCCGTGACGGCTTCTGCTTCTGGCGCACTTCCGGAATTCGAACTCTCGCGACGCGAATGATGTCTCGCGACGCGAGCCCACCTTTCACGGCCCGTGATGTGAATCACGGCCAGGCCGTGATGGTCTCTGACTTGTATGGCTTTTAGGTCACGGCCGTGATAAGCATCACGGCTAGGCCGTGATGGTCTCTGACTCTGGTACTTTTCTGGAATTCACACACTCGCGACGCGACGGACGTCTCGCGACGCGAACCTTCCTTTCACGCCCCGTGATGAGAATCACGGCTAGGCCGTGATGGTCTCTGTCTCCCCAGATCTTCAAACTCTCGCGGGGCGAGCTTTCTCTCGCGGGGCGAGAATCTCCAGAATGGCAATCTCCACAATTTCTTGACTTTCCTTAATTCTTAGAGCTCACTTATGGACCTGAAAACAACACAAGCAACCACAAGCGTAATTCTATCCAAAATAACCTAAAAACTACACAAAAGACGCAAAACGAGTCAAAGTCCAACTTAGGAACAAAACAAGGCAAATTTGGGCGAAAACGAGAGTAAACTCGAATAAATTGGCACGTAAACCCTAGTTCATCTAGTCATAAAACTAGATAAGCCAGAGGCTTATCAAAATACCCCAAACTTAAACCTTGCTTGTCCCCAAGCAAGCTTAAAACTCAAAAACGACTCAAGACTTGGCAAGCCTAAAGATCTAATCAATTTCGCACAAATTTCATGCGACTTTACAAAACAGTTTTTCTTCTTTGATTCTCCCCTTTTTTTCATCAATGTAGTCCCCACATTCATCTACTTTAAACAATTGAGAAATTATCATTCATGCCATCATTACTCTAAGTTGAGGCTCAAAGATACACACAAAGGAAGATCACCTATTTCAAACAATTGCCTTCCTCACAAGGGCATTTAGTATTTCACTCATTCGCTCAAGTTTGTCTAGGCTTTCAACTTTTTCACTCAATTTCACTTATCAAGAGCACTTCCCATGAATTTGATTTTCATCTCAAACATAGTTCCCACGAAAACATGCATGCAACATCAAAAGGTCTTTTAAAGGTTGTAATGGGGCCTGGCTGAGGGTAGGATAATCAAGGATATTTAGGCTTAATTCCCTAGGAACTAAGAGAGCATGAGCATTAAACACATTTTCCACTCAAATTCCTTTCTTTCCATTTTTCATTTGGGCTCGGGTGACTACAGCCTTTTCCTTGATATTATTTTTGTTTTGCCCCTTTTCTTTTGGCAATTTTTGTTTTCTTCTTTTCTTTTCTTTTCTTTTTGCCTTGGGTCAACCTTTATTTTCTTTTTCTCATCCCAATATGACACATACCTTGTAGCCACCCCAAACTTAGTTTCTCACAACCTTTCTCTTGCTCATTTCCATGCTCTCCTAATCCTAAGATTGGGTTAACATGGTTTTTCAGATTTTGGCTCGTAATGTAGGGTCATCAAGAAACAATAGGTCAATTGGGCTCAATTTGGCTAACTAGGGAACATGCATTAGGGATGGTTCATTTCAGGCCAAGTAGTTAATTCAAAGAAAATTGCCTAAATCATTTGATGCAACACATAAACATGCAAACCATATAGAGATTCAAGCAAATTCGGGAAAGTGCAACTTACAGTGATTCACACATTCAAAAACAGAGTTGGAGGCTCAAATCCTCACCTGGACATTTTGCAAACTGTTTGACCGAGATACGATTCCTAGTGTGTGCACCCCCTCACCCCAAACTTATCGTAAATCAAGCAATCATAATAAATCTCAAAGTTCAATTTTCAATTTTTAAGTGGGGATCAACTTTTCTGTTATTAGAACTAAGGGGGAAATTATCAATGGTCAATATAATTCAAGCAATCCATCTATGCTTAATATAATTAAAATCCAACAAGCTTGCCGACACGACATTTCATACAAAAACTCTTGATCTTCTCAAATTATTCAAGAGTGACAAACAAAAACAAAACAAACACAAACACAAAAACAAGAGTGAGGAAAAGAGAGAGTACCTAGCTTGGGTTGCCTCCCAAGTAGCGCTTGTTTAACGTCCCGAGCCTGACTCAAGTCGCCCCTGGGGTTAATCCGGAGGAAGATCCTGCTTGCCATGCCATTCCTTGGCCCGTTCTTTGTAGGTTTGTGCACTTTTATATACTCGCAAGCTGTTCCCGGACAGCTCATTTAAGTCCAGCATCCTTCTATAATCAGCACGAACTCTCCACTCCGTGGTGATCCTTTTTGAGATCAATTCTTTATCTGTACTGACCACTACGGTTGTGCCACCCTTCAACCTTGGTGCTTTGCCCTTCTTTTTCATTCCTTTGCAGCTGAGTTCTTCCCTTGCACATTCTTTCCTTGGGAGACTTGGTATGGGTTCCATGTCTCGTAGCCACTCAAGGTAAACTTCATCCCCCGAAGGGCCTTTTTCCTCACTGTTTTCCTCATGAGATTCTACCGATACTGTTGCAAGTGAAGGATCATGGTCTTTTCGAATTGCCTTTACCTTTTCAGTTGGGTCCACAATATCCACTCGATACACAGCTGACTTTTCTTCCGGGTGCTTAATCGCTTCAAAGACATTGAAGACCACCTTATCATCATTCACCCTTAAAGTGAGTTTCCCTTGCCGAACATCTATCAAGGCATCCCCGGTGGCCAAGAAGGGTCTACCCAATATGAGAGGGATCTCAGCATCTTCATCCATGTCGAGCACCACGAAGTCCACTGGGAATATGAACTTGTCAACCTTCACGAGCAAGTCTTCAACTACTCCATAGGGATATTTGATAGAACGATCAGCCAGTTGGAGTGACATTCGCGTATCCTTTACTTCCTTGATCCCTAGCCTCTTCATCATCGAGAGGGGCATCAAGTTGATGCTTGCCCCTAGATCACATAATGCCTTTCCGAAGGTCATTCCCCCAATGGTGCATGGTATCGAGAAGGAACCGTGATCCTTCAACTTCGGAGGCAGTTTCCGTTGAAGAATGGCACTACACTCCTCGGTCAAAGCAATCGTTTCTTCATCCACAATCCTCCGCTTCTTAGTGAGAAGTTCCTTCATAAACCGAGCATATGATGGCATTTGTTCCAAGGCTTCCGCAAATGGAATGTTAATCTGAAGTTTTCGGAAGACATCAAGGAATTTATTGAATTGCTTATCCTGTTGAGGCTTCTTCAATCTTTCCGGATACGGAACCTTCATGTAGGGCGGGAGGTCTTGGGGTTCAACCCACTTCTTCCTTCGGAACTCTTCATCCACAAGTTTCAGCCTTCCCCTTGCTCCGGTCCCTTGTCACTTGCCAACCCGTCTTTCTCTGGTTGCTCTTCCTCAACTGGTAGTTGTTCCGGGCCCTTGTCATCCTGAGAACTAGTGGTACCCCTGCTAGGTTCCAACACCCTTCCGCTTCTAGTAGATATGACATTGCATTGTCCCTTGGGGTTGTTCTCAGTACTACCTGGAAGAGTGCCTGGAAGACGCTCATTAAGTTGCTTCGCGAGCTGCGCTATTTGTGTCTCAAGATTCTGAATTGCTGAACCTGTATGAGTCGCCAACTTGTCAACTGACGCATTCACTTTCTTAAAGCTGTGTATGTATAGGTTGACAGCTTCTCAACTGTCCCGGTCATCTTTTTAAAGGCCAGCTCCCACTTGTTGTCTTCCACCATCCGATATTTGCAATCGATTAGGCCCCGGCGGAGCCTGCTGAGTATTGCGCTGCTGAATTCCAATGTTCGGTCTCAGACCCTGTTGAGGTTGTTGCCAATTCTGTTGAGGGTGTTGTTGACCGGCTAGACCACCATTAACATCACTCCAAGCAAATCCCGGATGGTCTCTTCTCATGTAGCCCATATTCGATTCCGATTGTTCCTCCGATAATTGTTCCAGGGCACGATGTCATAGAAGTTGTGGCAAGAGTCCACATGTTCTTGAGGGAAATTTAGCGGGCAATTCAGTGTCATGATTTCCATTGCAATTTGCACAACCAGGAGGCATTCCCTCGTGTATTGCATTAACCCTCTTGTTCCCAGACAAAGCCTCATTCTCGCATCTTCAAAAGTCTGTTTTTGCTCTAAAATGGCTTCCATTGTCCCAGGCTGATTCCACTCGAGGTCTCCCTACCACGGTTGTAATCATTATATGACATCTTCTCTAACAGTGCCCATCCGTCCTCAGCCGATAAATATACAAAGGAACCGCCAGCTGCGGCATCACAGTTCATCTGATAGCGTCCCCTCAACCCATTAAAGAAATGCTGCACTTTGGAAACCGGGTCAAAGAATGCAGAGGGACATCTTCTCAACAAACCATTGTACCTCTCCCACGCTTCATTGTATGTTTCATCCTCCGTTTGCCTGAATGAAGTGACGGCTATTCTTGCTTGTGCCGCCTTCTGAGGAGGAAAGTATTTGGTTAGGAACTTCTGTGCCATTTGCTCCCAAGTTCTGATGCTGTTCCTATCCAAACTGTCAACCCAATCGCGAGCGACATCCCTAAGAGAAAGAGGGAAGAGCCGCAAGTGAAACTCATCCTGAGAGACTCCCCTGGTCTTCTGCAAGTCACAAGCTTCAAGGAAGCGAGTGATATGTCTATGCGGGTCCTGTTTGCCACTCCCATCAAACTGATTCTCCCGGATCTGGTATGTAACACAGGCTTCCACTCTGAAAGAGTCTGTGTTCAGGTTGCCCCTCACAATAGAAGAGTCACAATCCACCAAGCTTGGTAGATCGTACTCGAAGAGAGGCTTGTAACGAGGAGGAGGAGGAGGATTTTCTTCAGCCGTGCCTTCTATTTTAATTGCTTCCAACCTCTTCCTTTCTCTGGCCTCTTTTCTTAACTGCCTCTCGGTCCTGGTGATCTCTGAATCGAATAGCAAGTCCTCTTGTAGAAGAGTACCTCGCATACAAAAACAGGCAAAGACCAAGTGGAATCAAAGAAACAGAGAAAAATAATGGCAATTAAATAAAAGGAAATAAAACTAAAAGTCAGCTTAACCAAACAGCCGAATTTCCTAAAAATTAGGAAAATTGGTTGTGCCAATCCCAAATCAGCGGCGCCAAAAACTTGTTGTGACTCTGCAAAGTGTACCGGGTCGTCGCAAGTAATAAAAACACGGTAAGATTCTACCGAGGACGAACACAAGGATTGGGTTACCAATTCGACTAAATTGTCAAGAAATCCGATACGTTGGTTAAGCAATAGAAGGTGGTTGAGAGAAAGAGATTGAGATCGCAATTTCAAGAATCAAATCAAATAACGCTACGGTGATTAAATTCAGAAATAAAAGCATCTAAGGTTTCGAATCCACCTACCCAATCATGCAAAGTACCCAAGTGATGATATTCTCCTCCCTAAGTTCAATTTTTAATGTCAACCGGGACCCCTAAATTCTCCTAAATCCACTTCCGTGCTCATTAGGACGTATTCGATGATTTGAGTTAATTACTTGCTAGGTCTCTTAACCCTAATCTCGAATTCTATTAATTCTTGTTCCCTATAGGTTGCATCGATCTCCTACTCACTCTCGTGCAATACTCGACCGATGTTCCCAATTCATGTTCTAAAACGCGAATCGCCGCTAGGCCTCAACACGCTTAACTAGTCGATCACGCTAGCATATAATCGACACAATGAAAACAGAATTGGAAAATCATAATTGAATTAAAGGAGAGAGAGTTACATTACATGAACACTATGCCGCCATGGGTGGCTTCATCGATCCCCTAGACAAGAGGATTAGTTCCTCATGTCCGTAACAACAACGCACGTACAATTGGAAATCATCCTAAGCCTAAGAATTAAGAGAGGAGAAAAGGAGAAGAAATCCCAGAATAAGGGTTACAAAAGGTCTCTGAAAATTCTGATCCAAAAAGTTCTCTTTTCTGTTCTGATCTGCTCTATTTATAAGGAGGCCACGCGTCACGGCCGTGATGGCCATCACGGCCAGGCCGTGACGGCTTCTGCTTCCAGCGCACTTCCGACTCGAACTCTCGCGACGCTGAATGATGTCTCGCGACGCGAGCCCACCTTTCACGGCCGTGATGTGAATCACGGCCAGGCCGTGATGGTCTCTGACTTGTATGGCTTTTAGGTCACGGCCGTGATAAGCATCACGGCTAGGCCGTGATGGTCTCTGACTCTGGTACTTTTCTGGAATTCACACACTCGCGACGCGACGGACGTCTCGCGACGCGAACCTTCCTTTCACGCCCCGTGATGAGAATCACGGCTAGGCCGTGATGGTCTCTGTCT
Organism: Sophora flavescens; assembly: GCA_030762895.1. Taxonomy (NCBI): domain Eukaryota; kingdom Viridiplantae; phylum Streptophyta; class Magnoliopsida; order Fabales; family Fabaceae; genus Sophora; species Sophora flavescens. Next base: position 68,328,588 of record CM061062.1, on the reverse strand, counting down.
CCCCAGATCTTCAAACTCTCGCGGGGCGAGCTTTCTCTCGCAGGGCGAGAATCTCCAGAATGGCAATCTCCAAAATTTCTTGACTTTCCTTAATTCTTAGAGCTCACTTATGGACCTGAAAACAACACAAGCAACCACAAGCGTAATTCTATCCAAAATAACCTAAAAACTACACAAAAGACGCAAAACGAGTCAAAGTCCAACTTAGGAACAAAACAAGGCAAATTTGGGCGAAAACGAGAGTAAACTCGAATAAATTGGCACGTAAACCCTAGTTCATCTAGTCATAAAACTAGATAAGCCAGAGGCTTATCAAGCAACGACTTGTCACGGAACGCAAAGGGTCCAATCTGGGATCGACTACCACGAGAGTAGGGGTCGGGTCAATTGGGCACGGCTTTTGTAACCCGAGAGGGAGCTTAAGCTATCAGAGGATAAACTCGCCTTCAAGGCAATTTCGCTAATCATCAAGGGTAATCGACTTAACAACGTAAACGATCTTGTCGGTAACCTAAATCCCTAGGAACCCATTAGATCTGAAAAATCATAAAAAGATTTGCTTTCTGTTTTATTTATATCTTAATTCAAACCTTTTCAAAATACAAATCCTTTTTATACAGTCCAGATTTACTCGATTTGATAATTAATTGCGATTCGGGAACACAATCTCTGTGGGTTCGATATCTTTTATTACTTGAGGGCAATCCGGTACACTTACCGGAATCGCAGGAGAGCGCGTCGCGCGCGCACATCAAAGGCAAATAAGGGAAGAGCCACATGTAGAGAAAGGACACATGCACCAGCTAGCAACGTAACCAAATCCATACACGCACGATCGCGATTCTTGCTTTTGTACTCGCACTACCACGATTCTTGCTAATGGTATTAGGACCACTAGGCGCATGACATACACCTTCATGGAAGCCATATAATCACCATAGAGCAAGGCTTTTGACACACTTTTATTCATTCACACACTAGAAACTAAGGTTTTTCCTTGTATCCTATTTCAGTTCATGTATTACCCGGGTGCTGACGTGGGCAGGGAGTGGTCGCCGGTGCATGAAGGCACGGAAAGAAGCGGCTCTTGGCAGGCTTCTAGGTGGAGGGACACATGAATGAATCGATTACACACCCGAATGAGAGGGATCATAAGACTGTGAAGGTATGGGACTATACAGTTGAGGAAGGCTTCTATGAATTGATTGGTAGTACCTATACCAACAAGATGCATCTTCTTTTTGGGAGCCCATCTGATGACAACCAAATGGTGAGGTTGCCTTTGATGATCTTTTTGGTTGAATTTTTAGACAAGAACTTAGTGTAACAATTTGTAACCAAAATCAAGTGAAGAAAGAAATAAAAAATGGATGAAGATGAGAGATGGATGGTGCCACAAACATGTAGTTTGATAAGCCAAATGATGTTCGCCACAAGAATCTTGGATTCTTGATAAGAACTTAGTTTGGTTCAACCAAGAACCTAGGAGAACAATATTCTCACAAAATGGATTTGATCCAAAATAACATCAAAGTTATTATTCATGTGTTTTAGGCCTCATACATATAGAAGTGTGGCTGATTTCATTTAGCTCACACTTAGTCTTCCAAATGATTCCAAAACCCCCTCATAACTAGCCTAATCAAGACTAACTTAACACCAATTTTATTCAGCCACTAAAACAAACCATAACCCCCACTTAATTGGCCTAATTCATGACCTTAAACACACTAAAAGCCTAACTTAAATCAGCCACCTAAATAAAACGAAAATACATAACCCCCACCCCTTTATGACTCTCTCATACTCATTATGTGGTGGTTACACTTGCTTCTCAAATTAAAAGTGTAACCCCCCATAATCAATACAATTTTATGCACACTAATGAGGAGTTTCTTATGGTATGTAAGCCAAAGATTCCCTCCCCAAGACTCTCTAATAAACTTGTGTACATCATGGTAAGTAGTGGACTTGACCCAAAAATATCACTAATTAATTGGGCCTAAACACACCAACCATTATACTTAAAAGAAAAATGGACTTGCATGCCCTCTTCATGCTTCTTGGGCTTGGATGAGCAAAGTTATTATCTTGGGCTCATTGTCTTCATTACTTGCATGTGCATTTGGGCTTGTTTCCATTAAGAGAACCACCAATTGAGTTAGAGCTTCTTGGGCTTTCTTTGCTCTTGCTCTTGTCATTGGGCCACCAAGACCTTGAATGGCTTCTTGATCCAAATCGGTCTCCATTGGGCTTACATCATCCCCTCCTTCTTTAAGTGAATTTGACCTCGAATTGAAATCTTCATCGCCTACATCAAAAAGAGATAAATCAACCACATTAAAAGTTGCACTAATCCCACCATACTCACTAGGAAGATCTATCTTGTATGCATTGTCATTGATCTTTGCCACCACTTGGAATGGCCCATCTCCTCTTGGTTGAAGTTTAGATTTCCTTTGGGAAGGAAACCTTTCCTTTCTAATGTGTACCCAAACCCAATCTCCGAGTTCAAAGACCACCTTCCTCCTTCCTTTGTTGGCTTGTCTTGCATAGCTTTCGGTCCTCTTTTCAATTTGGACTTTTACTTGCTCATGTAATTTCCTCACAAAGTCAGCCTTGGCCCCACCATCTTTATGCTTCAAAATTGGGGAGTTAGGCAATGGCAATAAATCAAGAGGAGTTAAAGGGTTAAATCCATAAAATACCTCAAAAGGAGAATATTGAGTAGTACTATGAACAACCCTATTATAAGAAAATTCCATATGAGGCAAACAATCCTCCCAAGATTTAATATTCTTTTTAATCACGACCCTTAAAAGGGAAGAAAGTGTCCCATTCACAACTTCAGTTTGCCCATCTGTTTGAGGATGGCAAGTAGTGGAGAAGAGAAGCTTTGTACCTAGCTTTCCCCACAATGTCCTCCAAAAGTGACTTAGGAACTTGGTGTCCCTATCACTTACAATACTCCTTGGGAGACAATGAAGTCTCACCACTTCCTTAAAGAACAAATCAGCAACATGACAAGCATCATCAATTTTTTTTTGCAAGGGATAAAGTGTGCCATCTTTGAAAATCTATCCACCACAACAAAAATTGAATCTTTACCATTCCTAGATCTAGGCAATCCCACAACAAAGTCCATAGACAAGTCAATCCAAGGAAAATCGGGAATAGGTAAAGGAGTGTAAAGTCCATGAGGCATTACTTTAGATTTTGATTTTCTACACACAATGCATTTTTCACAATATTTTTGCACATCATGCTTCATGTGAGGCCAATAAAAATGTTCATGCAACATGTCTAAAGTCTTTTGAACCCCAAAATGCCCCATTAAACCTCCTTCATGCGCCTCCTTCAAAAGTAAGTCCCTAATGGAACTTTTAGGCACACATAATCTTTTTTCTTTGAATAAAAACCCTTGGTGCCTAAAATATCCATTTTGGGCTGAACGCACACAATTAGCAAAGATATTTGAAAAGTCCTTATCATGCTCATCAAATCCTTAATGCATTCAAGTCCAAACAATTTTGTTTCAAGGGTAGAAAGTAAAACATATCTTCTTGAAAGTGCATCCGCCACAACATTGGCCTTACCCTTTTTGTGTTTCACCACATATGGAAATTGTTCAAGAAATTCAACCCACTTTGCATGCCTTTTATTTAACTTTCCTTTCCCTTTCAAATATTTCAAAGACTCATGGTCACTATGAATCACAAACTATTTGGGCAAAAGATAGTGTTGCCAAGTTTGCAAAGCTCTTACTAAGGCATACAATTCCTTATCATAGGTGGGATAATTAAGGGAAGCTCCACTTAATTTCTCACTGAAATAAACAATTGGATGCCCCTCTTGCATCAAAACAACCCCAACACCAACATTAGAAGCATTACATTCAATCCTACTAGTGTAGGGTAGTCGAGTAATCGACAAGACCAAAATCCCATTGGAAATCCTTTCTGTTAAACCAATGGTGATTCGAGGATTGTAGGTTTAACGACATTAAGATTGATTTTAAGTATTGGATGATGTCTGACTTTATGATATTGATTTTACTGTGATACGCTGGTTGAGGTATTCTACCTGTATGTGACGTATTATTTTTGGTGTTTGAATATTTTCTGATGTGATGTTATGCATGATCTGCCTGGTTGTTAATATTTTGCTTAGTGGATTTTAAGTAAAGATATATATGTTGTTCGAGAGATATTTGTTTGTTTTGGGTGTGAGAATAATGGTGACTTAGAGGTGCCTAACCTAGATGATGTATTTTAATGATGTGTGGCGACCTAGAATATGTGTTGAGTTATAGTGAAAGGTTAAGGCACTAGGATGTTGTTAAAATGGGTTGGTGAGATTCACGTGTATTGGTAATATAATACATGAGGTCGGTGTTGTTGTTCACAACCGTGTATTGGTAATATAATACATGAGGTCAAGAGTTCTCGCTAGACCGTTCCACCTTAGAAATAGGTTGTGCAGCTATAGTGTCATTGAATTTCATTTAGCACCCCCGGGAGTAGACGGGGTGTACACCGGGAGCATCGTGCAGCTATAGTGTCATGCTTAGCGTGAGCGTTCTCACCATGGAAGAGAATGTGCACCGGGAATTTGAAACATGTCGCTTGAATATCTGACTGACATTCCCCGAGAGGAATGCGTGAAAGAAATCAGTGGTGGTCACGTCAGTATGAAAGTCTAGTTGTACGAGATTGGGGTAGAGGATGATAATTGAATTTGAGGATGTTTTGTTAGTTAGGTGTTGAAGGATGATTTGTCTGTGACAATTACTGTATAATATGTTATGACTCCTTTCCGCTTTTTTATGATAGAACTGCTTCTTATCCCCTATGTTTCTTTATTTTTGTGGGTTACTTTGGTTTATGTTAGAAGACCCGATGGAGGGTTATGTTGTTGAGGAGTAGGACGAAACTCTGTATGAAACGGAGATTGTTGAGGAGTTGGATGGAACTCCTTACGAACCAGAGCCTGGAGGTCGTGCGGTGATCCATGGCGATTAGAATATAGACATTATGGCCACTGTGTCTAAGGAGTATATTTTATCTTTTCAGCTAAGTATGACTGTTGTTAAGTATATGCCTGTGAGGGATCCTACTAGAGGGTACCCTTGACAGTGTTTTGGTATTGTAATGAATAAACAGGTGTGTATTTATATATGTCAACGTTGGTGTGTTTTAAATTTGCAGAGGTTATATGATAAAAAAGTTTTAATTTTTACGTATTTTTCATGCTAAGTGCGTGATTAAGAAATGATTTAAGAAGGTAATTAATCTAATAAAAACACCGGGTTACAACGAGGTGTCTCAGCTGGTACCTCTGAAACAATCCTCCGAACCATTCTCTCCAATTGTTCGTAAAACCATGGAATAGGAATTCGGAGGTCATTCCTCAAGTCTTAGATGTCTTCTATCTAGGAAAACGCGGTGCTATGGTCATGTTTCTGTGAAACATTATTGTTTTGTTATGAGTGTAGATATATGATTGATATTGATAATTGTACGTACCTGAGAGTCGTACCACTGCATGTCTGCCTTATGTGTAAGATAAATGGAAATCTCACCTGCTTATTTTTAAATTGCCTATGTCGGCGGGCTATGTGCATTCTGTATCCTTTTTAGAAGATTGAGACGTCAAGATGTCGCTTGGCTGATGCATGGTAGAGGTCGAAGTTCGAGCATGCGGACGATAGGTTAGAGTTTATAGTGGACGTATTCCAAACTGTCGATGGTTCGTAGACCATGTTTTTCCTCTTGGAAGAGGAAATGGCTTTGTCCGATAGTTACTTTTGTAGTGACTCTAGTAGTGTCTTTTGTGACGACATCGGTAGTGGACTCAAATAGAGTTTCCACTATATCTCGTAAGTGGGTTTGTCTTTCTCACGGTATACGAGAAACGATTGTCTTTTCTATTTTAGTTTGGTCAGTTGGGAATGTTTGGGAGTTAATATTACTATTATGAAGCTGCAACTTCAAGTATCTTATATTTTAGGAGCTGTGTCTCCGAATCTTCATCTTTGGATCTGTATAGTGTTATGATTTATGTTTATGAGACAGGTTGGGTATTATGTAAATGATTTTCGAACTTATGATCCTAATTGTGATAATGAAATATTTTATTGTCCATTTATTTAAAACAAAGTAGTTATATTTATGACTTACAAAAAAAGAAAAAAATTACCCCAATCTTTTATAACCAATTTTTAATTAACCTACTTTTCGACCTTAAAATATGACTTACGATGTAGCATCCAAGAAGGGTGTTACACAATAGACCAAATAAAAGAAACTTGTTAAATGCAACTATGCAGGCACAATACCGAACAATGTTAAATCTACATCAAATTTGGCACTTACATCACCAACTGTTGCGCCTTTAGAATTGTTCAGGAAAGAGACAAGGTTATCAGCTAGATGAGACACAATTGCACATAATATACCATACCAGCTATGTATCCACCAGCAAAACTCACTCCCTAGTTGCAGAGTTGTGCTACAATCATCCTTTGGTGTGGGTATGACATGCTTATAGATCATCTCAATAAGAAGCAAACTTCTTGTATCTGCATTGAAACAACATTATTTACATTCGATTCTGGTCTTGTTATCTTATAACATAAGCTTCCATCAAAAGTTATATTCCAAATTCTGATATTTTTAACAGTATTATATATGTATGTGCATCTAAAATCAACAATGAATGACAACTGATCAGCAAGTTTCCAAATGAATTGTTATAATGAGAAAACATAAAAATGATCATGTCTTAAATTCCACTAATTATTATATAGTCTTGTCCTTTATTTGGGCCGGAGAATATGTTATTTTGATGGCTATGTAGAACAATGACTAATACTATAACCATAAAGCCTACATATAGGGTCCCCGTCAACAACATTATGTTAGCAGAATATTGATTTAGTCATCAAAATGGGACTTGAACTACAACTTATTTTACATTATGCCCAATCTCTAAGTTCTATTAATATGTTATGCCCCGTCACGAGAAGAATAGATGAGATAGTAAAGTCAGTAATAAACTTGTTCAATGAATAGCAGGAAATGAAAAGTAATGTGAAACTCCATGAAAAATTGAAGCACTAAAATCTAAAAATTAAAGCATCATCTGCAAACCAAAGCAATCAATTCAGCAAGAAGGTATTTTAAAGTATAGTGCAAACTACAAAGTATAAGATGGCCAACTTACATGGAACCTATCTTCCCCACAGAGGCACAATTCCCTTGTACAGCCTGAAATCATAGAACATTTCATTAAATGTAAATCCTAATGTTCATCATGAGTAACAATGTAACATGAAAAGTTTCATATACCACCCTCTACCAAAACAAAACAATGTAACAACCTTAAAGCTTAGTAAGCTTTAGCTTGAGAGGGAGTGTTGAAAATAGCTTATAATTAATACTCTTATTGAAATTAGATTAGGATTAATGTTATATTAAGCTTGGACAGTGTGGGCGGTTGGACGATGTGGATGGTGGATTCTCATCCATTGTACTCTCATTTTCATTGCATCTATTCTCCTAGTACTTAGCATATATAATTAATGCTCTAGGAATCATGTTCCCTTATCTATTATATATTGAAGTCCTATTGGAATGCAAAGACACAAGAGACATATTCAGTTTGAGTTTTCAAGTAGAGTCGTCATTCTTTTTCTTCTCTTTCTCTATCTAAAATCCATAACTTCAACACTAAAAAATAACATACAAATAAAAATGGAGACAAGGCCGAGGAGGAGATGGATGAGGGGGAAGGCATTGGTAACGACGGCAACGACACATAACCTTCGTAGACAGAGTCGGCGTTTGATGGTGGCAGAACCATGCGACGCCGCCAGTAAGTGATTTGTCCCTTGCTTCCTGTGCCAGCATGTTGAGAGTGTGTGTGTGTGTGTGTGAGAGAGAGAGAAAGAGAGAGAGAGAAGGCGAGGGGGGGAGCGGGGTGATGTCAAAGAAAGTAATTGCATCTTCAAAATCTTCAAGGGAGCAAATGCGTTAGAGAAGAGATGACTTGATGACATGATTTTGTTGGGAAAAAAACCAGAGATAACAATCTCTAATGAAGCAACTATTTTTTTCCTTCACCTGTGCAAATAAATAGGCACAACAAAAATATTCTTCCACAGGATAATATCAATGACAGAAAAATAAATAGCAATAACACCACAATTTTTAACGTGGAAAACTCCCCAGTGTAGGGATAAAAACCACGGGACCAAGTCCAGCAAAAACTTCCACTATAAATAATAATGGGTACACCAAGTCTTCCTAGAAATACTAGGGAACACCAAATCAACAATACATCACCCAAAAGGTGGATACAAGCAAGCAACAAAAGAGAAGCCCCACAACAATGGGTATAACAACTCAGCTCAAAGAGAAGGCAAAACAACCAATAAAATATATCAAACTAACGAGCTCATTGGTAGGAATAACATACTGAAATTTCAGCAAAAACGGAGCAAGTTTGCTGTACCGCCTGAACCCTCTTTCTTCTTCTCTTTTCTTCTCGCCGTCGCTGTGTCTGTCCTGTTGCTCGATTTCTATCTTTCACGTTAGTGGCACACACACACTAAACCCTTTCTTTCTTTCTTTCTTATTTGGACTTTTAGTTCCTTTTTTTTTTCTTAATACCACATGGGCTTGGCCCATTAACAACCTTTTATTATTACCCTTTTTTTTTCTTTTAAAGTTGAAGTGGGACCTACTTGGGAGTGACCCACCCAACAAATCTCCCCCTCACGACTCAAGTGGAAAGATACTGCTCGACCAAGCCCGCCTTCTTTCTACAGCAGATCAACTTTGTCATAGGCAAAGTCTTTGTCATCATATCTGAACCATTTTCATCAGTATGGATCTTTTCAAGTGAAAATGTCTTCATCTCTAACGCGTCTCGTATCCAATGATACCGCACCTCAATGTGCTTTGACCTGGAATGAAAAGTTGGATTCTTGCTGAGATGGATAGCACTCTGACTGTCACAAAATAACATAAACTTCTCTTGCTTGAGGCCCAACTCTTGTAGGAATTTCTGCATCCACAAAAGTTCTTTAGAAGCTTCAGTAATGGCAATATACTCAGCCTCAGTGGTAGACAAAGCAACGCATTTTTGTAATCTTGATTGCCAAGACACCGCTCCCCCTGCAAAAGTCATCAAATATCCAGAAGTAGATTTTCTAGAATCAACATCACCGGCCATATCTGAATCTGTGTAGCCATCTAACACAGGTTGACCACCCCCAAAGCATAAACATACTCTGGTAGTGCCTCTGAGATACCTGAAAATCCACTTCACTGCTTGCCAGTGGTTTCTACCAGGATTAGAGAGAAAACGACTAACAACTCCAACAGTATGGGCAATATCCGGCCTTGTGCATACCATAGCATACATCAAACTACCAACCACGGATGCATAAGGAACCTTCTTCATCTCTTCTTTGTCTTTCTCACTTGTAGGGCATTGTTGAGAGCTCAACTTGAAATGACTTGCAAGTGGAGTACTAACAGGTTTTGAATTGCTCATGTTAAACCTCTCTAATACCTTCTCAATATACTTATGTTGAGACGACCACAATTTACCATTCTTCCTATCACGAGTAATTCTCATGCCAAGGATTTGCTTTGCAGGACCCACATCCTTCATAGCAAAGGCCTTGCTCAAATATTTCTTCAGACAATCAATCTTCTTTGTGTCATGACCAACAATCAACATGTCATCCACATATAGCAAGAGGATAATAAAATCATCATCAGGGAATTTCTTCACAAACACACAATGATCTGAAGTGGTTTTACTATAACCATGTTTCTCCATGAAAGAATCAAATTTCTTGTACCATTGCCTTGGTGCTTGCCTGAGTCCATACAAACTTTTCTTCAACTTGCACACAAGCTGCTCTTTTCCTTTGACCTTGAAGCCTTTAGGCTGCTCCATATAAATTTCCTCCTCCAAATCACCATGAAGGAATGCTGTCTTCACATCAAGTTGTTCAACCTCTAGGTTCAAGCTAGCTGCTAATCCAAGCACAACTCGAATAGAGGACATCTTCACCACAGGTGAGAAAATTTCTTCAAAGTCAATACCTTTCCTCTGATTGAAGCCTTTCACAACCAATCTTGCTTTGTACCTTGGTTGGGAGCTATTCTCTTCTGATTTCAGCTTGAACACCCACTTGTTCTTGAGTGCTTTCCTACCCTTAGGCAACTTCACCAATTCAAATGTGTGATTCTCATGCAAGGAATTCATTTCTTCTTGCATGGCCTTCAACCCCTCTTCCTTGTGCACATTTACAATAGCCTCTTCATAACTTTCTGGCTCTCCACCATCAGTGATCATCACATACTTATGTGGAGTGTATCTTTGGGAAGCATGACGCTCTCTGGTAGATCTTCTCAACTGAGGCTCAACTGGTGGCTCAAATGGAACCTCTTCAACTGGTTCATCATGGTGAGGTGTAGGGTCGTCATTTGCATTCCCATCATCTACCTGTATATCTCCCCCTTCAACAAGAGTTCTAGTAGGGGGTTTAGGCACAACATCAATATAACTTCTGACAACCGGTTTCTGTTTTTTCCAGAGATAACAATCTCTAATGAAGCAACTATTTTTTCCCTTCACCTGTGCAAATAAATAGGCACAACAAAAATATTCTTCCACAGGATAATATCAATGGCAGAAAAATAAATAGTAATGACACCACAATTTTTAACGTGGAAAACTCCCCAGTGTAGGGATAAAAACCACGGGACCAAGTCCAGTAAAAACTTCCACTATAAATAATAATGGGTACACCAAGTCTTCCTAGAAATACTAGGGAACACCAAATCAACAATACATCACCCAAAAGGTGGATACAAGCAAGCAACAAAAGAGAAACCCCACAACAATGGGTATAACAACTCAGCTCAAAGAGAAGGCAAAACAACCAATAAAATATATCAAACTAACGAGCTCATTGGTAGGAATAACATACTGAAATTTCAGCAAAAACGGAGCAAGTTTGCTGTATCACCTGAACCCTCTTTCTTCTTCTCTTTTCTTCTTGTCGTCGCTGTGTCTGCCCTGTTGCTCGATTTCTATCTTTCACGTTAGTGGCACACACACTCTAAAACCCTTTCTTTCTTTCTTATTTGGACTTTTAGTTCCCTTTTTTTTTTTCTTAATACCATATGGGCTTGGTCCATTAACAACCTTTTATTATTACCCTTTTTTTTTCTTTTAAAGTTGAAGTGGGACCCACTTGGGAGTGACCCACCCAAAAGATTTGGTATTAAGAAGATGAACGAAGATTAAAGTGTGCAATGAAAATAAAGTTTGAATGTGCTTTTTGAATGTTCAGAGAGAGGAAGGCGCAAGAAAGAAGGAAACTGATATCATTCGGAGAAAAAAGGGAAAGAAGCAAGGAGAGGAGGGCTTTGTGCGGGAAAGTTTTTCTAAAGGGTAGAAGCAATTGAGCAGGATAATGTTAAATAGTGTATCAGAGTGAATGTGAGGGAAACAAAAATCCTTGTGTGTGTTGAAGAGAAAAAAAAAACAATCGTGTGAGCGGGAAAATGTCAAATTGAGAGTGAACGAGAGTATGACAAGTAGTAAAAGGGACAAAATTTAATTAGATAGGTAATAGAATATAATCTTCTGAATTATGTGATTTTTATGTGTTTATTGAGTGAATTTTTACTCCTAAATGTACTAATAATTGATTGAGTTTTGTCCCTAAAGTTAAGGTAATTTAGTTTTTAATAATGTTTTACGTATCTTTGTTATTTTGTGTGTTAATTTAATAATTATTTTTTTTTATTTTACTTTTGTAGGTTGAAGAATTAAAAAAAAAGAAAAAAAAAGGACTTACTTAGAGAAAAAGATCACATTTCAGGAAGCCCAAGAAAATGCAATATTGCCTTGATGTAGATTTGGAAGGGGCATAGCATGCTGGACACATTTCATGAGGCCCGGTTATTTGATTAGAGTGAATAAGCAAATTAAAAAATGAGAAGCCCACATGAAATAGCCTTGCTGGGAGAGCTTCTGACGTGAAGGGGGACTTTTATTAGAATAAAGAGGGAAAAAAAAACAATAGAGAGGCTGCAGCGTATAGGGTAACGAGCCGTACAGTGGAACAGGAACGTGACGCACGGATAAAAGGGAACAGTAGCCGCACAGCAACAAAAGAAAAGAGGAGCCGCAGAGTGAGAGACGTGTAGCAGCGAGAAGGAAATAGAAGATGGCCTCCTTATCATCGTCTTCTTTATCTGGTTCTTTCTTTTTAATTATGTTTAGCTAATTTTCTTTTGTTAGAGGTAGATGGAACTGTCTAGATAACTTGTTTTAATTCTGGATAATTACTTGTTCTGGTTTGTTTAATTTCAAGAGTTTATTCACTGTTTTCATGTTTATCTACTGTATGAATTTTGCAATTGGGAAATTCGAGTTCATAATCGCTGTTTGTGAATAAACGATTTGCGCGTGTTACTTAGGAATAAGAACACAACCAAATTAACTTTTTTGAGTGGAAATCTTTCTTAATGCTTCTGCTATTTATCTAATACTCAAGGAATTGAATTAGTAACTTAGACAGAAGGTTTATTCACCTAAGGAATTAGGGGATAAATTACAAAACTCGGTTTCTTGAAATTGGATAAACCGTTCAAATTAATTTCCGAGGATTGAATAGGTAGGACAGGCAGGGAAATCGATCCTCTAACAATTGTTTCTTGATTATTAAAAACCAATTTTTCTTTTGCTTAATATATATTTCTCATTTGAAAAATACCAAAAATATTTTCTGTTCGTTGTTAAATTGTTGTTTTTACTTATTGGCGAAAGCCACTTTCAAACCATTCGTTTGCTAAAACGAAGTGGAGTTGGTACATTAGTAGTTAACTATTCAATCCCTAAGGACGATATTTTTATTACTACAAAGCGATTTGGTGTACTTGCCAATTTTGCTCAACAAGTTTTTGGCACCGTTGTCGGTGATTGATTTTCGTTATTATTAGTTGTGCCAATGAAATCTCGATTTGAGCATTTTATTTTGTATATATTTGAATTTGCCTTTTGAGTTTTGTTTTTGTTAGGTGGATGCAACACATGGATCATGACTATAATTCAAATCAGGAATATCAAATTGATTGGGTCGTGCTTGATTATATCGTTGCTAACAATGTAAAGACATACTCCAATGAGGAATGGAGATCACATTTGTCATCTTTACCACCACCACCACACTTTAATCTGAATCCTGAGGTGGTAGAATTTCTTTGGGAGATAGATGCTCAACTTGTGATCCAGAGCATAGAGCGTAACAAGGCAGAAATAAGTACCATGATTCAGGGGTTTGAAATGCAAGCTGGGAAACATTCTAAAGAGCTAGTAGCGCAACTATGTGTCATGATTCAAAAGTTAGAAACGGAAACTATGGAACATTTGAAAAAGCTAGCTGAGGAGCCACTGGAACATCATATTCAAGAGAATGTGGTTGTGGAGATGGATCAAAATGAAGATGAAGTGGTGGTGGTAGATGAGTCACAAGAGGAAATATCTTTCACCATGCTGGCCAAGAAACCTGAAATTGCTGCATTGGATAAATATGTTGGCTTACATGCATGTGTGGACACTGCAAAGTTGGTCCCTTTCACGTGCCTGTCAAATTTCTTTGTGAAAATAACATTTGACCCGGGAGGAAGTGGGTTCATTATTGTACCTAAAGAGGACAATGGAGTTTTCACACACTTGTCAGGAGGAATTGAGGGTAGATTCATCTTACTTCTGCAATCACCACTCCACAAGCTATGGGATCCGGGAGGAAGCCTTTTACATATTTAGCATCTCTTGGCCCCTATGCTACAAGCAATGGGATCCAGGTGGAAGCTTCTCAATTAGTTTTCTTAACCCTTCTCTTTAGTTTATTTTCATTTTCTTGTTAGTTTTGTTGAAAATAATAATAATAATAAATAAATAAATAATTTGAAAATCAAAAAAAAAATTGATTCAGATATATATTTAGTTGTTTTTTCTTTTATGACTTGTCTATCTTGTACTAATGTTTTCTCTGTTTTGAGATATATATTTAGTTGTGCTTCATGGTATCTCATGACAAAAAGGAAGGATAGGAGGCACTAATGATGGTGACCTCAAGTTTGGACCAAATTTTGGAAGCGCAAGATAGGGGAGTTTTCTTTTCTTTTTTCTTTATTTTGTTCTTATTTTCTGTTTGTGTGCTGTTTTATTTTTGAGTGTTTTTTTAGTGTTTGCAAGTTAATGTCAGTACTCCTCTTTGAAAAAAATAAAATAATAATAATAATGATAAGCATGCTTGTGTGGAACCCCATTCTTGGCAATTTCATTGTATTGTGCACCCACCATGTTTGTTTTCCTTTGATATGAAGATGATACTTGTGGTTCAGTTTTTCATTTGAGTTTGTTCTTGACTGGATTTCATAACTTTGGTGCATTGTGTTAAACCTTGTTGATAAAAGTTCATGGCTATAAAATTTTGGTGAAAATTAATTGGATTGCTTAACTTTATCCTTGTGAGTCATTTGAGCCTATAATTGTAAATTCTTTCTTTTGAGTGTACCATTGAATTTCATGCTCTTGAGTTTGCTTGATTCTTGTTTGAAGTTCATGATTCACAATCATGTTATAAAAATGATTTGGGCCGTTTTTCATGTAGCCACTTTAACCAAATAACCAACCTTGAATTTTTCCCTTTGTTTAGCCCATTTGAGCTTTATATGTAAATCTTTGTTTGTTTTTACCCATGAGCCTTAACTTGAAAAACAATGTTTCTACCCAAACCTTAGTGGATAGGAGAGCATTGAATAATTGTGAGTGGGTTTGACATAAGTATGGAGGAGAATATTGTGCTTATATGTTGGTGAAAGGAAGGAATGGTTACCAAAAAGAAAAAAAGAAAAAGAAAAAGAGAAAGAAAAAAAGAAGACAAAAAAAAAATGGTATGAACCACTCGAGAAAAATAAAGTGGTGCTTTGAAAGAAAAGAAGGTGAAGGAAGTCCAAAAGAAAGACGTGGGAAAAGGGTTGTATGCAAAGCATGTTTCTTTAAAAGTAATTGTTGCTCTCATATTTCCTTTGGTGCTAACTCGTTTATCCTTTCTTATCCTTCCCATTTACCTTGGCCACATTACATCCTAAATAAAGTCCCTTTGATTTATGCATGTTGTGAATTGTGGATGAATGATTGAGATGAAAATCAAACTTGAAGTTGCATGGTTTTGATGTGTGAAATTGAGTGATAAACTTGCAATTATTACCTACATAAATTTGAGAGATTGAGTGGAATTACACTTCCTGTGAGTAGTTGGGTGTCCATTGGTTCTTCCTTAATTGAATTAGCCATGTTCTTTAATTTTTCAAGTATGGAAATATTGGAGCATCATTGTTATGATTTCTTATTTGGAATATTCTTGGATGTGAACTTGTTATAAGACGATTCTTTTGTTTTAGGATTTTTATATGGTTGGGTGGTGGATTGCTTTGTTATTGTTAAGTTAGGATGTCCCTTGAGTCGATGTTTGCTTGGTCTATTGTCCTTAGTGTTTTGTGTGTTAGTTTGGATTACTTTTGCTTGGGGACAATCAAAGTCTTATGTTTGAGGGAGTGATAATCTTCTGGATTATGTGATTTTTATATGCTTATTGGATGAATTTTTATTCCTAAATGTACTAATTGGTTGAGTTTTGTCCCTAAAGTTAAGGTAATTTAGTTTTTAATAGTGTTTTACGTATCTTTGTTATTTTGTGTGTTAACTTAATAATATTTTTTTTATTTTACTTTTGTAGGATGATGAATTAAAAATAAAAATAAAAAAAGTACTTACTTAGAGAAAAATATCACATTTCAGGAACCCAAGAAAATGCAATATTGCCTTGATGTAGATTTGGAAGGGGCGTAGCATGCTGGACACATTTCATGAGGCCGGATTATTTGATTGGAGTGAAGAAGCAAATTAAAAAATGAGAAGCCCACATGAAATAGCCTTGCTGGGAGAGATTCTGACGTGAAGGGGGACTTTTATTAGAATTAAGAGAAAAAAAAACAATAAAGAGGCAGCAGCGTATAGGGTAACGAGCCGCACAGTGGAACAGGAACGTGACGCATGGATAAAAGGGAGCAGTAGCCGCACAACAACAAAAGAAAAGAGGAGCCGCAGAGTGAGAGACGCGTAGCAGCGAGAAGGAAAGAGAAGATGGCCTCTTATCTTCGTCTTCTTTATCTGTTGCTTTCTTTTTAATTATGTTTAGCTAATTTTATTTTGTTAGAGGTAGATGGAACTGCCTATATAAATTGTTTTAATTCTGGATAATTACTTGTTCTGATTTGTTTAATTTTAAGAGTTTATTCACTATTTTCATGTTTGTCTACTGTTTGAATTTTGCAATTGGGAAATTCGAGTTCATAATTGCTGATTGTGAATAAACGATTTGAGCGTGTTACTTAGGAATAAGAACACAACCAAATTAACTTTTTTGAGTGGAAATATTTCTTAATGCTTCTGCTATTTATCTAATACTTAAGGAATTGAATTAGTAACTTAGACAGAAAGGTTTATTCACCTAAGGAATTAGGGGATAAATTATAAAACTCAGTTTCTTGAAATTGGATAAACTGTTCAAATTAATTTCCACGATTGAATAGGTAGGACAGGAAAATCGATCCTCTAACATTTGTTTCTTGATTATTAAAAACCAATTTTTCTGTTGCTTAATATTTCTCATTTGAAAAATAACAAAAATATTTTTTGTTCTTTGTTAAATTGTTGTTTTTACTTATTGGCGAAAGCAACTTTCAAACCATTCGGTTGCTCAAACGAAATGGAGTTGATACATTAGTAGTTAACGGTTCAATTCCTGAAGACGATATTTTTATTACTACATAGCGATCTGGTGCACTTGTCAATTTTGCTCAACAATAGACTACAGTATTGAAGAGTGGATGGCAAATTCAAATAAGAAGTTATCAGAAGCAATGACTGATTGAGTTGGGTTTCATAAAATTATAACAACGTTACCAAGCTATTGAAACTAAAAAACGAAAGCGCGACATCCAATTAGTCACTGCAGCATATATATTATTGTAAGGCAACTTTGTAATACACGTCTATACATCCGTAAAAAAATTATCATAGTAACTAAAACTCCTATCTATAACTAAACTCTTGAACAATGACTATTTTCTTTCTAAAGCTCCCATTCAAAATAATTTCAGAAGTCCTCTGTTTATATATGGTCCCTATCGCTGGTTAAGTGTTCTATTGCTTAATGGGACAATTCACATCTTTGCAAGCTAAGTAGAGGAAGCAGGAGCAGGAGCAGGAACAGCAGCAGGAGCAGGAGCAACACCACCGGTGGTTGGGCTGATAAGCGAAAAAGAATTTCAATTAGCACTTCGAAATGAAGAAAATATATATATCACAAAAAGCAAGCAATTGTATAAACTTACAGTCCCACAAAAACTTTGAATGAATCATAAATCCCCCATTGGGTTCCAGTGAGAGTTCCGATCATAAGAATACGGAGAGGGAGGCCACGGGTAAAGAGACCCCATAATCCAAGCTTCTTTACAGCCTGCATTATGCAGTAAACAACATAAAACAAACTTGTTAAATGCAGTTATGCAGACACAATACCAAAGAATGTTAAATTTATACATCAAATCTGGCACTTACATCACCAACTGTTGCCCCTTTGGAATTGTTCAGGAAAGAGACAAGGTTATCAGCAGGATGAGACACAATTGCACATAATATACCAGCTAGGTATCCACCAGCAAAACTCACTCCGAGTTGCAGAGTTTTGCTACAATCATCCTTCGGTGTGGGTATGACATGCTTATAGATCATCTCAACGATGTTCTCATAAGAAGCAAACTTCATCATTGTATCTGCAAGAAACAACATTATTTTACATTCCATTCTGGTCTTGTTATCTTATAACATGCTTCCATCAAAAGTTATATTTCAAATTCTTATTTTTTTAACAGAATCATATATGTATGTGCATGCAAAATCAACAATCTATGATAACTGATCAGCAATTTTCCAAATGAATTACTAGAAAGAAAAAACACAAAAAATGATCATGCATAAATTTTTAAATTTTTTTTAAAGCAAAACTTGACATGTCTAGGCATCACAATTAAGAGAGACATCCCAGCTAGGCTGACACCCTTTTCATAAATTTTTATGTGATGACAAGTTGACAATAAAAGAAAATGAACTGGATAGACTCTTGACAAGCTTTCGAACTACTCTTTAATAGAATGTCTAAAATTCCAGTAATTATTCTATTGGTATTTTTTTTTTTTTTGCGGAGAATTATATTATTTTGCCAGCTATATAGAACAATGACTAATACTGCAACAATAAAGCCTACATACAGGGTCCCCATCAACTTCAGTATGTCAGCAGAATTTTGATTAACTACAACATATTTTACATTGTGCCCAATCTCTAAGTTCTATAAATATGTTGTGCCCTGCCACGAGAAGAATAAATGAAATAGCTTAAGTTGTTATAAACTGGTTCAATGAGCAGCAGTTAATGACAAGTAATGTAAAACTTGATGAAAAATTTAAGTACTACAACCTAAAAAGCACCATCTGCAAACCAAAGCAGCAGCAAGAAGGCACTTTAAAGTATAGTGTAAATTTGTAGATTACAAAGTATAAGATGGGCAACTTACATGGAACCTGTCTTCCCCACAGTGGCACAATTCCCTTGTACAGGCTGAAATCATAAAACATTTCATTAAATGTGTATCCTAATGTTCAGCATGATTAACAATGTAACATGTTAAATTTCACAGCAACCTCTATACCAAAAAAATGTTTTAAGTGTTATTATCTATAAAATTAAAAGCATACCCTAAGGCTCCTTCAGATTTGACCAATTTCGGTATGCCGTCAGACAGGCCTCTAGCAAAACCTGGCTGGGTTTGAACTCGGACCTTCACGGCCTCAAATGGGCAAAGAGCAACATCTGCAATAATTTCGGAAGAAGCTGCACCAGCAAGGTATATCAAGGTCTTGTACTTGGTTGCATATTCTGGTCCAGCAATATCAGAATAGTACTTCTTAGAGAACTCATAAAGTCCATATTTAAAGGCACCCTGTGCGCTGTAACCGAGAAAAGTTGGTGCCCAACCGCGGAAAAAGCCCCTGAATCCCTGCTCCTTAAGCACAATTCCAAATCCAGAGGAGGTGCTCTTGTACTTGGCAGGGTCAATCTGAGATTAATAATTAATAATTAACTAAATGTTTAAAGAGAAACCAAGTAACATCCACGTTGCATCAAATGACATGAATCCATTAATTTTGTTATGCCAGTAAATACATGTGAAACACCATGTGATATATCTATCAGATGGTGTTTCTCTTTTTTGTCTTGTGATGTAATGAAATGAGAGGAAAATATGAAAAACTATATTAGAGTATAAAAAATATGATGTTAAAATTCAAAATATTATATAAATAAATAATTCAATACATAACTAATATTTAAACTAGTAATTTGTAAAGTAGGAGTGAGAATAGCTTAGGTCGAGATATGATCTAACATAAACAAACTTGACATTGACCTATTAATGTAATAGAGGTCAATTTTTAAGGTTTGTGCTCAAATCCACCTAGAAGCCTTTATAAAAGTCTACTTTTTAACACGATCTTTAAAAATGTCCCCACCTATAAACAGGGCATAGCCCTTTACTTGTAAATAGGCTAGTAAGTCTATAATGATAAAGAAGTAGGTTGACTCATACTGATAAATAGGTCATATACCTTAACAAATCAATAACCATGCAATTACGTCTCTACCTTTAAATAGGCTAATAGATCATTACTTTCAAATATTATAAATAACATATTATAGTATTATAATATGTTAAATTAGTCTCGTAGACTCTTTTTAAAAGCCTTAATCTTACCATTTTAAGTAAATGAACTTTTAAAAAAGTCCTAACCTTTTTGTAATATAGGTTAGATCAAATTAGATATTAAATATGTTATGGCATAAACCCTAACAAATGGTGTGACTTATTCCCACCCGTATAATGTAAAGTTCCATTAACATTAGATAATTAAAATTTCACATTTCAGAGCTTCAACCATTGGATCATGTCGTCGGTATTATGATTTTGGTACGCAAATCATTTAGTTAGTCAATTGCAATGCGTTGATCATAATCCTAAACCTACCTAAACATGATTGAAAACACGAAAACCGAAATATAATACTAACGAATGAAAAAATAAAACGATCAAGGGCTTAAAATTTTATTTTATTTTGACATGAATCAAGGGCTTAATTTTAATATTAAAAAAGGGTCAAAAACGTCAGCGATGAATAAATGAACAAATTTCAAAGTCTCATTACGGAATATTCAGCACCAAATTGGTGCAAAATACAGCTACAAAGTACTTCAATAGGAGACAACCGCAAAAATGAGTAGAGAGAAGGCGAAGATCTATTATTCACCCATACTGGTCGGCGTTGGCTGTAATATACCTGTCTATACGGCATGGGGATATGGCTCCGGTTAATAATAATAAAAAAGAAAACTATCATTGGGCTTTAAGCCCCATTGAGCATTAAAAAAAAACTAACATTTGAAATGACAAAGATCCCAATAGATACACTGACGTGAATGTGAGTGTTTATCGAAGAATTTCATTGTAATGGTGTGTTTGGAAAGAATGAATTTAAAAGGATAATATATTTTAAGAGTGTAACTAGAATCCATCAACGAATACAAAATGTAGTCAATCTTGTACCAGACGCCACAGTTACATAGCCAATCCTAAATCAATTATCAGTTCCCCTATATTAGAATCACCTATGTAACGTTAAGATGTGCATCTAATTAACAAAAAAATAAATAAATTTGCAAATATATTTTAAAATATCCTAATTCCTAACAGTTATAACAGAGATCCTTCAATTCAAATCCAGCAGAGGTGAGAGATGGAGAGAGAGAGAGAGTATCAGACCTGCATATTACATTTGATAATGTCAAGAGGTGTAACCGCCATGTGAGTGAGGCCACAGCTAAGGCTTCCACCAACGGCACCAGCAGCATAGAAAGCCGGTGAGTACATCTGGATTTTGCCATGCTCGCTCGGAGCGGGAATCATGAAGCTAGAAGATGGCGAAGATGGTGCTATTGGGATGGTGGAGTTGACCATCTTCTTCTGTTGTGAAGAGGAAGAGTAGAGGAAGCTTGGGATCAGAGAATGGCGATTAGAGGTGTCTGAGAGAGCCATTAAGGAATGGAATTTAAGGAACGCTAGAACTTCTTAGGTAGATATCAATATTGACACTGTGTGTGTGTGAGAAAGAGAAAGGGTTTTTCTTCTCTCTCCCAATTCCTTGGATCCAAAACGATTCTTGCACGAACAAAAAGCTGTTGATTGTTCTGTTTTTTGTGAAACAAATGCAAGCTTTCGCGGGTTTTATATGTATATCCTGAAAACGTGTGAAGCAGACTAAGTGTCCATAGATGATGTCTGAATTTGCTACGTTTCTAGGACACTGGTAAATGGAATCATGGTTGAACACTTGAGACTTGAGAGGTACGTAAAGGTTTGGTCTTGCGGATCTTCGTGGCACTTTCCAATTTCTTTAACATTGAGGAAGGAAAGATGTCAATCTATTAATTAATAATTGTCAAAAAAAAAAATCTACTAATTAATAATTAATCTAAACGTTTTCGTTTTTGGGTGAATTAGGTATCCTCCGGCCGAGAGTCAGATACTAATCCCTCGAGGTACTAATAGATTCATTTAACATGTTGACCTCTTCAAACAAATGTTCTTCCATACACATGAGTCAGGAATCGAACTCTTGACCAAATACTTAAAGGACCCAGTTATCCATTAATCTAAACGTTTACTTATCTACTTTAAATACAAATTCAACCTCTATAATTTCAAATTTGTTTTGGTTAGATTGTTCTTATATGCAGTGCACAACAAACATCAAAGAAAGGGACGTTGATCAAACATATTTTTTTTTGGGTGAATTGGTCAAATAGATTTCGTGTCAACGCCTAATATGGTGCATCCCGTAATACATTATGGCATTATGGCATAAGTGCACCCGTAATACATATGTCACAAGAAAAAAGTCATTGTTCACCAGAAAAGTGAAATGAGAGAGACGTCAAACGGTCGATGGCTTTTGTTCCAGTTGACTTCTTGGTCAAATATTTGAAAAATCATTCAACGCCGCCGCCCTTTTTGCACCTTCAATCTCAGACTTTTCTTCAGTTTAGTTCTGACCTGCAATTCCAAACAATTTGGTTTGGTGTATGTCGCTGATGGGATTGCAAGAACGAAAAATAGAAAATGAAAATTTGGTACGTACGGCTTGAGTCTCTATAAAATTGCAAGTTTTTTTTTTTCATCAGCAAATATATATGTATATTTATATAGGAGTACAAGTTTTGAATTTTAGTCCTTAATAAATTTTTCATATGAGTTTAGTCATTGATTTATTCTCTATTACTAATTGTTCTTGTATGGATTGGGCTAGGTCCAAGTCCTAAATCAGAGTCAAACCGACTTCTATGGACCACCTCAGTCGGGTCGACTACATTCATTGAACCAAGGACCGACCTCAATATAGCTGAGTACCTAGATCAGGGTGTCGAACGACCTCCAGTTTATAGTACACAAGCGAGTTTGAGATTCGAGAAACGAGATCTTCCGAACACCAAGTGATCCTGGGTCCACTCGACCTCCATGGACTACTCTCACAAGACCAAGTGCTATCTAGGTTAGGTCCGACCTACCTACGACAATATCAAGGCAAGACAACCCCTAGATGCCCCCAAGTAAGTACTTGGTCATATCCCCTCGGACCATAGCAAGTCAGACCTCAACATTCCTAATCCACATTTCATAGACCCGACGATCGAGCTCTTCTTGTAACATCCTAGTTTTTACACCTATGATTAATTATTTTATTTGGATGTTTAAATTTATTATGTTATATGGTTTAGTTTGAGTAATTAAATTACTCTCTTCAAATTATTTTATTGGGTGCGTTAGCACTGACTCAATTCAGTGAATGCACGCTTACTAGACAATAATTACGTTATTGTCACTAATATACCGATCTGAGAAAAATATTTTTCATAATATGATTAATAGAAAAGCATTTTCATATTCTCATCCTATTTAATTTTAGAGTTAAAAATATTTTGGTTTGACCTTAATCGGAGATTAAATTTTGGACTGAGTATTTTCTTAGTGGATCAGTTCAACTATTAATCTTTACTCTAATTTGAATTTCGAAAACATATCCTTATCAATCTTTATTTTTAGATTCTAGAAAGAAAAAACATGTTTATTTTAGACCTAATATTTATCACTCATTTTGTACTTATCACTAAGTAATTTGTTTAAAAACCCATTTTCTCTCTTTTCTCTCTCTTTTTCTCGACGTTACCTCTCTCTTTCTCCCTTTTCTTCTCCGCTTCTTCTCTTTCTTTCTTTCTTTCTTTCTTCTCTTTTCTTCTTCTTCTTCCTTCCACCTTAACTTCTTCTTCCTCCTTCCTCTCACCATAGCAGCGCCGCTTGGGGGGCTAGCCGGAACCGCGACCACCACCTCAGCACAGCCGCGACTGCCACGACCATGTCGCGCGACCCATGCGACCGGACCGCCGTCGCGCGATCGTCTCTCCG
Organism: Sophora flavescens; assembly: GCA_030762895.1. Lineage (NCBI taxonomy): Eukaryota > Viridiplantae > Streptophyta > Magnoliopsida > Fabales > Fabaceae > Sophora > Sophora flavescens. The sequence goes on along the minus strand of CM061062.1, from coordinate 68,304,851 downwards.
CCGTGGTAAGTCCGATCAGCCGCCTTCCATGGTGGTTCCGAACCCAACTCGTTGGTTAAGCTTCTCTCTTTTCTTTTATGCTCTCTTTCAACTCTGTTGCTCTTGTTCACTGTAGAATCGCCACTGCCACCTCGCCGGAATCACGTCCACCGCCGCGAGGAGCACCACAGCACCACCTTCAAGTTGTCTTCAAGCTTGGGTGAGTCAAAACCCTCTCCCATCTCTTCTAGATTCAAAACCCCAAAATTGATTTTGAAACCCTAACCCTAACCCTCTGATTTCATATTTTAATCTTAAGATTTAAGCTTGTTTTATGAAATTAGGACTGTGAATTTGTGTTTCCCTAAACCAATTTCATTATTCTGAGTTTTCCCTAAATTTTAATAAGGAGCCCTAAAACCCCAATTTGATTTTATTTGAATTTGGGCATGTTTTTGTGAAATTAATTATGATTTAGTGCTATTAGGACTCTAAATGGATGATTTCCAAAGTTCTTTTCATGATCTTTTAATCAAAACAAAGTTTCCTTAAATGGTATTGGGAAGCGTGAGCTTCAAACATGATTTTCCTTAAAAATAACCTTGTTTGGTAATTAGATTAAGTGTTTAGATAAAGTTAGAATGTGTGTTTGATCATGTGAAATTGATTTCTTGATTTTTGGTTGTTGCGCGTTGTTGGATTCCCTCTCTGAGACGTTTGACACGGCTATGCTTGCTTGTTGGAGTGGATAGTTACACTCTTGGAGCTAATGTGAGTATTAAGACGAGGATCCATTACTTGTCTTCAAAGGTAAGGGGAGTTTGCCTAGGGATATTCAATAACTGTATGCATGTGTGTAGGTGTTTAACTGGATATTTATATGTTGATTGAGCTTACTTGATTATCTAATGTACTTGAACTGTTGTGTTATTATCTGATGTTGAACTGTACTTGTCTAAATGATATAATGCATATATGTGATGAACTGCTTTCAACTGTGATGTTAGCATTGCATTGATGATATATATTGTTGTTGATTGAAAGTTTGCTAAGCCAGACGTGTGTCTGTGCTCAACCATAATAAGGATTAAAAACCTTAATAAGCTTTGAAGATGAAGGGATTGGTGTTCTTTTCCAAAAGCTCTTTAAACTTAAAGTACTTGTTTTAAATGTTGAAATGGTTTTGGGGTACTATTGTTATACAAGGGAAAAATCCTTTCCGAACTATGTGTCTTCAAGTGAAAACTTTCAAGATTATTTGGCAATATCCTATTGGGGGAAATATTTCAAAGATAAAAGAATTTCAGAGATGCTTTATAAAAGATTTTCAAAGAAAAGGTTTTTCCTAAATATTTTAGAAACTTTCCGATAGCCTGGATAGGTTATCGAGGATTCGGTTTTGAATTTGATTTTCACGGAATGAAAAATAAATACTTGAGAAAGAGAATCTAGTACGCGAGTCGTCGCCTCTAGTATTCAGTTATGCGCACGTGATCTTGGATCAGTGTTAATTCGGGACTACGAGTCCTGGTTATGATGTTATGGACTGAGAGTACAATTCTCGAAATCGAGGACAGTGCGTTCTGTTTTCATTGTTGTGGACTGTATGTCCTAATCACGTTGTGTTGGACTGTGTCTTCTAACCACGTGTGATGAATGCGTTCTGATTTCATTGTTGTGGGCTGTGTGTCCTAATCAAGTTGTGTTGGACTGTGTCTTCTAACCACGTGTGATGGACATTGTTAAAGGTGAATGTTGCTTTCTACGACCACAAGCCTAGGACTGGTGCATCGGTCTCGGACGGTGTGATTGAGCATTCGGACAGTGTGTCCTATGTTCCTAAGTTTTCAAGTGATGGGGAAATGCTGATTAAGTCGTTAGCTTTGAGCTGCGACAGCGAAAAAGAATGAACACAAAGAAAACCTTTTAAATAAAATATTTTCTCATGTGCATTTCCCTAGGCAGACGTGCCTTTCTTACATATCAGATACAAAGTGGTATCTAGGAGTCTGTCCATGTAAACCGAGTTAAGAGGCACATGTGACGTTGCTCGTCCTGAGACCTTAATGCATGAGGGTAAGGAGGCAACTGCCCAGTGGGCTAGAGATTGACCAACTCTAAATCTTCTCCAGTGAAAAACGGTGTTGATATCTCATGAGATTAAGTTAGAGCTTGATATTGAAGTGTCATGCATATTTTCAAAAGATTGACTGTGCGGGTTTGAGACCCTTTGATATAATACTGTTATGTTATGTATATGCATGATTTAACTGCTTATATGATTACGTGATGTATGTATCATGTATATGGTTGTTGTGTGATATATCCATTTGTCGGTATCTCACCCTTACAAACATATCAGGTTTCTTCTGGTTTGCTATTGTACCCTGGGTATTTTAGTATAGATGTGCAGAGGAGTCTTCCTAAGTCAATCAGAGACTTAGATCTAGTTGCTTGATGAAGTATTTGATTGTGGAACGATCACGTGAGTTCTTCTCAGGAATAACTTTTAGAATGACCAACTTAGGGTTGGAGACTTGGATTTTTGATAAGTATGTATGAGTATGACTCAGAGAGTCTATATTTTAAAACGGAATGTTTATGGCTCGGAGAACGTCTCTTTTGGATGAAAACTTAAACTTTTCCTTTTGGTCATGTATAGCTAATTGATATAACTATCTTTAGCATATTAATGCCTGGTTGTATTTGGTGTAACTGGAATTCTGGAATGAAAATGTAATTACTTTAGCAGGTGTTCTTTTACCTGGGATGTCCGAATTACAGAGGAGACTCTGTCGAAATTTTTGTAAAACACTAGCTTTTATTCAAGTATATTCTTTAAATTAAACAGGCTTGCCATACTATGATAGTAAGTCTGTGTGCCAATCAAGGCTTAGGAGTCGTGACAAAATTTTTATACCCAATTTCAGACACTTATATACTTATATAAATTATTTTTCGAAAGCACCATCAAATTATCTTTTAATTTAAATTCTGCATGTGTTACGTAAGTAATGCCCTCAAGGGGGGGCGTTACAAGGTGGTATCAGAGCTGGTCGAGTCTTTCGGGATCTTTGGGGAATAGGTCTGTTAAGTTTTGTTGTGTGATCTCTGGTTGGCTCTTGTTTGAATTGTGTCTTGTTGAAGCAATGTGTGTTGACGCACAAGTATATGTTTCTTGATGGTTTTCCAAGGGCTTTATGTCCTGGGAGACCTTAGATCTTGAATGTTACTTGGGTTCGAATATGACATTCGATTATTCTTGCGAATCGTGTCAGACATTCGAAACAAGATGCTTGTGTAAAAGGATTTTTCCGGGAGTGTTCCCTGGAAATATTCTAGGTTTATGGTTAGCAAAGGACATTGATTTTTGATTGATCTAGTTTCTGGATGCGGTCAGATCTCTGTTCCTTTGTGTAGGATGTTGCCTATGAAGTTAAAACGAGTTAGATGACTCATTCAACTGAAAGATCGGTGGTCTAAACCGTTTGTTAGACCGAGTGTTTTCCTTGTGAAGCACCAATATTATGTGAAGGCTCGTGTCACCGTCTGGATTCCTGACAACTAAGTAAAGGACGAATTTTGAACAAGTATTTTCTGACTTTAATTTGAAATCTGTCAGGACTCCTGAATTAGTTATGCTAATTCATAAATTTCTAGTTATTCATTTCTTTGTTTGTGAGAAGTCGTACACACTTCAAAATGATCCTCGATGTATTAGACATTTGAGTGAATTGATTTAACAGAATCCATTGGTCTGGATACTTTCACACTTTGTTAAGAAAAGTGGATATGACTATTTCTTGAGTTATAACCCAGATAATTTCGTGATAACAAAAGTTTCTTGGTGAAACTTAGTTTTGTCACTTCTATTTTTGGTAGAGGTGAAAGTCGTCATTTTGTAAATTCTTTGTACTAAGAATAAGAATTAATCCTCTTAGGATTAGACATTATTCATCCCTTGATTCCTTAAATCCGTTGGAAGATTCTTGTGGAAGAATGAACTTTATTAGATTCATGTTTGTAAATGTGCATTGATCATGCATTTTTACACCCACGAACCTGATGGAATGATCTTTTTCCATACGGGATGTTCCGATATCCTTCAAATTAATGAAATTCTTTTCTATCCTTGTTAAGATGTTGACATTCCTTCAATCCTTGTTATGAATTTGCTGAAGACTTACACGAGTTTTGTTTGAATTCAAGTGATCGTTGATCGATTGGTGAAGTCTACACCCTTCTTACGAGTTAAGATCCACTATGCAGTATTAGTGAACCGAATAATGTATCAGAGGATTGTTTATACTTCATGGAGTATCTTCAAGTGTTGTTTCAGATGAAAAACGGAAGTTTATCAACGTGTGTTGGTTAAGTTTACTTTAAGTGCTGAGGACTAAGTTGAGGCTAAGTCCAACTGATCGTCCTCAGTGGGATGGATAAGTAATGAGATTACCTATCCTTAGCAGGTTAGCTGGGAGATAGTGTGGTACCTAAATTTTTGTCATCTCTATGGTAGGACGAACTAGAGTTGATAGGAGCTCCGTTAATGTATAGATGTGAATGGTACTATGAGAACCCTTAAGTTCAACGTCATTGAGTGAGACGATTACGATGGATTTTATCATGATCGAGGCAGATGTACCATTAAAGGAAATTAGAGTAGTGATCAAAGTTTATGATTAATGTTGATTTCATGAGTCCGAGGATTAACGGAAAAATATATATGGTAGTTTTCCTTAATTTGAATGGAAATAGTAAAAAGGAGTTCTTGAGTGAAACTAAGTAGTTAAAAAAGTTTAAGAATTATGATTTTGGATAATTCAAGTTGAAGTGATTCCTTTTGGTTGTAGTTGCATGGAGAAATGTAATTGTATTCTTTAAGATTGAAATGAACGACTATGATATAATTTGGAGTGGTGGGATAAGTCCAAAGGGAAACTAAGACTATAATTGTGTACTTTGAGTTGAAGGTTGATATATGTGATAGAGTTAAGTGTTGAACCTGATGCTCGTCGTGAGGATAAGGTGTTGAAGAAGTTTTGCCAGCGGACAAATTTTGAGGCAAGAAGTGATTAAGTTTTGATTATGTCTTTCGAGTGTGATAAGTTATGGTGAAATGTTTATAATCTTTGAGGTCTTATTCTGGTAAATATGTGGTTGATGATCCATAGTAGAAACTGGACATTTTAAAATCCAAGATTTGCCATTGGGGAGTGTCCACCTAGATTTCTTGGCTTTGTTTTGGTGCAACTCTTAGGGATAATGGCCTTAGAGAAACTCTATTTTATAATCTCTTTTATCGACTGCAAATATATAAGATAAGGGCAGATACAATACAAGCATTTCCTTGCATAAGTGATGGAGCCCTGCCTTTAGATGAAGGAATTGTTAGGAGTTGTGTATTTTCTTTGGGCAATAGGGTAGATGCATGGGAAATTTCTTAAACCAGGGATACTAACGGGGCTTGAGAACTAAATTGAAAATTGAGAGTCACATGAAGGATATGAAATCGAAGTAGGCAAAAGATTCGAGAGGAATTAAGAAGAGAATGGACTATGTTGGACGTAGTAAGATTCAATTTTAATGAGATTGAATTTCTTAGGTTTTTGGCGCAAAGTATATCATGTGCAACTCAGGAATGTTACGACGTTTTGATTGGAGACTTGAAAAGTGTTAATTTGATATGATTAGAAGAGTAGACTAAGCCTAAATGGACTAAGACTATGATTGCATCTCTTGAGTAGAAGGTTAATTGATGTTATGGTAAAGATAGTGTTGATTTTGTTCTTGAAAGTGTAATAGACTAAGATGAAATATCGAAGGTAGTGGGGATAAAGCGGTAGTGAAAAATCTCGAGGATAAATAAAATGATATAAGAATCGATCTTGTTATAAAGTTATAGATAAAAGGAATGAAGCGATCAGAATACCAAGCAAGATTTTAGGGTTAAGGTGTGATTACAAAATCCTGTGTAGTTTTGAGCTACGAAATTTCGAGGACGAAATTTTTTTAATAGGGGTAGTAATGTAACACCCTAGTTTTTACACCTATGATTAATTATTTTATTTGGATGTTTAAATTTATTATGTTATGTGGTTTAGTTTGAGTAATTAAATTACTCTCTTCAAATTATTTTATTGGGTGCGTTAGCACTGACTCAATTCAGTGAATGCACGCTTACTAGACAATAATTACGTTATTGTCACTAATATACCAGTACAGAAAAATATTTTTCATAATATGATTAATAGAAAAGCATTTTCATATTCTCATCCTATTTAATTTTAGAGTTAAAAATATTTTGGTTTGGCCTTAATCGGAGATTAAATTTTGGACTGAGTATTTTCTTAGTGGATCAGTTCAACTATTAATCTTTACTCTAATTTGAATTTCGAAAACATATCCTTATCAATCTTTATTTTTAGATTCTAGAAAGTAAAAACATGTTTATTTTAGGCCTAATATTTATCACTCATTTTGTACTTATCACTAAGTAATTTGTTTAAAAACCCATTTTCTCTCTTTTCTCTCTCTTTTTCTCGACGTTACCTCTCTCTTTCTCCCTTTTCTTCTCTGCTTCTTCTCTTTCTTTCTTTCTTTCTTTCTTTCTTTCTTTCTTTATTTCTTTCTTTCTTTCTTTCTTTCTTTCTTTCTTCTTCTTCCTTCCACATTAACTTCTTCTTCCTCCTTCCTCTCACCATAGCAGCGCCGCTTGGGGGGCTAGCCGGAACCGCGACCACCACCTCAGCACAGTCGTGACTGCCACGACCACGCCGCGCGACCCATGCGACCGGACCGCCGTCGCGCGATCGTCTCTCCGCCGTGGTAAGTCCGATCAGCCGCCTTCCATGGTGGTTCCGAACCCAACTCGTTGGTTAAGCTTCTCTCTTTTCTTTTATGCTCTCTTTCAACTCTGTTGCTCTTGTTCACTGTAGAACCGCCACTGCCACCTCGCCGGAATCGCGTCCGCCGCCACGAGGAGCACCACAGCACCACCTTCAAGTTGTCTTCAAGTTTGGGTGAGTCAAAACCCTCTCCCATCTCTTCTAGATTCAAAACCCCCAAATTGATTTTGAAACCCTAACCCTAACCCTCTGATTTCAGATTTTAATCTTAAGATTTAAGCTTGTTTTATGAAATTAGGACTGTGAATTTGTGTTTCCCTAAACCAATTTCATTATTCTGAGTTTTCCCTAAATTTTAATAAGGAGACCTAAAACCCCAATTTGATTTTATTTGAATTTGGGCATGTTTTTGTGAAATTAATTATGATTTAGTGCAATTAGGACTCTAAATGGATGATTTCCAAAGTTCTTTTCATGATCTTTTAATCAAAACAAAGTTTCCTTAAAGGGTATTGGGAAGCGTGAGCTTCAAACATGATTTTCCTTAAAAATAACCTTGTTTGGTAATTAGATTAAGTGTTTAGATAAAGTTAGAATGTGTGTTTGATCATGTGAAATTGATTTCTTGATTTTTGGTTGTTGCTTGTATGTTGGATTCCCTCTCTGAGACGTTTGACACGGCTATGCTTGCTTGATGGAGTGGATAGTTACACTCTTGGAGCTAATGTGAGTATTAAGACGAGGATCCATTACTTGTCTTCAAAGGTAAGGGGAGTTTGCCTAGGGATATTCAATAACTGTAGGCATGTCTGTAGGTGTTTAACTGGATATTTATATGTTGATTGAGCTTACTTGATTATCTAATGTACTTGAACTGTTGTATTATTATCTGATGTTGAACTGTACTTGTCTAAATGATATAATGCATATATGTGATGAACTGCTTTCAACTGTGATGTTAGCATTGCACTGATGATATATACTGTTGTTGATTGAAAGTTTGCTAAGCCAGACGTGCGTCTGTGCTCAACCATAATAAGGATTAAAAACCTTAATAATATTTGAAGATGAAGGGATTGGTGTTCTTTTCCAGAAGCTCTTTAAACTTAAAGTACTTGTTTTAAATGTTGAAATGGTTTTGGTGTACTATTGTTATACAAGAGAAAAATCCTTTCGAACTATGTGTCTTCAAGTGAAAACTTTCAAGATTATTTGGCAATATCCTATTGGGGGAAATATTTCAAAGATAAAAGAATTTAAGAGATGCTTTATAAAAGATTTTCAAAGAAAAGGTTTTTCCTAAATATTTTAGAAACTTTCCGATAGCCTGGATAGGTTATCGAGGATTCGGTTTTGAATTTGATTTTCACGGAACGAAAAATAAATACTTGAGAAAGAGAATCTAGTACGCGAGACGTCGTCTCTAGTATTCAGTTATGCGCACGTGATCTTGGATCAGTGTTAATTCGGGACTACGAGTCCTGGTTATGATGTTATGGACTGAGAGTACAATTCTCGAAATCGAGGACAGTGCGTTATGTTTTCATTGTTGTGGACTGTATGTCCTAATCACGTTGTGTTGGACTGTGTCTTCTAACCACGTGTGATGAATGCGTTCTGATTTCATTGTTGTGGGCTGTGTGTCCTAATCACGTTGTGTTGGACAGTGTCTTCTAACCACGTGTGATGGACATTGTTAAAGGTGAATGTTGCTTTCTACGACCACAAGCCTAAGACTGGTGCATCGGTCTCGGACGTTGTGATTGAGCATTCGGACAGTGTGTCCTATGTTCCTAAGTTTTCAAGTGATGGGGAAATGATGATTAAGTCGTTAGCTTTGAGCTGCGACAGCGAAAAAGAATGAACACAAAGAAAACCTTTTAAATAAAATATTTTCTCATGTGCATTTCCCTAGGCAGACGTGCCTTTCTTACATATCAGATACAAGGTGGTATCTGGGAGTCTGTCCATGTAAACCGAGTTAAGAGGCACATGTGACGTTGCTCGTCCTGAGACCTTAATGCATGAGGGTAAGGAGGCAACTGCCCAGTGGGCTAGAGATTGACCAACTCTAAATCTTCTCCAGTGAAAAACGGTGTTGATATCTCATGAGATTAAGTTAGAGCCTGATATTGAAGTGTCATGCATATTTTCAAAAGATTGACTGTGCGGGTTTGAGACCCTTTGATATAATACTGTTATGTTATGTATATGCATGATTTAACTGCTTATATGATTACGTGATGTATGTATCATGTATATGGTTGTTGTGTGATATATCCATTTGTTGGTATCTCACCCTTACAAACATATCAGGTTTCTTCTGGTTTGCTATTGTACCCTGGGTATTTTAGTACAGATGTGCAGAGGAGTCTTCCTAAGTCAATCAGAGACTTAGATCTAGTTGCTTGATGAAGTATTTGATTGTGGAACGATCACGTGAGTTCTTCTCAGGAATAAATTTTAGAATGACCAACTTAGGGTTGGAGACTTGGATTTTTGATAAGTATGTATGAGTATGACTCAGAGAGTCTATATTTTAAAACGGAATGTTTATGGCTCGGAGAGCGTCTTTTTTGGATGAAAACTTTAACTTTTCCTTTTGGTCATGTATAGCTAATTGATATAACTATCTTTAGCATATTAATGCCTGGTTGTATTTGGTGTAACTGGAATTCTGGAATGAAAATGTATTTATTTTAGCAGGTGTTCTTTTACCTGGGATGTCCGAATTACAGAGGAGACTCTGTCGAAATTTTTGTAAAATACTAGCTTTTATTCAAGTATATTATTAAAATTAAATAGGCTTGCCATACTATGATAGTAAGTCTGTGTGCCAATCAAGGCTTAGGAGTCGTGACAAAATTTTTATACCCAATTTCAGACACTTATATACTTATATAAATTATTTTCCGAAAGCACCAGCAAATTATCTTTTAATTTAAATTCCGCATGTGTTACGTAAGTAATGCCCTCAAGGGGGGGCGTTACACTTCTAATTTAGGATCGAAGACTTAGGACATGCCTCTTGGATATTTAAACTGAGATTGGATGGACTTAAGAACCAAGCTCTTCTAACTAAATACTGCAAACCAAGTTATCTGTTCGGGGGTCATCAAATGACTTAAGGAAATAAGCCGACGACCAAGGACACAACATGAGACTCGACATATTCCCAATGAGGACCGAAGACCAAGATGTTGTTTTCAACCTCACTAGAAGGCGAATAAGGGAAGAGCCACATATAGAGAAAGGACACATGCACCAGCTAGCAACATAACCAAATCCGTACACGCACGACCGCGATTCTTGCTTTTGTACTCGCACTATCGCGATTCTTGCTAATGGTATTAGGACCACTAGACGCGTGACATACACCTTCATGGAAGCCATATAATCACCATAGAGAAAGGCTTTTGACACACTTGTATTCATTCACACACTAGAAACTAGGGTTTTTCCTTGTATCCTATTTCAGTTCATGTAACACCCGGGTGCTGACGTGGGCGGGGAGTGGTCGCCGGTGCATGAAGGCACGAATAAGAAGCGGCTCCTGGCAGGCTTCTAGGTGGAGGGACACATGAATGAACCGATTACACACCCGAATGAGAGGGATCATAAGACTGTGTAGGTATGGGACTATACGGTTGAGGAAGGCTTATATGAATTGATTGGTAGTACCTATACCAACAAGATGCATCTTCTTTTTGGGAGCCCATCTGATGACAACCAAATGGTGAGGTTGCCTTTGATGATCTTTTTGGTTGAATTTTTAGACAAGAACTTAGTGTAATACTTTGTAACCAAAATCAAGTGGAGAAAGAAACAAAAAATGGATGAAGATGAGAGACGGATGGTGCCACAAACATGTAGTTTGATAAGCCAAATGATGTTCGCCACAAGAATCTTGGATTCTTGATAAGAACTTAGTTTGGTTCAACCTAGAACCTAGTAGAACAATATTCTCACAAAATGGATTTGATCCAAAATAACATCAAAGTTATTATTCATGTGTTTTAGGTCTCATACATATAGAAGTGTGGCTGATTTCATTTAGCTCACACTTAGTCTTCCAAATGATTCCAAACCCCCCTCATAACTAGCCTAATCAAGACTAACTTAACACCACTTTTATTCATCCACTAAAACAAACCATAACCCCCACTTAATTGGCCTAATTCATGACCTTAAACACACTAAAAGCCTAACTTAAATCAGCCACCAAAATAAAATGAAAATACATAACCCCCACCCCTTTATGACTCTCTCATACTCATTATGTGGTGGTTACACTTGCTTCTCAAATTAAAAGTGTAACCCCCCATAATCAATACAATTTTATGCACACTAATGAGGAGTTTCTTATGGCATGTAAGCCAAAGATTTCCTCCCCAGGACTCTCTAATAAACTTGTGTACATCAGGGTAAGTAGTGGACTTGACCCAAAAATATCACTAACTAATTGGGCCTAAACACACCAACCATTATACTTAAAAGAAAAATGGACTTGCATGCCCTCTTTATGCTTCTTGGGCTTGGATGAGCAAAGTTATTATCTTGGGCTCATTGTCTTCATTACTTGCATGTGCATTTGGGCTTGTTTCCATTAAGAGAACCACCAATTGAGTTAGAGCTTCTTGGGCTTTCTTTGCTCTCGCTCTTGTCATTGGGCCACCAAGACCTTGAATGGCTTCTTGATCCAAATCGGTCTCCATTGGGCTTACATCATCCCCTCCTTCTTTAAGTGAATTCGACCTCGAATTGAAATCTTCATCACCTACTCACAAAGAGATAAATCAGCCACATTAAAAGTTGCACTAATCCCACCATACTCACTAGGAAGATCTATCTTGTATGCATTGTCATTGATCTTGGCCACCACTTGGAATGGCCCATCTCCTCTTGGTTGAAGTTTAGATTTCCTTTGGGAAGGAAACCTTTCCTTTCTAATGTGTACCCAAACCCAATCTCCGGGTTCAAAGACCACCTTCCTCCTTCCTTTGTTGGCTTGTCTTGCATAACTTTCGGTCCTCTTTTCAATTTGGACTTTTACTTGCTCATGTAATTTCGTCACAAAGTCAGCCTTGGCCCCACCATCTTTATGCTTCAAAATTGGGGAGTTAGGCAATGGCAATAAATCAAGAGGAGTTAAAGGGTTAAATCCATAAACTACCTCAAAAGGAGAATATTGAGTAGTACTATGAACAACCCTATTATAAGCAAATTCCACACGAGGCAAACAATCCTCCCAAGATTTAATATTCTTTTTAATCACGGCCCTTAAAAGGGAAGAAAGTGTCCCATTCACAACTTCAGTTTGCCCATCTGTTTGAGGATGTCAAGTAGTGGAGAAGAGGAGATTTGTACCTAGATTTCCTCACAATGTCCTCCAAAAGTGACTTAGGAACTTGGTGTCCCTATCATCACTTACAATACTCCTTGGGAGACAATGAAGTCTCACCACTTCCTTAAAGAACAAATCAGCAACATGACAAGCATCATCAATTTTTTTGCAAGGGATAAAGTGTGCCATCTTTGAAAATCTATCCACCACAACAAAAATTGAATCTTTACCATTCTTAGATCTAGGCAATCCCACAACAAAGTCCATAGACAAGTCAATCCAAGGAAAATCAGGAATAGGTAAAGGAGTGTAAAGTCTATGAGGCATTACTTTAGATTTTGATTTTCTACACACAATGCATTTTTCACAATATTTTTGCACATCATGCTTCATGTGAGGCCAATAAAAATGTTCATGCAACATGTCTAAAGTCTTTTGAACCCCAAAATGCCCCATTAAACCTCCTTCACGCGCCTCCTTCAAAAGTAAGTCCTTTATGGAACTTTTAGGCACACATAATCTTTTTTCTTTGAATAAAAACCCTTGGTGCCTAAAATATCCATTTTGGGCTGAACGCACACAATTAGAAAAGATATTTGAAAAGTCCTTATCATGCTCATACAAATCCTTAATGCATTCAAGTCCAAACAATTTTGTTTCAAGGGTAGAAAGTAAAGCATATCTTCTTGAAAGTGCATCCGCCACAACATTGGCCTTACCTTTTTTGTGTTTCACCACATATGGAAATTGTTCAAGAAATTCAACCCACTTTGCATGCCTTTTATTTAACTTTCCTTGCCCTTTCAAATATTTCAAAGAATCATGGTCACTATGAATCACAAACTCTTTGGGCAAAAGATAGTGTTGCCAAGTTTGCAAAGCTCTTACTAAGGCATACAATTCCTTATCATAGGTGGGATAATTAAGGGAACCTCCACTTAATTTCTCACTAAAATAAACAATTGGATGCCCCTCTTGCATCAAAACAGCCCCAACACCAACATTAGAAGCATTACATTCAATCTCAAAAGATTTATCAAAATTAGGCAAAACAAGTATTGGTGCATGGGTGAGTTTTTCTTTAAGTTCCTTAAAAGCATGCTCTTGTTTTTCCCCCCACTTAAATCCCACATTCTTTTTGACAATTTCATTAAGAGATGCAGCCAAAGTACTAAAATCCTTAACAAACCTCCTATAGAAACTAGCCAAACCATGAAAGCTTCTTACATCACTCACATTTTTGGGGGTTGGCCAATCATGAATGGCCTTAATTTTCTCTTGGTCCACATGGACCCCTTTTGTATTTATCACAAAACCAAGGAAATTCACATGGTCCACACAAAAAGTGCATTTTTCCAAATTTGCATACATTTTTTCCTTTCTTAATACAAGTAAAACAACCCTTAAATGTTTAAGATGATCATCTAAGTTTTTACTATATATTAAGATATCATCAAAATACACCACAACAAACTTGCCTAAAAAATCTCTTAGAACATGGTTCATAAGCCTCATAAAAGTGCTAGGTGCATTTGTTAACCCAAAAGGCATTACTAACCATTCATACAATCCATATTTTGTTTTAAAGGCAGTTTTCCATTCATCCCCTTCCCTAATTCTAATTTGATGATACCCACTTTTTAAATCAATTTTAGAAAATAGGCATGCACCATACAATTCATCAAGCAAATCATCAAGCCTAGGGATAGGATGTCTATATTTAATTGTGATGTTATTCACAACCCTACAATCTTTGCACATCCTCCACTTACCATCCTTTTTTGGTACCAAAATTACCGGCACTGCACATGGGCTCATAATTTCTTGAACCCACCCTTTTTGCATCAACTCCTCCATTTGGGTTTGAATCTCCTTAGTCTCTTGAGGGTTACTCCTATAGGCAGGCCTATTGGGCAATGATCCACCCGGAATGAGATCAATATGGTGCTCAATCCCTCTTAGAGGTGGAAGGCCGTGTGTCACTTCTTTTGGAAAAACATCTCCAAATTCCTGCAAAATATTTTTAACACCACTAGACAAAGAGATATCATTAGAGGCATTAGAATTTAAACAAAATTCCCTACAATAAAGTATGTATAGGGGCTGCCTTGAGACCAATGCACTTTTTACCTCACTCTTTGTTGCAAAATAGCTCTATTTTCCCTCTTTTTCATCTCTATTTTTCTCATGATTTTTCTTTATTTTTTCATCATTCTTTTTCTCAATTTTTTTCTCTCCTTCTCCTTCTTTTCTCTCTTGCTTGCTGACACAAAAATCTGGGCAAGTATACCCAGTCGTGCAAGTAATACGGTGGTGAGACCGGTTATCGTATCCACGGGGATTGGATGTCAACTACCAATTCACAAACTCAGCAACTATCTAGACTAAACATAGAAATCAAAACAAACAAAAGAAAAGGAAAAGTTCTTTGAGGAATTCTATCGAACACTTGGAGTGCGAAAGGGATATGTTGGGACTAGACTTCACCAAACCTCTACCTCATGTACTATCAGGACTAGATGCCTCCCATTCATGCTTCAAATATTAAAATCAATCCACTAGGTTACTCAAGCCCCGATTCCTCTGATGGCAAGAGCCTAAATCCACTAACAGACCCTAATTCCTTAGGTGGCCTAGATTAATGAATTTGCATTAAGATTAGGGATTACGCGATTACTAGTAAACCAAACTCCATTCCTAGACGCAAGGGTTACTAGGTGATTAAATTCAATTCCGGTTCTAATACGAATTTCCCAATTGCATATCAAAACACAAATCAAGTCATGGGGGTGCTAGCCACAACAAGCAATAAGCATGGAAAATTAATCACTAATACGAAGACATGAACACAGAATAATCAGTCAAGATAAATACATAATAATCAGTTTGATTACATCTAATCCCAACAAACTGGGATTAGCTACTCATAAAAGAGAAAGCCAAACCAGAAAAGCAGTAGAGAAAGGAAGAAAGGGAAAACTCCATTGAAGCTTCCCACTGTCGTCACAGCAACCCCCTAACTCAGCTCCCTTTTAGGGTTGGAACCCTAGCCCAGCCGCAGCCTCCAAGTGCCTCCCTTTAAAACTCTCCAAAACCCTAAAAAACTCGAAAACTCCCCCATTCTGCCCTAAAACAACAATTTATACCAATCAGACTCTGCGCGCACTAGCGAGGTGAGACATGGCTCGCGAGGCGAATATTAAAAATCTGCTGTTACAGAGACTGGATCTCTCGCGAGGCGAGAGTGGCTCGCGAGGTGATATAGTAAGGGTCTTCTCAAATACGCCCGTGATGAGTATCAGGGCCTGGGCGTGATGGCTTCTTGTCCACAGTCTCGCGAGGCGAATAGACTCTCGCGGGGCGAGGCAGAAATGGTTGCATGGATGTCAACTACCAATTCACAAACTCAGCAACTATCTAGACTAAACAGAGAAATCAAAACAAACAAAAGAAAAGGAAAAGTTCTTTGAGGAATTCTATCGAACACTTGGAGTGCGAAAGGGATATGTTTGGACTAGACTTCACCAAACCTCTACCTCATGTACTATCAGGACTAGATACCTCCGATTCATGCTTCAAATATTAAAATCAATCCACTAGGTTACTCAAGCCCCGATTCCTCGGATGGCAAGAGCCTAAATCCACTAATAGACCCGAATTCCTTAAGTGGCCTAGATTAATGAATTTGCATTAAGATTAGGGATTACGCGATTACTAGTAAACCAAACTCCATTCCTAGACGCAAGGGTTACTAGGTGATTAAATTCAATTCCGGTTCTAATACGAATTTCCCAATTGCATATCAAAACACAAATCAAGTCATGGGGGTGCTAGCCACAACAAGCATTAAGCATGGAAAATTAATCACTAATACGAAGGCAAGAACACAGAATAATCAGTCAAGATAAATACATAATAATTAGTTTGATTACATCTAATCCCAACAAACTGGGATTAGCTACTCATAAAAGAGAAAGCCAAACCAGAAAAGCAGTAGAGAAAGGAAGAAAGGGAGAACTCCATTGAAGCTTCCCACTGTCGTCACAACAACCCCCTAACTCAACTCCATTTTAGGGTTGGAACCCTAGCCCAGCCGCAGCCTCCAAGTGCCTCCCTCTAAAACTCTCCAAAACCCTAAAAAACTCAAAAACTCCCTCATTCTGCCCTAAAACAGCAATTTATATCCATCTGACTCTGAACGCGCTCGCGAGACGAATGTTAAAAATCTACTGTTACAGAGACTGGATCTCTCGTGAGGCGAGAGTGGCTCGCGAGGCGAGACAATAAGGGTCTTCTCAAATACGCCCGTGATGAGTATCAGGGCCTGGGCGTGATGGCTTCTGGTCCACAGTCTCGCGAGGCGAATAGACTCTCGCGGGGCGAGGCAGAAATGGTTGCATTCTCTGGCATAGTCAGCCTTCAGGATCGTGAGGCGAAATGGTGACTCGCGAGGCGAGACAGAAAGGCTTACTGTTGCTGTTCAGCTGGTTTTTAGTCTCGCGAGGCGAGTAGCCTTTCGCGGGGCGAGGCAGAGAAGATGACATTTCTGGCACATGATGGTCTTCAGGCTCGCGAGGCGAGTAGACTCTCGCGGGGTGAGCATTCCCAGAATTACTTCCGACTTTTGCCTTCTGCTCTGCTTGATCATGGCCGTGATGGGCTCTGCTTGTCTCATATTCTTCACTTTTCAAGCTCTGTTTCATCCAGGCTCCTGATGAGTGTGATTCCACATCATCTTTGTCCATCATTTTGCATGCATTCTCATATAGTTTAGGCATATTTTTATTAGATTTTAGGTTAATTTTCCTTTGGAATAGGTAAGGCGGTTTTCGTGTGTTGTTTTGCAGATATCAAGGGTAAATTGCTCAAGATCAACCATGATGAAGTTTGGATGAAGATGGAGCTTTAAAACTGCAGAAAATGAGCCAAACAGAGCCCATCACGGCCATGATCGAGCAAAACTGAAAAAGAACAAAGGCTGAAGTCAGAGTCTGTCACGGCCTGGCCGTGATAGCCATCACGGCCGTGACCCAAAACTACCACAAGTCAGAGCACATCACGGCCCAGCCGTAATTCAGAACACGGCCACAAAAGGAGCACTCGCGTCGCGAGAAATATGTTCGCGTAGCGAACTAATGGATCTTCCAGAATTGGCAGAGGCAGAAATCGTCACGGCCTGGCCGTGATGGCCATCACGGCCGTGACGCGCATTACTTGGACCTGAAGAAACCGAAATAGATCAGATTTTGAGTTGGTTTGGGACTCTAACTTCCCAATTTCTATAAATAAGGATCAAGGCATCAGAATACATATATTGGACAATCAATCATCTATCATCTAGACTTGTACACAAGGACTTAGGCATATATCTCTCTTCTTCTCCTCTCTTCTCTTTTCTGATTTTCACTATGTTGTCAACCCAGCTTGTCATCTCCATGGCAAGACTGGAGTAGTAGTTTGTTTCTAGGGACTAGGGCTCTGCCCGAGTTTTGTAAATATTGTTGATTTGATGTAAAATCGTTGTTGATTTCGTTATTGTTTTAGATCTGATTTCTAGTGTGTTAATCACTCGTAAATTCGGCAACCGCTTATTTGCGTGACGTAGACGTTCTAAGGAGGAACCTAGCGGTGAACTTAGGATTTCTAGGGTATTTCACTCGTAAAATTCGGCGGCCACTGGTTTGTGAGATGTGGATGATCTAAGGAGGAACCTAGCGGTGAACTTAGGTTATCTGCATAACTTAGACATTATAAGGAGGAACCTAGCGGTGAACTTAGGTGTCGGACCTATAGAAGTCAGACTTGGGACTGAAATCACGAGAGTTAGAAGCCGTCCCTCGAGGAGCAACGAGTTGTCACGGAACGCAAAGGGTCCAATCTGGGATCGACTACCACGAGAGTAGGGGTCGGGTCAATTGGGCACGGCTTTTGTAACCCGAGAGGGAGCTTAAGCTATCAGAGGATAAACTCGCCTTCAAGGCAATTTCGGTAATCAACAAAGGTAAATCAGATTAGCAACATTAACAGCCTCAAAGGTAACCCAAATCCCTAGGAATCCATTTA
Source organism: Sophora flavescens (assembly GCA_030762895.1). NCBI lineage: Eukaryota > Viridiplantae > Streptophyta > Magnoliopsida > Fabales > Fabaceae > Sophora > Sophora flavescens. The sequence goes on along the minus strand of CM061062.1, from coordinate 68,286,617 downwards.
GATCCAAAACCTCATAAACATTTGTTTTCTGTTTGTTTATCATTTAAATTCAAATTCAAAAACCCTTTTCACTCAAATCATAAAAATCCTTTTTACAAAGTCCAGATCTAATCGATTCGAAAACCGATTGCGATTCGAGAACACAGTCTCCGTGGGTTCGATATCTTTTATTACTTGACGGCAGTCCGGTACACTTGTCGGAATCGCACGCGCGCGCCGCAGCGCACATCAAGTTTTTGGCGCCGTTGCCGGGGACTGTGCCTTTTCGAATTTCAATTAGTTTTTAAATTGATTTTTCTGGACCCTTTTCTTTTTATTTGATTTTTATTTCTGAAATATAAAAAAAAAAAGTCAAAAATTTCTTTTCCTTCTATTGTATCCATCTCTCTGTGAGTTATATGCAAAGATCCCTAAGTCTTGGGAGCCTTAGTGAGATTGATCCGGAGATCGAGAGGACCTTCCACAGACGTAGAAGACTACAAAGAGAGGGAGAAAGGTTGAGTCCCGTTCCACTCATGACGAATCAACCGGATACAAAACCTTTGAAGGACTACGCAGCCCCAAATGCGAGAGGCTTGCGAACTGGGATTGCAAGGCCAGAGATTGAGGCGGAGAACTACACTATACCGCCCATGCTAATCAACATGATTAGGCAACATCAATTCGGAGGATTGCCTTCGGAGGACCCGACCGATCATATAGAAACATTCTTAGAGTTCACCGACGCAATCAGGATTAATGGAGCCTCGGTCGATGTTGTGCGTTTGAGACTGTTCCCCTCATCTCTCACTGGAAAGGCGAAGGCCTGGCTAAAGCAAATCCCCGCTAACACCTTGACTACTTGGGACCAACTGGAGCAGGCGTTCTTGGAGAAATTCTTCCCTCCATCCAAGACGGCCTACATAAGAACCCAGATCACCGGCTTCTTCCAGAAAGACGGAGAATCATTATCGGAAGCTTGGGATCGATACAAGGGACTGCTGGAGTCGTGCCCACATCACGGACTCGAGAGGTGGTTAATAGTGCACACCTTCTATAACGGATTGGATTACTCTTCGAAGGTGTCACTTGATTCTGCAGCCGGTGGAGCGTTTATGAATAGGCCTCTGACTGAGGCATTCAACATCATCGAGAATGTCGCCACCAACTACCACCAATGGGGATCCGAAAGAGGTAATAACCCGAACAAGATTTCGGGGGGTAAGTTTGAAGTAAGTAGCATTGATATGATTATGTCTAAATTTGACTCACTAAACAAACGATTAGATAAGATTGAAAGAGCTAATGTGAGTGCAATAGGTGCTACTAACACTATTTGTGAGATTTGTGGAATGCAGGGACATGACATGATGGGATGCCCACATGGATCCGGCGTTTCGGGTGAGCAAGTGAACTCTTGTAACAACTTCTACGATACGAACCCGAAGCTGCCCAACTATGCTCCCCCAAATCCCTACAACCAAAGAAGGAACAACCCTTACCTCTCCTACGGCAACTATAGCAACACGCTCAACCATGAGTTCCAAGAGGGTCAAGGTAATAAGAGAACAGCACCGGGGTATCCTCTGGTACAAAGATCTAAACTCGAGACTTTATTTGAAAGTTTTGTCGAAACTCAGACAAAACAGAATGAGGAGTTTAGACAACAAGGAAGGGTAGTGAGTGAAGCAATAAAGGAGCTAGCATCTAAGGTAGACAACTTAGCAACTCATAACAAGATGCCAGAAACCCAGATTGTCCAACAAGCCAGCACGTACTCGAGACCTAAGGGTACATTCCCGGGGCAACCCGAAGCAAATCCCAATGAGCATTGCAATGTCATACACTTGAGGGATGATAAGCTTGGGGTGGGGGTAGCTGAAATGGAGGTGGAACCGGAGGAGGACACGAGCGAAAAAGAAGAGCCAGAACCGAAGTATGTCCCTCCACCACCATACCAACCCCCGATACCTTTCCCACAAAGGTTGGTCAGGAAAAAGCAAGTAGATGTAGAGATTAAAATGCCTACTAAACTGAAAGACCCAGGTAGTTTCTCCATCTCTTGCTCGATCGAACAAGTGCAAATAGACCCAGCCTTATGTGACTTAGGGGCTAGCATGAGCTTGATGTCCCTCACTATCATGGAAAGGTTGGGAAGCAAAGAGTTGAGACCATTCAAATTCCCCTTACAATTTGCGGATGGCTCAACTAGGACTCCTCTAGGCATACTAGAGAATGTTCCTGTAAAGGTAGGGAAAATTCTCATCCCTACCGACTTCCTGGTATTGGATATGAAAGGGAATTCTAAATTCCCCATCATTTTAGGAAGGCCATTCTTGGCAACCGCTGGAGCAGTAATAGATGTAAGGAATGGTAAACTCTCTCTAAATGTAGAGGAAGGTAGGGTAAATTTTCAGTTGACTAACTCTTATAACAACCCTCCTTTTGAGAGCCAGGTGTGCAGAATTGATGTAACGTCTCCAGCGGTAGAGAAAGAACTTAGCATGGAAGCAACACCAAAGATATGCAAGGCTAATGATGCACCCAGCAGTGATGGAGTTGGAGTTGCTGTCCATGCGGAAACAAAACTTCCGCCGGGAGGAAGGAAGGCTAGGAAGCTCCGAGAGAAAAGAGCGAAACGGAAGCATTATCGGCCGTATGAGCAGAAACGGCTTTTTGAAGGAGTTCCTTGGAAGATAAGTGTGCCTGCACTTCTACGCCCAGCCGACCCCGGTTGATTTAAGGAAGTATGGTCAAGCTTAAGACCATAAATAAGCGTTTCTTGGGAGGCAACCCAAGTTTTCTTTCCCTTTTTCCTTTTGTTTTTGAATTAACCTCTTGAATAATTTGAGAAGATCAAGAGGCAAAAATATCATTAATAGGTTTGTCTAGTGTTTTCAGGTTGAGAAAGAGAAGAAGAGCATAAAAAAGATAAAGTCAGAGGCCATCACGCCCTGGCCGTGACAGTGGTCACGGCCGTGATGCACTAAACAAGAACACAGAAAGGATCACGGCCTAGCCGTGACAACCATCACGGGCGTGATGAGTAGGATGCCAAGGCCAGAGAGCATCACGGCCTAGCCGTGATGTAGATCACGGCCGTGACAGGGCAACTCCTGAGGACCAGAATTGATCACGGCCTGCCCGTGATGAGCCTCACGGCCGTGATGAAATTTCCACCCAAGTTTTGACTGGAATGTGAAGCCAACACCCGCTACCGACTCGGTAAGTTGTTCCATTTTTCTCCTCTCTCCGACTTGATTATTTACATTGGAGACAATGTAAGTAATCAAGCTTGGGGTAGGGGTATTTATTTTTGCATTTGCATTTGCATTGTTGCATTCATATTGCATTCTCATAGGCATAGATTGGTATGATCACATTCTCTAAATTGCCCCTCACTTAGAACATGCATCCGATTGTGAGAACTTGGAGCCAAATGAATTGAGATAGTGAATTTTCGAACCCAATTTTTCATTATTCTTGTGATATGGCTAAAAATAAAAATTCTAGAGATAGTCATTTGATAGTTGATAATTAGCATGTGGTTCCTTAGATTTGTGTTCCTCACTGATTTTTGAACTACTAAATGTAAGATTTTGAGCCAAAAGGGGTATTCACTAAATCTACCCCATTTCTTGTGATGGAGTGTTGTAATTCCTCTTGGACTGTATTTTCTAGAACTTGACTTGAAACCATTTCAAAACTTAAAAATTTTTGAAAACACTTTTGGAAATGATGGAGGCACTAGGTATTTTTCCGGCCTCCCGAGCTTTGAATGATAAATGCTACCCCTTAGTTGCCCAATTTTGAGCCTAAAGATAAAATACTTTTCTTGGTACCTTGAATTACTTTGATAAATAATGCTTGGTATGGCACCTTTTAAAGTATTACAAAAAGGGCAAAATGGTAGTTGGAAAAAGAATGGGATGAAAATATTTCTCTTGAGCTATAAATCTCCCCTTCTCCAAACAAATAAAAATGAAATAAACAAAGAAAAAAGAAATGGAGAAGGGGATGACGAAAGAAAGTGAGAAATGAAAAAAAGAAGAAGGAGAAAGGTGGAAAAAGTAAATCAAAGCCCCCAAAAGGTATTTTAGAAGGTGTCATACTTTGTAATGTTTGATAATCTGTCAAGCCTTCTTGAAATTCCCTTTCTTTGATTCTCCCACCTAACAATAAATCCCATGGCCACATTACAACCAAAGGAAAAGACCTCTTGATTCTTAAGTGTTTTCATTAATAAAGTGGAGATTTGGTTAATAGTCAAGCCTATGGTAAAATACTTTCCTTGAGGAAATGGAGTGAATTGTCATAAACCCTAAAACACTTGAGTGAGGTGAGATGAGTGCCCAAATAAGTGAGAATATGAACTTGAAAAACCTAAGCTTCTAATTGGACTTGAACTTGACTATCTCTTGAGTGCTTATTGAATATGCCTATCACTTGGATTAGCTTCTAGGGTTCTTGGTTCACTATCCATGTTTTAATTGCTTTATCTTATGGCCTGAGTAATTGCTTGAGGACAAGCAAAGTTTTAAGCTTGGGGTGATTTGATGAGTGTGATTCCACATCATCTTTGTCCATCATTTTGCATGCATTCTCATATAGTTTAGGCATATTTTTATTAGATTTTAGGTTAATTTTCCTTTGGAATAGGTAAGGCGGTTTTCGTGTGTTGTTTTGCAGATATCAAGGGTAAATTGCTCAAGATCAACCATGATGAAGTTTGGATGAAGATGGAGCTTTAAAACTGCAGAAAATGAGCCAAACAGAGCCCATCACGGCCTAGCCATGATGCCCATCACGGCCTAGCCGTGATGCCCATCACGGCCATGATCGAGCAAAACTGAAAAAGAACAAAGGCTGAAGTCAGAGTCTGTCACGGCCTGGCCGTGATAGCCATCACGGCCGTGACCCAAAACCACCACAAGTCAGAGCACATCACGGCCCAGCCGTAATTCAGAACACGGCCACAAAAGGAGCACTCACGTCACGAGAAATATGTTCGCATCGCGAACTAATGGATCTTCCAGAATTGGCAGAGGCAGAAACCGTCACGGCCTGGCCGTGATGGCCATCACGGCCGTGACGCGCATTACTTGGACCTGAAGAAACCGAAATAGATCAGATTTTGAGTTGGTTTGGGACTCTAACTTCCCAATTTCTATAAATAAGGATCAAGGCATCAGAATACATATATTGGACAATCAATCATCTATCATCTAGACTTGTACACAAGGACTTAGGCATAGATCTCTCTTCTTCTCCTCTCTTCTCTTTTCTGATTTTCACTATGTTGTCAACCCAGCTTGTCATCTCCATGGCAAGACTGGAGTAGTAGTTTGTTTCTAGGGACTAGAGCTCTGCCCGAGTTTTGTAAATGTTGTTGATTTGATGTAAAATCGTTGTTGATTTCGTTATTGTTTTAGATCTGATTTCTAGTGTGTTAATCACTCGTAAATTCGGCAACCGCTTATTTGCGTGACGTAGACGTTCTAAGGAGGAACCTAGCGGTGAACTTAGGATTTCTAGGGTATTTCACTCGTAAAATTCGGCGGCCACTGGTTTGTGAGATGTGGATGATCTAAGGAGGAACCTAGCGGTGAACTTAGGTTATTTGCATAACTTAGACATTATAAGGAGGAACCTAGCGGTGAACTTAGGTGTCGGACCTATAGAAGTCAGACTTGGGACTGAAATCACGAGAGTTAGAAGCCGTCCCTCGAGGAGCAACGAGTTGTCACGGAACGCAAAGGGTCCAATCTGGGATCGACTACCACGAGAGTAGGGGTCGGGTCAATTGGGCACGGCTTTTGTAACCCGAGAGGGAGCTTAAGCTATCAGAGGATAAACTCGCCTTCAAGGCAATTTCGGTAATCAACAAAGGTAAATCAGATTAGCAACATTAACAGCCTCAAAGGTAACCCAAATCCCTAGGAATCCATTTAGATCCAAAACCTCATAAACATTTGTTTTCTGTTTGTTTATCATTTAAATTCAAATTCAAAAACCCTTTTCACTCAAATCATAAAAATCCTTTTTACAAAGTCCACATCTAATCGATTCGAAAACCTATTGCGATTCGAGAACACAGTCTCTGTGGGTTCGATATCTTTTATTACTTGACGGCAGTCCGGTACACTTGCCGGAATCGCACGCGCGCGCCGCAGCGCACATCAGCTCCATCATGACTGATTTTGATCATTTTTACATTAATTCCTGCAAAACAACACCAAGAAACCGCTTCACCCGTTCCAAGGGAAAATCTAACTAAAATCAAATAAAGAATGCCTAATTTATATGAAAAATGCATGCCAAAGTGTACAGAAAACATGATGTAAAATCACACTATCAAATCACCCCAAGCTTATTCAATTGCTTGTCCTCAAGCAATCACTAAGGCCAGAAGAGATATATAATCAAAGCCTGGATAGTGAACCAAGAACCCGAGTGAATACTAATCCAAGTAATAGGCATTTCAAACAATTCAGCAAGAGACAATCAATTCAAGTCCAATTAGAGGCTTAGGTTCTCTAAATTCATATTCTCACTGATTCGGGCACTCTTTCTCACCTGAAGGTCACCCCAAGCTTAATACTTTGCTTGGCTCTCTTTCTCACCTCACTCAAGTGTTTAGGGGAATAAGACAATTCGCTCCATTTTCCTCAAGTAATGATTTCTACCATAGGCTTGACTATCAACCAAATCTCTACTTTATTAATGAAAACAATTAAGAATCAAGAGGTCTTTTGCTTTGGTTGTAACGGGGCCATGGAATTAATCGTTAGGTGGGGAAATCAAGAAAAGGAAATTTCAAAAGGCTATACAAAATCAAGCATTGCAAAACATGACCTTCTAAAATACCTTTTTGGGTTTTGATTTCTTTTTCCGCCTTTCTTTTCTTTCTTTTTATTTTCATTTCTCACTTTTCTTTTTGTCATCCCCTTCTCTATATATTTTTTCTTTTCTTTTGTTTTTCTATTGCTTGGAGAAGGGGAGATTTTTCAATCAAGAGAAATATTTTTCTGATTCTTTCATCCCAAACTTTTTTCAACTACCTTTTTACCCTTTTGTGCAATACTTTAGAAGGTCCTATCAAATATTATTTATCAATAAATTTCAAGGTACCAAGAAAAGTATTTCATTCTTTCAAGCTCAAAATTGGGCAACTAAGGGGTAACATTTAGTCATTCAAAGCTCAGAAGGCCATAAAAATACCTATTGCCTCAATCATTTTCAAAAATGTTTTCAAAATTTTTTTTTAAGCTTCAAAATGGTTTCAAGTCAAGTTCTAGAGAAAACAATCCAAGAGGAATAACACTCTAACACAAAGAATGGGGTAGATTTAGTGAGTACCCCTTTTTGGCTCAAAATCTCACATTTAGTAGTTCAAGAATCAATGAAAAACACAAATCTATAGAACCATATGCTAATTATCAACTATCCAAGATTATCTCAAACAATTTTATTTGTAGCCATATTACAAGAAAAAAAAATTTGGGTTCAAAAATTCACTATCTCAATTTAATTGGCACTCAGTTCTCACAATTGGATGCAAAATCTAAACAAGGGCAATCGAATCATGTGATCATGCAAACTATCATGCAAAACTATATGAATGCAACATGCAAAATGCAAATGCAAAATACCCCTACCCCAAGCTTAAGAATTTACATTGTCCCCAATGTAAACAATCAAGTTGGAAAGAGGAGAAAAATGGAACGGCTTACCGAGGCGGTAGCGGATGCTGGCTCTCATTCCAGTCAAAAACTTGCTTGGGAAATGCATCACGGCCTGGATGGGTGCTGACTTTGCTTTTTCTTGTCTTCTTGCTCTTCCGTTCCTTCTTTCCCTGAAATCACTTGGCAATTTTATTAGTAAAAGAAAACTCTTGATCTTCTCAAATTATTCAAGAGTTAAAAATCAAAAACAAAATCTAACTAAAGAGAAGGGTTAAGAAACTTGGGTTGCCTCCCAATAAGCGCTTCTTTAACGTCACTAGCTTGACGTCCTATGATCCTCCTCCCGGATCAAATGGCTTGTGGAGTGGCGATTGTAGCAGCAGTATGACTCTATCCATGGTTCCACCTAGCCATGGTGTGAAAGCACCATTGACCTCTTTAACTACAATAATGCACTCACTTCCTAGCGGGTCAAATGGCATTTTCACCAGGAAGTTTGACAGACAAGTGGAAGGGGCTAACTTACCAATGTCCACACATGCATGCAAGCCAACATATTTATTTAATGCAGTAAATTCAGCAAGCATGGTGGAGGTAGTGTTTTCCAAATGCCCTGCCTTCTCACTTGTTCCTCCCCAAGGGTGCGTGAAAGGTAATCCCTCTTCTTGTGGCTCGTCCACCATCACCACTTCATCTTCAATTTGATCCATTCCCACAACCAGATTCTGCTCAACTTCTGCTACATGTGGCTCTATGGGAATCACAATACACGGTGGTGGAGGTGGTAAATATGACAAAAAGGTTTCCCAATCCTCCTTGGAGTATATATATATAAGCTCACCAGTCATAGGATCAAATCGTGATGGAATATTATGAGATATAGAAAACTCCTCGAAGAATTCTCCCAAATTTATATCGTCTTCCCAACACAAGTTATCCTCCAAAATATGACTAGAAGCTTCCTCATCAGGTGGATAATAAAAATTTTCCATGACTTTCGTCCACCTGGCACAACCAAAACTCAAAACAAAAAGATCAAATATATACAGAAAAATAAAAGATAAAAATGTCTAAATTATTTGCCTCCTTTGTTACTAATAATATTGGCAAAACCAACCGCGGCAACGGCGCCAAAAACTTGTTGACACGAAAATCTGGGCAAGTATACCCAGTCGTGCAAGTAATACGGTGGTGAGACCGGTTATCGTATCCACGGGGATTGGATGTCAACTACCAATTCACAAACTCAGCAACTATCTAGACTAAACAGAGAAATCAAAACAAACAAAAGAAAAGGAAAAGTACTTTGAGGAATTCTATCGAACACTTGGAGTGCGAAAGGGATATGTTGGGACTAGACTTCACCAAACCTCTACCTCATGTACTATCAGGACTAGATACCTCCCATTCATGCTTAAAATATTAAAATCAATCCACTAGGTTACTCAAGCCCCGATTCCTCTGATGGCAAGAGCCTAAATCCACTAATAGACCCTAATTCCTTAGGTGGCCTAGATTAATGAATTTGCATTAAGATTAGGGATTACGCGATTACTAGTAAACCAAACTCCATTCCTAGACGCAAGGTTTACTAGGTGATTAAATTCAATTCCGGTTCTAATACGAATTTCCCAATTGCATATCAAAACACAAATCAAGTCATGGGGGTGCTAGCCACAACAAGCATTAAGCATGGAAAATTAATCACTAATACGAAGGCATGAACACAGAATAATCAGTCAAGATAAATACATAATAATCAGTTTGATTACATCTAATCCCAACAAACTGGGATTAACTACTCATAAAAGAGAAAGCCAAACCAGAAAAGCAGTAGAGAAAGGAAGAAATGGAGAACTCCATTGAAGCTTCCCTCTGTCGTCACAGCAACCCCCTAACTCAGCTCCTTTTTAGGGTTGGAACCCTAGCCCAGCCGCAGCCTCCAAGTGCCTCCCTCTAAAACTCTCCAAAACCCTAAAAAACTCAAAAACTCCCCCATTCTGCCCTAAAACAGCAATTTATACCAATCAGACTCTGCGCGCACTCGCGAGGCGAGACATGGCTCGCGAGGCGAATGTTAAAAATCTGCTGTTACAGAGACTGGATCTCTCGCGAGGCGAGAGTGGCTCGCGAGACGAGACAGTAAGGGTCTTCTCAAATACGCCCGTGATGAGTATCAGGGCTTGGGCGTGATGACTTCTGGTCCACAGTCTCGCGAGGCGAATAGACTCTCGCTGGGCAAGGCAGAAATGGTTGCATTCTCTGGCACAGTCAGCCTTCAGGATCGCGAGGCGAAATGGTGACTCGCGAGGCGAGACAGAAAGTCTTACTGTTGCTGTTCAGCTGGTTATCAGTTTCGCGGGGCGAGTAGCCTTTCAGGCTCGCGGGGCGAGCATTACCATAATTGCTTCTGACTTTTGCCTTCTGCTCTGCTTGATCATGGCCGTGATGTGCTCTGCTTGGCTCATATTCTTCACTTTTCAAGCTCTGTTTCATCCAGGCTCCATCATGGCTGATTTTGATCATTTTTACATTAATTCCTGCAAAACAACACCAAGAAACCGCTTCACCCGTTCCAAGGGAAAATCTAACTAAAATCAAATAAAGAATGCCTAATCTTTATGAAAAATGCATGCCAAAGTGTACAGAAAACATGATGTAAAATCACACTATCATTGCTCTCTTTTTTCTCTCATTCTTATTTGATCCTCACTAACTTGATTTGGAGACAAAGGAGAAATAATGACCTTTCGGTCTTGATACATGAAGGTAAACTTATTTGAGAACCCATCATGGATGGCCTTTTTGTCATATTGCCAAGGCCTTCCCAACAACACAGGGCTTGCCTCCATAGGCACCACATCACAAAGTACACAATCTTTATACTTTCCAATTGAGAATGGAACCTCTACTTGTTTGTTCACAACCATTTCCCCAACCTCACTTAGCCATTGAAGCCTATATGGCCTTGGATGTGCCTTAGTAACAAGATTCAATTTGGACACCAATCTAGTGCTTACAACATTGGCACAACTCCCACCATCAATGATTAGAGAACATACCTTTCCTTAAATTAGACATCTAGAATGAAAGATATTCTCCCTTTGGCTTGCTTCATGATCCTTCACTTGACTTCCCAAAAGCCTCCTCACCATGAGTAAATCACCATTCGGCATGAACACATCTCCATCACTTTCCTCTCCACTTGAAGCCTCAGATTGTGATACCACTTCCCCATTCATGGACACCATGGTTCTCTTTGTTGGACATTGGGATGCTATGTGTCCATGGCCTAAGCATTTGAAACATTTTACATCACGGCTCCTAGAGTTTGTCTCCATGGGTTTCTTTCCTTGTATGTTGCTCACGACCTCCTTGGTGGGTGCACCCTCCTTCTTTTGCTTGTCCTTCCAATTTGAGGATGGAAATTTGGAAGATGAAGAAGAATAATACTTAGACTTCCTCCTCTTAATTTGTTGCTCCACTTTAATGGCTTGTTGGACCAAATCTTCAAGCTCCACATAATGTTGCAACTCCACTATGTCTTGAAATCTTGATTCAAGCCATGTAGGAATCTTGCCATGGTAGCCTCCCTATCTTCTTGAAAATTTGACCTAAGTAAGGACAACTCCATCTCCTTGAAATATTCGTCAATGCTTTTGGTCCCTTGGGTAAGCCTTTGTAATTTGTTGTGAATGTCCCTTTGATAATGATTTGGGACAAACCTTTTCCTCATGACAAATTTCATCTCCTCCCAAGTGTCTATGGGATCTCCTCCGTGTCTTCTCCTTTCTTTTTGTAATTGGTCCCACCACACAAAGGCATATTCCTTGAACTCAAGGGCGGCTACTTTCACCTTCTTGCTTTCATTGTATGAATTACAATCAAAGACTTGTTCTATTTTTAGCTCCCACTCCAAGTAAGCCTCCGGATCATTCTTCCCAATAAAGGGAGGAACTTTGATTTTGACCCCTTCAAGTCCTCTATCACGTCTCTCTCCCCTATGTCCTCCTCCTCTATGTCGTCCTCCTCTAGGCCTTCCTCTTTCACTATCATAGTCACTTGAATCGTCACGGTGTAGGTTAGCAAGTTGTCTATCATAATTGGCTTGCATTTGCTCCAATTGTCTTTGAAGAGCTTGGACTTGATTGGCCATCCTAGCTTGAAGAGTGGCTGACCTTGGAGATAATGGTGGACTATCCTCATTGTTGGCCATGATTTGAGTAGAAGAGTTTATGTGTTTCCTCACTACACTCCCTCACTAATTCACACAATGGATTTTTTTTCTTTTCACTCTTTTGGCTTTTTCCACACAAAAATGTATTTTGGACACTCTTGACTTTTTCCTCTAAAATGTTCTCCTTTAGTTCTTAGAAGAGTCAAACACAAAAATCCAAAAAAATTCAAGTAACAAAAATCACAACTTATCAAAACAAAGGAAACAAAAGGAAAGGCTAGAAAGGCAAAACTTTGGAAATAATAACAAGGAAGAAGGGAAATATTTTTCTTTTTTTTGTTTCAAGAACACAAATTGCTCAAATAGACTTTTCTCTTCCTTTTTTTTTTTAAGATTTCATGCACAAAATTTTTTTTTCTTATAATTTGTGCAATTTTTTTTTCAAACTTTGAAGAAGAGAATCACACTTGAAAACTTGTTTTTGAGCAAGAACAACAACCACGAAATTTCCCTTCACAAATAGATTCAAAGTGTATTTTTTTTTGTGTTTTTGGGTTTAAAAGAAGAAAAGAAGAAAGGTAGAAGAAGAAGAACAAAACTCAGAAAATTCAACCAAAGCCTAAACTTTGATACCACTTGATGACAACCAAATGGTGAGGTTGCCTTTGGTGATCCTTTTGGTTGAATTTTTAGACAAGAACTTAGTGTAACACTTTGTAACCAAAATCAAGTGAAGAAAGAAACAAAAAATGGATGAAGATGAGAGATGGATGGCGCCACAAACATGTAGTTTGATAAGACAAATGACGTTCGCCACAAGAATCTTGGATTCTAGATAAGAACTTGTTTGGTTTAACCAAGAACATAGGAGAACAATATTCTCACAAAATGGATTTGATCCAAAATAACATCAAAGTTATTATTCATGTGTTTTAGGCCTCATACATATAGAAGTGTGGCTGATTTCATTTGGTTCACACTTAGTCTTCCAAATGATTCCAAAACCCCCTCATAACTAGCCTAATCAAGACTAACTTAACACCATTTTTATTCAGTCACTAAAACAGACCATAACCCCCACTTAATTGGCCTAATTCATGACCTTAAACACACTAAAAGCCTAACTTAAATCAGCCACCAAAATAAAACAAAAATACATAACCCCCACCCCTTTATGACTCTCTCATACTCATTATGTGGTGGTTACACTTGCTTCTCAAATTCAAAGTGTAACCCCCCATAATCAGTACAATTTTATGCACACTAATGAGGAGTTTCTTATGGCATGTAAGCCAAAGATTCCCTCCCCAAGACTCTCTAATAAACTTGTGTACATCATGGTAAGTAGTGGACTTGACCCAAAAATATCACTAATTAATTGGGCCTAAACACACCAACCATTAAACTTAAAAGAAAAATGGACTTGCATGCCCTCTTCATGCTTCTTTGGCTTGGATGAGCAAAGTTATTATCTTGGGCTCATTGTCTTCATTACTTGCATGTGCATTTGGTCTTGTGTCCATTAAGAGAACCACCAATTGAGTTAGAGCTTCTTGGGCTTTCTTTCCTCTTGCTCTTGTCATTGGGCCACCAAGACCTTGAATGGCTTCTTGATCCAAATCGATCTCCATTGGGCTTACATCACCATCACTTAAGAACTCCACAGTTAAGCGTGCTTGACTTGGAGCAATTCTGGGATGGGTGACCTCCTGAGAAGTTTTCCCAGGAAGCGTCAGAGTGAGGACAAAGCACCCTGAAAAGACCCGTGTTGGTTTGTGGGAACAATCGTCAATCCATAAAGCAGGAAGGGATGTTACATCCGACACCGTAACATTGGAACCACAATAGGGCTAGGTAAAACGCTCCCTAGCCAAACTACCACTGATCAACATGGATCAGACACGAAGTGGAAGTGAGGTTGACCTAGGAGCCATCGGGACCTCCTCCTCATATCAACAATGACCCCTATCAACCCTGTTACTGTCCAAGCTCTGATGCTAGCCATAGAGCGGCACCGGCAAGAAAACTCTGATATGAAGCAACAACTGGATAACCTCCGACGACGTAGGTGTTAAGTCACAAAGCATCTGACTCTGTCATGCGTCTGACTCACTCTCATGTTAACTCGTGTGTGTTTTGATGAACCCAAACATTGAGAAAATGATTTTAATTGAACTGTCCGAATATTGCTAATCATCTACTGGATATGTGCAGAAAAAAGACAGTAATCTTAGCAGGACAATCCAATGAAAGAATCAAAGCATATTTCTTGCGTCTCACCTTTGGAAGCTCAAGCATCAAGCAAAGTAATGCGTCTGATGTATTATAGGAGATCTCTTATCTCAGACTCCTTGAAGATAAAGGAAGCAACTAAGAGAAAGAAGGCAAATTGATATTCATTATCAAACATCTGTAAGACTAGTAGAAGAAGTATAGTATCAACTAATTATCAAGATACTCATCGTGAAGACTCTGTTAAACAATGAAGAATGAACCTCTCAAAGATATTCACCTCCTCTCTCATTTAAAGAACCAAGAAATTCTCCAAAAGCTATACACTGATCAAATACTCTTTAAGCAAGACTACAAAGAGTGACAATGCAATCTTTTGGAGAAAGGTGAAAGAAGACAGACCAAGTTACAAACTAAATCTTCAGTGAGACTCATACATACAAAGAAGTGTCTGAAGATCTAAAGATGTCTGAAGAAGCTCTGACAGAACCTGAAAGGCACCAAGTTCATGTCAAAATCAACAAAGCATCCTAAATGTGTTCAAGGTCATATCTCTTGTTTTAAAGACTTGAAGCATTTAAGTATGAAGATATATTTTCTCTATCATGCTGAAGCATCATTCAAAAAGAGAAAATATCATACGAAGAAAATACTTGGGAATATGAATGGAAGTGTTTCGTTAAAGAAATGAATCAAAATATTTAAATAAATATAATAGTTTATTCCTTGTCTTCTATCGAGTGCAGAAAAGAAGAAAAGATAAAGGCACTGATGCAAATCTCCTTTTATGCAATAAAGTGAAAAGCACACTTCTTTGAGCTTTTCTATGTGTTGCATAAATAAGCAAAGAAACGATGCCCGAGTAAGAAAAACATATATGCTATGATCTGTGGTCAACAAAGGACCTCCAACATTCTCAAACATCAAATGCCAAGTCAGAACGACTATTGTATGTCTAGAAGATAAAGAGAATATGCTTGATCATTAGAGTTGGCAATTTTTGCCCGGCCCGATGGGCTTACCAGAATGGTCCGAAATTAAGGCTGAGTTGGGCCTCGAAAAAGGTGGCCCGAAAAAATTCGGTCCTATTTGGCCTAGCCAGTTTAACCCGGCAGGCTAATAAGCCTCGTTCCGGGCTGACTTGCAAAAAACCGGGCTGGCCCGTTTTGGACTAATAAAAAATCTGTGCTACAAAAAAGACACTGGACTGGCAGCAAACAAATTGGCCCAAATAACAATTTGCCCTCAAAATTGCCCATTAGGTCATTCATTCACGCTCAGTCTCACAAGGCACGGCGACAACAATACTCCTAGGCAGCACTCGTCTCGTCCATTTCGTCTCCTAGCTTGGGCAAAAAAACGAGGGTGGATGCATATTTCTCCTGAGCAACCAAAGGGTCTTACTTCTTTCTCTCTCTCACAAAATGCAAGCACTGCAGCTTGGTTTTCGTATTCTCTTCTTTCATTCGAATTCTCCATCAAAGGGCTTGATTTCTCTATCAAAATGTGCTCAGGTGGCTCAACGTGTGTGGTCCACTTGTCCAAGTCCAACTTGCTTAGGTTGCTAAACAATTTGGTTTGTTATTTAAAAGTTTTATCAAGTGGCAAGTAATATAGTCTCTTTAACCAAATATTCAAATGTTACATGAACTATATGTTATATAAAAAAATTATTATTCTTTTATTTATTAATTTTATAATTAAGGATAATTTGGCCCGATAGCCTGATGGCCCGGTATAAGGCTAGTCTGGGCCAACAAAATGTTAGACCATTGTAAATTCGGGCTAGCATGGCTCGGTCCCTATATGCACTTTAGCCCGATCGTGCTGGATCGGGTCGGGCCTGTTCGGGTGACCCGATTTGATAGCTCTACTGATCATGCCTTGACGGATCTATTATAGACAAGTATAAATTGGAGAACTCAAAGACTGAAGATATATACACACGATAGATCAGAGACACAATATTCACAAGAAACTTATAAGAGACATATACTCTTTCAAGAGAAAAAAACATTCTTACTGAGAATACAAAAAGCTGAAAGCTCTCAAAATCTGATCATCTTCTCTCCAGTTACAAATCATTCAGAGAAGACATCAATTTGTGACTCACCAGATCATAAATATTTATTCACCTTTTGAAGTGTTATTTGGTTGAATTATTGTGTAATACTAAAGCTGTGCTTCAAACAAACATCAAACTCCTAGAGCTTGAAGAGGCTTGTTGAAAGAATACATGTTGTTGAGCTTGAAGAGGCTAGGTGTGCAAACAATACTTGTAGTTGAGCTTGGAGAGGCTAGGTGTGCAAATAATACCCGTCTGTAACATCGATAAGTTATAATGATAAAACTTGGTGAAGCCAAGGACTGGGCGTAGTCCAAAGTTTGTGGGTGAACCAGGATAATGTTGTTGTGGCTTCAAACACTCGGGCGGGGTTGAGTTTTCTAACACTTTTTAGAAATTAAAAACTTTTCACCAACTTTCCAAAACTTTGCCACAGGATCTTTGTAAAACAGAAAAGGGATTTTCACAAATCTTGAATTGATGAAGAGGATAAGACGATTCAGAAACAGAATTTATAAAATACAAATCAACTTCTAAACTTTAACAAAACAGATTTTTAAGTATGCAGTTCAATCATTAAAGTTCAAGAACAGTTTGCACAAAGTACAGATTAAACATAAACGGTCAAGAATACATTATATAGGTTCAGTTCAGTTTTCAAAAATTAAGAACATAAAACAAATTGTACTTTGAATATCGAGATCAATATATATGCTAATGGACAGAAATAAAGGAGTTTGAGTTGAGAGATAACCACACAACCAGATTTATCCTGGTTCAGTCACCACCACTGTGACTTACATCTAGTCTCCACTCCACATGTGGGTTTTCACACACTAAACAACAAGCTTTACCCAAGCGCTTGAACAACCTTCACACCACAAACCACTTTTTCACCTATTGGATACCACACCCATATGAAAAAGCCTTAACCAATTGTTCTTTATAACCTTAGGGAAGCCTCACCCTAATCACACACAGAGAGATTGCCCACTCTCTTACAATCAAAATTGAAAGAAAGATTTGATCTAAACTCTCAAAAGTCAGATTACACCAGTTGAAGCACTATGAGAAAAGCACTCTCTTTTTCACAAGATAGCTCAATGAAGAAGATGGAATTTTTGAAATTGATCTTTCAGAATGTAATTGATATATTGTAGAGTGTTCTTTCAATCCCCATTTATATAGAAAACAAAATATGGACGTTGGGATTTAATAGAAACAGATTTGGACTGATAACTGAATCAGTTACTCAGTTTCAGGTTTATTGAACATAGGTTATGTTCAGGGGTGTATAAACCAAGATTTATACTGGTAACTAACGTACACCTGTGTTACATGGCTATACGTGTTTTTCAAAATCTGTTCTTGGTTTAACAACCAGTACACCTATTCAATACATGTATGTATTAATGAACCTCAGATTACTTCAAAACTTGAATACGTGCGTACATAGATAATGTACGTGGCTTTATTATGTTAACCTTTCAATAACAGATCTGATTTCATAAAACACAGGTGTAGTACATCTATGTACTGAATATCAAAATTCACTTGTTCAGTTTGTCAGTTCCAAGAATGATATATACCCATTAGGTACATGGCTGTACTGACAAAGAACTCTGTTAATTTCCAAAAATCATTTTCTTTTTAAAATTTATACTTTTTATGCATGATATTAAAATGATTTTTTTTATCCATCTTCAAAGAGCTATCAATTGAGTAAGAGAGGTTTTCCCTTACAATCATCTAAGACTTAAAACTAACCTTCCTTTGAGCTTTGTCTTCATGATTCTATGATCCTTGTATTTGCTTGTTTCTCTTTGAATTTCTCCAAGTTGCTCTTTTGAATACTTCAATTTGATGAGTGTCTCTGCTTGGGTTTAGCCGTCATCCACAAAACTTCTGTATGATCCATGGCTGCCGCGCCTCAAGCCATCTGCCCATGGAGTTTTCTGGCCTTGGAGGAGTCCTAATCTCCTTCGCACACAGCCCCCTCTCAAAGGAAAACTTTTGCCCAGGCTCTTAACAACGCTTGTGATTTCCCTTATAGCCAACTTCCTCGTCCCCGGCTAAAGGGTGAAACTGTTTCAATCAAAATCCCAGAGGAGGAATATAAAGCCGGTTTAGAAAGTTGCAAAAACCATCTACATGGCCATCTAATCCTCTCCAAAGGTGAGCAGCCAATCAAGGTGAATGAATTGAGAGCCAAGTTATCGGCCCTGTGGAAACCTTTGTTGGTGTAAGCCCTAGAGGCCAATGTATTTCTTTAGACTTACATTTGTATCTTGCTATTTCATATATATATATATATGATATGAGGCATTCCAGTTTATTGTGTTACTTGTTTAAACATAATAAAGTCCTTAGAATAGAAATTTCTGTTCAATAGAATATCAAGTATATGACTTGATCGTGAGACACTATTGAACAATGAAATCCTATTCTTAAATATCCGTAGTCAAGTATTTTATTAATAAGGACAATAATAATACAATTGAGACTATTATGTGTGCAGACTGATGACCACATCTCACGGGTCATAGATATGAGATATCGAGTTGCCACATAGGTACACATTAAGGTAATGATGTACTGGATTGACCCACCATGAGAACACTACATGGAGCGTTATGTGAGTGTCATAAGTAGTTCTCATAGTGACAATGGTGTATGTAATCCTTCGACATGAAATCACTACGATCCCTACATGAGGAGTCGTGTGCTTTAATATCTTAAAACGTCATCTGTAATAGGATGATTATAAAGACGATCATTGGGCATACCACGAGCCATGCGAGAGGGATGTGAGTGACCTAGATGGAATTTGTCCTTCCTACATAACAGGAGTAATATCTGTGGGCCCCCGATAGAGTGAGACCAGAAAATGCATGGTCGTCTTTGAAATGAGTCAATATGAGATATTGACCTCATTTGTTGTTAAGTCTACTCGGGTATCAGGGAACATGATATTGAACCATACAAGGGTGACATATTCTATGCCTTGTGTTCAATATAGATATATGGACAAAGGGATAATAATGCACATGAATATTTGTCACAGAAAGGTTTCGTCAAATCATCGACTTTCTCACTACTTAGGTAGCAAGTGATGTATTGCTAGATATCACATCGTTTGTAATATTAAATGGGATTTAATATTACTGCTAACGTATTGGGAACCTATAGGGTCACACACAAAAGAGCGGATTAAAAGAAGCATTAAAAGAAAGTTGGACTTTCCTATTGGGCCTAGCGCATAGTAGATGGGCTTAGGTCAAATGCTGCTCACTAACTCACTTAAGAAGGTGCTACTATAAGTAGACCACTTAAGTTGTTGTGCCTAAACGGTTGATAACCTAGCCGCACAAAAGAGAGTAAGAGTGAACAGCAAAGTCTCGGTTTTGAAGCTAGCACTGTGAGACAGAGACGCTTCGGTTCGTGACATTGGACGCTCACGGAATCCGCTCGTGTGGATACCTCTAGAGACACCGTTCGTGCGGTGTTCGTGATAGACAAATTTCAACCAACAGCCATCGCTTCAAGAGGTAAACTTTTTAATCATGAATCATGACCATTCGCAAGGATCCTTCGATGGGAATTTTTCCGCTGCGTTTCTTTTGTTTTATACGCAAATTCCCAACAGTGGTATCAGAGCCGCTTGCGAAACCATGATTCTGTTACGTGGTTTGCCTGTTATGTATGATAACATGTTTATAATGTGAATCTTTTTCTAAAAATTGTTTTTGAAAATCGTTTGCATCTGGTTTGCGAAACCTTGTTTCTGTGATTTTCGTATGTATATGATATATATGTCTATTGCATGTTTGTGTATATATGCGATATGTACATTGGTTCTGAATCCTTATTATGTTCTGCGATGGCATCAAATGTTGATGTTAAACATGATTGTTTTCAGTTCTGTGTTGGCGGCGTTAAGGGGTTTCAGACATGAAAAGTTCATGTTGTTGCGGCTGAGGTTCCAAGTGTTGAAACCGTAGCCGTCGTTCCTTGCAACGTGAAGTGTTCACGGGCTTTGCGGTTTTAGGGTTGAAAGGTTGACGCCCTAGCCACCAAGGAAGCGAGGCACACTTCGGAATTTCGGAATTTCCAGCGGGACCCCCGTGCTACCTCTGCGTAGTGTGTAATTTCGAAATTCAAATTTTGAAATTTTATGTCACCATTTAATAATTATATCAATCACAATAAATGTGATTTATAGTAACATCAATTATAATAAATGTGATTTATTATATATATGTTACGTTTTCAAAATTCAGATTTTGAAATGTGATTTATATCAATTACAATAAATGTGATTTGTTACAATAAATGTGATTTATGTTAATTGAATAAATGTGATTTATGTCAATTACAATAAATGTGATTTGTGGTAACAACAATTGCAATAAATGTGATTTATGTCATTTACAATAAATATGATTTATAATAAATGTGATTTGTGGTAACAACAATTGCAATAAATATGATTTATAGTAACATCTATTATAATAAATGTGATTTATTATATATATATGTTATGTTTTCAAAATTCAGATTTTGAAATCTCTAATTTATGAAATTAATAATAATAATGATTATGTGTTATTATTGGTTGTTACTATTTATTTGGTGATGTATGGTGAATGGTTATGGCCTTAGTCCTTTTACCTTTTGGTTTATATTTTGAAATACGGCCTGCGTGCCGTGCCTTTCTCTTATATTCCATATGTATCTTCTTTTCTCATCTCACTCCCTTCACATGTAAAATGAGGTTTCTGTTTATGTAATGTAATGATGGAGAAAAGAAGACGCTATCACGTGGGAGATCTTGCTTGGAGAAGCTTGGACGCTCCTAGGTTTTAGTTTAGATTCTCTCATTGGCTTGGGAGAATCAATGCGTTAGGGGCCATAACCATATCACATTTATTTACCTTATATATGTATGAGATGCATGTATGTATATAGTATGTTAAAAGATGTTTAACTAATATATGTATGAGATGCATGTATGAAAATAGTAAGTTAAAGAGTTTAACAAATGATGAGATCAAGTTTTAATCAAATCCCTCAAAAGGAAATATTAAGTCACATTTAAAGGCCTTCCGATGCATGGCACTCGTCAAGACTACTATCGATTAAGTGTGGGTCCGCCAAAGCGGGGTACCTTTATCTATAATAGTAAGGCGCGATGGGACAAATGTAATGTTCAACTGCTATCCATTGGGTCTGACTTAACTAAGCCAACTTCAATAGGATTGAAAGGCTTAGAGGCTCATAAGTTGGGCTTTAGTCCATGTGATGGATTAGAATAAGAGTTATTCACCCAACTATCCAAGAGTTGCATGAGATGCAATCGGAAAGTGTTTCCTACCTAAATAACCGAATTTTGGGTGATCAGCCAAATGTGACTTAAAGCTAGGTGAAATATGGATCTTGGCCCACTAGAAAATCTTCCAACGGGATTTTCCGAATCAATGATGAGGGTCATTGTTTTGAGTAAAATAGTGGGAGGCGTATTTAATTAAAGACCTTATTAAATAACTTCATGGCATGATACTTATACTTTGCATATTTATCTCTGTAGATTACCATGGCATCAAACACATCAAGTAACCTATCATTGCGATCTGTCCTTGAGAAGGACAAACTATCCGGAACGAATTTTCTGGACTGGTACAAAAACTTGAGGATTGTCCTCAAACATGAGAAAAAAGCTGTATGTTCTTGAGGAGCCTATCCCGAGAAGCCACCGGCTTCAAGTGCTCCTAGGGTGACGAGGGATGCTTATAAGAAGCATCGGGATGACGCCTTAGACGTGGGCTGTCTTATGCTTGCTGCCATGACCTCCGAGCTGCAAAAGCAACATGAGACCATGGAGGCGTATGATATGATCGTGCACCTCAAGCTGCTCTACCAAGAGCAAGCAAGCAAGAGGAACTGCCCAAAATACCTGGAAGAAAGCAAGAAGAAGAAGGGAAGTGAGACTTCCACTTCGGTATGTTTGTTATAGAAGTCAATTTATCTACTTCGCATCATGCGTATTAGATACCGGATGTGGTTCTCACATTTGTACAAATGTGCAGGATCTAAACAGGAGTAGACCATTGGCAAAGGGCGAAGTCGACCTACGAGTTGGAAATGGAGCAAAGGTTGCTGCTTTAGCCGTAGGGACTTATGTATTGACTTTGCCCACTGGGCTTACTATTCAGGTTAGAGAACTGTTATTTTGTGCCTGCAATTAGCAGGAATATCATTTCCATTTCTTGTTTGGACAAGATTGGTTTTTATTTTATAATAAAGAACAAAAGTTGTTCTATTTATTTGGATGATATTTTCTATGCTAGTGCACACATGAGTAATGGACTTTATGTCCTTGATCTTGAAATGCCCATCTATAACGTAAATACTAAGAGGATCAAACCAAATGAGTTGAACCCGTCTTATCTTTGGCATTGTCGTTTAGGCCATATAAATGAGAAGCGCATTTCGAAGCTCCATAAAGATGGACTATTGGACTCATTTGATTATGAATCATATGAGATATGTTAATCTTGTTTATTGGGAAAGATGACTAAAGCTCCATTCACCAAAGGTGAAAGAGCCAACGATCTTTTTGGTCTTATACATAGCGATGTATGCGGACCCCTAAACACATTAGCTAGAGGTGGTTTTCAGTACTTCATCACATTTACTGATGATTTCAGTAGATATGGATTTGTGTATCTTATGAAACATAAATCGGAATCCTTTGAAAAGTTCAAGGAATTCAAAAATGAGGTACAAAACCAACTTGGTAAAAATATTAAAGCTCTTCGATCAGATCGAGGTGGTGAATATTTGAGCCTAGAGTTTGATGATCATCTGAGAGAGTGTGGGATTTTATCTCACCTCACTCCACCTGGAACACCACAATGGAATGGTGTTTCTGAGAGGAGAAATCGAACCTTGTTGGACATGGTTCGGTCTATGATGAGTCATGCAAACCTTCCAAACTCCTTTTGGGGATATGCTCTATTGACAGCAGCTTTTACACTTAACCGTGTTCAATCCAAAACGGTAGAAAAGACACCATATGAGATATGGACTGGTAGACGACCCAGCATGTCTTTTATGAAGATTTGGGGTTGTGAAGCATATGTAAAACGTCAAGTTTCTAATAAGCTTGATCCCAAATCTGATAAATGCTTCTTTGTGGGGTATCCCAAAGAAACCAAGGGATATTATTTCTATAATCCTTCCGAAGGCAAAGTGTTTGTCGTACGGACTGGTGTATTCCTAGAAAAGGAGTTTATCTCCATAGGAGCCAGTGGGAGGAAGATAGAACTTGAAGAAATTCAAGAATCACAGAGTAGTGACCTACCATTGGTGGAACAGGAGCAACCTTCACAAAATGTTGTGGAGGAACAACCTGCTCCAAAGAGCACAAGACCAATGTAGGTCTAACAGGATACGTCACCACCGAGAGATATATGGATTTCTCATGACTCCACAAGGTGATGTATTGCTCATGGATCAAGATGAGCCTGTGACCTACCGGAGGCCATCATCGCCCGAGAATCCGAGAAGTGGCTTGAGGCTATGAAATCTGAGATGGATTCCATGTACACCAACCAGGTATGGACCTTGGTAGAGCCGCCTGAAGGGGTAAAACCTATAGGGTGCAAGTGGGTTTTCAAAAAGAAAACTGACATGGATGGTAAGGTACACACCTTTAAGGCGCGATTGGTCGCTAAGGGTTTCAAGCAAATTCATGGTGTCGACTATGATGAGACCTTTTCACCTGTTGCGATGCTTAAATCCGTCCGGATCTTACTTGCTATCGCTGCATACCATGATTATGAGATATGGCAGATGGATGTCAAAACTGCCTTCCTTAATGGAAAGCTTCTTGAGGATGTGTACATGACACAACCTGAAGGCTTTGACATTTCGAGAGGATGCCCGAAAGGTATGTAAATTGCAGCGGTCAATCTATGGATTGAAGCAAGCTTCCGAAGTTGGAACCTTCGTTTTGATGATGCTTGTAAGACAGATGACGGATTCATCGAGAAATGAAGATGAACCTTGTGTCTACAAGAAGGTTAGTGGGAGCATTGTTGTTTTTCTGGTGTTATATGTAGATGACATATTACTCATTGGAAATGACATCCCTACACTACAAAATGTAAAGACATGGTTAGGGGAATTGCTTCTCTATGAAAGATTTGGGTGAGGCTACCTATGTATTGGGAATCGGGATCTATAGGGATAGATCGCTGAAATAGCTTGGCCTAAGACCGAGTACAAACATAGACAAAGTGTAGAGACGCTTTAACATGCATGAATCCAAGAAAGGACTCTTGACTAGGTCAGATGGTATATGCCTATCAAAGGCACAATCCCCTTCCACTCAAGAAGAAAGGGATCGCTTGAGTAAGATTCCATATGCATCCGCAATTGGATCTATCATGTATGCCATGTTATGTACTCGACCAGATGTATCGTATGCTTTAAGCATAACGGCAGGTACCGATCCCGTGAAAGTCACTGTCTCACTGTCAAGAGCATCCTTAAGTACTTGAGAAGAACTAAGGATTCGTTCTTGGTATATGGAGGTGAGGAAGAGCTTGATGTAATAGGTTACACCGATGCTAGCTTCCAGACCGATAAGGATGATTCCAGATCGCAATCTGGTTATGTGTTCTGCCTGAATGGCGGGGCTGTGAGCTGGAAAAGTTCGAAGCAGGAGACAATTGCCGATTCTACTACAGAGGCTGAGTATATTGCTGCCTCCAATGCAGCAAAGGAGGCTGTTTGGATCAGGAAGTTCATTAATGAGCTTGGTACGGTTCCTGGTATTGTGGACCCCATTGATCTCTATTGTGATAACAATGGGGCCATTGCACAAGCTAAGGAACCTAGATGTCATCAGCGATCCAAACATATACTTAGGTGCTTCCATCTCATTTGAGAGATTATCGATAGAGGAGATGTGAAGATATGCAGAGTACCAACACTTGATAACGTTGCCGACCCACTTACGAAACCTCTTGCTCAACAGAAGCATGAAGGTCACACTAGATCGATGGGCATTAGATTGATGCCTGATTGGCTCTAGTGCTAGTGGGAGATTGTTGGTGTAAGCCCTAGAGGCCAATGTATTTCTTTAGACTTACATTTGTATCTTGCTATTTCATATATATATATATGATATGAGGCATTCCAGTTTATTGTGTTACTTGTTTAAACATAATAAAGTCCTTAGAATAGAAATTTCTGTTCAATAGAATATCAAGTATATGACTTGATCGTGAGACACTATTGAACAATGAAATCCTATTCTTAAATATCCGTAGTCAAGTATTTTATTAATAAGGACAATAATAATACAATTGAGACTATTATGTGTGCGCATCGATGACCACATCTCACGGGTCATAGATATGAGATATCGAGTTGCCACATAGGTACGCATTAAGGTAATGATGTACTGGATTGACCCACCATGAGAACACTACATGGAGCGTTATGTGAGTGTCATAAGTAGTTCTCATAGTGACAATGGTGTATGTAATCCTTCGACCTGAAATCACTACGATCCCTACATGAGGAGTCGTGTGCTTTAATATCGTCAAACGTCATCTGTAATAGGATGATTATAAAGACGATCATTGGGCATACCACGAGCCATGCAGAGGGATGTGAGTGACCTAGATGGAATTTGTCCCTCCTACATAACAGGAGTAATATCTGTGGGCCCCCTGATAGAGTGAGACTAAAATGCATGGCCGTGCTGAAATGAGTCAATATGAGATATTGACCTCATTTGTTGTTAAGTCTACTCGGGTATCAGGGAACATGATATTGAACCATACAAGGGTGACACATTCTATGCCTTGTGTTCAATATAGATATATGGACAAAGGGATAATAATGCACATGAATATTTGTCACAGAAAGGTTTCGTTAAATCACTGACTTTCTCACTACTTAGGTAGCAGTGATGTATTGCTAGATATCGCTCACTGTTTGTAATATTAAATGGGATTTAATATTACTGCTAACGTATTGGGAACCTATAGGGTCACACACAAAAGAGCGGATTAAAAGAAGCATTAAAAGAAAGTTGGACTTTCCTATTGGGCCTAGCGCATAGTAGATGGGCTTAGGTCAAATGCTGCTCACTAACTCACTTAAGAAGGTGCTACTATAAGTAGACCACTTAAGTTGTTGTGCCTAAACGGTTGATAACCTAGCCGCACAAAAGAGAGTAAGAGTGAACAGCAAAGTCTCGGTTTTGAAGCTAGCACTGTGAGACAGAGACGCTTCGGTTCGTGACGTTGGACGCTCACGGAATCCGCTCGTGTGGATACCTCTAGAGACACCGTTCGTGCGGTGTTCGTGATAGACAAATTTCAACCAACAGCCATCACTTCAAGAGGTAAACTTTCTAATCATGAATCATGACCATTCGCAAGGATCCTTCGATGGGAATTTTTCCGCTGCGTTTCTTTTGTTTTATACGCAAATTACCAACAACCTTTGAATCAATGGGCAATGATCTCCCTAGGAAAAGGTTTTTATGAATTTTCTTTCGCTTCTGCAGAGGACCTCCGTAGTGTCTGGGCAATTGGTCAATGGAATCTCAATCCGGAAATTCTGTGTTTGTCCTCTTGGACACCAGATTTCAACCCGTACAATCAAAAGCAATCCTCTGCACAGTGTTGGGTCCGCATCTTTGGGCTACCTCAAGAATACTGGAGACCGAAAATTATTTTTGCAATTGTGGGTGGTTTGGGAATTCCTATCAGTCTCGACGAAGCCACGAGCAAGAAGACTTTCGGCCACTTTGCAAGGGTACTAGTTGATATAGATCTAAAGGCGAAACTGCACAATCTTGTAATTGTGGAGAGAGTGGAACATGATTTTGTTGTCAATATTGAATACGAAAAGCTCCCTGATTTTTGTACTTTCTGCCAGAACATTGGCCATTCTATCTCTAATTGCAAACGAATGAATGACAGTAACGCGGGTATGCATTCTGAACGCCCACCAGTGAGAAATTCACGCAAGATTTATGTGCCTAAGAACACTGATCAGAACACTGTTGTGATTAACTCTCAATGTTAGACCCTTGTCAACAATGGCGTTGCTGCAACTTTGGATCCTGAAGGTGTTCCGAATCTGATTGCCTTGGCTAATAATGCAGATTCTGTTTCTGCAGAATTTCTGGATCACCAACCTGCAGCCCAAGGAATTGTCAATCCAGTTGCTACGGCCAATAATGTTGAATATGTTTCTGCAGATTGCCCGGATCTCCATCCAGAATTTGAGGGAATCGCTGTGACTGATGTGAACCCCTTTGCTGGTTTTGTTGCAGCACCTGACATTAATCTGATCCAACAGCCAGTGGTTGCTGTGGAATTTATTTCAGAACAGCAACTAATTCAGAATGGCGTGTTGGACTCTCCAATTGGTGCAGTAAATTCTGTTTCTGCCTCTATGGTTGGTACTGTGGTGGAAGACTCTCTCCAATCTTCGGACAACAGAAATATTTATGTCATTAGGAATTCCGCCTCTGCTGCGTTACAGGATTCTGTTTTGCAAACTCCTATTGCAATTGACAACCAGATTTCAAATCAGAATGTGGCTCAGGACTTGCGGATTGTTGGCAGATTATGGAGTGATCAAATGGAGGAGGAGGAAGACAGGGTTAACCCTCCAAACTTTGCTCTGGTTCATGATGACTCCCGAGCGGTTAAATATTTGGAGGACAATCAGAATTTTACAGTGGTCCTAAGCAAATATCAAAATAAGAAACTTAAGAAAAAGGCTAACCAGAATGTGAAGAAGGATCATCTTAGAGCCCGTCATAGGGCTGGACCTCATAACTTTGCCTAATGAAGATGCTTTATTGGAACGCTAGAGGTGTTGCCAACCTAGACACTAGGTTAGTTCTTAAAAGGTTACTGCTTGTGAATAAACCAGAATTTCTTTTCATTGCTGAACCATGGATTAGGATTGATCAATTTCCTAGAAGATTTTTCAGTAGCTTGCATCTTAAAGTTTTTGCGGTTAATGATAGAGATAATTTGGCTCCAAATCTTTGGTGCATTTGCCATGAAAACATTTCTCCGTCTGTTATTAGTAGATCTACTCAGCATGTCTCTTTTTCCATCAATTGGGAGAATCGCTTGTTATATTGCTCTGCTGTTTATGCGGCCACTAATTATCTTTCTCGTAGGATTTTGTGGAATGAGTTAAATTTGTTGCAGGATAACCACCCAGGATCTTGGTGCTTCATTGGTGACTTCAACGCCATTTTAGGAAATCATGAGCATAGAGGAAGATTAGCTCCGTCTCAAATTTCTTGCAATGATTTCAAAGATTGGTCTGATGTTCATAGCCTCTCTCATTTGCCTACAAGAGGTTCCTTATACACCTGGTCCAATGGAAGAAGGGGTAACAACCTCACAGAAAAGAGATTGGATAGAGTGGTTTGCAATGATGCTTGGTTGGATTCTTGGACAAGCGTCTCTTGCTGCACCTTAACTAGAAGTAAATCTGATCATTTTCCAATCCTTTTATCAATGGAAACAGCAACCAACTCTTACAGCTCGTCTTTCAAATTCCTCAGAATGTGGGCTCAACATCAGGACTGCAGTGGTATTGTATCGGAAGCTTGGAAGTTGCATGTTGTTGGTTGCCCAATGTACATTCTTTCTGAAAAATTAAAGCATCTGAAACATAAGTTGATTGGAGCTCTCAATTCAGAGACATCATTGTCTCTGCAATTGTAAACGTGATTGGGGGTATTTGGTTCTGTAGAAACCAACTTAAATTTGAAGGGAAGGTAATATCTTTTGAGGCTTCTTTGAATTTGGTCCGGGCTAACGTGGCTTTATCTGGAAATTCTTCTTCAGGTTCCATGTCTTCTGCCATTGAGGATTTCATTATTTTAAAGCACTTCCAGGTTATTGGTAAGCCCATTCGAGCTCCAGTGATTAAGGAGGTTTTTTGGTATCCTCCAAAAACGGGCTGGGTTAAGGCTAACAGTGACGGTGCAGCCAGAGGTTCCCCTGGAAGGGCTGCTTGTGGTGGCATTTTTAGGGACATCAGCTCAGCCATTCTGGGTTGTTTTTCCTATCATATTGGAATATCTGATGCTTTCTCTGCTGAGATCATGGGCGCCATTCTCTCCATTGAATTGGCACATAAGAAGAATTGGCGCAAGCTTTGGCTGGAGTGTGACTCAAAGTTGGCAGTGGAATCTTTCTCCAATCCAAAGTTAGTTCCTTGGCCTCTTCGTAACAGATGGATGAATTGCTTGAGTTTAACTAAGGAAATGCATTTTGGTTGCTCACACATTCTTAGAGAGGGAAATTCCCGCACTGACAAATTAGCAACTTACGGCATTCTTTCCCAGGGTTTGTCTGGTGGAATTTTGGTCCTAGTTTTATTTTACAAGACTTCTTCCGGAATAGGATTGGTCTGCCTAATTATAGGTTTAAATAACTCTGTTTCTTTCATGGGTTTTGGTGTTGTCCCCCCATGCTTTGTACTATTTTCTCCTTTTTAATAAATTTATGGTGTGCTGCAAGTGATTGGTGGGGCTTGGGGTGCCAACATAGTTGGGATGTCAAGTCTCCACAGTGATGCTTTTGCACCCCATTTTGGTTGAAAAAAAAAAGAATACTTCAAGTTCTTCTTTTGTATATTCCTCTCGAATTGCTAATTGAACTTGACATTCTTAGCTTCATACCTCTCTTTGCAATTGGATACCAAAAATACTTGCACACATATTAAATGATATGTTTGTCATATATCAAAATCACTTGTACATTGAGTCTTACAAAATCCCCCCTTTTTTTTTATTACGACAAACCTTGTAAACAAATTATAAAATCAGAGTATAGTGTAGCAGAAGCTAAGTGTTTTTATCAACATTAATTCATAGTGTCGGAGCAATGGTATCAGAGCAATAGCAATATTTGTTAATAATCATATAACTCCCCGTTAATATATGAACTCCCCCTCAATATATGAATATCAGATTATTCTAATTTGTTATCACCCTTCAATATTACATACATTTTGCTCCCCTTTTTGGCATTAGAAAAAAGGTAAGGGATCTAACAATTAAAAACATCAGAGAGGATAATAATTAAAGCATAACATAGCATATCAAGGAGTACATAATATCAGTCTAGAGGGATAAAGAGCAAGATTACAAAGAAGAATTCAACAAAAGTAACAGACCAATGTATTTAGCCTTTCAAACAAATGACAAAACAAAGTTCTAAGACCTAAGAGTCCTAAAACTAGATGTTTGCTTGGTCTTGGGTTGATGGTTCAGCAAGAGTTTCTTCATGTTGTTCTGTTTCTTCAACAGCAGCTCTTCCAATGTTTGCAGTGTCCTCATTTTCTGGAATCTCAGCAGAAGGTACAAGATTTGGAGGTTCAACTCCTAGCACAGTTTGAATTGAAGCAACTTTGGTTTCTAGATTGAACATCCTTACATTCAGATTATCTATTGCATTCATTTGCACAAGATGTTGCTTAGTTTGTCTTCCATCCATATTTCTCATCATATTAAGCATTCGTTGAAAAAACTCAGGAGGAATACTTACTTGTATACCAGAGGAACTTGCTGTATTTTGTACTTCATTTCCATCTTTCCTAATCCATTTTCCATCAACTTTCAGCAGTTTCATCTTGCTTACTATATCTTCATCAAACTTGTGAGTCACTCTTCTAGCAAGTTTATTCTCTTCTCCATCAAAAGGAACATTGAAGACAGCCAAAATCATGCATACCAATTCTGGGTAAGCAAGAACCATTTTGTTTTTCTTGCATTCCATCATATGTGTAGCAACACAAAATCCCCAGCTGATTTTCTTATTATTCAACATTGCCCACATCAGCATCATGTCATTGTTTTGCAAGATTGAATGATTTTCACCTCTTGGAATCAAAATTCTACACAAAGCATAGTGTAGGAGCCTATTCTCAACACTGATAACACATGTATAAGTGATTCTACCTTCAGGTTCTTCAGTTGTCACTAAGCTTTTTCTTGCTTCAGCACGATCATAATCATTATACCACTCAGCATCAGGACCAGTTCCATCAATACTAGGTCCAGAATAGGGTAGGTTTTCAAAGTGACTAAATTCCTATAAGGTCATCCTTATCTTAACTCCTTTTACTTTAGAACTTATTCCACTTGCATTCATCTCAAAGTTGGGGTAAAAGAACTTAATCAGAAAAGGGTAGTAATCAAACTTGATTTCAAGGAAATCATTTACCCTTTGATTGATCAGAGTTTTGGTAAACTCAAAATCATTTTCTTCAAAGTATTTGAAATCCATTATCCTAGGTTTAAGAAGTCTATCCCTAAAACTTTTTTTAAAGAATTCCTTTTGCTCAGTACTAGAGAAATACCTTTGTAAATAAGCATCTTCACCCACTAATGAAGGAGAATCAGCCATCTTCTTCTTCCCTTTGTCTTGAGAAGATTTCTTATTCTCCACTTACTTCCTTTTCTTTTCACCATTCTTGGATGGTGAAGGTCCTAGATTCTTGGTTCGTGCCATTTTAGGATTGGGATTTGGAAGAGAGATGGCTAAACTTAGGCCTGGTAGGGTTTCAAAGAAGATATTTTTAGAGAAGAGTTTCAAAATTTTGATTTTAGTTTAGGCGCTCACATGGATGTTTATATTTTCACGTACAGGGGTGTGATACACCCATGTATTTATGAATGTTCATTCAGACTTTTGAGTGTGATTTCTCAGTTAACGTACATGCCTGTAGTATACCTGTGTATACTTATGACATGCAGGAAAGTATTTCAATGTTTTGCATACACCCACGTATAACAGGGATATATAAAGCTGAAACATAAGGGATTTCATTCCTTAACCTTCATACAACTATTGACCACACCCATGTATGAATCTAATTTTAGATATTCACACGCGTACATGGGTTCATCACATAGGTGTACTAGATCAATTTTGTTCTAAAATGAAACTTAATACAAATCATACAATGATAAAGCATATTCACACAAAGATACAAACACACAAACACTTCAACAGAGACCAAATATAAGATTGATCAATTATTCCCAAATCTCTTCTAATGAAAAAGAAGCCTTCCTTGTTTCAAAGGTTTAGTGAAAATATCAGCAAGTTGCTTAGTAGTTTCAATATATTCAATCACAATTTCTCCACTATGAACAAAGTTCTTATGATATGGACCATGTTCAAAGTTACTTGATGCATAACAAGAAAACAAATCATCCAAGGCTTCATCAATTATAACATCATCTACATTTTTGGGTTCTACTTGTGACACAAAAGCCATTTGACTACTTGCATTTCTAAGAAATTGTCTAGTAGTTACCCCCTTTGATATTTCACCAATGATGTTGTCTAGAGGATAATTTCTAGCAACTCTCCATTCCTTTGGTAGATCATGTTTGTAACACCCTGTATTTTACTGTTTTAAATAACAGTAATACATATAAATATGTTTATAAATTTATTTAAGTTTTATAAAATTATTTTAAATAAACGGAGTTTACTACTCAATCCTACTTGACCGTAGGAAGCTACGATTAAAATTTAGGTTGGAAAGTCAGGCGAAACCCGGCCCGCGAATTCCATTGACAGTATAATAATACTGCTCAAAATACCTAATTTTAATTCGTGAACTAAGGACTTAAGTTTAGTATTTTATTTTCTATAATTATGTATTTTTAGAATTTTTTTTCAGAAAAAATAAAATAATTTACGTATTACGGGCGGAACGCGTAATCGGGTAGACGACGGAAGGGAAATTAGAGTTTCTAAGAGTAGATAGAGGGTTTATCTTAGGATTTTGAGATGATTCAATGGGATGAATCATATTTTTAAGTCTAGATGGTTTTTCAGGGTTAAATAGAAAATTTAGGAATTTACGTTTAAGCCCCTGAACTTTCTGTAAATTACCCTTTTGTCCCTAAATTAGTTTTTTTAGTTTTTCCAAGAGAATTGGGCTAGAATCCTTGTTTCCAATCTCAAATGGTCGTGGCTTAGAAGCCCAAAATGTTCTAGTTCATAGTTTGATTCCATAAAGCCATTTAAGTTTCCTATCTTAACCCTAATGCTTAAATTTTCAAGTGGGCCCCACAAGAATGAACCCAAGCCCAAAATAACCCAGCCCATGCGCAAGCCCATGAGGAAATGTGGCTGCCTCATTGTTGTTGGATGCATCATGATGATTCTAGAGTTTTCCACAAGTTTCTACATTATACTACATTATCCTTGATTTTTCCACAATGTTGTTGATTCTTCTTAAATGCATGAATTATCCTAACCTATCTTTGACTCATAAATCCAGCCAACAAAGTCAAGATAAGCTAGCATTTAATGTGTCAAAATCATAATCATGACACTTTATTGACAATTTGCAAACTAGTCCTTCAACTATTGGAACCTTTGCAAAGTGGTCCTTAGAACTTAATTGCATTTGGATCCTTTAGCAAGACAACTCATCATCATCTAGAGTCTTCCTAATATGGCGCCACTATCACTATAAATACCATACTCTCACTTTTCACTTAGTTTCTTTTGCCATTTGCTTTCCAAAACCCTAAAGTTCATAAGTCTCTTAGTTCTAAGTTTGTAAAGCAAGTTCTTGGATTTCCTTGGTCATTGATCTTCAAGAGGTAAATCCTAATCTTCATTCTTAATCATGCCTATGTTCTTTAGCAAGTTTCTTGATTCAAGGCTTATATCATAGTTGTTCATCACTTTAAAGTTTCTAACCCTAGAACTTTGAAAAGTCGTAATAAATTCTAGAAAAATCTAATGATGATGAAACTACTTTCTATCTTCTTGATATCATGCATATTATCTAAATCCAAGAGCATGATGTAATCAAAAATTTATTTCTTGAAAACCTAGCCTTGGCCGAACCTATCACCTTAGGGTTGGTAGAGTTTTGTTCATGTGTTTTCATGTATGATCATGTATTCTATATGACATGTATGACTACACACTCTAATCCATGTTAGTCTCTTAAAATGAATATTTTACTCAAAAATATTTGTGTTGGCCGAACCCTAAGTAGGTGAGTTTTGTGGAGTTTTGTTCATGGTTTTCATAAATGATCTTAGAAATCAATCTCTTAGTATGTATGTTTTATGAATCCAAGTTGATTTGTTAAATTAAGAACCCTAGCTCTATGAACCTATTGAGACTGAATCTATGTATAGAAGAGTTAGGAAGTCTTGAGTTTTAAACTTAGTTATTTAGTCACAAATCTATGATTTAGGTTAATCAAGGATCATTAATCCATAACTTAATCATGATTAGAAGTTTTAGTCATTCAAAAACCCTAGAGGTCGTGACTATGTATTAGGGTTTAGAATGTTTTAGTTTCTTGATTTGTAACTATTTGGTTGTAATGATTGAAGGTTAGTTGAGTACGACGTTTACGAGGTAACTGAAATT
Organism: Sophora flavescens; assembly: GCA_030762895.1. Taxonomy (NCBI): domain Eukaryota; kingdom Viridiplantae; phylum Streptophyta; class Magnoliopsida; order Fabales; family Fabaceae; genus Sophora; species Sophora flavescens. The sequence continues at coordinate 68,251,997 of CM061062.1, read as the reverse complement.
CCGAAGGAGTCTGTAAGTTTATCAAGGAGTCTTCAAGAGGTAAGGGGGGAACACCGGAGGATTTTATTCAATGGCTATATGCTATTCCGTGGTTGTTTGTAATTATTTGTTTGTTAGTATTTATTTATGTTGTTTATGGTTGTGTTAATTGTATCTGTGTAGTTTTAATTGCGTTAATTGTTTATCTGCAATTATATTATGTTACTGTGATGCATGATCTGCCTGGGAAATATCTATGATATAACTGTTGTTTGATGTGTGAGAATCCTGACAGTGGTCAGTGCACAATTAAGAAAGACGGATAAAAGCTTTAAGAAGCTTCGCAAATTATATTCAATGTTTTAACGGCAAAATATTGATATATAATATTAAAGGGAATTTATTTTGAGAAAAATAAAGAGTTTTGGAAAATATTAGTATTTTAATAATTTATTTTTGGAAAAGTGAATTATGAGTCACAACTAGTGCGAAACCGTGAAAAAATTTTGGTACTGTTGAATTTTACGTAAGAAAACTCGGAATATTACAAAATATTCTTTTATTAAATTAATTGGTGAAAATAAGTTAATCATGATTTTATAAAATTAATTAAGTGGAAAAAGTTAAGTTCTTGGCTTAAAAGCCTTTAAAATAATATTTGACGGCAAATTTGAAAAAATATAGACGGCAAGTATTTTCGAAACAGCAGTGCCTATTTTGAGGAAATTAAACCTCAAGTGATTCATTGGTTTGTGAAAAACTAAGTTTTTATTATTTAAGGATTTTATAATGAATTTCTACCATTGGAAAAGAATTTCTAAAAATCAAAAGTTGATTTTAACCATGTTAAAAATGCAGTTGGACTTAGTAACCGAGACGTCGGGGTACTAATGTTCTGTGTTGTGATGGACTCAGTCATTTGGACTTTGAGGGCCTATATTGTATACATGAGGTATACTGTGTTGAAACATTGAAGATGTTTTCTAGTAACACGAACCTAGGACTGGTGCACCGGTCGAGAGGTGTCGTGATTGAGCACTCGGACGGTAAGGTTCTGTGTTGTAATGAAAGTTTTAAAAGTGTTTTAAAACTATGTGAGTCGTAAGACATTTTGAGCTTCGGCAAAGAAAGATTGAACACAAAGAAAAGAACAAAACAAAAGTGTTTTGCATGCATTTGGCAGACGTGCCTGCGGTTTGTGGTATAATGCATCAATTACCACCGGCGAAAGGTAATTACGACATGCATTTTCTCATGTGCCTAGGGAGGACATGGAGACCCCATCTTACTTGCTAATGGTAGGCCGCTGATTGTGGACATTAGCAATGTGTTTGGCCTTGTGTGCTTGGCTATGTATGCCTTTGTGGATGGGAAGAGGTTGCGCACCTGTTGGCAGATGGCCAAGTTAGCCAGTGTGGCTATGGAGTCTGATCAACTCATATTATGTTGGGATATCTCATGAGATTAGGATGAAAATTAGATGATGAATAGAAGTGTCATGCATAATTTTATGGATGATGTTTGGGGTGTTAAACCCACTGATAAACTGTTTGTTATAAATATATGTACTTGGTAAATGCTGATGTGTTATATGGTGACTAGTATGTGGTTATTGAGTAAGATCCATGTATTGGTTTCTCACTCTTACACACATTCAGATGGACCCAGAAATACCCTTGGTACAATCGAGGGTCCGAACGATCACTTTTGATCGTGCACAATATGGTGGTGCCTGGGAGATTAACCTTGGGGCACTCAGCACCACCTATCATGGACCGAGTAGAGAGGTGATCGGAACAATAGAGGAAGGACCCCAACAGAGAATTCACGTAGTGGAGACGGTCGAGGTATCTCTACCTCCAATTTGGCTTTACCTACAGTATCTGGAAGAGCACGGATTGATGGATCCATTTCCTCAACCACATCCTCTTCAGATATTAGGACCTGCGAAACCTCCTGCTGAAGTGGAGTTAAATGAGGGAGAGGAAGATCCAGAGGAATACATAGAGGACGATCCTGAGTTTCAACCTCATGCGGTTGATAATGAAGATTCTTCAGATGACACAGTGGTAATAGAGGCATCATCATCAGATTCGTCAGTTGTAGGAGGGATTGATCATCATGATCTTCCCAATGGATTTCAGTAGCTTGACCAGCTTAGATAGAGTTTTTGGGGTAGTGAGTCTTGACAGTTTTGATCTGGCTTCAGAGAGCCATGAGTTTTGAATGTGGTTCTGAACTACTTGTTGCTGATGTGTATATATCTTTATTTTCTTTGTCTAGTTGATGGAGAATAGCCTATACTTATGAGGGCTCTTTTGTTATCTCCTATTATAGGTGTTGTGTATATAAAAGGTGATGTATATATCTACATATATATATATATATATATATATATATATATATATATATATATATATATATATATATATATATATATATGGTTATGTTTACAATGGTTTATGTTGTATGTTACGAGGAAAAAAAATTTAGCATTATTTTTGTAAAGAAACGTTTAATTAAATATATATTTTCCGAAAGTAACCAGCATAAATAATTAAATTTCCGTTCTTGGGTAGTAGTGTGATGACCCTAGATTAGGGTGTCGCATTTTGTGGTATCAGAGCTGGTCGAGTCTTTCGGGAATGTCGGGAAATAGGTATGTTATGTCTTTGTTGTGTGATCTCTGGCTTAGACTTGTTTTTAATTACTTATTAGAAGTAATGTGTGGTAGTGAGTAAGTTTGCGTTTCAGTTTCTGGTTTTGGTTTAACTGATGTTGGTTTGTAGGTCAGTTATGGAACCAGAAGCTGGACGTGGACGTGGACGCGGTCGTGGACGAGGATGTAGAGGAGGTCGTGGTAATATGGATGAGGAGTATGAAGAAGGAGTGGACTATGCGGCTCAAGCAATGGAGAATATGGCAGCGGCAATTGCAAATCAAACTGCAGCGATGAATGTCCAGAATCTGCAAGCTGCGGAAGGCAAGGCTTTGATGGCGTTTCGAAGTCAAAATCCTTCACAGTTTGGTCTGGATGCTAATCCTGAGAAGGCTGATCTGTGGATCCTGGAGTTGGAAAAGATCTTCGAGTTAGTTGCTACGCTGCCAGATGTTCGGGTCACTTATGTTGCTTTCCTACTGGTGGGAGATGCGGAGTATTGGTGGAAAGGTGCTAGGCTACTGTTGGAGGCTGAGCATCAAGATATTACTTGGGAGGTTTTTCGAACTGCGTTTATGGACAAATATTTTCCGGAGAGTATAAGGATCGAGAGAGAACGACAATTTCTGGGGTTATATCAGAAAGATTTATCGGTGGAAGAGTATGCGGCGAAGTTTGAATCGCTTTCCAAATACTTCCGTTTCTTTCAAGCCCAACCAAATGAAAGCTGGAAGTGTGAAAGATTTGAAGCGGGACTGCGATTTGAGATTAAGGAGTCCGTTTTACCTTTGCAACTTCGTAATTTCAAGCTTTAGTGGAAATGAGTCGTAAGATTGAGCAGATGAGGAAGGGAAAGGATAATAGAGGGAGTGTTGGTGGACCTTCTAAATTCAAGAACCAGAATCAGAATTGGAAAGGAAAACAGAATCAGAGGAAGCCTTATTTTCGTCCATAAGGAAATAGTCAGAATAGACAACAGAACCGTTCGAATTTTATTGTGTCAGGGAGTGGAGGTCAAAGAAATCAAAATCAAGGTCAGACTAGGAGATGCTTTAATTGTGGAGATCCGGATCACATGTCAAATGTTTGCCCTAGGAAGGAAGTGAAATGCTATAATTGTAATCAAATGGGACATATGGCGAGGTATTGCATGGTACCAAAGCGGGAGTCGATTGTCAATCACATTGGAGCAAATAAACCGACAGCCAGAGGGAGAGTTTATACGATGAGTGGGACTGAAGCTTCAAATTCTGACGATCTCGTACAAGGTAAGTGTGACATAAACGGTAATCTTTTAACTGTATTATTTGATTCAGGTGCAACGCATTCTTTTATCTTGATGGATTGTGTGAAACTGTTGAAATTGCCTGTTTCTTCCTTGTTGTGTGATCTTATTGTTTCAACTCCTACTGATAAACCAGTGATAGTCACTTCTGTTTGCTTGAATTGTCCTATCATTATTCAGGACAAACGTTTTCTTGTTAACTTGATCTGTTTGCCTTTAATACAGTTAGATGTAATTTTAGGCATGGATTGGTTGTCTTCTAACCATATCTTGATTGATTGTGCTCGTAAAACCCTAGTTTTTCCTACGGATGAGATTTCTGGATTGTTAACTGCTAATCAAGTAAAAGCTTCTTTAAAGGAGGGAGCACAAGGATACATGCTATTATTTTCCTTAGATGTTAAGAGTGAGTTAGACTTGCAGTGTATACCAGTTGTCAATGAGTTTCTGGAAGTTTTTCCTGAAGATGTACCTGGATTACCACCTGTTCGGGAGATTGAGTTTGCGATTGATCTGGTTCCAGGCACTGGACCAATATCCAAAGCACCATATCGAATGTCGCCATCAGAACTTGAGGTATTAAAAGGACAACTAGTGGAACTGATGCGGAAGGAATTCATTAGACCTAGTGTATCACCTGAAAGACGGAACTTCTCGGTTATGCGTAGATTTTCGTCAGTTGAATAAGGTGACGATTAAGAATAAGTATCCACTTCCAAGGATAGATGACTTAATGGATCAGTTACGTGGAGAAGCTGTTTTCTCAAAGATAGATTTACGTTCGGGTTATCATCAGATTCGCGTGAAGGCGGAGGACGTTTTTAAAACTGCGTTTAGGACACGTTATGGTCATTACGAGTATCTTGTGATGCCGTTCGGAGTTACGAATGCTCCAGCGATATTAATGGATTATATGAATAGGATTTTTCGTCCTTACTTAGATCAGTTTGTCGTTGTTTTTATCGACGATATTCTAATCTATTCTCCCAGTAAAGAAAAACATGTTGAACATCTCAGTGTGGTTCTCCAAATTTTAAAGGAGAAACAACTTTACGTGAAACCTAAGAAGTGTGAATTTTGGTTAGACCAAGTTCAATTCTTAGGACACATAGTTTCGAGTGAGGGAATTGCTGTTGATCCGTCGAAAGTTGAGACTGTTTTGCAATGGGAAAGGCCTAAGACGGTGACAGAAATTCGTAGTTTTGTGGGTTTATCGGGATACTATAGAAGATTAATTGAGGGATTTTCTAGAATAGTAGGATCTCTTACTCAATTAACTCGAAAGGAGCAAGCGTTTGTATGGACTGAAGCATGTGAAGAAAGTTTTCAAGAGTTAAAGCGAAGGTTGACTACTTCACCGGTATTGATACTACCTGATCCCCATTAGCCTTTTGAGGTTTATTGTGATGCTTCACATCAAGGATTAGGATGTGTATTGATGCAAAACCGGAAAGTCGTGGCATATGCTTCAAGGCAATTGAAGATTAATGAAAGGAATTATCCTACACATGATTTGGAGTTAGCAGCAGTGGTATTTGCTTTAAAAATCTGGAGACATTATTTGTATGGAGCGACTTTTAATATTTTCAGTGACCATAAAAGTTGGAAATACCTATTTGATCAGAAGGAGCTGAATATGAGCCAGAGGCGTTGGTTGGAATTTTTAAAGGATTATGATTTTCAACTACAGTATCATCCTGGAAAAGCGAATGTTGTAGCAGATGCTTTGAGTAGGAAATCAATGCATATATCGGCAATGATGGTAAAAGAGCAACAATTGTTGGAACAATTCCGAGATATGCGATTGACGATTAAGATGTTTCCAGGAAAATTGTGTTTGGGTATGATTACTATTTCAAGTGGACTAATGGAGCAAATTAAGGAAAAACAAGAAAGTGATCAATACCTACAAAAAGAAAGAGAATTAGTGCGGCAGGGAGCTGTGTCAGAATTTAAAGAAGGAAGTGATGGAATTTTAAGATTTGGTGATAGGATTTGTGTGCCAGATGATACTGAAATGAGGAAGTTGATTCTTGAAGAAGCTCATAGGAGTAAGTTAAGTTTGCATCCCGGAGCTACTAAGATGTATCAGGATTTAAAGAAATTATATTGGTGGCATGGCATGAAGAAAGATGTAATAGAATTTGTAGCGGCGTGCTTAAATTGCCAAAAGGTTAAGGTAGAGCATCAAAGACCAGCAGGAATGCTACAATCTTTAGACATTCCAGAATGGAAATGGGATGGTATTGCGATGGATTTTGTGTCAGGTTTGCCAAAGACTCGGAAAGGGTATGACTCTATATGGGTAATAGTCGATAGATTGACAAAGGCAGCTCACTTTTTACCAGTTAATGTGAAGTACTCATTGGAAAGATTAACCCAGTTATACATTGATGAAATTGTTAGGTTACATGGAGTGCCTTTGAGTATTGTATCTGATCGTGATCCGAGATTTACATCAAGATTTTGGCAAAGTCTGCAAGAGTCGTTGGGAACGAAACTTAGGTTAAGTTCTGCATATCATCCTCAAACGGATGGACAATCAGAGAGGACTATTCAGTATCTTGAAGATTTGTTGAGAGCCTGTGTGTTGGAAAATGCTGGAAGCTGGGATGAATATCTATCATTGATAGAATTTACTTACAATAACAGTTTTCACTCTAGCATAGGAATGGCACCCTATGAAGCGCTGTATGGTCGACGGTGCAGAATGCCTTTATGTTGGTATCAGGATGGTGCAAGTTTCATGGCTGGACCAGATATAGTGCAACAAACGACGGAAAAGGTGAAAATGATCCAAGAGAAAATGCGGACAACTCAAAGTCGACAGAAAAGTTATGCTGACAAGAGACGACGACCTCTTGAATTTGAGGAAGGTGAGCATGTGTTTTTGAGAGTCACGCCAACGACTGGGGTTGGTAGGGTAATTAAATCCAGGAAACTCACTCCTAAATTCATTGGACCATATCAAATTCTTCATCGGATAGGTCTTGTAGCTTATAAAATTTCTTTACCACCGTTTCTATCCAATCTTCATGATGTCTTTCATGTTTCACAATTGAGAAAGTATATTCCTGGTCCATCTCACGTAATTGAACCAGATCTAGTACAACTAAAAGAAAACATGTCTTATGAGATTTTACCGGTGCGAATCGTGGATAAGATGACTAAGAAACTCAGAGGTAAACAAATCTCGTTGGTCAAAGTTATTTGGGATGACGTGACTGGAGAAGCAACGTGGGAAGTAGAAGACAAAATGAAATTACAGTATCCTGATTTATTTACAGGTACGTAATTTCGAGGACGAAATTTTTTTTAGTGGGGTAGTAATGTAACACCCTGTATTTTACTGTTTTAAATAACAGTAATACATATAAATATGTTTATAAATTTATTTAAGTTTTATAAAATTATTTTAAATAAACGGAGTTTACTACTCAATCCTACTTGACCGTAGGAAGCTACGATTAAAATTTAGGTTGGAAAGTCAGGAAAACCCTACCACGAATTCCATTGACAGTATAATAATACTGCTCAAAAGACCTAATTTTAATTCGTGAACGAAGGACTTAAGTTTAGTATTTTATTTTCTATAATTATGTATTTTTAGAATTTTTTTTCAGAAAAAATAAAATAATTTACGTATTACGGGCGGAACGCGTAATCGGGTAGACGACGGAAGGGAAATTAGAGTTTCTAAGAGTAGATAGAGGGTTTATCTTAGGATTTTGAGATGATTCAATGGGATGAATCATATTTTTAAGTCTAGAAGGTTTTTCAGGGTTAAATAGAAAATTTAGGAATTTACGTTTAAGCCCCTGAACTTTCTGTAAATTACCCTTTTGTCCCTAAATTAGTTTTTTTTAGTTTTTCCAAGAGAATTGGGCTAGAATCCTTGTTTCCAATCTCAAATGGTCGTGGATTAGAAGCCCAAAATGTTCTAGTTCATAGTTTGATTCCATAAAGCCATTTAAGTTTCCTATCTTAACCCTAATGCTTAAATTTTCAAGTGGGCCCCACAAGAATGAACCCAAACCCAAAATAACCCAGCCCATGCGCAAGCCCATGAGGAAATGTGGCTGCCTCATTGTTGTTGGATGCATCATGATGATTCTAGAGTTTTCCACAAGTTTCTACATTATACTACATTATCCTTGATTTTTCCACAATGTTGTTGATTCTTCTTAAATGCATGAATTATCCTAACCTATCTTTGACTCATAAATCCAGCCAACAAAGTCAAGATAAGCTAGCATTTAATGTGTCAAAATCATAATCATGACACTTTATTGACAATTTGCAAACTAGTCCTTCAACTATTGGAATCTTTGCAAAGTGGTCCTTAGAACTTAATTGCATTTGGATCCTTTAGCAAGACAACTCATCATCATCTAGAGTCTTCCTAATATGGCGCCACTATCACTATAAATACCATACTCTCACTTTTCACTTAGTTTCTTTTGCCATTTGCTTTCCAAAACCCTAAAGTTCATAAGTCTCTTAGTTCTAAGTTTGTAAAGCAAGTTCTTGGATTTCCTTGGTCATTGATCTTCAAGAGGTAAATCCTAATCTTCATTCTTAATCATGCCTATGTTCTTTAGCAAGTTTCTTGATTCAAGGCTTATATCATAGTTGTTCATCACTTTAAAGTTTCTAACCCTAGAACTTTGAAAAGTCGTAATAAATTCTAGAAAAATATAATGATGATGAAACTACTTTCTATCTTCTTGATATCATGCATATTATCTAAATCCAAGAGCATGATGTAATCAAAAATTTATTTCTTGAAAACCTAGCCTTGGCCGAACCTATCACCTTAGCTCTAGTTCATGCTCTTGTAGATTTCCAAAAAGAGTTGCAATGGACACTGAGGAGAGATCATTTGATTCTGAAATTGCTGTGACCTTAGGCTGCCACTCTCTACTTAGGCATCTCATCACCTTGTTGATTTGGTCTTCATTTGATATTGATTTTCCAAGTCCAGCCAGCTGGTTTACAATATGTATGAACCTCTTTTGTATTTTATTCATTGGTTCTCCTTGCTTAATTCAAAATAACTCATATTCATGTGTCAGGGTGTTCATTCTTGCTCTTTTAACATCTGTGGTTCCATCATGAGTCACTTTTAAGGTATCCCACATCTCCTTTGATGTCTTGCAATTGGAAACCTTGAAAAACTCATCACGGCTCAAAGCAGAAGTTATTATGTTCTTAGCACGAGCATTATACTGAACTCTCTTCTTATCTTCATCATTCCATTCAGTTTTCAGTTTGTCAGTTCCAAGAATGATATACACCCATTAGGTACATGGCTGTACTGACAAAGAACTTTGTTAATTTCCAAAAATCATTTTCTTTTTAAAACTTATACTTTTTATGCATGATATGAAAATGACTTTCTTTATGCATCTTCAAAGAGCTATCAATTGAGTAAGAGAGGTTTTCCCTTACAATCATCTAATACTTAAAACTAATCTTCCATTGAGCTTTGTCTTGATGATTTTATGATTCTTGTATTTTCTTGTTTCTCTTTGAATCTCCAAGTTGCTCTTTTGAATACTTCAAGTTATTCTTTTGTATATTCCTCTTGAATTTCTCAATGAACTTGACATTCTTAGCTTGATATTTGTCATTGCAATTGGATACCAAAAACACTTGCACACACATTAAATGATATGTTTGTCATACTTCAAAATCACTTGTACATTGAGTCTTACAGATAAATCCCCGAGTTATTTACAAGTTATTTATTTGTTGTAACTCATAGTTTGGGGAGTGTTAATAGTTGCTCTTTGTAATTCAGCTTGCTGAAACAGGTGTTTGTCTTAAAGCGTCTTATCTGCACTGAATTTTGTTTTGTACTTTGAAAACTCTGATTTGTAAAAACACTATTCATCCCCCTCCTTCTAGTGTTGTTTTGTACCATTTTAGTAGGGAGAAGAGTAAGGCATACACCGTCGAAGAGCCCAATCACACCTTCCACGTTAAAACAGGAAACACCAATGGCGGAGGACTCATATAACAAGATGGACACCCCTTATCTACCACCACCATGGACGCCCATTTCCTTGAAAGCTTTAAAGCACCTCAAATGGACAAGTATGATGACACGAAGGACCTAGAGAGCCACTTGATAAGCCTCTGACTTATCTAGTTTTATAACTAGATAGACTGTGGTTTTTGTGCAAATTATTCGAGTTCAATCTCGTTTTCGCCCAAATTTACCTTGTTTTGTTCCTAAGTGGACTTTGACTCGTTCTAGGCATTTTTAGTAGTTTTTAGTATATTTTGAATAGAATTACGCTTTTTGTTTCTTTTTATTGTTTCAGGTTAGAAGTGAAGCTCTGAGAGTCAAGGAAAGTCAAGAAACAGTGGAAATTTCCATTCTGGAGATACTCGCCTCGCGAAAGGATGCTCGCCTCGCGAGCCTGAAGACCAGCTGAGCAGCAACAGTCATCAATTCTGTCTCGCCTCGCGAGTCACCAGCTCGCCTCGCGAACCTGAAGACCTGACTGTGCCAGAGAAGCCATCCTTTCAGTCTCGCCTCGCCAATCACAGTTCGCCTCGCGATCATTCAAACTCAGGATAGATCCAAAACTGAAATTCGCCCCGCGAAAGGATGATCGCATCGCGAGAGTCCAATTTGAATTTGCGCCAATTTTAATGTTCGCCTCGCGAGCGAGCGCAGAATCAGAACTCTATATATTGCTGTTTCAGTATCAGAATTGAAGATCCGAATCCTAGTTTTTCCACTTGTTTGAGATCAGTTTTTTTTACGAATCCTTGTTACTTTGGAGCTGCGTCTCCCTCTTTTCTTCTTTTATTTTACAATGGTGGTTAATTCCGATTGTTCGTTTGTCATTACGGGCATGAGGAGCTAATCCCCTCGTCTAAGGGATCAATGAAGCCACCCATGGCGGTATAGTGTTCATGTGATGTATGTTTCTCCCCTTTTTCTCAATTGATGTTTTCCAATTCTGATTTGATTGCGTTGATCATATGCATGCGTGATTGACTTGTTAACGTTGATGAGGCTTAGTCAGCAATTCGCGTTTAGAACTTGAATTGGGATCACTAATTGAATATTGCACGAGAGTGAGTATGAGATTAGTGTAACCTTATAGGGAACAAGAATTAATAGAGTTTGATGATTAGGGTTATGAGACCTAGTAAGTAATTAACTCAATCATTGAATACGTCCTAATGAGCACGACAGTGGATTTAGGAGAATTTGGGGGTCCCGATTGACATTATAATTGAACTTAGGGAGGAATTCATCATCACTTGGGTACTATGCATGATTGGGTATGTGGATTTGTGACCTTAGGCATTTTAATTCCAGATTTTTAGTTAATTATTTTACTTGATTAGTTGATTGAATTGCGATCTTATTCTCTCTCTCAACCACTTTCCTCGCTTGACCAAACGTATTGGATTTCCCGCGAATTAGACAAATTGGTAGCCCAATCCTTGTGTTTGACCTCGGTAAATTCTTACCGTGTTTATTTTATTACTTGCGACGACCCGGTACACTTGTCGGTGACTCAACAAGTTTTTGGTGCCGTTGCCGGGGATTGGCACAACCAATTTTCCTAATTTTTAGGGAATTTGATTAGTTGGTTAAGTGATTTTTATTTTTATTTTTATTTTTTTATTTACTATTATCTCTCTCTCTACTTCTTTGATTCCACTTGGTTTTGCCTTGTTTTGTATGCGAGGTACCCTTTCACAAGAGGACCTGCTATTTGATTCGGAGATCACTAGGACCGAGAGGCGATTAAGGAAGGAAGCCAGAGAACGAAAGAGGGTTGAAGCGAGTAATATTGAGAGGATGGCTGAAGAAAATCCTCCTCCCCCTCCTCCTCATCGTTACAAGCCTCTCTTTGAGTACAGTCTACCCAACTTGGGTGATTGTGATTCTTCCATCGTGAGAGGCAACCTCAATACTGACTCCTTCAGAGTGGAAGGATGTGTCACAGCCTATATCCGTGAGAATCAGTTTGATGGGAGTGGCAGACAAGACCCTCACAGGCACATCACCCACTTCCTTGAAGCTTGTGACTTGCAGAAGACAAGAGGTGTTTCTCAAGATGAGTTTCGCTTGCGGCTATTCCCTCTCTCTCTTAGGGATGTCGCTCGCGATTGGTTTGACAGCTTGGATAGGAATAGTATCAGAACTTGGGAGCAAATGGCACAAAAGTTCCTAACTAAGTATTTTCCTCCTCAGAAAGTGGCACAAGCAAGAGTAGCCGTTACATCTTTCAGACAGACAGAGGATGAAACTTTTAATGAAGGTTGGGAGAGGTACAATGTGCTCTTGAGAAGATGTCCTTCATCTTTCTTTGACCCGGTCTCCAAAGTTCAACATTTCTTTAACGGGTTAAGGGGACGCTATCAGATGAATTGTGATGCCGCAGCTGGCGGTTCATTTTCCTTTTTATCAGCTGAGGATGGATGGGCATTATTAGAGAAGATGTCGTACAATGATTACAACCGTGGTAGGGAAACCTCAAGTGGAGTCAGTTCTGTAACAATGGAAGCCATTCTAGAGCAAGTTAAATCGTTGAAGATACAAGTTGCGGCTTTGTCAGAGAACAAGAAGGTTAATGCGATACACGAGGGAATGCCTCTGGTTTGTGATAATTGTAATGGAAATCATGACATTCAGAGATGTCCGTTCAACTTCTCTTGAGAACATGTGGACTCATGCCACAATTTCTATGACAACGTGCCCCAGAACAACTATCAGAGGAACAGTCAGAATCAGAATAGGGGATATATGAGGAGAGACCATCCGGGTTTCGCTTGGAGTAATGCTAGTGGTGGTCTAGCCGGGCAACAACAACCTCCACAAGGTCTGAGGCCAAACATTGGAATCTAGCAGCACAATACTCAGCAGGCTCTTCCGGGGCCTAATCAGTTGCAAATAACAGATGGTGGAAGGCAACCTTGGGAGTTGGGTTTTGAGAAGATGAATGCGGTAATTGAGAAGTTGGCAATCAACACAGGCGCAACCATTGATAAGTTGGCAACTCACACGGGGTCAGCAATTCAGAATCTAGAGATGCAGATAGCTCAGCTCGCAAAGCAACTAAATGAGCGTCCCCCAGGCACTTTCCCAGGTGATACCGAGAACAACCCTAAGAACCATTGCAATGCCATAATAATTAGGAGCGGTAAGGTGTTGGGATATAACAGGGGTGCAACTAGTTCTCAGGAAGACAAGGGCCCGGAACAACCACATGTTGAGGAAGAGCAGCCTAAGAAAGAGGAGTTGGCAAGTGACAAGGCACCGGAGCAAGGGGGAAGGCTGAAACTTGTGGATGAAGAGTTCTGAAATAAGAAGTGGGTTGAACCCCAAGACCTCCCGCCCTACATGAAGGTACCGTATCCTGAAAGATTGAAGAAGCCTCAACAGGATAAGCAGTTCAACAAATTCCTTGATGTCTTCCGTAAACTTCAAATTAACATTCCATTTGCGGAAGCCTTGGAACAAATGCCATCTTATGCTCGGTTTATGAAGGAGCTTCTCTCCAAGAAGCGGAGAATAGTGGATGAGGAAACGGTTGCTTTGATCGAGGAGTGTAGTGCCATTCTTCAAAGAAAACTACCTCCAAAGTTGAAGGATCCCGGTTCTTTTTCGATACCATGCACCATTGGGGGGATGACTTTAGGGAAGGCATTATGTGATCTAGGGGCAAGCATCAACTTGATGCCCCTCTCTATGATGAAGAGGTTGGGGATCAAAGAAGTCAAGGATACGCGGATGTCACTCCAACTGGCCGATCGTTCTGTAAAATATCCTTATGGAGTGGTCGAAGACTTGTTAGTGAAGGTGGACAAGTTCATATTTCCGGCGGACTTTGTGGTGCTTGATATGGATGAAGACGCCGAGATCCCTCTCATATTGGTTAGGCCCTTCTTGGCCACTGGGGGTGCCTTGATAGATATGCGACAAGGGAAACTCACTCTAAGGGTGCAAGATGATGAGGTAGTCTTCAATGTCTTTGAAGCAATGAAACACCCTGTTGAGAGGTCGGATGTGTATCGAGTGGATGTGGTGGAATCAATTGTTAAGGCAAAGGCAACTAGAGAAGCCCATGGTTCTTCACTAGCACAAGTGTTGGTAAAATCCCATGATGATGATAGAGAGGAAAAAGACCCTTTGGGGGATGAGGTCTATATTGAGTGGTTAAAAGACATGGAAGCCTTACCGAGTCTCCCAAGAGATGAATGTGCAAAGGAAGAGCTCAACAACAAAGGCATGGAAAAGGATGATAAAGCACCGGAGTTGAAAGGTGTCACAATCGTGGTGATCAATGAAAACAATGAGTTGATCCCAAAAAGGACCATCACGGAGTGGAGAGTATGTACCGATTATAGAGGGCTTTTGGATTTAAATGAGTTGTCCGGGATCCGCAAGCAAGCAATCTACAAAAACCGGACTAAGGAAAGGCATGACAAGCACATCTTTCCTAGGAAGTTTGAGCCCGGACAAGCGGTACTTCTTGACAATTCAAGGTTGAAACTTTTTCCGGGAAAGCTAAGATCAAGGTGGTCGGGACCATTCAAGGTCCTCCAAATCTGTCCACACGGAATAGTAGAGTTAGAAGGGGCCTCTGGCAACTTCAAGGTGAATGGGCAAGGGATAAAGCATTATCATGGGGAATCAGTCCCAAATTACAAGCAGTTTCTTCCTCCGGATTAACCCTTAGGGGTGACTTGAGTCAGGCTCGGGACGTTAAACAAGCGCTACTTGGGAGGCAACCCAAGCTAGGTATCCTTTATTTTTAGTCTCTGTCATTTTCATTTATATATTTTAAAAAAAAAACTTGATTCGCCACACGAATCCACAGTGACCACGCGAGACAGAAGCCCTGAATCTCAGAGGCTTGCTCACGCTTCTGTCTCGCGTCGCGAGGGATACTTTAGCCACGCGATTTTGGGCATCATCATCTGCTGGAATTCTAGATTCGCCTCGCGAAATACTACTCGCCTCGCTATTCTGGAAAGTGTGAATAACAATTTTCCAGATTCGCCTCGCGAGTTATCTCTAGCCTCACGAATCTGCAATTAAGTTTTTGATTTGCAGGATTTCTTCCAGGAGAGGCCTTTGGCACAGCAGAGGGGTGCCCGAGAGACCAATTGGTTGAGGATGCAACCGTAGAAGAACTTTCCGTGGAAGCAGCCACCTCCACCAGTATTTGATCAGGGAGCACCCTCTCCTTTCCTCGCTCTTATTTTATATATCTGTATTCTTTCATTGAGGACAATGTATGCTTTAAGTGTGGGGGAGGGAACCGATTGTTGATTTTGTTTTTGTTTGTGTTTTTGTTTTTGTTTGTCGCTCTTGAATAATTTGAGAAGATCAAGAGTTTATGTATGAATGTGTGTCGGCAAGCTTGTGGCATTTAATTAAATTGAGCATAGATTGATTGCATAAATTATTTTGACCATCGATGATTTCCCCCTAGGTTCTGAAATAAAAAAGTTGATCCCCATGGGAAAAATTGAAAATTGAACTTTGAGAAACTTCATTGTGATTGCTTGATTTATGACAAGTTTGGGGTGAGGGGATGCACACACTAGGAATTGTATCTCGGTCAAACAATTTGCAAAATGTCCAGGTGAGGATTTGAGCCTCCAACTTTGTTTTTGATTGTGTGAATCACTTTTAAGTTGCACTTTCCCGGATTTGCTTGAATCTCTTCATGGATTGCATGTTTATGTGTTGCATCAAATGATTTAGGCAATTTTCTTTGAAATAGCTCCTTGGCCTAAAAAGAACCATCCCTAATGCATGTTCCCTAGTTAGACACATTGAGCCTAATTAGCTTATTGTTTCTTGATGACCCTATACTATAAGCCAAAATCTGGAAAAAACCATGTTAACCCAATCTTAGGATTAGGAGAGCATAGAAGCTTAGCAAGAGAAGGATTGTGAGAAACTAAGTTTGGGGTGGCTACAAGGTGGTGTGTCATATTGGGGTGAGAAAAAGAAAAATAAAGGTTGAAACCCAAGGCAAAAAAAAAAATTGCCAAAAGAAAAGGGGCAAAGCAAAAAGATTAGCAAGGAAAAGGCTGTAGTCACCCGAGGCAAAAAGAAAAATGGAAAAGGGAATTTGAGTGGAAGATGTGTCAAATGCTCATGCTCTCTTAGTTCCTAGGGACTTAAGCCTAGTATCCTTGAATATCCTACCCTCAGCCAGGCCCCATTACAACCTTTATAAGACCTTCTGATGTTGCATGCATGTTTTTGTGGGAACCATTTTTGAGATGAAAATCAAATTCATGGGAAGTTCTCTTGATATGTGAAATTGAGTGAGAAGTTGATAGCCTAGACGAATTTGAGCGAATGAGTGAAATTTTACATACCCTTGTGAAGAAGGCAATTGTTTGAAATTGGTGATCTTCCTTTTTGGGTGTATCTTTGATCCTCAACTTAGATTAATGAATGCATGAATGATTAAGTTCTCAATTGTTTAAAGTAAATGAATGTGGGGATTACATTGATGCAAGGGGGGAATTCATTGAAGGAAAAACTGTTTGTTAAGATTGCATGAAATTTGTGCGAAGATTGATTGAATCCTTTAGGCTTGCTGTTGACGGATCTGGGCAAGTATACCCAGTCGTGCAAGTAATACGGTGGTAAGACCGGTTATCGTATCCACGGGGATTGGATGTCAAGTACCAATTCACAAACTCGGCAACTATTTAGACTAAACTATTCATCAAGAGAAAGTAAAACAAACAAAAGGAAAGAAATAAAATCTTTTTGTCTTTTTGGGGACTTTTAACAAACACTTGGAGTGCAGAAAGATATGTTGGGACTAGACTTCACCAAACCTCTAACTCATGCACTATCAGGACTAGATACCTCCCATTCATGCTTCAGATATTAAAATCAATCCACTAAATTACTCAAACCCCGATTCCTCGGATGGCAAGAGCCTAAATCCACTAATAGACCCTAATTCCTTAGGTGGCCTAGATTAATGAATTTGGATTAAGATTAGGGATCATGTGATTACTAATAAACCTAGTTCCATTCCTAGATACAAGGCTTACTAGGTGATTAAATTCAGTTCCGGTTACGATACGAACGTCCCCATTGCATACCAAAACACAAATTGAGTCATGGGGGTGCTAGCCACAACAAGCATTAAGCACAGAAAATTAATCACTAATATGAAGACATGAACATAGAATAATCAGTCAAGATAAATACATGATTATCAATTTGTTTACATCTAATCCCAACAAAGGGATTTAACTACTCATAAACAGAGAAAATCAAACCAGAGAAATTGGAGAAGAGGAGAGAAGAGGCTCCATATGAGCTTTCCTTCTTCTTCAAAGCAACCCCTCTTGGCTCCCTTCTAGGGTTGAAACCCTAGCCCAGCCACAGCCTCCAAGTGCCTCCAAATGCCTCCCTCTGGACCCTTTGTTCTGTCTGCTGCGCTCTTATTTATAGATCTGCTGCGCGTCACGGCCGTGATGGCCATCACGGCCGGGCCGTGATGCGTTCTGGAGTGGGTGTACTTTCACAAAATGGAGTCTCGCGAGGCGAGCCCTATGTTCGCGACGCGAAACCCTAATTTTTACTCTATCACGGTCGTGATGATTATCACGGGCAGGCCGTGACAGCTTCTGACTTTTGCCTTCTGCTCTGCTTCATCATGGCCGTGATGGGCTCTGTTTGGCTCATATTCTTCACTTTTCAAGCTCTATTTCATACAAGCTCCATCAAGGCTAATTTTGAGCATTTTTACATTAATTCCTGCAAAACAACACCAAGAAACCGCTTCACCCGTTCCAAGGGAAAATCTAATAAAAACCAAATAAAGAGTGCCTAATCTATATGAAAAATGCATGCAAAAGTATATAGAAAATATCATGTAAAATCACACTATCAAATCACCCCAAGCTTATTCAATTACTTGTCCTCAAGCAATCACTAAGGCCAGAAGAATAAACAGAATATGGATAGTGAACTAAGAACCCGAGCAAATAATCCAAGTAATAGGCATTTCAAACAATTCAGTAAGAGACAATCAATTCAAGTCCAATTAGAGGCTTAGGTTCCTTAGACTCATGTTCTCACTGATTTGGGCACTCTTTCTCACCTGAAGCTCACCCCAAGCTTGTTCATTTGCTTGGCTCTCTTTTCTCACCTCACTCAAGTGTTTAGGGGATAAGACATTTCACTCAATTTTCCTCAAGGAATGAATCCTACCATAGGCTTGACTATCAACCAAATCTCTACTTTATTAATGAAAACAATTAAGAATCAAGAGGTCTTTTATTTGGTTGTAACGTGGCCATGGGATTAATCGTTAGGTGGGGAAATCAATAAAAGGACATTTCAAAAGGCTACTCAACATATCAACATTTGCAAAGCATGACCTTCTAAAATACCTTTTGGGTTTCAATTCACTTTCCACCTTTCTTTTCTTTCCTTTTCTTTTTATTTCTCATTTCTTTTTATTTCTTTTTTTTTCATCCCCTTCTCTATTTATTTTTTATTATTTTTTTTCTTTTCTTTTTCTTTTATTTGGAGAAGGGGAGATTTTTTCAAATCAAGAGAATTTTTTTTTTCTGATTCTTTTCCCAAACTTTTTCGACTACCTTTTTCACCCTTTTGTAATACTTTAGAAGGTCCCTTATCAAACATATTTATCAAAACATTCCAGGGTACCAAGAAAAGCATTTTTTTTCTTTCAGTCTCAAAATTGGGCAACTATAATGTTTTCAAAAATTTTTAAGCTTCAAAATGGTTTCAAGTCAAGTTCTAGAGAAAACAATCCAAGAGGAATAACACTCTAACACAAAGAATGGGGTAGATTTAGTGAGTACCCCTTTATGGCTCAAAATCTCACATTTAGTAGTTCAGAAATCAGTGAGAAACACAAATCTACAGAACCATATGCTAATTATCAACTATCAAAAGATTATCTCAAAAAAAATTTATTTGTAGCCTTGTCACAAGAATAACAAATTGGGTTCAACAATTCACTATCTCAATTTAATTGGCACTCAGTTTTCACAATTTGGATTCAAAATCTAAACAAGGGCAATCTAATTGTGTGATCATGCAAACTATGCCTATATGGATGCAACATGCAAAATGCAAAAATGCAAAAATACCCCTACCCCGAGCTTAAGAATTTACATTGTCCCCAATGTAAACAAACAAGTCAGAGAGAGGAGAAAAAAATTGGAACGACTTACCGAGGCAGTAGCGGGTGTTGGCTCACATGCCTAGTCAGAAGGAATTGCATGAAAATTGGGTCACGGTCGTGATGCTTATCACGGGCAGGCCGTGATGCATTCTGGTCCATAGGGGTAGCCTGTCACGGCCGTGACCTCCATCACGGCTAGGCCGTGATGCTCTCTAGTCTTCAGGGTCCTCCCATCACGCCCGTGATGGGGATCACGGCTGGGCCGTGATCCTTTCTGATCTTCAATTCTGGCTCATCACGGCCGTGACCTATGTCACGGCCTGGGCGTAATGGTTGCTGACTTTGTTTTCTCCCTGCCCTTTTGCTTCTCCTTCCTTCTTTCCCTGAAAACACCTAACAAAACTATTAACAAATCTCTTGATCTTCTCAAATTACTCAAGAGTTGAAATCAAAAACAAAAACTAACTAAAGAGAAGGGTTAAGAAAACTTGGGTTGCCTCCCAATAAGCGCTTCTTTAACGTCACTAGCTTGACTCATTAAGAAGCATCCACCTGGATCCCAAAGCCTGTGGTATAAGGACCAAGGAGTGCTCAAGATGTAAGATCCTCCACCCGGATCCCATGGTTTGTGGAGTGGCAATTGCATAAATAATATGACTCTATCCACAATTCCACCCAGCCAGTGTGTGAAAACTCCATTGACCTCTACAATTATGAACTCACTTCCTCTCGGGTCAAATGGTGTTTTCACGAGGAAGTTTGACAGACAAGTGGAAGGGGCTAACTTACCAGTGTCCACACATGCATGCAAGCCAACATATTTATTTAATGCAGCAAAATCAGATTGCTCAGCAAGCATGGTGGAGTCCACTACCACTTCATCTTCATTTTGAACTATCCCCCAAACAAGATTTTGCTCAAATTGTGCTTCATCTGACTCTTGTACTAACTGATTGCAAATCTCCTCAACTTGCATTTTGAAAGTTTGCTTCACAGTTTCGATACTGTCACGATTTGCTCTTGCTTTGGCCTCAGAGGTGGATAGTTCTTGGGAATACTGTTCTAGAGCAGCTTTCAAAGGTGTTTGCTCATTCCATTCCCATTCCTCCTCATGCTTCATGATCACACTATAAGCTTGTGCATGAGGGCAGTGACGTCCCCAGAGCCCGTAGTCTCCCAAGACTACATTAGGCCCAAAGGAATATTTTGTAAATCCATCCAAGGCAGGAAAATAATAAATCTCCATGTGTTGCAATTCACCTTGAACAGATAAAACTCAAAAGAAAAGAAAAAAAATGAAATATACACAAAATAAAAATAAAATAAAAATGATAAAAATTGTCTAAATTAGTTGCCTCCTTTGTTACTAATGATATTGGCAAAACCAATCCCCGGCAACGGCGCCAAAAACTTGTTGACGGATCTGGGCAAGTATACCCAGTCATGCAAGTAATACGGTGGTAAGATCGGTTATCGTATCCACGGGGATTGGATGTCAAGTACCAATTCACAAACTCGGCAACTATTTAGACTAAACTATTCATCAAGAGAAAGTAAAACAAACAAAAGGAAAGAAATAAAATCTTTTTGTCTTTTTGGGGACTTTTAACAAACACTTGGAGTGCAGAAAGATATGTTGGGACTAGACTTCACCAAACCTCTAACTCATGCACTATCAGGACTAGATACCTCCCATTCATGCTTCAGATATTAAAATCAATCCACTAAATTACTCAAACCCCGATTCCTCGGATGACAAGAGCCTAAATCCACTAATAGACCCTAATTCCTTAGGTGGCCTAGATTAATGAATTTGCATTAAGATTAGGGATCATGTGATTACTAATAAACCTAGTTCCATTCCTAGATACAAGGCTTACTAGGTGATTAAATTCAGTTCCGGTTACAATACGAACGTCCCCATTGCATACCAAAACACAAATCGAGTCATGGGGGTGCTAGCCACAACAAGCATTAAGCACAAAAAATTAATCACTAATATGAAGACATGAACATAGAATAATCAGTCAAGATAAATACATGATTATCAATTTGTTTACATCTAATCCCAACAAAGGGATTTAACTACTCATAAACAGAGAAAATCAAACCAGAGAAATTGGAGAAGAGTAGAGAAGAGGCTCCATGTGAGCTTTCCTTCTTCTTCAAAGCAACCCCTCTTGGCTCCCTTCTAGGGTTGAAACCCTAGCCCAGCCACAGCCTCCAAGTGCCTCCAAATGCCTCCCTCTGGACCCTTTGTTATGTCTGCTGCGCTCTTATTTATAGATCTGCTGCGCGTCACGGCCGTGATGCATTCTGGAGTGGGCGTACTTGCACAAAATGGAGTCTCGCGAGGCGAGCCCTATGTTCGCGACGCGAAACCCTAATTTTTACTCTATCACGGTCGTGATGCCTATCACGGGCAGGCCGTGACAGCTTCTGACTTTTGCCTTCTGCTCTGCTTCATCATGGCCGTGATGGTCATTACGGCCAGGCCGTGATGGGCTCTGTTTGGCTCATATTCTTCACTTTTCAAGCTCTATTTCATACAAGCTCCATCAAGGCTAATTTTGAGCATTTTTACATTAATTCCTGCAAAACAACACCAAGAAACCGCTTCACCCGTTCCAAGGGAAAATCTAATAAAAACCAAATAAAGAGTGCCTAATCTATATGAAAAATGCATGCAAAAGTATATAGAAAATATCATGTAAAATCACACTATCACTTGCCAAGTCTTGAGTCCTTTTTGAGTTTTAGCTAGGTTTAAGTTTGGGGTGTTTTGATAAGCCTCTGGCTTATCTAGTTTTATAACTAGATAGACTGTGGTTTTTGTGCAAATTATTCGAGGTCAATCTTGTTTTCGCCCAAATTTACCTTGTTTTGTTCCTAAGTGGACTTTGACTCGTTCTAGGCATTTTTAGTAGTTTTTAGTCTATTTTGAATAGAATTACGCTTTTTGTTTCTTTTTATTGTTTCAGGTTAGAAGTGAAGTTCCGAGAGTCAAGGAAAGTCAAGAAACAGTGGAAATTTCCATTCTGGAGATACTCGCCTCGCGAAAGGATGCTCACCTCGCGAGCACGAAGACCACCAGCAAGGAATCATCATCAATTCTGTCTCGCCTCGCGAGTCACCAGCTCGCCTCGCGAACCTGAAGGCCTGACTGTGCCAGAGAAGTCATCCTTTCGGTCTCACCTCGCCAATCACAGTTCGCCTCGCGATCATTCAAACTCAGGATAGAGCCAAAACTGAAATTCGCCCCGCGAAAGGATGATCACCTCGCGAGAGTCCAATTTGAATGCGCGCCAATTTTAATTCTCGCCTCACGAGAACATACTCGCCTCGCGAGAGGGCGAGAACCAGAATCGCTATTTATAGGCTATTACATTGATGCAAGGGGGGAGGATCTGAATCCTGGTAGTTTTTCCACTGTATAGAGTAGTTTTAGGCTGAATCCTTGTTTCTGGAGCTGCATCTCCTCTTTTCTTTTTCTTATTGTACCATGGTGGTTATGTCCGATTGTTTGTCTATGAGCATGAGGAACTAATCCCCTCGTCTGAGGGAACAATGAAGCCACCCATGGCGGTGTAGATTCGATGTGATGTATGTCTTTCTCCCTTTTCTCAATTAATGTTTTCCAATTCTGATTTGATTGTGTTGATCATATGCATGCGTGATTAACTAGTTAAATGTGATGAGGCTTAGGAGGCAATTTGCGTTTTAGAACTTGAATTGGGATCATCGATCGAATATTGCACGAGAGTGAGTAGGAGATCGGTGCAACCTTATAGGGAACAAGAATTAATAGAGTTTGATGATTAGGGTTATGAGACCTAGTAAGTAATTAACTCAATCATTGAATACGTCCTAATGAGCACGACAGTGGATTTAGGAGAATTTGGGGGTCCTGGTTGACATTGTAATTGAACTTAGGGAGGAATTCATCATCACTTGGGTATGCATGATTGAGATGGTGGATTTGTGACCTTGGACATTTTAATTTCAAATTTTAATAGCTTAGTTTTATTAGATTTGTTAATTGAATTTCGATCCTATTTTCTCTCCAATCTCAACCACTTTGTTACTTGACCAACGTATCTAATTTCCCACGAATTTGTAGAATTGGTAGCCCAATCCTTGTGTTCGACCTCAGTAAATTCTTACCGTGTTATTTTATTACTTGCGACAACCCGGTACACTTGCCGGCGACTCAACACCACTTAACGACCTTCAATACTCCGATGTTACTGACCGCGGGCACCGATGCCATATAGTGTCGGGTCTTTCCCACAACGGTGAAAGACATGGCTCTGGTTCACCCAAGAGGCCATGCAAAATCAAGACCTGAATTCGGTCATAGCACTCCATGCATTTGCTAGCCGGCTTGAATCCCGAGCCCTTCACTGAAAAACTAGCTTGGAAACAAACCTCCAGCCAACTTGGATGATCTTAGGCGACAAGCCACCAGATACATTAACATGGATGAAGCACCAACATCAAGAAAACTTAGTAAACCAGAATCAGGATCAGGATAGGTGAGGGAACAAAAGAAGACGAAACTCGGATGTACCGACCATAAAAGTACTTTAACAAGGCTCACCTCAAACAAAGTTATTATTTAAATGAATTATGTCTTAAATCTATATAATTTTTACTACTTAGTTGCATAAACACCATAGGCGCAAAAGTCGAGCTCAAGCTAACTCCTAAAAATTGAAGACCAGAGGTCGAGCCAAGCTCCCTCTAAATCTCACAGAGGTCAAGCCGTGCTCCCTCTCAACTGGGGGAGGAGGGTCTGTTTACGGAGGTTACCTCGTTGCAAAAGCCGTTTGAAGTCATGTTACAACTTGAGATGGTTTTGTCCTTTATATCCAAGAGTTAAGCTCTAACGGCACTTGTTGACAAGTGACTCCAAACACCAGAGCGAGGTGAATTGTCTGTGTTATGGATTTTTGAAAACTCTGTCAAAATAAATCACACTTTTAAAATAAGTATTTTGAAATCGATTTGTTAACAGAAAAACTTGCATTTCCAAAAGCGTAGGAAATGAAAACTCTCGTTGAAAATAAAGGAGATAGGGAAGAAAGATGAACACAGCGATATATCCTGGTTCAGTCAAAATCTACCCATATGGCCTACGTTCAGTCCCAAGGCCAAAATACCAAGGGTTTCACTCAACACTAGCTTTTAACATAATCAACTAGAAACCTTTACAACTTAGAGTACCCTCCACACAAACAACGGGATACATCTTCCCTTTGTGCAAGAATGTCAAAAATAACGTGTAGGATCACACCCACTAAAATGAAGATAAAAAAGTCAAAGGAGAGAAGCACTCAAATATGTATATAGCAAATATAAGTTGAAGCACAAATGCAATAACATGATGTATAAAGCTCTCAATATTATTTGATCAAGTGTTAGATCAAAGAGTAGAAGAGAGTTTTGTTTTATCAGAGTAAAGCACAATTAAGAATGATAATTTTCGTGCTTTGTATTTTGCCTAAGGTTCCATTATATAGAACATTTGAATAGCCTAAGGAAATTAGGTCAAGCCCATTTCAAAACACAATTTCATCGCACAGTAATTGGTTATTTTAATGATGTAATTGATTATTTTAATCAAATTCAAAAGGTGCTTCAAAGTAGTCATATTGTAATCGATTATGTGTTCTCTATTTAAAAGCCTGCGAGCACAAAAAGATATATAATCGATTACTCAATTGATTATTAGCTCCCTGTTTTAATTCTCAAATAAAACAAAGGAAGCATACTTGATTTTCGAAAGAGGAATAGTTGATTATTCATATTCAAATTCAAACTCAGTGGCTTGATAAGAGTCATTACTCACTAAAACACTTTAAAGCTAATTAAGTTGATTTAAAAACGTGTTCAACATACTATAACCCATTATAGTAATCGATTATTCCTTTTCAAATTGGGTTGATTCAAAAAATAACACCTCCAAAAATTGACTACTCATTAAAGCATATTAAAAGCCACTAAACCTATTAATAATCGATTATCATAATCGATTATTACTCGTATTCAAATTTGAATTTGAAAAACTTAATGGCTGAAATTGATAAGTCATTTAAGTTCAAATAAAAGCAAATTAAGTTTAATTTTAAAAGCTCATTTAAATGTGTGTGTGACCAATTTAATTTTGAGAGCTTTGTTAACCATTTTCAGAAAATCTAAAACAAGCAATACAGGTAAGAAAATTTTCCTCAACCCATTTGACTGCTTGTTTGATCTTTTGTCGCTTTTTAAAATTAAGTCTTTTTGACTTCTCCTTTTGTCATTCATCAAAACCAAAGTACTTGTTAGGCATATATCCATGGTCAAGCTCAACCTCAACACCCCTTGGGAATAAAAACGAAGGTTTAGGCCAAAGCTCCCGTGATGCTAAAAGTTCTCAAACTGTATTTGAAATAAATATAACCAAAAATATATCCCCTTTCTCTGACAAAAAAAAAGGGCGATAATACCCTAAAAACATGGACAAACCAACTGTCATAACACCTCGGTCAAGATCGAAAAAAGTCGACTTACAAAGAGATATTACCAAGGGGTTTTACAAAGCCTCTTTGCCGAATACGTCTCAAAGCTTCGGGGGGGACCTCCTTTTCCCGCCAAGATTTGGACACACCCAAGTCGTTCCAAATCAAGATCTAGTCAACCTCTATGACTGAAAACCCCATTGCCGAACTCGGCTCAGAGCATGGGGGGACTCCTATTCTAGCCTAGATTGGGCAAGTCCCTAGTTGTCCTAAATCAGGGTAAGGCTAACTTCTATGAACCACCTCATCCGGATCGACTACATTCATTGGACTAAGGACTGACCTCAATATAGCCGAGTGCCTAGATCATGGTGTCGAACGACCTCCGATTTATAGTAAAAAAGTGAGATCAATGTTCATAGAGATTCATAGGGATATATCTCTAAGGACATTGGGATTATTTCAAAAGACCTACATAGAAAAAGTTTTGAAAAGGTTTAATATGAAAATTTGGTCATCAATTGTTGCATCTATAGTTTGAGGGGAAATTTTCAATCTTAATTAATGTCCCTAAACAACATTGGAACAAGAGGAGATGAAAGGCATTCCTTATTCTTCAATAGTAGGAAGTCTCATGTATGCTCAAGTCAGCACTAGGATTGATATTGCATTCACAGTAGGAATGTTGGGAAGACATCAAAGTAACCCTTTTAATGGAACATTGGAAGAGAACAAAATGGGTTATGAAGTATCTTATAGGAACTAAGGATTACAAGTTGACATACACGTATTCTGATACTTTGGAAATAATAGGATATTCAGATTTGGATTTTTCTGGATTCATGGACTCCAAGAAGTCCACTTCGGGCTATATTTTCTTTTTATCCGAAGGTGCTATATCTTGGAGAAGCAAAAACCAAACAATTGTTGCATTATCCACTATGGAAGCAGAATGGTTGAAGAAGCCACATCACAGGCTAAATGGTTGAAGAATTTTGTTTCTAGTCTTAAAGTTGTCAATTCAATTGAAAGACCAATAAAGATCTTATATGATAATTCGGTTGTAGTACTATTTTCAAATAATAATAAAAGTGGAAGCTAAAGTAAGCATATTGATATTAAGTTTTTGGTTGTAAGAGAAGACATCAAAAGGGAGTTAGTCTCCATAGAATATGTAGACACGAAATCGATGGTTGCTAATCCATTAACTAAAGGATTGCCGGCTAAAGTGTTTCAGGATCATATTCCTTAGATGTTAGTTAGCTTGCATTTCAAGTTTGAGGAGAATCAGAATTGAAATGGATCCGGAACTCAAACAAACGCAAATTGAGTGATTAATTGGTTAATTAATTAATTAATTGAGAATTGTAATATTAAAATTAGGTCGGGCTTGAACATAATAAGTTTTAGGAGTGACCTAAAATAATAGAGAGAAATATTCCAGAAATCGGTTATGCGGGAAGATGCAGAAGAAAACACTCGGTTGTGCTGACGGAGCAACACTCGATGGCGCGTGTCGCGACAGCAAAGTGATACCTAGAATTCTACTAACAAACCTATCCTATAAATATGACACATGTGCTCCACTCACATTTCTACATAAGCCTAAAAGATGACACCTAGCTACTTAAGCCACCTAACCTATACTAAAATATGACACCTAGCTTAATTAACATACAAACCTAACACCTAAGACACCTAATATAACATAATATAAGTAAAGTAAAGAAAATGAAACTGAAGTCTTCAGCCTACTTCACTCACGACAGAAGAAAAGGACCAAGGTAGAAACTGAAACAAAATTAGAAGAAGATAAGGTAGCCATGGTGGTTGTAGAACTTTGAAGCTGGTTGGAGCAGTCACAGTGAAATCGTCTCCAAACATTTTACCGCCGTTGGATCTTGTTGACATTTTATAAGAGGGTTCATGACTGGTGGTTCTTCATATCCAATGGTCATATTTTGAAACAACTTCCAGAGTGGGAGATATTCAGCTCACACAGTGGACTTAGATGATGAGAAACTCAACACGTATGCCATCTAACCTATCACCATAGAACGACCATCCGAGATTAGTTCACCATTGTATCGGACTGAAACATTGTGAGAAGGTTAAGGACAGATAGTTCTTCATTTTCACTATGCATTTTTGACATTAAAGGTATGAAACTGGATATATAGAGCTCTAACAGTAGCCTTGAGATATAGAACAACCATTTCCGAACCCACAACTATGTCTCTGTAAAATAACAACTGCAAATTCGTGCACCGTTGGATCGATCCGAAACTTAGGCAGATGGTTTAAGGCTTGTTGTTCTTTATTTTCATCCGTCGAATGGAGAGTAGAGGCCTGAAGCTCATATTGGAGTGGTTTCGATTGTCGGATTTTAAAACAGATTGCTTATTCGTGTTCGTGGCCTCGACATCTTTGAGGTTGCGTCTTTGCATGTAAGAATCGTCGAGGAATGTCGGTGTCGACATTTATAATTTTTAAGCTATTTAAATTCATTCTACTCCTATTCTTAATTCCGATATCGTTTTCGGTGTATTTTAGGCTTTTACGGGTTTTTTTGTCAAAGCAATCGGACAGGAAATCGACCGCTAGTTCTGAGACGAATCTAATTTCGTAGGGATAGCGGTTGTGATGATTGGATCTTGTTTAAGTGTGTCGAGGTTCGTTCCGATAACACAGGAGCCTTTGGAGATTTTACGGGAAAGCATGCATGTTACTAAGGTGGGGGAGAAAGTGAGTATCACACCGGAAAGGCAAGATAGTATAGCATGTGATTTTGCCTGTGTAGGGTGCCCCAGACCCTACTAGTTGTCGAGTAGTTGACGATGGTTAAACCCTGCTTGAAAATGGTTTTAAAATGTTGTTTGGGTTTAACTATAGTAGGCTTATCGACTTTATGGCAAAACCCTAGATTAGACAATTCTGGTTGAGGTTGATTGTGGTATTCGTCATATGATGCTTATTATGGATGTTATGCTGTTTGATGCGTCATCTCTGATAACATGGCTAGTATGTTAATTTTGATTTATTTATTGAAATTGAATATATGTTGGCTGTCATTGAGGATGTCTATTGATTATGCTGTTAGAAAGCGAGTTGACACCATGATTGTACATTATATAGATCTATGTGAAAGTTGCGGTACACGAGTATCGAGATTGGATTATGTTGTTGAGTATGGGCTCTACGAAGAGAATGTGGATTGTGGATGCTTTGGGAATCGTGTGTGTATAAGATTATGTACTGGTGTCAACTTAGGATGGTTGTGCATTGCATGAGTTGCCAAAGTGGCGGGCCGTGTGACTGGGAGTCATGGGAGGTTGGTGTACCCGGGTGCAGGTATGGAATATGGAGAGGGAAGGTTCTGGGAACCTTGGAGATGTAGTCCGGTTTGGAATGGTTTTCAAGAGACCAGTGATTTGCACCGACTGAGTCGAGACCGTCGTGGAGGCTTGGCTATTCCGACGTCTGGCCCTGAGTATTCCAGCCCCAGGTGGACCTTCCAAGGCGACCAAGATACCCCTATTGGAGAATAAGCTCATAGGGGGAAGCACCCTTATTGGTCACGGTGAAGGAACAGTATCTTGGACAAGCCAATTGACATTTTCTGGGCAAGGGAGGCTCGTGTGATAGAGGAAATGAGAATGTCAGAGAATTGGAGTTCCCTGTGAGAGTGATCGGCTGACATGCATAGGAGTGTGACTCCTTAGAGGATTTTGACCCTAGTTATGGATCAAGGATGTTTTGTAAACGGTTGACTTGCGAGATAGTTTCTATGTGTAAATCTCTGTTGTATGTTAACATGTTGTGGTGTTATAGTAGCTTATCTCTATTCTCTATCTCCTTTTCTCTGTATGTATCGTACGACTGATAGATGAGCAGCAGCAGCTGTACTGCGATAGTGATAGGATCAGAGCACCGAACGATGCACTACCTGCAAAGGATTATGCCGGAGGGTCGTGAGGAGCAACGACGAGTTTGTTAGGAGCAACGACAAGTCTGTGAGGGCTTAGGTGTATGGGCGTTGTTACATCAAGGACGAGGGTAGTTCCAGACGCCCATATCGTGGTTTATATGGTATGTCGGTAGCGTCTGCTAGGGAGAGCTTCTGAGAGTTATTTTGAATTTTGATGTATTTTGTGTGAGGCAGGGGGGTAGATGCTGCCTATATAGGTTTTTATATCTTTTCTGAGACCAATGTTCTGTGACTTGTTTATCAGTCCTTTTACTTTTCTAGGATCATGATTCCTCTGTTGGGATCAACAGTACTTTGGAGACTAGTTGTACATATTATGTATATACGTCATTTATGTTTTTATTCCGATGTGCATGTTAAATTAAGTTTTGAATTTTCTAGTTTCCGCAACTATATTATTTTTCGTTTTTAATAATCGCGCTAACGCTAATAAACAGATTAAGGATTAATTTTATAGGATTGTTCTTTAATAGGAAATCGAGGTGTTTCATTTGGTGGTATCAGAGCAGTTCGATTCTAAACCGGACTTTGGGAATATGACTGCTTAGGAGTGAGAACTGTGGGGAAGGATGAATCACCACAAAAAAAACCCAGTTTAGCTACCAAATTAGCGACTGAAATATGGGGGTAGCAAAAACCCTGGTCGCTAAGGTTTTAGTGACCATGTTTATATTTCTGTCGCAACATAGCGACTAAATTTTCGGTTGCTATATTATATAATTCGGCCGTAGATAAGGTTGGTCGCATGATCTGGTTAACTGTATTTGATGATCGAAATTTCAGTCGCTAATACAATATTTTTAATTTTTATTGTTTTATTTTAAAATTTATTTTAAAATTAATAATTAAATTTTTTTACTTTAATATTCTTCAATTTACTAATATAAATCACCAATATAAAAATAATGACAGTATCATATAAATAAATATAAATGTCATACAATAAAAATATGTAAAGTCCAAAAAATAAAAAAATACAAAATGAAAGTCATTAGTCATGATGTGGAGGCGAACGCGGAGGCGACCACCCGTCCGTGCCGCCGACGTCTGCCGTCTCATATTCCTCTGGAGCAACATCATCAGTAGCAGGAGGCGGCGTAACTAGAGGAGCAGCAGGCGGTACAACTTCCGGAGCATTACCCCGAGCAACTGGAGGCTGGATCCTCATCTGCACCAACACCAACCGCAGTGTCTGGCCTTGCTCCATCGTCGTTTGCAGTAGGTGCTGATGTGCCTCTGTCAAATGTCCAATCTGCTCCGCCATCACACCCTCCCTCTCCCTTTTCTCCCTAAGCTCCGCGTTCAGCTGGGTGATGGTGTCCTGCATCTGGTTAAACTTCTCCGGAGGGACGGTATCCGATTAAGAAGGAGCATGCGTGCCGGACGATGAAGCGATAAACTCGCTGCCCAAGTATCCAAGGCCATACACATGCCCTTCTTGTTCCTGCCTCGGACGACCTCCAAATATATGGCATTGTCGTTGACAGAGACAGTAGAGCGGGGAACCTCACCAGTCAAGGCTTCATCCTGTGAGGCACGTAATATGGCATCGTCCTTGTTGTTGTTAAAGTTGACTTGCGAAGTATAATTGAAGAGATTTAGTTACACTTATAACCAATATTAACAAATTAATAATAATAAATTACTAGTTTTAACTAAAATGTATTTTTACTTACAGCATAGTTACGGGCCTTGTCGTTGACCCATTCCCCCGACTTCAACTTCTTCGTCCTCTCCACCAACTCCGTAGAGGTGAGGAGTCACTTTTTCTGTGCTTTCTGCATATACAAAATAAAAAACAGTTAAATTCATAAGAATAGTAAAAAATGAAAACTAATTAAATAGTTAAAATAATCAAGTTTTAAGTATTACCAGCTCGTTGAAGTGAGCGGTGGCTGATTTAAATCCGTCGATGTAGGCACATGCGCCACCATTAGAGGCTCGATTACGCCGAGCTGTGGCTTCCTTCTCCTAGAACCTCTTAGTAGCCCAGTACTGTTCCAGCCCCTTCCTGATCTCAGGATCCAACCACTCCCCCTTATCCTTACCCTTCATCAGCTTGTTCATGGCATTCTTCATGGCCAATGAACCTTTATGCTCAAATATGCCGCTGATGATCTTCTCCAAATGTGGGGCCCACCGATACTCTTTCTGCAACAGACACTTGTTAGGCAATTCTTATATATATTTAAATTAAATGTAAATCAATAGGTAATGTAAATTTATTTTAAATAATATAATAAATTGTTACCTTAAATTCTTTAAACATCTGACCCCTATGGCAGTTAGGGATCCCCTTCCAGGTAGGCCAGATCGAATCAGAAGGGCCCTTCGTGGGTAAAAAGTTGCAAGAAAATTAGAGCATTAATAAATGTTATGAATAATTAAACAAGTAATATGGAAATTATTTATATTTATATATAAAAAATTAAATTAGCTTACTCGTTATCCCTCATGGGGATAAGAAGAGTCCTCCGGTCGGATGAATCACGATTCTCCTACGCCGCTGATGATGATGGTCCTGGCACGAGTGTGGTGATCCATCACCCTGAGGCACGTCCATAGAGATACTGGCTGGGTGGTCTTGATCAGAAATCAGTGGGTCGGTCAGGGGAGGATCTCTCACAACACGACCTCTGCCACGACCTCCCTGATGACCACCATGCCGCCCCTGCCTCTAGAGGAATCTGCCATCTGTGTAAAAAATGATAAAATTATTACATCACAGTATAAATATTAACTAATTAATCAACAAGTTTAGACAGGAATAAACATTACACAATGAATAATACATATATAAATTACCTAAGTAAAATCTCCGTCACTAAATTCACCCTCACTCTCATCAGTCTCACTTGATTGGAATGTGCCTTCGCTAGATTCGTCCAACTCATATTGATCCATTAACTCTCTTTCAGCTTCTTCCTCATCGCCAGAAATGTCCACTAGAGAATTAACATTGATGTCCGGCGTAATATCCAACGATACGTGGGTCCCTGAAAACTCATCATCTTGGTAAGGATCATCTTTTTCAGGCTGGTTGATTACATTATCAGTAATTGTACAACGAGCTTTTATCTTAATGACACCCAACCAGCCTTGATGTCCTTCGGGATATGGCGTGTAATAAACTTGTTCTACCTGTTGTGAAAAAATGAATGGGTCGTATGCCTTATTATGCCTAAGAGCTAGCTTAACTTCAACAATGCCATACTTTTTATCGATTTTTGACCCTATGTCAAGAGTAGGATCAAACCAATCACACTTGAAGATAACTAACTAAATCAAGGGGAAACTGATCTACTCAAGTTCAAGGATGTCAGTTAGAACTCCATAGAAATCATCCTCTACATGACCATCAGTGGCTCACACACAAACACCATAGTTACATGACTATATTCCTTCAGTCCATCGTTTTGTGTTAAATTTATATCTATTTACAATGTAAGTATTCCATGATGTAACCCATCTTTTAGGTCCCCATGACAAATTAGTCAACAATGGATTTTCAACATTGTTTACTGAATCTAGTACCCACAAATTTTAACAATCCAACTTATAAACCATATATATTTAAGGAGATAAAAATTATTGCAACAAACGAGATGCTTAACCTACATATTTACTGAACCACGAAAGAAAGTGAAAAGTAATTTCTTGATCAATCTGAGCGTTCGAAATGTCAGGTTGGATTTCCCTTAGAAAATTGGCATGCATCCTACATCTGGGATGTTAACAGCGGGGCGATTAATAACCATAAATGACAATTGAACTTATAAAACACATTGCAGACACTTACTCTAAATATGGCGCCACCTCTTCACAATTTTGAAGGATGTACAAATGAGCAGCAATGATATAGGAGGATTAGTTGAAAATCCATCACCCGAATCAACATTTCGAGCCATTCTAGTCCTTCTCGTGTCAACTTCATCCATATAGTAATAAGAGGCAAATGTGGATGTCTTCTTTACTAAGTATGCTTCACAAATGGAACCTGTGACACCCTCTACCCCACATGTATTTAAAGATATAGAAAAGAAAATAAAACATGCATAATCATTTATTCAAATAATAAAGGTCCACGGGTAGAAAGGTACCACATGAACTAGTCTGAACATATAAGTATATCAACATGTTGAATCAACCAACATATGTTATGCGGTGCAACACTACTCCATTATGCATGTGGATCCAAACTATCTCAGGAAGGTAACATCGGAGTTACATATCCACATTGGCCAATAAGCACCAATGCCGGCAGTTCACCAAACCACGGGTGAACCCCTTGGATAGTCGACGCACCATACTCTAGGATGCTCCACCATGGGTGAACCCCTAGGATGACCTCCCCTATGTTGAACCTCCCCCACTAACAACTCTAATGCGTAAATGCATGAGCACAACAACAAATAAGAGGGTAACCACCACCTCCGCTTGGGCCAACCAGCACCCAAGTTCATCATCATTAACACCTTGACTCATATGAGTCAAGGTCCCCTTGGCCAAAAAGCACCAAGGTTCAACTTCAACAACACCTCGACCAAAAAGCATCCAGGCCACTTTGGCCAAAAAACATCAAAGCATATCAACGTGCAGTAACCCAATTGGGTACCGACTTAACCAACTTATTATCCTTAATTGTCTTAATTATTCTTTAATTAAATTACCTAACTTGTATTTATTCGATTGGTGTCTTATTTCATTGTTGGGGACAACTGGGGTGAAATACCCTTCTAATTGCTTTAATCTCACATTCTGTTCTGTAGGGGGAGCACGGGCGTGCTTCCACTTAAGTGAAGCACGGGCATGCTTCCTGTTATGAGTAGTGCGGCCGATTTGAATTTGAACTAGGAGCACGGGCGTGCTCCCTGTTAAGCACGATCGTGCTTCCTGTAGCATGACCATACTGTCTCGAAAGATTGATCATGTTCTTTTAGCCAAAAACTCCCTAAACACTCTTAAATCAATCCTAGGGTCTTGACTAAATCAGTTGGCATAAACCTCACCTCTCACTATCCATGTTTTATGAACACTTTTGGGGAAATTACTCCTTTAATTATCATGTTAATAAAGTGCCCTATTTAAACCAATTAAATTCTTATTAACGTATGTTGATCGTCAAACCAATGAACTTTCACTCATGTCCTAACAACATTATCAAACTAACAACATTCATGGCATAAACAACATACCAATTCAACCAATTATTCATGGCATGAAACATATTATTAAAGTATACGTGAATTGGTATACTTCATCATGAACACTAAAACAATTATAGCAAATATGCATTTACAAGATAGAAATTAACATTTAACAACCAATAGGGCCATGGGAACCCTTCATCTTACGCTACCCCCTTGCCTAATGTTCATACTATTCTTCTCATCATACCTGATATGAAGATTGAAATTTAAAAGGAAGGGAAGAAAGTCTGCTAGGGTCCCGTCTCACGAACGCTTGTCTACTACCTCAAAAACGACAAGAAACACCTTGATTCAACTCTAAGATCAAGAAATCAAAAGGAAAAGATCAAGAACTTGAAAGAAAGAAAAACAAGGGACAAGGTGCACAAATGTTACCTTTTCTAAAGTCCCAAACAGCAAGAACAACAAACCCCTATTCATAGCGATGTTCTCCTATCAAGAAGCAGTGAAGAACGGTGCAAGAACGAGTTCCTTTGAGGGAGTTTTAGAGAGAAAAGGGTTAGGAATTCAAAGAGGATGGAGTGGAGGCTGATATAGAGTGGTTTAGATATATAACAATAGGTTAAGGTCATGTTTTTGGAGGTTAAGGACGGTTTATGCACAATTGAGCTTAATTATAGCCCAAAACACATTTTTGGATCTACACGGTTCGCGGGGCGAACAAAGATTGATGCACGAGGCCTACTAAATAACCGAATTGGCCAAAACACATAGCATAAGACTTGTGTATAATTCTCTTATCTTTCCAACGCATCAAAGATCACCTTAATCGGACATTTAGAACTCAATATATTTCCAAAACGATGAAATAAGTTACTAGAACTCTAAAAGGATTAAACCTTTCTACGGCCAAACTTCTCCAAAAATGAACTTAGACATCAAGAACAAGCATAACAAGAATA
Source organism: Sophora flavescens (assembly GCA_030762895.1). Taxonomy (NCBI): domain Eukaryota; kingdom Viridiplantae; phylum Streptophyta; class Magnoliopsida; order Fabales; family Fabaceae; genus Sophora; species Sophora flavescens. The sequence goes on along the minus strand of CM061062.1, from coordinate 68,216,289 downwards.
TATAAACATATATAAGCTAATTCTAACACATATTAACCTTTGTTAACATTGGATGAAATTCAGGGTATTGGAGAACCCTCTACTCGTGCCTTGTTCTTGACTCTGTGTTTAAGGGAGTTACAAACCTATTAAAAAGGGAGATATACAAAAAATTTCTAGTTTTAAGGATATCTAAACTACGAATTTTGTGGATTTAATTTATATAACTTAAAATAATTGATGTTGTATACCTCTCAAATGGATACATCCGGCGGTATTGGACCAGACCACCAACTCTTGCTTCGTAAGGTAGATGAACTGGAAGGAGTTCCATTGAATCAAAGAAACCTGGCAGGAAGATTTGTTCCAACTTACATAATAACAAGGGTATCTTCTCTTCCATATCTTTTAATTGTTTCACATTTAGTGTTGTCGAAGTAAGCTCCCTGAAAAAGTGGCTAAGCTCAACAAGTGGGTTCCAATTTGGTTTCGGTAACGCGTCGAATGCAATTGGAAGCAACCGTTGCATGAACACGTGACAATCATTACTCTTCATTCCATGTAACTTTGCTTCCTTAATGACAACACATCTAACTAGATAGGAAGCATATGCTAGTGCAAAATATTCTTTTAACGTCAGGATTTAACATCGGTTCGAATATAACCGATGTTAAAAAGGAGGCGGTGACATTTTTGAAATTAAATGGGAAATTTTTAACATCGGTTCCTACAATAACTGATGTCATAAACCTTTAACATCGGGTGTTTTTGAAAACCGATGTTGAAAATTGAAACAAAAAATAAAATTATAAACCAGACATAACTTTAGACATCAAGTGTTCTACTAACCGATGTTGAAAATTTTAGGCATAACTTTAGACATCGGTTGGTTTGTGACCCGATGTTGAAAGTTGAGGAACAAAAATTAAAAACCAGCAACACTTAAGGCATCGGTTAAATATAGAACCGATGTTAAAAGCTTTATTTTCTATTCAGTTCCCTCCTTTCTCTTGCGCGCTACTCAAACATTTCGACACAAAAAAATCCTTTCTCTTGGCTCACACCATATTCGAACCCTAACCCCAGTGCTTACATTGTGCCGTCTGCTGTTTGTACCCAAACCAAAACCCCTATCACCGTTTCGCTCAGAAAGGTAGGGAGGAAGACGCCTCTGGTTCGTCCACCTTCAAACGCCGCCGCCCTCTGCTGCGGTAAGCTCAGTTAGACGCCGTTAAACCATTTCCGTGCGGCCACCGCCACGCCCCTAAACCATTATCCAGTCGCACACCCTCTATCCATTCAAATGTGAGTTTACATTTCTCTCTTTTCTTCCATTATTTTTCTCTTTTTCTCTTAAGTCACTAAGATTTTTGTATGACACAGTTGCCCAGATTCCTTGACTGTAATAGGATTGATTCCTTGACCCATGGCAGGTTATATTACTCTGTCATTGTTGTTCAATTTATGATGTAAAACAAAATTTGAAATGAAGAATTAAGTAATTAACAAACACTCTTTGTTTGTTGGGGCTTATCATGTTTTTGTTGGAATCATTTTGATAAGTATGAGTAAACGAATGAGTATTAGTGTATTACATTTGAACTGTGGCAAGTTAAGCATTCACTTGTATAAAATGAACACATTCATCCTGTTGGTGAAGTTGGGATCATAGTAGTTGGTGGACTTGGTGGATTCGGTGAGCTTACATATATTGGTAGCCATGGATCTACTTGTAATTTTTTCTCCATTTTGTTATGTTTACTGATCATTTCAGATATGTTTTGGATCACGACAAGAAGAAATCTTCTGAGTTGAGACAGTTATTTTACATGTTCAATATTTTATTTGTTGTGAATAGTAAAAGTGCATACTAACATCCAACTGCTTCATTTCAATGCATTTTAAGACAATTTGATTCTATAATTGAAAATCAATAAGGGGTGTTTATTGTGCAGCTACTGAGCCTTCATTCAAAACCCTTGAAATATTGTCTCTTGACTATTTTGTTTTGCTAATAATCGTATACAAACCTAATGTGTTTCGCTGTGCAATTCAAAGGTTATATCCTACTTTAATGAATTTGTATTGGCTTGAATGTCACTTTGCTTGTATCAATTTGATTTAGTTTATGAAAAAACAAAAAAATTACTATGAAATTTTGTTTTTATCATTTGTGAGACAAATATTCCTTTACGACATATTATTATAGAAATATAGGTAAACAGACAATTGGCTATTGAATCATAAAATGGTTACAAAAATGCAAAGTATGGGTGAAATAATTAGATATGAATGTTCTCATTGTTCTGTTGGACCATTAACTGTCGATTCTTAGTTATATTGTCATTTGTGTATTACATGGAAACTTTTTCAGATGCATCTATAAATGCATGTTTTTCAAATACATGGCCTTGAAGTATTATATAAGTGTGCATACAAGTTTTTCCCCTTCTCTGGATGTTCTCAAATCTGGAAATTTAGCAACTTTTTAGTAGTATGGTTTGTCAAGCCCAATGCTTTACCACTCAATGTTGTCCATGAAATCGCTTGCAACTAAAACTGTGTCATCAGTCAATCATACATATATTTTTCATATGCAAGACATAGTTTGTCATTTGATAATTATCCGTGAAGCTGTACCTTTGCATCCTTGTATTGCCTAATATATTTACACATTAATCATGTTATTGACATCTACAGACAGCTACTCTCTGTGATTTGCTTAGTGTATAACTTGCCTTCAGTTTGATAAGCCTGCCACGACCACCGTCTTGCAACTCAAGCTCCTTCCGATTACAAATTTTCGCCAAATCCAATCGGGCTTTATGTGTATCCTTTGTCCTCCACTCGATGTCTATCACAGTGTCAAACACATTCATAAACACATTCCTCTCAGTATGCATGACATCAATGTTGTGACGGAGTAGGTGAGTTCTCCAATACGGTAACCTCCAAAATATACTTTGTTTCGTCCAATTATGCTTGACGCCATAGTCAGGAATATGTTCTCCTTGGGATTCATGGACGAGTGGTAAATTCTCCACTCTCTGCCAAACATTAGGACCAGACAAACGCGGGGGAGGGGGTGTGGTATGTGTGTTCTTCTTGAATGCATTCTTGTTCCTCCTCTAAGGATGATCATGTGGAAGGAATTGACAACGACAATCAAAATATGAGATCTTTAGACTGTTTTTAAGCGTGAATGCCTTCGATGGCTCCATACATATTGGGCAACCAAGCTTACCCGCATTCATCCAACCTGACATCATCCCATAGGCGGGAAAGTCATTGATCGTCCACATCAAAGCTGCTTTCATCATGAAATTCTTCCTCAAAGATACGTCATAAGTCAACACACCATCATTTCACAACATTGTCAACTCATCTATCAACGACTGCAAGTACACATCAATCTTCCCTTTTGGATTAGACGGACTTGGAATTATGACTGTTAGGAACATAAACTCCCGCTTCATGCATATCCTAGGGGGAAGATTGCAAGAGTCAGGAAAACCGGTCAACAAGAATATGCTTTTCTAGATTGCCCGAAAGGATTAAATCCATCTGTATATAATCACAATTGGACATTCCGAGGGTCCTGCGAAAACGCCATATGCACTCTATCAAAATGCTTCCAAGCTTCTCCATCCGATGGATGACACAAGACCTCTTGCTACCTCTAATGCTCACTATGCCACCTCATGTGAGATGCAGTGGCCATTGAAGAGTACAATATTGTAAGTCTTGGGACTAGTGGAAAGTACCACATCTTTTTTAAAGCGGGCTTCTTCTCAATGCCCCTCCTAGTAGTTGTCTTGTACCTATCCGCTCCACAAAATCGACAATATGTTATGCTCTCCATTGAATCATCCTTGTAGTACAACATACATCCATTCATGCAACAATCAATTTTCACACAACCCAGACCTAAATTCTCCACAAACTTCTTAGTATGATAGTTTATAAACTATCAGCACACAACTCTTATCCTGCCTATCGGACAAGATCACACCCTATTGAGCTCTTCTCTCCACTAACAAACAACACCACAATTCCTACAACACATTACATAATCCATACAACCAAAGAATAAGACAAAGCGATTGACTTACCTCAATTCCAAATAAATAATGAAAAGTAAGGATGACAGAGAGCGATGCGTGCTGGAATAAAAGTAAATCAACAACGTCAAAATGCAACATCCCAACAAAATACAAGTAATTAACAATTTATCAACATTAACAAAAATAAAATAAAAAATACAGAAGAGGGAGCATTGCTCAATTCACATAAAGCTACACATATCAGTGGCAACATACATCACACTGTTATATTGATAATCATGTAGTCCTACATGTTGGTCACCTTATATGTTAACCAAGGAAACATTCAAAGCTACATTAATGTTCTAAAAAAAATGAAATCCCTTAGAAAACAAATATTTCAACTGAAATAATATAGCACAACTAAACTAAACCCAACACATGCTATCAGACTTCCAATCATCCTTAGTTCTCAACCACAAAATCATACTTTTGCATTTACCCCTTACTGTTCTGTCTAGTACACAAACCACACAAACAACAAAAAATAGAAAAAAAAAAAAACCTAAAACAATCCAAAACAACTTACCAAACAGAGAGAGCTGATAGATGGTGAGTTATGACCCTTTGTCAAGGAGACCAGAGAGTAAGATCAGAGATGTAAGACCATAGAGTGAGACAGGGAATATAGAGTGAGACGAGGAAGAAGAAAAAAATTAAGAGTAGGGGAAACTTACGGCGGCGGTGGTGGTGGTGGCGTTGAACAGAAAGAGGAGGAAGACAAGGGAGGTGGTGGTGGATTCCGGGTGATGATGGTGGATTCAGGGTGGTGATGGCAGAGAGAAAATAGAGAGACACGGTGGAGGAGGCACAGTGGCATGGTGGCACGATGGCATGGTGGCACGGTGGTTGAGCAACGATGGAGGCAGAGAGAGAAAGGTCCCAGAGAGTGAAAAGGGAAATGAGGAAGAAGGGAAAATCGTGCCATTTAAGGATTTTAATTATTAGCGATCGAACTAATCGATCGCTAAAGTGATCGAAAAAATTAAAATTAAACTTCGGTCGCAGAGAGGCTCCAATTTAAATTCAGTTTAACACGCTTTAGCGACCAATATGAATTCGGCCGCTAACTAAGTCAAATATTACTTTTGACTGAAAATGATCGCTAAATTCGGCCGCTAAATGGTCATAAATATTTGATTTTTAAACTTATCCATACAGCGACCGATTTAGCAACCGACCTCTTTGCAACCATGCAAATCGGTCGCTAAATGTATTCATGAAACCATACCTGGAATCTAATATATCGGTCACCATTTCGGTCGCTATTTAGACTTTTCTTGTAGCGAATACTAACACTGTTAGTTGGATCCTCATTGGATGCCAACTATGCTTAGAAAAGGGTACAGTGTCCGATACGCAAGTTATTTTTAAAGTATGAGATTAAAGTATTTGTAAGACATATAGAGGATATATCTGTTTATATATTGAATTATATGTATTGTGAATGAGAGCTAATGATTTCTTTTACTGGAAATTAAATGGCTCGCGATAATAGAAGATAAGGACGAGGAGGAAGGTGTCGGTTGCGAGCGACCTTATAGTCTCCCAAATTAGCAAACAGTAAGTGCTAGAGCGGAGGTTCCAGTCAGACATCTTCAAGGATGCTGACTTGTTACAAGTGCGGAGGGTCCCATCTGATCAGAAACTGTCCCCAGATGCAAAATGTGATATGTTACCAGTGTGGACAAGCTGAACACATGTCCATATTGTGTCCCCAGAGCAATGTAATCAGAAATCCGGTGCAACAACAAAGTAGAGGAGCTCAAATAGTGGATCTAGAGCTCAGACAGTCAATCAGCAAGGAGGTGGACCCCAAGCAAGTGGGAGGGTGTTCGTCGTTAGAGGTTGAGACTACTAGAGATCCTAGTCTCATATAGGGTAAGTGTCTCATTTTAGGAAAATTGTTATTTGTATTATTTGATTCAGGCGCTACGCATTCGTTTATTTCTCTTGAGTGCGTGGATCATTTGAAACTGCGTGTTACATCTTTATCCTATTATCTGAATGTTTCTACTCCTATGGGAGATACATTAACTAATTTGTTTGTTTGTCTAGCCTGTCCAGTTGTTTTAGAAAACCAGAATTTTGTTGTTGACCTTATCCGCCTGCCTATGCAAAAATTGATATTATATTGGGCTGGATTGGCTTTCGGCTAACCATGTAATTTTGATTGTTCAAATAAAACACTTCGTTTTTCGGAGCCTTCTGGATTATTTACTACCAATGATGGTAGTATGGGAGAAGGACAATCAAGGCTGCGTGGTGTTGTTTTCTCTAGAAGCCAATGAGTCTCCTAAGACAGAAGCGCTGCCTGTCGTAAGCGAGTTTCTTGAAGACTTTCCGGACGATGTGTCAGGACTACCACCTAAGCAGGAGATTGATTTTGCGATAGATCTTATACCAGGGATGGGATCGATATCGATAGCACCTTATCAAATGTTGCCGACAAAGTTGGAAGAGTTGAAGAACCAGCTAGATTGCCTAGATGACATGCTGAAGCTGAAGAAGGATTTTATCCAGTCAAGTGTTTCACCGTGGGGAGCGCCAATGTTGTTTGTAAGGAAGAAGGACTGAAGTTTATGGCTGTGTGTCGATTATTGGCAACTGAACAAGGTAACATTCAATAACAAGTACCTGTTGTCGAGGATTGATGACTTGATGGATCAGTTGTAGGGAACAACTATGTTCTCTAAGATAGATCTAAGGTCTGGGTACCATCAGATTCGATGATTGAAGATGATATACCGAAGACTGCTTTCAGGAGTCAGTATGGTCATTGCGAATATTTGGTTATGACGTTTGGCGTGACTAATGCTCCAGCCGTGTTCATGGATTACATGAATCAGATCTTCAGACCGTACTTAGACAAATTCGTCGTTGTGTTTATCGACTATATTCTAATCTACTCCTCGAGTATAGAAGAACATGCAGAGCATCTTCGGGTTGTACTTAAGTGGTTAAGGACAGACAACTGTATGCCAAGTTGTCTAAGTGTGAATTCTGGTTGGACAAAGTATAATTTCAAGGGCATGTGATAAAAACAGAAGGGATAGTTGAGGATCCTGCCATAGTGGAAGCACTGGTTAATTGGGAACGCCCTAAGAGAGTGGGTGAAGTTAGGAGTCTTCTTGGACTGGTAGGTTACTGCAGACGGTTCATTGAAGGATTCTCAAAGATTGTGTTGTCGATGAAGTAATTAACGAGAAAAGTAAAAGTGTTTCAATGGACTAATGAGTGCAAGGTCAGTTTCCAGGAGTTGAAGAGGTGGCTTACAACATCTTAGTGCTAATCTTGTTAGACCTCTTAGCTCTGTTTGATGTGTACTATGATGCATCACATCAAGGCCTAGGTTGTGTTCTCATGCAGAATGGAAAGCTCGTGGTGTATGCCTCTAGGCAATTAAGAGCACATGAGAGGAATTACCCAACCCATGACTTATAGTTGGCCGAAAGATATGGAGACACTATTAGTATGGTGCTCAGTTCATAGTGTTCAGTGGTCATAAAATCCTGAAGTATTTGTTTGATCATAATGATTTAAATATGAGGCAAAGGATATGGATGGAATTCATCAAGGATTATGAATTTGATCTACAATACCATCCTGGGAAAGCGAACATCGTAGCAGATGCTTTAAGCCGAAAATCGTTGTAGGTGTTTGCTATGATGATCAAGGAGTTGGAACTGATCGAGCAATTCGGAGATATGAACCTTGCAGTAACGAAATTATCCCAGAATAATATAAGTTTGGGAATGGTTACTATTACTAGTGGATTCCTAGACTTAGTTTAGAACAAGTGATGGGCTCGAATCCGCAAGTGTACGGCTTCGTCGTCAAGTAATAAAATGATCGAATCCATAGGGACTGTGATGTTAAATAACTATCAATTATTAAATCAATTAAACTGGAATAGAAAAAGATTTGGAAAAGATTTGGTTTTTAAAAGATTAGCTAACAATATCAAATATCTAAATGCAATCAAACAAAATCTGGGATTTTTCAATATCAAAAGAGATTTCCAGGAATTAGGTTACCAACAAGATTTCTCATGTTACTAAATTGACTACCCCTCTTGTTAATTATCGAAATTTGCTTTGAAGGTGAATTTATCCTAAATAAGTTAATGTTCCCTCTCGGGATACAAGAACCGTGCCCGATTAAACCAACCCCTACTCTCGTGGTAATTGAATTTAAATCGAACCCTTTAAGCTTTGTGACAACTCAGTGAACCCTCGAAGGACTGCTTCTAACTCTTGTGATTCAACTCCTAAGTTCAATCTCTATAGATCCAATACCTAAGTTCACCGCTAGGTTCCTCCTTAGAGTATCTATGACATGCAAATAAGTGCGCACCAAATTTACAAGTAATTCATGCAATAGGAATCAAATCGAAAGCAAATTGGAATTAACAAAGGGAAAACATCAATTCATAACATAAAACAAGTCTTGGGCATAGCCCCAATTCCTAGAAATAAAAACAACTACTCAAGCATTGTCATGTTCATAGCAAGCTTGATTAACAAAAGCATAAGAAAACCTAACAGAAGAGAAGAAATTGAGAAGAAGAGAAATCCTAATTTTTTGCCTAAGGAAGCAGCCCAAGGTATCCCTATTTTCGAGCCTCTAAGTCCTATTTATAATGTAGGGTAACTTGGGATAAAAGTTGTTACAAAATCAAATCAAATAAGTAATTAAAATTCCAGATATTGCACATCACGACCGTGATGGCAGTCACGGCCAGGCCGTGACAGATTCTGTCTTGGAAAACTTGGCATTGATGTCCTGTCACGGCCGTGACAGGTTCTGACTTTTTCGTTCTTTTCTTTTCAGTCTTGCTCGATCATGGCTGTGATGGCTGTCACGGCTAGGTCGTGGAGGGCTCTGTTTGGCTCAATTTTCTTACTTTTCAAGCTCCGTCTTCATGCAAGCTCCAACATAAATGATCTTGAGCATTTTAATCCTCAATTCCTGCACACAAACACCACAAAACCACCTTACCCGTTCCAAGGTAAAAACTAACAAAAATCAAATTAAAAATGCCTAAACTACATGAAAATGCATGCAATATGATAAAGAAATATGAGGTGTAATCACACTCATCAAACTACCCTAAGCTTAAGATTTTGCTTGTCCTCAAGCAATAACCAAGGCTAGACAAGATAAACAATCAGAGCATAGACAGTGAACCTAGAACCCGAGTAACAAATCCAAGTAACAGGCTTATCTGAATAAGTAACCGAGAGACAATCAATTTCAAGTCCAATCAGAAGCTTAGGTTCTCTAGATTCATGCCTCTCACTAATTTGGGCACTCTTCTCACCTCACTTAAGTGTTTAAGGATATATGACAATTCACTCAATTTCCTCAAGGAAGGTATCCTACCATAAGCTTGACTATTAACCAAAATCTCTACTTTATTAATGAAAACACATAAGAATCAAGAGATATTTTATTTTGGTTGTAATGGGGCCATGTGATTAATCGTTAAGTGGGGAAATCAAGAAAAAGGAAAATTCAAGAAGGCTAAACAAAATATCAAACAATGCAAAGCATGACAACCTTCTAAAATACCTTTTTGGGCTTTAGTTCACTTTTCCACTTTTCTTTCTTTATTTTATTTTATTTTATTTCTCACTTTCTTTTTCTTATCCCCTTCTCCATTTTTTTGTTTATTGATTTTTTTTTTCTTCTTTCAATTTGGAGAAGGGGAGATTTCCAACTTAAGAGAAATATTTTTCTAAATTTTTCATCCCACAATTTATTTTTCAAACTACCTTTTTTCCCTTTTTGCAATACTTTAAAAGGTGTCATACCAAGCATCATTCATCAAAATAAATCAAGGTACCAAGAAAAGTATTTTATTCTTTTAGGCTCAAAACTGGGCAACTAAGGGGTAGCATTTAATCAGTCAAAGCTTAGAAGGCCAGAAAAATACCTAGTGCCTCAATCATTTTCAAATATGTTTTAAAAAAAATTTAAGTTTCAAAACGGTTTCAAGTCAAGTTCTAGAGAACACAATCTAAGATGAATAAAACACTCAATCACAAAGAATGGGGTAGATTTAGTGAGTACCCCTTTTAGGCTCAAAAAAAATCTCACATTTAGTAGTTTAAAATCAATGAGAAACACAAATCTAAGGAACCACATGCTAATTGTTAACTATCAGAAAATCATCTCAAGCATATTTATTTTTAGCCTATCACAAGAATACAAAAATTGGGTTCAAAAATTCACTGTCTCAATTAATTTGGCATAAAGTTCTCACAATTGGATGCATACTCTAAGCAAGGGGCAATCTAATCATGTGATTATGCAAAACTACACCTATATGAATGCAACATAAAAAATGCAAAAATGCAAAAAAAAAAATCAAAAATACCCCTACCCCAAGCTTAAAAACTTACATTGTCCCCAATGTAAATAATCAAGTCGGAGGGAGGAGAAAAATGGAACAACTCACCGAGGTGGTGGAGGGTGTTTGCTCAAATGTCAGTCATAGAGTTGTTGGAGGATACGTCACAGGCGTGACATTCATCACGACCAGGCCATGACCAGTTCTGGTGTCAAGCGAGTCCCCATCACGGGCGTGATATACATCACGGCTGGGCCATGATCAATTCGGGTCTATAGGAGCTGGCCTCTCACGGCCGTGACTTCCATCACGGCTAGGCCGTGATACATTTTGATCTTCTGGGTCCTTCTCATCACGCCCGTGAGGGCTATCACGGCTGGGTCGTGTTCCTTTCTGATCTTCAGCTATTGACTAATCACGACCGTGACCCCCGTCACGGCCTGGGCGTGATCAATTCTGACTTTATTTTTCCATGCCTTTTTGCTCTTCCTGCCTTCATAACCTAAAAATACTTGGCAAAACCATCAATTAGTGATATTTCTTCTCTTAATCTTCTCAAATTATTCAAAAACAAAATTCAAATACAAATTAAAAATGGAAAGAAAACTTGGGTTGCCTCCCAAGAAACGCTTATTTACGGTCTGAAGCTTGACCATACTCCCTTGGATCAGCTGGGCTTGGAAGTGCAAGGACACCTCTCTTCCAAGGAAGTCCATCAAAGAGCTTATTTTGTTCATATGGCCACATGCGCTTTCGCTTTCCTCTTTTCACTCTGAGTTTCGTGGCCATACTTCCTCCCGGCGGAAGTTTTAACTCCACCTGTTGAAGAACTCCAATTTCATCATTGTTTGATGCTTCATTTGTCATGTAATGTTTGGGAGTTGCTTCCATGTTAAGTTCTTCCTTCACCTTTGGAGACATTATCTCAATCCTGCACACATGACTCTCAATAGGAGGGCTGTTATATGAGTTAGTCAAATCAAAATCCACCCTACCTTCCTCTACATTCAAAGAGAGCTTACCATTTTTTATATATATTATTGCTCCAGTTGTGGCCAAGAATGGCCTTCCAAGAATGATAGGGAATTTAGAATTCCCGTTCATATCCAACACCATGAAATCAGTAGGAATGAAAAATTTACCTACCTTTATAGGGACATTCTCTAGTATGCCTAGAGGAGTTTTAGTTGAGCCATCCGCAAATTGTAAAGAGAACTTGGATGGACTCAATTCCTTGGTTCCTATCCTCTCAAAGATGGTATGTGGCATCAAACTCACACTAGCCCCTAAGTCACATAAGGCTTGGTCTATTTTTAATTCTCCAATTGAGCAAGCAATAAAGAAACTTCCTGGATCTTTTAGTTTATGAGGCATATTAGTTTTTATCATGGAATCATGCTCCTCAATTAAGCTCTTAGTTTCTTTTTCTACTTGTATTTTCTTGACCAACCTTTGTGGTAAAGGTATTGGGGGTTGGTAAGGTGGTGGAGGGATATACTTTGGCCCTATCTCTTCATGTTAACTCATGTCCTCCTCACATTCCACATTCTTTTCAACTACCCCAAGCTTATCATCCCTTAAGTATATAGCATTACATTGCTCATTGGGATTAACTTCGGGTTGTCCTAGAAACCCTTAGTTCTAGAATATGTACTAGCTTGTTGGGCAATCTGAGTTTCTAACATCTTATTATGGATGGTTAAGTTATCTACCTTATATGTTAACTCTTTTATTGCCTCATTGACTTCCCTACCTTGTTGCCTAAGCTCTTCATTTTGCTTTGTTTGAGTTTCAACAAAATTTTCCAAAAGAGACTCAAGTTTAGACTTCTGTACCTGAGGATACCCCGATGCAGGTTTCCTATTACCTTGGCCTTCCTGGAATTCGTGGTTCAACGTGTTATTGTAGTTCCCATAGGAGAGATAAGGGCTATTCTTCCTTCCTTGGTTGTAAGAATTTGGGGGAACATAGTTTGGCAACTTCGGGTTCGTGTCATAGAAATTGTGACAAGAGTTCACTTGTTCCTCCGAAGCACCGGATCAAGGAGCAATACCATGTGGGCACTCCATTATGTCATGTCCCTGCATTCCACAAATCTCACAAACAACATTAGTAGAACTTATTGAACTCATATTAGCCTTTTCAAGCTTATCAAAGCGTTTATTCAATGAGTCAAATTTAGACATAATTAGATCAGTGCTATTCATTTCAAACTTACCCCCCGAAAGCTTTTTCGGGTTATTACCTCTTTCCGAACCCCATTGGTGATAGTTGGTGGCTACGTTTTCAATGATATTGAACGCTTCAGTCAGATGTCTATTCATAAGGCTCCACCAGCTGCGGAGTCAAGTGACACCTTCGAAGAGTAATCCAATCCGTTGTAGAAGGTATGTACTAACAACCACCTCTCGAGCCCACGATATGGGAAAGACTCTAGTAATCCTTTATAACGATCCCAAGCTTCGGATAAGCATTCTCCGTCCTTTTGGAAGAAGCCGGTGATCTAAGTTCGTAGGTAAGCAGTCTTGGATGGAGGGAAGAATTTCTCCAAGAACGCCTGCTCCAGTTGGTCCCAAGTTGACAAAGTATTAGCGGGTACTTGCTTCAACCAAGCTTTTACCTTTCCAGTCAGAGAGGAGGGGAATAACCTCAAGCGAATAGCATCAATCGGGGCACCATGAATTCTTATTGCATCGGTGAACTCCAAGAATGTCTCCACATGATCAGTCAGGTCCTCCGATGGTAATCCTCCAAATTGATGTTGCCTAATCATGCCAATTAACAAAGGCGGTATAGTGTAGTTCTTCGCCTCAATTTCTGGCCTTGCAATCCCAGTTCGCAAACCCGTAGCATTTGGGGCTGCGTAGTCCTTCAGTGGTTTGGTATCCGGTAGATTCGCCATGAGTGGAATGGGAGTCAACCTCTCTCTCTCTCTGTCTTTGTAGTCTCCCACGTCTATGAAAGGTCCTTTCGATCTCGGGGTCAACTTCAACAAGATTTCCAAGACTTTGGGATCTTCACATAAAAGAGAAAAATACCTGCAAAGAGAGAGCTAGATACTAGAAAAGGAAAAAGAAATAAAAAACACGTCCAGAAAAATCAATTTAAAAAATTAAATTGAAATTCAAGAAAACACAGTCCCCGACAACGGCACCAAAAACTTGACGGGCTCAAATCCGCAAGTGTACGGCTTCGTCGTCAAGTAATAAAAAGATCGAATCGACAGGGACCATGATGTTAAATAACTATCAATTATTAAATCAATTAAACTGGACTAGAAAAAGATTTGGAAAAGATTTGGTTTTTAAAAGATTAACTAACAATATCAAATATCTAAACGCAATCAAACAAAATATGGGATTTTTCAATATCAAAAGAGATTTCAAGGAATTGAGTTACCAACAAGACTGCTCATGTTACTAAATTGACTACCCCTCTTATTAATTATCGAAATTTGCTTTGAAGGTGAATTTATCCGAAATAAGTTAATGTTCCCTCTCAGGATACAAGAACCGTGCCCGATTAAACCAACCCCTACTCTCGTGGTAATTGAATTTAAATCGAACCCTTTAAGCTTTGTGACAACTCAGTGAACCCTCGAAGGACCGCTTCTAACTCTCATGATTTAAGTCCTAAGTTCAATCCCTATAGATCCAATACCTAATTTCACCGATAGGTTCCTCCTTAGAGTATCTATGACATGCAAATAAGTGCGCACCAAATTTACAAGTAATTCATGCAATAGGAATCAAATTGAAAGAAAATTGGAATTAACAAAGGGAAAATATCAATTCATAACATAAAACAAGTCTTGGGAATAGCCCCAATTCCTAGAATTAAAAACAACTACTTAAGCATTGCCATGTTCATAGCAAGCTTGATTAACAAAAGAATAAGAAAACCTACGAGAAGAGAAGAAATTGAGAAGAAGAGAAATCCTAATTTTTTGCCTAAGGTAGCATCCCAAGGGATCCCTATTTTCGAGGCTCTAAGTCCTATTTATAATGTAGGGTAATTTGGGATAAAAGTTGTTACAAAATAAAATCAAATCAGCAATTAAAATTCTAGATATTGAGCGTCACGGTCGTGATGGCTGTCACGGCTAGGCCGTGACAGATTCTGTCTTGGAAAACTTGGCATTGATGGCCTGTCACGGTCGTGATGGCCATCACCGTCTAGTGGTGACATGTTCTGACTTTTTCGTTCTTTTCTTTATAGCCTTGCTCGATCATAGCTGTGATGGCTGTCACGGCAAGGTCGTGATGGGCTCTGTTTGGCTCAATTTTTTACTTTTCAAGCTCTGTCTTCATGAAACCTCCAACATAAATGATCTTGAGCATTTCAATCCTCAATTCCTGCATACAAACACCACAAAACGACCTTACCCGTTCCAAGGTAAAAACTAAGAAAAATAAAATTAAAAATGCCTAAACTACATGAAAATACATGCAATATGATAAAGAAATATGAGGTGTAATCACAATCATCAACAAGCAAGCAGAAGATCAGTACCTCCGAAAGGTCAATCAGAAGTTAGAAGCAGGAGAATATGTGGAGTTTAAACGAGGTATTGACGGAATCTTGAGATTCGGTGACAGGATCTGTGTGCTAGAGAATAGAGAAGTTAAGAATTTGATCTTGGGGGAAGAACACAAAAGTAAGCTAAGTTTCCATCCAGGTACCACTAAGATGTATCAGGATTTGAAAAAAATGTTCTGGTGGCCTGGAATGAAGAAGGAAATATCAAAGTATATCCAGTCCTGCTTGGTGTGTCAGAAGACGAAGATTGAACACCAGAAGCCAGCAGAATTGTTGCAATCTCTAGATGTCCCAGAATGGAAATGGGATAGTATCGCAATGCACTTTGTGTCGGGTGACAGCGCGCCGCTCGAGAGCGACGTGAGGCGTGCGCTTGCGTTTCCGGCAAGTGTACCGGACTGTCGTCAAGTAATAAAAGATATCGATCCCACAGAGACTGTGATCCCGAATCGCAACCAATTATCAAATCGAGTAAATCTGGACTGTATGAAAAAAGGATTTTTATATTTTGAAATGGTTTTGAATTTAGAGATAGATAAAACAGAATCAAATAAAACAGAAAACAAATCTTTTTTTGGTTTTTCAGATCTAAATGGGTTCCTAGGGATTTAGGTTACCAACAAGATCGTTTACGTTGCTAAGTCTGATTTACCCTTGTTAATTAGCGAAATTACCGTGAAGGCGAGTTTATCCTCTAATAGCTTAAGCTCCCTCTCAGGTTACAAAAACCGTGCCCAATTGACCCGACCCCTACTCTCGTGGTAGTCGATCCCAGATTGGACCCTTTGCGTTTCGTGACAACTCGTTGATCCTCGAGGGACGTCTTCTAACTCTCGTGATTTCAGTCCCAAGTCTGACTTCTATAGATCTGACACCTAAGTTCACCGCTAGGTTCCTCCTTAAAATGTCTAAGTCATGCAAATAAACCTAAGTTCACCGCTAGGTTACTCCTTAGATCATCCACTTCTCGCAAATAAGCGGCTGTCGAATTTTACGAGTGAAAAACACTAGAAATCCTAAGTTCACCGCTAGGTTCCTCCTTAGAATGTCTACATCCCGCAAATGAGTGGTCGCCGAATTTACGAGTGATTAACACACTAGAAATCAGATCTAAAGCAAATCGAAATTAACAAAGATATTACATCAAATTCAACATCATAAACGAATCTCGGGCATAGCCCCAACCCCTAGAAATAAACTACTACTCAAGTCCTGCCATGGAGATGACAAGCTTGGTTGACAACATCATAAAAATCAGAAATCAGAGAAAAGAGGAGGAAGAAGAAGAAGATCCTAAAATGTAGCAAAAAGTGTCCTAGATGGTCTATATGATGTGTTGTATGTATCTCCCCCCTTGTTCCTTCTGCCTTGATCCTTATTTATAGAAATTGGGAAGTTAGAGTCCCAATCCAACTCAAAATCTGATCTATTTCGGTTGCTTCTGATCCAAGTAATGCGCGTCACGGCCGTAATGGACATCACGGTCAGGCCGTGACGGATTCTGTTTCTGGCAATTTTGTGGACTTCAAGCTCTCGCGTGGCGAGCCTAGTTTCGCATCGCGAGCCTCCTGCTTCATCGCCGTGATAAGAATTACGTCTAGGCCATGACGGTCTCTGACTTGTGGGGGGTTTTTGGTCACGGCCGTGATGTATATCACGGCCAGGCCATGATGTATATCACGGCCAGGCCGTGATAGACTCTGACTTCAGCCTTTCTTCCTTTTCAGTTTTGCTCGATCATGGCCGTGATGGGCATCACGGCTAGGCCGTGATGGGCTCTGTTTGGCTTATTTTCTTCACTTTTCAAGCCCTATCTTCATCCAAACTCCATCATGGTTGATCTTGAGCATTTTACCCTGGATTTCTGCAAAACAACACCACGAAAACCGCCTTACCCGTTCCAAAGGAAAATTAACCAAAAATCAAGTTAAATATGCCTAAACTACATGAAAATGCATGCAAAATGATAGACAAAGATGATGTGAAATCACACTCATCAAATCACCCTAAGCTTGAGATTTTGCTTGTCCTCAAGCAATTACCAAGGCCATAAGATATAAATCATTCAAAGCATGGATAGTGAACCAAGAACCCTAGAAGCTAATCCAAGTGACAGGCATATTCAATAAGCACTCAGGAGATAATCAAATTCAAGTCCAATTAGAGGCTTAGGTTCCCCAACCCACATTCTCACTGATTTGGGCACTCGTCTCACCTCACTCAAGTGTTTTAGGGTATATGACAATTCGCTCAATTTCCTCAAGGAAAGTACTTTACCATAGGCTTGACTATTAACCAAATCTCTACTTTATTAATGAAAACACTTTAGAATCAAGAGGTCTTTTACTTTGGTTGTAATGTGGCCATGGGATTAATTGTTAGGTGGGGAAGCCAAAAAAGGGAAATTCAAGAAGGTTAAACAGGTTATCAAACATTGCAAAGCATGACACCTTCTAAAATTCCTTTTTGGGCATTGATACACTTTTCCACCCCTTTTTTTTCTTTCTTTTTTTTTCTTTTTTATTTCTCACTTTCTTTTTTCATCCCCTTCTCCAATTTTTTTGTGTTTATTTCATTTTATTTATTTGGAGAAGGGGAGATTTATAGCTCAAGAGAAATTATTTTCTAGCTTTTTCATCCCAAACTTTTTCAAACTACCTTTTACCCTTTTGCAATACTTTAAAAGGTGCCATACCAAGCATTATTTATCGAAGCAATTCAAGGTACCAAGAAAAGTATTTTTTTTTTTATTTTAGGCTCAAAATTGGGCGACTAAGGGGTAGCATTTAAACATTCAAAGCTCGGGAGGCCGGAAAAATACCTAGTGCCTCCATCATTTCCAAAAGTGTTTTCAAATTTTTTTTTTAAGTTTTGAAATGGTTTCAAGTCAAGTTCTAGAAAATACAGTCCAAGAGGAATTACAACACTCTATCACAAGAAATGGGGTAGATTTAGTGAGCACCCCTATTTGGCTCAAAATCTTACAATTAGTAGTTCAAAAATCAGTGAGGTACACAAACCTAAGGAACCACATGCTAATTATCAACCATCAAAAGATTATCTCAAGAATTTTTATTTTTAGCCATATCACAAGAATAATGAAAAATTGGGTTCGAAAATTCACTATCTCAATTCATTTGGCTCCAAGTTCTCACAATTGGATGCATGTTCTAAGTGAGGGGCAATCTAAAGAATGTGATCATACCAATCTATGCCTATGTGAATGCAATATGAATGCAACAATGCAAATGCATAAATACCCCCACCCCAAGCTTGATTACTTACATTGTCTCCAATGTAAATAATCAAGTCGGAGAGAGGAGAAAAATTGGAACAACTTACCGAGGTGGTAGCGGGTGTTGGCTTGCATTCCAGTCAAAACTTGGGTGGAAATAGCATCACGGCCGTGAGGCTTATCACGGGCAGGCCGTGATCAATTCTGGTCCTCAGGAGTTGCCCTGTCACGGCCGTGACCTACATCATGGCTAGGCCATGATGATCTCTGGCCTTGGCATCCTACTCATCACGCCCGTGATGGATGTCACGGCTGGGCCGTGATCCTTTCTGGTGCTCTTGTTTAGTTCATCACGGCCGTGACTACTGTCACGGCCAGGACGTGATGGCTTCTGACTTTACTTTTTCTTTGCTCTTCTTCCCTTCTCAACCTGAAAACACTAGATAAACCTATTAATGATATTTTTGCCTCTTGATCTTCTCAAATTATTCAAGAGGTGAATTCAAAAACAAAAGGAAAAGGGAAAGAAAACTTGGGTTGCCTCCCAAGAAGTGCTTATTTATGGTCTTAAGCTTGACCATACTTCCTTCAATCAACCGGGGTCGGCTGGGCGTAGAAGTGCAGGAACACTTCTCTTCCAAGGAACTCCCTCAAAGAGCCGATTCCGCTCATATGGCCAATTATGCTTCCGCTTCGCTCTTTTCTCTCGGAGCTTCCTAGCCTTCCTTCCTCCCGGCGGAAGTTCTGTTTCCGCATGATTAGCAACTCCACCTTCATCACTGTAGGGTGCATCATCATCCATGCATATCTTTGGAGTGGCTTCCATGCTAAGCTCTTTCTTTTCCACTGGAGACGTTACATCAATTCTGCACACATGGCTCTCAAAAGGAGGGTTATTATAAGAGTTAGTCAATTTAAAATCTACCCTACCTTCCTCTACAATTAGAGAGAGTTTACCATTCCTTACGTCTATTACTGCTCCAGCGGTTGCCAAGAATGGCCTTCCTAAAATGATGGGGAATTCAGAATTCCCTTTCATGTCCAATACCAGGAAGTCGGTAGGGATGAAGAATTTCCCTACCTTTACAGGAACATTCTCTAGTATGCCTAGAGGAGTCCTAGTTGAGCCATCCGCAAATTGTAAGGAGAATTTGAATGGTCTCAACTCTTTGCTTCCCAACCTTTCCATGATAGCGAGGGGCATCAAGCTCGCACTAGCCCCTAAGTCACATAAGGCTTGGTCTATTTGCACTTTTTCAATCGAGCAAGCAATAGAGAAACTACCTGGGTCTTTCAGTTTAGGAGGCATATTAGATTTTTTCATTACAATTGGCTCCTCAGTTAAGCTCTTAGTTTCTACTTCCACTTGCTTTCTCTTGACCAACCTTTGTGGGAAAGGTATCGGGGGTTGGTACGGTGGTGGAGGGACATATTTTGGTTCTGGCTTTTCCTTTTCGTTCGTGTCCTCCTCTGGTTCCACTTCCTTTTCCCCCACCCCAAGCTTATCATTCCTCAAGTGTATGGCATTACAATGCTCAATAGGATTAGCTTCGGGTTGACCCGGGAACGTACCCTTAGGTCTAGTATATGTGCTGGCTTGTTGGGCAATTTGTGTTTCTAGCATCTTACTGTGGATGGCTAAGTCGTCTACCTTAGATGCTAGCTCTTTTATTGCCTCGTTTACTGCCCTGCCTTGTTGTCTAAACTCCTCATGGTTGAGCGTATTGTTGTAGTTGCCGTAGGAGAGGTAAGGGTTGTTCTTCCTTTGGTTGTAGGGATTTGGGGGTGCATAATTGGGCAACTTTGGGTTGGTGTCATAAAAATTGTGGCAAGAGTTCACTTGCTCCCCCGAAGCGCCGGATCCGTGAGCAATACCTCGTGGGCACTCCATGATGTCGTGTCCCTGCATTCCACAAATCTCACAAACAGTGTTAGTATCACCTAATGCACTCACATTAGCTCTTTCAAGCCGATCAAAACGTTTGTTAAGTGAGTCTATTTTTGACATGATAAGATAAGTGCTATTTACTTTAAACTTACCCCCCGAAATCTTGTTCGGGTTATTACCTCTTTCGGAACCCCATTGGTGGTAGTTGGTGGCGACATTCTCAATGATGTTGAATGCCTCAGTTAGAGGCCTATTCATAAACGCTCCATCGGCTGCAGAATCAAGTGACACCTTCGAAGAGTAGTCCAATCCGTTATAGAAGGTGTGCACTAATAACCACCTCTCGAGTCCATGGTGTGGGTAAGACTCCAGCAGTCCCTTGTAGCGATCCCAAGCTTCCGATAAGGATTCTCCGTCTTTCTGGAAGAAGCCGGTGATCTGGGTTCTTATGTAGGCCGTCTTGGATGGAGGGAAGAATTTCTCCAAGAACGCCTGTTCCAGTTGGTCCCAAGTAGATAAGGTGTTGGCGGTTATTTGCTTTAGCGAAGCCTTTGCCTTTCCAGTCAGAGATGAGGGGAACAACCTCAAGCGTATAGCATCGACCGGTGCACCATGAATCCTAATTGCATCGGTGAACTCCAAGAATGTTTCTACGTGATCAGTCGGGTCCTCCGAGGGCAATCCTCCGAATTGGTGCTGCCTAATCATGTTGATTAGCATAGGCGGTATAGTGTAGTTCTCCGCCTCTATCTCTGGCCTGGCAATCCCAGTTCACAAGCCTCTAGCATTTGGGGCTACGTAGTCCTTCAAAGGCTTTGTATCCGGTTGATTCGCCATGAGTGGAATGGGAATCGACCTTTCTCCCTCTCTTTGTAGTCGCCTACGTCTGTGGAAGGTTCTCTCGATTTCTGGATCAACCTCACTAAGGCTCCCAAGACTTAGGGATCTTTGCATATAACACACAGAGAGATGGATACACTAGAAGGAAAGAATTTTGATTTTTTTTTCCAGATATAAAAACTAAATGAATAAATAAAAATAAAAGGTCCAGAAAAATTAATTCAAAAATTGAATTAAGATTCGAAAAGGCACAGTCCCCGGCAACGGCGCCAAAAACTTGACAGCGCGCCGCTCGAGAGCGATACGAGGTGTGCGCTTGCGTTTCCGGCAAGTGTACCGGACTGTCGTCAAGTAATAAAAGATATCGATCCCACAGAGACTGTGATCCCGAATCGCAACCAATTATCAAATCGAGTAAATCTGGACTGTATGAAAAAAGGATTTTTATATTTTGAAATGGTTTTGAATTTAGAGATAGATAAAACATAATCAAATGAAACAGAAAACAAATCTTTTTGTGGTTTTTCAGATCTAAATGGGTTCCTAGGGATTTAGGTTACCAACAAGATCGTTTACGTTGCTAAGTCTGATTTACCCTTGTTAATTAGAGAAATTGCCTTGAAGGCGAGTTTATCCTCTAATAGCTTAAGCTCCCTCCCGGGTTACAAAAACCGTGCCCAATTGACCCGACCCCTACTCTCGTGGTAGTCGATCCCAGATTGGACCCTTTGCGTTTCGTGACAACTCGTTGATCCTCGAGGGACGGCTTCTAACTCTCGTGATTTCAGTCCCAAGTCTGACTTCTATAGATCCGACACCTAAGTTCACCGCTAGGTTCCTCCTTAAAATGTCTAAGTCATGCAAATAAACCTAAGTTCACCGCTAGGTTCCTCCTTAGATCATCCACTTCTCGCAAATAAGCGGCCGCCGAATTTTTCGAGTGAAAAACACTAGAAATCCTAAGTTCACCGCTAGGTTCCTCCTTAGAATGTCTACGTCCCGCAAATGAGTGGTCGCCGAATTTACGAGTGATTAACACACTAGAAATCAGATCTAAAGCAAATTGAAATTAACAAAGATATTACATCAAATTCAACATCATAAACGAATCTCGGGCATAGCCCCAATCCCTAGAAATAAACTACTACTCAAGTCCTTCCATGGAGATGACAAGCTTGGTTGACAACATCATAAAAATCAGAAATCAGAGAAAAGAGGAGGAAGAAGAAGAAGATCCTAAAATGTAGCAAAAAGTGTCCTAGATGATCTATATGATGTGTTGTATGTATCTCCCCCCTTGTTCCTTCTGCCTTGATCCTTATTTATAGAAATTGGGAAGTTAGAGTCCCAATCCAACTTAAAATCTTATCTATTTCGGTTGCTTCTGATCCAAGTAATGCGCGTCACGGCTGTGATGGACATCACGGCTAGGCCATGACGGATTCTGTTTCTGGCAATTTTGTGGACTTCAAGCTCTCGCATGGCGAGCCTAGTTTCGCGTCGCGAGCCTCCTGCTTCATGGCCGTGATAAGAATTATGTCTAGGCCGTGACGGTCTCTGACTTTCTGGGGTTTTTGGTCACGGCCGTGATGTCTATCATGGCCAGGCCGTGACAGACTCTGACTTCAGCCTTTCTTCCTTTTCAGTTTTGCTCGATCATGGCCGTGATGGGCATCACGGCTAGGCCGTGATGGGCTCTGTTTGGCTCATTTTCTTCACTTTTCAAGCCTTATCTTCATCCAAACTCCATCATGGTTGATCTTGAGCATTTTACCCTTGATTTATGCAAAACAACACCACGAAAACCGCCTTACCCGTTCCAAAGGAAAATTAACCAAAAATCAAGTTAAATATGCCTAAACTACATGAAAATGCATGCAAAATGATAGACAAAGATGATGTGAAATCACACTCATCATCGGGTTTGCCTAAGACACAAAAGAAGCATGATTCAATATGGGTAATAATTGATAAGTTGACAAAAAGTGATCATTTTCTTCCTATTAATCAAAGGTTCTCAATGGAAAGGTTAACCCAACTGTATATTAAGGAAGTTGTCAGACTGCATGGAGTGCCAGCAAGTATAATTTCGGATAGGGATCCGAGATTTACATCAAGGTTCTGGAAAAGTTTACATAATGCTTTGGGAACGAAGTTAAGGATGAGTTCGGCTTATCATCCTCAGACGGATGGTCAGTTTAAAAGGAGAATTCAACCCTTGGAAGATCTGTTAAGATCTTATGTATTGGAACACACAGGAAGTTGGGTCGAATCTTTTCCATTGATTGAGTTCACGTATGACAACAATTTCCATTCAATAATTGGCATGGCGCCAAATGAAGCATTGTATGGAAGAAAGTGCAGAACACCCATCTATTGGTACGAGATAGGAGAAAAACAGCTAATTGGACCAGAGGTGGTGGAACAAACGATGGAACATGTTCGGAAGGTCCGGGAAAAGATGAAAGCAGTGATAGATAGGCATAAGAGCTATAGTGATAAGAGGAGAAGGCCTTTGGAGTTCCAGGAAGGCGATCATGTTTTTATGCAAGGCACACCGAGAACTAGAATTGGCGGGACAATAAAATCCAGAAAGCTTACACCTTGTTTTATCAGACCATTTCAAATTCTTCACCAAATTGGTCCAGTTGCCTATCAGATAGCCTTACCATCAATCTTTTGAACCTTCATTATATCTTTCATGTATCCCAACTTAGAAAATACCATCCTGATCCATCGCACATCATAGAGCCTGAACAAATACAGTTGAGAGAAAACCTAGAGTATGAGGCTTTACCTGTACGGATCGAGGACCGAAGGAAAAAAGAACTCTGTGAAAATTCCTTTAGTCAAGGTCATCTGCAATGCAGTTACTAGTGATGCAACATGGGAAAGAGAAGATGAGATGCAACAACAGTTTCCGAAATTGGTCGTCTAGGGTAACTTAATTTAAATTTCGAGGATGAAGTTTAATTTAAGGGGGTAATAATGTAACATCCCAATTTCTGGTTAGGTTTAAGGGAGATATTAAGGATAATTAAAGACTTAATCATATTCCTTAGGTGTTAGTTAGCTTGCGTTTCAAGTTTGAGGAGAATCAGAGTTGAAACGGATCCAAAATGCAAACAAATGCAAATCGAGCAATTAATTGGTCAATTAATTAATTAATTGAGAATTGGAATATTAAAATTAGGAAGGGCTTGAGCATAATAATTTTTTAGGAGTGACCTAAAATAATAGAGAAAAATATTCCAGCAATCAATTGCGCAGGAAGATGTGGAAGAAAACACCCGGTTGTGCTGACGGAGCAACACTCGATGACACATGTCGCGACACCAAAGTGACACCTAGAATTCCACTAACTAAACCTATCCTATGAATATGACACATGTACTCCACTCACATTTCTACCTAAGCCTAAAAGATGACACCTAGCTACTTAAGCCACCTAACCTTTACTAAAACACGACACCAAGCTTAATTAACATGCAAACCTAACACCTAAGACACCTATTATAACATAATATAAGTAAAGCAAAGAAACGGAAAGTGAAGTCTGTTGAGACCTCATAAGTCTGAGACACATTCCATGTGTAGATTCTCTAAGTTTTGATGATTCCAAATAGATTAAGTATGGTAATATTGAACCATATGAAATTATTGACATGTCTGATAAGTGTGCAGAAAAATAGACATAAGGTCACTCGTCTATTTATGACCCGTCTACTTTTTAGTAGAGATCATTTTTGGACTTGTCTGAAAACCACTCGCCTAAGATTCGGTCAAAGACCAAGTCAACGCTCATTTAAGATCAAAGTTTACTTGATTACGTGGCAAGAAGCATCCGTCTAAAAAAAACTCAGTGGAACACCCGTCTAGTTTTTTGAATACGCTAGCACCCGTCTAGTTTTGAAATGCATGAGCACTCATCTAATTTTTAGATTGACTTTCACCCGTCTATATTTCCTTTACTGCTACGATGTCAGTGTGTCATAAATGAAGTCCAAGTCACCTTATTCAAATTAGATGCCTTCCTTAAGGATCTCGAAGACCTCTGGACAATAGCTCAAAGGACAAAGAATAAAAAACATTATTTCTAGGTTTTAAGGAATAAACACGCAATCTCTGTACCATAGCAGTAACCTTTTAGCTGTTTTTAATATAAAGTAAAAGTACTTTCTGAAAAGTGAACTGCCTGTTGCACTGAAAGAGGAAAGCTCTCAGCTACAAGTACAAGAAGTTTGTTGCTGCATACTCTGAAACAACAGCTGTGCTGATTAAAGTGTACTCTTGGACAACCTTGTCAAAGATCAAAGTTCCTAAGAATTTAATGTTATATAGAACGACTCTTTGGCATTAATGGTGTCTCAAACTAAAATCAGAAGAACACACTTTCTGAAGCTGTGTCTAAACGAATCTTTTGATTAAAGTCTTTAAATAGATCAAACAATGAATATGAAGACAAGAAGTTGAATATCATTTGAGAACACTTCATGGAAGCATTTACTCTCTTCATCAACTTCTTCACTATTTCATTGAATACACTTTCAATCATTTGATTTTAATTCGCAGTCTTTCATACTCCATATTAATTACACAAAACCTTTTCATTCCTTACTGTGTTAAGCCTGAAGAGGCTAGGTGAGAAAAGAATATTTGTTTTAGTGTTGAGCCTGAAGAGACTAGGTGTGCAAAGAGTACTTGTACTATAATTTACTCAGTTATAATGGAAACTTGGTGATGCCAAGAAACTGGAGGTAACCTATGGATTTTAGGGCGAACCAGTATAAAACTCTTGAGTGATATTTCTCTTCCCTTATCTCTTTCATTTGCTTAAGTATTGTTCTGTTTTAGCTTTTAACTTAGGGAGTTGATATTGTGAATATCAAACTCTGGTTTACCCTTCTCTGTCTGCTCGTGTGTTCTGTATTAATATTACATATCACTAGTCTAATTTTCTAGTATCTAACCTCTGCTTGTTGTGCCTGCGAAAATCTCTTTAAAGTAACCGAAAAAGTTGGTAAACACAATTCAACCCCCCTTCTTGTGTTAAATTTGGTTATTTCAGTTGGTATCAGAGCTCAGCCTCTGGGTTGAGCACTTAACAGTGTAAAGGAAAAGGTCTTGGAAATGGCAGGAGAAGCTAGCACAAGCAAGAACCATGCTGGAGAAGGATCCTCAATGTCGAGACCTCCTTACTTCAATGGAGAGGACTACACCTACTGGAAAGAAAAGATGAAGTGGTTTTTACAATCCACTAACTCTGAACTTTGGGATGTCATTGAAGTAGGACCTTATGTTCCTAAAGATGAAGCAGGAGATGTTGTTCCAAAAGCAAACATGACAACTGATCAAAAAACAAAATGTCAGTTTAACGCCAAAGCTAGATATGCAATCATGTGTGCCTTGAGTAGAGAAGAATTTGAAAAAGTATGTGCTTGTGAATCTGCAAAAGAAATGTGGGATTCACTAGCTGTTGCTCATGAAGGAACCGGCAAGGTCAAAGAGACCAAAGTCAGCATGTTAGTCGGAAAGCATGAGCTGTTCAAAATGGAAGAATGAGAGACTATTGGTCAAATGTATGGAAGATTTCAAACTATAACCAATGGATTGAAATCTCTGGGAAAAGTTTACCAGCCTGAGGAACACATTCAAAAGATTCTAATAAGTCTTCCAAAACAATGGAGACCACTTGTAACTGTTGTATCTCAGGCCAAAGACTTAACAACAATGAAGCTAGATGAGCTTCTTGGTACTCTTCAAATCCATGAACTAGAGTTGATTGAAGAAAACAATGGAAAGAAAAACAAATCCATTGCCCTTAAATCTATCAAGAAATCATCTAGAGGAACCACTTCAAAAGCTCTCAAAGTTGATGAATCTTCAGAGGAATCTGAGGAATCAAATGAAGATGATAAACTTTCTCTTTTCACCAGAAAGATGTAAAAGCTTTGGAAGAAAAGAAACTTCAGAAAGGACAAACCTTCCAGGCGTTTCAACAAACAAAAATGCAACAAAGATGGTGGATCTAAGAAATGCCATTGTGTGCTATGAATGTAAGAAGCCTGATCATATCAAGGCAGAATGACCTCGACTCAAGAAGCAATCTCCCAAGAAGTTCTTCAACAAAAAGAAGAAAGGAATGATGGTCACTTGGGAAGATCTTGATGAAATATCCACTGAAAGTGAAGGAGAGGAGCTTGAAGCAAATCTCTATCTTATGGCAGATACTGATCCTGAATCAAACACTGAGGTACATTCTGAACTTGAGAAATTGAATGATGCATGTGATGAACTATTGAAGGAATCCAACTACATGTCTAAAGCTTTCAAAAGCCTCAAGAGACAGTATGTTAAACTCTCAAATGAGTATACACAGAAATCTCAAGGGTGTGAAAAGTTAGCTGAAGAAAATAGTATGCTTAAGACTGAAAAGTCTAAAGCTGAGATCTCAGTTGAAACTCTATCTTCTGAAGAAGTTAGTTGTGACACCTTTCACTCGAGCATCACATTAATTACCACTAAAATATTTTAAAATTCGTCGATTTTCTTTCGAAATTAAAAATTTCCAAATTAGTTTTTCTAAAATTTCATTATACTTTCTAAGAAAATAACATCTACGCAAAAGGAATAACACAAAATACTTCATTTCATTAATCTTAGGCCTTTATAGAGACAGGCTCTTTTGACAGAATTTGTACAGAGTGATCAAGTTGAAAGATACATTACCCAAGTACAAATTAAATTTCAACAGTTAACAAGATCAGTTTCCAAAAAGATAAAAGACGCTACTTAGACCACGTTACCCCAAAATTTCCTAATAGTTGGTCGGACCTAGTGATACCCATTGGGAAGACCGTGATGGTCAATCCCACCCTCTGGTGGTGCGTCAGGTGAGGCCACCTCAATTCCTCCATCAGGAGCATCGTCGTCCTCGCTGTCTCCGAACAGGTGATACTGGGGTTCCTCCCCCACATCTATCTCTACCTGCTCTTCCTTCACTACCATCTCTACCTGTTCCTCCTCTTCTACCATCTCTAAAAGTCCCTCCTCCTCCTCGAAAATCCCCTCGGGATCCTCTTCGATGGGCGAAGCGGGCGCATCCTCCTGTTGAGGTAATCCGTTGGAAGGTCAAGGATTAGAAACCCTAAGTCCACCAAATGTTGTAGGTAGATCTCCATGGGTGACCGTGTGACATGTGTGGTCTCCACTGAGTGAGTATGTCTCTGAGCTCCATCTCCATTAGTGTCATCTATTGTACACACGGGGCCTGTATATGCTGCGATGTGGGTCCCCGCAGGGAGGTTCCATGCGGCTGGGTCTTGGGCATTCTCAAAGAGAATGGCCCGAGTCCTGACGTGAGCTAGCTGGATCTCTGTCGGGTCCATCTATACCCGAGTAATATAGATATACACATAAAAATGAAACCAATGAAATGCAAGGGTGAGATACGAATATATGGATGAATTATGATGACTACATGTCCTCACAAAACAACATATACACATAGATGTTCATATTCAACATGATATTCATAATTAAAACAAGTTTCAATGAATCAACGTTGTTTTTGAAAACATGGCACTTCTATATCAACTTTATATCCTAGTCTCCGGAGACTCCAACTTCCTCCTTTTGAAAATAGTGAGTTGATCAGGCTCAAATTGCCAAGACATGGCACAACGTGAATTTCCACAGCACTGCCCAAAACTCCTGGCGCGGTGAGCAATGTGTGTGGATGTCCATAGCATGTTGTCCAACACAAGGCACAGCAACCAAGGAGTATAGATTTCATTGTCCATCAAGGCACAATGAAACACGTAGCATGAAATACCTCTCCCTTCGAGGCATTCACACAAAACAATTTGGGCACGTCTACCAATGCATGTAAAAACATTTTCTTTTCACGGCTTTTCTTTGTGCTTCATTATTCCCTTCGTCGGAGTTCAAGGCTCACGACCATCCTCAAATATTTATAATGTAGTCCGAGTGTCCAATTACAAGAGTACTAGGCCCGTGCAGTAGCCTAGAACCTTGCGCTCGTAGAAAAACAGTTTTCACCCGTAACTTCGGTTTCACCACGTTTGTCATGATGTAGATGGGACACACAGTCGATAACAACTGTCATAGGACACACTGTCCACAACAACGTATAGAGGACACATAGTCCACAACAACTTTCTTAGAACACACAATCCATAACATCGTGGCACGGATCATAGATCCACGTGTTTTCAAACATTAACAGTCGACGTCTCGGTTACTAGGTCACTTTTCAATGTTCTTTTTTTTCGTTTAGTGAAAACCAAACCCAAAACGAAAACTGCCGTAACTTATCCAAGTTATCGGATATTTAAAATCCTTAAAAAAAACATTTTCTTTTGAAGTTCATTTTTGAAAACTTTAATTTTCTTAAGAAATCCATAAAAAATATATTTCTTTTTAAAAATTATCTTTAATTTTTTGGAAAAATTCTTTCTTTTTCTTAAATTATGAGGAACCTTTAGGAAGGAAACATTGGAACAAAATTTTATTTAAGAAAAACTTGTTTTCTCTTGGATCTTTTGACTATAAGGTGTTCTAAAAATTTTGTTTGATTAATATCCTTTAATTCTTCTGATAAATTTTTATACTTAATTTATTTTAAAATTCCAAAAACTTTCAATTTCTTTTGATCAAAATCTTACTTGAATGAAATCTTTGTTTGTGATTTTCTTCATAATTTTTCTTAAGACTTTTATCTTATATTATCAAGTGTTCTCTAACCAAGGGTTAGGCTTCCATGCAACAGCCAATCATAACTACCACAAGTATAACATTCGCCAACATTAATCATATATTCATCAACAAAAAATCAAACAGAAAAGCATGTGAATAATTCAAGTATATCATAATATCACAAGATTAACAAAAACAGTAATAATAACAACAAGTACATACAAACAATCACAAGAGCACATAGTCATCATAAGTAAGTATCCATCAGGCTTTCTTCCCTTACCTCAAATTGCCGGATAAGGAAAATACGATTTTTCTGCGTTTAGAGAAAACGGACTCGCGTCGATCCTACGCTTGAAAATATAAATAATATCAAGTGTGAAATATAAGTTAAAATTCATAAAATATTCTACTTTCCCTCATGTATGCATTTTGGCCATATCAAAAATTCCATTTGTCACAAGCTTTTAGATCAATGATCCTTAAGCGTCGTAGGGGAAAAATCAAGGTCTAATACCTCAAGATAAAACTTGAATCCATCTACCCACAAGGAGTAGATTTCGGCCCACACACTAAAATGGTCTAGGATTTTATTTTCATGAAATCAATATGGGAATTAAAGTACTAAAAAATTTAAAACAAAACCAATATAAATCTTTATATTTTATTCATGTTAAAAATGTTCAAATACTATTTTTCCTTTCCATAGGGTTTCCTATATAAATGCATATAGGAAAATTCTCTTATGCCGTGAAATCATACAAGATGATAATAAAGATGAGTATGAGGCTATAAAAATTAGTCTTGTGTCTAAAAGTTTATTTCAAGTATTTTT
Organism: Sophora flavescens; assembly: GCA_030762895.1. NCBI lineage: Eukaryota > Viridiplantae > Streptophyta > Magnoliopsida > Fabales > Fabaceae > Sophora > Sophora flavescens. Next base: position 68,185,797 of record CM061062.1, on the reverse strand, counting down.
CTTAAACTTTTTAGTTAAAATCATCAACATGCATGTAAAATTTTTAACAAAAACACCAACTCCCTCTAGGTGGGGTTTTGGCCACCATTAAAAAAATAGGTGTGGAAATCTCTTTTGCAACATTCAAATGCCTAAAATAGTAGTAGAAATGCATATGAGCCCATAAAAATTAATTTCATGCTAAAAGGACTTTTCTAAGTAGTTTTCTCAATTTTTTTGATTAAAACTATAGACATGCAACAAGTTGGCAATGACATGCATGTTAATAAAAACATACTTTGGAGAGTATTAAGTGATAAAAACTCAGTTTCAATCTTAAAAGATTTACTCAAGTATACTTTTTTAAAGCCTTTCCTAAAAAATGAACATGCAACATAGACTAATCAACATGCATGCATGCAAGAACCATATTTTTGAAGAGATGAAGAGTAAAGTAGAGAGATTATACCCTTAGGATGTTGGTGATGAGGAGGTGAAGATGAAGAACCCAAGCTCAAGAGGAACAAGTGAATGAAGAAGAAAAAATGAAGGAAAGAAATGGAGAAGTGTGAGTGAGAGTTAGAGGAGAGAATGGTGCAAGTGAATAGGTTGATGAAGGGGGTATTTATAGTGTTTTTGGGGGAAGTGGCGCTGCACACAAGAGAGGGAGGAGCAGATTTTTTCCAATTTTGGTAATAAAATATGTATTTTTGACCATATATCGTTTCTTGTCAAATTAAGCATATTTATGGTTTGTAAGGCGATGATGAGATTCTATAGTGTCAAGTCCATGTTCAAATCTCTTCCATTCTGCAGAAAATCAGACTTAAAATATTTCGTATTTTTATTCATAAAATTTTTAACAAAAAAATTTATTTACAAATAAATAATTTCTAAAATCATAGAAATGATTAAAACTGAGTTAGAAAAATTAAATTTTTATTTTGTGATTCGAAATTTACTTTTTTTTCGCGTCATTAGAGTCTAATGACGGTGAAAACACATACCAGGATCGTCTGGAATTTTCTACCGAAAAATTCAGAAATAATTGTCTAAAATAAAATAGATTATGAAGACATATTTTGGTTTATTAAAATAATTTTTCTCAAATCAAAATAATTAATCACACTTACAACACTGATTATACTAAACAGAAAAATCAGGGTGTTACATTAGTAAAATTCAACAGAAAGTAGAAGATCTCACCATAAATCTCGCCAAGTTTGTTAATGTAACACACCAGTTTTTACTGTACTTCTATAATAGTAAATATCTATATGTTTATATGTTTGTATTATTTTATTTGGTTTGAGTAACTTCAATTACTCCTTTAAAATGATTTTATTAAGTACGTTAGCACAACTTTATTTCAGTACAAGTATGTTTGTTAGACAATAATGTTATATTATTCTCACTATTAATATTTATTTAGGAAATATTTTAAATAATATGATTAGGAGAGAAATATTTTCATATTTTATTCTGTTTAATTTTAGATTTGAAAATAAATTGGTTTGGCATCAATCGGAAATTAATTTTGGACCGAGTATTTTCTTAGTTGATCAATTCAACTATTAATCTTTACTCTAATTTGAATTTTGAAATCATATATTTATCAATCATTATTTTTAGATTCCAAAAAGTAAAAACATGTTTACTTTAGGCTTGATATTTATCACTCATAGTGTACCCACTAATACAAAACCAACTTTTCTCTCTCCTTACTCCCTTAACAGACATGATTCCCCTCTTTCCCCCCACTTCTTCTTTCTCCTTTCTTCTTTCCTTTTCTCTACTTCCTCCTCACTCCATGTCTCTTTTCCTCCTCCCTAGCTCACGGCTCCGTCCGCCACCGGTCCAACTATCGCCGGATCACCGCCAGGAGCAAGGCGACGACTACCATCGACCAAGCTTCGACCCACGCGTGTAGATCGGATCCACCGTCGCCGCGAGGTCCACCGTCGGATGCGCACTGCTGGGTCTCCGTTCCGGCTGCCGAGAGCGTGCGTCGCCACCACGGAGACGCCGTCCGGCAGCCGCTCGATGCGGACCGGACAGCCACGCGACTCACTTCGCGTTTCCTGCCACTACTCTCCGATCGTCGCCGTCACCACCACTTCCAGCTACCATGTTCTCTTCTCTTCACCTTGGGTAAGTGTTTTACCCTCTATTCTCTTATAGATTAAAAATCCCCAAATTTAATTTTTAAACCCTAACCCATTGATTTCAGATTTTAATCTTGAAATTAAACCTTGTTTTCTGAAATTGGGACAACGAATCAGTATTTCCCTAAACCAATTTTATCATTCTTTAGTTACGGACAGCCACGCGACTCAGTTCGCGTTTCCTGCCACTGCTCTCCGATCGCCGCCGTCACCACCACTTCCAGCTACCATGTTCAAGAACTCTTCACCTTGTGTAAGTGTTTTACCCTCTATTCTCTTCTAGATTAAAAATCCCCAAATTTAATTTTTAAACCCTAACCCTTTGATTTCAGATTTTAATCTTGAAATTAAACCTTGTTTTATGAAATTGGGACAATGAATCAGTATTTCCCTAAACCAATTTTATCATTCTTTAGTTATATTGAGTTTTCCCCAAATTGATTTGTGAACCCTTAATCCCCAATATGACTTATTGGAAATTGGTTAGGTTTCTGTGAAATTTACTATGATTTAGTGCAATTAGGACTCCTAATTGATGATTCCTAAGTTCATTTTCATGATTCTTTAATCAAAACAAAGTTTCCTCAAAGGGTATTGTGAAGCTTAAGCTCCAAACATGATTTTCTTCAAAAATGACCTTGTTTGATAATAAGATTAAGTGTTTAGATCAAATTAGAATGTGTGTTTGATAATGTGTAATTGATTTCTTGATTTCTGGTTGTTGCGCGTTGTTGGATTCCCTCTCTGAGACGTTTGACACGGTTATGCTTGCTTGATAGAGTAGATAGTTACACTATTGGAGCTAACGTGAGCATTAAGACGATGATCCTTTACTTGTCTTCATAGGTAAGGGGAGCTTGCCTAGGGATATTCAATAACTATATGCATGTGTGTATGTGTATAATTGAGTGTTGTGAATATTATTGTGATATTGAGCCAATACTTGAATAACTTGTTTACTTGAACTATTGTGGTTATTACTTGAAGTTGAACATTACTTGCTTTAAAGTGTTATGAATTATATATATGTGATGAACTGTCATTAACTGTGATATTATTATTATTGTGAATATATTACTGTTGATTGAAGTTTGAGAAGCCGAACTTGAGTCTGTGCCAAATTACAATAAGGATTAAAAGCCTTAATAAGACTTGAATAGAACTTTGAAAGTTTTGGGTTCATTTATAAAAGTTCCTTGTTTAAAGTGCTTACTTCATAAGAATAAGATTTTGTTTTTAGAAAAATGTTGAAGTGATTTTAAGTTGAAGGAAACTACATTTTTATGATCAAAAGTTTTGTAAGAGAGAAAACCTTTTCGAATGGTGTGTTTTATGAAGGAAAGACCTTTGAAAATATTTGACTTTATTCCGTCAAGGAATTTCAAAAACAAACAAATTTCCTAAATGTTTTAGAGAAGAGTTTGTAAAGGAAAATATTTTCTCCTAAATAATTTAGAAACGTTCCGGTTACTTGGATAAGTGACCGAGGTTTTTTTTTGGATTTGATTTTTCACTGAGCGAAAATTAAGTACAGGAGAAAGAGAATCTAGTTCGCGAGACGTCGCCTCTAGTGTTCAGTTATATGAACGTGATCTAGGATCCGTGTTAAGAATTATGGACCCGGGGTCCTAATCGTGATATTATGGGGTAGGAGTCCTAATCTTGGAATTGAGGACTGTGTGTCCTAATTTCGTTGTTATGGACTAGGAGTCCTTATCATGTTGAAATAAAACATGGATGAAATGATAATTATTTCTACGACCATAACCTTGGACTGCAGCATCGGTCTAAGGTGTTGTGATTGAGTACTCGGACTGCACGTCCTGTGTTATTGATTTTCCAATGATGAAAATTATGAATAGTCGTTAGCTTTGGGCTTCGACAACGGAAAAGAGTGAACACAAAGAAAATTCTTGATAATGAAAAGTTTTTTATTCATATGCATTTCCCCTTAGCAGACGTGCTTAAGTTAACGAATACCCGCTTAAGATGTGGTGTTCGATGATGTATACATTCGTAAGGTCGTTGATAAGGGATCCGTGATGATGTTGATCTGGGTACATGAGGTGACGGAGACAACTTGCCAATGCGGCATACGAGTCTGATCAACTCTTTATTTCTTAATGATAAAACGGCGATGATATCTCATGAGATTAAGTTTAGAGCCTGATGATTGAAGTGTCATGCATTATATTTATAAAACTGTTTGATTCGGGTATGAGACCCACTAATATAACACTTGTTGTTTTATCTATGAATAATGCTTAAATTCTAATATGACAATGTGTTGTATGTATCATGTATATGATTGTTGTGTGATACATCCATTTGTCGGTATCTCACCCTTACAGATATATCAGGTTTCTTCTGGTTCGCTATCGTACCCTGGGTACTTTAGTACAGATGGTGTAAAGGAGTCTTCCTAAGTCACTCAGAGACTTAGATCTGGTTGTTTGATGAAGTATTTGATTGTGGAATGATCACGTGAGTTTTCCTCAGGAATAACTTTTAGAATGACCAGTTTAGGGTTTAAGACTTAGATTTTTATAGTATGTATGAGTATGGCTCAGAGAGTCTTTATTTTAAAATGAAATGTTTATGGCTCGGAGAGCATCTCTTTTGAATGAAAACTTAAGCTTTTCCTTTGGTCATGTACAGCTTATTGATATAACCATTTTTAGCATATTACTGCCTAGTTGTATTTGGTGTAACTGGAATTCCGGAATGAAAATGTAATTATTTTTGCAGGTATTCTTTTACCTGGGATGTTCGAATTACAGAGGAGACTTTGTCGAAATTTTTGTAAAAATACTAGCATTTATTCAAGTATATCTCTAAATTAAATAGGCTTGTCAGGCTAGGATTGTAAGACTGTGTGCCGATGAAGGCTTAGGTTTGGAGTCGTGACAAATCTTTATACCCAATTTCAGATGCTTACGTACTTATATAAATTATTTTCCAAATGCAACCAGCAAATTATCTTTTTAATTTAAATTCCGCATGTGTTACGTAGTAATTCCTAGTGGGGGTGTTACAAGTGGTATCAGAGCTGGTCGAGTCTTTCAGGATCTTTGGGGAATAGGTCTGTTAAGTTTTTGTTGTGTGATCTCTGGTTGGCTCTTGTTTGAATTGTTTCTTGTTGAAGCAATGTGTGTTGACGCACAAGTATATGTTTTCTTGATGGTTTTCCAAGGGTTTTATGTCATGGGAGACCGTAGATCTTGAATGTTACTTGGGTTCGGATTTGACATTCGATTATCCTTGCAAATCGTGTCAGACATTCGAAACAAGGTGCTTGTGTAAAGGGTTTTTCGGGAGTGTTCCTTGGAAATATTCTAGGTTTATGGTTAGCAAAGGACATTGATTTTAGATTGATCTAGTTTCTGGATTCGGTCAGATCTCTGTCGCTTTGTGTAGGATGTTGGCTACCAAGTTAAAACGAGTTGGACAACTCGATTCAACTGGAAGATTGGTGGTCTGAACCGTTTGTTAGACCGAGTGTTTTCCTTGTGAAGCACCAATGTTGTGTGAAGGCTCGTGTCACCGTGTGGATTTTTGACAACTAAGTAAAAGGACAAGCTATGAACAAGTATTCTCTGACTTGCGTAGTTGATTTGGTAAATCAATTGTGAGGAGTTGTCGTCTACTCAAAGATCGACCTGGAGACGAGTTATTACCAGATTGGAGTGATGACCTATCTAAGATTTTGCATCGTCAACTCAGTTTATGAAGAAAGATCAACCCTTTGTATGTTTGATCGTTTGATTAAGTTACCCGGGATCGTACCCAATTCAAGGTGGTCATACTAAGCATGGCTAGAAAGACTTGTATGTTGGTTGGAACCAAGACGAATCGAGTGGATATTCAATATTGGGTGAGTGTCTCGTGATTAAGGAACTCTTCATTGTACTCTTTGATTCTCTTGTATTTGTCAGTTGACATTTATTTCTCAAATCCTATGATTGTATTAGATAATCACAACGGTGAAGTTTGTATGTGTCAGACAAATTTTTTGATTTTAATTTGAAATCTGTCAGGACTCATGAATTAGTTATGCTAATTCATAAATTTCCAGTTATTCATTTCTTTGTTTGTGAGAAGTCGTACTCACACTTCTAAATAATCCTTGATGTATTAGACATTTGAGTGAATTGATTTAACAGAATCCATTGGTCTGGATACTTTCACATTTTTTTGAGAGAAGTGGTTATGACTATTTCATGAGTTATAACACAGATAATTTCGTGATAGCAGAAGTTTCTTGGTGAAACTTTGTTTCGTCACTTCTATTTTTGGTAAAGGTGAAAGTCATCATTTTGTAAATTCTTTGTACTAAGAATAAGAATTAATCCTCTTTGGATTAGAAATTATTCACCTTTGATTCCTTAAATCCGCTGGAAGATTCTTATGGAAGAATGAACTTTATTAGATTCATGTTTGTAAATGTGTATTGATCATGCATTTTTACACCCACGAACCTGATGGAAAGATCTTTTTCCATACTGGATGTTTCTGTATCCTTCAAATTAATGAAATTCTTTTCTATGCTTATGTGAAAGTGAAATCAAGAAAAATTTCTTTTCTTGAGAAATTCTTTTATGATCACCATGGTCATGTTTTATTGCGGTTCGAAAGTACTTGTCGTCGTTGATCATCTTAGTTCTACGTATTCTCCAAATGTCGTGGATGTGTGACCTATCTCATCAGTCATGAGTTGGGTATCTCCACATCAAGATGTCAGAGTTGGTCGAGTACAGTGAAAAAGGGATAGTTTAACAATTGAGACCTTCCTTGTTAAGATATTGGCATTCCTTGAATCTTTGGTATGAGTTTGCTGAAGACCTACATGAGTCTTGTTTGAATTCAAGTGATCATGGATCGACTGGTGAAGTCTACCCCCTTCTTACAAGTTAAGATCTACGATGCAGTGGAGGAGTAAACCGAATAATGTATCAGAGGATTTTTCAGACTTCATGGAATATCTTCAAGTGTTGTTTCAGATGAAAAACGGAAGTTTATCAACGTGTGTCGGTTGAGTTTGCTTTAAGTGTTGAGGACTAAGTTGAGGCTAAGCCCAACTGATCATCCTTAGCGGGATGGATAAGTAATGAGATGACCTATCCTTAGCAAGTTAGTTGGGAGATAGTGTGGTACCTAATTTTTGTCATCTCTATGGTAGGACAAACCAGAGTTGATAGGAGCTTCGTTAATGTATAGATGTGAATGGTACTATGAGAACCCTTAAGTTCAACATCATGGAGTGAGATGATTACAATGGACCTTATCATGATCGAGGCAGATATATCATTAAAGGAATTTAGAGTAGTGATCAACGTTTATGGTTAATGTTGACTTCGTGAGCCCGATGATTAATGGAAAAATATCTATAGTAGCTTTCCTTAAGCTGAACTGAAATAATAAAGAGGAGTTCTTGAGAAACTAAGTTGTGATAAGAGTTTGAGAGCTCTGTTTTAGAGTTTGAAAGGTATGACCGTGATGAAATTTGGAGTGGTGGAATAAGTCTAAAGGAAACTAAGACTACAATTGTGTGCTTTGGGTTGAAAGTTGATATATGTGGTAGAGTTAATGTTGAACTTGATGTTCATCGTGAGGATAAGGTGTTGAAGAAGTTTTTCTAGCGGACTAATTTTGAGGCAAGAAGTGATTAAGTTTTGATTATGTCTTTCGAGTGTGATAAGCTATGGCAAAATGTTTCTAATCTTTGAGGTCTTATTCTGGTAAATATGTGGTTGATGATCCACAATTGAAACTGGACATTTTAAATCCAAGATTGCCATTGGGGAGTGTCCACCTAGATTTCTTGGCTTTGTTTTTGTGCAACTCCTAGGGGTTATGGCCTCAGAGAAACTCTGTTTTATAATCTCTTTTCTCGGCTACAAATATATAAGATAAGGACAGATATGATACAAGCACTTCCTTGCATAAGTGATAGAGCTATGTCTTTAGATGGAGGAATTGTTAGGAGCTGTGGTGTATTTTCCTTGGGGAATAGGGTAGATGTGCATGTGAAATTTCCTAAACCAGGGATATTAACGGGGCATGATAACCAAATTGAAAATGAGAGGCAAATGAAGGATATGAAATCGAAGAAGGAAAAAGATTCTGGAGGAATTAAGAAGGAAACGGACTATGTTGGATGTAGTAAGGTTCAATTTCAATAAGAAGATTGAATTTCTTAGGTTCTTGGTGCAAAGTTTATCATGTGCGCCTCAGGTTATAGAGTTATAGATGAAAGGAATGAAGCGACAAGAATACAAAGTAAGATTTTAGGGTCAAAGTGTAATTACAAAAATCCTGTTTAGTTTTGAGCTACGAAATTTCGAGGAAGGAATTTTTTTAAGACGGGTAGTAATGTACCACCCCAGTTTTTACAGTACTTCTATAATAGTAAATATCTATCTGTTTATATGTTTGTTTTATTTTATTTGGTTTCAGTACCTTGAATTAATCCTTTAAAATGATTTTATTAAGTGTGTTAGCACAGCTTTATTTCAGTACAAGTATGTTTGTTAGACAATAATGTTATATTATTGTCACTATTAATGTTTATTTGGGAAATATTTTAAATGATATGGTTGGGAGAGAAGTATTTTCATATTTTATTCTGTTTAATTTTATATTTGAAAATAAATTGGTTTGGCATCAATCGGAAATTAATTTTGGACCGAGTATTTTCTTAGTTGATCAGTTCAACTATTAATCTTTACTATAATTTGAATTTCAAAATCAAATATTAATCAATCTTTATTTTTAGATTCCAAAAAGTAAAAACATGTTTATTTTAGGCTTAATATTTATCACTCATAGTGTACCCACTAATACAAAAACAACTTTTCTCTCTCCTTACTCCCTTAACAGACACGATTCCCCTCTTTTCCCCCCACTTCTTATTTATCCTTTCTTTTTATCTTCTTCCTCCTCACTCCATCTCCCTCTTCCTCCACCCTAGCACATGGATTCGTCCGCCACCGGTCCGACTGTGGCCGGATCGCCGCCAGGAGCAAGGCGACAACCACCGTTGCGACCAAGCTTCACCCTACGCGCGTGGATAATTTCCACCATCGCCGCGAGCTCCACCGATGGATGCACACTGCTGGGTCTCCGTTCCGGCCGCTGAGAGCACCCGTCGCCACCAAGGAGAAGCCATCCAGTAGCCGCTCGATGCGGACCGGACAGCCACGAGACTTAGTTTACGTTTCCGGCCACCGTTCTCCGATCGCCGCCATCACCACCACTTCCAGCCACCATGTTCTCTTCTCTTCAACTTGGGTAAGTGTTTTACCCTCTATTCTCTTCTAGATTGAAAATCCCCAAATTTAATTTTTAAACCCGAACCCTTTGATTTCAGATTTTAATCTTGAAATTAAACCTTGTTTTATGAAATTGGGACAATGAATCAGTATTTCCCTAAACCAATTTTATCATTCTTTAGTTATATTGAGTTCCCCGAAATTGATGTGTGAACCCTAAATCCCCAATCTGACTTATTGGAAATTGGTTAGGTTTTTGTGAAATTTACGATGATTTAGTGCAATTAGGACTCCTAATTGATGATTCCTATGTTCATTTTCATGATCCTTTAATCAAAACAAAGTTTCCTGAATGGGTATTGTGAAGCTTAAGCTCCAAACATGATTTGCTATGAAAATGACCTTGTTTGGTAATAAGATTAAGTGTTTAGATCAAATTAGAATGTATGTTTGATCATCTGTAATTGATTTCTTGATTTCTGGTTGTTGCGCGTTGTTGGATTCCCTCTCTAAGACGTTTGACACGGCTATGCCTGCTTGATGGAGTAGATAGTTACACTCTTGGAGCTAACGTGAGCATTAGGACGAGGATCCTTTACTTGTCTTCAAAGGTAAGGGGAGCTTGCCTAGGGATATTCAATAACTATATGCATGTGTGTATATGTGTAATTGAGTGTTGTGAATATTATTGTGATATTGAGCCAATACTTGAATAACTTGTTTACTTGAACTATTGTGGTTATTACTTGAAGTTAAACATTACTTGCTTTAAAGTGTTATAAATTTTATATATATATATATATATATATATATATATATATATATATATATATATATATCTGTGTGTGTGTGTGTGATGAACTGTCATTAACTGTGATATTATTATTGTTGTGAATATATTACTGTTGATTGAAGTTTGAGAAGCTGGACTTGAGTTTGTTCCCAATGACCATAAGGATTAAAAGCCTTAATGAGCCTTGAATAGAACTTTAAAAGTTTTGGGTTCATTTATAAAAGTTCCTTGTTTAAAGTGCTTACTTCAGAAGAATGAGATTTTATTTTTAGAAAAATGTTGAAGTGATTTTAGGTTGAAGGAAACTACCTTTTTATGATCAAAAGTTTTGTACGAGAGAAAACATTTTCGAACGGTGTGTTTTATGAAGGAAAGACCCTTTGAAAATATTTGACTTTATTCCATCAAGGAATTTCAAAAACAAACGAATTTCCTAAATGTTTTAGAGAAGAGTTTGTAAAGGAAAAGATTTTCTCCTTATTGATTTAGAAACGTTCTGGTTACTTGGATAAGTGACCGAGGTTTTGTTTTGGATTTGATTTTTCATTGAGCGAAAAGTAAGTACAGGTGAAAGAGAATCTGGTTCACGAGACGTCGCCTCTAGTATTCAGTTATATGCACGTGATCTAGGATCCATGTTAAGAATTATGGACAAAGTGTCCTAATCGTAATATTATTGGCTAGGAGTCCTAATCTTGGAATTGAGGATCGTGTGTCCTAATTCCGTTGTTATGGACTAGGAATTATGGACCCATTTATAAAAGTTCCTTGTTTAAAGTGCTTACTTCAGAAGAATGAGATTTTATTTTTAGAAAAATGTTGAAGTGATTTTAAGTTGAAGGAAACTACCTTTTTATGATCAAAAGTTTTGTACGAGAGAAAACATTTTCGAACGGTGTGTTTTATGAAGGAAAGACCCTTTGAAAATATTTGACTTTATTCCATCAAGGAATTTCAAAAACAAACGAATTTCCTAAATGTTTTAGAGAAGAGTTTGTAAAGGAAAAGATTTTCTCCTTATTGATTTAGAAACGTTCCGATTACTTGGATAAGTGACCGAGGTTTTGTTTTGGATTTGATTTTTCATTGAGCGAAAAGTAAGTACAGGTGAAAGAGAATCTGGTTCACGAGACGTCGCCTCTAGTATTCAGTTATATGCACGTGATCTAGGATCCATGTTAAGAATTATGGACCCAGTGTCCTAATCGTAATATTATGGGCTAGGAGTCCTAATCTTGGAATTGAGGACTGTGTGTCCTAATTCCGTTGTTATGGACTAGGAATTATGGACCTATTTATAAAAGTTCCTTGTTTAAAGTGCTTACTTCAGAAGAATGAGATTTTATTTTTAGAAAAATGTTGAAGTGATTTTAAGTTGAAGGAAACTACCTTTTTATGATCAAAAGTTTTGTACGAGAGAAAATATTTTCGAACGGTGTGTTTTATGAAGGAAAGACCCTTTGAAAATATTTGACTTTATTCCATCAAGGAATTTCAAAAACAAACGAATTTCCTAAATGTTTTAGAGAAGAGTTTGTAAAGGAAAAGATTTTCTCCTTATTGATTTAGAAACGTTCTGGTTACTTGGATAAGTGACCGAGGTTTTGTTTTGGATTTGATTTTTCATTGAGCGAAAAGTAAGTACAGGTGAAAGAGAATCTGGTTCACGAGACGTCGCCTCTAGTATTCAGTTATATGCACGTGATCTAGGATCCATGTTAAGAATTATGGACCCAGTGTCCTAATCGTAATATTATGGGCTAGGAGTCCTAATCTTGGAATTGAGGACTGTGTGTCCTAATTCCGTTGTTATGGACTAGGAATTATGGACCCATTTATAAAAGTTCCTTGTTTAAAGTGCTTACTTCAGAAGAATGAGATTTTATTTTTAGAAAAATGTTGAAGTGATTTTAAGTTGAAGGAAACTACCTTTTTATGATCAAAAGTTTTGTACGAGAGAAAACATTTTCGAACGGTGTGTTTTATGAAGGAAAGACCCTTTGAAAATATTTGACTTTATTCCATCAAGGAATTTCAAAAACAAACGAATTTCCTAAATGTTTTAGAGAAGAGTTTGTAAAGGAAAAGATTTTCTCCTTATTGATTTAGAAACGTTCCGATTACTTGGATAAGTGACCGAGGTTTTGTTTTGGCTTTGATTTTTCACTAAGCGAAAAGTAAGTACAGGTGAAAGAGAATCTGGTTCACGAGACGTCGCCTCTAGTATTCAGTTATATGCACGTGATCTAGGATCCATGTTAAGAATTATGGACCCAGTGTCCTAATCGTAATATTATGGGCTAGGAGTCCTAATCTTGGAATTGAGGACTGTGTGTCCTAATTCCGTTGTTATGGACTAGGAATTATGGACCTATTTATAAAAGTTCCTTGTTTAAAGTGCTTACTTCAGAAGAATGAGATTTTATTTTTAGAAAAATGTTGAAGTGATTTTAAGTTGAAGGAAACTACCTTTTTATGATCAAAAGTTTTGTACGAGAGAAAATATTTTCGAACGGTGTGTTTTATGAAGGAAAGACCCTTTGAAAATATTTGACTTTATTCCATCAAGGAATTTCAAAAACAAACGAATTTCCTAAATGTTTTAGAGAAGAGTTTGTAAAGGAAAAGATTTTCTCCTTATTGATTTAGAAACGTTCTGGTTACTTGGATAAGTGACCGAGGTTTTGTTTTGGATTTGATTTTTCATTGAGCGAAAAGTAAGTACAGGTGAAAGAGAATCTGGTTCACGAGACGTCGCCTCTAGTATTCAGTTATATGCACGTGATCTAGGATCCATGTTAAGAATTATGGACCCAGTGTCCTAATCGTAATATTATGGGCTAGGAGTCCTAATCTTGGAATTGAGGACTGTGTGTCCTAATTCCGTTGTTATGGACTAGGAATTATGGACCCATTTATAAAAGTTCCTTGTTTAAAGTGCTTACTTCAGAAGAATGAGATTTTATTTTTAGAAAAATGTTGAAGTGATTTTAAGTTGAAGGAAACTACCTTTTTATGATCAAAAGTTTTGTACGAGAGAAAACATTTTCGAACGGTGTGTTTTATGAAGGAAAGACCCTTTGAAAATATTTGACTTTATTCCATCAAGGAATTTCAAAAACAAACGAATTTCCTAAATGTTTTAGAGAAGAGTTTGTAAAGGAAAAGATTTTCTCCTTATTGATTTAGAAACGTTCCGGTTACTTGGATAAGTGACCGAGGTTTTGTTTTGGATTTGATTTTTCACTGAGCGAAAAGTAAGTACAGGTGAAAGAGAATCTGGTTCATGAGACGTCGCCTCTAGTATTCAGTTATATGCACGTGATCTAGGATCCATGTTAAGAATTATGGACCCAGTGTCCTAATCGTAATATTATGGGCTAGGAGTCCTAATCTTGGAATTGAGGACTGTGTGTCCTAATTCCGTTGTTATGGACTAGGATTCCTTATCATGTTGAAATAAAACATGGATGAAATGATAATTGTTTCTACGACCACAAACTTTGACTGCAGCATCGGTCTAAGGTGTTGTGATTGAACACTCGGACTGCGCATCCTGTGTTATTGATTTTCCAATGATGAAAATTGTGAATAGTCGTTAGCTTTGGGCTTCGACAACGGAAAAGAGTGAACACAAAGAAAAGTCTTGATAATGAAAAGTGTTTTATTCATATGCATTTCCCCTTAGCAGACGTGCTTGAGTTACCGAATACCCGCTTAAGATGTGGTGTTTGATGATGTATACATCCGGATGGCCGTTGATAAGGGATTCGTGATGATGTTGATCCGGGTACATGAGGTGATGGAGACAACTTTCCAATACGGAAAACGAGTCTGGTCAACTCTTTATTTCTTAATGATAAAACGGCGATGATATCTCATGAGATTAAGTTTAGAGCCTAATGATTGAAGTGTCATGCATTATCTTTATAAAACTAGTTGATTCGGGTCTGAGACCCACTGATATAACACTTGTTGTTTTATCTATGAATAATGCTTAAATGCTAATATGCCAATGTGTTGTATGTATCATGTATATGGTTGTTGTGTGATAATCCATTTGTCGGTATCTCACCCTTACAGATATATCAGGTTTCTTCTGGTTCGCTATCGTACCTTGGGTACTTTATTACAGATAGTGCAGAGGAGTCTTCCTAAGTCACTTAGAGACTTAGATCTGGTTGTTTGATGAAGTATTTGATTGTGGAATGATCATGTGAGTTTTCCTCGGGAATAACTTTTAGAATGACCAGCTTAGGGTTTGAGACTTAGATTTTTGATAGTATGTATGAGTATGGCTCATAGAGTCTTTATTTTAAAATGGAATGTTTGTGGCTCGGTGAGCATCTCTTTTGAATGAAAACCTAAGCTCTTCCTTTGGTCATGTATAGCTTATTGATATAACTATTTTTAGCATATTACTGCCTGGTTGTATTTGGTGTAACTGGAATTCCGGAATGAAAATGTAATTATTTTAGCAGGTGTTCTATTACCTGGTATGTTCGAATTATAAAGGAGACTCTGTCGAAATTTTTGTAAAAATACTAGCTTTTATTCAAGTATATCTCTAAATTAAATAGGCTTGCCAGACTAGGATTGTAAGCTTGTATGCCGATCAAGGCTTAGGTTTGGAGTCGTGACAAATTTTTATACCCAATTTCAGACGCTTACGTACTTATATAAATTATTTTCCGAATGCAACCAGCAAATTATCTTTTTAATTTAAATTCCGCATGTGTTACGAAGTAATACCTAGTGGGGGTGTTACAGTTAATGGTAGAGATAATCTGACTAAACTTTTGGGAAGTCAGAGGCACTCCCTTAACAAAGAGGGTAAAGGATATTCCAGTCAAGGACATCATAAAGGATCAACAAAGTTCTCACAAATAACTGATAAATCTATGTCAGTTAGTTCAAATAAACTTATATGCACATACTGTGGAAAAGCTGGACATATCACATCTTAGTGTATCCACAAAAAGAGAAGGTAGTCTTTACAAACTCCTTATACTAACATAAAAGGACCCAAGAAAATATGGGTACCTAAGTCCATGATTATTCCTGTTGCAGACATACTTAACATGACAAAAGAAACATTTGTCATGTTACCTGGAGAGTGGATGCTCTCGACATATGACAGGAGAAAGGTCTATGTTCCTAGACCTCCAACCTAAGAAAGATGGACATATAACTTTTGGTGGCAACCAGAAAGGAAAAGTTGTTGGTGTAGGTAAAATTGGTGGTAAACCTCCCTTGCCTATTACCTGTGATGTTTTATATATGAAAGGGATAAAACATAATCTGCTTAGCATAAGTCAATTATGTAATAGTGGATTTTATGTATCCTTTTCTAAGTATGCATGCATAGTCACTAACATTAGTGGAAAGACCCTCTTTTCTGCCAAAAGGCAAAACAATCTGTATAAGATTGACCTGTCTGAACTTTCAGATCAAAGTTTAATATGCTTTATGTCTAAAGATGATGAAAAGTGGCTATGGCATATGAAACTAGGACATGTTAGTATGAAACAAATTTCTAAATTGAAAAGGCATAACCTTGTGAGAGGATTGCCTGATATTTCCTTTAAGAAAGATATTTTGTGTGATCCATGTCAGAGAGGTAAACAAGTAAAATCAAGTTTCAAATCAAAGAAAGAAGTCACATCCTCTAGACCTTTGCAATTGTTACACATGGATCTGTTTGGACCAGTCAGTGTAGCTAGCCTAGGTGGAAAGAAATATGGTTTTGTCATAGTTGATGACTATTCTAGATTTACATTGGTACTCTTCTTAAACCACAAGGATGAGTCCTATAAGATCTTTACAGTATTTAGTAAAAAAGTACATAACGAACAGGGTTTCTATATCTCTGCTATCAGAAGTGACCATGGGGGAGAATTTGAAAATGAGCAGTTCAAACTGTTCTGTGAGGAAAATGGTATTTCTCACAATTTCTCTGCACCTAGAACTCCACAACAAAATGGAGTGGTTGAGAGAAAGAACAGATCTCTTCAAGAGATGGGAAGAACAATGCTTAATGAAAACAATCTTCCTAAGTACTTCTGGGCAGAAGCCATTAACACTGCTTGTTATGTGCCAAACAGAATATTGATTAGACCTATTCTAAATAAGACTCCTTATGAATTGTGGAAAGGTAGAAAACCCAACATATCATATTTTCATGCATTTGGATGTGAATGTTATGTTCTTAATACAAAATATCATCTTGGCAAAATTGACTCTAAAGTAGATAAAGGTATATTTATTGGATATTCTGAAATGTCTAAAGCTTTCAGAATTTTTAATTCTCGAACTTCTGTTGTAGAAGAATCAATTCATGTAAAGTTTAACGATAGTTTGAAGACTGATAGGGAACTATCAGATCTAGAGGATGATGTTGCAGGTATTGAACTTAATCCTGCAGTGGAAGAATCTTCAGACAAGTCAAAAGTAGACATGTCTGAAATTCAGACAAGAGCTGGTACGTCTGAAACTCAGATTTTGAAGAAAGATTGGAAATTCAAGACCTATCATCCAGAAGAACATATCATTGGAAGTCCATCTCAAGGTGTTAGAATCAGATCTGCTTTCAATGAAAACAACAACATGGCCTTCATATCAGATTTGGAACCCAAAAAGATTGAAGAATCCTTGCAAGATGAATGCTGGATTCTAGCCATGCAAGAAGAACTAAATGAGTTCAAGAGAAATGATGTTTGGACTCTAGTTTCTAAACCCAAAGAGAAAACTGTTATTGGAACCATATGGGTGTTTAGAAATAAGCTGGATGAAGATGAAAAAGTGTTTAGAAATAAAGCAAGACTAGTTGCTCAAGAGTATAATCAACAGGAAGGTATTGATTTCACTGAAACCTTTGCACCTGTAGCTAGATTAGAAGCAATTAGAATTCTCATGTTATATGCTGCACAACATGATATAACTCTTTATCAAATGGGTGTTAAAAGTGCATTTCTAAATGGAATAATTGAGGAGGAACTTTATGTCAAGCAACCTCCTGGGTTTGAGGATTATGAAAATCCTCACCATGTCTATAAGCCTAAAAAGGCTTTATATGGACTCAAACAAGCTCCTAGAGCTTGGTATGATATGCTAAGCACATATCTAATGGAAAATAATTTCATTAGAGGAAAAGTGGACACTACACTTTTCAGGAAATGCTCAAAGAAAGATTTCATAGTAGTACAGATTTATGTTGATGATATTATATTTGGTGCTACTAATGAAAAGCTCTGCAAAGAGTTATCTGAGTTTATGCAAATGAATTTGAGGTGAGCATGATGAGAGAATTGAAGTTCTTCCTTAGTCTTCAAATAAAACAGTCAAGTGATGGAATCTATATCCATCAATAGAAATACACCAAGGAGCTTTTGAAAAAGTATAAAATGGAAAATTCAAAGCCTATGAGTACTCCTATGCATCCAACAATTATTATAAACAAGGATGAGGAAGGTAAAAAGGTAGATCAAACTGTCTATCGAGGTATGATTGGATCTCTTCTATACTTAACTGCTAGCAAACCTGATATTCAATTCAGTGTTTGTCTTTGTGCTAGATTTCAATCAGATCCTAAAGAATCTCATTATAAGGTTGTTAAAAGAATTTTCAGATATTTGATTGGAACCACTAAAGGGGGAGCACGACCGTGTCGGAAATACAAGCTTTCTAACGTGAATGTTGCAAGCCTGTGCTTAAGTGAGCACGACCCTGTGCTCATTTTAAGCACGACCGTGCTTAGAGGGAGAACGTCTGAGCTAGGGTTAGAGAGTTTATAAATATAAGAGTTTCGTGAGGGTCGCGAGCCAAACCCACAAATTGGCACTTTGGGCAATCATAGTGTGACAGAAACCTCTCCCCTTTCCTTTCCCTTGAACCCTTTAGAGTTCTTGGTGTTCGTAAGTCATTTTGGAAGAGAAGTCACGCACGCTAGTGCCGTTAAGGTAATGTGTCCATCTCTCTATTAATCTCTTATTCATTGTTTCTTGAATCTAAGATTAATATTTTCCCTTTTTGTGTTGGCCAAGGCTTGAAGAACTCATCGAGCAGCTCGAGGGAACGAGAGTAGTTACGCTTATGTTTGTCAAGAGGCTTAGATCTTCATACCAGGTATGGGGAGAAGAGATTAGTATAACATGTAGGCCTTGGGGTAGCATAAGATGAAGGCTTAACCCATGACCCTGTTGTGTGCTAATTGCTTAATTGATGTTGTTTGTTATATGAATGACTATGTTTTCTATATGCTTGGCATGTTGTACTTGTGAATTATTATTGATGATGATGATGTATACCATGATTGAATGTATTGATTCTTAATGATTGATGTTATGAGATGAATGTCGTTGATGTTAATAAGACTCTATTTAAATAATAGGGCTTAATAATGATGTTAAGACATTAAAAGATGTTAACAATGATGAATGACAGTAAGGGATATTTTCCCAATGTTCATAAGACATGAACCGTAGTAAAGAGAAGTGAGATTGTTGCTCAAGGTTTAGCTAAAGACACTAGGATTGATTCTTGAGTGTTTTAGGGACATTAATAATCAAGCTGTAATTAAAGTTTTAATCACCCAATAAGTATAAGACATGAAGATTAATTAAGAGTAATGAAACTGATGTGGATGGTTAGTAAAAGCCAATAGGATTGATCTTCGAATGCCCTATGAAACTTAGCAAGGGTTCTTCAACCCTTCTTCCCAGAAACAGTATGTGCTCAACAGTCAGCACGCCCGTGCTTGACTTACTTAAAAGTCAGCACACCCGTGTTGGGGGAAGCACAACCGTGCTCCCCTAGACAAAACAGAATGCAGAAACAGAAACAGGGGTCTTTCACCATAAATTTCCTCAATGATGTAATAAGACACCAAACGAAGTAAAGACAAGCTAGATAACTCGATGAAGACTCGATGAAGATTAATAAATAACAAGCGATAAGATGTTAAGACGGTAATGATGTGTTATCGCGCGTTGTTGTACCTTGGTAGCCTAGTGACCAAGGGGGCCTTGATGCTTAATGGTCAAGGTGTTGTTGATGTTGTACCTTGGTAGCCTAGTGGCCAAGGGGACCTCGATGCCAAGTGGTCGAGGTGTTGATTTGGTGCTTATTGGCCAGAGTGTTAAATCAAATTAAAAGATTAAAGGTTATAAGATTATGTTGAACCTTGGTAGCCTAGTGACCAAAGGGGCCTCGATGCCAAGTGTTTGAGGTGTTGATGGTGATAAAACTTGGGTAGCCTAGTGGCCCAAGCGGAGGTGGTGATTGTTTGATTGTGTACTGTGTTGCTCATGCATTCACGCACCGGAGATGTTAGTGGGGGATGTTCAGCATAGGAGAGGTCGTCCGAGAGTAAGGCGATCTGGCCATCCGCTGTGATTCATCCGAGAGTTAGGTGAATCTAGTCCGCTCACGATGGCTCATCCGAGAGTACGGTGCGTCGACTATCCAAGGGGTTCACCATGGTTTTGTGGACTTCCGGTGTTGGTGCTTAATAGCCAATGTGGATATGTAACTCCGAAGTTGACATTCTGAGGTAGATTGGATCCAAGTGCATAACGGAGTAGTGAAGTAGTGCTGCATCACATAGCATACTTTGTTTGAGATGATGCGAATGATGTTGATATGCTAGATGTTATTATGTTTTGATATCCTATGCATATGTGTATATGTGAGGTATACTCATCTTTCTAACTGCTTCCATGCCATTATGTTTTATACATGTTTCTTTCTCCCCGCCTTTGTTGTTTGCTTTGCATGTATCTTTTTGGTTATGCAGAGGACGGTGAGCAGCTTGCTGAGGAGTGACTCCGAGGAGCTACTACTTGTAGTCTAAGATTTCTTAGTTTATGTTGTTTATCCGAGATGTTTCTTACTATGATTATACCAAACAAGAATGTGACATCGGGGTTAGGTTTTATTATGTTTGTTATGTGTTTCTTTTTAAAACATGTTTTATTTTTTGCGCTTGAGAGTTTGTTACAATGTGGTAACCTCTACCGTGGTTTTATTATTATGACATAATATGCATGTGTTCTCTTTCTTTTATCTTTTATCACTCTTACTAGTTATGAATACATGCGGGGTAGAGGGTGTCACAGTGAGCGGAACGGTACCTTGGACATGCCAACTGACATTCTCTGGGCAAGGGAGACCCGTGTGATAGAGGAAAGGAGAATGTCCAGGAATCGGAGTTCCTTGTGAGAGTGATCGACCGACATGTATAGGAGTGTGACTTCTTAGAGGATTTTGACCCTAAATGTGGATCGAGGACGTTTTGTAAACGTTTGACTTGCGAGATGGTTACTATGTGTAAATATCTGTTGTATGTTAACATGTTGTATTGTGCCCTGACCCCTTTTATGGTGTTATAGTAGCTTATTCCTTTCTCTATCCCTTTTTCTCTCGTATGTACCATACGATTGATAGATGAGCAAAGCAGCAATGCATAACGATGGTGATAGGATCGAGCACCGACCAATGCACTACCTGCAGAGGATTCTGCCGGAGGGTCGTGAGGAGCAGCGACGAGTCTGTGAGGGCTTAGGTTTATAGGCGTCGTTACTTCAAGGGCGAGGGTAGTTCCAGACGTCCATGTCGTCGTTGATATGGTATGTCGTAAGCGTTTTCTAGGGAGAGCCTCCGAGAGAGTTATTTTGGATTTTGTGTAGGGGCAGGGGGGTAGATGTTGTCTCGGATAGGTTTTTATATCTTTTTTGAGACCAAAGTGTTCTCGTGACTTGTTTATCGATCCTTTTACTTTATCGATTGTGCGGTTGTTCTAGGATCATGATCCCTCTCGTTGGGATCGACAAGATTTTGGAGACTTGTTGTACATATTATGTATATACGTCGTTTATGTTTTTATTTCGTTGTGCATGTTAAATTAAGTTATGAATTTTCCAGTTTCTGCAACTATATTATTTTCATTTTCAATAATTGTGTGTTAGCTAATAAACGAATTAATGATTAGTTAAGTAGGGTTGTTCTTTAATGGGACAACAGAGTGTTTCGATGTGATTCGTATGGGTCTCATTAGTTAATATTGATATTTATGTCTTTTCAATTATAGGACTTTGTGCACATTAAGTTTGTCATGTAAAGTATTGGTTCGTTTGGATCAATAAAGTTTGGACGCTATTTTACTCACTTGGAAAGAATTATGCATTGTAGTACATGGAAAGGAAGTGTTTATCTTAAAACATAACCGCCATGATTCTGAGGTAAATCAAGCTTAAGTTGGGCATATGACACCCGGGGTTGACGAGGGCGGAGAGTGGTCGCTGGTGCAAGAAGGCACGGACAAGGTGCAGCTCCTGGCAGGCTTCTAGACAGAGGGACACATGAATGAACCGATTACACACCAAAATGAGAGGCATCATGAGACTGTGTAGGTATGGGACTATACAATTGAGGATGGCTTATATGAATTGATTGGTACTACCTATACCAACAAGATGTATCTTCTTTTCGGGAGCCCATCACGTAAGAACTCCATAGTTAAGCATGCTTGACTTGGAGCAATTATGGGATAGGTGACCTCCTGAAAAGTTTTCCCAAGAAGCGTGTGAGAATGTTAGAAACAGCAATTTAATGTGGCATATATATTAAATATTATCATACATTAGTATTGTTTGATATTCTTGGAGCTATTACAAATTACAAATTCCAATTATGAGTAGTAGTTACAAAAGGTATTAATTGGCTCTTAATGGAGGAGCTAATGATAGAGCAGTTACAATTTTGCATTCATGAGAGGGTCCCCAGCCTTGCCTATAAAAGCCTGTGATGCCCCAATGGTTCACACACTTTAGAAAGGCAAAGACCAGAAGATTTCTCTTTCTTTTCTCTGAAATAGGTTGCTAGTTCGTGAGCACAAGGTGTTTGATAGATTGCTAGGAAGAGTGCTTGATAATAATAGCTACTAGTGGAGGTAGGCTTCCCCATTCTTCTTTTATCACATATATATATATATATAAATAATGAACCAATGACAACCATATGAATATATTTAGTATTTTACATTGAGGTCCAGCACCGCCCCACTGAAAACAAAATTTAGGAACCATTACAATAAGGAGACAATAATCGAGGGGCTGTTGAATAACCGGACATATAAGCTGAAAAAATCACCATCACCTACCATTTTAGACTCACATGGCAGATGGGGTTTTAGGCTGTAGCATTGTCCACAAAATTGTCGGTATGCTAAAGAACAGGTGAGGTGACCTCTAGAAGATAAGATCAATGTACAGTGTAAACCGGGAAGGTCTTCTGCTGATGACCCCACACTGAGGCCTGAGCCCAACAGGAATTCCTCACCCAATGGTCCCATGACCCATCCGTATTGCATAGAGTCCATGGATAGTGTCTGAACAAAATCTAATTGCTTTGTCTATTTAAGATTGAGAATAAATATCATATCGTTAAAGCTATTGAATTCTAAAACAATTGTACCCTTTGAAGTACATGGAATGTAGATGTATAGGAACAACTTTAGTAATGCTACAAATAAAAAAGAATCGATACAACAACCCAACTCCTGCATCATTCCTCTTTTGGAAACGATCAGTGCTGAAATAAATAAAGGTTACAATAAAAGGTGCCAATTCATGTGAATTGTGAAAATTAACGACCAAGCTAAATTTAATTTATAAAATCCAAACCAATGACAAAAATTAAAATAGCTTAGTAAAGCTTCTCTTACTAGAGAAGCCTAAGGTGTGCTGTATCATTCAGCCTTTTTATCTGCCAACCAGTTCTCAAAGAATGCTGCAACACAGTCACTGAAGAATCTTCTATGCAAAACTTGTGTGACATCAGTGGGCTACACCCAAGAAGGCCAGTCAGCAGACACTTAATTGGCACTGAATGAGTAAATAGTCCTATACAAGGAACTGATGGTGAATAGCTACTGAAACTAGAATTATGCAGGGAACTTTGGTGGTTCACATTGCTGGAAGAAATTTCATCTTCAATCACATCTCCAGTGGTTGTCACAAACTGTAGCCTGCTCTTACCAGATCGTTTCCTTGAGAACACAGGTCGATGCCGGTGAAGCGAATCCCAATGGTTTGGATGGAGAGAAGGTCCATCCTGGTCATGAATTGAATTTGTCAGAGCATGGGAATTGTGCTGGGTGAATGCCTGGCTGTCATTTTGATGTGATGATAGATCTAACCTCAATTTTTCAGGCAATCCCAGGACAGTCCCATTTAAGAAGTTTATCATCCGGAATTCAACTTGTCTAAGTGATTCTCCAGAAGGTGCAGTAAAATCTGGCTGGAACCTGTCAATGGTGCCGAGAATTTCCGGTGTATATATTTCAGATCGAAGGCAACCCTCCCAATTCCCTTGACTCATCTCTGCAAGAGCGTCTGAGGATTGAATTTGTTCCTCTGAAAAATTGACTTCCTGTCAATTGAAACTTCTAAGAGTGAGATTTCAAGCACTAAGTTCTTTATATAAATAGTCATTTTCTCATTGGCAGTGATGCAACCATCAGAAGCGAAATTCTGAGAACAGATGAAATTCAATGTAAAATTATCATACTCTAAAATACAAACACTTCTGGCTTTATCTATCTATACCATAGCACATCCATCGTTTCATGTGTCTTTTAACTAGCAGGTCTCACACTCTTAATATAAAGTATGACATGCTACTACGCCAAATTCCTTTCATACCATTTACTACATATTCAGGTAAACTAATATCTTGAGTTGATTTTGTACATGCCATCCAGCCATTCTATACCCTCAACCACATTTTTCTGAACTAGATTATTATGTAGTGTCTAGCATCACAAAATTGTATTTACTGCATTTGAGTTCTTATAATTTCCATATTTTCCATACTGCTTTGATTATATGAAGAGTAACTTTTATAATATTAACTAATACAAGCCAGCAATCAATACAAGGCAACAGTAATAGTCAGCTGTCGCATTTTAGCCTTTTTTTTACTCCATTCTCTTTCCTGACTTCACAGATAGATTATTTTGCCTCAGATTTACCTACCTTGTAGACTTGTACCAATCTTTGAAGAACAGCATCCACAAATTTTTCCAAATTGCAAATGAAAATGCTCAGCATGTTTTTTATGAAGAGTAAACACTCATTTTGGTCCTCCAAAAGATACTATGTGACATCACATTGGTCCCCCAGTCGCCAGTGACATCAAATTGCTTTTCCTCAATGATAATTAATGCCATCAATTTTGTCCTTCCAGGATCAATTTGATGCATTTTAAAGACCAAATTTATGGGAAAAACGTGACATTGAAGGACCAATTTGGTGTATTATAATGGAGGAGCAAATAGAAATATTTATAAAGAAACCTATTGTGATGTCATGTATATCTTTGGAGGTACCAAACGGACATTTACTATTTTATTAATGAACTTAAGGGATAGTGTTTTTATCCCAATATCAGAAAGGAAATAAATAAATTTCATAAGCATCTAGCATTATTTTCAGCTAATTGTCCCTTTAAGCATTCCAAGTTCAGCATCAATGTGAAAACAGCAATATTATTTACACATTCACCCAACATACTGAAGACAAGACATGTTCTCCGACTTTCTTAACTCTTCCGTGTTTTTTCATCTTAAGATATATCTCATCACATCATCCACTAGTTTTAAACAGAAAATAAAATTAGGTCAACACATACGTAAATAAAAAGAATTAGAAGGAAAAATATAGAATCTTTGAGAATGACAAACTTTCCTTATCATTTTTTCCCATTCTAACTTTGTCGAATGTTCACTGCTTAAATTACAACAAAAGTCAAACCTCAACAATATATTGAAAAGAGATTAGTGCTAAATTTCATGTTACAAAGGTATCTGTAGCCAATATCACTATCAGTTTGAAATTAAAATATTAGAGGTGAAAACCAACAAGCTGTGATTCATCTCAAAAGATCACTTCTCCCATATTCTTCAAGGTTAGCAGAGGTGGAACAAAATAACCTAAATAACAATCAAAACCATCACTAATTAAAAGCACAGGCTAACCATAACCCCTATTAAAAATAGGGTACCTTGAAGTGTAACCATCAATCAGGAGATGCCAATTCAGCATCAAGAAAGAT
Organism: Sophora flavescens; assembly: GCA_030762895.1. NCBI lineage: Eukaryota > Viridiplantae > Streptophyta > Magnoliopsida > Fabales > Fabaceae > Sophora > Sophora flavescens. The sequence goes on along the minus strand of CM061062.1, from coordinate 68,160,478 downwards.
GTCCTAAGAATGTAAAACATGTCAACACATATCAGCCAGTGACTCATTTCCACGTCAGCAGAGTAGTTATCTTTGTTAGTTTATAATTGTTAACAGTTTGTAAGGAGTTTGTTATCATGTGATCAGTCATCTATGCACAGCTGTTAGATTCATTAGCCCATTAGCATAATATACTCAGTATAAATACCTCTTTAATAAACTTTCTGATGCAAGGAGAATTATTTTCATTCAGTTTTATTCTTCTTCATTCTCAAGTTTCTCTGTTACTTAGAACACACCTAAACAACAAATAACAATCGATATTCACTTCAAGTAAGCTATTATCAAGAATGGACAACCATTAGCAAAGTTGCTATCCAAAATTATGACCTGTGAAGGGAACAGTCATCGGGTCGATTATTTCCATCTCAACTACACTAATAATTGTAAACCCAATGCCATTTCCTCATCTTCAACTTCCATCCATTAAACTCAAGCCATTCGTTACTCATGTCGGGAATGGATCCTCTCATGTCATATTTCTCTCGTGGTCATGCGAAGGAGAAAGATAGATACACAGGGATTTTATTAGTAGGTACAGTTTAGATTTATGAAATTTCATTTATAACCTTTGTATCTATCTCTCACCTCCACGCACGTGATCACAAGAGAGAAAGAAATTGACACGAGTTGTTGCTGCCAAGGATCGAACTCGTGCAAAGCACGAACCATTCGTCCTTAACAGCAGCACATTAACCACTTGTGCCCAATTGCTTGGAAATGCAATTCCATTTTAACAATAAATCCATAGGCATCTATTCCTTCAATTCAAACTGTGGTCATGGTGGCATTGCATTTTTCGCTATTGCAGGTAACTGTGGGAAAATGCAATCAATGTGATTGCGATGCGGTCTCAGATTACCAAAATCACAACGTCGCCTGCTCAATTGCAGTTGTGGACCCAGATTTAAATCCCTTTAAAAGCATCTATCTAGCAAACTACAATTGAGAGCACATTCAAATTGAGAAAACTACCTTACAGACTGCTACTGCAGTTGACCGTGCTCGATCCAACGACGACGAATACACAGCACTGAACCGAACCCCCTGAGACTTCAGAAACACGGACAAAGCCCTGGCCTGCCGCTTCCCATTAGCAGTAAGCCCCGCAGAGGGGCATCGGCCCCCCACCAATTCCGGAGCCAAATTCAATTCACACTCCCCATGGCTGATCAAGAAAACCTCAATCACCTCATCGTCCACCACCATCCCATTCATGGAGAAGCTCCGCGAAAACCCCGGCGGCGGCGAAGGCAGCGGCGACGGAGGAGCCAGGACATTGTAAGGATCCCAGACCTTGATGGAGGGTCCGAGGCGAGGCGTGCCCAGAGATGAGAGCTGCGGAGACAGCGGCGACGCCGATGCGTGACACGGCAGCATCTCCGGTTCTTGTTCTAGAACTTTCTTCACCATGTTGTTATTGCCCAGTTGGGAATTACCCAAATGGCCGTTGATGTTCCTTTCGTCATCATCTTCTTCCTCTTCTTCTTGTTCCTCTTCTTCATCGCTCTCTTCCACCACTTGCACTGACTGATTCACACCCATTTTTAGATGATGTCTGAAACGACGTCACCCGATCGCGTAATTAAAGATGCTAGCTTTAACGTTTCATTTGTGTTTCATTTGTTAACGGGTGAGTTTGAAAAATGATTATTCGATAGTGAGTTGAAAACAGTGTGGAAAAGATGAGATCTGCAGTGAGAGATGAGAAAAATTAGCTGTCGGGTAAGTTTTTTGGAACAAAGTTTGAACATTGTTGGGGGATTTGGAAAGTGGGTAGGACTAAGAGGGTGAATTGATTGGTAGATAAGTAGATCTCAGTGTGACACTTTCGGTAGTCTTTGGTTGCGAACTTTCATCGTGTTGGGATTTGACCCATCAATCAGCTGAAACTAAATTTACTGTATAAGATGAATCTGTATTGTACGAAATGAATGAAGATAAAGCTGAAAAGAACGTGCACAAAAATCTGTCTTACCTTTTTTTGTTCGAAGCCGGATTATAAGGGTGTACATATTCTCGTCTTCAGGCGGTTATTGAGGGTGTCTTTCTACCGGGGCACTACAACGCAAATTAATGATGGAATCTATATTACAATACAATTTTTTTTTTCATTTTGGAGAAAGTCTGGACACATGTCACGATCACGTTTAACCTTACAAGCATTCTACAATAAGTATCTCTGAAACTTTTATAACTAAGTATTAGTTTTAATGATATTTATGGTTTTACATTTTGTTATAAATGATATCGAATACTGTTGGTAAATTGATTATAGATTTCCAATACCCTCATCACTATATTAATTGTACATTGTGTTTTCCATGCAATTTACGGCTACTTAATAACCATATCAATTGCTTCATTATTCATCTTCTATTTCCCTATGCCTTGCTGAACTTAATCGTCTTTCCAGCAAACAATTATGGATCTCTTAGACGTTTTCCGAAGAGAGATTCCTTAATGTGTCCGTCTTTCTATCTTCTAGGACCTAGCTATATAAATTGTACCATTGTTTGTTGTTTGTAACATTCTGTTTTGAACCCATTTGTATACCATGGAAGCCTCTTTTGAACCCGTTTCGATGATTTCTACTGTGAAAGAGATATGGAGGATCTGTGTCAGTGTCGTTCGCCTTTGGGTCACTCCTGGTTTCAATAATTCAAGAGCTCCCTTCTCCATCGAGATGGTTTTCATGGACGACCAGGTGTTCTTTCTTCATCTATTAATTTTCTTTAAAGTCCACCACTTTTTCCACATTTCGTTATACTTATAAGTTGAATGGTCTATATTTATTCTTTATCTTTGTATCAGGGTTCTAGGATCCATGCTACTGTCCGGAGGTCATTGGTGTACAACTTTAATCATCTAATTAGGGAAGGGAAGGGAATGTTTATGACATTCGTAATTTTGGTGTTGGACCTAATGTTGGTAATTTTAGGACTACCATACATGCTATTAGGCTAAATTTCCAAGCCAACACTAGGGTTGAACCATTTGCTTTGATGCAAGTTATTCGGAGTCCTTTTAACTTGGTCCCTTTTGCTGATATTCTGGTCCCAAATTATGACTATTCTTATTTACCTGGTATTCTTTCAGGTTTCCCGATTCTTAATTTGATATGCACCAGTAAAACCACTCACTTTTTATTTGTTGTTGATTTGTTTTACATAGATGTTATTGGATTATTGACTGGTGTTGGTAGTGAGAGGGAGTACTTAAGAGATGGAAAGATGTGCAAGATGAATATCATTGAACTGGAGAATGAAGGGTGATTTCTGACTTTATAACTTTCTATTTTATTTTGGATTCATGTATATAATTTCCAGTGTGTTTTACATTATTTCAATGCATTGTTTTTGTTAGGGTGAAGATTGAATGTGCTCTTTTTGATACTTATGTGGATGACCTTAATTCATTTCCGGCTTCTGGAAATGTTCAAAACTGTGTGGTTATTATACAATTCGCGAAGGTTAAGACATTTAAGGGTATTGGTCCTCATTCATTCTTTACTCTTTCCTGTTGTATTTGTGTTTTTTTATTACACTGATCATAATATGAAAAAGGAAAAATTGGATTGCAAAATGTGATGAATGCTACAAAGTTTCTCTTTAATTCAAATGTTCAGGACGTTGCTGATTTCAGGAACACGTAAAAGCCTTCTCTAATTTCATATTTGATTTTTTTTATTGTTTCTATCTAACTGGTCATTTTTTTTTCTTCCTATAAGCCTTCCTGGAAACAATGACTTAGGTCCTCAGGTGCTTAGCCAATTAACTTAGTGATTCTCCTAAATATAACTTGGAGGAGGATTTTCTGAGGTTGACTCTTAAAAAAACCATTGAAGAGCTGAAGGACTGTAAACAGGTAGTGATTTTATTTCTAAACTCTTTCGATGATAAATTTTGCTTTACAAATTTTTTGTTTATTGTTTTACTTATGCTTTACAAATTTTGTTAGGATTGTTTCCGCATTGTTCTGAGCACTATCAAACACATTCAGGATGATGATGAATGGTGGTACACTGCCTGCAAGTGTAACAAATCAGTATATCCAGATTCGAAGCTGTATTTCTGAGAGATGCAACCGTCACATCTTCACTGTCTATCCTAGGTATCCATTTTCATCCATTTATACTCTTTAATAAATATCTATCACAAGGGTCACTGAATCTTCTATATTTAAATGGGTACTGTATCAAAGTAAGGGTAATTGATGACACAGATTCCGCAACTTTTGTTATGTTTGATCAAGATGGTTATGCTCTCCTGAAACAAACCTGTTTTGACATTCTTGATAAGGTTGGAGTGATTTATTTATTACTTAATTATTTATTTATTATATGAATTTGGCTTTTCTCTTCTTTTTTAAAGTCACTACCTTATGTTCCATTTTTTTAAAGGCTTCCAATGTATTCTCTGTGCCCAATGAAGTCAAAAATATGGTTAACAAAACCCTCCTTTTTAAAGTTGAGGTCAAGTCTACTGTGAACACAAAGGTCCACCTTTCCTACCGAGTCAAGCGAGTTGTTGATGATGCATCCTTGATTGAGAAGTTCAAACAACTTCACTGTTGACAAATCTAGGCAAGTATACCCAGTCGTACAAGTAATACGGTAGTGAGACCGGATATCGTTCTCAGGGATCGCGGACAAGTACCACTTCGCAAATTGGACTACTATCTAGACGATCGTTTGGATGGAAGGGAGCTCAATATTAAATACCAAGCCCAACAAGAATTAACATTCAAAATAAACAAAATAAAAGGAAAAGTTCTTTTTGGATTTTTATCAAACACTTGGAATGCAAAGAGAAAATTCTTCAAATATGATGAAAGATGTTGGGATTAAACTTCACTAAACCTTTGCCTCATGCAATACTAAGACCACCAATCCAGTTTATGCTTCAAATATTAAAATCAATCCACAAGATTACTCAAGTCCTAATTCCTTAGACGACAAGAGCCTAAACCCCCTAATTAGACCCTAATTCCTTAAGTGGCCTAATTAAGGAATTTGCATTAAGAGTAGGGATTACACGATTACTAATAAACCAAAATCCATTCCTAGATGCAAGGTTTACTGGGTGATTAATTCCAGATCAAGAAATGATAAGAACGTCCCCATTGCAAATCAAAACTCAGAACAAATCATGGATGATCAGACCACAAAAAGCATTAAGCGTAGGAATTAAACACTAATAAGAAAGCATAAACATGGATTAATAGATCAAGGCAAATACATGAGATTCAGTTTAGCTATATCTAATCCCAACAAAAGGGAATTTAGCTACTCATAGTCATAGAGAAAGCCAAAATCAAAACAATAGAGACAAAGGAGAGAAGAAACTTCATGGAAGCTTTCCACAGCCGTCACCGCAGCCCCTGGTTCAGAGAGAATGTGTTTTTAGGGTTGGAAGTCTCCTAGGGTAAAAAGTCTCTTTTTTCTGTTCTGCCCAGATGCCTATTTATAGATTAGGCGCGCGTCACGACCGTGATGGCCATCACGGCCAGGCCGTGACAGCTTCTGCCTCGAGCGTTGCTTCACCAAATGGTCTGTCACGGCCGTGATGGGCATCACGGCTTGGCCGTGACAGATTTTGCCTAGGAGGGGTCTGGCTCAGTTAACATGTCACGGCCGTGATGCTCATCACGGCTAGGTCGTGACAGTTTCTGACTTTTGCCTTCTTTTCTTTCCAGTTTTGCTTGATCATGACCGTGATGGGCTCCGTTTGGTACATTTTCTTCACTTTTCAAGCTCTATCTTCATCCAAGCTCCATCATGGTCAATCTTGAGCATTTTACCCTTAATTCCTGTAAAACAACACCACAAAACCGCCTTACCCGTTTCAAGGTAAAAACTAACAAAAGATCAAATTAAATATGCCTAAACTATATGAAAATGCATGCAAAAAGACAATGAAATATGAGGTGTAATCACACTCATCAAATCACCCTAAGCTTGTTCATTTGCTTGTCCTCAAGCAATCACTAAGGCCAAAAGATATAAATAATCAGAGCATGGATAGTGAACCAAGAACCTGAGTAACTAATCCAAGTAACAGGCATTTTCAAATAATTCACCAAGAGACAATCAATTTCAAGTCCAATTAGAAGCTTAGGTTTCCTAGACTCATATTCTCACTGATTCGGGCACTCTTTATCACCTCACTCAAGTGTTTAAGGATATATGACAATTCGCTCAATTTCCTCAAGGAATGAATTCTACCATAAGCTTGACTATTAACCAAATCTCTACTTTATTAATGAAAACACATAAGAATCAAGAGGTCTTTTACTTTGGTTGTAACGGGGCCATGGGATTAATCGTTAGTGGGTAAATCAAGAAAAGGAAATTTCAAGAAGGCTAAACAAAATATCAAGCATTGCAAAGCATGACACCTTCTAAAATACCTTTTTGGGTTTTGATTCAATTTTCCACCTTTCTTTCTTTCTTTTTATTTTATTTCTCACTTCCTTTTGTCATCCCCTTATACACACACACACACACACACACACACACACACACACACACACACACACACACACACACACACACACACATATATATATATATATATATATATATATATATATTTGGAGAATGGGAGATTTTCAATTCAAGAGAAATATTTTCTAATTTTCTCATCCCATACTTTTTCAAACTACCTTTTTTACCCTTTTTGTAATACTTTAAAATGTGTCATACCAAGCATTATTCATCAAAGTAATTCAAGGTACCGAGAAAAGTATTTTGTTCTTTTAGGCTCAAAATCGGGCAACTAAAGGGTAGCATTTAATCAATCAAAGCTCAGAAGGCCGGAAAAATACCTAATGCCTCAATCATTTTCAAAAATGTTTTCAAAAATTTTTAAGCTTCAAAGCGGTTTCAAGTCATGTTCTAGAGAATACAATCCAAGAGGAATAAAACATTCTATCACAAAGAATGGGGTAGATTTAGTGAGTACCCCTTTTTGGCTCAAAATCTCACATTTTAGTAGTTCAAAAATCAGTGAGAAACAGAAATCTAAGGAACCACATGCTAATTATCAACTATCAAAGATCATCTCAAGCATTTTTATTTGTAGCCTTATCGCAAGAATAAAAAAAAAATTGGGTTCAAAAATTCACTATCTCAATTTATTTGGTACTAAGTTCTCACAATTGGATGCATAATCTAAGCAAGGGGCAATCTAATCATGTGATCATGCAAAACTATGCCTATATGAATGCAACATGAATGCAAAACTTCCCCTACCCCAAGCATAAAAATTTACATTGTCCCCAATGTAAATAATCAAGTCGGAGAGAGGAGAAAAATGGAACAACTCACCGAGGTGGTAGCGGGTTCTGGCTCACATGCCTAGTCAAAGAGGTGCTGGAAAATGTGTCACGACTGTGATGCTCATCAAGGGCAGGCCGTGATCAATTCTGGTCCATAGGAGCTGGCCTGTCACGGCCGCGACCTCTATCACGGCCTGGGCGTGATGGTTACTGACTTTGTTTGTCCTTGCCCTTTTTGCTCTTCTGGTTTCATAACCTGGAAACACTTGGTAAATCTATTAATTTACGATTTTTGTCCTCTTGATCTTCTCAAATTATTCAAGAGTTAAATTCAAAAACAAATGGAAAAGGGAAAGAAAATTTTGGGTTACCTCCCAAGAAGCGCTTCTTTAACGTCACTAGCTTGATGGGCCGGTGATCTCTATGAGGGTGTTTTAAGAGGGATGGAGACTGTTTGACGATCAAAGTCTCCTCCAAGGTAGTGCTTGAGCCTTTGCCCATTAACAGTGAAAGTTCTTCCGGATGATAGATCTTCCAATTCAACCACACCAATTGGAGAAACTGACTTGACATGGAATGGACCCGACCACCTTGATCTCAACTTGCCCTGAAATAGCTTGAGACGTGAGTTAAAGAGCAATACTGATTGGACTTCTTCAAAATGCTTGGGAAGAATGTACTTATCATGCCAAAACTTTGTTCTTTACTTATATATTCTTGCACTCTCATGTGCCAAGAGTCGGAATTCATCCAACTCATTCAATTGCAAAAGTCTCTTGTCCATAGCCAGCTTTATATCAAAGTTCAAGGCTTTTACTGCCCAAAAAGCACGATGTTGGAGCTCTACCGGAAGGTGACATGATTTTCCAAACACTAATTGGTAGGGTGACATACCAATAGGTGTTTTATATGCAGTCCGATAGGCCCAAAGTGCATCATCTAGCTTCTTTGCCCAATCTTTTCTTGCATTATTCACCGTTTTCTCCAAGATCCTCTTTAATTCCCGATTAGACAACTCCATTTGCCCACTAGTTTGTGGGTGGTATGGTGTGGCAACTTTATGATTGACTCCAAACTTGGCAAGCACCGCATTGAACTCTTTGTTGCAAAAATGAGTACCCCCATCACTAATAATGGCTCTAGGGGTTCCAAATCGGGTAAAAATGTTCTTCCTCACAAAACTAACCACCGCTTTTGCATCATCTTTCATAGTTGGGACAACTTCTACCCATTTACTCACATAGTCAACCGCAACCAAAATATACTTGTTGTTGTAGGATGATGGGAAAGGACCCATGAAGTCGATCCCCCACACATCAAAGAGTTCCACCTCTAAAATACCCTTCAAAGGTATCTCATTTCTCTTGGATATACTTCCGGTTCTTTGACACTTGTCACACTTCATTACCCAAGCTCTAGAGTCTTTAAAAATGGTAGGCCAAAATAAACCACTTTGCAAGACTTTCATGGCGGTTCTCTCACCACCAAAATGTCCTCCATAAGGTGAGTTGTGGCATTGAGTCAAAACCCCATTGGTCTCTTTTTCTGGAATACATCTTCTAAGAATTCCATCCGAATCTCTTTTGAAAAGGTAAGGTTCATCCCATACATAGTATTTAGCATCATGGATGAGCTTCTTCCTTTGTTGTGCATTGAAGTCCTTCGGAATCTTGTTGGCGGCCTTGTAATTTGCAATGTCCGCAAACCAAGGTGCCACTTGCACCCTAAACAACCTCTCATCCGGGAATTCTTCTTGAATTGGCAACTCATATTTTGCTTGAATATCTGCTTGTGGAAGCCTAGACAAATGGTAGGCTACCACATTCTCCACTCCTTTCTCGTCCTTTATATCTAAATCAAATTCTTGGAGCAATAGTACCCACCTAATAAGCCTTGTCTTGGCATCCTGTTTAGTCATGAGATACTTCAAAGCGGAATGGTCAGTGTACACAATAGTTTTAGAGCCAATCAAGTAAGATCTAAACTTATCAAATGCAAAAACGACAGCAAGCAATTCTTTTTCAGTCGTGGTATAGTTCAATTGAGTATCATTCAGCACACGACTAGCATAGTAAATAACATGCAACATTTTATTTTTCCGTTGACCCAAAATGGCTCCCACCGCATAGTCGCTTGCATCACACATTAACTCAAATGGCAAACTCCAATCTGGAGGTGCAATGACCGGTGCGGTGGTGAGTTTTTCCTTTAAAAGTTGGAAAGCATGCATACAATCATCATCAAACACAAAAGGAGTATCAACTACCAAAAGTTTGCACAAGGGTTTTACAATTTTTGAAAAGTCTTTTATAAATCTCCTATAGAAACCCGCATGCCCTAAGAAGATTCTAACACCTTTCACATTCATGGGAGGGGGAAGTTTTTCGATTACTTCAATTTTTGCCTTATCAACTTCTATCCCCCATGATGAAATCTTATGACCAAGAACTATACCTTCCCTAACCATGAAATGACATTTTTCCCAATTTAGAACAAGGTTAGTTTCTTGGCATCTTTTCAAAACACATGCAAGATTTTTCAGACAATCATCAAAAGAATTACCAAATACGGAAAAATCATCCATAAATACCTCAATAAATTTTTCAGTCATATCAGAGAATATGGAAAGCATGCACCTTTGAAAAGTGGTGGGTGCATTACACAACCCGAATGGCATCCTCCGATATGCATAGACGCCATAGGGACAAGTAAAAGCGGTCTTCTCTTGGTCCTTTGGGTCAACCACAATTTGGTTATACCCTGAGTATCCATCAAGGAAGCAATAAAAGGCATGGCCCGCCAATCTCTCTAACATTTGATCAATGAAAGGCAAGGGAAAATGATCTTTTCTTGTAGCCTCATTCAATCTTCTATAATCAATACACACCCTCCATCCGGAAATGGTCCTTGAGGGAATGAGTTCATTTTTATCATTTGCAACAACCGTCATCCCCCCTTTCTTAGGAACAACTTGGACCGGACTCACCCATGGACTATCGGAGATTGGATAAATTATACCCGCATCCAAAAGCTTCACAACCTCCTTCCTTACAACTTCTTTCATGTTTGGGTTAAGTCTTCTTTGGGGTTGTCTGACCGGCTTGAAGTTTTCCTCCAAAAGGATTTTGTGCATACAAAATGAGGGACTTATTCCTTTCAAGTCGGACATAGACCACCCAATTGCGGATTTGTGCTCTCTAAGCACTCTCAACAACTTCTCTTCCTCTAAGGAGTTCAATCCGCTACTAATGATCACCGGGAAGGAAGAATTCACTCCAAGGAAAGCATAACGGAGATGGGATGGAAGTTCCTTCAACTCTAGCATAGGTGTTTCACCCTTGTCTTCAATCTGCACATCCTCCACAACTTTGTCTTCATCATTATTCAAAACTGGACAAGCCTCAAGGAATTTAACCATGACCTCAACTTCTTCCTCACATATCTCTTCTTCTATATTCTCAACCATAAGAGCCGCTTCCAATGAATCTTCAAAAGTTTGTTGAACACTCTTGTTAGTCAATGATTCAACAAGGTCCACACTCATACATGTATCTTTGTCACTTGGATGTCCGATTGCTTCAAAAACATTGAAGGTGACCTTTTCATCTTAGACTCTAAGCACCAACTTCCCTTGATTTACATCGATCAAAGCCCTACCCGTGGCTAGGAATGGCCTTCCAAGAATCAATGGAGTCTCACTATCTTCCGCAATATCCAACACCACAAAGTCTACCGGAAAGATGAACTTGTCTACTTTTACCAATAAATCCTCCACTACACCATAAGGATATGTAATGGAACGATCCGCCAATTAGAGAGAAATCACGGTTGGCTTGACTTCACCAATTCCCAACTTCTTGAAGATGGAGAGAGGCATAAGATTGATACTTGCACCAAGATCACACAAGGCTCTTCCAATGTTCAAATGACCAATAGCACATGGAATAGTAAAGCTACCCGGATCCTTCATCTTCACCGGTAACTTCCTTTGGAGTATGGCACTACATTCTTCCGTGAGCATGACCGTCTCCTCCTTCCACTTCCTCTTGTTAGAAAGAATCTCCTTCATAAATTTGGCATAGGAAGGCATTTGTTGAAGAGCTTCGGCAAAAGGGATGTTAATTTGCAAATTTTTGAACACATCCAAGAACTTAAAGAATTGTCGATCCTTTACCTCTTTCTTCAACCTTTGAGGATAGGGTATCTTGAAATACGGTGGCAACTCCTTAGGATTGTCAACTTCTTCAAGAATTTGCTTTTTAGTCTTCTTTCTTGCAAACTCTTCATCCACCAATTTTTCTCTCTTTGGTTTTTCAACTTCAACAACAATAGGACTAGAGGTAGTGGCTTGGGAAGTCTCTAGTTCTTCATTGGTTGCATCTTCAATGATCACCTCATCAACTCCCTCACCAATTCTCTTTTCTTCTCTCTCTTCATTTTTTTCTTCCTCATTTTTTTTATTTTCTCTCTCTTTTTCTTGTGGAACTACCACCTTCCCACTTCTTGTAGTAATTGCCTTGCAATCCTCCTTTGGATTCTTCTCGGTATCTCCCGACAATTTTCCTTGAGCTCTCTCCGTCATTTGCTTTGCCAATTGGCCTATTTGGTGCTCTAGATTCTTGATGGAGGCATCTTGATTCTTCATCATTGCTTCTTGACCCTTCAAATTAGCTTGAGTTGCTTGCATGAATTGGGCTAGAATATTCTCCAAATTGCTTGAATTCTCTTGAGAAGGCTTTGCTTGAGAACTTGAGCCTTGCCCGTGTCTCCAACCAAAGTTAGGATGGCTACGCCACCCCGAATTATAGGTGTTAGAGAAAGGATCATGCTTAGGCCCTTGGTTTCCCATGTAGTTCACTTCTTCTTGCCTCGAACCTCCAACCACACTAATTTCACAATTGCCGTTGGCATGGTTACCTCCACATAAGTCACACACTGAGACGGCTTGAACTTGGATCGCTTGTAATTGAGAATTTTGTAGTTGAATGGATCCCAATTGCTTGGTAAGAGCGGCCATTTGTGCCTTAAGAGCACTATATTCATCAAGCTCCAAAACACCTCTCTTGGCCAATGATCGAGAACTAGGCATTTGATAATCATTATTAGCCATAGTTTCAATCAAGACCTTAGCTTCATCGGGTGTCTTTTGACTCAATGTTCCACCTGCAGCCGCTTCAATCATACTTCAAGAATTTCGGTTGAGACCATTGACAAAGGTTGCAACTTGTTGCCATGTTTCCAACTCATGACTTGGACAAGCGATAAGCAAAGATTTGAACCTCTCCCATGCTTCATAAAGTGATTCACCATCCTTTTGTGCAAAAGCATTGATCTCCGATCGCAACTTGATCATTCTTGATGGAGAGAAAAAACGAGATAAGAACTTGCTCACCAAATAATTCCAAGTAATAATGCTCCCATGAGGATGTGATTGAAGCCATGACTTAGCCCTATCCCTCAGAGAGAAAGGGAAGAGACTTAAACGAATAGCCTCTCCGGAAGCTCCATTCAGCTTGATAGTATCACATAACTCAATAAATGTGCCAATGTGAGAATGAGGGTCTTCACTCTCTAAACCTCCAAATTGATTTTGTTGCACAAGATTGAGAAGTGATACCTTTATCTCAAAGTTGTTACAAGCCACCGTAGGTCTAACAATTGGAGTTCCACATCTATCGACTTTAGGGGAAGTATAGTCCCCCATTGTCCTCCTTTGTGCATTGTCGTCAGCCATGGTGACAATTGATACTTCAATTTGCGATTCTTGCACACTTGGTAACCCAACTTGTGGTTCTTGTACTCTAGAAGATGCTCCTCCTCTATTCTTTCTTGCTTTGGCTTCCTTTCTATTCTTTCTACAAAGCTTCTCGATTTCAGGGTTAAATTGAAGTTCACATGGGTCAATTGTACCTCGCATACAAGGAAACAAACAAAGTAGAACAACAACAAATATAGCAAGTACAAGTCAATCTTCAAGTGGACAATTATGCAAGTACAAGGAAAACACACACACACACAAAAAAAACAGTAGGAAAGCAAAGAAAAAGTGCCTAAATTAGGAGTCCCCTATGGTACTCGTGATATTGGCACACCGATCCCCTGCAACGACGCCAAAAACTTGTTGACAAATCTAGGCAAGTATACCCAGTCGTACAAGTAATACGGTAGAAAGACCGGATATCGTTCTCGGGGATCGCGGACAAGTACCACTTCGCAAATTGGACTACTATCTAGATGATCGTTTGGATGGAAGGGAGCTCAATATTAAATACCAAGCCCAACAAGAATTAACATTCAAAATAAACAAAATAAAAGGAAAAGTTCTTTTTGGATTTTTATCAAACACTTGGAATGCAAAGAGAAAATTCTTCAAATATGATGAAAGATGTTGGGATTAAACTTCACTAAACCTTTGCCTCATGCAATACTAAGACCACCAATCCAGTTTATGCTTCAAATATTAAAATCAATCCACAAGATTACTCAAGTCCTAATTCCTTAGACGACAAGAGCCTAAACCCCCTAATTAGACCCTAATTCCTTAAGTGGCCTAATTAAGGAATTTGCATTAAGAGTAGGGATTACACGATTAATAATAAACCAAAATCCATTCCTAGATGCAAGGTTTACTGGGTGATTAATTCCAGATCAAGAAATGATAAGAACGTCCCCATTGCAAATCAAATCTCAAAACAAATCATGGATGATCAGACCACAAAAAGCATTAACCGTAGGAATTAAACACTAATAAGAAAGCATAAACATGGATTAATAGATCAAGGCAAATACATGAGATTCAGTTTAGCTACATCTAATCCCAACAAAAGGGAATTTAGCTACTCATAGTCATAGAGAAAGCCAAAATCAAAACAATAAAGACAAAGGAGAGAAGAAACTTCATGGAAGCTTTCCACAGCCGTCATCGCAGCCCCTGGTTCAGAGAGAATGTGTTTTTAGGGTTGGAAGTCTTCTAGGGTAAAAAGTCTCTTTTTTCTGTTCTGCCCAGATGCCTATTTATAGATTAGGCACGCGTCACGGCCGTGACAGCTTCTGCCTCGAGCGTTGCTTCACCAAATGGTCTGTTACGGCCGTGATGGGCATCACAACCTGGCCGTGACAGATTCTGCCTAGGAGGGGTCTGGCTCAGTTAACATGTCACGACGTGATGCTCATCACGGCTAGGCCGTGACAGCTTTTGACTTTTGCCTTCTTTTGTTTCCAATTTTGCTTGATCATGGTCGTGATGGTCATCACGGCTAGGCCGTGATGGGCTCTGTTTGGTACATTTTCTTCACTTTTCAAGCTCTATCTTCATCCAAGCTCCATCATGGTCAATCTTGAGCATTTTACCCTTAATTCCTGCAAAACAACACCACGAAACCGCCTTACCCGTTCCAAGGTAAAAACTAACAAAAGATCAAATTAAATTTGCCTAAACTATATGAAAATGCATGCAAAAAAGACAATGAAATATGAGGTGTAATCACACTCATCATTCAACCAACTACTATGGTAAATTACTAGACATTTTGTTAATAAATTTTGTTTTACACCAAGTCATTTTATTGACCTGTTTGGTGTTTAGATGCAGGATTTGGACTTTTCAATACCATCCATTGCTGCTGATAAGGATTCTACTGAAAGAGGATCTGCTAACCAGGGAGATTCATTGAATTTTCCACCAAAGGTTTACAATTGTTCCATTTATGTTATTGTCATTTCAAAAAATTTTAAAGTTGTTTGTAACATTTCTCTGTAAATTTTGCAGAACCTTTTTCCAGATTTCTCGGAAACCAGTGCTGAAAAGGATGTTTCTCTGTCTGATGATGTGCTGCGCCTTACTCCTGTTAAAAGGCCCAATGAGGTCTCTTTGGCTGCTGATGGTGAACAAAGTACCAGTGTCAACATTCTGAAGAACATCAAGAAGGAGAAAGTTTGAATACCCGTGCATTAGTTTGTTTAAGTCTTAGTTTGTTTTAGTTTTTTTTTTCTTTAAGTTATGTTGCAGGAGTCTGTTGCTTTATGTTTCCTTTCTACAATTTTAATGTCATTCCCATTAGTCTGGCACTTTTTGAATCTGTTTGTTGGAAGGGGTATTTTGCTGGAATTACAATGTATGATGCCTCACTTTATTTAGCTAATGAAATCGTGTTTTGGTTTATCATTCCAGATATTTTTACAGTTTCCAAATTATTCTATCCAAAGTTATTTCATACCAATTTAATACTATCTCCTTCCTCTTTGATAATGTTTATTTTAAATATTAGCAATCTAGCCTGCAAAGAGAATCAATCTAATTTATGCAACAAATCAATATTCCTTCAATGATATATTTCACTTACAAGAGCAGGATCACCACATAAAAAGTTGATTCCCTCATTGTTGAATTTGGATTCCTTTATAATCTGTGAACTGCATTGTACACCATTGCAGCTACCTTTTATTTATCTCCGAATATAAATAGGGAAGGTTTTAGGGTGTATTCAAGGCATTCCAATTTACTTATATGATAAGAGTATAAATGTAAACAAATTATCAAATATATCTTCAGTTTATAAAAGATCATTCGTTTTGGAACAAAAATAAATTCTAAAATAACCAAATATAAATAACGGAGGTCCTAAACATGTATAATAGCCACTAGAATCAGTATGTTTTCTTAATCTGTGAAACATTTATAAATCGCCTACTTATTGTGAACACCCATTTTTGTCCATCTTTAATGATATTATATTTCAAGGAAAAATAATAATAATGAAGAGAGAAAAAATAGGAAAAAAGAAATAATAAATAAAGGAGGGGGCACTCCAGTCCATTGCATTTCTTTGTTGGGCCGCGGTCCATCCGATCCATTGGACTTGCTGGTGGACGCGGACCATTCCAGTCTAGTGCACTTGCTGTTGGACGGGGTGATCCCGTCCATTGCATTGGACTTGATGTTGGACGCTGTCCAGTCCAGTCCATTGCACTTGTTGTTGGACGAGTTGGTCTCGTCCATTGCATTGGACTTGCTGTTGGACGGGTTGGTCCCGTCCATTGCATTGGACTTGCTGTTGGACGCGGTCCAGTTCATTGCACTTGCTATTGGACGGGATGGTCCCGTCCATTGCATTGCATTTGCTGTTGGATGCGGTCCAGTCGATCCCAAATGCACTTCTTTGTTGGGCGGGCGATCCCGTCCATTGCATTGGAGTTGCTATTGGACGGGGTGGTCCCGTCCAATGCATTGCACCTGCTATTAGACGGGTTGGTCCCGTCCATTGCATTGCGTTTGATATTGGACGCAGTCCAGTCCATTGCACTTGCTGTTGGACGCAGTCCAGTCCAGTCCATTGCACTTGCTGTTGGACGCAGTCCCGTCCATTGCATTGCATTTGCTGTTGGTCGCAGTCCAGTTCATTGCTTTGGACTTGCTGTTGGACGCAATCCAGTCCATTGCTTTGGACTTGCTTTTTGGGCGTGGTCCATCCCGATCTGTTGTACTTGCTGTTGGACGGGTTGGACCCGTCCATTGCTTTGGACTTGCTGTTGGACGCTGTCCAGTCCATTACACTTGCTGTTGGACAGGTTGGTCCCGTCCATTGCATTGGACTAGCTTTTGGACGCAGTCCAGTCCATTGCACTTGCTGTTGGACGGGGTGATCCCGTCCATTGCATTGGAGTTGCTGTTGGAAGGGGTGGTCCCGTCCATTGCATTGCTCTTGCTGTTGGACGGGGTGGTCCCGTCCATTGCATTGCGTTTGCTGTTGGACACAATCCAGTCCATTGCACTTGCTGTTGGACGCAGTCCAATCCAATCCATTGCATTTGCTGTTAGACGCCGTCCCGTCCATTGCATTGCATTTGCTGTTGGACGCAGTCCAGTCCATTGCTTTGGACTTGCTGTTGGACGCAATCCAGTCCATTGCTTTGGACTTGTTGTTGGACGTGGTCCAGTCCAGTCCGTTGCACTTGCTGTTGGACGGGTTGGTCCCGTCCATTGCATTGGACTTGCTATTGGACGTTGTCCAGTCCATTGCCCTTGCTGTTGGACGGGGTGGTCCCGTCCATTGCATTGCATTTGCTGTTGGACGCGGTCCAGTCCAGTCCAGTGCACTTGTCGTTGGACAGTGTCCCGTCCACTGCTTTGGACTTGCTGTTGGACGCGGTCCAGTCCAGTCCAGTCCATTGTACTTGCTGTTGGACGAGATGGTCCCGTCGATTGCATTCGACTTGCTGTTGGACGCGGTCCAGTCAATTGCACTTGCTGTTGGACGGGGTGGTCCCGTCCATTACATTGCATTTGCTATTGGACGCGGTCCAGTCCAGTCCAGTGCACTTGCTGCGCGTCCAGTGTATATCTACTTTTGCATATCTAAGTTTCTGTTGGAAGAAGAGACTCCGTCCACTACAATTTTATTTTCGGGCTGGAGGCTAAAGAATCAAGAAAGAGGATCATCACCTGATTTAAACAACCTTATTTCTTGATTTACAAAGAAATCTCCTCATGCAAATAAACACCTTCTTAACTTGCCTGTTGAGTAGCCAAACTAAATGTTTTTCATAAACTGGTTGGTTGAATTTACACTTAAACTGATTTTTAAATTATAATATAGGGTCTCATTTAATATGGGTTTTTTTTTTCAATAAAGGCTATGGCTTGCAAAGGCATCACTAAAGCAGAAGGCATCCCAACTATGTTGGCACCCCAACTACTAACAATCATCTGCCATAAGCCAACATAAAATATATAGAAAAAAGTAATACAAAGAAAACATGGGGGGGCATAAAACCAAACCCATGAGAGAAACAATCAACTGAACCTATAATTAGGCAGTCCAATACAATTACGAATAGACTCCTCTCTAATAAAGTCAGGCACCATGTCCCACCAGGTGGAACAATGGGAAGCCGCTCCATAGTTAGCTAAACCATCTGCACACCTATTTCCTTCCCTGTAGATGTGGGTCACCCGGAACGACATGCATCTACAAAGGATTTTACAATTTTCCCATCTGTTATGCAGTTGCCATGGAACTTTCTTGTTAAGGGTCAGAGCCTCAACCACTATTTTTAAGTCGCACTCGAGCCACAATGAAAACCAACCCTTTTTGGACGCAATTTCAACTCCCATCATTGCTGCTACCAGTTCTGCATGGAGAGCAGAGACTACGCCCAGGAACTCAGAAACAACCCAAGACTTTTCCATCGGAGTCTCTAAAGATGCCACCAAGAAGAAGATACCCCGGGATGACCTTTAGCTGACCCATCCGTGTTGCATTTTATCCATCCTATGGGAGGAGGCAACCAGTCCACTTGCTTAATACAATCGGCCCTAGGAGCATGGCAAGCCACAGAGAAGAACTTTATCACCTTGAAGTCGTCCATAGAGTTGGTTCTTTGTCCCTTTAGACAATGAACCAAAGAAGATGAGTATCTGCCATGATGAAGTCTGGGTTGCATGCCTGTGAGATAGCACCTTGTTTCTGAATTTGATACTATTCCTGCACATCCAAATAACAGAGAAAGTGTTAACGATAGCAGCCAAGGCTATATCTCTGGCTTGGCTACTACTAAATCTACCACAACAGTCCAACAGACAAACAACAGAGGCTGAGTTTAGGTCACAATTCAACGCTCCTCCCAGCCACGTCCAAAGCATGGATGAGAAGCTGCAGCGAAGGAAAACATGATCAGCCGTCTCATTAGAAGCGTAACACAAAGGGCAGATAGAAACGATGACACAGCCCCTAGCTCTAAGGTTATCATCCGTTGGCATTTTGGAGTACATCAGCCTCCAAACTATGAAGGACTTAGAAGGAGGGATGAAGCTCTTCCAGATGAGATTACACCAGTTAAGGGTGTTGGAAGAAGGGTTCAGGAACCGATAGGCTTCCTTGAGAGTCAAGTTACCCACATCTGAAGAACACCATACCTTCTGATCTCTACCAACTTCAACCGGGATGATTACTCTCTTCATCTCATGCAGGAGGGCTGGGAATCTATCATGCAGCTCCAGAGGTAGGTGCCATTTACCCTCGATGATGAAGTCTGAAACCCTAGCAGACAGTAGATGCTGCATGGTAGGAGGAATGCCAAGAAGATCAACCACAGACACTGCATTGGTTAGCCATCTATCCCTCCAGAAATTAATCTCATCCCCCTTCCCAAGGATCCATGAGGAGTTATGCTCGATTAAACCAAAGTATCCTCTAATGCCCGGCCAGATGGAAGATCTGACAAAGGAAGCCAAAGGAACACCCCTTCTAAAGAACCTGGATCTGCAGAGGATAGCCCAGTCTTCATTCGAAGAGGAGACCATCCAACTCAGCTTTAACATGGCTGCCTCATTAACCGACCTTGCTGATCTGAGGCCTAAGCCACCTTCAGCTAATGGCTTACACAGCTTACTCCAGGCAACAGTTACAATTTTTCTAGAGTGAGTGCAACCAGACTAGATGAAGTTCCTCAACCATTTATCAATGGACTTTAGCAAGGCAATAGGCCAACTATAAACTTGAAAACTATACAGTAGCATGCCTTCAATCACTGACTTTACCAGTTCTAATCTGCCCATAATTGATAGCAAGGAGCCCTTCCAAGCTGATAGTTTGGCTTTAACCCTATCGAAGAATTGGTCGCAAGTGAATCACTTTGGGTTTGCCTATGAAGACTGGAACACCCAGATAAAAGAAAGGAAGCTGACCTTGTGTGAAGCCAAGAACATCCTTAATCACCACTAACCTTCTAGGAGCAATGGTTCCAGCATAAAACTTGCACTTGTCCCAACTCAACTGCTGGCCAGAGGTCTCAGATATATCATTAAAAAGGTTCATTAGGTTACGCAGGCCTCTTTTATTCCCCTTGCAGAAGACCAGTATGTCATCAGCGTAGAAGACATGAGAGGGAGGCATGCAGTTTCTAGGGCCCGCCATGTGTTGCAGTTTCCCAGCTTCCATTAAAGAGGAGATACTCCTACTAAGCACCTCTTCAGCCAAACAAAAGAGTAGAGGGGACAAAGGATCACCCTGGCGCACCCCTCTCTTACAGCCAATATAACCCACTGAATGGCCATTCACTAGGAAGGAAAGCCTTGCAGATTTCAGGATAGTATGCACCCAGTTGCAGAAGACTTCATGGAAACCAAAGGCTTTCAGAACTCTCAACAGGAAGTCCCAATCCAGGGTGTCAAAGGCTTTCTTTATGTCAAACTTGAGTGCCAGGTTCCCCCCAAAAGATTTGATATCTAGCATGTTAATCGCCTCAGAAGCTAGACAAATGCAATCAGAAATGTGCCTGTCCTTAACAAAGCCCCACTGCTGTGACGAGATCACCTTAGGAGCAATGGAAGATAACCTATCCGCCAAAGACACTTTGGTGATGATTTTAAATTGAAGTTTGCCAAGGCAATTGGCCTGTAGTCACCAATGCAATCACCTGAAACTTGGGAATGAGGGCCACCAGGTTGGAGTTAAGGCCTGGCAAGACCCAGTTCTGCTCGAAGAATTGGTATACTGATCTATACACATCCAAGCTTACTATATTCCAGAACTTTTGGTAGAAGGAATGATGAGTGTGATTTCACCTCATTCTCCATGTACATTTCTGCATGCATTTGCATATAGTTAGGCCATTTTAGTGTTTATTTTGTTTAGTTTTTCCTTTGGAACGGATAAGGTGGTATTGTGTGTTGTTTTGAAGATAATCATGATTAAATGCCCAAGAATTAGCAAGTATGAAGCTTAGATGACTTAGAGCTTTAAAAGATAAGAAATTGAGCCAAGCAGAGAGTATCACGGCCTAGCCGTGATGGCCCTCACGGCCGTGAGGGAGCAGTAGCTGAAGAAAGAATTGAGCCAAAAGTCAGAAGCT
Organism: Sophora flavescens; assembly: GCA_030762895.1. Taxonomy (NCBI): domain Eukaryota; kingdom Viridiplantae; phylum Streptophyta; class Magnoliopsida; order Fabales; family Fabaceae; genus Sophora; species Sophora flavescens. The sequence goes on along the minus strand of CM061062.1, from coordinate 68,139,307 downwards.
GTCACGGCCTAGCCGTGATGGCTATCACGGCCGTGATGAATCAGTTGGAAAAGTCAGAAACGATCACGGTCTAGCCGTGATGGCTATCACGGCCGTGACCTGTTAGTTGGAAAAGTCAGCAACGATCACGGCCTAGCCGTGATGGCTATCACGGCCGTGACGAATCAGTAAATGAAGAGGCGCCCAAGTCAGAAACCATCACGGCCTGGCCGTGATGGCTGTCACGGCCGTGACGCGCGCCTGATCTATAAATAGAGCTGCACTGAACAGAATTAGGGATCTGCACTTGGGAGGCGGTGTCAGGGCGGTGGAGAGGGTTTCTACCCAAAAAGGGGGGCGTTTTCTCTGCTCTTGGATGGGGAGAAGATTGGAGGATTCCTCTATGAGTGTTCTTCATCCCTTCTCTTTTTCCCTTTTGTATTTCCTTATCATGAGTAGTTAAATTCCCCTGTTGTTGGGGTTAGATGTAACTTTTCTGAACTTAGTTGTATTGTGATGTGGTTGTTTTAATGCAAGTCTCTATTTCTTTATGAGTATGTGATTCTATGCTTAATGCTTTCCTTGGATTAGCTACCCATAGGAATGATATGTTGCTTTGATAGATGACTGAAAGGTTGGTGTTAAGGCATGCTCATGAATCATATGCCAAGTAGGTCAAGAATCTAGACATAGGTGTTGAATGCTTGCAATCTTATAAGTCTTGACTTAATGCAAAATCACAGATTAATCCACCTAAGACATTAGGGTTTAATTTGGGGTTTTAGGCTCAATGCACCTAAGACATTAGGCTTGAGTATTTTAGAAAAGGCTTGATTGACATAATTGAATCAGGACTTGTGTTAGAAGCCATTTCATTGCAACTAAGGGAGGATTAGTGTAGTCTAACCCTGACAATTCTAGCCACATCTCTGTTTGCATACCAAGTGTTTGACAAAATTCCAAAAAGACAAAAATATTTTGTTTTCTGTTTTGATCTCTCATACCATAGTTTAGTCTAGATAGTTGTTGAGTTTGCGAATTGGTAATTGACAACCGATCCCTGTGGATACGATAACCGGTCTTACCACCGTATTACTTGATTGCGACGAGGTGCACTTGCCTTTATCTTAAAAATTACGCATCAAGTTTTTGGCGCCGTTGCCGGGGATTGGCTTTGCCAATATCAGTAGTACAAATGAGACAACTAGTTTAGACATTTTTATTTTATTTTTTCTGTATATATTTGATATCCTTTTCTTTAGTTAGTTTTGTATATATTTGTTTTTGTGTTTCTTTGATCTTGGGCTTAATTGTCTGTGAGGTGAAAAAACTGATTAGACAGGATCATGGACTACAATTGCTATCAACCATCTGATGCAGAAATTGAGATATCCGAGCTGCAGCTACGGGCAGATATGCTGCAATTAGCCATAAACATCCAACAAGTGAGTGATGAGCTGTCAAGGGCATAAATCTCTCCTCCACCAATGGTAGGCTATTCTGAATGGGGAAATCAATATCCCAACACTTACACTCCATGGTGGGGGAACCCTCCAAACAATAATTGGATTGATCAAGAGGAACATTGGGAATCTTCCACACCTTCATATCAACCACAACCATCTCAATGGTATGATGAGCCATCCCCATTGGAAGTTGCTTGGGAGAACTTCAAATCCGCATTCCCAATCGAGGTTGAGCAACCTATCCCGGATAGTCGACCTCACTTAGAGGCTGTTTTGGAGAACTTCATGGTAACAACAATGGAAGAATTAAAAAATCAAGAAGACACCATTCGAAGTTTCGGGGTACGTATTGAGAAAATCTCTAACCAACTATCCGGAATGTCAAAAGGGAACTTGATGGATGATGATGAAGGTGATGCAATAAAGTATGATGATGAAGATGATGCCAAAATGGATGAGGAGGAAGAAGAAGAAGTGGGAGCAACCGAGTCAAGAAGTGAAGACCCTGTTTTGGAGAACATAGTTGCACCATTCCCCATTGAACCCTTGACTAAAGAGCCTGAAAGGAAGAGGCATTTGGAGGACATCTATTTCACCATGCTTGGGGATGATGAAGAACTTTTGGAATTAGATGATGCTATTGGTTCCAATGCATGTGTTGAATGTGATGGGAAAAACACTTGTGTGGTTTGTGCTGAGATTTCTGCATATTTGGAAGGTGATGGATTTGGTAATGCTGAGAATGAAGATTGTACAGAAACCAAAACAGCACCAGTGATCCTCTCGACTTGTTTGCCACCTCACATTTTAAAGCAGTCAACAATGGAGTTCATGCCTCTGCCTGAGAAACCAGATTTTGGATCTTTAAAAATGCAGGCACCATGGCCAGTCCAAGAGGTTGAACCCCATTTTTATTGGGAAGATTTTGTCGATAAAGGGGTCATCTTTGACCCGAGAGGAATTGAAAAGCGCTTCCCATTTGAAGAAGTCAGCATGAATTTCGAGCGCTCACTTCCACATTTTTGCTGCAAACCGTGGGATCCAGGTGAAGGATCTCACATGGTTAGCATCCCTTGGTCCTTATACCACAGGTTATGGGATCCAGGTGGATGCTTCTTAATGAGTCAAGCTAGTGACGTTAAAGAAGCGCTTATTGGGAGGCAACCCAATTTTTCTTTTCCTTTGTCCTTTTGTTTTTGATTTTTAAACTCTTGAATAATTTGAGAAGATCAAGAGTTTTCTTTTATTAATAAATTTGTTAAGTGTTTTCAGGATAATAAGGAAGGAGAAGCAAAAAGAGCAGGGAGAAACAAAGCCAAAAAGCATGTGAGCCAACACCCGCTACCGCCTCGGTAAGCCGTTCCAATTTTTTGCTTTATTTTATTTTTCTTCTCCTCTCTCCAACTTGATTGTTTACATTGGGGACAATGTAAATCTTTAAGCTTGGGGTAGGGGTAATCTTTTTGCTTGCATTGTAAATATTGCATTCATATAGGCTTAAGTTTGCATGATCGCATGATTCGGTTACCCCTGCTTAGATTGAGCTTATGATTGTGAGAACTAAGTGCCAATTTTTTCTGTGATGGTGAATTTTTGGACCCTGATTTTTCTATTCTTGTGATATGGCTTCAAATTAAATATTCTTGGGATGGTCTTGGATAGTTGATGATTAGCATATGTTTCTTTAGACTTGTGTTTCTCACTGGTTCTTGAACTGATAAATGTGAGCTTTTGAGCCATTAGGGGGTACTCACTAAAATCTACCCCATTCTTTGTGTTAGAGTGTTATTCCTCTTGGATGAATTTCTCTAGAACTTGACTTGAAACCATTTTGAAGCTTGAAAATTTTTGAAAACATTTTTGAAAATGATGGAGGCAATAGGTATTTTTCTGGCCTTCTGAGCTTTGAATGATGAAATGCTACCCCTTAGTTGCCCAAATTTTGAGCCTGAATGAATAAAATGCTTTTCTTGGTACCTTGAAATATATTGTTGAATGATGCTTGATAGGACCTTCTAAAGTATTACAAAAGGGTGAAAAAGGTAGTTGAAAATTTGGGATGAAAGAATCAGAAAAAAAAAAAGAAAAAAATAATAATAAAAAATAAAAAAATAAAAAAAATCTTTTGAGTTGAAAAAAATCTCCCCTTCTCCAAATAAAATAAAATAAAAAGAAAAAAATAAAAAAAAAATAGAGAAGGGGATGACAAAAAAAAGTTAGAAATAAAAAGAAAAGGAAAGCAAAGAAAGGTGGAGAGTAAATTGAAAACCCAAGAAGGTATTTTAGAAGGTCATGTTTGCAATGCTTGATGTTTATGTAGCCTTTTGAAATGTCCTTTTCTTGTTATCCCCACCTAACGATTAATCCCATGGCCACGTTACAACCAAATAAAAGACCTCTTGATTCTTAATTGTTTTCATTAATAAAGTAGAGATTTGGTTGATAGTCAAGCCTATGGTAGAAATCATTCCTTGAGGAAAATGGAGCGAATTGTTATATATACTTGAACACTTGAGTGAGTGAGGTAAGAATGAGAGCCAAGCAAATGAACAAGCTTGGGGTGAGCTTCAAGTGAGATAGAGTACCCGAATCAGTGAGAATGTGAGTCTAGGAAACCTAAGCCCCTAATTGGACTTGAATTGATTGTCTCTTGCTGAAATAATTGAATGCCTGTTACTTGGATCATTTTACTCGGGTTCTTGATTCACTATCCATGCTTTGTTTATTTTGATCTTATGGCCTTGGTGTTTGCTTGAGGACAAGCAAAGTCTTAAGCTTGGGGTGATTTGATGAGTGTGATTTCACCTCATTCTCCATGTACATTTCTGCATGCATTTGCATATAGTTAGGCCATTTTAGTGTTTATTTTGTTTAGTTTTTCCTTTGGAACGGATAAGGTGGTATTGTGTGTTGTTTTGCAGATAATCATGATTAAATGCCCAAGAATTAGCAAGTATGAAGCTTGGATGACTTAGAGCTTTAAAAGATAAGAAATTGAGCCAAGCAGAGAGTATCACGGCCTAGCCGTGATGGCCCTCACGGCCGTGAGGGAGCGAAAGAGTCGAAGAAAGAATTGAGCCAAAAGTCAGAAGCTGTCACGGCCTAGCCGTGATGGCTATCACGGCCGTGATGAATCAGTTGGAAAAGTCAGAAACGATCACGGCCTAGCCGTGATAGCTATCACGGCCGTGACCTGTTAGTTGGAAAAGTCAGAAACGATCACGGCCTAGCCGTGATGGCTATCACGGCCGTGACGAATCAGTAAATGAAGAGGCGCCCAAGTCAGAAACCATCACGGCCTGGCCGTGATGGCTGTCACGGCCGTGACGCGCGCCTGATCTATAAATAGAGTTGCACTGAACAGAATTAGGGATCTGCACTTGGGAGGCAGGCTGAGGCTGGCGGCTGGAGAGGGTTTCTACCCAAAAGGGGGGCGTTTTCTCTGCTCTTGGATGGGGAGAAGATTGGAGGATTCCTCTATGAGTGTTCTTCATCCCTTCTCTTTTTCCCTTTTGTATTTCCTTATCATGAGTAGTTAAATTCCCCTGTTGTTGGGGTTAGATGTAACTTTTCTGAACTTAGTTGTATTGTGATGTGGTTGTTTTAATGCAAGTCTCTATTTCTTTATGAGTATGTGATTCTATGCTTAATGCTTTCCTTGGATTAGCTACCCATAGGAATGATATGTTGCTTTGATAGATGACTGAAAGGTTGGTGTTAAGGCATGCTCATGAATCATATGCCAAGTAGGTCAAGAATCTAGACATAGGTGTTGAATGCTTGCAATCTTATAAGTCTTGACTTAATGCAAAATCACAGATTAATCCACCTAAGACATTAGGGTTTAATTTGGGGTTTTAGGCTCAATGCACCTAAGACATTAGGCTTGAGTATTTTAGAAAAGGCTTGATTGACATAATTGAATTAGGACTTGTGTTAGAAGCCATTTCATTGCAACTAAGGGAGGATTAGTGTAGTCTAACTCTGACAATTCTAGCCACATCTCTGTTTGCATACCAAGTGTTTGTCAAAATTCCAAAAAGACAAAAATATTTTGTTTTCTGTTTTGATCTCTCATACCATAGTTTAGTCTAGATAGTTGTTGAGTTTGCGAATTGGTAATTGACAACCGATCCCTGTGGATACGATAACCGGTCTTACCACCGTATTACTTGATTGCGACGAGGTGCACTTGCCTTTATCTTAAAAATTACGCATCAAGGAACCCCCAAAACCATTAGGACCAGGGGTCCCCGAGGCATTCATTGAGAATACAACCTCAGTGATTTCCTCAAAAGAAGGCATCCTAAGAAGCATAGCATTGTCTTCTGCTGTGACAGACTGCTGGATTGCATTCTCCACAAGGCCGTTATCAATGCAATGATTCTCAGTTGCATAGAGACTTGAATAAAACTGAAGTACATGTTGCTCAATGTCAGTGGAGAGCTCGAGAACCTCATCACCATGCCTTAAAATAGACATTTGCTTGGTTGAGTTTTTAATCTCAACAGCTCTATGAAGAAAAGAAGTGTTTCTGTCTCCACATTTAAACCATTGCAGATTGGCCTTTTGCTTCCAGTAGGACTCCTTATAGGTTAAAGCCTGATCCAACTCCATTTGAGCTTTAACTTCTTGCTGATGAAGCAACTCAGAATATCCATTGGCTGCAATATCCATTTGAATCTGATCCACCAAAGACAAAGATGCATTCACCCTTGCATGGACATCACCAAATTCCAGTTTATTCCATGATTTAAATCTAGCTTTTAGGTGCTTTAGTTTCTACATTAGAACATACATTGGACAGCCACTCACAGGAAAGGACCAGGCTTCTTTGACAAGGTTAGCACAGCTTGGATGATCCGACCACATATCCAGGTATCTGAAGCAAGCTGGGGTTGACCTAGGACCTTTAAGTTGAGTAATCATAATAGGATAGTGATCCGAGTGACTCTTGGTTAAGGTGTAACATGCTAAACTGGACCAATAGGATAGCCAAGAGGCATTCACTATTGCTCTATCAAGCCTTTTCTGAGTAAATGCAGTGCCAACTCTACCATTCGACCAAGTAAAAGGCACTCCTCTGGTTTCAATGTGAGAAAAATTGCCCTCATTTGTCCAGGCCATGAAATCATCACAGGAAGCTTTAAGAGGCAAACAACCTCCAGATTGCTCATGAGCCCCAAGGACTGCATTAAAGTCCCCCACAAATAGCCAAGGGCCAGGGTGATCATGCTCCAAACTAATTAAATCCCTCCAAAGCTCCCTCCTTCTTTGATACAAGGTAGAAGCATAGACAGCAGCCACAAAAAACCTGTGACTATTTAAGGAAAAAGAGAAAACACAGCATTGGGAGGAGACAAAGAGGACAGTAGGATCCATACTACGCGAGCAGAAGCACCATAAACTAGGGATTCTGTTAACTCTAGTATTAGAAGAGAAATGCTTAAGACCAAGACTGATCCAAAAGGACGGGCGAATCTGATCTAATTCAATCCAAGGCTCAGCCAAGAACACTAAGTCTGGCTTATTCTTTTTGCATAGCTTTTTAAGCATTTGCCTAGTATCTAAGTTTCCTAGGCCTCTAGCATTCCAAAAGAAGGCTCTCATCAAGCAAGATTACGCGGACCACCCCTTCTAGGGTTATGAACAACCACCTTTGCCTTGCCTGCTTTCTGTTGTTGTCTAAGCTTCCTTCGCTGAGACTTACTCAAAACCACAGTGAAGGGAGCATTACAAGCTGCATCCTGCGCCCTGATGGCAGTAGGAGAAGGGTCAGGTTCCAAATCCTCATCCACATCTGCCCATAATCTAGAAACTATTGCCATGTCTTTCCTAACAGCTGGGGGAACCGGGTCAGAGAGAAACTCTGGTGATTTAGAGTATGATGCATTTCCTTCCAAAGAGTCAGGAATCACCTGACTTGGCACCAAGTGATTGCTCTCTCCCAGAGCATTATTTACATTAACATACAGGTGTGGTTGGGATTCATCAAAGATAGTCTCCACTGAGTCACTATCCTCCTCAGTCACTGGTTGCACAGACTGCATAATGTCACCAACCTTCTGAGACATAATGACCCGAGACACTTCTTCATTGCACTGCACCGGAGCCTCCATTTCCTTTTGAATTATAAACTCCACATTCCCTCTATCGGGAATTTCATCTGTACAAGGAACACGAAGGACATGCTGGCCAATCACTGCACCAGCCATTTGAGGTCCCTGCTCATGAACCTCCTTCTTGCTGCTACCAGGGCTGGCAAGATCAACCACTGTCTTCGCAGCCTCATCTCCATGCATAGCATCCACAGCATGCTTCTGCTTTTGAACAAAAGTTGAAGATCTCTTGGTGTGCCCCCGATCCTGATATTTTCCTTCCTTACCCGGGATGTTAACACCATTCTTTTTCTTGCAGCTAGCCTCCTCATGACCAATGATACCGCAAAAATTACAGAAAGCAGGAAGGTTTTCATAGTCGAGTTCCACATAGAAGGCAAAGTCCTCCCTCTCAACCATTATCTTATTTGGAATCCTTCCTTTCAAATCAATCTCAACCAGGACCCTTGCAAAATGACCCAATGCCCTCGTCCTGGTGGCCTCATCGAGGGTGATTGGAGTGCCAACTCCATTAGCTATTTCAAAAAGGATTTTTGGACGCCAATATTCTTGAGGGAGATCATAGATTCTCACCCAACATTGCACTCGCGATCAGCTTCGATGATTAGGGTTAAAATCAGCACTCCATCTGGACAGGCGCAAGATCCCAGGATTTAGATTCCAAGAACCCGAGGACCATATTCGAGAAAAATCTTCCTGGGATTGAAAGCCAAACTCAAAGTAACCTTTCCCTAGAGGAGTCAAACGCCATTGCGAAATTGGCTTCCACAAGGCAGAAAGCTTGGAACGCAAGTCAGCGGTCTTGAGAGGCTGGTTTCCTTTTGCCATCAGTAACCGACCATGGAGGCAGTACTTGGAGCTTTTCAGACCGATCTGATACTCCTCCTCAGAGATTTTTATAGAGACCGCACCACCGATAATTCTAGGACGAGGCAACTGGGACAAAGAAAGGTCCATCAAGTTGCAAACTGCTTGAGCGAACGACTTAGGGGGAGGCGGCTGCACATGTTGGACGTGTGAGTTTTCATGGGGGGGGGGGGGGGGGGCAGACAGGCAGCGATTGGGGAAACAAGATTAGGAGGAGCAGAAGTTGAGGGAGGGAGAATGTCAGGGAACATGAATTCCCATGGGCAGTTCACGGAGGCTGCCATGGGAGAACACTTCTCGGGCCTAAATTAGGGTTAGAATTCAAATATGGGTTTTTTTTTTTTAAATAAGATCTTCCAGAACCATAACTTTGATAACACAAAATTGTAAATCCAATCTCAACAAGCCAACAAAAACTGTCTCCAAAGATTCAACACTAAATAGTAAACAATACAAGCAGATGATCGACTCAAACAACATCAATATTCCAATTCGTTCACCATCTACTCTTCAGTGAGTATTGTCGCCTTCTCGCTAACATAAATACCGTCAAGGAACTTCCAGATATCTTTATTTTTAACATGGCATTTCTGGTTAATGAGTGCACAAGATCGAGAAACAAGCTCAATGTCATTTCCATCCAAAACCAACTCATCCTTGACCTTTTCAGATCGAACAACAGAAACGCCTTGAAGCATGTCCACTTTCCTCACCTTCTTTTCGCCAAGGAAGTTTCGGATCTCAATGGACTTGTTGTCATTGGTGATGCTGGCATTGATGGGAAAGTGAGTATAGACGAATCTCATCTTGTAGCGGTAACCCTTGGTGACGCCGGTGATGAGATTTTCGACGTGGCTAAGCGCGGTGCGGATGGCGGCAGAGGTCTTCCGCGATCCGAACCAGGCCTCGACCTTCAGCTTCCTCTGTCCGTTCTCGTCTGTGATGAGCTGAAAATCGAGGTTCAGATGCTTGAAGTCACGAACCAGCTTGCCACGTGGACCCTCCACCTCGATTACCTTCGCGTGCACCTTGATACTCACCCCGTCGGGGATGTTCATCGTTTCTGAAGACAGAATAGTCTTCATCTTCTCTCTCTCTTCAAGTTCTCTTCTCTGTGTGTGAGTGGGACTGAGAGCCGGGTTATTAAATAGTTTATTTTCCCAATGTATACTTGATTTCTATTAAATATTGACAGTCAATTTATACCAACCTGGCCAATTACAGATGCGTGCATATATTGCTGATTTATTTATATTCACCATAAAGTGACTCTTCGGAATAATTTTTTTCCATATGTTTCACATCTATATCGGTATCTACTACATTTAATTGTAAATCCCAATCGAAAAAAAACTACATTTAATGCATTGACATAATCCCCCAGTTCTGCATTGAAATTCAACTCCCTGTCTAAACTATTCTCATATTACTCTTCATAGTTAAACTTTTCACAAATGATAGAATGTACAAAACATAAACATTGTAAGATGAGTACTAGTTCAAATAGAAACTCAAACGATTGTATGAATGCTAGGTAAAATCGCAAGGAAATAATGAAAAAGAAAAGTTTAGGATGCTCTTCAACCAATCGAATCCAACCAAACATCTGTTCGACATATTCCAAAGTTGCTCATCAAAATCGGTTTCCTTTATCTCCATTATCAGCTGCAACTTCTACTCCAAATTATAGGACCAACTTTACTTTTCATCAAAGGGAATCCACGTCCCCAAGTCAGTTTGTAAAGGACATTTCAACCAACAACATGGTTAATACACCAGCTGTCATCCCTGCTAAAAGAATCCCATTATCTCCATTGTCTCATTTAACTATTTCAAGCATACCTGCAAGACATGTTCAACAGATTGGTACTCCAACAACAATAAATGGTATTCATTGTCTTCTACTTTTTCATTTAAAATTTTTCAAATATCGTGAATTATTGCATTTAATGTTGTTAACTTACTATATGCCTTTTTCTGCTGTTTCTAAGACCAAAACGTTGCTCCAAACTTTTCTGGTTCTTCTGGATCAACAGTCCAGCCCAGGGTTCATAAGAAAAGGAAGGTAGCAACATCTGCTACAATTTCCGATGTCCCACCATTATCGGTTTCAGAACTGAATGCCACAGAATCTGCAAATGGTATTAATACTGCATATGTGATTCATAGTTAATGTAAAATGCTGTTAAAATTTTAATCAGTTCTAACACTTCAATTACAGATGAAATCCAAATAATTGATCAGCAAAATACACAACAGAAAATTGAACATGATATTTCAGATTTATATTCAAATGCATAAAAACTTGGTAAGTCTAGTTGCTTCAGATATCTTTCTTAAATAACTTAAGGTTGCAATTATAAGTATTTGTAATTACTAAACAACCTTTATTCTTATTTTAACAGAGTTTTTGGATTTGGGAGAGGCTTCCTTTATCTGTAAATATTGTGATCCAGTTTTGTGGTATGATGAAAGGTCTGATAAATCCAAAAAACCTAAAAACCCTGTTTTTAGCATATGCTGTTTGAGGGGAAAGGTCCAGTTACCAACACTCCAGAAACCTCCCCTTCTTTTGTGTAGCCTGATGTCTGATGAAGATAGCCGATCTAAACATTTTAAGGAAAACACTCGTGCATACAACATCATGTTTTCCTTTACATCCATTAGAGGAAAGGTCCAAACATCTATAAATAATGGCTGTGGTCCTCCCCAATTTATTTTAAGTGGACAGAATTTCCATAGGATTGGAAGTTTAATTCCAGAGGAGGGCAGAGATCCAAAATTTGCCCAACTTTATATCTATGACACTTACAATGAGAACCACAATAGAATGAATAATTTCAGGTAAACTATAACTGGCCATTGTCTCTATTTATTTTGTAATTTCTTACATTTTAATCAGTGTACATTTGCATATTATTAATTGTCTACAGTATTGCCTACTATATACTTACTCACCATTCTCTCATTATTTACAGTTCAAGTGATAGAAGGGATTTTTTCGATGAGTCTTTGGTTGAGGATCTCAAACAAATGATTGATCAGCATAATGAATTGGCAAAATCATTCAGAATGGTTAGAGATTTTATTGTGGACAATGAAGCAGCAAATTTTTCTTTGCGTTTGTTTAGAGGGAGAAATCGAGATCCCAGGATTTACAATCTTCCTACAATCATTCAAAACTTGGCTTTGATTTTGCTGATTGTATGCTTGTTGATCATGAATACTTGCTATCCATGTCATGAAACAATCAGGGAAAACTTTGGTGTTGGTGATGCTTGAATAATTTGTTGAGCATTAAAATATGCTTTTCAGTTTTAAAACCTCTTTAACTATGTTCATTTGTTCATTTTTTCTTTTACTCATCACAAAACTTACGTTTTAGCAATGCGCGGAAGTTGTTTGTGCCAAAAAAAGGTGTATTAAATTGAATCCAAAGATGATGTTGCGGTGGAGTTGTGTATGCTACTTTATTTTTCTTTTCTTTTTTTTTTTGTTTCCTTCCTCTTTTTCTCTATAAAGCATCTAAAAACTACTTTATTTTCCTTTTCTTTTCTTTTTTTGTTTTCTTCCTATTTTTCTCTACAAAACATCTAAAAAAATGTTTAAAAAAAACTTCGTCCTTGATCCATTTTGTTCCAGGCGCTAGTATCTTTTTTTAGTTACTTTTTTTCAATAAATAATAAAATAATTAAAACAATTCTTAATTTTTATTAGGTAAAATAAGTATTTTGAAATGTATTAATTATTTGCACAATCAATTTGCGGTAATCGGTTTTTCGGGCGCATTAGGGGTGTTGTGGGGGTTAAGTCCTTATCCTCCTCTATGCGTAGTCTCCCTCATCCTCCTCTGCGTATCGACTTCCGAACTCAACTAGGTTCCACAAAGGCCATTTTTTTAAAAGGTTTTCCAATTTTTACCTAAATAATAAAATTAGTGGTGACTCTACTCCTACAATTTAAAAGTATTTTTTATCTCTGTCCCTGCTGCAATTTTTGGTTGGGAAATCTAGATGATCTCTTAGGATTTATTTCTTAGGGTTGTCTTTTGTAATAAGATTATTACTACTAGGGGTGTTCGCGGATTGGATTGGATCGGTTTTGAGTCAAAAAGTCACCCGATCCAATGATGAAAAACAAAAGATAATATTCATTTAAGGGAGCTAGTTTAGAGTGCCCAGCACCTATTTTAACCCCTCATGACGAGTGAGGAAAATTCTTGACCAATTTTGAGAGTTTGAGAAAAAAATTATTTAAATTTTTTATCACGTTCTTTTATGTTAAATATTATTTTATGCTAATTCCCTGTATCTACTCTCACTTATCCTATTTTTTCCTTGAATTAGCTATAAATAAATTGTACGTAATTATTTTTCTAATTTTCTCAATTAATCTCCTATTTTTCATGTTTACTCAATCAAGTATATACATGATATACATCAAAACGTTTAGAAAAATATCACTTCAAGACATTAATATTTATTTTAAATATTCTCATATATGTCATTCTAGCAAAAATATTAAAGAGAATGAAGGTGTTAATTCGTATATAAAAGTATGAAAACAATGCTTAAGTGTGAGTAATATTATAATTTTGAAAATAATAGTATTTATATATATTAGTTCGGTTTGGATTGGATTGGTTTTCCCAATGAGATCCAAAATCCGATCCAATCCAATGAAAGTTAAGCGGTTTTTTCGATTTTTGGTTTTTTCGGTTTATGGATTGTTCGGTTTTCGATTTTTTGGTCTGGTTTTTGCGGTTTGGGTCGGTTGATGAACATCCCTAATTACTACATCAAAATTAATACCGGTCTTATTATTTGTTAGTTTATTTCTCTCTTTTCCTCTTTCTCTACGTAAAATTTTTCCAATTACTCTTGCAAGGGTAATGGCGAAGGAGGCGCAGAAGGAGGCGGCGCAGGGGCGGCTAAGCGTGAATTGAAAGGATGCGTCAATGACATCCTTAGAGTGAGAAGTTGGCTCACATATGAATATTCATTTTGTGAGGAAGACATTACGATCTTACTTGATACGGATACTAACATGTCTTCCATCAAACCCACTGCCATCAATATTTGATGGGAGATATCAACACTTATTCAAAACGCAACATCGAACGACGTTTTGCTTGTCTACTATTGTGGACATGGATTCCGCATTAACGGCCACAAGGGTTAGGTTACCGGTATTATCCCTATCGATCACAAAAATCTCATTTCTGGTTGGTATTTCTTTAACTTAACTTTTATTTTTTTTACATTATCAATCAATCTCATAATATTTTATTCAGTTCTAGTTCTTGTTTCTTATTCAGTCCTAGAATATAAGAAACAAGAACTATAACTGAATAAAATATTATGTGATTGATTGATAATGTAAAACAAAAATAAAAGTTAAGTTAAAGAAATACCAACCAGAAATGAGATTTTTGTGATCGATAGGGATAATGCCGGTAACCTCACCCTTGTGACCGTTAATGTGGAATCCATGTCCACAATAGTAGACAAGCAAAACGTCGTTCGATGTTGCGTTTTGAACAAGTGTTGATATCTCCCATAAAATATTGATGGCAGTGGGTTTGATGGAAGACAAGTTAGTATCCGTATCCAGTAAGATCGTAATGTCTTCCTCACAAAATGAATATTCATATGTGAGCCAACTTCTCACTCTAAGGATGTCATCGACACATCCTTTCAATTCACGCTTAGTCGCCCCTGCGCCGCCTCCTTCCGCGCCTCCTTCACCATTACCCTTGCAAGAGTAATTGGAAAAATTTTACGTAGAGAAAGAGGAAAAGAGAGAAATAAACTAACAAATAATAAGACCGATATTGATTTTGATGTAGTAATTAGGGGAGTTCATCAACCGAACCAAACCGCAAAAACCGGACCAAAAAATCGAAAACTGAACAATCCAAAAATCGAAAAAACCAAAAACCGAAAAAACCGCTTAACTTTCATTGGATTGGATCAGATTTTGGATCTCATTTGGAAAACCAATCCAATCCAATCCAAACCGAACTAATATATATAAATACTATTATTTTCAAAATTATAATATTACTCATACTTAAGCATTGTTTTCATACTTTTATATACGAATTAACACCTCCATTCTCTTTAATATTTTTGCTAGAATGACATATATGAGAATATTTAAAATAAATGTTAATGTCTTGAAGTTATATTTTACTAAACGTTTTGATGTATGTCATGTATATACTTGATTGAGTAAACATGAAAAATAGGAGATTAATTAAGAAAATTAGAAAAATAATTACGTACAATTTATTTATAGCTAATTCAAGGGAAAAAATAGGATAGGTGAGAGTAGATACAGGGAATTAGCATAAAAGAATATTTAACATAAAAGAACGTGATAAAAAATTTCAATAATTTTTTTCTTAAACTCTCAAAATTGGTCAAGAATTTTCCTCACTCGTCATGAGGGGTTAAAATAGGTGCTGGGCACTCTAAACTAGCTCCCTTAAATGAATATTATCTTTTGTTTTTCATCATTGGATCAGGTGACTTTTTGACTCAAAACCGATCCAACCCAATCCGCGAACACCCCTAGTAGTAATAATCTTATTACAAAAGACAACACTAAGAAATAAATCCTAAGAGATCATCTGCATTTCCCAACCAAAAATTGCAGCAGGGACGGAGATAAAAAATACTTTTAAATTGTAGGAGTAGAGTCGCCACTAATTTTATTATTTAGGTAAAAATTGGAAAACCTTTTAAAAAAATGGCCTTTGTGGAACCTAGTTGAGTTCGGAAGTCGATACGCAGAGGAGGATGAGGGAGACTACGCATAGAGGAGGATGAGTACTTAACCCCCACAGCACCTCTAATGCGCCCAAAAAACCGGTTACCACAAATTGATTGTGCAAATAATTAATACATTTCAAAATACTTATTTTACCTAATAAAAATTAAGAATTGTTTTACTTATTTTATTATTTATTGAAAAAAAGTAACTAAAAAAAGATACTAGCGCCTGGAACAAAATGGATCAAGGACGAAGTTTTTTTTAACATTTTTTTAGATGTTTTATAGAGAAAAAGAGGAAGAAAACAAAAAAAGAAAAGAAAAGAAAAATAAAGTAGTTTTTAGATGTTTTATAGAGAAAAGTAGGAAGGAAACAAAAAGAAAAAAGAAAAATAAAGTAGAATACACAACTCCACCGCAACATCATCTTTGGATTCAATTTAATACACCTTTTTTTTTTTGGCAAAAACAACTTCTGCGCATTGCTAAAACGTAAGTTTTGTGATGAGTAAAAGAAAAATTGAACAAATGAACATAGTTAAAGAGGTTTCAAAACTGAAAAGCATATTTTAATGCTCAATAAATTATTCAAGCATCACCAACACCAAAGTTTTCCCTGATTGTTTCATGACATGGACAGCAAGTATTCATGATTAGCAAGCATACAATTAGCAAAATCAAAGCCAAGTTTTGACAAGAGGATCAATGTATCATTTAACATTATCAATCTCTATATTTTTCTCCCTTCATTGACGCACAAATTTATCATTCTCATAAACATATAAATACCGAATATCATATCATTCTGGAGGGTTACCAGCAAAGACAATGTATCATTTAACATCATCAATCTCTATATTTTTCTCCCTTTATTGACACACAAATTTATCATTCTCATAAACATATAAATACCAAATATCATATCATTCCAGAGGGTTACCAGTAAAAGACATAGTTTCATGATTTCATCAAATCAAGTCTGCAGAACTGCATTCTTATAAACTAAAAAAAAAAGATGACTCACATGGGGTACAACCAGTAAAATTCACAAACTTGTACAGTGAACGTTACAAATTACACAACTTATTTGTTCTTATACACAGAAAATCAACGCATCACAAAAAAATTAATTGAATCACCTTATACACTTTAAAAATGAATTAGCTTAAGCTTTACATCAAGCACATGGTATGCAAATTACAAAATACTCTTCCATACATGCTTGTACAGAGAATGGAAAACATGAAAGAAAGAAAGAAAGACAAAATACAGAGGAATACTCGATAGTTGATGCTAAGAGAAAGAGAAATAGAAAAGAAAATCTACCCAAAAGAAATCCTTCTCCTTGAATACACGACCTTCTCAATCTAAGTGTCCCCTGAATCCGTATCTCCATTTTTATGCATTTTTGTCTGTGTGATGTTGTCTCCCCTTCTACTCACGTTCTTCCTTTTTTTATAGAGCCCCAGTCGCACCTGCAGAAATTCGGAAACCAAATCCCCATTAATTTCTAATTGGGAGTAAGAAAGGAAAGAAACAATACTTTCCTTCACTTGCTCTTCATCAAGGATGGGAGAGTGGAGAGAAAATCGAGTCACCATAAAATTCCATGATGTTGATTTGAAAAACGAAATCATGAGACAGATGAAAAGGAGTGCGAGATTTTCGTAGTTGCAGAGATATGAATCTGGAAAGATTTGGTAGAGATATGAATCTGGAATGACAAGAAAAATGAGATGGGCATAGGGGGAAGAGAGGGTGAGTGAAGAAGGGAATGATTCTGATGGATCCGGGTCATGGGTAGTAGTGGGCTTGGTTGGTCTGACCCAATAATGAAATAAAACAAAAACAAATAAAATTTAAAATCTTTTTCTGATTTTTGTCTTTTATAATTTTTTATTTTAGATTTTTGAATAAATAAAAACAAATAAATTTTATTTTTTTACTCAAAAAATTAAATATTTAACAATTGAATTTAAAATAAAATATTTAAATTTGCTTGAATCAATAGTATCCTGATTCTCTACATCTCATTGTAATATTTAATAATCGAATATTGAATGTGGAGTAATCATTGTGTGATATAATCTCCATATATTTTTAAATAATGTCATTCTATCTAATACAATGCTATACAATTTTAAATTTGAAAATAATCATAACCTTGCAACGAGGATACGTGCTTTAGAATCCAAATTTTAATATAATGAATTTTAATACCTTAATTACTATTATGATTATGATATCATCTAATATACCAATCTCAAATAATAAGTGCATGTAATTACAATGACTTTTTATCGAAAACCATTTTCCCTCTCCAACTACTATATCAATTAGAGAATCGAAATTTTGAATTTCAAATGTGAACAAAACCAAATCATATCTCAATCTCAAATAATGAGTGCCTGTATCCCTAAAAATTTGTCAACCAAATGTTTTCTTTAAAGGTGGTATCCCAATTTAGCTTCCATTCCTAGACATCATCCTCTCACCGTTTGAATTGTTTTCTTTTGGTGTAGCCTCTTCTCAGCTATTGTACAAATGGCACCCGGATATGATTTATTCAACAATCATCATAAAATGTATTATTGGTAATATGATCTGCATTCAAGCAGAAAGTGTCTTCTTTGCTTAGAAAACAATTGTATAGAGTAATACAAAAGTTAACAAACAATTTATAAAAAAAAATCTTATATACCTAATATCTAAAATGTAAAATATTTTATTGAAATGTTCAAAATTAATTTATATATCCCATGCATGGCACGGGTTCTTACGCTAGTACTGAAATAAAACAAAAACAAATAGTTAATATCTTTTTATGATTTTTGTCTTTTCTAATTTTTTTTTTGGAATAAATAGAAACAAACATCAAAATAAGATGGCAAACGTTTTTTGTAATTTTACTTTTTGCATTTTTTATTTTTTTGAGACTTTAGTGAAAACTAAAGAAAGACCCGATCAAAATAGGGTGTTCCAAAAAAGGATGATTGGCGGCAATGTAGAAAAATACATAGATTTTAAAAACTGCTTGCAATTTGAGAAATTTTAAATATAATCATCGCTCCTAAAAAATTCATATAAAAAATAAAATTTAAATACATTTAAATTAATTGTAATCATCATTCATATAACATGACAATCAATTTAACAATTAAGACAAATATAAATTATGAAAAGATGATAGAACATAGATCTTCTCGTTATACAAATTTCAGTTAATGTTCTCCAAACCAAATTTGTGTCATTTCCGTTTTCTATTTTCTGATTTTTTCAATACATTGAAACAAAATTTTAATTCAATACCTCGACTTTTTTACTTTGCATTTAATATTTTCATTTTTTGAAACTCGTTTAAGAATATTTTCAACCCTATATAACATAAATAAAATATAACTATTTAAATATTACATAATTATATATATCTATCTATAAATATCACAAAGCAATCCCATATGCAAAAACAATTGGTCATGTGTCACTTGCCACGTGTTGTTGCTAGATTATTTTGATTTTTTTTATATACAAATTTTTTTGATTTTCTATTTTCTATTGTACATATAAAAATAAGAAAAGTGAAAATTAATTGAAATTAAATATAATGGATTACAATTAAGTGCCCCGTCACCAATTGATTTTTATTTCCTTTCTGCACCAATTAATTGAAAATTTAATTTTTCTATTGTACTTATTAAAATCTATAATATATTTATCTGCATATATCTATATTTATATTTATATATTAATAAATATCTATAAATAATACTATTATATCCTCTATGCAAGGATAGATTGACATGTGTCCTCTGCCACTTGTCATTACTAGGAAAAAAATTAATTTTCTCCTTTATTTATTAAAAAAATGGAAATTAATTGAAATCAAATTTTAAATTGATTGTAATCAGAATAAAATTAATATAATTAAAAATAAATGAAATTAAAAAAATATGAAAATTAATTGAAATCAATTTAAATTTATTGAAATCAGAATAAAATTAAGATAACTGAATTTATATATAAAACAATAAAAATGAGAATTATTTTAAATCGATTGAAATCGAAATAAAGGAAAGATAATTGAAATTAATTGAAAACAATTTAAATTAATTGAAATCAGAATAAATTGAAGATAATTTAAATTAAAACAAGAAAAAACTAAAATTAATTTAAATTGATTGTAATCAGAATAAAGGAAATATAATTGAAATTAACTAGAATCAATTTAAATTAATTGATATTACTAGGATCAGAATAGACGAAAATCAAACTTTGATTGCTTTTAAACAATAAATATGATGGAGTAGTCATCAAAATGATATAGTATTTAAAAAGTTAATAACTATCCTATTAACTAATTTAATTAAAATTTTAAATTTGTAAAAAAAAAAATTTATATGCGTGGGATATTCTTTGTACAATAAGCATGCCATATTTGATGGTTTTGGAAATTTTTAAACCAGAGTTAATAATAAATATTAATTATTTAATATATATAAATTATTGGTTCCTTGTAATGTCCGCATTGCTTCGAAATTTACCTCCACCTCCCTATTTGATAAAAAATGACCTCTTAAATATTTTCTTTATATATTAGTGTAGATTTTTATATGTACCTCAAGGTAAATTTTTTTAAGGGTCATTCTCTAAGTAATGACATATCAGCGTAGCCTTGAGTGGGGTACGAGAGAGATTCAATGAGTGAATCTGTTGGTGTAAGCCCTAGAGGCCAGTGTATTTCTTAGACTTACATTTGCATCTTGCCATTATATATATATATATATATATATATATATATATATATATATATATATATATATATATATTGATATGAGGCATTCCATTTATTGTGTTACTTGTTTAAACATAATAAAGTCCTTAGAATAGAAATTTCAGTTTAATAGAATATCAAGTACATGACTTGATCGTGAGACACTATTGAACAATGAAATCCTATTCTTAAATATCCGTAGTCAAGTATTTTATTAATAAGGACAATAATAATACATTGAGACTATTATGTGTGCAGACTGATGACCATATCTCACGGGTCATGGATATGAGATATCGAGTCGCCACATAGGTACACATTAGAGTAATGATGTACTGGATTGACCCACCATGAGAACACTACATGGAGCGTTATGTGAGTGTCATAAGTAGTTCTCATAGTGACAATGGTGTATGCAATCCTTCGACTTGAAATCGCTACGATCCCTACATGAGGAGTCGTGTGCTTTAATATCGTCAAACGTCATCTGTAATAGGATGATTATAAAGACGGTCATTGGGCATACCACGAGTCATGCAGAGGGATGTGAGTGACCTAGATGGAATTTGTCCCTCCTACATAACAGGAGTAATATCTGTGGGCCCCCTGATAGAGTGAGACTGTAAAATGCATGGCCGTGCTGAAATGAGTCAATATGAGATATTGACCTCATTTGTTGTTAAGTCTACTCGGGTATCAGGGAACATGATATTGAACCATACAAGGGTGGCAGTGATGTATTGCTAGATACCGCTCACTGTTTGTAATATTAAATGGGATTTAATATTACTACTAACGTTTTGGGAACCTATAGGGTCACACACATAAGAGCGGATCAAAAGAAGCATTAAAAGGAGAGTTGGACTCTTCTATTGGGCCTAGCGCATAGTACATGAGACTTAGGTCAAACGCTGCTCACTAACTCACTTAAGGAGGTGCTACTATAAGTAGACCACTTAAGCTATTGTGCCTACACTTTTTTTTTACCCTAGCCGCACATAGAGAGTGACAGTGAGCAGCAGGTCTCGGTTTTCGAAGCTAGCACTGTGAGGCAGAGACGCTTCGTGTTCGTGACGTTGGACGTTCACGGGATCTGCTCGTGTGGATACCTTAGAGACATCGTTCGTGTGGTGTTCGTGATAGACGATTTCAATCAATTCTCATCGCTTCAAGAGGTAAATCTTCTAACCATGAATCATGACCATTCGCAAGGATCCTTCGATGGGAATTTTTTCCGCTGCGTTATTTTGTTTTATACGCAAATTCCCAACAGTGGTATCAGAGCCGCTTGCAAAACCATGATTCTGTTACGTGGTTTACCTGTTATGTATGATAACATGTTAATAATGTGAATCGTTTTTCTGAAAATTGTTTTCTGAAAATCGTTTGCATCCATTTTTTGCGAAACCTTGTTTCTGTAATTTTCGTATGTATATGATATATGCGTCTATAGCACATTTATGTGTACATATGCGATATGTACATTGGTTCTGGAATCCTTATTATGTTCTGCGATGGCGTCAAGTGTTGATGTTAAACATGATCGGTTTCAGTTCTCTGTTGGCGGCGTTAAAGGGTTTCAGACATGAAAAGTTCATGTTCTTGCGGCTGAGGTTCCAAGGGTTGAAACCCTTGCAGCGTGAAGTGTTCACGGGCCTTGCGATTTTAAGGTTGAGAGGTTGAAGCCCTAGCTGCCAAGGAAGCGGGAACCCCGTTCTACCTCTGCGTAGTGTGTTATTTCGAAATTCAATTTTTGAAATCTTTTATGTCACCATTTAATAACAACATCAATTACAATAAATGGGATTTATAGTAACATCAATTACAATAAATGTGTTTATAGTAGCATCAATTACAATAAATGTGATTTATAGTAACATCAATTACAATAAATGTGATTTATTATATATATGTCATGTTTTCAAAATTCAAATTTTGAAATATCTAATTAATAAAAAATAATAATAATAATAATAATTGTGTATTATTATTGGTTGTTACTATTTATTTGGTAATGTATGGTGAATGGTTATGGCCTTAGTCCTTTAATCTTTTGGTTTATATTTTGAAATACGGCCTACGTGCCGTGCCTTTCTCTTATATTCCATATGTATATTCTTTTCTCATCTCACTCCCCTCATATGTAAAATGAGGTTTCTGTTTATGTAATGTAATGATGGAGACAAGAAGACGTTATCCTGTGGGAGATCATGCTTGGAGAAGCCTGGACGCTCCTAGGTTTCAGCTTAGATTCTCTCATTGGCTTGGGAGAATCAATGTGTTAGGGGCATAACCATATCACATTTATTTGCCTTATATATGTATGAGATGCATGTATGTATATAGTATGTTAAAAGGGGTTTAACTAATATATGTATGAGATGCATGTATGTAAATAGTAAGTTAAAGAGTTTAACAAATGATGAGATCAAATTTTAATCAAATCCCTCAAAAGGAAATATTAAGTCACATTTAAAGGCCTTCCAATGCATGGCACTCGTCAAGACTATGATCGATTAAGTGTGGGTCCGCCAAAGCGGGGCACCTTTATCTATACTAGTAAGACGTGATGGGACAAATGTAATGTTCAACTGCTATCCATTGGGTCTGACTTAACTAAGCCAACTTCAATAGGATTGAAAGGCTTAGAGGCTTAAAAGTTGGGCTTTAGTCCATGTGGTGGATTAGAATAAGAGTTATTCACCCAACTGTCCAAGAGTTGCATGAGATGCAATCGGAAAGTGTTTCCTACCTATATAACCGAATTTTGAGTGATCAGCCAAAGCTGACTTAAAGCTAGGTGAAATATGGATCTTGGCCCACTAGAAAATCTTCCAAAAGGATTTTCCGAATCAATGATGAGGGTCATTGTTTTGAGTAAAATAGTGGGAGGCGTATTTAATTAAATACCTTATTAAATAACTTCATGGCATGATACTTATATTTTGCATATTTATCTCTGTAGATTACCATGGTATCAAACACATCATGTAACCTGTCATTGCGATCCGTCCTTGAGAAGGACAAACTATCCGGAACAAATTTTCTGGATTGGTACAGAAACTTGAGGATTGTCCTCAAACAAGAGAAAAAGCTGTATGTTCTTGAGGAGCCTATTCCTGAGGAGCCACCGGCTTCAAGTGCTCCTAGGGCTGACAGGGATGCTTATAAGAAGCATCAGGATGATACCTTAGACGTCGGTTGTCTTATGCTCGCTACCATGACCTCTGAGCTGCAAAAGCAACATGAGACCATGGAGGCGTACGATATGATCGTGCACCTCAAGCTGCTCTACCAAGAGCAAGCAAGGCATGAGCGGTTCGAAGTTTCCAAAGCCCTTTTCCAGTGTAAATTGGCAGAAGGAAGCCCTGTGAGTCCTCATGTACTCCAGATGATCGGGTACATTGAGAATCTCGAGAGACTGGGATTTCCTTTAGGCCAAGAGTTGGCCACCGACTTAATTCTGCAATCGTTGCCTGAGAGCTATAGTCAGTTTGTCATGAACTATAATATGAATGATCTTGACAAACCTTTGCCAGAATTGTTGAGCATGTTGAGAACTGCTGAACAAAATATTAACAAAGGAAAGGGGAAGGCCATTTTGATGGTCCAGGCTGGAAATAGCAAGAAGCAGCCCAAGAAGCCCACGCACAAACAAAAGGGCAAGGGCAAGGGCAAGGCCATCAACAAGATCAAGCCCAGTACTTCTGGCTTGAAGCCTGTGGATGGTGTGGCTACGGAAGGCAATTACTTCCATTGTGGTCGGACCGGACATTGGAAGAGGAACTGCCCAAAATACCTGGAAGAAATCAAGAAGAAGAAGGGAAGTGAGACTTCCACTTCAGGTGTGTTTGTTATAGAAGTCAATTTATCTACTTATGCATCATGGGTATTAGATACTAGATGTGGTTCTCACATTTGTACAAATGTGTAGGATCTAAACAGGAGTAGACCATTGGCAAAGGGCGAAGTCGACCTACGAGTTGGAAATGGAGCAAAGGTTGCTGCTTTAGCTGTAGGGACTTATGTATTGACTTTGCCCACTGGGCTTACTATTCAGTTAGAGAACTGTTATTTTGTGCCTGCAATTAGCAAGAATATAATTTCCGTTTCTTGTTTGGACAAGATTGGTTTTTCTTTTATAATAAAGAACAAAAGTTGTTCTATTTATTTGGATGATATTTTCTATGCTAGTGCACTCATGAGTAATGGGCTTTATGTCCTTGATCTGGAAATGCCCATCTATAACATAAATACTAAGAGGTTCAAACCAAATTAGTTGAACCCGTCTTATCTTTGGCATTGTCGTTTAGGCCATATAAATGAGAAGCACATTTCGAAGCTCCATAAAGATGGACTCTTGGACTCATTTGATTATGAATCATATGAGATATGTGAGTCTTGTTTATTGGGAAAGTTGACTAAAGCTCCATTCACCGGAAAAGGTGACAGAGCTAACGATCTTTTGGGTCTTATACATAGCGATGTATGTGGACCCCTAAACACATTAGCTTGAGGTGGTTTTCAGTACTTCATCACATTCACTGATGATTTCAGTAGATATGGATTTGTGTATCTTATGAAACATAAATCGGAATCCTTTCAAAAGTTCAAGGAATTCAAAAATGAGGTACAAAACCAACTTGGTAAAAATATTAAAACTCTTCGATCAGATCGAGGTGGTGAATATTTGAGCCTAGAGTTTGATGATCATCTGAGAGAGTGTGGAATTTTATCTCAACTCACTCCACCTGGAACACCACAATGGAATGGTGTTTCTGAGAGGAGAAATCGAACCTTGTTGGACATGGTTCGGTCTATGATGAGTCATACAAACCTTCCAAACTCTTTCTGGGGACATGCTCTATTAACAGCAGCTTTTACACTTAACCGTGTTCCATCCAAAGCGGTAGAAAAGACACCATATGAGATATGGACTGGTAGACGACCCAGCATGTCTTTTATGAAGATTTGGGGTTGTGAAGAATACGTAAAACATCAAGTTTCTAATAAGCTTGATCCCAAATCTGATAAATGCTTCTTTGTGGGGTATCCCAAAGAAACCAAGGGGTACTATTTCTATAATCCTTCCGAAGGCAAAGTGTTTGTCGCACGGACTGGTGTATTCCTAGAAAAAGAGTTTATCTCCATAGGAACCAGTGGGAGGAAGATAGAACTTGAAGAAATTCAAGAATCACAGAGTAGTGACCTACCATTGGTGGAACATGAGCAACCTTGACAAAATGCTGTGGAGGAACAACCTTGCTCCAAGAGCACAAGACCAGCGTAGGTCTAACAGGATACGTCACACCACTGAGAGATATGGAGTTCTCATGACTCCAGAAGGTGATGTATTGCTCAAGGATGAAGTTGAGCCTGTGACTTACCAGGAGGCCATCAACGGCCCGAGAATCGAGAAGTGGCTTGAGGCCATGAAATCTGAGATGGATTCCATGTACACCAACCAGGTATGGACCTTGGTAGAGCCACCTGAAGGGGTGAAACCCATAGGGTGCAAGTGGGTTTTCAAAAAGAAAACTGACATGGATGGTAAGGTACACACCTCTAAGGCGCGATTGGTAGCTAAGGGTTTCAAGCAAATTCATGGTGTCGACTATGATGAGACCTTTTCGCCTGTTGCGATGCTTAAATCCGTCCGGATCTTACTTGCTATCGCTGCATACCATGATTATGAGATATGGCAGATGGATGTCAAAACTGCTTTCCTTAATGGAAAGCTTCTTGAGGATGTGTACATGACACAACCTGAAGGCTTTGGCATTTCAGAGGATGCCGGAAAGGTATGTAAATTGCAGCGATCAATCTATGGATTGAAGCAAGCTTCCAGAAGTTGGAACCTTCATTTTGATGATGCTGTAAGCAGTACGGATTCATCAAAAATGAAGATGAACCTTGTGTCTACAAGAAGGTTAGTGGGAGCATTGTTGTTTTTTTGGTGTTATATGTAGATGACATATTACTCATTGGAAATGACATCCCTACACTACAAAATGTAAAGACATGGTTAGGGAATTGCTTCTCTATGAAAGATTTGGGTGAAGCTACCTATGTATTGGGAATTAGGATCTATAGGGATAGATTGCTGAAATTGCTTGGCCTAAGTCAGAGTACATACATAGACAAAGTGTTGAGACGCTTTAACATGCATGAATCCAAGAAAGGACTCTTGCCTATGTCACATGGTATATGCCTATCAAAGGCACAATCCCCTTCCACTCAAGAAGAAAGGGATCGCATGAATAAGATTCCATATGCATCCGCAATTGGATCTATCATGTATGCCATGTTATGTACTCGACCAGATGTATCGTATGCTTTAAGCATAACGAGCAGGTACCAGTCTGATCCCGGTGAAAGTCACTGGTCTGCTGTCAAGAACATCCTTAAGTACTTGAGAAGAACTAAGGATTCGTTCTTGGTATATGGAGGCGAGGAAGAGCTTGCTGTAAAAGATTACACCGATGCTAGCTTCCAAACCGATAAGGATGATTCCAGATCGCAATCTGGTTATGTGTTCTGCCTGAATGGAGGGGCGGTGAGCTGGAAGAGTTCAAAGCAAGAGACAGTCGCCGATTCTACTACAGAGGCTGAGTATATTGCTGCCTCCAATGCAGCAAAGGAGACTGTTTGGATCAGTAAGTTCATTGCTGAGCTTGGTACAGTTCCTAGTATTGTGGACCCCATTGATCTCTATTGTGATAACAATGGGGCCATTGCACAAGCAAAGGAATCTAGATCTCATCAACGATCCAAACATGTACTTAGGCGCTTCCATCTCATTCGAGAGATTATCGATAGAGGAGATGTGAAAATATGCAGAGTACCAACACTTGATAACGTTGCCGACCCACTTACGAAACCTCTTGCTCAACAGAAGCACGAAGGTCACACTAGATCGATGGGCATTAGATTTATGCCTGATTGACTCTAGTGCTAGTGGGAGATTGTTGGTGTAAGCCCTAGAGGCCAGTGTATTTCTTAGACTTACATTTGTATCTTGCCATTATATATATATATATATATATATATATATATATATATATATATATATATATATATATGATATGAGGCATTCCAGTTTATTGTGTTACTTGTTTAAAGATAATAAAGTCCTTAGAATAGAAGTTTCAGTTTAATAGAATATCAAGTACATGACTTGATCGTGAGACACTATTGAACAATGAAATCCTATTCTTAAATATCCGTAGTCAAGTATTTTATTAATAAGGACAATAATAATACATTGAGACTATTATGTGTGCAGACTGATGACCATATCTCACGGGTCATGGATATGAGATATCGAGTCACCACATAGGTACACATTAGAGTAATGATGTACTGGATTGACCCACCATGAGAACACTACATGGAGCATTATGTGAGTGTCATAAGTAGTTCTCATAGTGACAATGGTGTATGCAATCCTTCGACCTGAAATCGCTACGATCCCTACATGAGGAGTCGTGTGCTTTAATATCGTCAAACGTCATCTGTAATAGGATGATTATAAAGACGGTCATTGGGTATACCACGAGCCATGCAGAGGGATGTGAGTGACCTAGATGGAATTTGTCCCTCCTACATAACAGGAGTAATATCTGTGGGTCCCCCTGATAGAGTGAGACTGTAAAATGCATGGCCGTCTTTGAAATGAGTCAATATGAGATATTGACCTCATTTGTTGTTAAGTCTACTCGGGTATCAGGGAACATGATATTGAACCATACAAGGGTGACACATTCTATGTCTTGTGTTCAATATAGATATATGGACAAAGGGATAATAATGCACATGAATATTTGTCACGAAAAGGTTTCGTCAAATCACCGACTTTCTCACTACTTAGGTGGCAGTGATGTATTGCTAGATACCACACTTCGTTTGTAATATTAAATGGGATTTAATATTACTACTAACGTTTTGGGAACCTATAGGGTCACACACATAAGAGCGGATCAAAAGAAGCATTAAAAGGAGAGTTGGACTCTTCTGTTGGGCCTAGCACATAGTACATGGGGCTTAGGTCAAACGCTGCTCACTAACTCACTTAAGGAGGTGCTACTATAAGTAGACCACTTAAGCTATTGTGCCTACACTTTTTTTACCCTAGCCGCACATAGAGAGTGACAGTGAGCAGCAGGTCTCGATTTTCAAAGCTAGCACTATGAGGCAGAGACGCTTCGTGTTCGTGACGTTGAACGTTCACGGGATCTGCTCGTGTGGATACCTTAGAGACATCGTTCGTGCGGTGTTCGTGATAGACGATTTCAATCAATTCTCATCACTTCAAGAGGTAAATCTTCTAACCATGAATCATGACCATTCGCAAGGATCCTTCGATGGGAGTTTTTTCCGATGCGTTATTTTGTTTTATACGCAAATTCCCAACAGAATCATCATCATTAATTTATTCAAATTTGATTTGATCGACTGCACATATTAGACGACAATTTAAATAAATTTTCAAATGCATGAGTAGCAAAAATCAATCAATTTTAATTATAACTTTTAGCATTCAATTATAAGTTTTTAAGTTTGGATTCAAAATTCACATACAAACACGGGTACAACTGTAACACCTCGATTTTTTCGCTTTCTAAGATCGGTATAAACATAAATAAACGTTTGTATTTTTATATGAAACTTAAAAAATGATTTTGTGAAAACCAAAGTCATATTCATATTATACTTATTTTTATAAGTATACGGTGAAATTTTCGGTTGAAAATTCCGACGGAACCCGGTCTGCGTTTTTGCTGACAATAAGATTTTAGTGATCAGAAAACCTAATTTTGACCCGAGAATGAAATGAATAGATTTTATATATCATTTACAACAATATAGGATATTTTGAAAATTTTCAAAATAAATAGGTTATTATACTCGATTCGGGCGTAAAACCCTAAATCGGGTAATCGACGGAGTCGAGAACGGACGTGCACAGACAAAACCCGATATTGGATGCTGAGATATGGTGCCACCTAGGGTAGTGAGTCATATGGATGACTCACCAATGTCATGATTGCTTTTAAACAAAAATCTAGATATTTCTTTAAAATAGTGTAAAGACCATTTTGCCCTTGGACCATTTTACCCTTGAACTTGTTGGTGTAAGCCCTAGAGGCCAATGTATTTCTTTAGACTTACATTTGTATCTTGCTATTTCATATATATATATATGATATGAGGCATTCCAGTTTATTGTGTTACTTGTTTAAACATAATAAAGTCCTTAGAATAGAAATTTCAGTTTAATAGAATATCAAGTACATGACTTGATCGTGAGACACTATTGAACAATGAAATCCTATTCTTAAATATCCGTAGTCAAGTATTTTATCAACAAGGACAATAATAATACAATTGAGACTATTATGTGTGCAGACTGATGACCATATCTCACGGGTCATGGATATGAGATATCGAGTCGCCACATAGGTACACATTAAGGTAATGATGTACTGGATTGACCCACCATGAGAACACTACATGGAGCGTTATGTGAGTGTCATAAGTAGTTCTCATAGTGACAATGGTGTATGTAATCCTTCGACCTGAAATCACTACGATCCCTACATGAGGAGTCGTGTGCTTTAATATCGTCAAACGTCATCTGTAATAGGATGATTATAAAGACGGTCATTGGGCATACCACGAGCCATGCAGAGGGATGTGAGTGACCTAGATGGAATTTGTCCCTCCTACATAACAGGAGTAATATCTGTGGGCCCCCTGATAGAGTGAGACTGTAAAATGCATGGCCGTGCTGAAATGAGTCAATATGAGATATTGACCTCATTTGTTGTTAAGTCTACTCGGGTATCAGGGAACATGATATTGAACCATACAAGGGTGACACATTCTATGCCTTGTGTTCAATATAGATATATGGACAAAGGGATAACAATGCACATGAATATTTGTCACAGAAAGGTTTCGTCAAATCACTGACTTTCTCACTACTTAGGTAGCAGTGATGTATTGCTAGATACCGCTCACTGTTTGTAATATTAAATGGGATTTAATATTACTGCTAACGTATTGGGAACCTATAGGGTCACACACAAAAGAGCGGATTAAAAGAAGCATTAAAAGAAAGTTGGACTTTCCTATTGGGCCTAGCGCATAGTAGATGGGCTTAGGTCAAATGTTGCTCACTAACTCACTTAAGGAGGTGATACTATAAGTAGACCACTTAAGTTGTTGTGCCCACACGGTTGATAACCTAGCCGCACAAAAGAGAGTAAGTGTAAACAACAAAATCTCGGTTTTGAAGCTAGCACTGAGACATAGACGCTTCGGTTCGTGACGTTGGACGCTCACGGAATCCGCTCGTGTGGATACCTCTAGAGACACCGTTCGTGCGGTGTTCGTGATAGACGAATTTCAACAAACAACCATCGCTTCAAGAGGTAAACTTTCGAATCATGAATCATGACCATTCGCAAGGATCCTTCGATGGGAATTTTTCCGCTGCGTTTCTTTTGTTTTATACGTAAATTCCCAACAGAACTTTCATTGAAATGACAAGTTTGACCCACAATTTGTGGACACAAATCAGCCACCTCTCCTTCAATCTCAACCACATAATTTTCATGATTACCTTAGGTAAATTACCATTTTGTCCTTAAGTCATCTTTATATCACAAAAATGCCATTGTGTAAGATTACTCTGTTGCCCTTAAATTTTTATGATTTGGACTCATTCACCCCCCAATTCCCACGTCCAACACACCACATTAGGCCATTCCATCCATTTTATTAAGTCACCATCTTCTATCTTTGCTTTGTTCTTCATTTTCTCTCAAAGTTCATAAGTTCCATAACCAAAATTAGTGAAGGAAGTACTTGATTCTTAGCTCATTTTTCTATTCTAAGAGGTATACCATACTCATCTTACTCAATAATCATCATGTTCTTCATTCATTTTTGTGATTTGAAGTCTTGATCATATTTTTCAATTCCTAGATCTAGAACTTTGAAAATTCATAGAAAAATCCTTTTGAAGTGAAACCAATTTCTATGATCTTAGTATCCTCTCTATATTCAAGATCCAAGAGGATACATCAAACAAAAATTTTGTGCCTATTTATTTTGTTGAGGCCGAACCCTAACTTGTTGTGGGGGAAGGACTTTGTTCATTTTTTTAAGATTAGTCTTGCTTGATTCAATCTTATGGCTCATATAGGTACTGAATCCATGCTTGTTTAATCAAATGAAAATCTCTAAGCCATTATTTTGTTCATGGACGAAATTATATTCTTGAGGAGTTGGAAGATTTTGTTTCATTTTTCAACTTATTATAGTTTATCTTAACTCTACACTACTCTAAGGTCATGGATCTAAGAGTATGTAAATTTTTGAAATCTCTAGCCTATGTTAACTGTCATGGTCGAATTAGTGTTTTTGAAAGGTTGGAATATTTTATTTCAATCTTTGTATTCTAATCTTTGTTTTAGGGTTTCAAGTTATTAGAGGTCACTAATCCACAAGCTTAGGAATTTTAGAAAATTTTTATCCATCCATACACCTCATGACTGAACATATCATATAGGAGTATATGTATATTTAGTTGTTTGATTGTTAATTATTTGCTGTGTTTTGATTGAAGGATTGTGAGTCGTGTATGTGTTTTGCGGAGACCGGACGTTTGACGGAATTTCAATTCGACAAGAAAAATCTTCCAAGAGGTAAGGGGAGTACTTGAGGGATTTTTCCGATAGCTGTATGTAATTTGTTTGTGGTCTGTATGATTTATTTGGATATAATTGTTATTTTACGTAGTTAGATTTATCTGCTTTTAATGGAGAACCAAAACCAATTACTTTTCCTGAACCGGAAAAAACTGATGAAGATGAAAATATTTCTGCTAGGGTTTGCATGAAAATCTAGGTTTTCACGTGCTGTCATGGAGGCAAAGCCATGGCAATGCATGTTCCCGGAATTACTTCCTCCTCCTTCTTCCCCTCCTCCTCTCCCTTCTCCACCTCATTCTCAGACACTGCCACCACAAAAGAAGTCTTTCGTCCAAGCCCTCAACAATGCCTGTGACATCCCTGTTAGCCAATTGCCGACTCCATGTCTCAAAGGAGATCAATTGGCCATCACGATCCTGGAAGATGAGTATATCGCGGGCATAGAATCATCCAAAAATAATCTGCATGGTCGCATTTTGCTGTCCAAGGGAGATCATCCAGTCAAGATCAATGACTTGCGGGTTAAGCTATCGGATCTTTGGAGACCTATTGCCCAATGGAAGGTAACTCCAATTGGTAGAGGATTTTTTGAGTTCTCTTTTTCCTCTGTGGAGGATATGAGAAGAGTCTTGGCGGCTGGATCATGGAATTTGAAACCAGGACTGTTGCGGCTTTTTTCATGGACCAAGGACTTTAATCCTTTTCTGGTAAAGCAAACCAATGTGCATACTTGGATTCGTATCACTGGGCTTCCTCTTGAGTATTGGAGGCCAAAAATATTGTATTCTATTGCGAGAGGAATTGGTACTCCTTTATCTATTGATGATCCCACAAAAGAGAGAAGTTTGGGTCACTATGCAAGAATTCTTGTTGATATAGATTTGACCAACAAGCTTCGTGATAAACTTTTGGTTGAAAGGAAAGATTTTGCATTCTTTGTAGGGATTGAATATGAGTCTCTGCCATATTTTTGTTCTGATTGCAAGGTCATTGGCCATTCCCTAGAAAACTGTCGGAAAAGGCAAGATCATCAAGGAAAGGATCAACAAAATCGGCCCACGAATCAGAAAGACAGTACAGCAAACTTTGTGGTTTCAAAATATGTCGAGAAGAGAAAGAATCCCTTTAAAATTGAAAATGCATCAGTTACTGAAAAACTGGCAGACATTAAAGGTAAAGCTGTGATCAATGGCTCGGATGATGGTCTCAGGTTGACAGAGAAGGTCCCTTATGTATTGGAACAAATGAATCTGTGTGATCAGGAAAGGCTAGCTTCAAGGATGAGTCAGCAGCAACAAGAAGAAGACTCAAAATCAGTGGATACAGTCTTTGATGAATCTTTGCACTTTGGCAACAATTCACAGAATGTTGTGCCAACAGATTCTATCTCTCTAGCTTCTGACAGTCATACTGGTTCATCCTTTGTACCAAATTCAGTTTCTCAGACTATTTCTGTTGGGATATCCCCCCAAGGTAATGCTGTCGCCACTCCTCATAGAGGTGGTCAGTTGAACACAGACATTGCAGATACAAGCCTGCACACTCCCTCTTTGAGGGAACACTTGGATGGTGACAATTTTGTCCCAAACTCAGTCTCAACACAGCAACCAGATATCCCTGCTGATGTTAATCATACAGTAGCCAAAGATCTCAGAATTGTTGGGAGGCTTTGGAGTGAGGAGGTGGAGGATGTCTCTTCATTCCAAGTGAATTGTGAGAATCAAGAGGAACCATTTGTGGAAGTGAGGTCCAAGTCCCAAAAGAAGAAACAGAAGAGAGAGAGAAGTCTTGCTCAAAGGTTCTCCCGGTATAAATCTCAATATGAGACAGAATCTGGCTCATTGGAATTCTAATGAAAATCTTTTATTGGAATGCAAGAGGGATTGGTAACCCCTTAACTAAAACAGTTCTGGTGAAATTTTGCTTGCAGCACAAGCCAGACCTTGTTTTTGTCTCAGAACCGAAAATTCCATTAGATAGTATATCTGACAGTTTTTGGAAGAGGCTAAACCTTAAGGTTTTTGCCATTAATAATAGGGGCCATCTTACCCCTAATTTGTGGGGTGTGTGTGCTGCTCACATTACTCCTTCTATATTGGCTAGTTCACAACAACATATTTCTTTCTCTCTGACATTGAATTCTCAAATCCTGTTCATCTCAGCAGTGTATGCATCAACATCTCATGTTGATAGAAGGAATCTCTGGTGTGAGTTAGCCACTTTACAACAAACTTATCAAGGTCCTTGGTGTTGCATAGGAGACTTTAATGCCATTCTTGGTGCACATGAAAAGAGGGGTGGAAGGCTGCCTTCTACTATTTCTTGTGAGGAATTTAGAGCTTGGTCAGATTCCTGTCATCTTACTCACATCACCACTCAAGGGGCCTCTTTCACTTGGTCAAACATGAGGGGTCATAGAAATCACACAGAACTGCGGTTGGATAGAGCTTTGTGTAATGATGAGTGGTTCTCAGTTTGGGACAATGTAGCTTGTTGTACTTTACCAAGGAGTCATTCAGATCACTTTCCCCTTCTACTCATTCTGAAAAAAGGTACCAAACCGAAGCCTGCTCCTTTCAAATTTCACAGCATGTGGACAGATCATAAAGACTGTAGAAGATTGGTTGCAGATGTTTGGAAAAGGAAGTTTTGGGGATGTCCAATGTATGTCTTGTCCCAGAAGCTAAAGAGTTTGAAATTAGAGCTGGAAGTTTGGAATAAACAGGTCTTTGGAAATGTCCATTGCAAGGTTGAAGAGGCCATGGCTAATCTAGAAGCCATCCAATTAAAAATAGATGCTGATGGTTATTCAGATCAACTTCACTCACAAGAACTAGCAGCTCACACTGAATTGAATCAGGCTCTCTCTTTCCAAGAATCTTTTTGGAAAGAAAAGGCTAGATTGAACTGGTTTGCAGAAGGTGATAGAAATTCTGGCTTTTTCCACAAGGTAGCAAAAATTAGAAATGCTTCGAGTCCAATGTCCATTCTTAAAGTTGGTAATGCTGTCTTGGACAATCAAAGGGCTATTGAGGACCATGTGCTAGACTTCTACAAGACTTTATATGCCTCAGATAATTCTTGTGTGCAAAATGACATCATTGAAACAGTCATCCCTCCCTTGGTCTCTCCACAGGATAATGTGCTGCTCACTAATATTCCAACATTCGAGGAGGTCAAGAATGCTGTTTTTAATCTGGACAGACATAGTGCCCCGGGCCCGGATGGTTTTGGAGGAAGTTTTTATCATTCATTCTGGGACATTGTTGGAAGTGATGTCCACGATTCAGTTGTGCAGTTCTTTAGAGAAGGCTGGATTCTTCCAAATCTAAATTCAAACAGGGTTGTCCTCATCCCCAAATTTGTTGGTGCTGACAAGATTGAGAACTACAGGCCTATTGCTCTTGCAAATTTTCAGTTTAAGGTGATCACCAAAGTGTTGGCAGATAGGCTTGCTGGACTCATGCCGAAAATCATCTCCCCTGAGCAAAGAGGTTTCATTAGAGGAAGACATATCTCAGACTGCATCTGTATTGCTTCAGAGGCAGTAA
The DNA here is from genome assembly GCA_030762895.1 of Sophora flavescens. Classification (NCBI taxonomy): domain Eukaryota; kingdom Viridiplantae; phylum Streptophyta; class Magnoliopsida; order Fabales; family Fabaceae; genus Sophora; species Sophora flavescens. Next base: position 68,104,058 of record CM061062.1, on the reverse strand, counting down.
ACATGTTGAGAAAAAATATGTTTGGAGGCAACATTGCATTGAAGTTTGATATCAAAAAGGCTTTTGACACATTGGACTGGAATTTTCTTTTGAAAGTTCTGCATTCCTTTGGATTTAATCAACAATTCTGCTCTTGGATTCACACTATTTTGAAGTCTGCTCATCTTTCTATTTCAGTGAATGGCTTCTCAGTTGGTTTTTTCACTTGCAAAAGAGGAGTAAGGCCAGGAGACCCTCTTTCTCCTCTCCTCTTTTGCCTGGCTGAAGAAGTTCTAAGCAGAGGGATCTCTAGATTGGTTGAGTTGGGCAAGTTACAGCACATGGCTAGCCCAAAGGATTTTCCTACTCCTAGCCACATCCTTTATGATGATGACATTATGGTCTTCTGCAAAGGATCCAAAGCTAGCCTTAGACACCTTATGCAACTGTTTGAGAATTATGGACAAGCTTCTGGTCAAGTCCTTGGTCTTGAGAAGTGCAGATTTTATGCAGGATCAATGTCCTCTAGAAGAGTGGATGACCTGAGCAATTTCTTGAGGTTTCCAGCTGGCTCTCTCCCTTTTTATTACCTTGGTGTGCCTCTCTTTAAAGGGAAACCAAAAGCTCTACATCTGCAGCCTATCATAGACAGAATTAAAGGAAAACTGGCCTCTTGGAAAGGTTCTCTCCTATCTATCATGGGAAGAGTGCAGCTAGTCAACTCAGTGATTCAAGGTACTCTATCTTACAGCTTTCACATTTACAAATGGCCTGCCTCATTAATAAATCAGCTGGATGGTTGGATTAGAAATTTTGTTTGGTCTGGAGACATTCACAAAAGGAAGCATATAACAGTGGCCTGGAAAACTGTCCGCTCTCCTGTAGTGGATGGTGGTCTTGGTCTTAGGCCAATTAGAGCCATTAATGAGGTCTCTATGTTCAAACTTTGCTGGGAGGTAACCTCTTCAAATGAGAAGTGGGCCAAATTCCTAAAAGCAAGATTTATCAGAAACTCTATGCCTATTAATCATCATGTTAACTCTTCCTTATGGCATGCTTTAAAGGTCTGGTTTCCTATGGTTAAAGAGCACTCCTCTTGGTTAATAGGGAATGGCCACTCTGTTAACTTCTGGACAGACAAGTGGTTGCCCGAGCCCCTGGTCAATCTGATGAACATTCCAAATGATTGGCAGAAGGATTTATCTGCCAAGGTTTCTGATTTCATTGTTGATAACTCCTGGAACATTCCTCCCTGCTTGCAGCAACACTTCCCTAGTATAATGGACAATGTTTGGCAAACTCACATTCCCATAGAGCCTTGTGAGGACAGATTGGTATGGGATAGTGCAGTCAATGGTTCTCTCTCTTTCAAGGATGCATTCAGTTTCCTTCATCCTGTAAGAAATCTTGCACCAAAATTCAAGCAAATTTGGTCCAAGGCAATTCCTCCCTCTAGATCATTTCTAGTTTGGAGACTTTTTCATCACAAGATGCCAACAGATGAAAATATAAGGAGAAGGGGATACAACTTGGTCTCAATGTGCAGTTTGTGTGGCTCAGCAGAGGAATCTTCTTCCCACCTTTTTCTTACCTGCACTTATGCAGCTGCTCTGTGGGGATGGTTAAGCTCCAAACTGTTACACTCAATTGATCACTCCTCTATAGAGAACCCGTTCTTGGTGTGTAGAGATTATAGCCCTCAAGTCTATGAGGTAATTCTGGCTGCTGTTATTCATGTAATCTGGATAGTTTGGACAGCAAGAAACCAGTGCCGGTTCAAGAATAAGTTCCTTGGTACAGAAGCTGCTCAAAATTTGGTAAGTTCAGCTGTTTGGCTTTCTGGAAAGCTGGCAAGTGGTGCCATGTTTAATTCGGTCAATGAGCTGGTTGTCCTCAAGAACTTTAGCATTGATTGTCACTACAGCAAGGCTCCAAAGATTACAGAAGTAACTTGGCTCTCTCCTCCATGCAATTGGACTAAATGTAATATTGATGGTGCAGCTCATGGTTCCCCCGGTCCAGCTGCATGTGGGGGGATCTTTAGGCCACAATGCGGCTGCCCTTGGCTGTTTTTCTTGCAACCTAGGCAATTCATCATCACTTGCAGCCGAAATATCTGCTGCTATGCATGCTATAGAAATAGCTCACAATAGAGGTTGGTTTAATCTTTGGATTGAAATTGATTCAGTTTTGGTTTTGAAGGCTTTTAGCAACCAAAGTTTAGTTCCATGGCGTCTTCAATCAAGGTGGCGAAACTGTATGGTAATAGCTAGGGCTCTTTCTTGCCAGGTTACACATATTTATAGGGAAGGGAATCACTGTGCGGATAGGTTAGCCAATCATGGCATACATAATCCAGGATTTATTTGGTGGGATACAATTCCTCCCTTTATTAGTGAGGAGTTTGTTAGAGATAGGCTTTGTTTGCCCAGATACAGATTTTCTTGATGTTTTTCTCTTTGCATGGGTTTGGGTAACATGTCCCACCATGTTCTCTTTCTTGTATTCTTCCTTTTTTTATTTAATAAAGTGTAGTGTGAGGCTTCTGATGGATGGTTTTGTGGTGCCAACCTAGTTGGGATGACAAAATTCATTCTGATGCTTTTACACACTACTTATATAAAAAAAAAATATGCTTTTAATGATTTAATTATCTGCATTTAATTGTTATTATATTTTGTTGCATGTCATTAATTGCTATTTGCTATATTATTGTCATGATTGTTATTGATGTTGTTTGTGGATTGTAAAGTCTGACAGTGGTCAGTACTCAATTAATAATGAGGTTAAAAGCATTAAAAAGCATTTTATGGAATAATGAGTTTTTAATTAGTGGAAAATGTGTAAAATAGTAATATATTATTACTAATTATTGGTTTTGTGAAAATTGGGTTATAGTGAAAAATATTATTATTTTAATAATTTAACAGCGTAAGAGTGTTTTATGAGTCATAATGAGGATGTAACCGTGAAAATATTTTAACACTGCTAATTTTGACGTAAGAATTTTCTAAATATTATAAAATGTTATTTTAGGAAAATAAGTTTCAAAAATAAATTTATTATGGTAGTGGAAAAATTATGTTACTAGAAAAGTCATTTTTGGACTTACAACGTTTTTTTTAAAATGTCAAACGTCGGACAATTCCGACAATATTTACGATAGTATTATTAAAATGGTAATATTAGTTAAAACAGAGAATTTGTTTCAACGCAATATTTTCAGGTTCAAAATATTGTTTTTTTTAAAGAAAATGAATTTTAAGTGATTTTATAAAACGAATTTCCAACGTAAAAGGATTTTCGGTAAAGTGGATTTATACAATGGGTTATTTATGACAACTTGGATAAGTTAAGGAAATTTTGTTTTTGGATTTGTGTTTCACAAGCGAAAATGTTGTTAAAGTAAAAGACGAACCTAGCTGTCAGGATGTCGGTGTCTAGTGTTCTATGAAATGGACCCGGGGTCCGAAAACTGAAGTTATGGACTAGATGTCCTATAAAAATCTATATTTATTTTTGTGCGTCAAAATCTACGAATATAAATATGGTGCACGGATCTAGATTTCGTGATTTGCACATTTTTTACTTGGAGTCTGTTTGTTTGGTTTAGACTTGGAGTCCTTGTTATGAGAATGGTTGTTAAACTTAAACGTTTAAACCTTGGTTTGGTCGTGAGCCTTTGAGCCTCGACAAGGAAAGAATGAATACAAAGAAAATTACATGAACAAAACGTTTTACATGCATTTTGGGCAGACCTGCCTTTGCATAGGACTTGAATTCTTGATGGCAAGTATTAATGCAGTTTGCATCACTGTGCCTTGATGGATATATGACCACGAAACCATATACTATACATAGTAACTACTTTGCCTCGTTTTGGACTGTGGTATGGTTATTTGAACTTTACCTTATCTGGCAATGGTTCTACCTTATTGGCATTGATTCTGCCTTATTCGGTAATGAGAGCCTGATCAGCTCATTTATTGGTTGGTTGGATCTCCAGAGATTAGGTATCAAAGTCAGTTGATGAATATTGAAGTGTCATGGTTTTTAAAACGGCAACAACTGTCGGGTATGAAACCCTTTGATAAATATATTGTTTATCTTTGAATATTCATGTTAATTGGTATTTGAGAGTCATGCATATGGTTATCGTTTTAAAATCCATATATTGGAACTCACCCTTGCATATACATGTTCTTCTATCTTGCTATTGTACCTTGGTACACTAGTGCAGATGTTGCAGAAGAGTTCCTTAAGTCACTTGGAGACTTAAGTCCGGATTGTGGGAAGAGATGCGTGATCATAGGGATGATCACGAGGTCTTATCAGTGAGTGTCTTGTAGAGCGACCTGCTTAGGATATTTTAAAATTTGTTGGATGGTATATTTTGAGAAAGTCTGTGTAGGTATTTTGAAAACCTTTATATGGTTGAAATTCTGTTGTGAATAAGATGATAATTATTATTGTGTTATGCATGTTATACTCGAAGTATTTAGGAGAAATAATTTTACACCCAGATTTTTTGACTCCAAATAAATCAATTTTCCGAAATCAACCAGCAAAATTCTTTTAATTTATTTCCGTACGTGTTCACATAGTAATGCCCAGGGGTTGTTATAACAACCAACCAGTTAAACCCAAATATTTATAGACGGATAGACCTAGGCTTACATATATACTAATATAAAAGTTTGATAGACAAATTTACTGTACATACACATGTCAGCGCTAGGATTTTTAGGCTTTTTCATTTTTTTATAAAAAATTTAATTTTTTTAATAATAAATACATTTTTTTTTTACTTTTTTTATGTTTATTTTAAAAAAGTTTCAATTTTTATTTTACGTTTTCCTTAATTTTTTTGCCTAATAAATTTTTTTTGATAATACTTTTTTTTTGAATTTATTTGTATACACTGACAGTGTAAATTTTTTTACACTGTCAACCAATCATAGATTGCCAAACGGTAAAAGTAGAGTTGTCGTGTTCTTAATGTTTTAATTTTATATACTTATATTTTAACATATATATAATTTAATATATTTTATATTTATATATTTATATATATTTTAATATTTTTCGGTTCGAATCGAATTAAACCAAACCAATTTTAATTGGTTCGGATATTGTTATTCACTTTTTAAAGTTTATAATTTTTTTTTGCTTTTAAATATTTTTAGCCAGGAATGGTAGCAAAGCTACATTGTTCTTCGAAAAAGTTTAGGGTTGTAAGACTCGAACCAATAATTCGATGAATTTGAAAATCCGAATCAACCAATTAAATTGGTTTTTTCTTTTTTATGCACGGCTCAGAATTGAACCAAACCCAATGGCCATTAATTCGGTTATTTTGGAACCAAATATTTATTATATTTTAATATTTATATATATCTTTATATTCAATATGTATATCACTTCATCAATTAACAATTTTTCTTCTACTGTTCCTGTAGCGGTAGAAGGGGTTGTCAACTAGCAGATTATTTTGGTTCATTTAAATTTATTTATTTATTTTTAAACATATATTCTTTATAATATTTTTTTAAAAATTTATTTTTTCCCGAATTAGTTTTTTTTCTAATTTACTTTTTTTAAATGATTTTTTTAAATTATTTTTGTTTTCTAATTAATTTTATTTTTCTAATTATTTTTTCCTAATTATTTTTTAAAATTTTATATACTTTTTTCGAATTTGTTTTCTAATTTTTTTCCTAATTAACTTTTTTTATAATTTTTTAAAATATATTTTTTCCTAATTTTTTAAAAATATATATTTTCTAATTAATATATATTTTTTATAATTAATTTTATTTTACTAATTTTTTTATCTTTTTTTTCTATTTTTTAAAAATATTTTTTTTCTAATTTTCTTTTTCCTTTTAAAATATTTTTTATAATTAATTTTTTTAATTTTTACTATTTTAAAGTTTTCCTTAATTTTTTTTAAAAAAGTTCCTGATAAATTTTTTTTCTAATACTTTTTTTGAATTTATTTGTATAAACTAACAGTGTAAAGCTTTTTTAGACTGTCAACCGATAATAAATTGGCAAACAGTAAAAGTAGAGTTGTCTTGTTCTTGATGTTTTAATTTTTATATACTTATATTTTAATGTATATATAATAAATAGTTTAAAATTTATTATTTTATATATTTATATATCTATATATATTTTAATATTTTTCGGTTCGAATCGAATTGAATCAAACCAAACCAATTTTAATTGGTTCGGATATTGTTATTGACTTTTTAAAGTTTATAATTTTTTATTTTTAAATATTTTTAGCCTAGAAAGGCAGTAAAGCTACCGCGTTTTTCGAAAAAGTTTAGGATCGCAAGACTCGAACCAATAATTCGATGAATTTGAAAATCCGAAACAACCAATTAAATTGGTTCTTTTTTTTTTTGTGCATGGCTCTGAATTGAATCAAACCAAATGATCATTAATTCGGTTATTTTGGAACCGAACCAATTACTATATTTTAATATTCAAAATATATATCACTTTATCAATTAACAACTTTTCTTCTACTGTTCCTGTAACAGTAGAAGGAGTTGTCAACTAGTGGATTATTTTGGATTATTTAAATTTATTTATTTATTTTTTAAACATATATTCTTTATAATATTTTGTTTTAAATTTATTTTTTTACGACTCGGAATTGAACTAAACCCAATGATCATTAATTCGGTTATTTTTGAACCGAACCAATTACTATATTTTAATAATTATATATATTTTAGTATTCAATATGTATATCACTTTATCAATTAATAACTTTTTTTCTACCGTTCCTGTAACAGTAGAAGGAATTGTCAACCGATAAATTATTTTGGATTATTTAAATTTATTTATTAAACATATATTCTTTATAATATTTTATTTTTAATTTTTTTCGAATTTCTTTTTTTAAAATGCTTCTTTTTATAATTTATTTTTTTAAAATTTTTTGTTTTCTAATTAATTTTATTTTTCTAATTTTGTTGAATATTTTTTTCTAATTATTATTTTCCTATTTTTTAAAATATTTTTTTATATACTTTTCTAATTTATTTATTTTGTTTTTGATTTTTTTTCTAATTTACTTTTTATTTTTCTAATATCTGTGTTGACATAAATAGAGGCAGAGCTATTCATAATTTGTATTTTTTTCTATATCATTGCCTTTGTTTTTTCTATTTTAAATAATAAATCTATATCTATACTAATTAATAGGGGGAAATGCTGATTTTAGTGTAGCACAATGGTGCAAGTCACATGTCAACTAATGAAATTTTATTATTATTATTTTTCTAAAATTTATATATTTTTTTGTTTTAAAATATTTACAAACCGGTAAAAGTACAATTTTTTGGGAGTCAAATACGACAATCTCTGAATTAACATAAATAGAGGTAGAGCTATTCATATTTTCTAATCTATTTTTTATACATCCTTGCCTTTGTTTTTTCTATTTTAAATAATAAATCTATATCTATACTAATTAATAGGGGGAATTGATGATTTTCTAATAAAGTGACACGTGTCAGCACCACATGATTTAAGACAATTAGTTGATCATTAGTAATAATCAAAGAGGAACACTTAACACATAGTGTTACATTACGTATTGTAATATCATTTTAAAATCAAAATAATATTCAATTCTTTGCACTCAAATTATAGATAAAATTGTTTCAAGGTTTTTGCTGATCACTTCTGTCTATAAATAAAAAGCCTTGGAGATGAATGAGTACCACCATTATGGGTGAGAAAGAAATATTGAAAGCAATGTGTGAAATAAGTCAAGAAAATGTTTGACATAGTGGACTTAATTTGGGATAAAGGAAAAAAAATCGTATATACACAATTCAAGTTATTAATGATAACAATACTATCAATAATAATAATAATTTATGACCCGTGCATCGCACGGATTCAAAAATACTAGTTATAAATAAAATTGGATTCAAAATTCGCATACAAACACGGGTACAACCAACCAGTTAAATCCAAATATTTATAGACAGATAGACCTAGACTTATATTATAAATAAATAAAAAAGTAGGTCAGTTTTTCTCTCCTCATTCATCCTCACTCACTGATCGCACTCCTTTCTTTCCTGAACCTACCACTACTAGAGACAACCGTGCCGTTCTCCTATGCGTCGATCGCCCACCACCACGTGCGTGTCTTCTCTCTCGACGGTTTTGCTCTTTCTCCTCCTTCTCGTGTCAATTTATCAAATAACTTGATTTAGTTGCTATCTTTTTCTATATATGTTTCTTTTATTTCTTTCTTTAAGATGAGTGTGCTTCACATATTTAGTTGCACATTTTAATGCTGGTTCTTTGATTAGATTTGTAGATTAGTGAAGGTTTTCGCATCAATTCGAGTTTGAGGATGCAAGAACGCAACGGGAGATAATAGGAAGGGTTCCATCTCGCACCATTTTTAGTTGCACAATTAGATGATATAAACGAGAATAATTTATGGCATCATCTTGAGAAGAATCTTTTTGATTGTATCTCTGCTGTGGAAGTTCTCCCCCCTATATTGAAAGAAATGTTCGCCAAGAGTGAAGAAGATGTTTCTAAAAAGCAAATAGGAAATAGCACACACAAAGAGCACAAGCAAGCAGAGGTAAGTTTTAAGTTTTTGTGGAAATTCTGCAAGTTATTTTAGCAATGCCATATTATTCCTGTTAGTTTTTTATTCAGGTTTCATAATTTTATCTTCTTTGTGAATATTTGAATTCTTTACTTTGTTTTTTTCTTTTTTTCACATTCATTGTGGTTCCTCCACCCATCAAACATGTTCTATCTTGATGGGTGGAATCAAGTACTTAGTTGGTTAGTGTTTTGTCTTGAATCTTGTGATATCTCTGGTGTTTGTAGTAGTTTTACTCAGATTTTTGCACAAATTTTTTTTCTTTACTTCAGCTTAGTTGCTGATGTATTGGTAAAATGACAATTTATTGATAATGATGAGTATGAATGCTGGATGAGGATTTTGAACTATTTGGTATTGTTTAGGCCTTTGAATCATCCCTTTGATAGCATTTTAGTGGACATGATTTCTTGAGCCTTGCATAGGGTCTTTTTGTATAGTGTACTGATTGTGCTAACCAAGTCTAAATCAGCAGGTGATTGACTTGGGCAAGATGGAGGCATTGATCATTGATGACAACCCATCTGAAGTTGGAAAGCTTGAAGAGAAGAAGGAAGGGTTGTAGGCTGAGATCAAGGACATCAAGGACATCTCCTTTATCGATGCACTTTAGTACAATTAGCCCCTACAATAGATCTTTCCTTATTTCATTCTCTCTTTTATATGTCCCAAGTGTGGGACTTTTTAAGATGATGCCTCGGGTCTAGCATAGGGTCTGATTATAATTTATAAACAATTTCATTTGGTATTAATTGTTATGGGGTCCGTTTTCTTGAATCGGTTGATGAAGCTTTTAAACCTTGGTTTTAGTCTATTTTCTTCGAGTTATGGTTATGTTATAATCGATACTTATTCTCTAAATATGATCATGGTTAATAGATAAAACCTTTTGGAATCACACCACGGAGTCGTTCATGCTTATTTCTTCTTCCATTGTTTAAATCAACTTTTTTTAAATATATATTTTTGCTCCTTGGTCTAAGCCAATCTTATTGGTTTCAGTTAGCCCTTATCATTATTGTCAAGGAAAATATGTTCTTCATAGAGAATTGGAGCATCAAACAATGGTATGGACACTTTAGTAGAATCTAAAACTTACGTATTATTCCAGGTTATGGTGTTTGATGGTTCCTCTTTAAATGAAATAGTTGATTATTATAATTTCCTATATGTTTGTCTTGATGCCTATAGTTCTTTTATTCTCCCATATCTACCATTTGTATGTCGTTCTTTTTGTGCTGTTTCAACTTTCAACTTTTTATTAACATGATTCATGATAAAACATTATGGCGCCGTATGATACATGTAGCCGACCCCACCTAGTGGGATAAGGCTTGGTTGTTGTTGTTGTTGTAGTCATGAATTTAGGATTTGTCTTATAGATATTTCACGTTTAAAATATATTTGTTCAAGTTAGATCTTTGTTATTGTCGTAAAAGCTTTATGCACATATTTGTCTTGCACCATGAATTCACTTTTGGTGATTCAAATTGGCTATGGTGATTTCTTGATTTTTTTTTATGGAGTTGTTGCTATGCTATTGTTGTGATGCTCATACCTGCTCAAAGAAGCAAAGTCCTTCTTTAGAAAACACAAGATAAGATAAAGCTTAATTCTATTGTCATGGTAATCAAATATCCTACACCGTTTGCTTTAAAGTTTTAACACATAAAAGGCGGTGTCTCAAATTTTAAGTTTGAGTAGATAGTACTATAATTCAAAGTACATTCATTGAGCTAATTTTATTATTTTCTGCACTATGAATGTTTGGTTTGTGTATATCAATACTGAGAGAGTAGGTAGGATCGTACGACTAACACCATGATCATGAGAAGCAATGTTTATGGAAGTCAAGTGATTGTCTTCTACCCATGTTTACTTCCATAGGTACTGCATTATTCTTCTACCTACTTCCATTTGGTTATTGTAATTATAAGGTTACTTCCTGGTATTCTTGTTAGGTGAAAACTGACTTAGGTGGAATCCATTGAATTCCTCGTATTACTGTTACATACATTATGAATATTTTTGCTAAGATAGTGATGTGCTTATATATATAACAATATACAAACTTTGTCTGAATGTAATAAAAACTAATCCAGAAACAAGGAATTATAGCCAAAACGATCGTGGCCATGATAAAAAACTGCAAGGATATCTGGTCAGAGTCAATATCCCGTGCTTCCATTCAATCGATATGACATTGTCTCAAAAAATATACACTACTACATATATCTATATCTATATTATAATACAATTCTTTCCCCATTCTGGGGAAAGTCTGGACACGTGTCACGGCCACGTTTAATCTTACAAGCATTCTATAATAAGTATCTCCGAAACTTTCCTAACTAAGTATTAGTTTTAATGATATTTTTGGTTTTACATTTTGTTATAAATGATATCGAATACTATTAATAAATTGATTATAGATTTCCAATACCCTCATCACTATATTAATTGTACATTGTGTTTTCCATGCAATTTACGGCTACTTAATAACCATATCAATTGCTTCATTATTCATCTTCTATTTCCCTATGCCTTGCTGAACTCAATCGTCTTCCCATCAAACAATTATGGACCTCTTAAATGTTTTCCGAAGAGAGATCCCTGAATGTGTCCGTATTTCTATCTTCTAGGACCTAGCTATATAAATAGTACCATTATTTGTTGTTTGTAACATTCTATTTTGAACCTGTTTGTATACCATGGAAGCCTCTTTTGAACCCGTTTCAATGATTTCTGCTGTGAAAGAGACATGGAGGATCTGTGTCAGTGTCGTTCGCCTTTAGGTCACTCCTGGTTTCAATAACTCAAGAGCTCCCTTCTCCATCGAGATGGTTTTCATGGACGACCAGGTGTTCTTTCTTCATCTATTAATTTTCTTTAAAGTCCACCACTTTTTCCACATTTCATTATACTTATAAGTTGAATGGTCTATATTTATTCTTTATTTTTGTATCAGGGTTCTAGGATCCATGCTAGTGTCCGGAGGTCATTGGTGTACAACTTTAATCATCTAATTAGGGAAGGGAATGTTTATGACATTCGTAATTTTGGTGTTGGACCTAATGTTGGTAATTTTAGGACTACCATACATGCTTTTAGGCTAAATTTCCAAGACAACACTAGGGTTGAACCATTTGCTCTGATGCAAGTTACTCGGAGCCCTTTTAACTTGGTCCCTTTTGCTGATATTCTGGTCCCAAATTATGACTCTTATTTACCTGGTATTCTTTCAAGTTTCCTGATTCTTAATTTGATATGCACCAGTAAAACCACTGACTTTTTATTTGTTGTTGATTTGTTTTACATAGATGTTATCGGATTATTGACTGGTGTTGGTAGTGAGAGGGAGTACTTAAGAGATGGAAAGATGTGCAAGATGAATATCATTGAACTGGAGAATGAAGGGTGATTTCTGACTTTATGACTTTCTATTTTATTTTGGATTCATGTATATAATTTCCATTATGTTTTACATTATTTCAATGCATTGTTTATGTTAGGGTGAAGATTGAATGTGCTCTTTTTGATACTTATGTGGATGACCTTAATTCATTTCTGCTTCTGGAAGTGTTCAAAACTATGTGGTTATTATACAATTCGCGAAGGTTAAGACATTTAAGGGTATTGGTCCTCATTCATTCTTTACTCTTTCCTGTTGTATTTGTGTTTTTTTTTATTACACTGATCATAATATGAAACAGGAAAAATTGGATTGCAAAATGTGATGAATGCTACAAAGTTGCTCTTTAATTCAAATGTTCAGGACGTTGCTAATTTCGGGAACACATAAAAGCCTTCTCTAATTTCATATTTGATTTTTTTTTTATTGTTTCTATCTAACTGGTCATTTTTTTTCTTCCTATAAGCCTTCCTGGAAACAATGACTTAGGTCCTCAGGTGCTTAGCCAACTTAGTGATTCTCCTAAATATAACTTGGAGGAGGATTTTCTGAGGTTGACTCTTAAAAAAACCATTGGAGAGCTGAAGGACTGTAAACAGGTAGTGATTTTATTTCTAAACTCTTTCAATGACAAATTTTGCTTTACAAATTTTTTGTTTACTGTTTTACTTATGCATTACAAATTTTGTTAGGATTGTTTCTGCATTGTTCTGGGCACTATCAAACACATTCAGGATGATGATGAATGGTGGTACACTGCCTGCAAGTGTAACAAATCAGTGTATCCAGATTCGAAGCTGTATTTCTGTGAGAGATGCAACCGTCACATATTCACCGTCTATCCTAGGTATCCATTTTCATCCATTTATACTCTTTAATAAATATCTATCACAAGGGTCACTGGATCTTCTATATTTAAATAGGTACTGTATCAAAGTAAGGGTAATTGATGACACAGATTCCGCAACTTTTGTTCTGTTTGATCAAGATGGTTATGCTCTCCTGAAACAAACCTGTTTTGACATTCTAGATAAGGTTGGAGTGATTTATTTATTACTTAATTAATTATTTATTCTATGAATTTGACTTTTCTCTTCTTTTTTAAAGTCACTGCCTTATGTTCCATTTTTTAAAGGCTGCCAATGTATTCTCTGTGCCTGATGAAGTAAAAAATATGGTTAACAAAACCCTCCTTTTTAAAGTTGAGGTCTAGTCTACTGTGAACACAAAGTTCCACCTTTCCAACCGAGTCAAGCGAGATGTTGATGATGCATCCCTGATTGAGAAGTTCAAACAACTTCACCCAACTACTATGGTAAATTACTAGACATTTTGTTAATAAATTTTGTTTTACACCAAGTCATTTTATTGACCTGTTTGGAGTTTAGATGCGGGATTTGGACTTTTCAATACCATCCATTACTGTTGATAAGGATTCTGCTGAAAGAGGATCTGCTAACCAGGGAGATTCATTGAATTTTCCGCCAAAGGTTTACAATTGTTCCATTAATGTTATTGTCATTTCTTAAAATTTTAAAGTTGTTTGTAATAGTTCTCTGTAAATTTTGCAGAACCTTTTTCCAGATTTCTCGGAAACCAGTGCTGAAAAGGATGTTTCTCTGTCTGATGATGTGCTGCGCCTTACTCCTGTTAAAAGGCCCAATGAGGTCTCTTTGACTGCTGATGGTGAACAAAGTACCAGTGTCAACATTCTGAAGAACATCAAGAAGGAGAAAGTTTGAATACCCGTGCATTAGTTTGTTTAAGTCTTAAGTTGTTTTAGTTTTTTTTTCTTTAAGTTATGTTGCAGGAGTCTGTTGCTTTATGTTTCCTTTCTACAATTTTAATGTCATTCCCATTAGTCTGGTACTTTTTGAATCTGTTTGTTTGAAGGGGTATTTTGCTGGAATTACAATGTATGACGCCTCATTTTATTTAGCTAGTGAAATCATGTTTTGGTTTATCATTTCAGATATTTTTACTGTTTCCAAATTATTCTATCCAAAGTTATTTCATACCAATTTAATACTATCTCATTCCTCTTTGATAATGTTTCTTTTAAATATTGGCAATCTAGCCTACAAAGAGAATCAATCTAATTTATGCAACAAATCAATATTCCTTGAATGATATATTTCACTTACAAGAGCAGGATCACCACATAAAAAGTTGATTCCCTCAATTGTTGAATTTGGATTCCTTTATAATCTGTGAACTGCATTGTACACCATTGCAGCTACCTTTTATTTATCTCCGAATATAAATAGGGAAGGTTTTAGGGTGTATTCAAGGCATTCCAATTTACTTATATGATAAGAGTATGAATGTAAAAAAACTGTCAAATATATCTTCGGTTTATAAAAGATCATTCGTTTTGGAACAAAAATAAATTCTAAAATAACCAAATATAAATAACGGAGGTCCTAAACATGAATAATAGCCATTAGAATCAATATGTTTTCTTAATCCGTGAAACATTTATAAATCGCCTACTTATTGTGAACACCCATTTTTGTCCGTCTTTAATGATATTATATTTCAAGGAAAAATAATAATAATGAAGAGAGAAAAAAAAGGAAAAAAGAAATAATAAATAAAGGAGGGGGCACTCCAGTCCATTGCATTTCTTTGTTGGGCCGCGGTCCATCGATCCATTGGACTTCTTTGGTGGACGCGGACCATTCCAGTCCAGTGCGCTTGTTGTTGGATGGGGTGATCCCGTCCATTGCATTGGACTTGATGTTGGACGCTGTCCAGTCCAGTCCATTGCACTTGCTGTTGGACGAGTTGGTCCCGTCCATTGCATTGGACTGGCTGTTGGACGGGTTGGTCCCGTCCATTGCATTGGACTTGCTGTTGGACGCGGTCCAGTCCATTGCACTTGCTGTTGGACGGGATGGTCCCGTCCATTGCATTGCATTTGCTGTTGGATGCGGTCCAGTCCAGTCCAGTGCACTTGCTGTTGGACGGGGCGATCCCGTCCATTGCATTGGAGTTGCTATTGGACGGGGTGGTCCCGTCCAATGCATTGCACCTGCTGTTAGACGGGTTGGTCTCGTCCATTGCATTGCGTTTGCTGTTGGACGCAGTCCAGTCCATTGCACTTGCTGTTGGACGCAGTCCAGTCCATCCATTGCACTTACTGTTGGACGCAGTCCCGTCCATTGCATTGCATTTGCTGTTGGTCGCAGTCCAGTCCATTGCTTTGGACTTGCTGTTGGATGCAATCCAGTCCATTGCTTTGGACTTGCTGTTGGACGTGGTCCAGTCCAGTCTGTTGCACTTGCTGTTGGACGGGTTGGACCCGTCCATTGCTTTGGACTTGCTGTTTGACGCTGTCCAGTCCATTACACTTGCTGTTGGATGGGTTGGTCCCGTCCATTGCATTGGACTTGCTTTTGGACGCAGTCCAGTCCATTGCACTTGCTGTTGGACGGGGTGATCCCGTCCATTGCATTGGAGTTGCTGTTGGAAGGGGCGGTCCCGTCCATTGCATTGCTCTTGCTGTTGGACGGGGTGGTCCCGTCCATTGCATTGCGTTTGCTGTTGGACACAGTCCAGTCCATTGCACTTGCTGTTGGACGCAGTCCAGTCCCGTCCATTGCATTTGCTGTTGGACGCAGTCCCGTCCATTGCATTGCATTTGCTGTTGGACGCAGTCCAGTACGTTGCTTTGAACTTGCTATTGGACGCAATCCAGTCCATTGCTTTGGACTTGCTGTTGGACGCGGTTGGTCGCGCTGTCGCGCACGCGTCAAAAAGGACGAGCGGGTTTAAAACTGTAGTTTAGGGCGACAACTCGGATGTCGTCTCTCAAGGACTCTGAAAGTGTTACCTTTCACAAAAATCAGTTTTGGGGGGGGGGGGTTGGATTGGAGTGCAAATAAGAAACAAGCGAATGCAGGCAATTAAAAACAAAGGCAGTTGAAAAGAGATTATCAATTAGCAAACAACGATTAATCTCCATGTCAAGAATTCCCAACTATCCTTGGTTAATGTAATCCCAAGCCCTAAGCGATTCTAATCCCCTTTCGCATTCAAGAACAACTAACAACGTAATTGCTACTATGGATGCAAGTTCCTATTCCCGAAATAACAAACGGGGTTAAGCTCTCATGAACAAACGAACATGAATGAACACACGCGAATTAACAAACGCGATTAAGTATAGGAAAATAACATCACTGAAACAAATCAATACAATACTACACACTCCTGAAATAACAAACATAAATGTATAATATGGTATTGAAAAGGGAAAAGCAATTAAAATAGGGATTTACAAAACCTCAAGTATATAGAATTCTCATACAGTAGACTAATCCTAGAACTTAGTTCTCCATGGCAAAAACGAAATCACACAGAGAAAATGTAAAACTAAACAATAGAGAAGCAAAAGTCTTTACAAACTGTTCAGAACATCAATTTATACTAGTCAGAATTTAAGCTTATTCGCGAGGCGAAGCATCTCTCGCGACGCGACTCTTGTGAACAGTTTGCACCCTTTGGTATTCTCGCGAGGCGAACAATCCTTCGCGAGGCGAGGAACTGAAGAGTCTTCTTGTCACGCCCGTTATGGACATCAGGGGCCACCGTGATGCTCTCTGACTTCCAGACTCGCGAGGCGAATGAATGCTCGCGAGGCGAGACTCTTCAACTTCAAAACTGCCACGGCCATGACCTTCAACACGGGCAAGCCGTGATCGTCTCTGACTTTTCAGGGTTGCAAGACTCGCGGGGCGAGACCTTCTTCACGAGGCGAACCAGAGACCTTGCATTTTCTTGGAAGAGTCAGGCTTCGGGGTCGCGTGGCGAGTATATCTTTCGCGGGGTGAACCCCCTGTTTCCTTATTCTCTTGACTTTCACTTAACCTGAAAACAAAGAAATAACTATAAGTGTATTATTTAACTCAAATCTAGCTAAATTAACCTAAAACTACTCTAGAGACTCAAAACCTTGCTTGAGGACAATCTAATCTAATTTGGGTGAAAATAGGATATAATTTGCACAAATCCCTGGTCATACTAGCCATAAAACTAGATGAGCCAGAGGCTTATCAAAATACCCCAAACTTAAACTTTGCTTGTCCCCAAGCAAACTAAGACTCAAAAATCAAAAAGACTCAAGACCTGGCAAGCTTAAAAGATCCAATCAACATTGCACAAATTCAAGCAACTTCATCAAAACATTTTTTCTTCATTGTTTCCCCCTTTTCAAACATAGCAATCCCCACATTCATTTATTCTAAACATTTGAGAATTTCATCATGAAAACAATCAGAAATCTAAGCAGGGGATCTAAGTTACACACAAGAGGGAGATCACCAACTTCAAACAACTGCCTTCCTCACAAGGGCATTTAGTATATCACTCAATCACTCAGTTTGTGTCAGGCTAACAACTTGCACTCAGTTTCACTTTTCAAGAACACTTCCCAAAAATTTGATTTTCATCTCAAAATGGTTCCCACAGAAAACATGCAAGCAACATCAGAAGGTCTTTTATGGTTTGTAATGGGGCCTGGCTAAGGGTAGGATATACAAAAGGAACTAGGCTGAAGACCCTAGGAACTAAGAGAGCATGAACTTTTTACATTTTGAAATTCACTCAAGTTCCTTTCTTTATTTTTTTCAGTATACTTCTGGGTGGCTACAGCCTTTTTTTTATTTCAATAGCCTTTTTGGCATTTTTTTATTTTATTTTTTAAAATTTGTACACTTTTTCTTTCACAAGCCTTTGGCTCCAATCCCAACAACATCTTACACCTTGCAGCCACCCCAAACTTAGTTTCTTGCACCCATTCTAAGATTACATGCTCTCCTAATCCTAAGACCGGGTTAACATGATTTTCCAGATTTTTGGGCTTATAACATTAGGTTATCAAGAACTAACAGGCTAATAGGCTCAAAAGGGCTAACTAGGGAACATGCATTAGGAATTGTTTTATTCAGGCCAAGTAGCTATTTACAAAGAAACTGCCTAAATCATCTGAAGCAAACACATAATCATGCAAACCAAAAAGAGATTCAATCAAATCCAGGGAAGTGCAACTTGAAAGTGATTTTCACACAGTTTAAAACATGTTGGAGGCTCAAAACCTCACCTGGACATTCATGCAAATTGTTTGAAAGAGATTCTATCCCTAGTGTGTACTTCCTATCACCCCAAACTTATCATAAATCATGCCATCATAACAAAATCCCAAAGTTCAGTTTTCAATTTCACATGGGAATCACTTTTCAAAAATAACAATTTTTCAGCCTAGGGGGAATCATCACATATCAATCATGCAAGCAATCTGTGCAACATCAATCAAAATCTAGCAAACTTGCCAACAAAAGACTCAACACACAAATGCTCCCGAGCTTCTCAAATTATTCAGGAGCTTTATTCAAAGGAAAGAAAAACTACAACTAGTTCCTTCCCCCACACTTAAAACATGCATTGTCCCCAATGAACAACAAACTATACAATCAGAGTGAGGGAAAGGAAAAGGGAACTCCCTGATTAAGTATCAGTGTAAGTGGGAGCTTCCAAGGAGAGCTCCTCAACATTTGCATCCATAGGAACAACAGCATCCACACCATGGAATGGCTTCAACCTCTGCCCGTTAACCTTGAAGGGCTTGTGTGTACCAGCACGTGTAATCTCTACTGCACCATAAGGAAACACATTAGTAACGACAAAGGGGCCATCCCATTTGGACCTAAGTTTCCCAGCCATCAATTTCAGGCGGGAGTTAAACAATAAGAGTAGCTGGCCCACAAAAAATTCTTTCCTAACAATCATTCTATCATGAAATTGTTTTGTCTTTTCTTTATAAATCTTGGAGCTTTCATAGGCTTCAAGCCTAAGCTCCTCAAGTTGCTGCAACTGCAGCTTTCTTTCAACACCAGATTTCTTCATGTCCATGTTACAACACTTTACTGCCCAATATGCTCTATGCTCAACTTCCACCGGGAGGTGACAAGCCTTACCAAAAACTAGCCGAAATGGGGACATTCCTATAGGGGTCTTGAAAGCAGTCCTTTGTGCCCACAGTGCGTCTTCCAGACGGCGGCTCCATTCCTTTCTATTAGGCTGCACCATCTTCTCTAGAATTTGCTTGATCTCCCTGTTGGATATTTCAGCCTGGCCATTGGTTTGGGGATGGTAAGCAGTGGACACTCTATGTACAACCCCATATTTCCTGAGTAAGGCCTCCATGGTTCTGTTGCAAAAATGTGTGCCCTGGTCACTGATGATGGCCTTGGGTATGCCAAACCTGCAAAAAATGTTGGACCTAACAAATTTGGAAACAATCTGAGCATCGTTAGTCCTAGTGGGGATTGCTTCCACCCACTTTGAAACATAATCTACAGCCAACAGAATATATATAAAACCAAAAGAAGGAGGGAAAGGACCCATGAAGTCCATCCCCCACACATCAAAAACTTCACAAAAGAGCATGGGCTGTTGAGGCATCTCGCTCCTACGAGTGATTGCAGGGCCTGTTATTTGACATTCTTTACAATTCTTGTATACCTCATATGAATCCCTAAAAATTGTGGGCCAATAAAATCCAGAATCCAGGACTTTTCTTGCTGTCCTCTGAGGTCCAAAGTGTCCTCCAACTGGAGAGGCATGTGAGAAATGGAGGATGGACTCCGTCTCATGATCGGGTACACACCTCCGAATAACCTGGTCACTGCAAAACTTCCACAGGTAGGGATCATCCCACACATAGTACTTTGCATCGCTTTTCAGCTTGTGGAACTTATGTCTACTTGTACCTGCAGGAACAACACCAAAGAACAAGAAAATTTACAATGTCGGCAAAACCAGGGGGTTACCCCATACAAATGTAAGAGTCTCTCATCAGGGAAATCATCTTGGACGGGAAAAGTATCCTCATCCCTTGCTATCCGGCTCAAATGATCTGCTACCAAATTTTCAGCTCCACTTTTATCCTTTATCTCCACATTGAATTCTTGGAGCAAAAGCATCCACCTGGGATCGGTCTTGGCTTAGCTTCACGCTTCTTCAACAGATATTTCAAAGCTGCATGGTCAGTAAAAACAGTCACCCTAGAACCTAGCAAATAAGACCTAAACTTATCAAGTGCAAATACAACAGCTAGCAGTTCTTTCTCAGTGGTGGTGTAATTTGCTTGTGCGGCATCTAAGGTCCTAGAAGCATAGTGAATTACATGGGCAACCTTGCCCACCCTTTGTGCCAGAACTGCTCCCACAACAAAATTTGAAGCATCACACATCAGTTCAAAAGGGAGTGTCCAGTCAGGGGGCTGGATGACAGGGGTAGAAGTCAACGCTTTCTTCAGATAGTCAAATGACTCCTTGCACTTTCCATCAAACTGGAACAGGGCATCATTCTTCAGCAGGTTTGACAATGGCAGTGCTATCTTGCTGAAGTCCTTTATAAAGCGCCTGTAGAAACCTGCATGTCCAAGAAAAGAACGGATCTCGCGTACGCAAGATGGGTAAGGCAATGAAGAAATCACATTAATTTTTGCAGGATCTACAGAAATACCCTCTTTGGAAATTACATGACCCAAAACTATCCCCTGTTCTACCATGAAGTGACATTTCTCATAATTCAAAATCAGATCAGTATCAATGCATCTTTGTAGAACTAGACCTAGACTATGCAAACAAGCATCAAATGAGGAGCCATACACAGTAAAATCATCCATGAACACCTCTATGCAATTTTCAATAAAGTCAGAGAAAATACTAAGCATGCATCTTTGAAAGGTGCCAGGAGCATTACAGAGGCCAAATGGCATCCTCCTATAAGCAAACATACCGAAGGGGCACGTGAAGGTGGTCTTTTCCTGATCCTCATGGCCAATATGAATCTGGAAATACCCGGAAAAGCCATCTAGAAAACAATAATGGGATTGACCAGCCAGCCGATCCAGCATCTGATCTATGAACGGCAAAGGAAAATGATCCTTTCTGGTGGCCTGGTTTAGCTTCCTATAGTCTATACAAACTCGCCAGCTATTCTGGACTCTAGTAGGCACAAGTTCATTATTTTCATTCCTAACTACTGTTAGACCAGACTTCTTTGGTACAACTTGCACCGGACTTACCCAAGTACTATCAGAGATGGGGTAGATAATACCTGCCTGTAGAAGCTTAGTCACCTCTTTCTTTACCACATCCAGAATCAGTGGGTTAAGTCACCTTTGGGCCTGTCTGACTGGCTTAGCCCCATCCTCCAATAGAATTCTGTGCATGCATCTGGAGGGGCTAATTCCTGGAATATCAGCCAATGTCCACCCAATAGCCTTCTTGTTCTTCCTCAGAACTTCTAAAAGCTTGGCTTCCTGATCAGAGTTGAGGCTGGAGGAAATGATGACTGGCAATGTTGCATTCCTCCCTAAGTAGGCATACTTCAGGTTCTCAGGAAGTGGTTTGAGTTCCAAAGAAGGTGGCTGCTCAACAGATGGTGCATTGGGAGTAGCCATGGGGTCAAGGACTTCTGTTGAATAGACAGCTTCACTCTTATTATCACTATCACTATCATCCTCACCCTGCAAGGTTGAATCCAAAAACTCAGAACAAACAGAACATGGGTTAGTGTTAGTACAGTTAGTACAAGTATATACATCATCAAAACCAGAAATAAGAGGAAAATCAGAAAT
Organism: Sophora flavescens; assembly: GCA_030762895.1. Taxonomy (NCBI): domain Eukaryota; kingdom Viridiplantae; phylum Streptophyta; class Magnoliopsida; order Fabales; family Fabaceae; genus Sophora; species Sophora flavescens. The sequence goes on along the minus strand of CM061062.1, from coordinate 68,082,362 downwards.
AAAGTCATCATGTGTATCCTCAATAAGCTCAGAAAGCAACTCTAAGTGGAATACATAGTGCTCCTCTACTGGGTGTTTCATAGCATCAAAGATCTTGAACTGGGCCACAATACCACCAAACTCCATAGACATAGTCCCATCATAAACATCAATCTTGGTCTTGGATGTCATCATGAATGGTCTGCCCAAGATTATAGGTGATCTATTGTACTGAGTCTCTCCGCCATGTCTAGGATGTAGAAGTCCGCAGGGAATATCAAATCATCAACTTGCACTAGCACATCCTCTACCATTCCCATGGGTCGGGCACTTGGTCCTGTTAGCCAACCGGATGGTAAGACACAGTATCTTGCAATGGCCCAAGATCAAGGTTATTAAAGATGGAGGTAGGCATGACATTGATTGATGCTCCCAAGTCCAACATGCAGTTCTCAAACTTCCTGTCCCCAATAGTGCATGGAATAGTGAAGGTGCCTGGATCCTTGCACTTCTGTGGTAGTGCCTGAGTAGGGGTTAAAGCAACAACTCTTTCTGGCTTAGACTGGATAAGCGCTGAGACATTCATTCCCAAGTCAACCCTCTCATTAGTCTTCATCTTCCTCTTGTTGGTGCATAGTTCCTTCAAAAATTTGGCATATCTGGGCACTTGCTTGATCACATCCAACAGTGGAATATTAACAGCTACCCTCCTGAAAACATCAAGAATCTCCTTTTCCTTATTTTCACCACCAATCTTCAAATTTTTCTGAATTCTGTGTGGGAATGGGATTGGTGGTCTATACACTTTCTCAGCTTCAACTTCAACCATAGGCTCAGGAGTAACCTCAACAAAGAGGCTCGGGAGTTACCTCAATAGTTTCTTCATCCTTTCCGAGGTGGCCTCAACAACCTTTCCGGATCTCGAGAGAGAGGGCACTCACATTAGGGTTGGAGGCATTAGGATTTATCATCGGGCGTGCGCAGGCAGCTGGTTTGTCCCTTGACCTTGTCAGTATGCTATTCATGGATGTGGCCAGTCTGTCCAATCTGTGGTCCTCAAATATTGAATACTAGCATCCGTCCATTCGCTGAAACTGTATACTAGATGCAGCCATTTGCTTTACCAAGTCTTCTAATGATGGTCCGGAAAGGTGCGAGTGGTCACCGGAGGATGATTCTCGAGGTGCCATCTGGCCGTTGTTGGGATGAGTTCCCATACCGCAGATTAGGGTGATTCCTCCACCTGGGGTGGTACCTATTGGTAGAGAGGTGCGGAGTGCTTTGTCCGATTCTCATTTGTTTCCTTGATTATAGGGGTTTCTTCGCATAAGCTTGAGGTACTTCACCGACAAACTCTTCTCTCTGGATCGGGCATGGATCAAATGGGTGCTCGTGTGAATTGCACATGCTACATAACTTTGCAGGCTGAACCTTGTCTATTGCCAATTGCCTTACAAAGGAAGTCAGCTCATCCAATCTATTCTCAAGGGCGGCCTGGTTGGAAGATGAACTATGAATCTCATGCACACCTCTTGGCTCAACCGAATTTCTTCTTGTAGAAAACTGCTGGGAATTCAATGACATATTCTCAATGAGTTGCTTGGCAGCAAGACTGGGGTCTTATCAACTAATGCTCCCCACTAGCAAGATCCAAAAGATTCCTATCCATCGGCAGCAATCCTTCATAAAAGTATTGGATCAGGAGTTGTTCGAGAAATTTGATGCTTGAGGGCAATCGGATACCAAATGCTTGAACCTTTCCCGAGATTCACCAAGTGACTCATTCCCTTGCCTGATGCCACATATCTCTTTCCTTATTGAAGCAGCTCTTGAAGCAGGAAAATATCTTTCTAGGAACACCCTCTTCAAATCATTCCAAGTGGTGATGGAGTTGGGCTCAAGATACAATAGCCAATCCTTTGCAGCTCCCTGGAGTGAAAACGGAAAAGCCTTCAGCTTGATACTATCCTCAATGACTCCCTCTGATCTCGAGGTTGTGGAGCATACAACTTGGAATTCCTTCAAGTGCTTGTGTGGATCCTCACCTGCAAGACCATTAAACTTGGGCAACAAGTGAATAAAACTAGATTTCAGTTCAAAAGGAGTGTTAGCACCAGGATATGAAATACATAATCCATTATAGTTGACATCAGGGGCAGCAAGCTGTCTTAATGTCCTCTGGTCTCCCATGTTTTCAAAAACAGTTTTAAAATTGGAATCACTACTAGTGCTAGCCCGAAATTCCCTACGGAGTGTGTGCAATGTTCTTTCAATTTCCGGGTCAAAATCACACAGTTCAGGGCAATGAGACCTAGTAGCCAGACCAATTCAAAACAAAACAGAAAATAAAAGAAAGAAAAGAAAATAAAATAAAACAAATTGCGAAAAATAATAACTCGTAGTCCCCAAACACGGCGCCAATTTTTGTCGTGTTTGCCGCAAGACGCGCTAAAAAGGACGAGCGGGTTTAAAACAGTAGTTTAGAGCGACAACTCGGATGTCGTCTCTCAAGGACTCTGAAAGTGTTACCTTTCACAAAAATCAGTTTTGGCGGGGGGTTTGGATTGGAGTGCAAATAAGAAACAAGCAGAACAGAGCAATTAAAAAAGGGCAGTTGAAAAGAGATTATCAATTAGCCAACAACGATTAATCTACTGTCAAGAATTCCCAACTATCCTTGGTTAATTTAATCCCAAGCCCTAAGCAGATTCTAATCCCCTTTCGATTCTAAAGAACAACTAACAACGTAATTGCTACTATGGATGCAAGTTCCTATTCCCGAAATAACAAACGGGGTTAAGCTCTCATGAACAAACGAACATGAATGAACACACGCGAATTAACAAACGCGATTAAGTATAGGAAAATAACATCACTGAAACAAATCAATACAATACTACACACTCCTGAAATAACAAACAGAAATGTATAATATGGTATTGAAAAGGGAAAAGCAATTAAAATAGGGATTTACAAAACCTCAAGTATATAGAATTCTCATACAGTAGACTAATCCTAGAACTTAGTTCTCCATGGCAAAAACGAAATCACACAGAGAAAATGTAAAACTAAACAATAGAGAAGCAAAAGTCTTTACAAACTGTTCAGAACATCAATTTATACTAGTCAGAATTTAAGCTTATTCGCGAGGCGAAGCATCTCTCACGACGCGACTCTTGTGAACAGTTTGCACCCTTTGGTATTCTCGCGAGGCGAACAATCCTTCGCGAGGCGAGGAACTGAAGAGTCTTCTTGTCACACTCGTTATGGACATCAGGGGCCACCGTGATGCTCTCTGACTTCCAGACTCGCGAGGCGAATGAATGCTCGCGAGGCGAGACTCTTCAACTTCAAAACTGCCACGGCCATGACCTTCAACACGGGCAAGCCGTGATCGTCTCTGACTTTTCAGGGTTGCAAGACTCGCGGGGCGAGACCTTCTTCGCGAGGCGAACCAGAGACCTTGCATTTTCTTGGAACAGTCAGGCTTCGGGGTCGCGTGGCGAGTATATCTTTCGCGGGGCGAACCCCCTGTTTCCTTATTCTCTTGACTTTCACTTAACCTGAAAACAAAGAAATAACTATAAGTGTATTATTTAACTCAAATCTAGCTAAATTAACCTAAAACTACTCTAGAGACTCAAAACCTTGCTTGAGGACAATCTAATCTAATTTGGGTGAAAATAGGATATAATTTGCACAAAACCCTGGTCATACTAGCCATAAAACTAGATGAGCCAGAGGCTTATCAGCGGTCCAGTCCAGTCCGTTGCACTTGCTATTGGATGGGCTGGTCCCGTCCATTGCATTGGACTTGCTGTTGGACGTTGTCCAGTCCATTGCCATTGCCGTTGGACGGGGTGGTCCCGTCCATTGCATTGCATTTGTTGTTGGACGCAATCCAGCGCACTTGCCGTTGGACGGGGTGGTCCCGTCCACTGCTTTGGACTTGCTGTTGGACGTGGTCCAGTCTAGTCCATTGCACTTGCTGTTGGACGGGATGGTCCCATCCATTGCATTCGACTTGCTGTTGGACGCGGTCCAGTCAATTGCACTTGCTGTTGGACGGGGTGGTCCCATCCATTACATTGCATTTGCTGTTGGACGCGGTCCGGTCCAGTCCAGTGCACTTGTTGCCCGTCCAGTGTATATCTACTTTTGTATATCTAAGTTTCTGTTGGATGAAGAGACTCCGTCCACTACAATTTTATTTTCGGGCTGGAGGCTAAAGAATCAAGAAAGAGGTTCATCACCTGATTTAAACAACCTTATTTCTTGATTTACAAAGAAATCTCCTCATGCAAATAAACACCTTCTTAACTTACCTGTTGAGTAGCCAAACTAAATGTTATTCATAAACTGGTTGGTTGAATTTATACTTAAACTGATTTTTAAATTATAATATAGGGTCTCATTTAATATGGGTTATTAAATAGTCTATTTCCCCAATGTATACTTGATTTCTATTAAATATTGACAGACAATTTATACCAACCTGGCCAATTATAGATGCGTGCATATATTGCTGATTTATTTATATTCACCATAAAGTGACTCTTCGGAATAATTTTTTCCATATGTTTCACAGCTATATCGGTATCTACTACATTTAATTGTAAATCCCAATCGAAAAAAAAACTACATTTAATGCATTGACATAATCCCCCAGTTTTGCATTGAAATTCAACTCCCAGTCTAAACTATTATCATATTATTCTTCATAGTTAAACTTTTCACAAATGATAGAATGTACAAAACATAAACATTGTAAGATGAGTACCAGTTCAAATAGAAACTCAAACGATTGTATGAAGTCTAGGCAAAATCACAAGGAAATAATGAAAAAGAAAAGTTTAGGATGCTCTTCAACCAATTGAAGTCAACCAAACATCTGTTCAACATATTCCAAAGTTGCTCATCAAAATCGGGTTCCTTTATCTCCATTATCAGCTGCAACTTCTACTCCAAATTATAGGACCAACTTTACTTTTCATCAAATGGAATCCACGTCCCCAAGTCAGTTTGTAAAGGACATTTCAACCAACAACATGGTCAATACACCAGCTGTCATCCCTGCTAAAAGAATCCCATTATCTCCATTGTCTCCTTTAACTATTTCAAGCATACTTGCAAGACATGTTCAGCAGATTGGTACTCCAACAACAATAAATGGTATTCACTGTCTTCTACTTTTTCATTTAAAATTTTTCAAATATCGTGAATTATTGCATTTACTGTTGTTAACTTACTATATGCCTTTTTCTGCTGTTTCTAAGACCAAAACGTTGCTCCAAACTTTTCTGGTTCTTCTGGATCAACAGTCCAGCCCAGGGTTCATAAGAAAAGGAAGGTAGCAACATCTGCTACAATTTCCAATGTCCCACCATTATCGGTTTCAGAACTGAATGCCACAGAATTTGCAAATGGTATTAATACTGCATATGTGATTCATAGTTAATGTAAAATGCTGTCAAAATTTTAATCAGTTCTAACACTTCAATTATAGATGAAATCCAAATAATTGATCAGCAAAATACACAACAGAAAATTGAACATGATATTTCAGATTTATATTCAAATGCAGAAAAACTTGGTAAGTCTAGCTGCTTCAGATATCTTTCTTAAATAACTTAAGGTTGCAATTATAAGTATTTGTAATTACTAAACAGCCTTTATTCTTATTTTAACAGAGTTTTTGGATTTGGGAGAGGCTTCCTTTATCTGTAAATATTGTGATTCAGTTTTGTGGTATGATGAAAGGTCTGATAAATCCAAAAAACCTAAAAACCCTGTTTTTAGCATATGTTGTTTGAGGGGAAAGGTCTAGTTACCAACACTCCAGAAACCTCCCCTTCTTTTGTGTAGCCTGATGTCTGATGAAGATAGCCGATATAAACATTTTAAGGAAAACACTCGTGCATACAACAGTATGTTTTCCTTTACATCCATTGGAGGAAAAGTCCAAACATCTATAAATAATGGTTGTGGTCCTCCCCAATTTATTTTAAGTGGACAGAATTTCCATAGGATTGGAAGTTTAATTCCATAGGAGGGCAGAGATCCAAAATTTACCCAACTTTATATCTATGACACTTACAATGAGAACGACAATAGAATGAATAATTTCAGGTAAATTATAACTGGCCATTGTCTCTATTTATTTTGTAATTTCTTACATTTTAATCAGTGTACATTTGCATATTATTAATTGTCTACAGTATTCCCTACTATATACTTACTCACCATGCTCTCATTATTTACAGTTCAAGTGATAGAAGGGATTTTTTCGATGAGTCTTTGGTTGAGGATCTCAAACAAATGATTGATCAACATAATGAATTGGCAAAATCATTCAGAAGGGTTAGAAATTTTATTGTGGACAATGAAGCAACAAATTTTTCTTTGCGTTTGTTTAGAGGGAGAAATCGAGATCCCAGGATTTACAATCTTCCTACAATCATTCAAAACTTGGCTTTGATTTTGCTGATTGTATGCTTGTTGATCATGAATACTTGCTGTCCATGTCATGAAACAATCAGGGAAAACTTTGGTGTTGGTGATGCTTGAATAATTTGTTGAGCATTAAAATATGCTTTTCAGTTTTGAAACCTCTTTAACTATGTTCATTTGTTCATTTTTTCTTTTACTCGTCACAAAACTTACGTTTTAGCAATGCATAGAAGTTGTTTTTGCCAAAACAAAGGTGTATTAAATTGAATCCAAAGATGATGTTGCGGTGGAGTTGTGTATGCTACTTTATTTTTCTTTTCTTTTTTTTTTGTTTCCTTCCTCCTTTTCTCTATAAAACATCTAAAAACTACTTTATTTTTCTTTTCTTTTCTTTTTTTGTTTTCTTCCTCTTTTTCTCTATAAAGCATCTAAAAAAATGATTAAAAAAAACTTCGTCCTTGATCCATTTTGTTCCAGGCGCTAGTATCTTTTTTTAGTTACTTTTTTTCAATAAATAATAAAATAAGTAAAACAATTCTTTATTTTTATTAGGTAAAATAAGTATTTTGAAATGTATTAATTATTTGCACAATCAATTTGCGGTAACCGGTTTTTTGGGCGCATTAGAGGTGTTGTGGGGGTTAAGTCCTCATCCTCCTCTATGCGTAGTCTCCCTCATCCTCCTCTGCGTATCGATTTCCGAACTCAACTAGGTTCCACAAAGGCCATTTTTTTAAAAGGTTTTCCAACTTTTACCTAAATAATAAAATTAGTGGCGACTCTACTCCTACAATTTAAAAGTATTTTTTTATCTCCGTCCTCTTTGCAATTTTTGTTGGGAAATCCAGATGATCTCTTAGGATTTATTTCTTAGGGTTGTCTTTTGTAATAAGATTATTACTACTAGGGGTGTTCGCGGATTGGATTGGATCGGTTTTGAGTCAAAAAGTCACCCGATCCAATGATGAAAAACAAAAGATAATATTATTTAAGGGAGCTAGTATAGAGTGCCCAGCACCTATTTTAACCCCTCATGACGAGTGAGGAAAATTCTTGACCAATTTTGAGAGTTTGAGAAAGAAATTATTGAAATTTTTTATCACGTTCTTTTATGTTAAATATTCTTTTATGCTAATTCCCTGTATCTACTCTCACTTATCCTATTTTTTCCTTGAATTAGCTATAAATAAATTGTACGTAATTATTTTTTTAATTTTCTTAATTAATCTCTTATTTTTCATGTTTACTCAATCAAGTATATACATGACATACATCAAAACGTTTAGCAAAATATAACTTCAAGATATTAACATTTATTTTAAATATTCTCATATATGTCATTCTAGCAAAAATATTAAAGAGAATAAAGGTGTTCATTCGTATATAAAAGTATGAAAACAATGCTTAAGTATGAGTAATACTATAATTTTGAAAATAATAGTATTTATATATATTAGTTCGGTTTGGATTGGATTGGTTTTCCCAATGAGATCCAAAATCCAATCCAATCCAATGAAAGTTAAGCGGTTTTTTCGGTTTTTGGTTTTTTCGGTTTTTGGATTGTTCGGTTTTCGATTTTTTGGTCCGATTTTTACGATTTGGGTCGGTTGATGAACATCCCTAATTACTACATCAAAATCAATACCGGTCTTATTATTTGTTAGTTTATTTCTCTCTTTTCCTCTTTCTCTATGTAAAATTTTTCCAATTACTCTTGCAAGGGTAATGGCGAAGGGGGCAGCGAAGGAGACAGCGCAGGGGCGACTAAGCGTGAATTGAAAGGATGCGTCAATGACATCCTTAGAGTGAGAAGTTGGCTCACATATGAATATTCATTTTGTGAGGAAGACATTACGATCTTACTTGATACGGATACTAACCTGTCTTCCATCAAACCCACTGCCATCAATATTTTATGGAAGATATCAACACTTATTCAAAACGCAACATCGAACGACGTTTTACTTGTCTACTATTGTGGACATGGATTCCGCATTAACGGCCACAAGGGTTAGGTTACCGGCATTATCCCTATCGATCACAAAAATCTCATTTCTGGTTGGTATTTCTTTAACTTAACTTTTATTTTTTTTACATTATCAATCAATCTCATAATATTTTATTCAGTTCTAGTTCTTGTTTCTTATTCAGTTCTAGAATATAAGAAACAAGAACTAGAACTGAATAAAATATTATGAGATTGATTGATAATGTAAAAAAAATAAAAGTTAAAGAGGTTTCAAAACTGAAAAGCATATTTTAATGCTCAACAAATTATTCAAGCATCACCAACACCAAAGTTTTCCCTGATTTTTTCATGACATGGACAACAAGTATTCATGATCAACAAGCATACAATCAGCAAAATCAAAGCCAAGTTTTGACAAGAGGATCAATGTATCATTTAAAATCATCAATCTTTATATTTTTCTCCCTTCATTGGCACACAAATTTATCATTCTCATAAACATATAAATACCAAATATCATATCATTCCAGAGGGTTACCAACAAAGACAATGTATCATTTAACATCATCAATCTCTCTATTTTTCTCCCTTCATTGACACACAAATTTATCATTCTCATAAACATATAAATACCAAATATCATATCATTCCAGAGGGTTACCAGCAAAAGACATAGTTTCATGATTTCATCAAATCAAGTCTACAGAACTGCATTCTTATAAACTAAAAAAAAAAAAAAGATGACTCACATGGGGTACAACCAGTAAAATTCACAAACTTGTACAGTGAACATTACAAATTACACGGCTTATGTGTTCATGTACACAAAATCAACGCATCACTAAAAAATTAATTGAATCACCTTATACACTTTAAAAATGAATTAGCTTAAGCTTTACATCAAGAACATGGTATGCAAATTACAAATTACTCTTCCATACATGCTTATACAGAGAATGGTAAACAAGAAAGAAAGAAAGAAAGAAAGAAAGAAAGAAAGAAAGAAAGAAAGAAAGAAAGAAAGAAAGAAAGAAAGACAAAATACAGAGGAATACCCGATAGTTGATGCTAAGAGAAAGAGAAATAGAAAAGAAAATCTACCCAAAAGAAATCCTTCTCCTTGATTACACGACCTTCTCAATCTAAGTGTCCCCTAAATCCATATCTCCCTTTTTATGCGTTTTTGTCTGTGTGATGTTGTCTTCCCTTCTACTCACGTTCTTCCTTTTTTTATAGAGCCCCAGTCGCACCTGCAGAAATTCGGAATCCAAATCCCCATTAATTTCTAATTGGGAGTAAGAAAGGAAAGAAACAATACTTACCTTCACTTTCTCTTCATCAAGGATGGGAGAGTGGAGAGAAAATCGAGTCACCATAAAGTTCCATGATGCTGATTTGAAAAACGAAATCATGAGACAGATGAAAAGGAGTGCGAGATTTTCGTAGTTGCAGAGATATGAATCTGGAAATATTTGGTAGAGATATGAATCTGGAATGACAAGAAAAACGAGATGTGTGAAACCCTAACTCGGGTCATCACATGGTTACCCGTTTGCGGAAATAAAACTTAATTTGCTGATTGCTTTCGGAAAATAATGTTTTCTCAACGTTTATCTTTTCAAAATATAGTGATAAATTTTTTTTCTTCTTTTTAACCTCATAACAACAACAATGTACTCAAATCACACTTAAATACAAAAGGTATATAAGTCATACAACTATACTGCCTCATATGTTTTCACACCTAGATTATTATCAGTTTAGTTTATTCCCAAAACATAATATAACACAATAGGACCTAAGCTGGTCGTAACTAACAGACACTACAACCGACAGGAGCAGCACAGCATGCCTCGAACTAGACAGCCTTCGTCTTCTTGTAGGGATCATACCCCTTGTACGACTCTGATATGTTTGTAAGGGTGAGACGCCAATATATGGATTTATCACCATAACTAAATGCGCAACATAAAAGAAGGCACACACACATATACATATTTATAACAACGTACTCATTCATATTATATCACATCGTTTATCAATGGGTTTCACACCCCAAACATCAACGTTGGAAAACTATGCATAAACACTTCAATACATCATCTAAACATTCACACCTAATCTCATGAGATATCTCCAACCTCGTGATGAGTTGATCAGACTCGATAGTTACTGGCACACAGCCACAGGCACACAACCAAAAACCCATCTCACACTGTCCAACATCGTGGCACAGGTGATATCAACGTTGATGGGGCCTCATTGTCCACCCGGCACAATAAGAACATTGTTGGTATAATCTACCCTGACGCCGCAAGGTAATCACTCGTTTGATCATGGCACGTCTGCCAAATGCATGCAAGAAAATACTTTTTCTCAACACTTTTCTTTGTGTTATATCTTTATCTGTCAAAGCTCTCAAAAGCTTTCAACTTATCATCGTTTTAAACATCAAATCTCTCAAAAGCTTTCAACTTATCATCGTGTTAAACATCAAAGCTCTCAAAAGCTTTCAACTTATCATCGTTTTGAAACATCTTTACAACTTTTATTAACAACACAGGACCTCAAAGTCCGAGTGCTCAATCACGAAACCCCTAGACCTTGCAATCAGTCTTAGGTTCGTGGTAATAGAAAACATCTCAAAACGTTTTAACTTCTTTAAGTAGATACCCAGTCTACAACACAACGAACCTTAATACCCTGACGTCTCGATTATTAAGTTCCATATCATCGTTTTTGTCTGTGAAAAAACAAATCCAAAATAAGACAACCTCATAAGAACACTAGTACCCCGACATCTCGGTTACTAAGTTCTATATCGTCGTTTACGTCGTTAAGTAAAACACATTTATCGAAAATCCTTTTTACTTGAAATTCGTTTGTAACACGTCAAATCATCAAGAACTCTTTTACTGAAACTTCAACTCTAAAAAAATTAAATCATTTCAGATTAAATCTCTTCTTAAATTAAGTACTGTTGTTTTTAAACTTTCCTCGTAAATAATTTCGAAACTTGCCATCGTTTATCATTTTCCAAAAAAATGTTTTTAAGTCAAACTTTGACTATTTTTTTTATTTTTTTATTTTTATTTTTTTATATTATTATTATTATTATTATTTTCTTTATAAGGTATTTTCGAATATTAATTTCACTAAATAACTTTTTACAATATTACGAAATTTCTTGCGTAAAAATTAGTAATACAAAAAAAAAATTCACGGTTACGCTCTCACCGTAACTCATAAATTACTTTTACACTGATAAATCATTAAAATAATAATATTTCTCAAAACTCATTATTTTTCCAAAATAATATTTTCCACCACTATTATATTCCAACATTCCCCATAAAAGATTGAATATAATTTTCACAACTCATTAAAGCTTTTATTTGATTAATCGGTTGTACACTGACCACTGTCAGGCCTCTCAAACAACATTCAACATTCAACATTCAACAACATCATCAGAATTATATCATCAGGAAGATCATGCATCATAGCAATATAATATACTACTGTAGATAATTAAATAAATTAAAAGCAGATCAATCACCGATACACAGATAAACAACACAACGTAAACAACATAAACAAATAACCACAACCACATATAAATCATATTAACCACACTAAAAGTAATTAGTTATTGAGAAAATCCCTTTGGTAAGCTCCCCTTACCTCTTGAAGCTCCTCAGTGAAATTAAAAGAACTCTGTCGATTGCTGGAAACCCTCGTACACCGTAGAACAATTAGCCTTCAACAACACATCCAAACCACCAATCAAAACAAGCTAAACAAACACCTAATCCTCTCTAATAGGTCCCGACCTCTTAGGGTTTTTGTGGCTCAAAATCTCCAAATTTTCTTAAGTCGCGGATTAATGATCCTAATATACTTAAGGAAGTGGATTAAGGCTAAACCACAAAGTTAAGAATCAAAACCATCCTAATCCTCTAATAGGTAGATTCGGCCAACACAATAACATAGGGTTAGGGTTTTTAGTTTAATGAACTAACTAGGATTCAACAAGTATACAAGTATGTATGATGAAAGACATGATCATACATCAAAAGCAAGAACAAAAACTCCATCCATCCTTTCCTCTAGGATTCGGCCAAGATGGGTTTCAAGGGAAGAAAATTTTTGATCATCATATTCTATTAGATACATACAATATACATGATTATAAGAACATAGGAAGTGGTTTCAACATCATAAGATTTTTCTAGAATTTGTTATGAATTTTCAAAGTTCTAGATCTAGAAACTTAAAAGTGATGAACATAGATGAAATAGACTTTGAATCATGAAACTTATTGAAGAACATAGACATGATTAGGGAAGGAGAATAGGATTCACCTCTTGAAGATCAAAGACAAGTGAAAATCCAAGAACTTGCTTCACAAACTGATGGTATGAACTTAGAACTTTTGAGTGGTTTTTGTGCAAAGTGTAAAAATGGCAAATAATGAAGTGAAGGTATGTTTTTAAAGATGTGGGCTGCGCCACTTTTGAGGGACCAAGTAGAAAGGAGGTGGCTTCTCCAAGGATTTAGGTGCAATTAATTCCTAGGGACCATTTTGCAAAAATTCCAAAAGTATAAGGACTATTTTGCAAATTGTCAATAGTTTGGAATGATGACCATGTGCAACACTTAATGTGTTCACATTGTGACTCATCTTTTGAATTATCTTGAAGCTTTTTAAGAAAAATCTAGAATGCTTTGGAGCTTTTTAGATTTATGTAGAACTTTGGAGAATATTGGAGAATAGTGTGGAATGTTCAAGAATAAACTTGGCTCATCCAAGTTAAGGGCAGCCCCCACTCCTCCTTGGGCTTGCACATGGGCCATGGAAATTTGGGCTTGGATTCAATTATTTTGGCCCACCAAAATGCTTAAGGCATAATCATAAGCTAGGAAACTTATATGATTTCAAATGGGCTTCATGAAATTTAATCCATGGACAAGGAATTTGGGTCTCAAGGCCCCGGTCCTCTAATGGGTTTGGAGCAAAGATCCTGGCCCAATTCACTTGGAAAAACATAGAAACTAACTTAGGGCCCAAAGTGCAATTAAGAGAAAGTTCAAGGACCAAAATGCAATTTTCATAGAAATTGTCATCATGAGGCCATGTGCACCATTAATGTGTTCACATGGGTGACTCACCATATTTGACTCATTGCTATCATCCGTTAGCGGCTCCCGGAAATCCCGTAATCTGCTCCGTTGTTTCCCCGATTCAATATGACGCCCGGATATAATATAATATTTCACTTTTTAGTGAAATATTTCAAAATAACCAAAATCGTAGGAAGTTAAATAAAAACCTTAAGTTTTTCGTTTACGAGTAAAAATTAGGTCTTTTGAGCAGTATAATTATACTGTCAATAAAAATCGCGGGCCGGGATTCGCCTGTAGCAAAAATAATATTTTAATTTTTATGCTAAATTTTTCAAAACTTCCAGTATCGTAGTAAATACGATAAAAATATTTTTAATCTCGTTCACGAATTAAAATTAGGTTTTCTGAGCAGTAAACTTTTACTGTCAATGAAAACGCAGACAGGGTTCCGTCTGAATTTTCAACCCAAGATTTCATCGTAACCTTATAATATAAAGCATGATATAGAAATGATAGTGGTTTACCCAAAATCATTTTGAGTCTCGGATAAAAATATATATTTATATATTTATTACCGATATTAGGAAACAGCGAAAATCGGGTGTTACAAGATGGGCATAGGGGGGAAGAGAGGGTGAGTGAAGAAGGGAATGATTCTGATGGATCCGGGTCATGGGTAGTAGTGGGTTTGGTTGCTCTGACCCAATAATGAAATAAAACAAAAATAAATAAAAGTTAAAATCTTTTTCTGATTTTTGTCTTTTATAATTTTTTATTTTAGATTTTTGAATAAATAAAAACAAATAAATTTTATTTTTTTACTTAAAAAATTAAATATTTAACAATTGAATTTAAAATAAAATATTTAAATTTGCTTGAATCAATAGTATCCTGATTCTCTACATCTCATTGTAATATTTAATAATCGAATATTGAATGTGGAGTAATCATTGTGTGATATAATCTCCATATATTTTTAAATAGTGTCATTCTATCTAATACAATGCTATACAATTTTAAATTTGAAAATAATCATAACCTTGCAACGCGGATACGTGCTTTAGAATCTAAATTTTAATATAATGAATTTTAATACCTTAATTACTATTATGATTATGATATCATCTAATATACCAATCTCAAATAATAAGTGCATGTAATTACAATGACTTTTTATCGAAAACCATTTTCCCTCTCCAACTACTATATCAATTAGAGAATCGAAATTTTGAATTTGAAATGTGAACAAAACCAAATCATATCTCAATCTCAAATAATGAGTGCCTGTATCCCTAAAAATTTGTCAACCAAATGTTTTCTTTAAAGGTGGTATCCCAATTTAGCTTCCATTCCTAGACATCATCCTCTCACCGTTTGAATTGTTTTCTTTTGGTGTAGCCTCTCCTCAGCTGTTGTACAAATGGCACCCGGATATGATTTATTCAACAATCATCATAAAATGTATTATTGGTAATATGATCTGCAATTAAACAGAAAGTGTCTTCTTTGCTTAGAAAACAATTGTATAGAGTAATACAAAAGTTAACAACCAATTTATAAAAAAAATCTTATATACCTAATATCTAAAATGTAAAATATTTTATTGAAATGTTCAAAATTAATTTATATATCCCGTGCATGGCACGGGTTCTTACGCTAGTAATGAAATAAAACAAAAACAAATAGTTAATATCTTTTTATGATTTTTGTCTTTTCTAATATTTTTTTTGGAATAAATAGAAACAAACATCAAAATAAGATGGAAAACTTTTTTTGTAATTTTACTTTTTGAATTTTTTATTTTTTTGAGACTTTAGTGAAAACTAAAGAAAGACCCGGTCAAAATAGGGTGTTCCAAAAAAGGATGATTGGCGACAATGTAGAAAAATACATAGATTTTAAAAACTGCTTGCAATTTGAGAAATTTTAAATATAATCATCGCTCCTAAAAAATTCATATAAAAAATAAAATTTAAATACCTTTAAATTAATTGTAATCATCATTCATATAACATGACAATCAATTTAACAATTAAGCCAAATATAAATTATGAAAATATGATAGAACATAGATCTTCTCGTTATACAAATTTCAGTTAATGTTCTCCAAACCAAATTTGTGTCCTTTCCGTTTTCTATTTTCTGATTTTTTCAATACATTGAAACAAAATTTTAATTCAATACATCGACTTTTTTACCTTGCATTTTATATTTTTCACTTTTTGAAACTCGTTTAAGAATATTTTCAACCCTATATAACATAAATAAAATATAACTATTTAAATATTACATAATTATATATATCTATCTATAAATATCACAAAGCAATCCCATATGCAAAAACAATTGGTCATGTGTCACTTGCCACGTGTTGTTGCTAGATTTTTTTGATTTTTTTTATATACAATTTTGTTTTTATTTTCTATTTTCTATTGTACATATAGAAATAAGAAAAGTAAAAATTAATTGAAATTAAATATAATGGATTACAATTAAGTGCCCCGTCACCAATTGATTTTTATTTCCTTTCTGCACCAATTAATTGAAAATTTAATTTTCTATTGTACTTATTAAAATCTATAATATATTTATCTGCATAAATCTATATTTATATTTATATATTTATAAATATCTATAAATAATACTATTATACCCCCTATGCAAGGATAGATTGACATGTGTCCTCTGCCACTTGTCATTACTAGAAAAAATTAATTTTCTCCTTTATTTATTAAAAAAATAAAATGGAAATTAATTGAAATCAATTTTTAAATTGATTGTAATCAGAATAAAATTAATATAATTAAAAATAAATGAAATTAAAAAATATTAAAATTAATTGAAATCAATTTAAATTTATTGAAATCAGAATAAAATTAAGATAACTGAATTTATATATAAAACAAAAAAAGTGAGAATTATTTTAAATCGATTGAAATCGAAATAAAGGAAAGATAATTGAAATTAATTGAAAAAAATTTAAATTGATTGAAATCAGAATAAATTGAAGATAATTTAAATTAATTTAATTAAAACAAGAAAAAACTAAAATTAATTTAAATTGATTGTAATCAGAATAAAGGAAATATAATTGAAATTAACTAGAATCAATTTAAATTAATTGATATTACTAGGATCAGATTAAACGAAAATCAAACTTTGATTGCTTTTAAATAATAAATATGATGGAGTAGTCATCAAAATGATATAGTATTTAAAAATTTAATAACTATCCTATTAACTAATTTAATTAAAATTTTAAATTTGTAAAAAAAAATTATATGCGTGGGATATTCTTTGTGCAATAAGCATGTCATATTTGATGGTTTTAGAAATTTTTAAACCAGATTTAATAAAAAATATTAATTACAAAATATATATATATATTATTGGTTCCTTGTAATGTCCGCATTACTTCGAAATTTATCTCCACCTCCCTATTTGATAAAAAATAACCTCTTAAATATTTTCTTTATATATTAGTATAGATTTTTATATGTACCTCAAGGTAAAAATTTTTAAGGGTCATTCTCTAAGTAATGACATATCAGCACAACCTTGAGTGGGATACGAGAGAGATTCAATGAGTGAATCATCATCATTAATTTATTCAAATTTGATTTGATTTACTGCACATATTAGACGACAATTTAAATAAATTTTCAAATGCATGAGTAGCAAAAATCAATCAATTTTAATTATAACTTTTAGCATTCAATTATAAGTTTTTAAGTTTGGATTCAAAATTCACATATAAACATGTGTACAACTGTAACACCTCGATTTTTCCGCTTTCTAAGATCGGTATAAACATAAATAAATATTTATATTTTTATATGAAACTTAGAAAATGATTTTGGGAAAACCAAAGTCATATTCATATTATACTTATTTTTATAAGTATACGGTGAAATTTTCGGTTGAAAATTCCGACGGAACCCGGTCTGCGTTTTCGATGACAATAAGATTTTAGTGATCATAAAACCTAATTTTGACCCGAGAATGAAATGAATAGAATTTATATCATTTACAATGATATAGGATATTTTGAAAATTTTCAAAATAAATAGGTTATTATACTCTATTCAGGCGTAAAACCCTAAATCGGGTAATCGACGGAGTCGAGAACGGACGTGTAGAGACAAAACCCGATATCGGATGCTGAGATATGGTGCCACCTAGGGTAGTGAGTCATATGGATGAGTCGCCAATGTCATGATTGCTTTTAAACAAAAATCTAGATATTTCTTTAAAATTGTGTAAAGACCATTTTGCCCTTGGACCATTTTGCCCTTGAACTTTCATTGAAATGACAAGTTTTCCTCACAATTTTTGGACACAAATCAGACACCTCTCCTTCAATCTCAACCACATAATTTTCATGATTACCTTAGGCAAATTACCATTTTGTCCTTAAGTCATCTTTATATCACAAAAATGCCATTGTGTCAGATTACTCTTTTGCCCTTAAATTTTTATGATTTGGACTCATCCACACCCCAATTCCCACGGACAACACACCACATTATGCCATTCCATCCATTTTATTAAGCCATCATCTTCTTCCTTTGCTTTGTTCTTCATTTTCTCTCAAAGTTCACAAGTTCCATAACCAAAATTTGTGAAGGAAGTACTTGATTCTTAGCTCATTTTTCAATTCTAAGAGGTATACCATACTCATCTTACTCAATAATCATCATGTTCTTCATTCATTTTTGTGATTTGAAGTCTTGATCATATTTTTCAATTCCTAGATCTAAAACTTTGAAAATTCATAGAAAAATCCTTTTGAAGTGAAACCAATTTCTATGATCTTAGTATCCTCTCTATATTCAAGATCCAAGAGGATACATCAAACAAAAATTTCGTGCCTATTTATTTTGTTGAGGCCGAACCCTAACTTGTTGTGGGAGAAGGACTTTGTTCATTTTTTTAAGATTAGTCTTGCTTGATTCAATCTTATGGCTCATATAGGTATTGAATCCATGCTTGTTTAATCAAATGAAAATCTCTAAGCCATTATTTTGTTCATGGTCGAAATTATATTCTTGAGGAGTTGGAAGGTTTTGTTTCATTTTTCAACTTATGATAATAGTTTATCTTAACTCTACACTACTCTAAGGTCATGGATCTAAGAGTATGAAAATTTTTGAAATCTAGCCTATGTTAACTGTCATGGCCGAATTAGTGTTTTTGAAAGGTTGGAATATTTTATTTCAGTCTTTGTATTCTAATATTTGTTTTAGGGTTTCAAGTTATTAGAGGTCACTAATCCACAAGCTTAGGAATTTTAGAAAATTTTTATCCATCCAAACACCTCATGAATGAACATATCATATAGGAGTATAGGTATATTTAGTTGTTTGATTGTTAATTATTTGTTGTGTTTTGATTGAAGGATTGAGTCGTGTATGTGTTTTGCGGAGACCAGACGTTTGACAGAATTTCTATTCGACAAGAAAAATATTCCAAGAGGTAAGGGGAGTACCTGAGGGATTTTTTCGATAGCTGTATGTAATTTGTTTGTGGTCTGTATGATTTATTTAGGTGTAATTGTTATTTTACGTAGTTAGATTTATCTGCTTTTAATGATTTAATTATCTGTATTTAATTGTTATTATATTTTGTTGCATGTCATTAATTGCTATTTGCTATATTATTGGCATGCTTGTTATTGATGTTGTTTGTGGATTGTAAAGTTTGACAGTGGTCAGTACTCAATTAATAATGAGGTTAAAAGCATTAAAAAGCATTTTATGGAATAATGAGTTTTTAAATAGTGGAAAATGTGTAAAATAGTAATATATTATTACTAATTATTGGTTTGGTGAAAATTGGGTTAGAGTGAAAAATATTATTATTTTAATAATTTAACAGCGTAAGAGTGTTTTATGAGTCATAACGAGGATGTAACCGTGAAAATATTTTAGCACTGCTAATTTTGACGTAAGAATTTTCTAAATATTAGAAAATATTATTTTAGGAAAATAAGTTTCAAAAATAAATTTATTATGGTACTGGAAAAATTATGTTACTAGAAAAGTCATTTTTGGACTTACAATGTTTTTTTTAAAATGTCAAACGTCGGACAATTCCGACAATATTTATGGTAGTATTATTAAAAATGGTAATATTAGTTAAAACAGAGAATTTGTTTCAACGCAATATTTTCAGGTTCAAAATATTGATTTTTTTAAAGAAAATGAATTTTAAGTGATTTTGATGATTTTATAAAACGAATTTCCAACGTAAAAGGATTTTCGGTAAAGTGGATTTATACAATGGGTTATTTCCGACAACTTGGATAAGTTAAGGAAATTTTGTTTTTGGATTTGTGTTTCATAAAGCGAAAATGTTGTTAAATTAAAAGACGAACCTTGCTGTCGGGATGTCGGTGTCTAGTGTTCTATGAAATGGACCCGAGGTCCTAAAAGTGAAGTTATGGACTAGATGTCCTATAAAAATCTATATTTATTTTTGTGCGTCAAAATCTACGAATCTAAATCTGGTGCACGGATCTAGATTTCGTGATTTGCACATTTTTTACTTGGAGTCTGTTTGTTTGGTTTGGACTTGGAGTCCTTGTTATGAGAATGGTTGTTAAACTTAAACGTTTAAACCTTGGTTTGGTCGTGAGCCTTTGAGCCTTGACAAGGAAAGAACGAATACAAAGAAAATTACGTGAACAAAACATTTTACATGCATTTTGGGTAGACCTGCCTTTGCATAGGACTTGAATGCTTGATGGCAAGTATTAATGCAGTTTGCATCACTGTGCCTTGATGGATATATGACCACGAAACCATATACTATACATAGTAACCACTTTGCCTCGTTTTGGACTGTGGTATGGTTATTTGAACTTTGCCTTATCTGGCAATGGTTCTACCTTATTGGCATTGATTCTGCCTTATTCGGCAATGAGAGCCTGATCAGCTCATTTATTGGTTGGTTGGAGCTCCAGAGATTAGGTATCAAAGTCAGTTGATGAATATTGAAGTGCCATGGTTTTTAAAACGGTAACGACTGTCGGGTATGAAACCCCTTGATAAATATATTGTTTATCTTTGAATATTCATGTTAATTGGTATTTGAGAGTCGTTCATATGGTTATCGTTTTAAAATCCATATATTGGAACTCACCCTTGCATATACATGTTCTTCTATCTTGCTGTTGTACCTTGGTACACTAGTGCAGATGTTGCAGAAGAGTTCCTTAAGTCACTTGGAGACTTAAGTCCGGATTGCGGGAAGAGATGCGTGATCATATGGATGATCACGAGGTCTTATCAGTGAGTGTCTTGTAGAGCGACCTGCTTAGGATATTTTAAAATTTGTTGGATGGTATATTTTGAGAAAGTCTGTGTAGGTATTTTGAAAACCTTTATATGGTTGAAATTCTGTTATGAATAAGATGATAATTATTATTGTGTTATGCACGTTATACTCTAAGTATTTAGGAGAAATTATTTTACACCCAGATTTTTTGACTCCAAATAAATCAATTTTCCGAAATCAACCAGCAAAATTCTTTTAATTTATTTCCGTACGTATTCACATAGTAATGCCCAGGGGTTGTTATAACAACCAACGAGTTAAATCCAAATATTTATAGAGGGATAGACCTAGGCTTACATATATACTAATATAAAAGTTTGATAGACAATTTTACTGTACATACACATGTCAGCACTAGGATTTTTAGCCTTTTTCATTTTTTTATAAAAAATTTAAATTTTTTTAATAATAAATAATTTTTTTACTTTTTTTTACGTTTATTTTTAAAAAAATTTAAATTTTTATTTTACGTTTTCCTTAATTTTTTTGCCTAATAAATTTTTTTTTGCTAATACTTTTTTTTTGAATTTATTTGTATACACTGACAGTGTAAATTTTTTTTACACTATCAACCAATCATAGATTGTCAAACGGTAAAAGTAAAGTTGTCATGTTCTTAATGTTTTAATTTTATATACTTATATTTTAACGTATATATAATTTAATATATTTTATATTTATATATTTATATATATTTTAATATTTTTCGGTTCGAATCGAATTAAACCAAACCAATTTTAATTGGTTCGGATATTGTTATTGACTTTTTACAGTTTATAATTTTTTTTTGTTTTTAAATATTTTTAGCCAACCTAGTTGGGATGCCTTGTCCTTTTGTGATGCATTTGCATGCCTAGCCTTTTATTAAAAAAAAAAGCCAGGAATGGTAGCAAAGCCACCTTGTTCTTCGAAAAAGTTTAGGGTTGTAAGACTCTAACCAATAATTCGATGAATTTGAAAATCCGAATCGACCAATTAAATTGGTTCGTTTTTTTTCTTTTTTATTCACGGCTCAGAATTGAACCAAACCCAATGGTCATTAATTCGGTTATTTTGGAACCAAACCAATTACTATATTTTAATATTTATATATATTTTTATATTCAATATGTATATCACTTTATCAATTAACAACTTTTTTTCTACTGTTCATGTAGCGGTAGAAGGAATTGTCAACCGGTGGATTATTTTGGATTATTTAAATTTATTTATTAAACATATATTCTATAATATTTTATTTTTAATTTTTTTTTCGAATTTACTTTTTTAAAATGTTTCTTTTTATAATTGATTTTTTTTAATTTTTTGTTTTCTAATTATTTTTATTTTTCTAATTTTTTGAATATTTTTTTCTAATTATTATTTTCCTAGTTTTAAAATATTTTTTATATACTTTTTTTTTCTAATTTACTTTTTATTTTTCTAATATCTGTATTGACATAAATAGAGGCAGAGCTGTTCATAATTTGTATTTTTTTCTATATCATTGCCTTTGTTTTTTCTATTTTAAATAATAAATCTATATCTATACTAATTAATAGGGTGAAATGCCGATTTTAGTGTAGCACAATGGTGCAAGCAACATGTCAAGTAATGAATTTTTTTATTATTATTTTTTTATTTTCTAAAATTTATATATTTTTTTGTTTTAAAATATTTACAAACCGGTAAAAGTATAATGTTTTGGTAGTTAAACACGACAATCTCTGAATTAACATAAATATAGGTAGAGCTATTCATATTTTCTAATCTATTTTTTTTCTACATCCTTGCCTTTGTTTTTTCTATTTTAAATAATAAATATATATCTATACTAATTAATAGGGGGAATTGATGATTTTCTAATAAAGTGACACGTGTCAGCACCACATGATTTAAGACAATTAGTTGATCATTAGTAATAATCAAAGAGGAACACTTAACACATAGCGTTACATTACGTATTGTAATATCATTTTAAAATCAAAATAATATTCAATTCTTTGCACTCAAATTATAGATAAAATTGTTTCAAGGTTTTTGATGATCACTTCTGTCTATAAATAAAAAGCCTTGGAGATGAATGAGTACCACCATTATGGGTGAGAAAGAAATATTGAAAGCAATGTGTGAAATAAGTCAAGAAAATGTTTGATATAGTGGACTTAATTTGGGATAAAGGAAAAAAAAATCGTATATATAGAGACACAATTCAAGTTATTAATGATAACAATACTATCAATAATAATAATAATTGATGACCCGTGCATCGCACGGATTCAAAAATACTAGTTATAAATAAAATTGGATTCAAAATTCACATACAAACACGGGTACAACCAACCCGTTAAATCCAAATATTTATAAACAGATAGACCTAGGCTTATATTATAAATAAATAAAAAATTAGGTCAGTTTTTCTCTCCTCATTCATCCTCACTCAATGATCGCACTCCTTTCTTTCCTGAACCTACCACAACTAGAGACAACAGTGCCATTCTCCTCTGCGTCGATCGCCCACCACCACGTGCGTGTCTTCTCTCTCGACGGTTTTGCTCTTTCTCCTCCTTCTCGTGTCAATTTATCAAATAACTTGATTTAGTTGCTATCTTTTTCTATATATGTTTCTTTTATTTCTTTCTTTAAGATGAGTGTGTTTCACATATTTAGTTGCACATTTTAATGCTGGTTCTTTGATTTGATTTGTAGATTAGTGAAGGTTTTCGCATCAATTTGAGTTTGAGGACGCAAGTGTGACACCCTAAACTCGGGTCATCACATGGTTACCCGTTTGCGGAAATAAAACTTAATTTGCTGGTTACTTTCGGAAAATAATGTTTTCTCAACGTTCATATTTTCAAAATCGGGTGATAAATATTTTTTTTCTTTTCAACCTCATAACAATAACAACTTAATCAAATCACACTTAACAACACAATGTATATAAATCTTACAACTATACTGCATCATATATTTTCATACCTAAATCAACATCAGTTTTATCTTCAAAACATAATAGGACCTAAGCTGGTCGTAACTAACCGACACTACCGCCAACTGGAGCAGCACAGCACGCTTCCAACTAGACAGCCTTCTTCTTCGTGTAGGGATCATACCCCTTGTACGTCTCTGAGATGTGTTGTAAGGGTGAGACACCAATATACGGATTTATCACCATAACTAAATGCGCAACACAAAAGAAGGCACATACACATATACATATTTATAACCACATACTCATTCATATTATATCACATCGTTTATCAATGGGTTTCACACCCCAAACATCAACGTTGAAAAACTATGCATGAACACTTCAAAACATCATCTAACATTCATACCTAATCTCATGAGATATCTCCAACATCGTAATGAGTTGATCAGACTCGATAGTTACAGGCACGCAGCCACAGACACGCAGTCACAGAAACTCAGTCAAAACCCATCTCACACTGTCCAACATCGAGGCACAGGTGATATCAACATTGATGGGGCCTCATTGTCCACTCGGCACAATAAGAACATCTTTATGATCTACCATGACACCGCATGGTAATCACTCATATAAAACCTATCACACACTGTCCAACATCATGGCACAGGTGTCCCAACGTAGATAGGGCCTCATTGTCCACTAGGCACAATAAGAACATCTTTATGATCTACCATGACGCCGCATGGTAATCACTCGTTTGATCATGGCACGTCTGCCAAATGCATGCAATAAAAAACCTTTTGTTCTCAACACTTTTCTTTGTGCTATATCTTTATTTGTCAAAGCTCTCAAAAGCTTTCGACCCATCATCGTTTTTTAAACATCAAAGCTCTCAAAAGCTTTCAACTTATTTTTAAACATCAAAGCTCTCAAAAGCTTTCAACTTATCATCGTTTTCAACATCGAATGCTCTCAAAAGCATCATCGTTTTCAACCTCGAATGCTCTCAAAGGCATCATCGTTTTCAACATCGAATGCTCTCAAAAGCATCATCGTTTTCAACATCTTTACAACTTTTATTAACAACACAGTCTTAGGTTCGTGGTAATAGAAAACTTCTCAAAACGTTTTAACTTATTTACGTAGATACCCAGTCTACAACACAACGAACCTTAATACCCCGACGTCTCGGTTATTAAGTTCCATAACATCGTTTTTGTCTGTGAAAAACAAATCCAAAATAAGACAACGTCATAAGAACACTAGCACCCCGACATCTCGGTTACTCAGTTCTATATCGTCGTTTAGTAAAACTCATTTACAGAAAATCATTTCTACTTGAAAACTCTTTGACTGAAACTTCAGCTTTAAAAATTAAATCAATTCCGATTAAACCTCTTCTCAAAACAAGTAATGCTATTTTTAAACTTTCACAGTAAATAATTTCAAAACTTGCCATCGTTAATCATTTTCCAAGAAAATATTTTTAAAGTCAAACTTTGACTTTTTATTTTATATTATTATTTCATTATTTTTATTTTTATAAAGTATTTTTAAATATTAATTTCACAAAATAACTTTTTATAATATTTCGGAATTTCTTGCGTAAAAATTAGCAGTACTAAAAAAATTTCACGGTTACGCTCTCACCGTGACTCACAAATTTCTTTTACACTGATAAATTATTAAAATAATAATAGTTCTCAAAAACGCATTATTTTTCCAAAATAATATTTTCCACCATTATTATATTCCAACATTTCCCATAAAACGTTGAATATCATTTTCACAACTTATTAAATCTTTTATCTGATTAATCGGTTGTGCAGCATCGACCACCGTCCAGGCCTCTCAAACAACATTCAACATTCATCATTCAACAACATCATTATAATTATATCACCAGGCAGATCATGCATCATAGCAACATAATATACTACTGCAGATATTTAAATAAATTAAAAGCGAGATAAATCACCGATACACGTATAAACAACACAACGTAAGCCACATAAACAAATAACCACAACCACATATAATTCATATAAATCACACTACACACAAATAGTTATAGAGAAAAATCCCTCGGGTAAGCTCCCTTACCGTTGAAGACTCGAACTAAGGGTTTCAAATAATCTCCCGATTTGATCCGGTTTCCTCCGTCGGCTTTAGGTCAAACCAACTCGATCGATTCCTTCATAACGAATTGCAACCAAAATAAATTAAATCAAACAAAAACATACTTGACTCATGGAGACTAAGGTTCGGCCTCAACAACTTTTCTAGGTTAGGAAAGTTAAAATTTTGTTAACTTAAGGATTTATGATCCATAAGTAACTTAAACATGATTAAGCACTTAACCCAAGATTATGAACCAAGAACATGAACTAAAACTCATCTAGTTCCAAGAACTAAGGTTTCGGCCAAGGGCTGAGTTTGGAGTTAGAAATCTCTAAAATTTCTAAACTCTTGGATTTAATCAACATACAAAACCTAGAGTTAGATTCAAGTGTTACAAACAACTTTTGAATCATAAAACCAACAAGTGCTCATACCTAGGGTTTCGGTTTTGATGAGATCAATAGGTTAAAGTTTGATTTTTGATCTTCTATATACTTGAATACAAGAACTATCAAGTTATAATCATGAATCAAGGCATGAAATTGAAACAAAACCTAAGAACACAAAGTTAACCTAGGTTCGGCCCAGTCCATATTTTAGGGAAAGAAATTTCTCATGATCTTGTTCTTATAGATTATGAAAATAGAGATGATTATAAGATCATAGCAATTGGTTTCATGTTAAAAGGATTTTTCTAGAATTAGTTATGAATTTTTGAATCTAGTTCCATGAACTTTGAACAAATGAAGAACATATGAATCTTAGCCATGAATCTACAAAAGTTGTGAAGAGAAATGATTCAAATGACAAGAGAATAAGTTTTTACCTCTTTATGATTCAAGGAAATCAAGATTTGGATGATGTTCTTCACAAATTTTTCATGATGTTCTTGAGAAACTTAAGGAAGAAAACATAGTTAGGGTTTAGAACAGTTTTAGTATTTTGGGTGGATCTCTCAACATACTTGTCCATTTTGGATGATCTTTATGTCGTTGTAAAGAAGAGAGAAAGATGAACAACTTTCATGTTGAAAGTTTTCCGAGATTCAAAATAGAAACCGGTCAGAATTGCCAATCAAAATCTGACGAATTATGAACTCTTTGGAGAAAAGAACATGAAAATGGAAGAAAATGGCTTAATGAAGAAGACAACCTATTTAAATGAAGAAGAAACCAAACTTAATGAAGAAGGCATTGGAGCCGTGGGTTTTGGGCAATCTTTAGTCAACTTTTCCAATGGCATTTGCTTGCAATTGTCATATAAAGACAAGGGCAAAATGGTCATTTCATAGGAAAATTTCACTTTGTCATAAATGTGCCATTATGGCCATTATGACTCGAATAAACTCATCATAAATACTCGGCAAATCGGTCAAATCCATTATCTCTGCTACGTTGCCGACTCCTCAATTCATCTGGCGCAAACTTTTCCTAGAGATATCTCGACTTATACGCCCGCAACAAATATAATATTTTAATTTTTTTACCAAAATTTTCAAAACTTCCAGTATCGTAGTAAATACGATAAAAACATTTTTCATCTCGTTCACGACTCAAAATTAGGTCTTCTGAGCAGTAAACTTTTACTGTCAGTGAAAATGCAGAAAACGCAGAAAACGCAGACTGGCTTCCGTCTGAATTTTCAACCAAAAACTTCTCCGTAACCTTATAAAAATAAGTATAACAAGGAAATGACCTTGGTTTATCCAAAATCATTTTCTAAGTCTCGAATAAAAATATATATTTATATATTTATTGCCGATATTACAAAGCAGCGAAAATCGGGGTGTTACATTACTACCCCTCTAAAAAAAAATTCGTCCTCGAAATTTCGAGACTCGAAGCTAAACAGTATTTTGGAACCTCATCTTAACCTTAAGATTTTACATTGTCCTCTACATCACTTCATTCCTCTTATTCTATATTCCATAACACAATTCATTCTTATGTCATTTCTACATATCCGTACTATCCTCAAAATTTCATCAGAGTCTACCACACTTGAAAAAAATAAAATCAAAACCTAATTACTTCTCTTATCAACATGATTTCACCAGAAACCTTATTCAAATCATCTAATTCTGAATATTATCACTAATACCAACAATATCTTCACATAACTACACATCAACTCCTTACTCAAATATTTCATCCTAGTCTTAGTTCCTCTTGATTATAATTCACTACTCCAATTTAATATCACCTCACACATTTCATCCTCAAAATAACTTCATTTCATATCTTAATGCAATTAAATCAAAAGGGATTATAGAATAGAATTATCTAATCCTTAACTTTCGAACTTTTCTAACAACTTAATTTTACTCAAGAACTTCTCTCTTTTCCGCTTACATTCAACTTAGGTAAAACTACCATAGACATCTTTCTATAATTCCTTCCAATCATACGATTAAATCTTAACGATGATCATTTTATCATTATCCTGGTTCCTTTAGTCACCTCTACCTCGATCATAACAAAATCTGCCAAAATCATCTTACTTACTGATATTAATTCTAGAAATTCTCAGCTTACTGGTCACACTTACCACTCAATAAAAATCCACTCACCTCTTGTCGTACTTAGGTATTACACTTACTCTCAACTAACCTTCTAAGGATAAATTCCTTATCACGTTGGATCAGTCCTCTGATACATACCTCTGTTAGTTTTTCCATTACACCGTGGACCTAAGCAGTAAAAAGATGTCGACTTCATCAATCTACTCACAATAATTTGAAAAGATATTTTCAAGACAATAAATTTCTTGATTTTGCTTTCACAAGAAAGCACAAAGAATAATTTGACCAATCTGAAAGATACAAGTGTCCAATATGTAAAAAGATTCTTTAATAGGTTCGTGAGTGTAAAAATGCATAGCTAATACAAGTTTACAAACATGAGTCTAATAAAGTTTCTTCCTTCACAAGAACTTTACTACACAATGATTTAAAAGAACATCAGTCCGACAAAATTTAGACTGGATCACTTCCACCAAAAGTAAAAGTGAATCGACTAAGTCTCATCAAGAATCTTCTATCATCAAGAATTCCCATCCTGTCGCATAACTCAAGAAATACTCATAATACATTCCCAATGAAGTATGAAAATATCCAGACCGGTCAGATCAAAGTCAGGATATATTTTAAATCAAGGTCAGAAAAATGAATTTGGTATGTACAAAATGTACCGCTATGATTGTCTAATACAACCATAGGAATTTGAAAAGCAATTTGTCCATAAGGAACAATTTTTCTGAATCTCGAGACCCTCATCTAAGGTTGAAGATTTAAATCTATTCGCCTTGGCTTCTCACAAGCACAATGGTCTTTTATGACGCACTTAGTATAGTTACCCTGAATCGGCACGATCCCTGATGACTTGGTCAATCACTCAGACACACGAACAGTTGATCTTTCCTCATAAGCTGAGTTTACAGTACAAAATCTTTAATAAGTCCTAACTCCAATCTGGTGATAACTTGTTCTCAAGTCGATCCTTAAATATATAACAACTCCTTGTGAGGGATATGTAACACTTGGTACAGAAGTCTCTCATACTCCTCGTGACTCTTAGAGTAAACGTGAACATCATCAATGAAGATGATGACTAACTTATCGAGAAATGGACCAAAATTCCATTTCTTGAAGTCTAACCCAATTAACCTTGTTGGCGATATCCTACCCAAAGCGATTGAGATCTGGCTAAATCTAGAAACTAGATCAATCAGAAACTCAACATCCGTCCGTCCGTACAAACTTAGGACATTCTCAGAAAATTTTCCCCAAAAACTTTCGATGACAGGTACCTTATTCAAATGTCTGATACCGTCCTAAGGGATAAACGAATGTATCAACATGAACATAAGTACCCTTTACTAAACATGAGTTCTCACAAGGTCTCAACCCAATCAGAACCCACCAAACATACTTACTTGTGTGTCAACACACATTGTTTCAACCAAGAAACAATTCAAACAAGTTTCGACCAGAGATCACACAACAAAAACCTAACAGACCTATTTCCCAACATTCCCGAAAGACTCGACCAGCTCTGATACCACTAATGTGACACCCTAAACTCGGGTCATCACATGGTTACCCGTTTGCGGAAATAAAACTTAATTTGCTAGTTACTTTCGGAAAATAATGTTTTCTCAACGTTCTTATTTTCAAAATCGGGTGATAATTTTTTTTTCTTTTCAACCTCATAACAATAACAACTTAATCAAATCACACTTAACAACACAATGTATATAAATCTTACAACTATACTGCCTCATATATTTTCATACCTAAATCAACATCAGTTTTATCTTCAAAACATAATAGGACCTAAGCTGGTCGTAACTAACTGACACTACCGCCAACTGGAGCAGCACAGCACGCTTCCAACTAGACAGCCTTCTTCTTCGTGTAGGGATCATACCCCTTGTACGTCTCTGAGATGTGTTGTAAGGGTGAGACACCAATATACGGATTTATTGTAACACCCTGTATTTCACTGTTTTAAATAACAGTAATACATATAAATATGTTTATAAATTTATTAGAATTTTATAAAATTTTAACAGAGGATAGTATTTAATCCTACTTGACCGTAGGAAACTACGATTAAAATTTAGGTTGGAAATTCAGGCGAAACCCGGCCTGCGAATTCCATTGACAGTATGATAATACTACTCAAAAGACCTAATTTTAATTCGTGAACAAAAGACTTAAGTTTAGTATTTTATTTTCTACAACTTTGTATTTTTAGAATTTTTTCAGAAAAAAATAATAAAATAATTTACGTATTATGGGCGGAAAGCGTAATCGGGTAGACGACGAAAGGGAAATTAGAGTTTCTAAGAGTAGTAAGAGGATTTATCTTAGGATTTTGAGATGATTCAAGGGGATGAATCATAATTTTAAGTCTAGAAGGTTTTTCAGGATTAAATAGAAAATTTCGAAATTTACGGTTAAGTCCCTGAACTTTCTGTAAATTACCCTTTTGTCCCTAAATTAGTTTTTTTCGTTTTTTCAAGTGGATTGGGCTAGAATCCTTGTTTCTAACCTTAAATAGTCGTGGCTTATAAGCCCAAATTTTTCTAATTCATAGTTGAGTCCATAAAGCCCATTTAAGTTTCTTATCTTAGGTTTAAAGGCTTAAATCTTCAAGTGGGTCCCACAACCAATAAGAAAATGAAATCAAGCCCAAATGTTTCAAGCCCATGCGTAAGCCCATGTGAATTGTGGCTGCCCATTGTTGTTGAATTTGTCAAGTTGATTCTAGAATTTTCCATAAGTTTCTACTTATCCTAGATTTTTCTACAAGCTTCTTGATTCTTCCTAAATACATTGAATTATCTTACTTGTCTTTCACTCATAAAAATCAGCCAAGCAAGTCAAAGATAAGATGGCATTTAATGTGATTAAAATCATCATCATGACATTTTATTGTCTATTTGCAAACTAGTCCTTCAACTATTGGAATCTTTGCAATTTGGTCCTTAGAACTTAATTGCACTTTGATCCTTTAACATGACAACTCATCTTCATCTAGAATTTTCTTGAGATGTCGCCACTCACACTATAAATACCCTCCTCTCACTTTTCATTTAGTTCTTTGGTCATTTGCTTTCTAAAAACTTTAAAGTTTCCAAGTTTCTTAGTTCTAAGTTGCAAAGCAAGTTCTTGGATTTCCTTCATCATTGATTCTCAAGAGGTAAATCCTAATCTTTATTCTTAATCATGCCTATGTTCTTTAGTAAGTTTCTTTATTCAAGACTTATATCATGGTTGTTTATCATTTTCAAGTTTCTAACCCTAGAACTTTGAAAAATCATAATAAATCCTAGGAAAATCTAATGATGATGAAACTACTTTCTATCTTTTAGATATCATGTCTACTATCTAAATCCAAGAGCATGAAGTAATCAAAAATCTCTTTCTTGAAAAACTAGCCTTGGCCGAATCTATCACCTTAGGGTTGGTAGAGTTTTGTTCATGTGTTTTCATGTATGATCATGTATTCTATATGGCATGTATGACTACACACTCTAATCCATGTTAGTCTCTTAAAAATGACTATTTTACTCAAAAATATTCATCTTGGCTGAACCCTAAGTGGGTGAGTTTTGTTGAGTTTTGTTCATGATTTTCATAGATGATCTTAGAAATCAAGTTTTTAGTAAGTATGCTTTATAAATCCAAGATGATTTGTTAAACTAAGAACCCTAGCTTTATGAACCTATTGAGGCCGAATCTATGTATAAAAGAGTTAGGAAGTTTTGAGTATTGAAACTTAGTTGTTTAGTTGATAATCTATGATTTAGGTTAATTAAGGATCATTAATCCATAACTTAATCATGATTAGAAGTTTTAGTTATTCAAAAAGCCTAGAGGCCGTGACTATGTATTAGGGTTTAGAATGTTTTAGTTTCTTGATTTGTAACTCTTTGGTTATAATAATTGAAGGTTAGTTGAGTACAAGTTTACAAGGTAACGGAAATTCTGAAGGAGTTTGTAAGTTGAACAAGGAGTCTTCAAGAGGTAAGGGGGGAACACCGAGAAGGATTCTATTCAATGACTATATGCTATCCAATGGTTGTTTGTAATTAATTGTTTGTTAGTATTTATTTATGTTGTTTATTGTTGTGTTAATTGTATCTGTGTGGTTTACTTTGCGTTAATTGTTTATTTACAATTATATTATGAACTGTGATGCATGATCTGCCTGGGAAATATCTGTGATATAATTGTTGTTTGATGTGTGAGAAGCCTGACAGTGGTCAGTGCACAATTAAGAAAGTCGGATAAAAGCTTTAAGAAACTTCGTCGAATTATATTCAAGGTTTTAGTGGCAAATTATTGGTATATGATATCAAAGGGAATTTCTTTTGAGAAGAATAAAGAGTGTTGAAAAATATTATTATTGTAATCAGTTATTTTTGGAAAAGTGAATTATGAGTCACAATGAGTACGACACGGTGAAAATATTTTAGTACTATTAAATTTTACTTAAGAAAACCCAGAATATTACAGAATATTCTTTTATTAAATTAATTGGTGAAAACAAGTTAAGTGTGATTTTAGAAAATTAATTAAGTGGAAAAAGTTAAGTTTTTGGCTTAAAAGTCTTAAAAATAAAATTTTGACGGCAAATCTGGAAAATCTAAACGGCAAGTATTTTTGAAACGGCAGTGCCTATTTTGAGAAAGTTAAACCTCAAGTGACTCATTGGGTTGTGAAAACTAAGTTTTATTTGTTAAGAATTTTTATAATGAATTTCTACCATTAGAAAAGAATTTCTAAAAATCGAAAGTTGATTTAACAATGTTGAAAATACAGTTGGACTTAGTAACCGAGACGTCGGGGTACTAATGTTCTGTGTTGTGATGGACTCAGTCATTTGGACTTGGAGTGCCTATATTGTATACATGAGGTATACTGTGATAAAACATTGAAGATGTTTTCTAGAAGCACGAACCTAGGACTGGTGCACCGGTCGAGAGGTGTCGTGATTGAGCACTCGGACAGTAAGGTCCTGTGTTGTAATGAAAGTTTTAAAAAGTGTTTTAAGACTATGTGAGTCGTAAGCCATTTTGAGCTTCGGCAAGAGAAAGATTGAGCACAAAGAAAAGAACAAAACAAAAGTGTTTTGCATGCATGTGGCAGACGTGCCTGCGATTTATGGTTCAATGCATTAATTACCGGCGGTTGAGGTAATTACGATATGCATTTATCTCATGTGCCTAGGGAGGACATTGAGACCCCATCTTACTTGCTAATGGTATGATGCCACTTGTTGTGGACGTTAGCAATGTGTTTGGCCTTGTGAGTGCCTGGCTGTGTATGCCTTGTTTTTTTAAGATGGGAAGAGGTTGAGCACCTGTTGGCAGTTAGCCAAGTTAGCCAGTGTGGCTATGGAGTCTGATCAACTCACATGATGTTGGGATATCTCATGAGATTAGGATGAAAAATTAGATGATGAATAGAAGTGTCATGCATAATTTTATGGATGATGTTTGGGGTGTTGAACCCACTGATAAACTGTTAGTTTATAACTAATGGTATGTGATAAATGTTGATGTGGTATTTGATGGCTAGAGTGTGGTTATTGAGTAAGATCCAAGTATTGGTTTCTCACTCTTACAACATATTCAGATGAATCCGGACGTACCACTGGTGCAGTCGAGGGTTCGTACACTCACTTTTGATCGGGCACAGTATGGTGGTGCCTGGGAGATAAATATTGGGGCACTTAGCACCACCTACCATGGCCCTAGTACTGAAGTTATTGGAACGTTAGAAGAAGGACCCAATCAGAGGACTTATGTAGTAGAAACAATCGAGGTATCGTTACCACCGGTTTGGCTGTACCTTCAATATCTGGAAGAGCATGGAATGATGGATCCTTTACCTCAACCTCAACCTCTTCAGATATTAGGAAATGGAGAACCTCCAGTTGAAGGAGAGCTAGTTGAAGGTGAGGAAGATCCAAAGGAATACCTAGAGGACGATCCGGAGTTTCAACCTCCTGCAGTGGATGATGAAGATTCTTCAGATGAAGCAGTGGAAGCGGAGGCATCATCAGACTCATCAGCTATAGGTGGGATTGATCCTTATGGTCTTCCCAATGGGTTTCACTAGCTTGACCAGCTTAGGTATAGTTTCCGGGGGTAGTGAGTCTTGATAGTTTTATTTTGGCTTCTTAGAGCCATTAGTTTTGAGATGGTTCTGAACCAGTTGTTGTTGGTATGTATATATCTTTATCTTCCTTGTTTAGTTTGATGGAGAATAGTCTATGCTTCTAAAGGCCTTTTTGATATCTCCTAGTATAGGAGTTGTGTATGTAAATGATGAAGTATATGTATATATATGGATGTACATATATGTTGTTTATGTTTATAATAGTTGTATGTTGTATGTTAAAGAAAAAAAATTTAAGCACTATTTTTATATAAGGTTAGTCACCCTAAATTATATTTTCCGAAAGTAACCAGCGTTATATAATTATATATTTATATTTGGGTATTAATGGGATGACCCTAGAGTAGGGTGTCACATTTATCACCATAACTAAATGCGCAACACAAAAGAAGGCACATACACATATACATATTTATAACCACATACTCATTCATATTATATCACATCGTTTATCAATGGGTTTCACACCCCAAACATCAACGTTGAAAAACTATGCATGAACACTTCAAAACATCATCTAACATTCATACCTAATCTCATGAGATATCTCCAACATCGTAATGAGTTGATCAGACTCGATAGTTATAGGCACGCAGCCACAGACACGCAGTCACAGACACTCAGTCAAAACCCATCTCACACTGTCCAACATCGAGGCACAGGTGATATCAACGTTGATGGGGCCTCATTGTCCACCCGGCACAATAAGAACATCTTTATGATCTACCATGACGCCGCATGGTAATTGAGACACCCCGTTGTACCCCATTGTATTATTACATTAAAACCTTAATATTTATTTACTTAATTGCGCTCTTACTGTTGAAAATACGTAAAAATTAAAACTTAATTAATAATTATATAACTTATGCAGATATAAAACATACCAAAACTATATTACATACATACACACCTGTTTATTTATTACATTCCAAAAGCACTGTTAAGGGTACCCTCTCAGTAGGATCCCTCACAGGCATAAAGTCCACTACAGGCATACTTAGCGGAAATATAAATACTCCTTAGACACACTGGCCATAATGTCTATACTCTAATCGCCATGGATCACAGCTCGACCTCGAGCATCCGGTTCATACGGAGTTCCATCTAACTCCTCAGCAATTGGTTCCTCCATCGGGTCTTCTCGTAGGATCACATCAGAAATAAAACACAACACACAGAAAGATATAGGGAATAAGAAACAGTTCTATCATCAAAAAGCGGAAAAGATTCATAGCATATCATACAATAAATGTCACAGACAATCAACATACATAACTAACAAATCATCCTCAAATTATGATATTGTCCTCTACCCTCTGCTCATGTAGTCTAAACACTTATACTATCATAACTGTCTCTATTCCTTTCACATTCGTTAGTAGTCCAAGGTAGTCTGATGCAAAGAACTCAGCATAGTACACTTCTATCTTTTGATAGAATAAGACTCAACATAGTGCCCTTCTATCTTGCGATAGGATAAAACTCATCATAGTGCCCTTCTATCTTTCGATAGGATAAAACTCATCATAGTGCCCTTCTATCTTTCGATAGGATAAAACTCAACATAGTGCCCTTCTATCTTTCGATAGGATAAATCAGATCTACGCGTCATGGACTGAAAAAGTATTTGCATCAAAGCCTCTATATGAATCTCACTATCTCAAATCAGTAACAACCTTGTACCTCAAACTCCCATCATAACCTCAACTCGCATTCTATGTCACATCTCATCCATTAGATAACTTAATTAAGCTAGGCACCTCTAAGTCAATTCATTCTCTCACCCAAACAATCATCTCCCGAACAACACATATCCTTACTTAAAAATCATCTAAGCACAATATTTAAAAACAGGCAGATCATGCATAACATAACATCAGAAAATATTCAAATATCTCAATATCATATAAATATTCAAACACCGAAATAATGCGTCACATGCAGATGGAATACCTCAACCAGCGTATCACAGTAAATTTGATAACATAAAATCAAACATCCTCAAATACTTAAAATCAACTTAATGTCGATAAACCTACAATCCCCGAATCACCATTGGTTTTAAAGAAAAGGTTTCCAATGGGATTTTGGTCTTGTCGATTACTCGACTACTAGTACGGTTTAGGTCGCCCTACACAATTATCATATAATATACTACTTATCGATTCCGACGATAGGTTGATTCTTTTC
Source organism: Sophora flavescens (assembly GCA_030762895.1). Lineage (NCBI taxonomy): Eukaryota > Viridiplantae > Streptophyta > Magnoliopsida > Fabales > Fabaceae > Sophora > Sophora flavescens. The sequence continues at coordinate 68,045,579 of CM061062.1, read as the reverse complement.
CCCACCTGAGCTAGCACCGAAAACACGTACACGACGATCCTCGTTATCCCGCCACGAGTTAACACAACCACCTTCATCCAAACAACATAACTATAATTAATCAACTAACACCCATCTATGACACTTTAGGGCTAGGTTCGGCCAAGACTTAGAAAATAGGTTTAGGATTATCTTCTTAATGCCATCTTTTGGATCCTAGTCACTAGAGTCTTAACTAACATAAATTACTTATTACAAGACTAAAATTTGAAACAAAATCCTCTAACCTTTAGGGTTAGGGTTTCGGCCCATATTAGGAAAATAGGCTAGGAAATTTAGTTGGATTCAAGCTCTTGGATAATGAAAGTGGAAGACATCACAAGATCATAGAAATTGGTTTCACATTAAAAGGATTTTTCTACAATTTTCTAGAATTATTTGAAGTTCTAGATCTAGGAATGGAAAAATATGATTCATGGCATAAACATGATAAATACATGAATATGAAAGCTTATATGATCAAGGAGATGAGCTTTTACCTCTTGAAGATTGAAGAAATGAAGAAAATGATCAACCTTCACTATGTTGAAAACTGGACAGCTTGAGGGTGTGATGGTATTGTGAGTGTATCTCACAATATACTCATCCAAAAATTACGAACTTTGGCTTGATAGAAAGATAAGAAGAAAAGGAACAACTTTGGTGTTTAATGTTTCATTTGGTTCGGATCATAACAGGGGTGAAATGGGACTTCTTTCTGCTGTTTCGTGGGTTGCTGGGAATTCTGGGCAGTTTCTGTATTTTGAGCCTTTCTCCCAATCCACTTATCCGTTTTTGATGATCTTTAGCTTGTTGGAAAGAAGAGAGAAAGGGGAACAACTGTTATGTTGAGTGTTTTCCGAGTTTCAGAAAGGAAGAGGGTCATATGTTTGGTGGGAATTCGGTGTTCTTAGGGTTTTGTAACTTAGTTGGTGGGGAAGATGAAGAGAATGAAGAAGATGAGTGAAATGGTGAGGGAGGCCACGGTTTTGGGGTATTTATAGGAGTAATCTTATGCCTTGTTTGGTTAAAAGGAATTGGTTTAATGGGTTTTGTGATTATTAAATTAATATAAGCTTAACTAAGGTTATAATTAACTTAACTAAGGTTATAATTAACTTAACTTAGGTTATTTTGGCTAACCATGGTTAATAATATGTGGCTCACATTTGATGGAGGTGTGGCTGATTTTGGGCCACACAAAATGACTCACCAATGAGTCATCGATCTTATCCATAGCGGTTCCTGAAATTCGAGACGCAGCCTCAATCGTTACCCGATTTCGGTTTTTGAGAGGAAAATAATGAAATGAAAGCAAAATGAAATAGTTAAGATTTATTGGAGGTGGATGCACGAAATTGGAGAGATGTGGGAGGTTTTCAACCACGTAAAATGAGTGGTTAAGAGTGCATAGATGCGTCTTGTTAATACCCGCGAAAGCTTGGGGGTATTTTGGTCTTTTTACCTAAATGTCATGATTACATGCATTTAATGCTCATAAATGCTTGGTGACTCATCCTCCATGAGTCATCATATATGACTCGTTGTCCCGATCTCTTGACGGGTCTCTGCACTTCCCTTCTTGACTCCGTCGGTTTCCCAATTAGGGTTTTACGCCTGCGTAAAAGCGTAATATTTAGTTTTCGACTGAAAATTTTCAAACTAACCAAACTCGTTGGAAATATGATTTAAATATAAACCATTTCGTTCACGAGTCAAAATTAGGTTTTCTGCTCAGTAAAATTATACTGTCAGTGAAAACGCAGACCGGGTTCCGTCTGAATTTTCCACCCAAATTTTTATCGTAAGCTTCTACCCTAAGATAGAGTATGAATATGATTTTTATTTCATAAAAATCAATCTCCATGAACTCGGATAAAAATATAAATAAATACATTTATACCGGTTAATACAAATAAAAATAGTTTTACTGAAAAAAATCGGAAAATAAAAAGTAGGGTGTTACATTACTACCCCTCTTAGAAAAAAATTTCGTCCTCGGAATTTCTTAACTCAACACTAGACATCATCTTGTAATCTTATCTTAATCTAAAGCTTCAACACTATATTTCTCATCGCTGTTTTTCCTCTAGGTGACAGCGGTAATTTCATAACAGAATTCATTCTTATATCATTCTATTTATCCTCGAACTTATCCATCACTATATTCCATTCATTGTTCTTAACCTTTCCAACTTGATCTATCATCCTTAAAGGACATGATCAAAACTTAATTCCTTCCTCTTCTTACTACTGATCCACTAAAGAATCTTATTTCAACATCTAACAGCCGTAATTAACACCACAATCGAACTACCCTAACTTCCTACTTCATGTGTCCAATCACAGTCTTAGTTCCTTAGAATGTATTTCACTATTCCAGATTATATCAAATCACACCTTTCAAGTCTCCCAATAAACATCTCAACACTCCGTAAGATAAATTGCAATCAAAAGATCAACACATGTTAGGATTATCTAACTTAACAAATTTGAATTTCTCTAGTAACCTCAATTTATATCAGAAATCATCTTTTCTGCTCATATTCAACTTAGGTGAAAGCTCATATTCAACTTTGGTGAAATTACTATGTACACTTTTGTTTACTCTTCCCAAACTCATACCATCCATCTTAACTACGATCCTTAATCATTGCCCTAGGTTCATAATGATATTATGCCTCGATCAACATTTGACTTATAGTAATTGTCTTACTCATTGATATTGATCTTAAGGGTTCACATCCTACCGACCACAACTATACCTCAACAAAACTCTCATCACTTTCTTGTCTATCATGCTACTTAGACAAACAAACAAAGTCTACCAGATATCAAATACATACCTTGTATAAGATCCCGGATTGAGCATTCTGCTCCCCTCACGGTAAACACTCTTTCAAAGGGCCCGAGGTCCGACCATCTCTTTGTCCCCCGCCGCTGGAACTCCTTTTCCAGCTCCACCTCTCTGAACACTAGTATACAACATATAATGCTACATAAAACTGGTATATATATATGCCATATAACTGTTAACTATCACGTCGGGACTCACTACCCAACTTCTAAGCATAGTTAAAATCCGATGTGGACTCAACTAGACACGGCCAGTAACACATCCTAGACCTCACAGTCCGATTAGAATCGAACTGCTTTGATACCACCAAATGAGACACCCCGTTGTACCCCATTGTATTATTACATTAAAACCTTAATATTTATTTACTTAATTGCGCTCTTACTGTTGAAAATACGTAAAAATTAAAACTTAATTAATAATTATATAACTTATGCAGATATAAAACATACCAAAACTATATTACATATATACACACCTGTTTATTTATTACATTCCAAAAGCAATCATTAAGGGTACCCTCTCAAGTGGGATCCCTCACAGGCATAAAGTCCACTACAGGCATACTTAGCGGAAATATAAATACTCCTTAGACACACTGGCCATAATGTCTATACTCTAATCGCCATGGATCACAGCTCGACCTCGAGCATCCGGTTCATACGGAGTTCCATCTAACTCCTCAGCAATTGGTTCCTCCATCGGGTCTTCTCGTAGGATCACATCAGAAATAAAACACAACACACAGAAAGATATAGGGAATAAGAAACAGTTCTATCATCAAAAAGCGGAAAAGATTCATAGCATATCATACAATAAATGTCACAGACAATCAACATACATAACTAACAAATCATCCTCAAATTATGATATTGTCCTCTACCCTCTGCTCATGTAGTCTAAACACTTATACTATCATAACTGTCTCTATTCCTTTCACATTCGTTAGTAGTCCAAGGTAGTCTGATGCAAAGAACTCAGCATAGTACACTTCTATCTTTTGATAGAATAAGACTCAACATAGTGCCCTTCTATCTTGCGATAGGATAAAACTCATCATAGTGCCCTTCTATCTTTCGATAGGATAAAACTCATCATAGTATAAAACTCAACATAGTGCCCTTCTATCTTTCGATAGGATAAATCAGATCTACGCGTCATGGACTGAAAAAGTATTTGCATCAAAGCCTCTATATGAATCTCACTATCTCAAATCAGTAACAACCTTGTACCTCAAACTCCCATCATAACCTCAACTCGCATTCTATGTCACATCTCATCCATTAGATAACTTAATTAAGCTAGGCACCTCTAAGTCAATTCATTCTCTCACCCAAACAATCATCTCCCGAACAACACATATCCTTACTTAAAAATCATCTAAGCACAATATTTAAAAACAGGCAGATCATGCATAACATAACATCAGAAAATATTCAAATATCTCAATATCATATAAATATTCAAACACCGAAATAATGCGTCACATGCAGATGGAATACCTCAACCAGCGTATCACAGTAAATTTGATAACATAAAATCAAACATCCTCAAATACTTAAAATCAACTTAATGTCGATAAACCTACAATCCCCGAATCACCATTGGTTTTAAAGAAAAGGTTTCCAATGGGATTTTGGTCTTGTCGATTACTCGACTACTAGTACGGTTTAGGTCGCCCTACACAATTATCATATAATATACTACTTATCGATTCCGACGATAGGTTGATTCTTTTCCCCACCTGAGCTAGCACCGAAAACACGTACACGACGATCCTCGTTATCCCGCCACGAGTTAACACAACCACCTTCATCCAAACAACATAACTATAATTAATCAACTAACACCCATCTATGACACTTTAGGGCTAGGTTCGGCCAAGACTTAGAAAATAGGTTTAGGATTATCTTCTTAATGCCATCTTTTGGATCCTAGTCACTAGAGTCTTAACTAACATAAATTACTTATTACAAGACTAAAATTTGAAACAAAATCCTCTAACCTTTAGGGTTAGGGTTTCGCCCCATATTAGGAAAATAGGCTAGGAAATTTAGTTGGATTCAAGCTCTTGGATAATGAAAGTGGAAGACATCACAAGATCATAGAAATTGGTTTCACATTAAAAGGATTTTTCTACAATTTTCTAGAATTATTTGAAGTTCTAGATCTAGGAATGGAAAAATATGATTCATGGCATAAACATGATAAATACATGAATATGAAAGCTTATATGATCAAGGAGATGAGCTTTTACCTCTTGAAGATTGAAGAAATGAAGAAAATGATCAACCTTCACTATGTTGAAAACTGGACAGCTTGAGGGTGTGATGGTATTGTGAGTGTATCTCACAATATACTCATCCAAAAATTACGAACTTTGGCTTTATAGAAAGATAAGAAGAAAAGGAACAACTTTGGTGTTTAAGGTTTCATTTGGTTCGGATCATAACAGGGGTGAAATGGGACTTCTTTCTGCTGTTTCGTGGGTTGCTGGGAATTCTGGGCAGTTTCTGTATTTTGAGCCTTTCTCCCAATCCACTTATCCGTTTTTGATGATCTTTAGCTTGTTGGAAATAAGAGAGAAAGGGGAACAACTTTTATGTTGAGTGTTTTCCGAGTTTCAGAAAGGAAGAGGGTCATATGTTTGGTGGGAATTCGGTGTTCTTAGGGTTTTGTAACTTAGTTGGTGGGGAAGATGAAGAGAATGAAGAAGATGAGTGAAATGGTGAGGGAGGCCACGGTTTTGGGGTATTTATAGGAGTAATCTTATGCCTTGTTTGGTTAAAAGGAATTGGTTTAATGGGTTTTGTGATTATTAAATTAATATAAGCTTAACTAAGGTTATAATTAACTTAACTAAGGTTATAATTAACTTAACTTAGGTTATTTTGGCTAACCATGGTTAATAATATGTGGCTCACATTTGATGGAGGTGTGGCTGATTTTGGGCCACACAAAATGACTCACCAATGAGTCATCGATCTTATCCATAGCGGTTCCCGGAAATTCCGTACGCAGCTCCGTCGTTTACCCGATTTCGGTTTTTGAGAGGAAAATAATGAAATGAAAGCAAAATGAAATAGTTAAGATTTATTGGAGGTGGATGCACGAAATTGGAGAGATGTGGGAGGTTTTCAACCACGTAAAATGAGTGGTTAAGAGTGCATAGATGCGTCTTGTTAATACCCGCGAAAGCTTGGGGGTATTTTGGTCTTTTTACCTAAATGTCATGATTACATGCATTTAATGCTCATAAATGCTTGGTGACTCATCCTCCATGAGTCATCATATATGACTCGTTGTCCCGATCTCTTGACGGGTCTCTGCACTTCCCTTCTTGACTCCGTCGGTTTCCCAATTAGGGTTTTACGCCTGCGTAAAAGCGTAATATTTAGTTTTCGACTGAAAATTTTCAAACTAACCAAACTCGTTGGAAATATGATTTAAATATAAACCATTTCGTTCTCGAGTCAAAATTAGGTTTTCTGCTCAGTAAAATTATACTGTCAGTGAAAACGCAGACCGGGTTCCGTCTGAATTTTCCACCCAAATTTTTATCGTAAGCTTCTACCCTAAGATAGAGTATGAATATGATTTTTATTTCATAAAAATCAATCTCCATGAACTCGGATAAAAATATAAATAAATACATTTATACCGGTTAATACAGCGAAAATAGTTTTACTGAAAAAAATCGGAAAATAAAAAGTAGGGTGTTACATTACTACCCCTCTTAGAAAAAAATTTCGTCCTCGGAATTTCTTAACTCAACACTAGACATCATCTTGTAATCTTATCTTAATCTAAAGCTTCAACACTATATTTCTCATCGCTGTTTTTCCTCTAGGTGACAGCGGTAATTTCATAACAGAATTCATTCTTATATCATTCTATTTATCCTCGAACTTATCCATCACTATATTCCATTCATTGTTCTTAACCTTTCCAACTTGATCTATCATCCTTAAAGGACATGATCAAAACTTAATTCCTTCCTCTTCTTACTACTGATCCACTAAAGAATCTTATTTCAACATCTAACAGCCGTAATTAACACCACAATCGAACTACCCTAACTTCCTACTTCATGTGTCCAATCACAGTCTTAGTTCCTTAGAATGTATTTCACTATTCCAGATTATATCAAATCACACCTTTCAAGTCTCCCAATAAACATCTCAACACTCCGTAAGATAAATTGCAATCAAAAGATCAACACATGTTAGGATTATCTAACTTAACAAATTTGAATTTCTCTAGTAACCTCAATTTATATCAGAAATCATCTTTTCTGCTCATATTCAACTTAGGTGAAAGCTCATATTCAACTTTGGTGAAATTACTATGTACACTTTTGTTTACTCTTCCCAAACTCATACCATCCATCTTAACTACGATCCTTAATCATTGCCCTAGGTTCATAATGATATTATGCCTCGATCAACATTTGACTTATAGTAATTGTCTTACTCATTGATATTGATCTTAAGGGTTCACATCCTACCAGTCACAACTATACCTCAACAAAACTCTCATCACTTTCTTGTCTATCATGCTACTTAGACAAACAAACAAAGTCTACCAGATATCAAATACATACCTTGTATAAGATCCCGGATTGAGCATTCTGCTCCCCTCACGGTAAACACTCTTTCAGTGGCCTGAGGTCTGACCATCTGCTGTCCTGCTGCTGGAACTCCTTTTCCAGCTCCACCTCTCTGAACACTAGTATACAACATATAATGCTACATAAAACTGGTATATATATATGCCATATAACTGTTAACTATCACATCGGGACTCACTACCCAACTTCTAAGCATAGTTAAAATCCGATGTGGACTCAACTAGACACGGCCAGTAACACATCCTAGACCTCACAGTCCGATTAGAATCGAACTGCTTTGATACCACCAAATGAGACACCCCGTTGTACCCCATTGTATTATTACATTAAAACCTTAATATTTATTTACTTAATTGCGCTCTTACTGTTGAAAATACGTAAAAATTAAAACTTAATTAATAATTATATAACTTATGCAGATATAAAACATACCAAAACTATATTACATATATACACACCTGTTTATTTATTACATTCCAAAAGCACTGTTAAGGGTACCCTCTCAGTAGGATCCCTCACAGGCATAAAGTCCACTACAGGCATACTTAGCGGAAATATAAATACTCCTTAGACACACTGGCCATAATGTCTATACTCTAATCGCCATGGATCACAGCTCGACCTCGAGCATCCGGTTCATACGGAGTTCCATCTAACTCTCAAAGAATTGGTTCCTCCATCGGGTCTTCTCGTAGGATCACATCGGGAAATAAAACACAACACACAGAAAGATATATGGAATAAGAAACAGTTCTATCATCAAAAAGCGGAAAAGATTCATAGCATATCATACAATAAATGTCACAGACAATCAACATACATAACTAACAAATCATCCTCAAATTATGATATTGTCCTCTACCCTCTGCTCATGTAGTCTAAACACTTATACTATCATAACTGTCTCTATTCCTTTCACATTCGTTAGTAGTCCAAGGTAGTCTGATGCAAAGAACTCAGCATAGTACACTTCTATCTTTTGATAGAATAAGACTCAACATAGTGCCCTTCTATCTTGCGATAGGATAAAACTCATCATAGTGCCCTTCTATCTTTCGATAGGATAAAACTCATCATAGTATAAAACTCAACATAGTGCCCTTCTATCTTTCGATAGGATAAATCAGATCTACGCGTCATGGACTGAAAAAGTATTTGCATCAAAGCCTCTATATGAATCTCACTATCTCAAATCAGTAACAACCTTGTACCTCAAACTCCCATCATAACCTCAACTCGCATTCTATGTCACATCTCATCCATTAGATAACTTAATTAAGCTAGGCACCTCTAAGTCAATTCATTCTCTCACCCAAACAATCATCTCCCGAACAACACATATCCTTACTTAAAAATCATCTAAGCACAATATTTAAAAACAGGCAGATCATGCATAACATAACATCAGAAAATATTCAAATATCTCAATATCATATAAATATTCAAACACCGAAATAATACGTCACATGCAGATGGAATACCTCAACCAGCGTATCACAGTAAATTTGATAACATAAAATCAAACATCCTCAAATACTTAAAATCAACTTAATGTCGATAAACCTACAATCCCCGAATCACCATTGGTTTTAAAGAAAAGGTTTCCAATGGGATTTTGGTCTTGTCGATTACTCGACTACTAGTAGGGTTTAGGTCGCCCTACACAATTATCATATAATATACTACTTATCGATTCCGACGATAGGTTGATTCTTTTCCCCACCTGAGCTAGCACCGAAAACACGTACACGACGATCCTCGTTATCCCGCCACGAGTTAACACAACCACCTTCATCCAAACAACATAACTATAATTAATCAACTAACACCCATCTATGACACTTTAGGGCTAGGTTCGGCCAAGACTTAGAAAATAGGTTTAGGATTATCTTCTTAATGCCATCTTTTGGATCCTAGTCACTAGAGTCTTAACTAACATAAATTACTTATTACAAGACTAAAATTTGAAACAAAATCCTCTAACCTTTAGGGTTAGGGTTTCGGCCCATATTAGGAAAATAGGCTAGGAAATTTAGTTGGATTCAAGCTCTTGGATAATGAAAGTGGAAGACATCACAAGATCATAGAAATTGGTTTCACATTAAAAGGATTTTTCTACAATTTTCTAGAATTATTTGAAGTTCTAGATCTAGGAATGGAAAAATATGATTCATGGCATAAACATGATAAATACATGAATATGAAAGCTTATATGATCAAGGAGATGAGCTTTTACCTCTTGAAGATTGAAGAAATGAAGAAAATGATCAACCTTCACTATGTTGAAAACTGGACAGCTTGAGGGTGTGATGGTATTGTGAGTGTATCTCACAATATACTCATCCAAAAATTACGAACTTTGGCTTGATAGAAAGATACGAAGAAAAGGAACAACTTTGGTGTTTAAGGTTTCATTTGGTTCGGATCATAACAGGGGTGAAATGGGACTTCTTTCTGCTGTTTCGTGGGTTGCTGGGAATTCTGGGCAGTTTCTGTATTTTGAGCCTTTCTCCCAATCCACTTATCCGTTTTTGATGATCTTTAGCTTGTTGGAAAGAAGAGAGAAAGGGGAACAACTGTTATGTTGAGTGTTTTCCGAGTTTCAGAAAGGAAGAGGGTCATATGTTTGGTGGGAATTCGGTGTTCTTAGGGTTTTGTAACTTAGTTGGTGGGGAAGATGAAGAGAATGAAGAAGATGAGTGAAATGGTGAGGGAGGCCACGGTTTTGGGGTATTTATAGGAGTAATCTTATGCCTTGTTTGGTTAAAAGGAATTGGTTTAATGGGTTTTGTGATTATTAAATTAATATAAGCTTAACTAAGGTTATAATTAACTTAACTAAGGTTATAATTAACTTAACTTAGGTTATTTTGGCTAACCATGGTTAATAATATGTGGCTCACATTTGATGGAGGTGTGGCTGATTTTGGGCCACACAAAATGACTCACCAATGAGTCATCGATCTTATCCATAGCGGTTCCCGGAAATTCCGTACGCAGCTCCGTCGTTTACCCGATTTCGGTTTTTGAGAGGAAAATAATGAAATGAAAGCAAAATGAAATAGGTAAGATTTATTGGAGGTGGATGCACGAAATTGGAGAGATGTGGGAGGTTTTCAACCACGTAAAATGAGTGGTTAAGAGTGCGTAGATGCGTCTTGTTAATACCCGCGAAAGCTTGGGGGTATTTTGGTCTTTTTACCTAAATGTCATGATTACATGCATTTAATGCTCATAAATGCTTGGTGACACATCCTCCATGAGTCATCATATATGACTCGTTGTCCCGATCTCTTGACGGGTCTCTGCACTTCCCTTCTTGACTCCGTCGGTTTCCCGATTAGGGTTTTACGCCTGCGTAAAAGCGTAATATTTCGTTTTCGACTGAAAATTTTCAAACTAACCAAACTCGTTGGAAATATGATTTAAATATAAACCATTTCGTTCACGAGTCAAAATTAGGTTTTCTGCTCAAGAAAATTATACTTGTCGGTGAAAGCATGAGACGGGTTCCATCTCAATTTTCAACCCAAATTTTTATCGTAAGCTTCTACCCTAAGATAGAGTGTGAATATGATTTTTATTTCATAAAAATCAATCTCCATGAACGCGGAAAAAATATAAATAAATACATTTATACCGGTTAATACAGCGAAAATAGTTTTACTGAAAAAAATCGGAAAATAAAAAGTAGGGTGTTACAGTAATCACTCATATAAAACCTATCACACACTGTCGAACATCATGGCACAGGTGTCCCAACGTAGATAGGGCCTCATTGTCCACTAGGCACAATAAGAACATCTTTATGATCTACCATGACGCCGCATGGTAATCACTCGTTTGATCATGGCACGTCTGCCAAATGCATGCAATAAAAAACCTTTTGTTCTCAACACTTTTCTTTGTGTTATATCTTTATTTGTCAAAGCTCTCAAAAGCTTTCGACCCATCATCGTTTTTTAAACATCAAAGCTCTCAAAAGCTTTCAACTTATCATCGTTTTTAAACATCAAAGCTCTCAAAAGCTTTCAACTTATCATCGTTTTCAACATCGAATGTTCTCAAAAGCATCATCGTTTTCAACATCGAATTCTCTCAAAAGCATCATCGTTTTCAACCTCGAATGCTCTCAAAGGCATCATCGTTTTCAACATCGAATGCTCTCAAAAGCATCATCGTTTTCAACATCTTTACAACTTTTATTAACAACATAGGACCTCAAAGTCCGAGTGCTCAATCACGAAGCCCTTAGACCGTTGCAATCAGTCTTAGGTTCGTGGTAATAGAAAACTTCTCAAAACGTTTTAACTTATTTACGTAGATACCCAGTCTACAACACAACGAACCTTAATACCCCGACGTCTCGGTTATTAAGTTCCATAACATCGTTTTACATCGTTTTTGTCTGTGAAAAACAAATCCAAAATAAGACAACGTCATAAGAACACTAGCACCCCGACATCTCAGTTACTAAGTTCTATATCGTCGTTTAGTAAAACTCATTTACAGAAAATCATTTCTACTTGAAAACTCTTTGACTGAAACTTCAGCTTTAAAAATTAAATCAATTCCGATTAAACCTCTTCTCAAAACAAGTACTGTTATTTTTAAACTTTCACCGTAAATAATTTCAAAACTTGCCATCGTTAATCATTTTCCAAGAAAATATTTTTAAAGTCAAACTTTGACTTTTTATTTTATATTATTATTTCATTATTTTTATTTTTATTTTTATTTTTATTTTTATTTTTATTTTTATAAAGTATTTTTGAATATTAATTTCACAAAATAACTTTTTATAACATTTCGGAATTTCTTGCGTAAAAATTAGCAGTACTAAAAAAATTTCACGGTTACGCTCTCACCGTGACTCACAAATTTCTTTTACACTGATAAATTATTAAAATAATAATAGTTCTCAAAAACGCATTATTTTTCCAAAATAATATTTTCCACCATTATTATATTCCAACATTTCCCATAAAACGTTGAATATAATTTTCACAACTTGTTAAATCTTTTATCTGATTAATCGGTTGTGTGCACCACCACCGCCGGCCTCTCAAACAACATTAAACATTCATCATTCAACAACATCATCAAAATTATATCACCAGGCAGATCATGCATCATAGCAACATAATATACTACTGCAGATATTTAAATAAATTAAAAGCAGATAAATCACCGATACACAGATAAACAACACAACGTAAGCCACATAAACAAATAACCACAACCACATATAATTCATATAAATCACACTACACACAAATAGTTATAGAGAAAAATCCCTCAGGTAAGCTCCCCTTACCTGTTGAAGACTCGAACTAAGGGTTTCAAATAATCTCCCGATTTGATCCGGTTTCCTCCGTCGACTTTAGGTCAAACCAACTTGATCGATTCCTTCATAACGAATTGCAACCAAAATAAATTAAATCAAACAAAAACATACTTGACTCATGGAGATTAAGGTTCGGCCTCAACAACTTTTCTAGGTTAGGAAAGTTAAAATTTTGTTAACTTAAGGATTTAGGATCCCTAAGTAACTTAAACATGATTAAGCACTTAACCCAAGATTATGAACCAAGAACATGAACTAAAACTCATCTAGTTCCAAGAACTAGGGTTTCGGCCAAGGGCTGAGTTTGGAGTTAGAAATCTCTAAAATTTCTAAACTCTTGGATTTAATCAACATACAAAACCTAGAGTTAGATTCAAGTGTTACAAACAACTTTTGAATCATAAAACCAACAAGTGCTCATACCTAGGGTTTCGGTTTTTATGAGATCAATAGGTTAAAGTTTGATTTTTGATCTTCTATATACTTGAATACAAGAACTATCAAGTTATAATCATGAATCAAGGCATGAAATTGAAACAAAACCTAAGAACACAAAGTTAACCTAGGTTCGGCCCAGTCCAGATTTTAGGGAAAGAAATTTCTCATGATCTTGTTCTTATAGATTATGAAAATAGAGATGATTATAAGATCATAGCAATTGGTTTCATGTCAAAAGGATTTTTCTAGAATTAGTTATGAATTTTTGAATCTAGTTCCATGAACTTTGAACAAATGAAGAACATATGAATCTTAGCCATGAATCTACAAAAGTTGTGAAGAGAAATGATTCAAATGACAAGAGAATAAGTTTTTACCTCTTTATGATTCAAGGAAATCAAGATTTGGATGATGTTCTTCACAAATTTTTCATGATGTTCTTGAGAAACTTAAGGAAGAAAACATAGTTAGGGTTTAGAACAGTTTTAGTATTTTGGGTAGATCTCTCAACATACTTGTCCATTTTGGATGATCTTTTTGTCGTTGTAAAGAAGAGAGAAAGATGAACAACTTTCATGTTGAAAGTTTTCCGAGATTCAAAATAGAAACCGGTCAGAATTGCCAATCAAAATCTGACGAATTATGAACTCTTTGGAGAAAAGAACATGAAAATGGAAGAAAATGGCTTAATGAAGAAGACAACCTATTTAAATGAAGAAGAAACCAAACTTAATGAAGAAGGCATTGGAGCCGTGGGTTTTGGGCAATCTTTAGTCAACTTTTCCAATGGCATTTGCTTGCAATTGTCATATAAAGACAAGGGCAAAATGGTCATTTCATAGGAAAATTTCACTTTGTCATAAATGTGCCATTATGACCATTATGACTCGGATAAACTCATCATAAATACTCGGCAAATCGGTCAAATCCATCATCTCTTCTACGTTGCCGACTCCTCAATTCATCTGGCGCAAACTTTTCCTAGAGATATCTCGACTTATACGCCCGCAACAAATATAATATTTTAATTTTTTTACCAAAATTTTCAAAACTTCCAGTATCGTAGTAAATACGATAAAAACATTTTTCATCTCGCTCACGACTCAAAATTAGGTCTTCTGAGCAGTAAACTTTTACTGTCAGTGAAAACGTAGAAAACGCAGAAAACGCAGACTGGCTTCCGTCTGAATTTTCAACCAAAAACTTCTTCGTAACCTTATAAAAATAAGTATAACAAGGAAATGACCTTGGTTTATCCAAAATCATTTTCTAAGTCTCGAATAAAAATATATATTTATATATTTATTACCGATATTACAAAGCAGCGAAAATCGGGGTGTTATATTACTACCCCTCTAAAAAAAAATTTGTCCTCGAAATTTCGAGACTCGAAGCTAAACAGTATTTTGGAACCTCATCTTAACCTTAAGATTTTACATTGTCCTCCACATCACTTCATTCCTCTTATTCTATATTCCATAACAGAATTCATTCTTATGTCATTTCTACATATCCGTACTATCCTCAAAATTTCATCAGAGTCTACCACACTTGAAAAAAATAAAATCAAAACCTAATTACTTCTCTTATCAACATGATTTCACCAGAAACCTTATTCAAATCATCTAATTCTGAATATTATCACTAATACCAACAATATCTTCACATAACTACACATCAACTCCTTACTCAAATATTTCATCCTAGTCTTAGTTCCTCTTGATTATAATTCACTACTCCAATTTAATATCACCTCACACATTTCATCCTCAAAATAACTTCATTTCATATCTTAATGCAATTAAACCAAAAGGGATTATAGAATAGAATTATCTAATCCTTATCTTTCGAACTTTTCTAACAACTTAATTTTACTCAAGAACTTCTCTCTTTTCCGCTTACATTCAACTTAGGTAAAACTACCATAGACATCTTTCTATAATTCCTTCCAATCATACGATTAAATCTTAACGATGATCATTTTATCATTATCCTGGTTCCTTTAGTCACCTCTACCTCGATCATAACAAAATCTGCCAAAATCATCTTACTTACTGATATTAATTCTAGAAATTCTCAGCTTACTGGTCACACTTACCACTCAATAAAAATCCACTCACCTCTTGTCGTACTTAGGTATTACACTTACTCTCAACTAACCTTCTAAGGATAAATTCCTTATCACGTTGGATCAGTCCTCTGATACATACCTCTGTTAGTTTTTCCATTACACCGTGGACCTAAGCAGTAAAAAGATGTCGACTTCGTCAATCTACTCACAATAATTTGAAAAGATATTTTCAAGACAATAAATTTCTTGATTTTGCTTTCACAAGAAAGCACAAAGAATAATTTGACCAATCTGAAAGATACAAGTGTCCAATATGTAAAAAGATTCTTTAATAGGTTCGTGAGTGTAAAAATGCATAGCTAATACAAGTTTACAAACATGAGTCTAATAAAGTTTCTTCCTTCACAAGAACTTTACTACACAATGATTTAAAAGAACATCAGTCCGACAAAATTTAGACTGGATCACTTCCACCAAAAGTAAAAGTGAATCGACTAAGTCTCATCAAGAAACTTCTATCATCAAGAATTCCCATCTGTCGCATAACTCAAGAAATACTCATAATACATTCCCAATGAAGTATGAAAATATCCAGACTGTCAGATCAAAGTCAGGATATATTTTAAATCAAGGTCAGAAAAATGAATTTGGTATGTACAAAATGTACCGCTATGATTGTCTAATACAACCATAGGAATTTGAAAAGCAATTTGTCCATAAGGAACAATTTTTCTGAATCTCGAGACCCTCATCTAAGGTTGAAGATTTAAATCTATTCGCCTTGGCTTCTCACAAGCACAATGGTCTTTTATGACGCACTTAGTATAGTTACCCTGAATCGGCACGATCCCTGATGACTTGGTCAATCACTCAGACACACGAACAGTTGATCTTTCCTCATAAGCTGAGTTTACAGTACAAAATCTTTAATAAGTCCTAACTCCAATCTGGTGATAACTTGTTCTCAAGTCGATCCTTAAATATATAACAACTCCTTGTGAGGGATATGTAACACTTGGTACAGAAGTCTCTCATACTCCTCGTGACTCTTAGAGTAAACGTGAACATCATCAATGAAGATGATGACTAACTTATCGAGAAATGGACCAAAATTCCATTTCTTGAAGTCTAACCCAATTAACCTTGTTGGCGATATCCTACCCAAAGCGATTGAGATCTCGGCTAAATCTAGAAACTAGATCAATCGAAACTCAACATCCGTCCGATCCGTACAAACTTAGGACATTCTCGGAAAAATTTTCCCCAAAAACTTTCGATGACAGTACCTTATTCAAATGTCTGATACCGTCCTAAGGGATAAACGAATGTATCAACATGAACATAAGTACCCTTTACTAAACATGAGTTCTCACAAGGTCTCAACCCAATCAGAACCCACCAAACATACTTACTTGTGTGTCAACACACATTGTTTCAACCAAGAAACAATTCAAACAAGTTTCGACCAGAGATCACAGAACAAAAACCTAACAGACCTATTTCCCAACATTCCCGAAAGACTCGACCAGCTCTGATACCACTAATGTGACACCCTAAACTCGGGTCATCACATGGTTACCCGTTTGCGGAAATAAAACTTAATTTGCTGGTTACTTTCGAAAAATAATGTTTTCTCAACGTTCTTATTTTCAAAATCGGGTGATAATTTTTTTTTTCTTTTCAACCTCATAACAATAACAACTTAATCAAATCACACTTAACAACACAATGTATATAAATCTTACAACTATACTGCCTCATATATTTTCATACCTAAATCAACATCAGTTTTATCTTCAAAACATAATAGGACCTAAGCTGGTCGTAACTAACCGACACTACCGCCAACTGGAGCAGCACAGCACGCTTCCAACTAGACAGCCTTCTTCTTCGTGTAGGGATCATACCCCTTGTACGTCTCTGAGATGTGTTGTAAGGGTGAGACACCAATATACGGATTTATCACCATAACTAAATGCGCAACACAAAAGAAGGCACATACACATATACATATTTAGAACCACATACTCATTCATATTATATCACATCGTTTATCAATGGGTTTCACACCCCAAACATCAACGTTGAAAAACTATGCATGAACACTTCAAAACATCATCTAACATTCATACCTAATCTCATGAGATATCTCCAACATCGTAATGAGTTGATCAGACTCGATAGTTACAGGCACGCAGCCACAGACACGCAGTCACAGACACTCAGTCAAAACCCATCTCACACTGTCCAACATCGAGGCACAGGTGATATCAACGTTGATGGGGCCTCATTGTCCACCCGGCACAATAAGAACATCTTTATGATCTACCATGACGCCGCATGGTAATCACTCATATAAAACCTATCACACACTGTCCAACATCGTGGCACAGGTGTCCCAACGTAGATAGGGCCTCATTGTCCACTAGGCACAATAAGAACATCTTTATGATCTACCATGACGCCGCATGGTAATCACTCGTTTGATCATGGCACGTCTGCCAAATGCATGCAATAAAAAACCTTTTGTTCTCAACACTTTTCTTTGTGCTATATCTTTATTTGTCAAAGCTCTCAAAAGCTTTCGACCCATCATCGTTTTTAAACATCAAAGCTCTCAAAAGCTTTCAACTTATCATCGTTTTTAAACATCAAAGCTCTCAAAAGCTTTCAACTTATCATCGTTTTTAAACATCAAAGCTCTCAAAAGCTTTCAACTTATCATCGTTTTCAACATCGAATGCTCTCAAAAGCATCATCGTTTTCAACCTTGAATGCTCTCAAAGGCATCATCGTTTTCAACATCGAATGCTCTCAAAAGCATCATCGTTTTCAACATCTTTACAACTTTTATTAACAACACAGGACCTCAAAGTCCGAGTGCTCAATCACGAAGCCCTTAGACCGTTGCAATCAGTCTTAGGTTCGTGGTAATAGAAAACTTCTCAAAACGTTTTAACTTATTTACGTAGATACATAGTCTACAACACAACGAACCTTAATACCCTGACGTCTCGGTTATTAAGTTCCATAACATCGATTTACATCGTTTTTGTCTGTGAAAAACAAATCCAAAATAAGACAACGTCATAAGAACACTAGCACCCCGACATCTCGGTTACTAAGTTCTATATCGTCGTTTAGTAAAACTCATTTACAGAAAATCATTTCTACTTGAAAACTCTTTGACTGAAACTTCAGCTTTAAAAATTAAATCAATTCCGATTAAACCTCTTCTCAAAACAAGTACTGCTATTTTTAAACTTTCACCGTAAATAATTTCAAAACTTGCCATCGTCAATCATTTTCCAAGAAAATATTTTTAAAGTCAAACTTTGACTTTTTATTTTATATTATTATTTCATTATTTTTATTTTTATTTTTATAAAGTATTTTTGAATATTAATTTCACAAAATAACTTTTTATAATATTTCGGAATTTCTTGCGTAAAAATTAGCAGTACTAAAAAAATTTCACGGTTACGCTCTCACCGTGACTCACAAATTTCTTTTACACTGATAAATTATTAAAATAATAATAGTTCTCAAAAACGCATTATTTTTCCAAAATAATATTTTCCACCATTATTATATTCCAACATTTCCCATAAAACGTTGAATATCATTTTCACAACTTATTAAATCTTTTATCTGATTAATCGGTTGTGCACTGACCACTGTCAGGCCTCTCAAACAACATTCAACATTCATCATTCAACAACATCATCATAATTATATCACCAGACAGATCATGCATCATAGCAACATAATATACTACTGCAGATATTTAAATAAATTAAAAGCAGATAAATCACCGATACACAGATAAACAACACAACGTAAGCCACATAAACAAATAACCACAACCACATATAATTCATATAAATCACACTACACACAAATAGTTATAGAGAAAAATCCCTCAGGTAAGCTCCCCTTACCTTGAAGACTTCGAACTAAGGGTTTCAAATAATCTCCCGATTTGATCCGGTTTCCTCCGTCGGCTTTAGGTCAAACCAACTCGATCGATTCCTTCATAACGAATTGCAACCAAAATAAATTAAATCAAACAAAAACATACTTGACTCATGGAGACTAAGGTTCGGCCTCAACAACTTTTCTAGGTTAGGAAAGTTAAAATTTTGTTAACTTAAGGATTTATGATCCATAAGTAACTTAAACATGATTAAGCACTTAACCCAAGATTATGAACCAAGAACATGAACTAAAACTCATCTAGTTCCAAGAACTAGGGTTTCGGCCAAGGGCTGAGTTTGGAGTTAGAAATCTCTAAAATTTCTAAACTCTTGGATTTAATCAACATACAAAACCTAGAGTTAGATTCAAGTGTTACAAACAACTTTTGAATCATAAAACCAACAAGTGCTCATACCTAGGGTTTCGGTTTTGATGAGATCAATAGGTTAAAGTTTGATTTTTGATCTTCTATATACTTGAATACAAGAACTATCAAGTTATAATCATGAATCAAGGCATGAAATTGAAACAAAACCTAAGAACACAAAGTTAACCTAGGTTCGGCCCAGTCCAGATTTTAGGGAAAGAAATTTCTCATGATCTTGTGCTTCTAGATGATGAAAATAGAGATGATTATAAGATCATAGCAATTGGTTTCATGTCAAAAGGATTTTTCTAGAATTAGTTATGAATTTTTGAATCTAGTTCCATGAACTTTGAACAAATGAAGAACATATGAATCTTAGCCATGAATCTACAAAAGTTGTGAAGAGAAATGATTCAAATGACAAGAGAATAAGTTTCTACCTCTTTATGATTCAAGGAAATCAAGATTTGGATGATGTTCTTCACAAAATTTTCATGATGTTCTTGAGAAACTTAAGGAAGAAGATGAACATAGTTAGGGTTTAGAACAGTTTTAGTATTTTGGGTGGATCTCTCAACATACTTGTCCATTTTGGATGATCTTTATGTCGTTGTAAATAAGATAGAAAGATGAACAACTTTCATGTTGATAGTTTTTCGAGATTCAAAATAGAAACTGGTCAGAATTGCCAATCAAAATCTGACGAATTATGAACTCTTTGGAGAAAAGAACATGAAAATGTAAGAAAATGGCTTAATGAAGAAGACAACCTATTTAAATGAAGAAGAAACCAAACTTAATGAAGAAGGCATTGGAGCCGTGGGTTTTGGGCAATCTTTAGTCAACTTTTCCAATGGCATTTGCTTGCAATTGTCATATAAAGAAAAGGGCAAAATGGTCATTTCATAGGAAAATTTCACTTTGTCATAAATGTGCCATTATGGCCATTATGACTCGGATAAACTCATCATAAATACTCGGCAAATCGGTCAAATCCATCATCTCTGCTACGTTGCCGACTCCTCAATTCATCGGGCGCAAACTTTTCCTAGAGATATCTCGACTTATACGCCCGCAACAAATATAATATTTTAATTTTTTTACCAAAATTTTAAAAACTTCCAGTATCGTAGTAAATACGATAAAAACATTTTTCATCTCGTTCACGACTCAAAATTAGGTCTTCTGAGCAGTAAACTTTTACTGTCAGTGAAAATGCAGAAAACGCAGACTGGCTTCCGTCTGAATTTTCAACCAAAAACTTCTCCGTAACCTTATAAAAATAAGTATAACAAGGAAATGACCTTGGTTTATCCAAAATCATTTTCTAAGTCTCGAATAAAAATATATATTTATATATTTATTACCGATATTACAAAGCAGTGAAAATCGGGGTGTTACAGCAAGAACACAACGGGATATAATAGGAAGGGTCCCATCTCGCACCATCTTTAGTTGCACAATTAGATGATATAAACGAGAACAATTTATGGCATCATCTTGAGAAGAATCTTTTTGATTGTATCTTTGCTGTGGAAGTTCTCCCCCCTATATTGAAAGAAATGGTCACCAAGTGTGAAGAAGATGTTTCTAAAAAGCAAATAGGAAATAGCACACACAAAGAGCACAAGCAAGCAGAGGTAAGTTTTAAGTTTTTGTGGAAATTCTGACAAGTTATTTTAGCAATGCCATATTCCTATTAGTTTTTTATTCAGGTTTCATAATTTTATCTTCTTTGTGCATATTTGAATTCTTTACTTTGTTTTTTTCTTTTTTTAACATTCATTGTGGTTCCTCCACCCATCAAACATGTTCTATCTTGATGGGTGGAATCAAGTACTTAGTTGGTTAGTGTTTTGTCTTGAATCTTGTGATATCTCTGGTGTTTGTAGTAGTTTTACTCAGATTTTTGCGCCAAAAAAAAAAATACTTCAGCTTAGTTGCTAATGTAGTTTGGTAAAATGACAATTTATTGATAATGATGAGTATGAATGCTGGATGATGATTTTGAACTATTTGGTATTGTTTTAGCCTTTGAATCATCCCTTTGATAACATTTTAGTGGACATGATTTCTTGAGCCTTGCATAGGGTCTTTTTGTATAGTGTACTGATTGTGCTAACCAAGTCTAAATCAGCAGGTGATTGACTTGGGCAAGATGGAGGCATTGATCATTGATGACAGCCCAACTGAAGCTGGAAAGCTTGAAGAGAAGAAGGAAGGGTTGTAGGCTGAGATCAAGGACATCAAGGACATCTCCTTTATCGATGCACTTTAGCACAATTAGCCCCTACAATAGATCTTTCCTTATTTCATTCTCTCTTTTATATGTCCCAAGTGTGGGACTTTTTAAGATGATGCCTTGGGTCTAGCATAGGGTCTGATTATAATTTATAAACAATTTCATTTGGTATTAATTGTTATGGGGTCCGTTTTCTTGAATTGGTTGATGAAGCTTTTAAACCTTGGTTTTAGTCTATTTTCTTAGAGTTATGGTTATGTTATAATCGATACTTATTCTCTAAATATGATCATGGTTAATAGATAAAACCTTTTGGAATCACACCACCGAGTCGTTCATGCTTATTTCTTCTTCCATTGTTTAAATCAACTTTTTTTAAATATATATTTTTGCTCCTTGGTCTAAGCCAATCTTATTGGTTTCGGTTAGCCTTTATCATTATTGTCAAGGAAAATATGTTCTTCATAGAGAATTGGAGCATCAAACAATGGTATGGACACTTTAGTAGAATCTAAAACTTACGTATTATTCTAGGTTATGGTGTTTGATGGTACCTCTTTAAATGAAATATTTGATTATTATAATTTCCTAAATGTTTGTCTTGATGCCTATAGTTCTTTTATTCTCCCATATCTACCATTTGTCTGGCGTTCTTTTTGTGCTGTTTCAACTTTCAACTTTTTATTAACATGATTCATGATAAAACATTATGGCGCCGTATGATCCATGTAGCCGACCCCACCTAGTGGGATAAGGCTTGGTTGTTGTTGTTGTTGTAGTCATGAATTTAGGATTTGTCTTATAGATATTTCACGTTTAAAATATATTTGTTCAAGTTAGATCTTTGTTATTGTCATAAAAGCTTTATGCATATATTTGTCTTGCACTATGAATTCACTTTTGGTGATTCAAATTGGCTATGGTGATTTCTTGATTTTTTTTATGGAGTTGTTTCTATGCTATTTTTGTGATGCTCATACCTGCTCAAAGAAGCAAAGTCCTTCTTTAGAAAACAGAAGATAAGATAAAGCTTAATTCTATTGTCATGGTAATCAAATATCCTACACTGTTTGCTTTAAAGTTTTAACACATAAAAGGTGGTGTCTCAAATTTTAAGTTTGAGTAGATAGTACTATAATTCAAAGTACATTCATTGAGCTAATTTTATTATTTTCTGCACTATGAATGTTTGGTTTGTGTATATCAATGCTGAGAGAGTAGGTAGGACCGTACGACTAACACCATGATCATGAGCAGCAATGTTTATGGGAGTCAAGTGATTGTCTTCTACCCGTGTTTACTTCCATAGGTACCGCACTATTCTTCTACCTACTTCCATTTGGTTATTGTAATTATAAGGTTACTTCCTGGTATTCGTGTTAGGTGAAAACTGACTTAGGTGGAATCCATTGAATTCCTCGTATTACTGTTACATACATTATGAATATTTTTGCTAAGATAGTGATGTGCTTATATATATAACAATATACAAACTTTGGCTGAATGTAATAAAAACTAATCCAGAAACAAGGAATTATAGCCAAAACGATCGTGGCCATGATAAAAAACTGCAAGGATACTGGTCAGAGTCAATATCCCGTGCTTCCATTCAATCGATATGACATTGTCTCAAAAAATATACACTACGACATATATCTATATCTATATTATAATACAATTCTTTCCCCATTCTGGGGAAAGTCTGGACACGTGTCACGACCACGTTTAATCTTACAAGCATTCTACAATAAGTATCTCTGAAACTTTCCTAACTAAGTATTAGTTTTAATGATATTTTTGGTTTTACATTTTGTTATAAATGATATCGAATACTATTAATAAATTGATTATAGATTTCCAATACCCTCATCACTATATTAATTGTACATTGTGTTTTCCATGCAATTTACGGCTACTTAATAACCATATCAATTGCTTCATTATTCATCTTCTATTTCCCTATGCCTTGATAAACTCAATCGTCTTCCCATCAAACAATTATGGACCTCTTAAACATTTTCCGAAGAGAGATCCCTGAATGTGTCCGTCTTTCTATCTTCTAGGACCTAGCTATATAAATAGTACCATTGTTTGCTGTTTGTAACATTCTATTTTGAACCCGTTTGTATACCATGGAAGTCTCTTTTGAACCCGTTTCGATGATTTCTGCTGTGAAAGAGACATGGAGGATCTGTGTCAGTGTCGTTCGCCTTTGGGTCACTCCTAGTTTCAATAACTCAAGAGCTCCCTTCTCCATCGAGATGGTTTTCATGGACGACCAGGTGTTCTTTCTTCATCTATTAATTTTCTTTAAAGTCCACCACTTTTTCCACATTTCATTCTACTTATAAGATGAATGGTCTATATTTATTCTTTATCTTTGTATCAGGGTTCTAGGATCCATGCTTCTGTCCGGAGGTCATTGGTGTACAACTTTAATCATCTAATTAGGGAAGTGAATGTTTATGACATTCGTAATTTTGGTGTTTGACCTAATGTTGGTAATTTTAGGACTACCATACATGATATTAGGCTAAATTTCCAAGCCAACACTAGGGTTGAACCATTTGCTTTGATGCAAGTTACTCGGAGCCCTTTTAACTTGGTCCCTTTTGCTGATATTCTGGTCCCAAATTATGACTCCTCTTATTTACCTGGTATTCTTTCAAGTTTCCTGATTCTTAATTTGATATGCACTAGTAAAACCACTCACTTTTTATTTGTTGTTGATTTGTTTTACATAGATGTTATTGGATTATTGACTGGTGTTGGTAGTGAGAGGGAGTACTTAAGAGATGGAAAGATGTGCAAGATGAATATCATTGAACTGGAGAATGAAGGGTGATTTCTGACTTTATAACTTTCTATTTTATTTTGGATTCATGTATATAATTTCCATTGTGTTTTACATTATTTCAATGCATTGTTTATGTTAGGGTGAAGATTGAATGTGCTCTTTTTGATACTTATGTGGATGACCTTAATTCATTACTGGCTTCTGGAAATGTTCAAAACTGTGTGGTTATTATACAATTCGCGAAGGTTAAGACATTTAAGGGTATTGGTCCTCATTCATTCTTTACTCTTTCCTGTTGTATTTGTGTTTGTTTATTACACTGATCATAATATGAAACAGGAAAAATTGGATTGAAAAATGTGATGAATGCTACAAAGTTGCTCTTTAATTCAAATGTTCAGGACGTTGCTGATTTCAGGAACACATAAAAGCCTTCTCTAATTTCATATTTGATTTTTTTTTATTGTTTCTATCTAAATGGTCATTTTTTTTCTTCCTATAAGCCTTCCTGGAAACAATGACTTAGGTCCTCAGGTGCTTAGCCAACTTAGTGATTCTCCTAAATATAACTTGGAGGAGGATTTTTTGAGGTTGACTCTTAAAAAAACCATTGAAGAGCTGAAGGACTGTAAACAGGTAGTGATTTTATTTCTAAACTATTTCGATGACAAATTTTGCTTTACAAAGTTTTTGTTTACTGTTTTACTTATGCTTTACAAATTTTGTTAGGATTGTTTCTGCATTGTTCTGGGCACTATCAAACACATTCAGGATGATGATGAATGGTGGTACACTGCCTGCAAGTGTAACAAATCAGTGTATCCAGATTCGAAGCTGTATTTCTGTGAGAGATGCAACCGTCACATCTTCACTGTCTATCCTAGGTATCCATTTTCATCCATTTATACTCTTTAATAAATATCTATCACAAGGGTCACTGGATCTTCTATATTTAAATAGGTACTGTATCAAAGTAAGGGTAATTGATGACATAGATTCCGCAACTTTTATTCTGTTTGATCAAGATGGTTATGCTCTCCTGAAACAAACTTGTTTTGACATTCTTGATAAGGTTGGAGTGATTTATTTATTACTTAATTATTTATTTATTCTATGAATTTGGCTTTTCTCTTCTTTTTTAAAGTCACTGCCTTATGTTCCATTTTTTTAAAGGCTGCCAATGTATTCTCTGTGCCCGATGAAGTAAAAAATATGGTTAACAAAACCCTCCTTTTTAAAGTTGAGGTCTAGTCTACTGTGAACACAAAGTTCCACCTTTCCAACCGAGTCAAGCGAGTTGTTGATGATGGATCCCTGATTGAGAAGTTCAAACAACTTCACCCAACTATACTATGATAAATTACTAGACATTTTGTTAATAAATTTTGTTTTACACCAAGTCATTTGATTGACCTGTTTGGAGTTTAGATGCAGGATTTGGACTTTTCAATACCATCCATTGCTGCTGATAAGGATTCTGCAGAAAGAGGATCTGCTAACCAGGGAGATTCATTGAATTTTCCACCAAAGGTTTACAATTGTTCCATTAATGTTATTGTCATTTCATAAAATTTTAAAGTTGTTTGTAACTGTTCTCTGTAAATTTTGCAAAACCTTTTTCCAGATTTCTCGAAAACCAGTGCTGAAAAGGATGTTTCTCTGTCTGATGATGTGCTGCGTCTTACTCCTGTTAAAAGGCCCAATGAGGTCTCTTTGCTTGCTGATGGTGAACAAAGTACCAGTGTCAACATTCTGAAGAACATCAAGAAGGAGAAAGTTTGAATACCCATGCATTAATTTGTTTAAGTCTTAGTTTGTTTTAGTTTTTTTTTTCTTTAAGTTATGTTGCAGGAGTCTGTTGCTTTATGTTTCATTTCTACAATTTTAATGTCATTCCCATTAGTCTGGTACTTTTTGAATCTGTTTGTTGGAAGGGGTATTTTGCTGGAATTACAATGTATGGCGCCTCACTTTATTTAGCTAATGAAATCGTGTTTTGGTTAATCATTCCAGATATTTTTACAGTTTCCAAATTATTCTATCCAAAGTTATTTCATACCAATTTAATACTATCTCCTTCCTCTTTGATAATGTTTCTTTTAAATATTGGCAATCTAGCCTGCAAAGAGAATCAATCTAATTTATGCAACAAATCAATATTCCTTCAACGATATATTTCACTTACAAGAGCAGGATCACCACATAAAAAGTTGATTCCCTCAATTGTTGAATTTGGATTCCTTTATAATCTGTGAAATGCATTGTACACCATTGCAGCTACCTTTTATTTATCTCCGAATATAAATAGGGAAGGTTTTAGGGTGTATTCAAGGCATTCCAATTTGCTTATATGATAAGAGTATAAATGTAAAAAAACTGTCAAATATATCTTCGGTTTATAAAAGATCATTCGTTTTGGAACAAAAATAAATTCTAAAATAACCAAATATAAATAACGGAGGTCTTAAACATGTATAATAGCCACTAGAATCACTATGTTTTCTTAATCTGTGAAACATTTATAAATTTCCTACTTATTGTGAACACCCATTTTTGTCCGTCTTTAATGATATTATATTTCAAGGAAAAATAATAATAATGAAGAGAGAAAAAAAAGGAAAAAAGAAATAATAAATAAAGCAGGGGGCACTCCAGTCCATTGCATTTGCTGTTGGACGCGGTCCAGTCCAGTCCATTGGACTTGCTGGTGGACGCGGACCATTCCAGTCCAGTGCGCTTGTTGTTGGACGGGGTGATCCCGTCCATTGCATTGGACTTGATGTTGGACGCTGTCCAGTCCAGTCCATTGCACTTGCCAATCCGTCCATTGCATTGGACTTGCTGTTGGACGGGTTGGTCCCGTCCATTGCATTGGACTTGCTGTTGGACACGGTCCAGTCTATTGCACTTGCTGTTGGACGGGATAGTCCCGTCCATTGCATTGCATTTGCTGTTGGACGCGGTCCAGTCCAGTCCAGTGCACTTGCTGTTGGACGGGGTGATCCCGTCCATTGCATTGGAGTTGTTGTTGGACGGGGTGGTCCCGTCCATTGCATTGCTCTTGCTGTTGGACGGGGTGGTCCCGTCCAATGCATTGTGTTTGCTGTTGGACGCAGTCCAGTCCATTGCACTTGCTGTTGGACGCAGTCCAATGCAGTCAATTGCATTTGCTGTTGGACGCAGTCCCGTCCATTGCATTGTATTTGCTGTTGGTCGCAGTCCAATCCATTGCTTTGGACTTGCTGTTGGTCGCAATCCAGTCCATTGCTTTGGACTTGCTGTAGGACGTGGTCCAGTCCAGTCCGTTGCACTTGCTGTTGGACGGGTTGGACCCGTCCATTGCATTGGACTTGCTGTTGGACGTTGTCCAGTCCATTGAACTTGCTGTTGGACGCGTTGGTCCCGTCCATTGCATTGGACTTGCTTTTGGACGCAGTCCAGTCCATTGCACTTGCTGTTGGACGGGGTGATCCCGTCCATTTCATTGGAGTTGCTGTTGGACGGGGTGGTCCCATCCATTGCATTGCTCTTGCTGTTGGACGGGGTGGTCCCGTCCATTGCATTGCGTTTGCTGTTGGACGCAGTCCAGTCCATTGCACTTGCTGTTGGACGCAGTCCAATCCAGTCAATTGCATTTGCTGTTGGACGCAGTCCCGTCCATTGCATTGCATTTGTTGTTGGATGCAGTCCAGTCCATTGCTTTGGACTTGCTGTTGGACGCAATCCAGTCCATTGCTTTGGACTTGCTGTTGGACGCGGTCCAGTCCAGTCCGTTGCACTTGCTGTTGGACGGGTTGTTCCGGTCCATTTCATTGGACTTGCTGTTGGACGCTGTCCAGTCCATTGCCCTTGCTGTTGGACGGGGTGGTCCCATCCATTGCATTGCATTTGCTATTGGACGCGGTCTAGTCCAGTACAGTGCACTTCCCGTTCGACAGGGTGGTCCCGTCCACTGCTTTGGACTTGCTGTTGGATGCGGACCAGTCCAGTCCATTGCACTTACTGTTGGATGGGATGGTCCCATCCATTGCATTCGACTCGCTGTTGGACGCGGTCCAGTCAATTGCACTTGCTGTTGGACGGGGTGGTCCCGTACATTACATTGCATTTGCTGTTGGACGTGGTCCAGTCCAGTCCAGTGCACTTGATGCCCGTCCAATGTATATCTACTTTTGCATATCTAAGTTTTTGTTGGAAGAAGAGACTCCGTCCACTACAACTTTATTTTCGGGCTGGAGGCTAAAGAATCAAGAAAGAGGATCATCACCTGATTTAAACAACCTTATTTCTTGATTTACAAAGAAATCTCCTCATGCAAATAAACACCTTCTTAACTTGCCTGTTGAGTAGCCAAACTAAATGTTTTTCTTAAACTGGTTGGTTGAATTTACACTTAAACTGATTTTTAAATTATAATATAGGGTCTCATTTAATATGGGTTATTAAATAGTCTATTTTCCCAATGTATACTTGATTTCTATTAAATATTGACAGTCAATTTATACCAACCTGGCCAATTATAGATGCGTGCATATATTGCTGATTTATTTAAATTCACCATAAAGTGACTCTTCAGAATAATTTTTTTCCATATGTTTCACAGCTATATCGGTATCTACTACATTTAATTGTAAATCCCAATCGAAAAAAAACTACATTTAATGCATTGACAAAATCCCCCAGTTCTGCATTGAAATTCAACTCCCTGTCTAAACTATTATCATATTATTCTTCATAGTTAAACTTTTCACAAATGATAGAATGTACAAAACATAAACATTGTAAGATGAGTACCAGTTCAAATAGAAACTCAAACGATTGTATGAAGGCTAGGCAAAATCGCAAGTAAATAATGAAAAAGAAAAGTTTAGGATGTTCTTCAAACAATCGAAGCCAACCAAACATCTGTTCGACATATTCCAAAGTTGCTCATCAAAATCGGGTTCCTTTATCTCCATTATCAGCTGCAACTTCTACTCAAAATTATAGGACCAACTTTACTTTTCATCAAAGGGAATCCATGTCCCCAAGTCAGTTTGTAAAGGACATTTCAACCAACAACATGGTCAATACACCAGCTGTCATCCCTGCTAAAAGAATCCCATTATCTCCATTGTCTCCTTTAACTATTTCAAGCATACCTGCAAGACATGTTCAACAGATTGGTACTCCAACAACAATAAATGGTATTCACTGTCTTCTACTTTTTCATTTAAAATTTTTCAAATATCGTGAATTATTACATTTAATGTTGTTAACTTACTATATGCCTTTTTCTGCTGTTTCTAAGACCAAAACGTTGCTCCAAACTTTTCTGGTTCTTCTGGATCAACAGTCCAGCCTAGGGTTCATAAGAAAAGGAAGGTAGCAACATCTGCTACAATTTCCAATGTCCCACCATTATCGGTTTCAGAACTGAATGCCACAGAATCTGCAAATGGTATTAATAATGCATATGTGATTCATAGTTAATGTAAAATGCTGTCAAAATTTTAATCAGTTCTAACACTTCAATTACAGATGAAATCCAAATAATTGATCAGCAAAATACACAACAAAAAATTGAACATGATATTTCAGATTTATATTCAAATGCAGAAAAACTTGGTAAGTCTAGTCATTTGGATATCTTTCTTAAATAACTTAAGGTTACAATTATAAGTATTTGTAATTACTAAACAGCCTTTATTCTTATTTTAACAGAGTTTTTGGATTTGGGAGAGGCTTCCTTTATCTGTAAATATTGTGATTCAGTTTTGTGGTATGATGAAAGGTCTGATAAATCCAAAAAACCTAAAAACCCTGTTTTTAGCATATGCTGTTTGAGGGGAAAGGTCCAGTTACCAACACTCCAGAAACCTCCCCTTCTTTTGTGTAGCCTGATGTCTGATGAAGATAGCCGATCTAAACATTTTAAGGAAAACACTCGTGCATACAACAGTATGTTTTCCTTTACATCCATTGGAGGAAAGGTCCAAACATCTATAAATAATGGCTGTGGTCCTCCCCAATTTATTTTAAGTGGACAGAATTTCCATAGGATTGGAAGTTTAATTCCAGAGGAGGGCAGAGGTCCAAAATTTGCCCAACTTTATATCTATGACACTTACAATGAGAACCACAATAGAATGAATAATTTCAGGTAAACTATAAATGGCCATTGTCTCTATTTATTTTGCAATTTCTTACATTTTAATTAGTGTACATTTGCATATTATTAATTGTCTACAGTATTCCCTACTATATAGTTACTCACCATGCTCTCATTATTTATAGTTCAAGTGATAGAAGGGATTTTTTCGATGAGTCTTTGGTTAAGGATCTCAAACAAATGATTATCAGCATAATGAATTGGCAAAATCATTCAGAAGAGTTAGAGATTTTATTGTGGACAATGAAGCAGCAAATTTTTCTTTGCGTTTGTTTAGAGGGAGGAATCGAGATCCCAGGATTTACAATCTTCCTACATCTGATGAGGTGGCTGCTTTAATCGTAGGTGATTTGGAGAATATGGATTTAGGAAGGGATATGATAGTAAAAAAAAATATCAGGTGACTTAGAAAAAATCCATGAGACTCATCCATCTTTCATTCCTCTGCAGTATCCTCTGTTATTCCCATATGGAGAGGATGGTTTTAAAGAAGATATTCCTCCGAGAGAATGTGAAATGGTTCAAGACCGAAAAAGACAGAGAGTTACATTGAGAGAATTCATTGCCTATAGACTTCAAGATAGAATCACTGAATATGGAAATATAGTTAATTCAAAAAGGTTGTTTCAACAATTTGTTGTTGACTGCTATACAATGATTGAATCTCAAAGGCTGACATTTATAAGGAACAACCAAACAGTTATTCGGGCTGAAGTTTTGAGTGGACTAGAAGAAGCTGTCAATAGAGGCGAAACTGAGTCTCTATCGTTGGAATGCGAATTATATTGCCTGCATCGTTCACTGGTGGTGCAAGGTATATGTTTAATAACTGCCAAGATGCAATGGCTATTTGTAAAAAGTTTGGTTACCCCGACCTTTTCATTACAATTATATGTAACTCCAATTGGGAGGAGGTCCAGACTTTTGTTTCCTCAAGAAATCTTCGAACAGATGAGAGACCAGATATTGTATGTAGAGTTTTCAAGATGAAGCTCGACCGGTTGATGGCTTATTTCAAAAAGGAACGTATGTTTGGAAAGGTTGATGCAGGCAAGTGTCTTAAATCTCTTCTACTCCTATCTGATCTTATTAAATAATTTTTAATTAAATACAGACTGATGGGTTTTGTATTGCAGGGATGTATTCTGTAGAATTTCAAAAAAGGGGACTACCATATGCTCATATTCTACTTTGGTTGAACGGAGAAAACAAACTTACTAC
Source organism: Sophora flavescens (assembly GCA_030762895.1). Taxonomy (NCBI): domain Eukaryota; kingdom Viridiplantae; phylum Streptophyta; class Magnoliopsida; order Fabales; family Fabaceae; genus Sophora; species Sophora flavescens. The sequence continues at coordinate 68,013,462 of CM061062.1, read as the reverse complement.
CACTGCAGACATTGACAGATACATATCTGCTGAGTTGCCAGATCCTGTTTTCTATCCTAGGTTAAGTCAAGTTGTCACAAAATTCATGCTACATGGACCATGCGGTGTTACCAATCGGTCATCTCCTTGCATGAAGGATGGTAGATGTACAAAATTTTTCCCTAAAAGTTTTCAGAATTACACTCAAATTGATGAACATGGTTACCCCACCTATAAAAGGAGGGATTCTGGAATTACAGTAAGTAGAAAAGGAATTCAAATGGATAATCGCAGTGTCGTTCCTTACAACCCGCAACTAATTGTTCGATACCAAGCTCATGTTAATATGGAATACTGTAATAAGTCTAATGCCATCAAATATCTGTTTAAGTACGTCAACAAGGGCCCTGATAGGGCTACACTTGAGATTTATGGTCAAGGTCCAACGCTAATTGATGAAATTAAGCGATATTATGACTGCAGGTATCTGTCTCCATGTGAAGCAGTTTGGAGAACATTTCAATTTGATATCCATCGATCACAGGTGGCCACCTGTCCAGAGATTAACGTTCCATTTTCCAAATAGACAAACAATTCTATTCAAAGATCATGAGACTATAGACGATGTATTGAAAAAAAATGAAGATAATGAAACAATGTTCTTAGCTTGGATGGTTGCAAATAAAAAATATCCAGAGGCTAGACATTTGACATACGCAAAGTTCCCTGCAAGATTTGTCTTTAGTAAAAAAGACAAGAAGATGGCAGCCAAGAAAATGGGAACTTCAATAGGCAGGCTCCATTATGTTCCTCCCGGAACAGAAGAGCTTTATTACATGAGAATTCTATTGACTTGCCAATGAGGTTGTACCTGTTTTGAAAGCATCCGAACTATTGATGGTGAAACTTACTCTACTTTTCAAGAAGCATGCTATGCTCTGGGATTGTTGGCGGATGACAGAATATGTTGATGCAATAATAGAAGCAAGTGAACTAGGTTCAGGTTTTCAAATCAGAAAACTATTTGCAACCTTATTGCAGACAAATACTATCAGCAATCCAGAATTTGTTTGGAAGGAATGTTGGCGGTTATTGTCGGATGGAATTCTCTATCATCTACGAAGAAATTTGAATCTTCCAGGTTAGTATCATTTATCAAAATTTCTTAAAACATTTTTTACAGTATTCTATTTTTTGTAACTAAATCCATTATTTTTGAATTTCAAGAACTGCATATTGATGAAGCTGAAATTAAGAATTTGTGTCTGCTTGAGATTGAAAAAATACTTCAATCAAATGGAAGATCTTTGAGGGAATTCCCTAATCTGCCTTATCCTAACCCGAGTTAGGAGTCTCAATTCCAAAATAGATTGATTCTGGAAGAGCTTGACTATAACAAGGAAGAGCGACGACAAACTAATCATGCTTTGTTAGCTAGTGACGATCAAAGAATCGTCCGTATATGACCAAATTATGCAAGCTGTATCAGATGAAAAAGGAGGATTTTATTTTTTGTATGGTTATGGTGGAACCGGGAAGACCTTTATCTGGAACACGTACACTTTCTTCTGGTCTCAGATCTCAAGGACATATAGTTGTCAACATAGCTTCAAGTGGAATTGCATCGTTCTTACTGCCCGGAGGACAGACTGCGCATTCCAGATTTTCAATCCCGCTGTTGGTAAATGAAAACAACACATGTAACATTAAACAAGGCAGTCCCAAAGCTGAAATGCTACAGGCAGCGAAGTTAATCATATGGGACGAGGCTCCAATGCTCAATAGATTTTGTTTTGAAGCTTTGGATCGAACACTACAAGATATCATGAAATCAATAAATTCAAATAGTAGCGAATTACCATTTGGAGGGAAGGTTGTCGTTCTTGGAGGTGATTTTAGACAAATCCTACCTGTTATAAACAAAGGATCCAGACAAGACATCGTTTCCGCTGCTGTCAACTCATCTTACTTGCGGAAATTTTGCAAAATTTTGCTATTGAATGAAAATATGCGTTTGAGGACTCATTCCTCTAACAACAATATCAATGAGATTACATAATTTGCAGAATGGATTTTACAAATTGGAAACGGATCTACCATAGCAGAAGATACAGATTATGAGGACATTGAAATTCCAGATGATTTGCTGATTCAACAACATGTCAATCCTCTTCTCCATTTGGTTAATTTTGCCTATCCTGATCTTTTGCAGAATATTACTTGCTACAAATTCTTTCAAGATAGAGCAATATTAGCACCAACATTAGAATCAGTTGAGAAGGTTAATAATTTCATGTTGGACATGATCCAAGGAGAAGTTAAAGAATATTTGAGTTCAGACTACATCTGCAAATCAGATGAAGATACTGATGTTGAAGGAGAATGGTTCACAACAGAGTTCTTAAAGATTGGTGTACCGGTTATGCTTCTTCGAAACATAGACCAATCTGGAGGTTTGTGCAACGGAACAAGACTGATCGTGAATGAGTTGGGTAGGAATATAATTGGGGCAACCGTTGTTACATGACCAAAAATAGGAGACAAAATCTACATAACTAGAATGAATCTAATACCCTCTGACTCTGGTATACCTTTTAAGTTTGAAAGAAGACAGTTTCCCCTGGTTTTGTCATTTGCAATGACTATAAACAAGAGTCAAGGGCAATCTTTATCTCATGTAGGATTATTCCTACCACGACCCGTATTTACTCATGGTCAATTATACGTTGCAGTGTCCCGTGTTAGATCAAGGAAAGGATTGAAAATTCTTATTCTGGATGATGAAGAAAAATTGTCAAAAGTAACAAAAAATGTGGTTTACCAAGAAGTATTCGAAAATCTGTAGTCAAACAATGTTAAACATCTTTTTTTTTTATGGTTCATATGTCTACTGTTACTGTGTATGTTGTTTATGGTCTTTATGCTTATTACTTTTTATCATCAAAGGCAACTCACGTATCTAATTAACCTAAGTATATAATATGATATAGACTTAAACCAAGTTTATAATTGATTTGGTAAAAAGACTTACACCAAGTATATAATATAATATAGACTTACACCAATGATCCGTAAACATGTACAGTAGGGAAAGTCATGCATATGATGTTCCATATAAAACATAAGTAACCAATAAATTAATCATGCTAATCGATTTTTAATTGATAAATATTTTAATCAATTTATTAACAAGCACAATATTAATATATTTTAATGAAATTTGTTTTTTGTTAATAAAAACTAGATATATATGACATATCTTTAAATAATTTGATAATAATCTGGACCATTTTTTATTTTCACCAATATTATAAATTTTTAAGAAATAGCCAAATGCATTAAAATCTAAACTAATAATTGAATATTGAGCTAACAAGATTTTGTTCCTAGAAAACTTTTATTCTTTTAGACTATTATCGATAATGCATCATTATTATCATCTGCATCTAGGTTGATACATTTATTATAGAAAGTTTCAAAACATACCTTTGCATAAATGAGACTGTGTGTCTTCTCACACCGTTCTCCAAGGCTTTGCATAATTTTCTACGACGGCTGCCACATAATTCTCTTAATAACTGCAAAGTAATCTTCATTACAATTGAGAATTCCAAAGGACAACCCTTTCTGCTTAAATAACCAATCTTTGTTTATAATTAATCCCACATATTGCTTCTTCCTTTGTAACTTCAATTGCTTTTGACAGCTACATCACCATCTGATCATAAGTAGAACGTTGCTCCTTCAAATATCTGTGTTTTACAGTTATCTTCTTTCTTCGTTGATTTTTTCTGAACAGTAAAACCTGCAACATATGCTGCCTTTTATGCATTTTTGCCACCTAATAATGTAATATTTTCATCCTCTATTTTACTTAATTATCTATTTTTATATTTTTATATTTTTATATCTAATTCTCTGAAAAAGACATCTGGCACACAAAATGGTATATGCGTGAGGACTTTACCGAGACACGCTTCATCCCATCTACAACTGTTAACGTTACATTTTTTTATACAATATAATATAAATATTAAAATATTATTTTTATTCCAAATGTCTGCTTTGTAGGGATGGATTCAAGTTCCAGGATACTTTTATAACAGATACAAACCTATGGTGCCTTCAAGAGTTTTCTTCGTTGCATTGGACTTGTTGTTGAACGGGGTGATCCCGTCCATTGCATTGGACTTGCTGTTGGACGGGGTGGTCCCGTCCATTGCATTGCATTTGCTGTTGGACGCAGTCCAGTCCATTGCATTGGACTTGCTGTTGGACGCTGTCCAGTCCAGTCCATTGCAATTGCTGTTGGATGGGACGGTCCCTTCCATTGCATTGGACTTGTTGTTGGACGCGGTGCAGTCCATTGCAGTTGCTGTTGGACGGCGTGGTTTCGTCCGTTGCATTACATTTGCTGTTGGACGCGGTCCAGTCCAGTCCAGTCCATTGCACTTGCTATTGGACGGGGTGGTCCCGTCCATTGCTTTGGACTCGCTGTTGGACGTGGTCCAGTCCAGTCCATTGCACTTGCTGTTGGACGGGTTGGTCCTGCCCATTGCATTGGAGTTGCTGTTGGACGCCGTCCAGTCCATTGCACTTGCTGTTGGACGGGAAAGTCCCGTCCATTGCATTGCATTTGCTGTTGGACGCAGTCGAGTCCATTGCACTTGCTGTTGGACGCAGTCCAGACCAGTCCATTGCACTTGTTGTTGGACGCAGTCCAGTCCATTGCTTTGGACTTGCTGTTGGACGCAGTCCAGTCCATTGCTTTGGATTTGCTGTTGGATGCGGTCCGGTCCAGTCCAGTCCATTGTACTTACTGTTGGACGGGTTGGTCCCGTCAATTGCATTGGAGTTGCTGTTGGACACAGTCCAGTCCATTGCACTTGCTGTTGGACGGGGTGGTTGTTGAATCACCGGCAAGTGTACCGGGTCGTCGTAAGTAATAAACACGGTAAGTAATTACTGAGGTCGGACACAGGGATTGGGCTACCAATTCTACCAATTTGCAAGAAATTCGATACGTTTGACCAAGTAAAAGCAAATGGTTAAGAAGAGAGATGAAATAGGATAGCAATTTAAACACGGTAAGTAATTACCGAGGTCGGACACAGGGATTGGGCTACCAATTCTACCAATTTGCAAGAAATTCGATACATTTGACCAAGTAAAAGCAAGTGGTTGAGAAGAGAGAGGAAATATGATAGCAATTTAAATCAACAAATCAATTAGAGATAAAGTAGGTAGCGATAAGATAAGATAAGAATTAAAATCTGGATTAAACATCTAAGGTCACAAATCCACCTACCCAATCATGCATAGCACCCAAGTGATGATGATCCCCTCCCTAAGTTCAACTGCAATGTCAACCAGGACCCCCACATTCTCTTAATGACACTATCGTGCTCAATAGGACGTATTCAACGATTGAGTTAATTACTTGCTACAGTCTCATAACCCAATCATCAAACTCTATTAAATCTTGTTCCCTATAAGGTTGCACCGATCTCCTACTCACTCTCGTGCAATATTCAATCAATGATCCCAATTCAAGTTCTAAACACGAATTACCTATGAAGCATCATCACGTTAACTAGTCAATCATGCATGCTTATGATCAACGCAATAAATTCAGAATTGGAAAACATGAATTTAGGTAAAGGAGGGAAACATACATCACATTGAACGCTACACCGCCATGGGTGGTTTCATTGATCCCTTAGACAAGGGAATTAGTTCCTCATGCTTGTAACAACGCACAAACAATTGGAGTTCATCATAATTGTAAAATAGGAAAAGAACATAGGGAGACGCAACTCCAGAGAATAAGGATTTGTCTCCAAAAAATGATCTAAAACAAGTGGTGAAAAAAGGTATATCTTTCATCTGCCCTAAAACAGCCTATAAATAGAGGTTTTGAGTCTCGCCCGCTCGCGGGGCGAGACCTGGTTCGCGAGGCGAAACTTATGAATCAGATCTTCAGAGATTGGTTTTCTCACGAGGCGAGATGGTGATTCGCGAGGCGAGACAGAAAGGGTGACATCTCTGGCACAGTCAGGCCTTCAGGCTCGCGAGGCGAGATGGTGATTCGCGAGGCGAGACAGAAAGGGTGATTGTTGCTGTTCAGGCTGGTCTTCAGGCTCGCGCGGCGAGATCCTGTCTCTCGAGGCGAAACTTCCATAATTGCTTTTCCACTGTTTTCTTCATTTTCCTTGACTCTAAGAGCTTCACTTTTAACTTGAAACAATAAAAGGAAACGAAAAGCGTAATTCTACTCAAAACAAATTAAAAACTACTAAAAATGCATTAAACGAATCAAATTCTAACTTAGGAACAAAACAAGGCCAATTTGGGAGATTAGCGAGGTTGACTCGCCCGATTAGGCACAAAATCTACCCCTTTTCTAGCTGGAAACTAGATGAGCTAGAGGCTTATCAAAACACCCCAAACTTAAACCTTGCTTGTCCCCAAGCAAGTTAAACAAACAATACAATCATATGGATTTAACTGAGTTAACCGAGCTTCCTGCAGTTATTCACAATTTCTATCTTGCAAATTCAATGTCCCCTCCCCTTATTCTTTATAGCTACCCCACTCATCAAGTGAACAAAGAGAGATCAGTCATGAATGCAGTCAATACGACTAAGCTAGGGACCCAGTAGTGTGCAAAGGAAGATCACCAAATTCAAATAATTGCCTTCCTCTCTAAGGGTATTTAGTAAACACTCTTGCGCTCAATTTGTCTACGTTAGCAACATTCACTCTATTTCACAATTCAAGAGCACTTTCCATGGATTTGATTTTCATCTAAACAAAGTTCCCACAAAAATATGTATGCATCATCAAAAGGTCTTTCATAGGTTGTAATGAGGCCTGGATCAAGGTAAGATATGCAAAGGATAGAGGCTTAGTCCCTAGGATCAATGAGAGCATGAAACTAGCATTGCAACAATTGAATTTACTCTCATATTATTATTCTATTCCTTGCGTTGGGTGGCTACAAACCTCTTCCTTTTTATACTTTTTTAATTTGCCCTTTTTGGCATATATTCAATACTTTTCATCACACATTTTTTTTTAAAGCCTTCGACCTTTAATTTTGCTTTTCTTTTTCTCAACTATGATTCATGAACTTTGTAGCCACCCCAAACTTAGTTCCACAACAACACTCACAAAGCTAAAATTCCATGCTCTCCTAAATCCTAGGATAGGGGAAAATCATGGTTTTTCTGAGTTAATGGCTTGTAATGTAAGGTCATCAAGAACAATAGGCTTCAAGGCTCAATGTGGCTAACTAGGGATCATTCATCAAGGTTGGTTCAATGTATGGCCAAGTAGTTATTTCAAAGAAAAATTGCCTAGATCATTTGATGCAACATATAAATATGCAAACCATGCACAGATTCAAGCAAATCCGAGAAGGTGCAACTTAAAAGTGATTCACACAATTAAAACAATGTTGGAGGCTCAAATTCCTCACCGGGTTATTTTGCAAATTATTTGACCGAGATACAATTCCCAAGCATGCACCCCCTCAACCCAAAACTTATTGTACATCATACATTCACAATAATCAAACTAAGATCAACCTCTTTATTTTCACTAGGGGCTTTTCAACATTCAAAGCATCGAGAGGGGTTCATTGAATTTCTATTTTTTTTTAGTTCATGCATTCAACTTGAGAGTTTCCTCAATTAAATCCATTTTTTTTAACATGCATTCACAAGTGAAATTACTAATAAGATTAGAAGGAGAAGGAATAGAAAAAGAGAAAGGATAAGAAATTTTTATCTCAAGGGGGTCTGAGCGGACCCCATGCTTTCAGTTGATTGCCTTGCCTCTTTTCATCTCTCTACTACCCCGCTTCACGGCGCGGCTAGTTTCAGCCTCATCCTCATCCAATTGGTTGGCCCATGATATTCTGGGCTCTCCATGTTGATTCATTCACAAGCAAACATGAAAGTTAAAGCAATAACATAAAAAAAAGTAAATATATACAGCTATCCAAGTTTGTCAGTAAAAGGTCAGTAGACAGAGTTTCTAGCTAGCTATCAGTGTACAACCATATCGAAACTACTAGCTAGAACTCTAAATAAAGTAATGCAGGGGCCCGGATCACTGATCAAAATCAATGTCGTCCGTCGGGTCACCCCGGTCCTCTGGTGCCTCCTTATCCTCTGGTCCCACGGGCACCCCCCCTGTGGCATAGCACCCTGGTCCCCAGGGTAGTCCTGCCACCCAAGCCGAGGGGACAGCTCCTCCTCGAAGGGGTATACGGGCACCCGACCCTCCTGCTGGGCCAATGACATCTCCCGGAAGAACTCCTGCAGTACCTCCTGATCCCGCCTCATCGCCTGCTGGTTCTGCAAGAGCAGAGCCATGTCCGCTGATCGTGGCCTCTAAGTGGGTAGGGGTGGCGTCCTCCTAGGTGGGGCCAGGGCTAAGTAACAGAAACGCCAGATGTACTCCTGGTCGATGGGCTGTCGCGAGACCTTCTCCATCACTGTACTCACCGGCACCCTCACCCGGCAGATGAGCTCGGTGATCAGCAGCCCATGCCCCAGGATCTCCTTCAGCACCTGGGAGTTCGCCTTCATCTGGATATCTGTGGCGATGACTCCCCCGACGTTGATCGTGCGGCCCGTCAGTATGCCGTAGAGGAGATGGGCTCTGGCGGCGGTGACTGTGGACTCATGGGAGCTCACTCGAAGGTTGGCGTGTAAGAACGTCGACCAGACCTTGGCATTCAGGGTGAGGTCCTGCCTCCTCAACCTCAAGAGGTTCCCCGACGTTCCCATCTCCCAGGCAGCTCCTTGAACACAGCAGGTGTCGACGATGGCCTGAGCTAGGGCCTGCACTGTGGGGAGCTGCTCGTACTCGCAGGCCTCCTCTCCGATGGGGATCCCCAAGCATGAGTTAATATCCGATGCAGTGAATGTAATGGGGACCCCCTGAACCTCCGTCACACAACTCGGGTCTGAAACCTCGAGTTTGAGAGCGCTGGCGTAAAATTCCTGCACCAGTTTGATATCATACCGGTGAGGAAGATCAGCCAACACCTCCCAACCTCGGTTGCGTATCTGCTCGGAGACGCTGGCGTAGTTGTTGCCCACCAGGGACACATGCCTCTCTAAGACCATCTCCTTTCTCACCACCAGGTCCCAATGCTTCCTGTGATCAGGAGAGCGGAACCTGGGAGAGTAGGAGGTAGCCCTAGAGGAGGCGCCCGGCCCTGAAGGCAACTCTATGTCGTCCCCCTGAGCAGATGCGCGCTTCTTGTGCTTAACCGGCTGCTTTTCGGCAGCGGTGTTGTTAGGCGGGGCCATAACCTGAAAATCAGCAAAATCCCAGTACAGTTCATAAATCAGTATTGCAGAATATGTATAACAAAGGCACAAATTCAGTGTAATTCTATCCTGCCAAACATCCCAATTGCTCACCCCATTGTCCCACTAACATTCAAATATGCAACGAATACCCGGACAGCATCCCAACTATATTCCTAACACAACTAACCATAATACTCAGATCAATCATTAGGCAGTTAGTTTCAAATTGCATTCGTGGAATATTAAAGGACTCTAAGCCTTCATGATCAACATTCATCGTTTTACTCAGATCAGATGACAATGAGCAGTAACACTCCCAAGACTAGACAAGGTCATGATCATGGCGTCTACCCTACTACCAGTTATAACAGACAGTTAGTGCACAGTGTGTGGTCGTGACTGTTTGAATTCCACAAAGCATAAACAAGCAAAGAGTGAAGTCAAGTGAGATGTTACTTACCTTGTAGAGATAAAGGAATGCGAATGCATGAAGGTGAGAGTGTGAGAGTGAGTGAGGCAATGAAATGAGTGGGAATGAAGTTGAACCCACGCGAGAGAGGGAATGAATAGTGAAGGGTCACGAAAGTTCTTCGCGATTCGCTCGCGGGGCTGATATACTTTTTACCTTTCACGAGGCGAGATACTCCTCGCGACGCGAATTTTAAATTTTCCCCCAAATTGAAAAGCCTAATTACAGATTCGCGAGGCGATACATCACTCGCGAGGCGAATCTGGAAAAATTGTTCTTCACACTTTCCAGAATCACGAGGCGAGTAATAGCGCGCGAGGCGAATATGAAATTCCAACAGCTGATGATGCCCAGACTCGCGAGGTGAAAGTGGCTCTCGCGACGCGAGACAGAAGCGTGAGCAAGCCTCTGAGATTCAGGGCTTCTGTCTCGTGGGGCCACTGTGGATTCGCGGGGTGACTCTGGTTTTTTTTTTTTGTTTTTTTTCAGAAGAGAAAATGACAAACTTAAAAAAAATAAAGGATATCTAGCTTGGGTTGCCTCCCAAGTAGCGCTTGTTTAACGTCCTGAGCCTGACTCAAGTCACCCCTAAGGGTTAATCCAGAAGAAGAACTTGCTTGCCATTTGGGATTGATTCCCCATGGTAATGCTTTAGCCTTTGCCCATTTACCTTGAAGTTGCCAGAGGCCCCTTCTAATTCTACTGCTCCGTGTGGAAAAACTTGGAGGACCTTGAATGGTCCCGACCACCTTGATTTTAGTTTTCCAGGGAAGAGTCTCAACCTTGAATTATAAATAAGTACCATTTGTACGGGCTCAAACCTCCTAGGAAAGATGTGCTTGTCATGCCATGCCTTAGTCCGCTCTTTGTAGATTCTTGCATTTTCATATGCTTGCATGCGGATCTCGGACAACTCATTTAAGTCCAAAAGCCTTTTTCACCGGCCTTCGTCAAATCAAAGTTGAGTTCTCGAATTGCCCAATAAGACTTTTCCTCCAATTCCACCGGCAAGTGGCATGCCTTTCCAGACACCAAATTGTAAGGAGACCTTCCAATTGGAGTCTTGAAGGCGGTCCTATAAGCCCATAAAGCATCATCTAACCTTTTTGACCAATCCTTCCGTGAGGAGTTGACGGTTTTCTCAAGAATACGCTTCAACTCACGGTTGTATACCTCCGCTTGCCCATTTGTTTGGGGATGATAAGGAGTAGAGACCCTATGCTTGACCCCATACTTCTCAAGAAGCTTGTGCATTTGATTGTTGCAAAAGTGGGATCCCCCATCACTAATCAACACTCTAGGGACCCCAAACCTCGAGAAGATATTGCGCCTTAGGAATTCCATGACTACCCGCGCATCATCCGTAGTTGTTGGGATTGCTTCTACCCACTTTGACACGTAGTCCACCGCCATCAAAATGTATTGATAGGAGAAAGATGGTGGGAATGGTCCCATGAAATCTATCCCCCACACATCAAAGAGCTCTACTTCAAGCATGCAATTCAAGGGGAGTTCATGCCGCTTAGAGATGTTTCCAACTCTTTGGTAACGATCACAGTTCTCAACAAAGGTGTGGGCATCCTTGAAGAGCGTTGGCCAATAAAATCCGCTTTGGAGGATTTTTTCTGCGGTCTTCTTTCCCCATAATGCCCACCATAATCCGATCTATGACAATGCCACAACACGTTTCCGATTTGGTCATGGGGAATGCACCTTCTTAGGATCCCATCCGATCATTGCTTGAAAAGATAGGGGTCTTCCCACACATAATTCTTTGCATCCGAGAGGAACTTCTTCCTTTGTTGATTAGTCCAACCTTGCGGAACCACATTTGAAGATTTAAAGTTGGCCATGTCCGCGAACCAAGGAGAGGAATTTTCAATGAGTGCAAACAGTTTTTCATCAGGAAATTCTTCCTTGATGTCTAACAATTCCTCCTCGGTGTCGGGATTGACCAACCTAGATAAGTGGTCCGCCACACCATTGTCGGATCCCTTCCTGTCCTTAATCTCTAGATCAAATTCCTGCAAAAGAAGAATCCACCGGATTAATCTAGGTTTGGCCTCTTGTTTTGTCATCAAGTGTTTTATGGCCGCATGACCGGTGAAAACAACAATCTTAGACCCCACAATATAGGATCTAAACTTATCTGAAGCAAAAACCACAGCAAGTAGTTCCTTTTCAGTGGTGGAATAATTAGCTTGTGCCTCATTCAAAACTTTACTTGCGTAATAAATGACATGAGCTAACTTTTCCACCCTTTGTCCCAAAACAGCCCCCACCGCATAATCACTAGCATCACACATGATTTCAAATGGTAAATTCCAATTAGGTGCAGTGATTATGGGTGCGGTGACAAGCATATTTTTCCAAATAGTGAAAGCATTTAAACAAGAAGCATTAAACTCAAAGGATACATCCTTCGCAAGAAGGTCACAAAGTGGCTTTGCGATTTTGGAGAAGTCCTTGATGAATCTCCGATAAAACCCGGCATGACCCAAGAAACTCCTCATCCCCTTTACATTGGTTGGTGGGGGAAGCTTCTCAATCAACTCAATCTTGGCTTTATCAAACTCAATCCCCCTTTGGGAGATTTTGTTCCCCAAGACTATACCTTCCTTGACCATGAAGTGGCATTTCTCCCAATTGAGCACAAGGTTAGTCTCTTGGCACCTTTTAAGCACCAAAGTCAAGTTCTTCAAGCAATTGTCATATGAGGTCCCAAAGACCGAGAAGTTATCCATGAACACCTCAATGCATTTATCCACCATATCCGAGAAAATAGAAAGCATGCACCTTTGGAAAGTAGCAGGAGCGTTGCACAATCCAAAAGGCATCCTCCTATAGGCAAGGACTCCATAGGGAGAAGTGAAGGTCGTCTTCTCTTGGTCTTGAGGATCCACCACAATTTGATTATAGCCGGAGTAACCATCTAAGAAACAATAGTACTCATATCCGGCTAACCTTTCAAGCATTTGATCAATGAAGGGAAGAGGGAAGTGATCCTTCCTTGTTGCCTCATTTAGCCTTCTATAATCGATACATACTCTCCACCCCGTGATGGTCCTTGTTGGGATCAATTCATTGCTTTCATTGACCACCACGGTTGTGCCACCTTTCTTTGGGACCACATGAATTGGACTAACTCAATTGCTATCCAAGATTGGATAGATGATTCCGGCATCTAAAAGTTTAATCACTTCCTTATGCATAGCTTCTTTCATGATGGGATTTAACCGTCTTTGTGGTTGAACCACCGGCTTATAATCATCCTCCATCAAAATCTTATGCATGCATAGGGAAGGGCTTATACCTTTTAGGTCCGAAATCTTCCACCCAATGGCGGATTTCTGTTCCCTAAGAACTCTCAATAGCTTTTCTTCTTCATCCTTTTTCAAGGCATTGCTAATGATTACCGGATGTTGTCCCTTCTCCCCCAAGAATGCATACCTTAAGTGGGTTGGGAGTTGCTTCAACTCTGGTGCTTTGTTATCTTCTTCCATTCCTTCGTTGTTGAGCTTTTCCTTTACACATTCATCCTTTGGGAGGCTCGGTAAGGCTTCCATGTTTTTTAAGCACTCAAGATAGTCCTCATCCCCCAAAGGGTCTTCTTCCTCACTATCATCATCATGGGATTCTACCAACACTTGTGCAAGTGAAGAACCATGGGCTTCTCTAGTGGCCTTTGCCTTGACAATTGAGTCCACCATGTCCACTCGATACACATCCGACCTCTCAGCGGGGTGCTTCATTGCTTCAAAGACATTGAAGACCACATTCTCATCTTGCACCCTTAGGGTGAGTTTCCCTTGTTGCACATCTATCAAAGCACGCCTAGTGGCCAAGAAGGGCCTACCCAATATGAGAGGGATCTCGGTGTCTTCGTCCATATCAAGCACCACAAAATCCGTCGAAAATATGAACTTGTCCACCTTCACTAACAAATCTTCGACCACCCCATAAGGATATTTTATAGAATGATCAGCTAGTTGGAGTGACATCCGTGTATCTTTGGCTTCTTTGATCCCCAAATTCTTCATCATAGAGAGGGGCATCAAGTTGATGCTTGCCCCTAGATCACACAACGCCTTTCCTAGAGTCATCTCCCCAATGGTGCATGGTATAGAAAAAGAATCGGGATCCTTCAACTTTGGAGGTAGTTTTCTTTGAAGAATGGCACTACACTCCTCGGTCAAAGCAACCGTTTCCTCATCCACTATTTTCCGCTTCTTGGAGAGAAGATCCTTCATAAACCGGGCATAAGATGACATTTGTTCCAAGGCTTCCGCAAATGGAATGTTAATTTGAAGTTTGCGGAAGACATCAATGAATTTATTGAACTGTTTATCTTGTAGAGGCTTCTTCAATCTTTCAGGATATGGTACCTTCATGAAGGGCGGGAGGTCTTTGGGTTCAACCCACTTCTTTCTTTGGAACTCTTCATCTACAAATTTTAACCTTCCCCCTTGCTCCGATGCCTTGTCACTTGCCAACTCCTCTTTCTTAGGCTGCTCTTCCTCAACATGTGGTTGTTCCGAGGCCTCAGCTTCCTGGGAACTAGTTTCACCCCTGTTAGATCCCAACACCCTACCGCTTCTAGTTGCTATGGCATTGCATTGGTTCTTAGGGTTGTTCTCGGTATCACCTCGGAAAGTGCCTGGGAGACGCTCATTTAGTTGCTTTGCGAGCTGAGCCATCTGCGTCTCTAGATTCTGAATTGCCGACCCTGTATGAGTTGCCAACTTGTCAATGGATGTGCTTGTATTGATTGACAACTTCTCAATTGCCGCATTCGTCTTTTCTATAGCCAACTCCCAAGGTTGCCTTCCACCATCTGTTGTTTGCAATTGATTAGGCCCTGGAAGAGCCTGCTGAGTATTGCGTTGATGGATTCCATAGTTTGGCCTCTGATTCTGTTGAGGTTGTTGTTGCCCGGCTAGACCACCACTAGCATTACTCCAAGCGAAACCCGGATGGTCTCTCCTCATATAACCGCTATTCTGATTCTGACTGTAATCATACTGTCTGTTCCTCGATAGTTGTTCTGGGGCACGCTGTCCTAGAAATTGTGGCATGAGTCCACATGTTCTTGAGAGAAGTTGAACGAACAACTCTGAATGTCATGATCTCCATTACAATTATCACAACCCGGAGGCATTCCTTCGTGTATCACATTAACCCTTTTGTTCCTAGACAATGCCGCATTTTGCATCTTCAACAGTTTATTTTGCTCTTGAATGGCTTCTATTGTTGCAGAACTGACTCCACTTGAGGTTTCCCTACCACGGTTGTAATCATTGTTCGACATCTTCTCCAATAACGCCCATCCATCCTCAGCTGATAAATAAGAAAAAGAACCGCCCGCTGCGGCATCACAATTCATCTGGTAGCGCCCCCTTAACCCGTTAAAGAAATGTTGAACCTTGGAGACCGGGTCAAAGAAGGATGAAGGACATCTTCTCAAGAGCACGTTATACCTCTCCCAAGCTTCATTATAAGATTCATCTTCTGTCTGCCTGAAAGATGTGACGGCTACTCTTGCTTGTGCCGCTTTCTGAGGAGGAAAATATTTAGTGAGGAACTTTTGGCCATTTGCTCCCATGTTGTGATACTGTTGTGATCCAAGATGTCAAACCAATCGCGAGCGGTATCCCTAAGAGAGAGAGGGAATAGCCGCAAGAGAAACTCATCTTGAGAAACTCCTCTTGTCTTCTGCAAGTCACAAGCTTCAAGGAAGCGAGTGATGTGTCTATGAGGGTCTTGTGTGCCACCCGCATCAAATTGATTCTCACGGATCTGGACTGTGACACATCCTTCCACTCTGAAGGAATCTGTATTGAGGTTGCCCCTCACGATAGAAGAAGCACAATCATCCAAATTGGGTAGATTGTACTCGAAGAGAGGCTTGTAAGGAGGAGGAGGAGGAGGAGGAGGAGGAGGGTTTGCTTCGGCCATCCCCTCAAAATTAATTGCTTCAAGCCTCTTTCGTTCTCTAGCTTCTTTCCTTAATCTCTTCTCGGTCTTGGTGATCTCCGAATCAAATAGCAAGTCCTCTTGTGAAAGGGTACCTCGCATACAAAAACTAGGCAAGACCAAGTGGAATCAAAGAAGTAGAGAGAAATAATAGTAAATAAATAACATAGAATAAAAATAAAAATAGCTTAACCAAATAATCAAACTTCCCAAAAATTAGGAAAATTGGTTGTGCCAATCCCCGACAACGGTGCTAAAAACTTGTTGAATCACCGGCAAGTGTACCGGGTCGTCGTAAGTAATAAACACGGTAAGTAATTATCGAGGTCGGACACGGATTAGGCTACCAATTCTACCAATTTACAAGAAATTCGATACGTTTGACCAAGTAAAATCAAGTGGTTGAGAAGAGAGAGGAAATAGGATAGCAATTTAAATCAACAAATCAATTAGAGATAAAGTAGGTAGCGATAAGATAAGATAAAAATTAAAATCTGGATTAAACATCTAAGGTCACAAATCCACCTACCCAATCATGCATAGCACCCAAGTGATGATGATCCCCTCCCTAAGTTCAACTGCAATGTCAACCAGGACCCCCACATTCACTTAATGACACTATCGTGCTCAATAGGACGTATTCAACGATTGAGTTAATTACTTGCTACGGTCTCATAACCCAATCATCAAACTCTATTAAATCTTGTTCCCTATAAGGTTGCACCGATCTCCTACTCACTCTCGTGCAATATTCAATCAGTGATCCCAATTCAAGTTCTAAACACGAATTACCTATGAAGCATCATCACGTTAACTAGTCAATCATGCATGCTTATGATCAACGCAATAAATTCAGAATTGGAAAACATGAATTGAGGTAAAGGAGGGAAACATACATCACATTGAACGCTACACCGCCATGGGTGGTTTCATTGATCCCTTAGACAAGGGAATTAGTTCCTCATGCTTGTAACAACGCACAAACAATTGGCGTTCATCATAATTGTAAAATAGGAAAAGAACATAGGGAGACGCAGCTCCAGAGAATAAGGATTTGTCTCCAAAAAACGATCTAAAACAAGTGGTGAAAAAAGGTATATCTTTCATCTGCCCTAAAACAGCCTATAAATAGATCGGTTCTGAGTCTCACCCGCTCGCGGGGCGAGACTTGGTTCGCGAGGAGAAAATTATGAATCAGATCTTCAGAGCTTGGTTTTCTCGCGAGGCGAGATGGTGATTCGAGAGGCGACACAGAAAGGGTTACATCTCTGGCACAGTCAGGCCTTCAGGCTCGCGAAGCAAGATGGTGATTCGAGAGGCGAGACAGAAAGGGTGACTGTTGCTGTTCAGGCTGGTCGTCAGGCTCGCGCGGCGAGATCCTGTCTCGCGAGACGAAACTTCCAGAATTGCTTTTCCATTGTTTTCTTCATTTTCCTTGACTCTAAGAGCTTCACTTTTAACCTGAAACAATAAAAGGAAACGAAAAGCGTAATTCTACTCAAAACAAACTACAAACTACTAAAAATGCATTAAACGAATCAAATTCTAACTTAGGAACAAAACAAGGCCAATTTGGGAGATTAGCGAGGTTGACTCGCCCGATTAGGCACAAAATCTACCCCTTTTCTAGCTGGAAACTAGATGAGCCAGAGGCTGATCAGTGGTCCCGTCCATTGCATTGCATTTGCTGTTGGACGCAGTCCAGTCCATTGCACTTGCTGTTGGACTCAGTCCAGACCAGTCCATTGCACTTGCTGTTGGACGGGTTGGTCCCGTCCATTACATTGGACTTGATGTTGGACGCAGTCCAATCCATTGCACTTGCTGTTGGACGGGGTGGTCCCGTCCATTGTATTGCATTTACTGTTGGACGCGGTCCAGTCCAGTCCAGTGCACTTGCTGTTGGACGGGGTGATCTAGATTTGGTCAAAAGATAAAATAAATTAAGCTGAGATATCCAACACATACATTTCCAAATAATCCAATGATTCATCAACATGTACAGTAGACAAAATCATGCATATGATATTCCATATAAAATATAAGTAACCAATCAATTAATCATGCTAATCGATTTTTAATTCATAAATATTTCTAATCAATTTATTAAGAAGCACAATATTAATATATTTTAATGAAATTTGTTTTTTGTTGATAAAACTACATATATATGACATATCTTTAAATAATTTGATAATAATCTGGACCATTTTATATTTTCACCGATATTATAAATTTTTAAGAAATAGCCAAATGCGTTAAAATCTAAACTAATAATTGAATATTGAGCTAACAAGATTTTGTTACTAGAAAACTTTTATTGTTTTAGACTATTATCGATAATGCATCATTATTATCGTCTGCATCTAGGTTGATACATTTATTATAGAAAGTTTCAAAACATACCTTTGCATAAACGAGACTGTGTGTCTTCTCACACCGTTCTCCATGGCTTTGTACAATTTTCTACGACGGCTTCCACATAATTCTCTTAATAACTGCAAACTAATCTTCATTACAATTGAGAATTCCAAAGGACAACCCTTTCTGCTTAAATAACCAATCTTTCTTTATAATTAATCCCACATATTGCTTCTGCCTTTGTAACTTCAATTGCTTTTGAGAGCTACATCACCATCTGATCGTAAGTAGAACCTTGCTCCTTCAAATATCTGTGTTTTACAGTTATCTGGTTTCTTCGTTGATTTTTTCTGAACTGCAAAACCTGCAACCTAAATTTTGCTAACTTTGCAAAGAAATCGCAAAACCTTGCGTTAAACATTACGAAAGGAAAAACAAATTGGTTACCTTCTGCGTTCTGTTACCCTTTTTGCAGATCAACCATAGTTTTCTTTTTTCGAATTCATATTTGGATTTTTTTTTGTAGATGTCTTGCGATTCCTCCTCCAACACCGGTCCTACATATGCTGCCTTTTATGCATTTTTGCCACCTAATAATGTAATATTTTCATCCTCTATTTGACTTAATTTTCTATTTTTATATTGTTATATCTAATTCTCTGAAAAAGACATCTGCCACACAAAATGGTATACGTGTGAGGACTTTACCGAGACACGCTTTATCCCATCTACAACGGTAACGCTACATTTTTTTATACAATATAATATAAATATTAAAATATTATTTTTATTCCAAATGTCTGCTTTGTAGGGATGGATCCGAGTTCCAGAATACTTTTATAACAGATACAAACCTATGGTGCCTTCAAGAGTTTTCTTCATTGATCGTGTTGGTACCAAATTTGGTATTATTTTACACAAATTCACCAGCAGTGGGTACTTTACCCATGGATTGCAAAATATTCTGAACCATTATCGAGAGCCTCATGGAGTTTGGCTCAAGTTAATATTTTCAGTTGGAAATGAATTCTCCATGAGTGTACAGGATGTAGATACCCAAGATATCCATTATCCAGTGCAAAAAGTTACATATCCCCATCAGATTGAATATCTTCCAGAGGAATTTTTGGAAGTCACTGCAATACCTAGAGATTGGGAGTCTATGACTAAATTTACACTGAGGTTGACCTGGCTACAGGCAACCACAAACTGTTTGGTAATTGATACCCGTATAACATATTTATTAAACGTTTCAAATATTTTAATACATTTCGTTATTGTTAAATTTGTAATTAATCCTTTTTTGTACGAATTAGAATTTACCTGCTGCCTTTGCAAAGCATTTGCATGATATTGGAAGACCCGATGTCATTATTTTCGAACATTGCTTAAGGGTAGGAAGCTCTATTCTCATTGGGTTGGATCCGGAAGATAATACCCAGTGGTATAGACATGTTGTGTCTGTGTGATTCACTACAAGTGTTGAAGAAATCCCCTTAAACTTGATGCGTCAAGTTGCCTTTTGTTTATCCGATGTTATTTGCTGTTTGTTTAATTTACTTTATGTTTTTTTTAAGTTTTATGGACAATGCTATATGTAGTTTGGGGGATTTCCAATTAAAGACAATTATAAAATGCTATTGCCATGGTGCAAACTTTTCTTTATTTTGAAAACTTATCTCATACTCCATTTTAGTTTTCGGCGTATATTTTAACTTTTGCAAACGCATAATCCCCGTGCAGTGCACGGGCAAGAACTCTAGTACATACACATAGGGGTGGACAGATTAGACCGGCCCGACCCGGACCCGACTTATCCGGTCAAAATAGCTAAACTGGCAGGTCTGAGAGGGTGGGCGGGTCATGCGGGTGATGAGTTCAGTTACATACCGGCTACTGCGGTCGGGTCCGGATGTGAAAAAACAAATCCATTAGTACACGGACCCGACTGATTCTATATGGGTGTTGCTCTTTACACCACAAAATTTTCTAATACACCACAATAAATTTGAATATCCCCAAAATATCCCTATTGTCTCTTTTACGATATATATGCCTAGGGTTTAGTTACAGGAAATATATTTCCGGTACTATAGAATTATAATACCGGAATTATAGTTCGGAAATATTACCGACATTTTTAATTATTTCGACAGTGTACGAGAATTAAACTGCCGGTATTATAAAATTATAGTATCGGAATTATAGTTCCGGTATGTATGTCACTTAAATTCTAGTGTACGGAAACTAAATTTCCGGTATGCTCAGCGCCTTGGACAAAATGCTCAGCTTAAACTCATCGGTCACCTCTTCAATGGGTGTCTTTTTCTTTGTTGTCACTGCAAGTGAAGTGGTCTTGAGTTTATTCTTAAACTTGGTTGAAAAGGGTGCTTGATTGGAGATATGGGTATGAGTGGAAAGGATGAGAGGTTCTGTGATTGTAACCTGAGTGTCAAAGGTGACTCCATGGTGGGTGATGTTAGTGGGGTTTGTGCCAATTTTTGACGCGCTGTCGCGCACGCGTCAAAAAGCGAGCGGTTTGTAAAAACATGTAGATAGGGAGCGACAACTCGAGTATCGTCTCACAAGGACTCTCGGATTGTTGTTAACAGAAAAGTCAGTTTTTTTTTTTTGGGGGTTGGAAGTGAAACTAAATGAAGAAAACAGTTAAGAAAATAATGCAAATAGGTGATTGTCAATAATTGAAACGACTAATCTACTGCTCTCAGTTTCCCACTATCATTGGTTCATATAATTCCAAGCCCTAAGCGGATTCTAATCTCTTTTCGATTGTAACATCAATTAACAAGCGAAACTGACGCTACGAGACTTATTTTCCTAATTCCAGAATTAAGCAAATGGGGTGAAGCCCTCGTGAATTAAGCAAACACGAATGAACACACGCGAATTAAGCAAACGCGATTAAGCATAGGAACACGCAATCATCGAAATAAATCAATACTAATCCTACACAATTCTGAATTAAGCAAACAGAAACATATAGAACAGTAATGAAAGGGAATAGCAATTCAAATAGGAATTACAGAACCTCAAATGGCAATGCAAACCGATTACAGCAGATCATCCCAAGGGAGTTAGTTCTCCATTACAACTATAACAAAAACCTGATTCGCAGCCATCTATTCTAAAAGGAAAATAAGATGATAAAAAGATGGATAAAGAAGATCTCTTTCGTTTCTGCCCTAAATAGCAATTTATAAGCCCAGGATCTGCGCGCGCTCGTGAGGCGATCCTACTCTCGCGACGCGAATATTAATTATGGCGAGAGTTCAAATTGGGTTCTCGCGAGGCGAGGGAGCAGTTCGCGAGGCGAGACTTCAAACTTCAGTTTGTCACAGCCGTGATGCCTATCACGGGCAGGACGTGATCACTTCTGACTTTGGGAGCTTATCTGTCATGGCCGTGACCTTCATCATGGCAAGGCCGTGATGGTCTCTGTCCTTCATGGTGTGGATTTCTTGTGAGGCGAGACAGTTATTCGCGGGGCGAGACAGAGAGGATGGCATTTCTGGCACAGCAGGGCTTCAGGCTCGCGAGGCGAGTAGCCTCTCGCGGGGCGAATAATTCCAGAATTGCTTCTCTTTATTAACCTGAAAACAAGAAATAGCAGTAAGTGCTTTACTGGACTCTAAATCAGCTAAATTACCCTAAAACTACTCTAGAGACTCAAAATGTTACTTGAAGACAATCAAGTCTAATTTGGGCGAAAACGAGATTAAACTCGAATAAAACCATTGTCTTTACAAGTCAAAAACTAGTCGAGCAAGAGGCTGATCAAAATACCCCAAACTTAAACTTTGCTTGTCCCCAAGCAAACTAAAACTCAAAAAGGACTCAAACCTGGCAAGCTTAAAGGAGCTCAATCAATTTCGAACAAATTTCATGCAATTTCAACAAAACAATTTCTCTTCAATGTTTCCCCCTTTTCAATAATGTAACCCCCACATTCATTTACTTTAAAACCGTGAGAATTCCATCATTCATACAATCAGAAATCTAAGTTGAGGATCCAAGTTACACACAAAAGGGAGATCACCAAACTCAAACAATCGCCTTCCTCACAAGGGCATTTAGTGTTTCGCTCATTCGCTCAGTTTGTCTAGGCTATCAACATTTCACTCAATTTCACATTTAAGAGCACTTCCCATGAATTTGATTTTCACCTCAGACAAGGTTCCCACGCAAACATGCATGCAACATCAAAAGGTTTTTTAAGGTTGTAATGAGGCCTGGCTAAGGGTAGGATATTCGAAGGTACTGGGCTTAAGTCCCTAGGAACTAAGAGAGCATGAAACATTTTTATACATTGAACTTCCACTCGAATTCCTTTTTCCATTTTTCTTTATGGTTTTGGGTGACTACAGCCTTTTTCTCTTTTAATACCCTTTTTGACGTTTTTTCAATTTTGTCACGTTGTCGCTCATGCGTCAAAAAGAAGAACGGTTTGTAAAAGTATGTAGATATGGAGCGACAACTCGAGTATCGTCTCACAACGACTCTCGGATTGTTGTTAACAGAAAAGTCAGTTTTTTTTTTTGTTGGGGGGGGGGGGGGGGGGGGGTGGATTTGAAGATAAATAAAGAAAACAGTTAAGAAAATAATGCAAATAGGTGATTGTAAATAATTGAAACGACTAATCTACTGCTCTCGGTTTCCCACTATCATCGGTTCATATAAGTCCAAGACCTAAGCGGATTCTAATCTCTTTTCGATTGTAACATCAATTAACAAGCGAAACCGACGCTATGAGACTTATGTTCCTAATTCCCGAATTAAGCAAACGGGGTGAAGCCCTCGTGAATTAAGCAAACACGAATGAACACACTTGAATTAAGCAAACGCGATTAAGTATAGGAACACGCAATCATAGAAATAAATCAATACTAATCCTACACAATTCTGAATTAAGCAAACAGAAACATATAGAACAGTATTGAAAGGGAATAGCAATTCAAATAGGAATTACAGAACCTCAAATGGCAATGCAAACCGATTACAGCAGATCAGCCCAAGGGAGTTAGTTCTCCATTACAACTATAACAAAAACCTGATTCGCAGCCATCTATTCTAAAAGGAAAATAAGATGATAAAAAGATGGATAAAGAAGATCTCTTTCGTTTCTACCCTAAATAGCAATTTATAAGCCTAGGATCTGCGCGCGCTCGTGAGGTGATCGTACTCTCGCGACGCGAATATTAATTATCGCGCGAGTTCAAATTGGGTTCTCGCGAGGCGAGGGAGCAGTTCGCGAGGCGAGACTTCAAACTTTAGTTTGTCACAACCGTGATGCCTATCACGGGCAGGCCGTGATCACTTATGACTTTGGGAGCTTATCTGTCATGGCCGTGACCTTCATCACGGTTAGGCCGTGATGGTCTCTGTCCTTCAGGGTGTGGATTTCTCGCGAGGCGAGACAGTTATTCGCGGGGCGGGACAGAGAGGATGGCATTTCTGGCACAGCAGGGCTTCAGGCTCGCAAGGCGAGTAGCCTCTCGCGGGGCGAATAATTCCAGAATTGCTTCTCTTTATTAACCTGAAAACAAGAAATAGCAGTAAGTGCTTTATTTTACTCTAAATCAGCTAAACTACCCTAAAACTACTCTAGAGACTCAAAATGTTGCTTGAAGACAATCAAGTCTAATTTGGGCGAAAACGAGATTAAACTCGATTAAAACCTATGGTCTTACTAGTCAAAACTAGTCGAGCCAGAGGCTGATCAAAATACCTCAAACTTAAACTTTGCTTGTCCCCTAGCAAACTAAAACTCAAAAAGGACTCAAACCTGGCAAGCTTAAAGGTGCTCAATCAATTTCGCACAAATTTCATGCAATTTCAACAAAACAATTTCTCTTCAATGTTTCCCCCTTTTCTACAATGTAACCCCCACATTCATGTACTTTAAAACCTTGAGAATTCCATCATTCATGCAATCAGAAATCTAAGTTGAGGATCCAAGTTACACACAAAAGGGAGATCACCAAACTCAAACAATCGCCTTCCTCACAAGGGCATTTAGTGTTTCGCTCATTCATTCAGTTTGTCTAGGCTATCAACATTTCACTCAATTTCACATTTAAGAGCACTTCCCATGAATTTGATTTTCACCTCAGACAAGGTTCCCACGAAAACATGCATGCAACATCAAAAGGTCTTTTAAGGTTGTAATGGGGCCTGGCTAAGGGTAGGATATTCGAAGGTACTGGGCTTAAGTCCCTAGGAACTAAGAGAGCATGAAACATTCTTATACATTGAACTTCCACTTGAATTCCTTTTTCCATTTTCCTTTATGCTTTTGGGTGACTACAACCTTTTTCTCTTTTAATACCCTTTTTGACATTTTTGCAATTTTGACACGCTGTCGCGCTCGCGTCAAAAAGAAGAGCGTTTTGTAAATTTATGTAGATAGGGAGCGACAACTCGAGTATCGTCTCACAAGGAATCTCGGATTGTTGTTAACAGAAAAGTCAGTTTTGGGGGGGTTTTGGATTTGAAAATAAATAAAGAAAACAGTTAAGAAAATAATGCAAATAGGTGATTGTAATTAATTGAAACGACTAATCTACTGCTCTCGGTTTCCCACTATCATCGGTTCATATAAATCCAAGCCCTAAGCAGATTCTAATCTCTTTTCGATTGTAACATCAATTAACAAGCGAAACCGACGCTACGAGACTTATGTTCCTAATTCTCGATTTAAGCAAACGGGGTGAAGCCGTCGTGAATTAAGCAAACACGAATGAACACACGCGAATTAAGCAAACACGATTAAGTATAGGAACACGCAACCATCGAAATAAATCAATACTAATCCTACACAATTTTGAATTAAGCAAACAGAAACATATAGAACAGTATTGAAAGGGAATAGCAATTCAAATAGGTATTACAGAACCTCAAATGGCAATGCAAACCGATTACAGCAGATCAGCCCAAGGGAGTTAGTTCGCCATTACAACTATAACAAAAACCTGATTCGCATCCATCTATTCTAAAAGGAAAAGAAGATGATAAAAAGATGGATGAAGAAGATCTCTTTCGTTTCTTCCCTAAACAGCAATTTATAAGCCTAGGATCTGCGCGCGCTCGCGAGGCGAGCCTACTCTTGCGACGCCAATATTAATTATGGCACGAGTTCAAATTGGGTTCTCGCGAGGCGAGGGAGAAGTTCACGAGGCGAGACATCAAACTTCAGTTTGTCACAACCGTGATGCCTATCATGGGTAGGCCGTGATCACTTCCGACTTTGGGAGCCTATCTGTCATGACCGTGACCTTCATCACGACTAGGCCGTGATGGTCTCTGTCCTTCAGGGTGTGGATTTCTCGTGAGGCGAGACAGTTATTCGCGGGGCGAGACAGAGAGGATGGCATTTCTGGCACAGCAGGGCTTCAGGCTCGCGAGGCGAGTACCCTCTCGCGGGGTGAATAATTCCAGAATTACTTCTCTTCATTAACCTGAAAACAAGAAATAGCAGTAAGTGCTTTATTTGACTCTAAATCAGCTAAACTACCCTAAAACTACTCTAGAGACTCAAAATGTTG
This sequence comes from Sophora flavescens, assembly GCA_030762895.1. Taxonomy (NCBI): domain Eukaryota; kingdom Viridiplantae; phylum Streptophyta; class Magnoliopsida; order Fabales; family Fabaceae; genus Sophora; species Sophora flavescens. The sequence goes on along the minus strand of CM061062.1, from coordinate 67,987,789 downwards.
CTTGAAGACAATCAAGTCTAATTTGGGAGAAAACGAGATTAAACTCGAATAAAACCTTTGGTCTTACTAGTCAAAAACTAGTCGAGCCAGAGGCTGATCAAAATACCCCAAACTTAAACTTTGCTTGTCCCCAAGCAAACTAAAACTCAAAAAGGACTCAAACCTGGCAAGCTTAAAGGAGCTCAATCAATTTCGCACAAATTTCATGCAATTTCAACAAAACAATTTCTCTTCAATGTTTCCCCATTTTCAACAATGTAACCCCCACATTCATGTACTTTAAAACCTTGAGAATTCCATCATTCATGCAATCAGAAATCTAAGTTGAGGATCCAAGTTACACACAAAAGGGAGATCACCAAACTCAAACAATCGCCTTCCTCACAAGGGCATTTAGTGTTTCGCTCATTCGCTCAGTTTGTCTAGGCTATCAACATTTCACTCAATTTCACATTTAAGAGCACTTCCCATGAATTTGATTTTCACCTCAGACAAGGTTCCCACGAAAACATGCATGCAACATCAAAAGGTCTTTTAAGGTTGTAATGGAGCCTGGCTAAGGGTAGGATATTCGAAGGTACTGGGCTAAAGTCCCTAGGAACTAAGAGAGCATGAAACATTCTTATACACTGAACTTCCACTCGAATTCCTTTTTCCATTTTCCTTTATGCTTTTGGGTGACTACAACCTTTTTCTCTTTTAATACCATTTTTCACATTTTTGCAATTTTGACGCGATGTCGCTCACGCGTCAAAAAGAAGAGCGGTTTGTAAAAGTATGTAGATAGGGAGCGACAACTCGAGTATCGTCTCACAAGGACTCTCGGATTGTTGTTAACAGAAAAGTCAGTTTTGGGGGGGTTTTGGATTTGAAAATAAATGAATAAAACAGTTAAGAAAATAATGCAAATAGGTGATTGTAAATAATTGAAACGACTAATCTACTGCTCTCGGTTTCCCACTACCATCGGTTCATATAAATCCAAGCCCTAAGCGGATTCTAATCTCTTTTCGATTGTAACATCAACTAACAAGCGAAACCGACGCTACGAGACTTATGTTCCTAATTCCCGAATTAAGCAAACGGGGTGAAGCCCTCGTGAATTAAGCAAACACGAATGAACACACGCGAATTAAGCAAACGCGATTAAGTATAGGAACATGCAATCATCGAAATAAATCAATACTAATCCTACACAATTTTGAATTAAGCAAACAGAAACATATAGAACAGTATTGAAAGGGAATAGCAATTCAAATAGGAATTACAGAACCTCAAATGGCAATGCAAACCGATTACAGCAGATCAGCCCAAGGGAGTTAGTTATCCATTACAACTATAACAAAAACCTGATTCGCAGCCATCTACTCTAAAAGGAAAAGAAGATGATAAAAAGATGGATAAAGAAGATCTCTTTCGTTTCTACCCTAAATAGCAATTTATAAGCCCATGATCTGTGCGCGGTCGCGAGGCGATCCTACTCTCCCGACGCGAATATTAATTATGGCGAGAGTTCAAATTGGGTTCTCGCGAGGCGAGGGAGCAGTTCGCGAGGCGAGACTTCAAACTTCAGTTTGTCACAACCGTGATGCCTATCACGGGCAGGCCGTGATCACTTCTGACTTTGGGAGCTTATCTGTCATGGCCGTGACCTTCATCACGGCTAGGCCGTGATGGTCTCTGTCCTTCAGGGTGTGGATTTCTCGTGAGGCGAGACAGTTATTCGCGTGGCGAGACAGAGAGGATGGAATTTCTGGCACAGCAGGGCTTCAGGCTCGCGAGGCGAGTAGCCTCTCGCGGGGTGAATAATTCCATAATTGCTTCTCTTTATTAACCTGAAAACAAGAAATAGCAGTAAGTGCTTTATTTGACTCTAAATTAGCTAAACTACCCTAAAACTACTCTAGAGACTCAAAATGTTGCTTGAAGACAATCAAGTCTAATTTGGGCGAAAACGAGATTAAACTCGAATAAAACCTTTGGTCTTACTAGTCAAAAACTAGTCGAGCCAGAGGCTGATCAAAATACCCCAAACTTAAACTTTGATTGTCCCCAAGCAACCTAAAACTCAAAAAGGACTCAAACCTGGAAAGCTTAAAGGAGCTCAATCAATTTCGCACAAATTTCATGCAATTTCAACAAAACAATTTCTCTTCAATGTTTCCCCCTTTTCAACAATGTAACCCCCACATTCATGTACTTTAAAACCTTGAGAATTCCATCATTCATGCAATCAGAAATCTAAGGTTAGGATCCAAGTTACACACAAAAGGGAGATCACCAAACTCAAACAATCGCCTTCCTCACAAGGGCATTTAGTGTTTCGCTCATTCGCTCAGTTTGTCTAGGCTATCAACATTTCACTCAATTTCACATTTAAGAGCACTTTCCATGAATTTGATTTTCACCTCAGACAAGGTTCCCACGAAAACATGCATGCAACATCAAAAGGTCTTTTAAGGTTGTAATGGAGCCTGGCTAAGGGTAGGATATTCGAAGGTACTGGGCTTAAGTCCCTAGGAACTAAGAGAGCATGAAACATTCTTATACACTGAACTTCCACTCGAATTCCTTTTTCCATTTTCCTTTATGCTTTTGGGTGACTACAACCTTTTTCTCTTTTCATACCCTTTTTGACATTTTTGCAATTTTGACGTGATGTCGCTCACGCGTCAAAAAGAAGAGCGGTTTGTAAAAGTATGTAGATAGGGAGCGACAACTCGAGTATCGTCTCACAAGGACTCTCGGATTGTTGTTAACAGAAAAGTCAGTTTTGGGGGGGTTTTGGATTTGAAAATAAATGAATAAAACAGTTAAGAAAATAATGCAAATAGGTGATTGTAAATAATTGAAACGACTAATCTACTGCTCTCGGTTTCCCACTACCATCGGTTCATATAAATCCAAGCCCTAAGCGGATTCTAATCTCTTTTCGATTGTAACATCAACTAACAAGCGAAACCGACGCTACGAGACTTATGTTCCTAATTCCCGAATTAAGCAAACGGGGTGAAGCCCTCGTGAATTAAGCAAACACGAATGAACACACGCGAATTAAGCAAACGCGATTAAGTATAGGAACATGCAATCATCGAAATAAATCAATACTAATCCTACACAATTTTGAATTAAGCAAACAGAAACATATTGAACAGTATTGAAAGGGAATAGCAATTCAAATAGGAATTACAGAACCTCAAATGGCAATGCAAACCGATTACAGCAGATCAGCCCAAGGGAGTTAGTTATCCATTACAACTATAACAAAAACCTGATTCACAGCCATCTACTCTAAAAGGAAAAGAAGATGATAAAAAGATGGATAAAGAAGATCTCTTTCGTTTCTGCCCAAAATAGCAATTTATAAGCCCAGGATCTGTGCGCGCTCGCGAGGCGATCCTACTCTCGCGACGCGAATATTAATTATGGCGAGAGTTCAAATTGGGTTCTCGCGAGGCGAGGGAGCAGTTTGCGAGGCGAGACTTCAAACTTCAGTTTGTCACAACCGTGATGCCTATCACGGGCAGGCCGTGATCACTTCTGACTTTGGGAGCTTATCTGTCATGGCCGTGACCTTCATCACGGCTAGGCCGTGATGGTCTCTGTCCTTCAGGGTGTGGATTTCTCGTGAGGTGAGACAGTTATTCGCGTGGCGAGACAGAGAGGATGGAATTTCTGGCACAGCAGGGCTTCAGGCTCGCGAGGCGAGTAGCCTCTCGCGGGGTGAATAATTCCATAATTGCTTCTCTTTATTAACCTGAAAACAAGAAATAGCAGTAAGTGCTTTATTTGACTCTAAATTAGCTAAACTACCCTAAAACTACTCTAGAGACTCAAAATGTTGCTTGAAGACAATCAAGTCTAATTTGGGCGAAAACGAGATTAAACTCGAATAAAACCTTTGGTCTTACTAGTCAAAAACTAGTCGAGCCAGAGGCTGATCAAAATACCCCAAACTTAAACTTTGATTGTCCCCAAGCAACCTAAAACTCAAAAAGGACTCAAACCTGGCAAGCTTAAAGGAGCTCAATCAATTTCGCACAAATTTCATGCAATTTCAACAAAACAATTTCTCTTCAATGTTTCCCCCTTTTCAACAATGTAACCCCCACATTCATGTACTTTAAAACCTTGAGAATTCCATCATTCATGCAATCAGAAATCTAAGGTTAGGATCCAAGTTACACACAAAAGGGAGATCACCAAACTCAAACAATCGCCTTCCTCACAAGGGCATTTAGTGTTTCGCTCATTCGCTCAGTTTGTCTAGGCTATCGACATTTCACTCAATTTCACATTTAAGAACACTTTCCATGAATTTGATTGTCACCTCAGACAAGGTTCCCACGAAAACATGCATGCAACATCAAAAGGTCTTTTAAGGTTGTAATGGAGCCTGGCTAAGGGTAGGATATTCGAAGGTACTGGGCTTAAGTCCCTAGGAACTAAGAGAGAATGAAACATTCTTATACACTGAACTTCCACTCGAATTCCTTTTTCCATTTTCCTTTATGCTTTTGGGTGACTACAACCTTTTTCTCTTTTCATACCCTTTTTGACATTTTTGCAATTTTGACGCGATGTCGCTCACGCGTCAAAAAGAAGAGCGGTTTGTAAAAGTATGTATATAGGGAGCGACAACTCGAGTATCGTCTCACAAGGACTCTCGGATTGTTGTTAACAGAAAAGTCAGTTTTGGGGGGGTTTTGGATTTGAAAATAAATGAATAAAACAGTTAAGAAAATAATGCAAATAGGTGATTGTAAATAATTGAAACGACTAATCTACTGCTCTCGGTTTCCCACTACCATCGGTTCATATAAATCCAAGCCCTAAGCGGATTCTAATCTCTTTTCGATTGTAACATCAACTATCAAGCGAAACCGACGCTACGAGACTTATGTTCCTAATTCCCGAATTAAGCAAACGGGGTGAAGCCGTCGTGAATTAAGCAAACACGAATGAACACACGCGAATTATGCAAACGCGATTAAGTATAGGAACATGCAATCATCGAAATAAATCAATACTAATCCTACACAATTTTGAATTAAGCAAACAGAAACATATAGAACAGTATTGAAAGGGAATAGCAATTCAAAAAGGAATTACAGAACCTCAAATGGCAATGCAAACCGATTACAGCAGATCAGCCCAAGGGAGTTAGTTATCCATTACAACTATAACAAAAACCTGATTCGCATCCATCTACTCTAAAAGGAAAAGAAGATGATAAAAAGATGGATAAAGAAGATCTCTTTCGTTTCTGCCCTAAATAGCAATTTATAAGCCCAGGATCTGTGCGCGCTCGCGAGGCGATCCTACTCTCGCGACACGAATATTAATTATGGCGAGAGTTCAAATTGGGTTCTCGCGAGGCGAGGTAGCAGTTCGCGAGGCGAGACTTCAAACTTTAGTTTGTCACAACCGTGATGCCTATCACGGGCAGGCCGTGATCACTTCTGACTTTGGGAGCTTATCTGTCATGGCCGTGACCTTCATCACGGCTAGGCCGTGATGGTCTCTGTCCTTCAGGGTGTGGATTTCTCGTGAGGCGAGACAGTTATTCGCGTGGCGAGACAGAGAGGATGGAATTTCTGGCACAGCAGGGCTTCAGGCTCGCGAGGCGAGTAGCCTCTCGCGGGGTGAATAATTCCATAATTGCTTCTCTTTATTAACCTGAAAACAAGAAATAGCAGTAAGTGCTTTATTTGACTCTAAATTAGCTAAACTACCCTAAAACTACTCTAGAGACTCAAAATGTTGCTTGAAGACAATCAAGTCTAATTTGGGCGAAAACGAGATTAAACTCGAATAAAACCTTTGGTCTTACTAGTCAAAAACTAGTCGAGCCAGAGGCTGATCAAAATACCCCAAACTTAAACTTTGATTGTCCCCAAGCAACCTAAAACTCAAAAAGGACTCAAACCTGGAAAGCTTAAAGGAGCTCAATCAATTTCGCACAAATTTCATGCAATTTCAACAAAACAATTTCTCTTCAATGTTTCCCCCTTTTCAACAATGTAACCCCCACATTCATGTACTTTAAAACCTTGAGAATTCCATCATTCATGCAATCAGAAATCTAAGGTTAGGATCCAAGTAACACACAAAAGGGAGATCACCAAACTCAAACAATCGCCTTCCTCACAAGGGCATTTAGTGTTTCGCTCATTCGCTCAGTTTGTCTAGGCTATCAACATTTCACTCAATTTCACATTTAAGAGCACTTTCCATGAATTTGATTTTCACCTCAGACAAGGTTCCCACGAAAACATGCATGCAACATCAAAAGGTCTTTTAAGGTTGTAATGGAGCCTGGCTAAGGGTAGGATATTCGAAGGTACTGGGCTTAAGTCCCTAGGAAATAAGAGAGCATGAAACATTCTTATACACTGAACTTCCACTCGAATTCCTTTTTCCATTTTCCTTTATGCTTTTGGGTGACTACTACCTTTTTCTCTTTTCATACCCTTTTTGACATTTTTGCAATTTTGACGCGATGTCGCTCACGCGTCAAAAAGAAGAGCGGTTTGTAAAAGTATGTAGATAGGGAGCGACAACTCGAGTATCGTCTCACAAGGACTCTCGGATTGTTGTTAACAGAAAAGTCAGTTTTGGGGGGGTTTTGGATTTGAAAATAAATGAATAAAACAGTTAAGAAAATAATGCAAATAGGTGATTGTAAATAATTGAAACGACTAATCTACTGCCCTCGGTTTCCCACTACCATCGGTTCATATAAATCCAAGCCCTAAGCAGATTCTAATCTCTTTTCGATTGTAACATCAACTAACAAGCGAAACCGACGCTACGAGACTTATGTTCCTAATTCCCGAATTAAGCAAACGGGGTGAAGCCGTCGTGAATTAAGCAAACACGAATGAACACACGCGAATTAAGCAAACGCGATTAAGTATAGGAACATGCAATCATCGAAATAAATCAATACTAATCCTACACAATTTTGAATTAAGCAAACAGAAACATATAGAACAGTATTGAAAGGGAATAGCAATTCAAATAGGAATTACAGAACCTCAAATGGCAATGGAAACCGATTACAGCAGATCAGCCCAAGGGAGTTAGTTATCCATTACAACTATAACAAAAACCTGATTCGCATCCATCTACTCTAAAAGGAAAAGAAGATGATAAAAAGATGGATAAAGAAGATCTCTTTCGTTTCTGCCCTAAATAGCAATTTATAAGCCAAGGATCTGTGCGCGCTCGCGAGGCGATCCTACTCTCGCGACACGAATATTAATTATGGCGAGAGTTCAAATTGGGTTCTCGCGAGGCGAGGGAGCAGTTCGCGAGGCGAGACTTCAAACTTTAGTTTGTCACAACCGTGATGCCTATCACGGGCAGGCCGTGATCACTTCTGACTTTGGGAGCTTATCTGTCATGGCCGTGACCTTCATCACGGCTAGGCCGTGATGGTCTCTGTCCTTCAGGGTGTGGATTTCTCGTGAGGCGAGACAGTTATTCGCGTGGCGAGACAGAGAGGATGGAATTTCTGGCACAACAGGGCTTCCGGCTCGCGAGGCGAGTAGCCTCTCGCGGGGCGAATAATTCCATAATTGCTTCTCTTTATTAACCTGAAAACAAGAAATAGCAGTAAGTGCTTTATTTGACTCTAAATTAGCTAAACTACCCTAAAACTACTCTAGAGACTCAAAATGTTGCTTGAAGACAATCAAGTCTAATTTGGGCGAAAACGAGATTAAACTCGAATAAAACCTTTGGTCTTACTAGTCAAAAACTAGTCGCGCCAGAGGCTGATCAAAATACCCCAAACTTAAACTTTGATTGTCCCCAAGCAACCTAAAACTCAAAAAGGACTCAAACCTGGCAAGCTTAAAGGATCTCAATCAATTTCGCACAAATTTCATGCAATTTCAACAAAACAATTTCTCTTCAATGCTTCCCCCTTTTCAACAATGTAACCCCCACATTCATGTACTTTAAAACCTTGAGAATTCCATCATTCATGCAATCAGAAATCTAAGGTTAGGATCCAAGTTACACACAAAAGGGAGATCACCAAACTCAAACAATCGCCTTCCTCACAAGGGCATTTAGTGTTTCGCTCATTCGCTCAGTTTGTCTAGGCTATCAACATTTCACTCAATTTCACATTTAAGAGCACTTTCCATGAATTTGATTTTCACCTCAGACAAGGTTCCCACGAAAACATGCATGCAATATCAAAAGGTCTTTTAAGGTTGTAATGGGGCCTGGCTAAGGGTAGGATATTCGAAGGTACTGGGCTTAAGTCCCTAGGAACTAAGAGAGCATAAAACATTTTTATAAATTGAACTTCCACTCGAATTCCTTTTTCCATTTTTCTTTATGCTTTTGGGTTACTACAGCCTTTTTATCTTTTAATACCCTTTTTGACATTTTTGCAATTTTGACGCGTTGTCGCGCACGCGTCAAAAAGAAGAGCGGTTTGTAAAAGTATGTAGATAGGGAGCAACAACTCGAGTATCATCTCACAATGACTCTCGGATTGTTGTTAACAAAAAAGTCAGTTTTGGGGGGGTTTTGGATTTGAAAATAAATAAAGAAAACAGTTAAGAAAATAAAGCAAATAGGTGATTGTAAATAATTGAAACGACTAATCTACTGCTCTCGGTTTCCCATTTTCCTCGGTTCATATAATTCCAAGACCTAAGCGGATTCTTATCTCTTTTCGATCGTAACATCAATTAACAAGCAAAATCGATGCAACGAGACTTATGTTCCTAATTCCCGAATTAAGTAAACGGGGTGAAGCCCTCGTGAATTAAGCAAACACGAATGAACACACGCGAATTAAGCAAACGCGATTAAGTATAGGAACACGCAATCATCGAAATAAATCAATACTAATCCTACACAATTCTGAATTAAGCAAACAGAAACATATAGAACAGTATTGAAAGGGAATAGCAATTCAAATAGGAATTATAGAACCTCAAATGGCAATGCAAACCGATTACAGTAGATCGGCCCAAGGGAGTTAGTTCTCCATTACCACTATAACAAAAATTAAACCTGATTCGTGGCCATCTATTCTAAAAGGAAAAGAAGAGCATAAAAGATGAGATCCCTCGTTTCTTCCCTAAACAGCAATTTATAAGCCCAGGATCTGCACGCGCTCACGAGGCAAGAAGCCTCTCGCGATGCGAATATTAATTTTGGCACGAGTTCAAATTGGGTTCTCGCGAGGCGAGAGAGCAGTTCGCGAGGCGAGACTTCAAATTCCAATTTGTCACAGCCATGACCTTCATCACGGCTTGGCCGTGATGGTCTCTGTCCTTCAGGGTCTTCTTCATCATGCCCGTGATGGGCATCATGGGCTGATCGTGATGCTTTCTGACTTCTAGGCTCGCGAGGCTAGACACGGTTCGCGTGGCGAGACAGAGAGGATGGCATTTCTGGCACAGCAAGGCTTCAGGCTCGCGAGGCGAGTACCCTCTCGCGAGGCGAATAATTCCAGAATTGCTTCTCTTTATTAACCTGAAAACAAGAAATAGCAGTGAGTGCTTTATTTGACTCTAAATCGCCTAAATTACCCTAAAACTACTCTAGAGACTCAAATGTTACTTGAAGACAATCAAGTCTAATTTGGGCGAAAACGAGATTAAACTCGAATAAAACCATGGTCTTTACTAGTCAAAAACTAGTCGAGTCAGAGGCTGATCAAATACCCCAAACTTAAACTTTGCTTGTCCCCAAGCAAACTAAAACTCAAAAAGGACTCAAACCTGGCAAGCTTAAAGGAGCTCAATCAATTTCGCACAAATTTCATGCAAATTCAACAAAACAATTTCTCTTCAATGTTTCCCCCTTTTCAATAATGTAACCCCAACATTCATTTACTTTTAAACCTTGAGAATTCCATCATTCATGCAATCAGAAATCTAAGTTGAGAATCCAAGTTACACACAAAAGGGATATCACCAAACTCAAACAATCGCCTTCCTCACAAGGGCATTTAGTGTTTCGCTCATTCGCTCAGTTTGTCTAGGCTATCAACATTTCACTCAATTACACATTTAAGAGCACTTTCCATGAATTTGATTTTCACCTCAGACAAGGTTCCCACGAAAACATGCATGCAACATCAAAAGGTCTTTTAAGGTTGTGATGGGGCCTGGCTAAGGGTAGGATATTCGAAGGTACTGGGCTTAATTCCCTAGGAACTAAGAGAGCATGAAACATTTTTATACATTGAACTTCCACTCGAATTCCTTTTTCCATTTTTCTTTATGGTTTTGGGTGACTACAGCCTTTTTCTCTTTTAATACCCTTTTTGACATTTTTGCACTTTTTTTTTTCTTTCTTTTTTTTTCTTGCCCTTTGGCTCCAACCTTTATTTATTTTTTTTCTTTTTCTCAATCCCAAACAACACATCACATCCCTACAGCCACCCCAAAGTCAGTTTCTTGCAACCATTCTCTTGCTAAGCTTCCATGCTCTCCTAATCCTATGATTGGGTTAACATGATTTTTTTCCCATATTTTAGGCTCATAACATAAGGTCATCAAGAAATAATAGGCTAATTAGGCTCAACGGGGCTAACTAGGGAACATGCATTAGGGACTAGTTCAATTTAGGCCAGGTAGCTAATTCAAAGAAAATTGCCTAAATCATTTGATGCAAACACATAAACATGCAAACTATGAAGAGATTCAAGCAAATTCGGGAAAGTGCAGCTCAAAAGTGATTCACACAGTTAAAAACATGTTGGAGGCTCAAATCCTCACCTGGACATTTTTGCAAATTGTTTGACCAAGATTCTATCCCTAGTGTGTGCATCCCATCACCCAAACTTATCATAAATCATACAATCATAATGAAATATCTCAAAGTTCAATTTTCAATTTTTCACCTGGGGATCAATTTTCAATTTCAAAACCTAGGGGGAAAAACATCAAAAGTCAACACATGTCATGCAATCAATCTATGCAAAATTTGATCAAAAACCAACAAGCTCACCGACACAAGACTCATACACATACTCTTGATCTTCTCAAATAATTCAAGAGCTAAAAGAAAACAAAACAAAGCAAAGCAAAGATGATTAAAAAGAGTAAGGTTTAGAAAAACTCATGGAGGTGGTTCCACCGGGATCCCACTGCCTGTGATACAGCGGCCACGGAATGCTCAAAGTGCGATATGATCCTCCCGGATCCCATGGCATGAAGCATAAGCATGGGAGTGGGCACTTGACAGTTATGGTGACTCTGCCAAGTGCGGTGGACGTCTCACTCCCTCTTGGGTCAAAGTTTACCTCCTGGTCAACAAAGTCAACAAAATCCTCCCAATAAAATTGGGGTTCAACCTCTTGGACTGGCCATAGTGTCTTCATATTCAAGGATGCAAAATCCAGAGGATTGAACTCCATCGCTGGTGGTTCCACAGTGGGAGGTGGCAAACAAGTTGGGGGGTGGGGGTCTCTGGTGCTGCTTCAACTTCTGCACGATCTTCATTCACTGCACTGACAAATCCATCACCTGCTATACATGCAGAAATCTCATCACACACCATACAAAGGTTAGTGTTAGTACAGTCAGTACATATAGTACAACAAACTGAATCAGAAAAGGCTTGAATGTCTGGAAATTCAACACACAGTTCATCAGTAATAGTGTTCTTGACATCAAAATCATGTTCAAAAGAAGTATTGTCAAGAACAACTATTTGTGAATCTGTATGTTTCTCAAGGAGACGTTGAGTTTGCAGTGCAGCCGAGGTGGAGACAATGTGATCAATTTGAATGGCCAACTTCTGAAAACTAGCTTCTATCCTCTGTTGGGATTCAAGATTTTGTTCTGCCATCCGTTGATTGTTCTCTGCCATCCGTTGATTGCTCTCTTCCATCTGTTGAGTGTTCTCAGCCATTCGTTGTATCAGAGAAGCTAACTCATCCAGGCTGCCTAGATCTCCACCATGTTGGCTAGGATAATCATTCACTCCAAACATGCCAAAATCACTATTAAACTCATAACCTCCAGCAAAGTTAGGATAACATATGCATGGTGGTGGCTCATCAAAGTTAGGATAATATATGCATGGCGGTGGCTTATAATCAACATTAGGCATATAACCATGCATGTAATTATCCAAGGGAAGCACTAAGATTCACAACCAGACTTAGCAGCCAAAACTGATTCAGCAAGAGATTTTTTATTTTATTTTTTTGGATTATTTTTTTTTATTTTCTGTCAATAACAACAAGAGTCCCCGGCAACGGCGCCAATTTTGACGCGCTGTCGTGCACGCGTGATAAGCCTCTGACTCATCTAGTTTTATGGCTAGTATGACCAGGGTTTTGTGCAAATTATATCCTATTTTCACCCAAATTAGATTAGATTGTCCTCAAGTAAGGTTTTGAGTCTCTAAAGTAGTTCTAGGTTAATTTAGCCAGTTTTGAGTCAAATAATGCACTTATAGATGTGTCTTTGTTTTCAGGTTAAGTTGGAAGTCAAGAGAATAAAGAAACAGGGGATTTGCCTCGCAAGAGTATTCTCGCCTCGCGAACCTGAAAGCCAGCAGAACAGTGAAAATGTCATCCTCTCTGGTTCGCCCCGCGACCAACACCTCGCCCCGCGACCCTGCAGACTGACAGTTCCAGGAAAATTCAAGGTTTGTGTCGCCTCGCGAACACTGGACTCGCCTCGCGAGTAATCCAACCCTGGAAGACCAGAAGCTATCACGGTTTAACCATGCTGAAGGTCACGGCTGTGACAGTTTGGAATTTGAAGAGTCTCGCCTCGCGAGTAGTACTTCACCCCGCGAGAAGACCAAACGTTGCTTACTTTTCACAAGATTCGCCTCGCGAAGGTGTGCTCGCCTCGCGAGTGGGTTTAATTTCTGAATAGTATAAATGGTTGTTCTGGACAGATTGCAAGAACTTTTGCTTCTCCATAGTTTTACATTTTTTGTGTTTTTTCGTTATTGTCATGGAGAACTAATTTCGTAGATTAATCTACTGTATGAGAATTCCATATACTTGAGGTTTTGTAATTCCTACTTTACTTGCTTTTCCCTTTTCAATACCATATTATACATTTCTGTTTGTTATTTCAGGAGTGTATAGTGTTGTATTGATTCATTTCGGTGATGTTATGTTCCTATACTTAATCACTTTTGTTATTTCGCGTGTGTTCATTCATGTTCGTTAGTTCATGAGGGCTTAACCCCGTTTGTTATTTCGGGAATAGGAACATATATCCGTAGTAGCGATTTCGTTGTTAATTGTTGCTACAACCGAAAGGGGATTAGAATCTGCTTAGGGCTTGGAATTACATGAACCAATGATAGTTGGGAATTCGAGAACAGTAGATTAATCGTTGTTTGCTATTTGATAAAATCTTTGAACTGCCCTGTTTTAATTGCTTTGTTTTGCTTGTTACTTATTTGCATTCAAATCCAACCCCCCCCCCCCCCCCAAAAACTGATTTTTGTGACAAATAACAGTTCAAGAGTCCTTGTGAGACGACATCCGAGTTGTCGCCTAAACTACATTTTTATAAACCGCTCGTTCTTTTTGGCGCGTGCGCGACAACACGTTCAAAAATTGGTGCCGTTGCCGGGGACTCTTGTTTGTTATTTTCGCAATTTTTTTTCTTTTCTTTTATTTTCGTTTTTGTTTTGAATTGGTCTGGCTACTAGGTCTAATTGCCCTGAATTGTGTGATTTTGACCCGAAAATTGAAAGAACACTGCACACTCCGTAGAGAGTTTCGGGCTAGCACTAGTAGTGATTCTAATTCCAAAATTGTTCTTGAAAACATGGGTGACCAAAGGACATTAAGACAGCTTGCTGCCCCTGATGTAAATTACAATGGATTGTGTATTTCATATCCTGGTACTGATATTCATTTTGAATTAAAATCTGGTTTCATTCACTTGTTGCCGAAGTTTAATGGTCTTGCAGGTAAGGATCCACACAAGCACTTGAAGGAATTCCAGGTTGTCTGCTCCACAACATCGAGATCAGAGGGAGTAACTGAGGATAGCATCAAGCTGAAAGCTTTTCCGTTCTCCTCCAGGGAGCTGCAGAGGATTGGTTGTTATATCTTGAGCCAAACTCTATCACCACCTGGAATGATTTGAAGAGGGTTTTCTTAGAGAGATATTTTCCTGCTTCCAGAGCTGCGTCAATCCGGAAGGAAATATGTGGCATCAGACAAGGAAATGAGTCGTTGGCTGAATATTGGGAAAGATTCAAGCATTTGGTATCCAGTTGCCCCCAGCATCAGATTTCTGAACAGCTTCTTATCCAGTACTTTTATGAGGGGTTACTGCCGATGGATAGGAATATTTTGGATGCTGCTAGTGGGGGAGCACTTGTTGATAAAACCCCAGCTGCTGCCAAGCAACTAATTGAGAATATGTCACTGAATTCCCAGCAGTTTACTACCAGAAGAAATTCAGTTGAGACAAGAGGTGTGCATGAGGTCCATGGTTCCTCTTCCAACCAGGCCCTTGAGAATAGAATGGATGAGCTCACTTCTTTTGTAAGGCAATTGGCAATAGATAGGGTTCAGCCTGCACGGTTGTGTGGCATGTGCAACTCTCCTGAGCATCCGTATGAGGCATGCCCCATTCCGAAGGAAGAGTTCGTCACTGATCTGTCTCAGGCTTATGCAGTCCATCCATATAATCAAGGCAATAACCAGAACCGGTACAGCACTCCAGACCTCTCCACAAATAGGTACCATCCAAAATGGAGGAATCATCCTAATCTTCGGTATGGGAACTCATCCCAACAACAACCGATGGCAGCACCACAGAATCCCCCTCAAGTGACTACATCTGCACCTTCTGGACCTTCACTGGAGGACATGCTCAAGCAAATGACTTCACAAATGACTTCAAAAATGACTACACTTTTCCAGCAGCAAGTCGGACAGTTCCAGGCCTCACAGGCACAGTTTCAGCAGCGAACATATGCTAGCATTCAAGATTTGAGGACACAGATTGGACAGCTGACCACATCCATTAATAACATACAGCAAGCTCAAGGGACAACCCAGCTACCGGCACAACCAGTGATAAATCCCAATGCCTCCAACCCTAATGTGAGTGCCATTTCTGAGATCTGGAAGAGTTGTTGAGGCCACCTCTGGAAAGGATGAAGAAATTATTGAGGTAACTCCTGAGCCTACTGTTGAAGTTGAAGTTGAGAAAGTGTACAGACCACCAATCCCCTTCCCACACAGAGTTCAGAAAAATAAGAAGATTGGTGGTGAAGACAAGGAAATGGAGATTTTAGATGTGTTCAGAAAAGTAGCTGTGAATATTCCCCTTCTAGATGTGATCAAGCAGGTGCCCAAGTATGCAAAATTTCTGAAGGATCTATGCACCAACAAGAGGAAGTTGAATAATAATGAGAGAGTTGATTTGGGAAGGAATGTTTCAGATCTTATCCAGTCTAAGCCTGCACCAGAAAGAGTTGCTTCTTTAGCCCCTACTCAGGCATTACCACATAAGTGCAAGGATCCGGGCACATTTACTATTCCATGCACTATTGGGGACAGGAAATTTGAAAATTGCATGTTGGATTTGGGAGCCTCCATAAATGTCATGCCTACCTCCATCTTTAATAACCTTGATCTTGGTCCCTTGCAGTATACAGGTCTTACCATCCAGTTGGCCAACAGGACCAGTGCCCGCCCCATGGGAATGGTAGAAGATGTACTAGTGCAAGTTGATGAGTTGATCTTCCCTGCTGACTTCTACATCCTAGACATGGCAGGAGAGACACATTCCAGTAGATCACCAATAATCTTGGGCAGACCATTCATGAAGACAGCTAAGACTAAGATTGATGTGAATGATGGGACCATGTCTATGGAGTTTGGTGATATTGTGGCAAAGTTCAACATCTTTGATGCTATGAAACACCCACTGGAGGAGCACTCTGTTTTCCACTTAGAGTTGCTTCCTGAGATTATTGAGGACACCCATGAGGACTTTGTTTCTGATTTTCCATTCATTTCTGGTTTTGATGATTTATATTCATGTACTAACTGCACTAACACTAACCCGTGTGCTGTTTATGCTGAGTTTCTTGATTCAACTTTGCAGGGTGATAGTGATAGTGAGAGTGAAGCTATATGTTCAGCAGAAGTCCTTGACATCATGGCTACTCCCAATGTACCATCCATTGAGCAGCCACCATCGTTAGAGCTCAAGCCACTTCCTGGGAACTTGAAGTATGCTTACTTGGAGACAAATGAAAAACTGCCAGTCATTATCTCTTCCAGCCTTGACTCTGACCAGGAAGCCAAACTATTGGAGGTTCTGAAGAAGCACAAGAAGGCTATTGGGTGGACCTTGGCTGAGATTCCAGGAATTAGCCCCTCCAGATGCATGCACAGAATTCTATTGGAGGATGGGGCTAAACCAGTTAGACAGGCCCAAAGGCGGCTCAATCCACTGATTCTGGATGTGGTGAAGAAAGAGGTGACTAAACTTCTGCGAGCGGGTATTATATACCCCATCTCACGATAGTACTTGGGTAAGTCCGATTGCAAGTTGTACCCAAGAAGTCCGGTCTCACAGTAGTTAGGAATGATAATAATGAGCTTGTGCCTACTAGAGTCCAGAATAGCTGGCGAGTCTGTATAGATTATAGGAAGTTGAACCAGGCCACCAGAAAGGATCACTTTCCTTTGCCGTTCATAGATCAGATGCTGGAACGGCTGGCTGGTAAATCTCATTACTGTTTTCTTGATGGCTTTTCCGGGTATTTCCAGATCCATATTGCCCCTGAGGATCAGGAAAAGGCCACTTTCACGTGCCCCTTCGGTACGTTTGCCTATAGGAGGATGCCATTTGGCCTTTGTAATGCTCCTGGCACCTTCCAAAGATGCATGCTTGGCATTTTTTCTGAATTTATTGAAAATTGCATGGAGGTGTTCATGGATGACTTCACTGTATATGGCTCCTCATTTGATGCATGTCTGCATAGTCTGAGTTTAGTTCTAGAAAGATGTATTGAGACTGATCTGATTTTGAACTATGAAAAGTGTCACTTTATGGTAGAACAGGGGATAGTTTTAGGTCATGTTATTTCTAAAGATGGTATTTCAGTAGATCCTGCAAAAATTGATGTGATTTCTTCATTGCCTTATCCATCTTACGTACGCGAGATCCATTCTTTTCTTGGCCATGCAGGTTTCTACAGGCGCTTTATTAAGGACTTCAGCAAGATAGCTCTGCCATTGTCAAACCTGCTGAAGAATGATGCCCTGTTCCATTTTGATGACAATTGCAAGAAGGCATTTGACTACCTGAAAAGAGCATTGACATCTTCCCCATAATCCAACCCCCAGACTGGACACTCCCTTTTGAACTCATGTGTGATGCTTCCAATTTTGCTATGGGAGCGGTTCTGGCACAAAGGGTGGGCAAGGCTGCCCATGTCATTCACTATGCTTCTAGGACATTAGATGCTGCACAATCAAATTACACCACCACTGAGAAAGAAGCGCTGTTTGTTGTATTTGCACTTGATAAGTTTAGGTCATATTTGCTAGGTTCTAGGGTTATTGTTTTCACTGACCATGCAGCTCTGAAGTACCTGTTAAAGAAACCAGAAGCTAAGCCAAGACTGATCTGGTGGATGCTTTTGCTCCAAGAATTCAATGTGGAGATAAAAGACAGGAGTGGAGCTGAAAATTTGGTAGCCGATCACTTTAGCCGAATAGCAAGGGATGAGGATCCTTCTCCCATCCAAGATGATTTTCCTGATGAGCGGCTTCTACATCTGTATGGGGTAACCCCCTGGTTTGCTGACATAGTTAACTTTCTTGTTGCTGGTGTTGTTCCTGCAGGTACAAGTAGATCCAAGTTCCACAAGCTCAAGAGTGATTCAAAGTACTATATGTGGGATGATCCCTACCTGTGGAAGTTTTGCAGTGATCAGGTTATTCGGAGGTGTGTCCTCGATCATGAGACAGAGTCCATCTTGCACTTCTCTTATGCCTCTCAAGTTGGAGGACACTTTGGACCACAAAGGACGGCAAGAAAAGTCCTGGATTCTGGGTTCTACTGGCCCACAATTTTTAGAGATGCCTATGAGGTCTACAGGAATTGCAAGGAATGTCAAACAACAGGCCCTGCCATCACTCGTAGGAGTGAGATGCCTCAGCAGCCCATGCTTTTTTGTGAGGTTTTTGATGTGTGGGGGATTGATTTCATGGGTCATTTCCCTCCTTCTTTTGGTTTTCTGTATATTCTTTTGGCTGTTGACTATGTTTCAAAGTGGGTGGAAGCAATCTCCACTAGGACTAACAATGCTAAAGTTGTTTCCAAATTTGTTAGGTCCAACATTTTTTGCAGGTTTGGCATACCTCAGGCTATCATCAGTGACCAGGGCACTCACTTCTGCAACAGAACCATGGAAGCCTTACTCAGAAAATATGGAGTTGTGCATAGAGTTTCCACTGCTTACCATCCCCAGACCAATGGCCAGGCTGACATATCAAATAGGGAGATCAAGCAGATTCTAGAGAAGATGGTGCAGCCGAATAGAAAGGAATGGAGCCGCCGTCTGGAAGACGCACTGTGGGCTCAGAGGACCGCTTTCAAGATGCCAATAGGAATGTCCCCTTTCAGGCTTGTATTTGGTAAGGCATGTCACCTCCCTGTGGAAGTTGAGCACCGGACATATTGGGCAGTAAAGTACTGTAACTTGGAAATGAAGAAAGCTGGTGTTGAAAGGAAACTCCAGTTGCAGCAGCTTGAGGAGCTTAGGCTAGAAGCCTATGAAAGCTCCAGGATTTATAAAGAGAAAACAAAACTTTTTCATGATAGGATGATAGCTAGAAAAGAATTTTCTGTGGGTCAGCAAGTCTTCTTTGTTTAACTCCTTTGAAATTGATGGCTGGGAAACTTAGGTCAAAATGGGATGGCCCCTTTGTTGTTACTAATGTTTTTCCTTATGGTGCAGTAGAGATTAAACGTACAGGTACCCACAAGTCCTTCAAGGTTAACGGGCAGAGGCTGAAGCCATTCCATGTTGGGGATGTTGGTGTTCCTGTGGATGCTAATGTTGAGGAGCTCTCCTTGGAAGCTCCCACCTACACTGACACTTGATCAGGGAGTTTCCTTTCCTTCCCCTCACTCTGATTTTATAGTTATGTTGTTTCATTGGGGACAATGTATATTTTAAGTGTGGGGGAGGGAACTAGTTGTAGTTTTATTTTGTCTTGTTTCTTTTCTTTTAGCTCTTGAATAAATTGTGTTGAGTCTTATGTTGGTAAGTTTGATGGATTTTGATTGATTTTGCACAGATTGATTGCATGATTGATGTGATGATTCCCCCTAGGCTGAAATTTTTTTTTTTGTTTTTGAAAAGTGATCCCCATGTGATTAAAAACTGAACTTTGAGATTTTGTTATGATGTCATGATTTATGATAAGTTTGGGGTGATAGGAAGCACACACTAGGGATAGAATCTCTGTCAAACAATTTGCATGAATGTCCAGGTGAGGATTTGAGCCTCCAACATGTTTTTGACTGTGTGAAATCACTTTTAAGTTGCACTTTCCCGAATTTGCTTGAATCTCTTCTTGGTTTGCATGATTATGTGTTTGCTTCAGATGATTTAGGCATTTTCTTTGTAAATAATTACTTAGCCTAAAAGAACCAATTCCTAATGCATGTTCCTTAGTTAGCCCCTTTGAGCCTGATTAGCCTGTTAATTCTTGATAACCTAATGTTATAAGCCCAAAAATCTGGAAAACCATGTTAACCCGATCTTAGGATTAGGAGAGCATGGAATCTTAGAAAGAGAATGGGTGCAAGAAACTAAGTTTGGGGTGGCTACAAGGTGTAATATGTGTTGTTTGGGATTGAAAAAGTAAAAATAAAAAATAAAAAATAAAAATAAAAAATAAATAAATAAAAAGGTTGGAGCCAAAGGCCAAAAGAAAAGAATAATAAAAAAAATGAAAAAAAGTGTAAAAAAAAATGTTAAAAATAAAATTATTTGAATAAAAAGGCTGTAGTCGCCCAAGGCAAATGAAAAGATGAATGAGAAAAGGAAATTGGGTGGAATCTCAATGTTTTGAAGTGTTTCATGCTCTCTTAGTTCCTAGGGTCTTCAGCCTAGTTCCTTTGTATATCCTACCCTTAGCCAGGCCCCATTACAACCCATAAAAGACCTTCTGATGTTGCATGCATGTTTTCTGTGGGAACCATTTTGAGATGAAAATCAAATTTATGGGAAGTGCTCTTAAAAGTAAAATTGAGTGAAATGTTGTTAGCCTGACACAAACTGAGCGATTGAGTGAAACACTAAATGCCCTTGTGAGGAAGGCAGTTGTTTGAATTTGGTGATCTCCCTCTTGTGTGTAACTTGGATCCCCTGCTTAGATTAATGATTGTTTGAATGATGAAGTTCTCAAATGTTTGGAATGAATGACTGTGGGGATTGCTTTGTTTGGAAAGGGGGGAACATTGTAGAAAACTGCTTTGATGTATTGCTCGAAATTTGTGCAAGGTTGACTGAATCTCTTAAGCTTGCCAGGTCTTGAGTCTTTTTTATTTTTGAGTTGTAGTTTGCTTGGGGACAAGCAAAGTTTAAGTTTGGGGTATTTTGATAAGCCTCTGGCTCATCTAGTTTTATGGCTAGTATGACCAGGGTTTTGTGCAAATTATATCCTATTTTCACCCAAATTAGATTAGATTGTCCTCAAGTAAGGTTTTGAGTCTCTAAAGTAGTTCTAGGTTAATTTAGCCAGTTTTGAGTCAAATAATGCACTTATAGCTGTGTCTTTGTTTTTAGGTTAAGTTGGAAGTCAAGAGAATAAAGAAACAGGGGATTCGCCTCGCGAACCTGAAAGCCAGCAGAACAGTGAAAATGTCATCCTCTCTGGTTCGTCCCGTGACCAACACCTCGCCCCGTGACCCTGAAGGCTGACTGTTCCAGGAAAATGCAAGGTTTCTGTGTCGCCTCGCGAACACTGGACTCGCCTCGCGAGTAATCCAACCCTGGAAGACCAGAAGCTATCACGGTTTAACCATGCTGAAGGTCACGGCTGTGACAGTTTGGAATTTGAAGAGTCTCGCCTTGCGAGTAGTACTTCGCCCGGCGAGAAGACCAAACGTTGCCTACTTTTCACAAGATTCGCCTCGCGAAGGTGTGCTCGCCTCGCGAGTGGGTTTAATTTCTGAATAGTATAAATGGCTATTCTGTACAGATTGCAAGAACTTTTGCTTCTCCATAGTTTTACATTTTTTCTGTGTTTTTTCGTTATTGTCATGGAGAACTAATTTCGTAGATTAATCTACTGTATGAGAATTCCATATACTTGAGGTTTTGTAATTCCTACTTTACTTGCTTTTCCCTTTTCAATACCATATTATACATTTCTGTTTGTTATTTCAGGAGTGTATAGTGTTGTATTGATTCATTTCGGTGATGTTATGTTCCTATACTTAATCGCGTTTGTTATTTCGCGTGTGTTCATTCATGTTCGTTAGTTCATGAGGGCTTAACCCCGTTTGTTATTTCGGGAATAGGAACATATATCCGTAGTAGCGATTTCGTTGTTAATTGTTGCTACAACCAAAAGGGGATTAGAATCTGCTTAGGGCTTGGAATTACATGAACCAATGATAGTTGGAAATTCGAGAACAGCAGATTAATCGTTGTTTGCTATTTGATAATCTCTTTGAACTGCCCTGTTTTAATTGCTTTGTCTTGCTTGTTACTTATTTACATTCAAATCCAACCCCCCCCCCAAACTGATTTTTGTGACAAATAACACTTCAAGAGTCCTTGTGAGACGACATCTGAGTTGTCGCCTAAACTACATTTTTATAAACCGCTCGTTCTTTTTGGCACGTGCGCGACAGCGCGTTCAACACGTCAAAAAGAAGAGCGGTTTGTAAAAGTATGTAGATAGGGAGCGACAACTCGAGTATCGTCTCACAAGGACTCTCGGATTGTTGTTAATAGAAAAGTCAGCTTTTGGGGGGTTTTGGATTTGAAAATAAATAAAGAAAACAGTTAAGAAAATAATGCAAATAGGTGATTGTAAATAATTGAAACGACTAATCTACTGCTCTTGGTTTCCCACTATCATCGGTTCATATAAATCCAAGCCCTAAGCGGATTCTAATCTCTTTTCGATTGTAACATCAATTAACAAGCGAAACCGACGCTACGAGACTTATGTTCCTAATTCCCGAATTAAGCAAACGGGGTGAAGCCATCGTGAATTAAGCAAACACGAATGAACACACACGAATTGAGCAAACGCGATTAAGTATAGGAACACGCAATCATCGAAATAAATCAATACTAATCCTACACAATTCTGAATTAAGCAAATAGAAACATATAGAACAGTATTGAAAGGGAATAGCAATTCAAATAGGAATTACAGAACCTCAAATGGCAATGCAAACCGATTACAGCAGATCAAGGGAGTTAGTTCTCCATTACAACTATAACAAAAACCTGATTCGCAGCCATCTATTCTAAAAGGAAAAGAAGAGCATAAAAGATGAGATCCCTCGTTTCTGCCCTAAACAGCAATTTATAAGCCCAGGATCTGCGCGCGCTCGCGAGGCGAGAAGCCTCTCGCGACGTGAATATTAATTTTGGAGCGAGTTCAAATTGGGTTCTCGCGAGGCGAGAGAACAGTTCGCGAGGCGAGACTTCAAATTCCAATCTGTCACAGCCGTGACCTTCATCACGGCTTGGCCGTGATGGTCTCTGTCCTTCAGGGTCTTCTTCATCATGCCCGTGATGGGCATCACGGGCTGACCGTGATGCTTTCTGACTTCCAGGCTCACGAGGCTAGACACGGTTCACGTGGCGAGACAGAGAGGATGGCATTTCTGGCACAGCAAGCCTTCAGGATCGCGAGGCGGGTACCCTCTCGCGAGGCGAATAATTCCAGAATTGCTTCTCTTTATTAACCTGAAAACAAGAAATAGCAGTAAGTTCTTTATTTGACTCTAAATTAGCTAAATTACCCTAAAACTACTCTAGAGACTCAAAATGTTGCTTGAAGACAATCAAGTCTAATTTGGGAGAAAACGAGATTAAACTCGAATAAAACCATGGTCTTTACTAGTCAAAAACTAGTCGAGCCAGAGGCTGATAAGTGGAAAGGATGAGAGGTTGTGTGATTGTAAACTGAGTGTCAAAGGTGACTCCATGGTGGGTGATGTTAGTGGGGTTTGTGGCAACTGAGATCATTGCAGAGACCACCCTTCCCAAATAAAATGTTGTGTTTTGAATTGCTTTTTAATTTAGTGTAATGTGAGACACCCTGTTATGCCCCGTTGTGTTATTAGATGAAAACCTCATTCGTTAATTACTTATTCGCACGCTTAATAGTGAAAATATGTAAAAATTAAAACTTAAGTTATAAAGCATACAACTTATGAAAATTAACATATTACACTTCATATAATAAATACATACACACATATGTCTTATACACATAATACAAAACACTGTTGAGGTTATCCTCTCAGTAGGATCTCTCATAGGTATACACTTAAACAAACTGTTATACCTAGCAGAAAATATAAAACGTCTCACGAGATGCACTGTCCATACATCCTAAACTCTATCACCGTGGTTCACAGCTCGTCCTCCGGTCTCTGGTTCGTAAGGAGTTCCATCCAACTCCTCAGCAACCTCCGTTTCATATAGAGTTCCGTCCAGCTCCTCAGCAACATATTCTCCCATCGGGTCTTCTAACGTAAATAAAGTAGACACACAAATACAGAAAAATAGGGGATAAGAAGCAATTTTATCATCAAAAAACGGAAAAGAGTCATAGTATATGATACAATAAAAGTCACAGACATATCATCATTCAAAACCAACTATCCTCCACAAATCACTATATCAACCTCTACCCTCAACACATGCACTCTAAAACTTTATACTGATATGGCCACTAATCCCCCATTACACTTAGGGATATTAGTCAGTCGTCCAAGCGACGCGTCCCCAAAACCGATGCACACCCTTATTCATGGTGAGAATGCTCATGCAAAGCAATGACAATATAGCTGCACGACACAGTTGATGCACACCCTGGATCAAGGGTGCTCATGCATAGCAATGACACTATAGATGCATGGTACAGTCGGTGCACAACCTCATACATGGTAAGAATGCTCATGTAATACAATGACGCTATAGCTGTACTGTACAGTCAGTGCACACCCTGGTTCTCCATCTAGAGGGTGCTCAAGCAAAGCATTGACACTATAGTTGCACGAATTAAATCTAACATTGGACGGTCCCACAAGGACTTCAGACCACGTATGTATCAAACATACGGTTATAAACACAATACAACTTATGAACCTCACTGAATTTCATCAATAACAACCTAGTACCTCAAGCTTCCATCATAGCCTCGACTCACATTCTATGACACATCTTATCTTTAAAATAATCAATTTAAGCTAGGCACTTCTAATTCACCGATACTTTCTCACCCAAACCAAATCTCTTGAACAACATATATCCTCGCTTAAAATCAACTAAGCATAGTACTAATCCAGACAGATCATGCATAACACATTATCAGGAAATATTCAAACACCAAAAATAATACATCACATGGTAAGAATGCTCATGTAATACAATGACGCTATAGCTACACGGTACAGTCAGTGCACACCCTGGTTCTCCATCTAGAGGGTGCTCAAGCAAAGCATTGACACTATAGTTGCACGAATTAAATCTAACATTAGACGGTCCCACAAGGACTTCAAACCTCGTATGTATCAAACATACAGTTATAAACACAATACGACTTATGAACCTCACTGAATTTCATCAATAACAACCTGGTGCCTCAAGCTTCCATCATAGCCTCGACTCACATTCTATGACACATAGTATCTTTAAAATAATCAATTTAAGCTAGACACTTCTAATTCACCAATACTTTCTCACCCAAACCAAATCTCCCAAACAACATATATCCTCGCTTAAAATCAACTAAGCATAGTTCTAATCCAGGAAGATCATGCATAGCACATTATCAGGAAATATTCAAACACCAAAAATAATATGTCACATGCAGTGGAATAACTCAACCAGCGTATCACAATCAATTCTATAAACATAAAGTCAGACATCATCAAAATACTTAAAATCAACCTAAAGTCGATAAACCTGCAATCCCTGAATCACCATTGGTTTTACGTAAAAGGTTTCCAATGTGATTTTGGTCTTGTCAATTACTCGACTACTAGTAGGATTTAGGTCGCTCTACATAATTATTATATAATATACTTCTTATCGATTCCAATGACAGTGATCCTTTCCCCCACCTGAGTTATCAATGGAATTCCGAATCTGACGTTCGTCGTTATCACACCACAGTTTAACAGTTTCTCCTTCAACCAAACAACATAACTATAATTAATCAAACAAAATCACCCTTAACTATAATAGGCTAGATTCGGCCTCAACTAGGAAAATAGGTTAGGAAATTCCTTTTTATTCAAACTCTTGGATTTAAATAGTATAGACCTTAAAGAGCATAAATCAAGTATTTGATTTCATTTCTCAAGTCAGTTTCGACCAAAGGGGTTTTGTGGGGTTTGGGTTTGTATTTTCATTCATACTCTTCAATACAACATGATAGAGTCTTATGAAGATAAGATAAAGAATCAAGCTTCTTGAAATTTTTCTAATACAAGAACTTGTGATTCATGTTCATGGAAGATATAAATAATGGATTTCAAATCAAAATGAACATGAAAAAGAAAGATGAATTCAAAAGGAAGACATGATCAAGTTACCTCAAGTTATGAATGTTGTTTTGGATTCAACGACTCAAGAGGGGGGTGAATTGAGTTTTAAAAAAATTATTCCCTCTTAAAACTTTTTTCACAAAGCTTTTCAAATCAGAGTTGTGGATTTATAGCCTCAGGATCTTTTATAAAATCGATGAAGGGTTTTTACAAAATCTTGAATAGAAGGTGATGAGGATAAGAAAGATCAATAACGAATAGGTTCAGGTTCAATAACTCGGTAATGACAATATGCAGTTTATACATATCAAGAACATAAATTATATTTGAACTTTAAACATCAAAGTTGCAGGTTCTTGAATCATAAACATAAATTAAAGAGTCTGAGTTTAGATATACTACACAACCAGATTTATCCTGGTTTAGTCACCACCATTGTGACCTACATCCAGTCCCCACTCCACCTGTGGGATTTCACACACTAACACACAAGCTTTGCTAGGTAGCTTGAAAAACCATTACACCACAGAGCACTCCTTCACCTCGAGATACCACACTCTTATGAAGAGCCTCAATGTTCAACCTTAGGGATACCTCACCCTAATCACTCAGAGAGACTCCCTCTCTCTTTACAATCGAAATGTAAAACAAAAGTTGATTCCTAACTCTCAATAGTCAGATAAACAAATTGAAGCACTTTGAGTATTGAAACACTCTTTTCACAGTAAGCTCAACGAAGATGATGAATGATATGTGTATCGTTATAATTTTGTTATTATTCGGTAGGATTCTTCTTAAAGTGTTCCTTTGATCCCTCTTTATATAGAAAACAAGTTATAGTTGTTGGGATCAATCAAAATAGATTTGGATCTGATTTAAAAGAATTTGTTTTCTTGATTCTCGTTCTTGAGATAATATTCTGATTGTTTTTGTACAATTCGCGTCCATAAAATAACGAGTCCATTTGGAAAATTAGCCGCGTCCATCTTAAAAAATAACCGCGTCCATCTTAAAAATAAAAGCTGCGTCCATTTACCACGTCGGCATATGGGAGTACTAACACAAAGTAATTGGACGTGCTCCAATAGTAGACGAGCGCTTGTATTACTTTAGTAGACGAACGCTTGTATCACTTTAGTGGACGTGCGCTTCTGTTACTTTAGTAGACGTGCGCTTGCGTCACTTTAGTGGACGAGCACTTTTGTCACCTTATTGGATGCCAGCTTTTACCACTTTATTGGACGCCAGCTTTTACTAGTATTGGACGAGCGCTTCTATTGTTGACAGTGTTAGACGAGCGCTTATATTATTCTAGTGTTGGATGAGCGCTTATATTATTCCTTTTAATGCAGGTTATGAAAATTGATTTTCTTCATGCATCCTTCTTAATTGAGTTATTTGTGAATAAGAGATTTCATCTCTTACAAATCATCTAAGACTTAACACTGATTTCTTCGTTTAAGCTCTTGTCTTGATGATTCCTTGATCTTCGTTTTTGCTCTTTGATTCCTCCAAGTTCTTCCTTGAATATTCTCCTTTGATTGCTCACTGAACTTGTTGAACATTGCTTGATACCTGTCTTTACAATTTGACACTAAACACTTGCATACACATTAAGTTGTATTTGTCATATATCAAAATCTCTCAGTCATTGATTCTAACAATCTCCCCCTTTTTGATTATGACAAACCTTTTAACAAATTATAAGCTCAGAATATAAGTGTAGCAGACTCTTAGTGTTTTGACAGATTTATATCATGGTATCAAAGCAGTCAGAGCAGAAGTATATCAGAGTAAAAAAACAAATATTAAGAGAGCAATATTTGATTTACTCCCTATTAATCATGTAAGCTTATAAACTCCTTAGCTCCCCCTCAACATATGCATGTATAATTTTCTCCTTTCTCTATATTATACTTTTTCTCATGTATAATTTGTTATTATCCCTTTCTCTATATTTTACTTTTTCCTCCCTCTTTTGGCATCATCAAAAAGGTAAAGAAAAGAAACATTTAAAGCAATAGAGAAGGTAAGCATTTTAAACATTCAAACATAGCATATAAAATTGTTCATGATAGAGGGATAGGTGTAGGGACAAATCAAAGAATAAGTGCTTCCATTAATTTTCCTCCCCTTTTATATTTTCTCCTGTTTCTTTAGAGATTAGATATAGGATTGATCGATTATGCCCAATTCTCTTCTAATGAAGAAGAAGCTTTCCTTGTTCAAGGGCTTGGTAAAGATATCAACAAGTTGTTTAGTTGTATCAACAAATTCAATCTCAAGAGAATTGTCCAGATAACAAGAGGTACTCATTGGAGTAGCCATCTCCTTAGCGTTTTCCATGCCAAACTTCTTGATCAACTCATTGCAGTACTTGGTTTAGCTAACAAAGATTCCATTTTCAGTTTGCTTTATTTTCAGTCCAAGGAAAAAGTTTAGCTCACCCATCTTTGACATTTCAAACTCACTCTGCATAAGACTTGAAAACTCATTGCACAACTGCTCATTAGTAGCACCAAAAATTATATCATCCACATATATTTGTACAAGTAAAGTGTTGTGTGCCTTTTTCGTAGTGAACAAAGTTGTGTCAACTTTACCTCTTTCAAATCCTTTTTCAATGAGAAAGTTACTTAACCTTTCATACCAAGCTCTAGGAGCTTGCTTTAAGCCATATAGTGCTTTAGACAGTTTATAAACATGGTTAGGTAATTCATTATTCCCAAAACCAGGTGGTTGACCAACATACACTTCCTATTGTATAAATCCATTTAAGAAAGCACTCTTAACATCCATTTGATATAATTTAAATCCCATTATGCAAGCATAAGCAAGTAGCATTCTTATAGCTTCTAATCTTGCTACCGGTGCATATGTTTCATCATAATCTATGCCTTCTTCTTGGTTATACCCTTTGGCTACCAATCTAGCCTTGTTTCTTACAATTATTCCATTTTCATCTAGTTTATTCCTAAAAACCCATTTTCTACCTATTACTTGACAGTTCTTGGGTTTAGGCACTAGTTTCCAAACTTGGTTTCTTTCAAATTGGTTTAACTCATCTTGCATAGCCATCATCCAATGTTCATCAATTATAGCATCATTTATGTTCTTAGGTTCTACTTGAGACACAAATGCCATATGATTACAAACATTTCTAAGAGATTGTCTAGTAGTTAGCCCCTTTGTAATTTCACCGATGATGTTATCAATTGGATGATTTCTGACAGTCCTCCATTCCTTAGGTAGGTCAGGTTGTTGTTCTGTTTGCTCCTGCTGCAGCGATTCGTTCATTAAGCTTTCATCTTCTTCATTGTCCTATTTCTCTTCTAGGAGATTTTTCTCAATTGAATCTGCAAGATCATCAATAACAGAATCATTTCCCAACCTTTTGTGGTTAGACACACAGATTCTTCAATAATTTGTGTTCTCTTATTATATATTCTAAATGCTTTACTAGATAGAGAGTAACCTAGGAAAATTCCTTCATCGGCCTTTGCATCAAATTTTCCAAGATTATTCTTTCCATTGTTAAGAACAAAGCATTTGCAACCGAAAACATGTAAATGTGCTATATTTGGTTTTCTTCCTTTGTAAAGCTCATAAGGGGTTTTCTTTAAGATTGGTCTTATCAAGACTCTATTTAGCACATAGCAGGCTGTATTGACAGCATCTTCCTAAAAATGTTTTGGCAAGCTAGAGTCGTTCAACATAGTTCTTGCTATCTCCTCTAATGATCTATTCTTTCTTTCCACTACTCCATTTTGTTGTGGAGTTCTAGGAGCAGAAAAATTATGTTGAATGCCATACTCATCACCAAAGTTTTCAAACACTTCATTTTGGAATTCTCCCCCATGATCACTTCTTATAAAAACAATTTTTACGTCCTTTTCATTTTGCACCATTTTTGCCATTTTCTTAAATGCAGTAAATGAATCACTCTTATGAGATAGAAAATATGTCCATGTATATCTAGAGTAATCATCTACTATTACCAATGCATGCGAGTTACCACCAAAGCTTTTGGTTCTAGATGGACCAAATAAATCCATGTGTAAAAGTTACAAGGGTCTAGTTGTTGAAACAATGTTCTTTGGTTTAAAAGACACCTTAACTTGTTTTCCTTTTTGACATGCATCACATAGTCCATATATCTTTCACAAATTTTAGTTTAGGCAAGCCAATTACAAGATCTTTACAAATCAGTTTATTCAAGTGGTTCATGTGAGTGTGTGCAATTCTTCTATACCAAAGCCAATTCTCTTCTTCTTTTGAAATAAGATGGCAAGCAGTATTTGAAGAGATATTATCTAAATCAAGCATATAGATGTTATCTATCCTATGTCCAATTAATTTCAAATTTTCATCATGCTGATTTTTTATTAAGCAACTATTGGAATTGAATTTTACGTTGAAGCCTTTATCACATAGTTGACTAATACTTAACAGGTTATGTTTCAGTCCCTCAACATATAGTACATCCTCAATGATTGTTGTTGAGTCACTTCCAGTGTTGCCAATGCCAAATATTCTCCCTTTATTATTGTCTCCATATGTAACACTACCACTTGGCTTAGGGGTAAAGGAAATGAACTTGATTTTGTCTCCAGTATGCTTGGAACAGCCACTGTCAAGATACCATTTCACATTCTTGGCTTTCCAACACACCTACAAAACAGAATCATGTTTTTGCTTTAGGTACCTAAATCTGTTTGGGTCCTTTTGAGTTAGTTGCCGCATTAGTTCCTTTAGGAACCCATATATATTTAGACTCATTATAAGCAGATTTTCTGTAATGACATGTAGAAGCTGTGTGACCTTTTCTAGCACAGAAATAGCATTTAACAAATGGTGTGTTTGATGTCATAGGTGTAGCAAAAATTTTGTTGAAAGATTTCTCATGTATCTTTGGTTTATAGCCTATTCCAGCCTTATCATAAACACATTTCTGCTGTCCTAACAATGCATTCAAATTATCTCTACCATTTGTGATTCTTGTTAGGTCATTTTTCAGTTTTTCAACCTCTTTAGTCAATTTACAGCTCGATGCATTCAAGATTTCTTTATCACTAGTAATTCTAGATAGATCACCATTCAAATGTTTTATATGTTTCTCCGACTTAGGACATTTATCACATATAGATGCATCTAAAACAGTAGCTAGTTTTTCTTTTAAAGCACAATTTTGTTTTTAATTGATCTACCTCTTTGTTTAAAACATAAGTTTTCTCCTCTAAGCATGTGATGGTTTTCTTAGACTTAGTCGGCAATCTAGCAAGTCTAATGGATTCTTTATGAAGTTCTTCAAAATCATTTTGCAGTTCATCATAAGAAGGTTGATAATCAGAACTTACTTCACTTTTTGAATCACTGTCATTGCTGGCCATCAAGCACAAGTTTGCCTCCTCAGATTCAGATTCTTCAGTGGAATCTAGATCATTATCATCCCAAGCAATGTAGGCCTTTCTTGGCTTTCTCCACTTCTTATCCTTTGAGTCAAAGTTTTCATTTTTGTCCTTCTTTTGCAACTTTGGACAGTCAAGATTCATGTGGTCAATCTTTCCACAGTCAAAGCATGTGATGTTGTTGGAAGAGTTGTCACCTTTGTTGAAGTTTCTTTTTGGAAAATTGGATGGCTTTCTTTTGAAGTTGCCTTTCTTCTTTTGGAAGTTCTTGAATTTTCTAACTAGCAACCCCATCTCTTCTTCAGATTTTGCCTCTTGTGATGAATCATCATCATCATTGTCTTCTACTTCTCTGACTTGTGATTTCAGAGCCAATCCCTTCTTTCTTTTATCAGTTTCTTCACTCTCATTTAGTCTGTTCAACTCCAATTCATGTTCTTGTAATTTTCCAAACAATGTGGCAAAGTGTTAGTTGAGATCTAACATGTGCTTTCAGTTATGCAGGAATATTTATAATATAAGTAATGGAAACTTGGGATAAGTTTTCATTGCACTCCTTGAGAAAAATATGCGTCCACCCTTGTAGACGACTGCTCTGATATTGGTAAAGTTATTTTTTTATTTAATTGAATAGACTAGTTTCTTTAAGTAGACGAGGCACAAAATGTTTACTAGACGGAAATCAAGATAACTTACTTAGATACAGCAAAGTCCAAAGACTTGATAGTAGACGTGTCTAGCTTACCACATCAGCAGACGGGAATAATTGGTAGAATTGAATGAACTGAAAGATAAAATAATCAAGTAGACAAGCTCTAAGTGCCACATCACTAGGCGGGGATTATGATAACTCACTGAGGTATAACAAGTCCAAAGACTTGATAGACGAGAGGATATGCCACGTCAGCAGACGAGCAAAATAAAATAGTGAACAGACTTAGTCTCATATAAGTAGACGGAGTTCTTAAGTAGACGAGCTCCATCTCTTGAATGAATAAATGCAATCTGAATCTCTTGAATTTATTTCAAATGATTGATATTTATTTCTATAGAATATTTGTTCTTCACATTTGTTTTATCTGCTTTAATGTTTTACCTTGTTGTAAAAGAAACATAGTACCATCAAAGAAATGCAAAAAGCATAATCGTACAATGAGAAATTGCAAAACGATCTGTAAGATGACAACTTTATGACTGGAAAAAGCTGAATTGTACACAAAGGAGGAACAACAAGTTTTCAAGCTGCAATGCTCAGAGCAGTGAGCCTCCATTTCGTGCTACCTCGATAACCAAGAGTACTTTTCAGCATTGCCACAATCTAGCTATCGGTCACAACGGATATCATGCATTCAATGCTATTTCTGAACGGGACTATTCAAAATAACCTTTAAAGAAATACAAGTGAAGAAGAAGGTCGCTATAAATAGAAGACCTCAAGTTCTGAAGAACAATTTTTTGCCAATCGATAATCACTCATTCTAATTTTATTTTAAGAGCAAGAGTCTGTATTCTTTAGTTTGAATATTGTTGCAATATTCAACTGATCTTAAACTTTCATATCCTCACACATAGTGAGTTAAGAAGATCATAAGTTAAATCTCTTTGTTAGAGTTAGAGCCTGGAGAGGCTTGGTAAGAAAGGAATACTTGTAAGCCTGGAGAGGTGTTGAATACTTGGTTGTAATCTATTTGGAAAATAGTGGAGAAAAACCTTCCAGTAGAAGGGACTAGACGTAAATCTTGGTTGTAATAGAGTGAACGTGGATAAAACATCTTGTGTGAATATTCTATCCCTAAACTCTTACGGCTTTATTTGTTTTTACTGACTGAGGGGTTTTGATATTGCTTTTGTTAAAGATACATTATACGGTAAAGGTTTACGTCAGTTAACCAAAAACTAGACGTTAAAAAGGGGGCGGTGGCAGTTTTGTAAATATCAGACTTCATTAATTCACTGTCAACGTCAGTTGTTTTAAGGACTGGCGTTAAAAGTGAGGCGGTGGCAATTTTTGTAAATATGAAATCACTATTTGCGTCAGTTGTTTAATGAACTGACGTTAAAAGTGTTTTCCAAGAAATTATTAAAACTTTTAATGTCAGTTGTTTATAAAACTGACGTTAGAAGTGTGATTTTTACTTCAGTTAAATAAATAACTGACATAAATAATCAACTCATTCCTATCTTTCTTTCGTTGTCATCTCCCTGTTGTCACTCTTAACGCAGATCATCACTCCATATAGTGCAGTTTATTTCTAATCTTTTTTTAAAAAAAAAGTTTATTTTTAATCTTAATTAATTAGCTTGAATTAGTAAATTAACAAATTCTTGTGCAAATTAAAATAAATAAACACTTAACATAAAACAAGTTATATATGTATAATCAAATCGTATCTCATTGAAGCGATTCATAAGTTACAATTACATGTTTAAAAGATAAAAAATTTCTGCAAGATAGCACTAAAATATAAAAAAGTTTCTGCTTCAACATCATTTTCTTCTCAGTCTTGTCCTCAGAATCTCCAACATTGAATGCATCCCCTCCCTCATTTGAAGTCGATGCTCCATCTGAATCCACAGTCACTTTGGAGCCGTGGCAGAATGAAGGGTGCACTCGATCTGTTTCAGCAATATTCTTGGAACAGCCACTTGGTTCCAAAGCTGAGGTTTTGGAACTGTAGCTGCTGATTCTCCATAAGGATGATGGTGTGTACAATTCACATAATGCGATTTACACACCCTTATCACCCATGTAATGAAATTTACACAACCTCAAAAGTTGTTTGACCATTAAGACAGAGACCTTTAAGTCTAGGTATAGGAAGAAAGAGTGATGAAGTTAATCTCCATGGCAGAGCCATATTGTGAAGCAGAAAATTAAAATTAAAGGAAGGAAGGAAGCTATTTATAGGAGTAGGGGATGAAGTTACTAGGCGTCGTAAGTTGCTAAAAAATTAAATTGATCATTAAGAGCATTAGGTTCCAAGGCGCATTGGGAGTTGGCAGTCATATATTATAAACGTGCAGAAAAGAAAACGCCCGAAGGAATAGGAAGAAACTTATACACTTTTAACGTCAGTTGTTGAATAAAACTGACGTTCAAAGCGTTTTTAAAATAAAAAATATTTATTTTTAACGTCAGTTGTTTATACAACGGCGTTAAACGTGTGATTTTTACTTGATTAAATAAACAATGGCGTAAATAATCCTATATCCCTATCTCGAATGCGCGCTTTGTTGTCACACACAGTGCATTAACGTCGGTTGTTGAATAAAACTGAAGTTAAAAGTGTTTTTAAAATAAAAAATATTTATTTTTAACGCCTCATTGTTTATACAATTGACGTTAAAAGTGTGATTTTACTTGATTAAATAAATAGGCGACGTAAATAATCCTATATCCCTAGCTATCTGAAATGCCTGTTGTCACTCAATTAACACAGGTCTCGGAGCCATTTTGTGAAGGAATAGAAATATAGAGGAAAAGAAGAGGCAGATTACAGATTCACGGAAGAATGTTACTTTATACAGAGACACAACACTTTTAACGTCAGTTGTATTCAACAACGAACGTTAAAAGTGTTTTTTTAAAAAAATATTAATATTTAACGTCAGTTTGTTAATAAAACTGACGTTAAAAAATTAATTTTAACGTCAGTTGTTTAATACAACTGACGTTAAATGTTGTTTTAATATGTTTCCACCCGCACGCCTTCTGCACTTCGCTCTGTACGTACATCTCTTTTCTCTTTTCATCACGCTCAACCCTAAATCACTCTCAACCCTCACTCTCACTATCACCCAACACAGAACCCTAATCGCAAGCTCATCTCCACCGCAACCGCCGCGAGGGCTTCTTCGCCACCACCGTGAGGTACACTATTAACCCTAACTCTTTCTTTCCATTCATTCTTTGCAATAACTTGACGTACATCTCTCTTTCCCCTTCCCGCGCACTAACTCTCCTTGTCCCTCTGCTCTCAGTAACCACATCGAACGTTGGTCACCACTCGAGCTCCCCTCCCCACCACCACGCGAGCACCTATTTCTGGTGAGTATTTAGGGCACATTTTTGTATTTTTGGTTTTGAGTGTATGTTGAAACTGTAGTGTCAGTAGTTGAAACTTGAAACCGTGAGTTTGAGTTGTTTGGAATGTACGTCTCTGTTTTTGGTTTTGAGTGCATGTTGCTCTGCTGGTTGATCTATCACGGTCGTGATGCTAATCACGGCTAGGCCGTGATCAGTTCTGCCTGTACGTGATGGCATGGTCTGTTCAGTTGGCACGTTACGGCCGTGATGGACATCACTGCCAGGCCGTGACCAGTGCTTGGCAATTAATCTTTAAAAACTATAGTTTTCAATCTCCCGTATTGTTCTTATATTGGATATATATATGTTTTGTATATCTACAGGACCTATCTAGTTATGGATCGTAGTTGGATGGTTTGTAAGCGTACTAGTGCTGAGTATTTGAAGGGGGTGGGAGAATTTATAGAATCTGCTCAAAGGAATGTTCCTAATAGTAATGGAATGTTCTGTTGTCCTTGTGTCAAGTGTTTGAATACGAGGAAATGTACGGTGAAGGATATACGTACTCATTTGATTTGTGAAGGGATTTGTTTGAGTTATACAAGATGGATATGACATGGTGATATGTTGTTGAGTAGTAATACGGCGAGTGTCTCCCAAAGTGAGGACGTTGACGTAGATATAGCGGATGATCGAGTAGAGGACATGATCCGTGATATTGGACAAGAATCTTTTCATTGAGCGCATGTGTATGATAGGTTGTGCGGTGATGCGGATAAGCCTTTATATCCAGGGTGTACTACTCATACACGGTTGTCGGCGGTGCTAAAATTGGTTTGTGTGAAGGCGAGAAATGGTTGGAGCGATAAAAGCTTCACGGAATTGCTTTAAGTGTTGAAAGACTTGCTTCCGGAGGACAACACATTGCCTGACCATAACTATGAGGCCAAGAAGGTATTGTGTCCTATGGGTATGGAGTATAAGAAGATACACGCATGCCCCAATGATTGCATATTGTACACCGGTGTTCATGAAGACAAACACGATTGCCCTAAATGTGGGTTATCACGATACAAAGTGAAGGGTGGTGATGATGATGATGATGTTGATGATGTGAGAAAAAAGGGTCCTCCTGCGAAGGTGTTGTGGTATCTTCCAATAATTCCAAGGTTCAAGCGATTGTTTGCCAATGCGAAAGATGCAAAGAATCTTAGATGGCATAATGATGAGAGGAAACGTGATGGAAAGGTTCATCATCCTGCTGATTCTATTCAATGGAAGAATATCGATACTATGTTTCCGGATTTCGCCGATGAGCCAAGAAACCTAAGGCTTGGACTTGCTACGGATGGAATGAATCCTTATGGTAACATGAGTAGTATTCATAGTTCATGGCCTGTTCTGTTGGTGATTTACAACATGCCCCCTTGGTTGTGCATGAAGCGCAAATACATGATGTTGTCTATGATGATTTCGGGCCCAAAGCAACCGGGAAATGACTTAGATGTTTATCTAGGTCCCTTGATTGAAGACTTGAAAACGTTGTGGGTTGAAGGTGTTGATGTAGTTGATGGGTATTCTCACGAGACTTTCAAGCTTCGTGCCATGTTATTTTTCACCATCAACGACTTTCCGGATATCTGGTAACTTGTCCGATGCAGTGTCAAGGGCATAAAGCATGCCCTATATGTGAAGAAGGCAAATGCTACACTCAGTTGCATCATGGAAAGAAGACGGTTTACCTTGGGCATCGGAGATTTCTTAGACGTGATCACCCATATCGTAAGATGAAAAAAGCTTTTAATGGATGCCAAGAGACAGAAGAAGCGCCGGCAGCC
Source organism: Sophora flavescens (assembly GCA_030762895.1). Taxonomy (NCBI): domain Eukaryota; kingdom Viridiplantae; phylum Streptophyta; class Magnoliopsida; order Fabales; family Fabaceae; genus Sophora; species Sophora flavescens. Next base: position 67,950,762 of record CM061062.1, on the reverse strand, counting down.
TTAATTGGAGAGCAGGTTTATCAGAGGGTAAAGGACATCGATGTTATATTCGGCAAGTCCAAAAAGAAAGGTAAAGTCGTTGAGAAAAACATATGGAAGAAGAGGTCGATATTCTTTGATCTTCCATATCTTATCAAAGCTTGATGTCGGACATTGCATTGATGTGATGTATGTGGAGAAAAATGTGTGTGATAGTGTGATCGGGACGCTTCTCAACATTCAGGGCAAGACAAAGGATGGTGTGAATGCTCGTCTCGACCTCGTTGCTATGGGTATACGAGAGCGATTAGCTCCGGTTGTTGAGGATGGTAAGCGGACTTATTTGTCGCCAAAGATGTCATACTTTGTCAAAAAAAGAGACAAAAAGTTTCTGCGGGTGTCTTCGAGGGCATCAAAGTTCCACATGGTTACTCTTCAAATATGAAGAGGCTTGTCTCTAGTGATCTTAAATTGGTTGGCTTGAAGTCTCATGATTGTCACATCTTGATGCAACAACTTCTGCCGTTGCTATTCGTGGTATTGCTACAAAAAATGTGAGACATGCCATTACTCGGTTGTGCTCATTCTTCAATTCTATATGTAGCAAAGTCGTTGACCCCGTATGTTGGATGACTTGGAAGTTGAGACTGCTACAATCTTGTGCCAATTGGAGATGTATTTTCCTCCTTCCTTTTTCGACATAATGGTTCACTTAATTGTTCATTTGGTGAGGGAGATTAGATTATGTGAGCCGGTTTTTCTGAGATAGATGTACCCAGTTGAGCGCTACATGAAGATCTTGAAAGGGTACGTGAAGAATCCTCATCGTCCGGAAGCATCTATTGTTCAAAGGTATGTTGCAGAAGAAGCTATTGAGTTTTGTTCAGACTACCTTCATAACACGGATCCTATAGGGGTTCCTAAGCCTCGGCATGATGAGATCAGATGTCAAGGTAAGGGTACACATGGCTTAAGAATTAATAGGAAGGATCGGGAGGAAGTGCTTCAAGCACATTTGTATGTATTGAACAACATCGAATGTGTTCAGCCTTTCTTATTTGAACATAAAAGAAAAGTCAATCAAGAAAACCATCGAATGAGCGAAAGGTGGTTGTTGAACAAGCATAACATAACAAGACTTTCTTACCATGGTTCAAGGAAGAAATGCTTAAGGATGGTAGATCTCTCGATGACGTAAAATGGCTAGCACGTGGGCCTAACTTCAACGTCATATGTTGGAGCGGATACGACATAAATAACTTTTCCTTTTATACAAAGGAACAAGATAACAAGAGTACCATGTAAAATAGTGGGGTTATGATCGTGGCCGAAGCAATGCACTTCTCTGGTGCAAAGGACACAAAACCCGTTCTGAAGACCGACACCTTACTTTGGATATATTGAAGATATTTGGGTGCTCGATTACACTAAGCTTACGGTGCCGATATTTAAATGTAAGTGGGTTGATAGTAACGGTGGTGTACAAACCGACGAATTGGGGTTCACATTGGTAGACCTCAACAAGTTAGGTCATATAAATGAGCCTTTCATAATGGCTTCCCAAGCAAAACAAGTGTTCTACATCACTGATCCTTCTAACAAAAGGTTGTCCGTGGTTCTCCAAGGAAAAAGCATGTATAATGGTAGTGATGAAAATGAAGATTCAAATCTTGATATTCCTGAGACTCATTCTTTTTCAACAAACATGCCTACTATAATCGAGGAGACACAGGTGGACGATGTACATGCCACTCGTGATGATCATCACGAAGGGATATTGATATAGGTAGTTTAAACTTAGTATACATTTATAACCTATGTTAATAAATATATATTGTTTTGAACAGTCATACATATGGATCATTGTTCCATTTTTCCTTTGCAATTCTGTAATGTGTGTGATATTACGTATTCTTGGGATATTTCTTGAATCTTTGGGATGGCTTAGGGAGTGATATTTTAAAACTGAATTTAAAAAAAAATACTATTAACGTCAGTTGTATCATACAACTGACGTTAAAAGTATTTTATAAAAATATACAGTAGACTATTAACGTCAGTTGTTTATTACAAGTGACGTTAAAATTAAGACCTTTAACGTCAGTTCTTGATAACAATTGACGTTAGTTTTAACAAAATTTACGTCGGTTTTGTTAAAGAACTGACGTTAATTTTGACAAAATAATGTCAGTTGTGTTAAAGAACCGACGTTAACAGTGTTATATTTAACGTCAGTTCTCAACTGACGTTAAAAGTTAAACTTTTAACGTCAGCTGTATTTACGTCAGTCAGTATTCTGACGTAAAAAATCAATTTTAACTGACGTACAAAGCACTTATTGCACTAGTATATGCATCTAAAACAGTAGCTAGTTTTTCTTTTAAAGCACAATTTTGTTTTTAATTGATCTACCTCTTTATTTAAAACATAAGTTTTCTCCTCTAAGCATGTGATGGTTTTCTTAGACTTAGTTGGAAATCTAGCAAGTCTAATGGATTCTTTATGAAGTTCTTCAAAATCATTTTGCAGTTCATCATAAGAAGGTTGATAATCAGAACTTACTTCACTTTCTGAATCACTGTCATTGCTGGCCATCAAGCACAAGTTTGCCTCCTCATATTCAGATTCTTCAGTGGAATCTAGATCATTATCATCCCAAGCAATGTAGGCATTTCTTGGCTTTCTCCACTTCTTATCCTTTGAGTCAAAGTTTTCATTTTTGTCCTTCTTTTGCAACTTTGGACAGTCAAGATTCATGTGGTCAATCTTTCCACAGTCAAAGCATGTGATGTTGTTGGAAGAGTTGTCACCTTTGTTGAAGTTTCTTTTTGGAAAATTGGATGGCTTTCTTTTGAAGTTGCCTTTCTTCTTTAGGAAGTTCTTGAATTTTCTAACTAGCAACCCCATCTCTTCTTCAGATTCTGCCTCTTGTGATGAATCATCATCATCATTGTCTTCTACTTCTCTGACTTGTGATTTCAGAGCCAATCCCTTCTTTCTTTTATCAGTTTCTTCACTCTCATTTAGTCTGTTCAACTCCAATTCATGTTCTTGTAATTTTCCAAACAATGTGGCAAAGTGTTAGTTGAGATCTAACATGTGCTTTCAGTTATGCAGGAATATTTATAATATAAGTAATGGAAACTTGGGATAAGTTTTCATTGCACTCCTTGAGAAAAATATGCGTCCACCCTTGTAGACGACTGCTCTAATATTGGTAAAGTTATTTTTTTATTTAATTGAATAGACTAGTTTCTTTAAGTAGACGAGGCACAAAATGTTTACTATATGGAAATCAAGATAACTTACTTAGATACAGCAAAGTCCAAAGACTTGATAGTAGACGTGTCTAGCTTACCACATTAGCAGACGGGAATAATTGGTAGAATTGAATGAACTGAAAGATAAAATAATCAAGTAGACAAGCTCTAAGTGCCACATCACTAGACGGAGATTATGATAACTCATTGAGGTATAACAAGTCCAAAGACTTGATAGACGAGAGGATATGCCACGTCCGCAGACGAGCAAAATAAAATAGTGAACAGACTTAGTCTCATATAAGTAGACGGAGTTCCTAAGTAGACGAGCTCCATCTCTTGAATGAATAAATGCAATCTGAATCTCTTGAATTTATTTCAAATGATTGATATTTATTTCTATAGAATATTTGTTCTTCACATTTGTTTTAACTGCTTTAATGTTTTACCTTGTTGTAAAAGAAACATAGTACCATCAAAGAAATGCAAAAAGCATAATCGTACAATGAGAAATTGTAAAACGATCTGTAAGATGACAACTTTATGACTGGAAAAAGCTGAATTGTACACAAAGGAGGAACAACAAGTTTTCAAGCTGCAATGCTTAGAGCAGTGAGCCTCCATTTCGTGCTACCTCGATAACCAAGAGTACTTTTCAGCATTGCCACAATCTAGCTATCGGTCACAACAGATATCATGCATTCAATGCTATTTCTGAACGGGACTATTCAAAATAACCTTTAAAGAAATACAAGTGAAGAAGAAGGTCGCTATAAATAGAAGACCTCAAGTTCTGAAGAACAATTTTTTGCCAATCGATAATCACTCATTCTAATTTTCTTTTAAGAGCAAGAGTCTGTATTCTTTAGTTTGAATATTGTTGCAATATTCAACTGATCTTAAACTTTCATATCCTCACACATAGTGAGTTAAGAAGATCATAAGTTAAATCTCTTTGTTAGAGTTAGAGCTTGGAGAGGCTTGGTAAGAAAGGAATACTTGTAAGCCTGGAGAGGTGTTGAATACTTGGTTGTAATGTATTTGGAAAATAGTGGAGAAAAACCTTCCAGTAGAAGGGACTAGACGTAACTCTTGGTTGTAATAGAGTGAACGTGGATAAAACATCTTGTGTGAATATTCTATCCCTAAACTCTTACGGCTTTATTTGTTTTTACTGACTGAGGGGTTTTGATATTGCTTTTGTTAAAGCTTTTTAAAAAAGATCTATTTCTTTGTGCTTGCTTCTGATTTAATCTTCCTGTGTGTAAAAATATTTTTAAAGTTTTTTTTTAAAATTATTAAAAAACAAAATACAACCCCCCCCCCCCCCCCCCCCCTTGTGTTTGCCTGTGTCAACTTCAAGTATTAGTAGGCCAGCAAACATAATCATGTTTAAAATCATTTATTGGTTGCCCTACTAAGAAAACTTCATTTACCTGACTTGTATCCTTATCAATATGCACACCTTTAGCACTTTCAACATAGCCCATAAATTCCACTTTGGTGGTGCAAAAAGTGTACTTTTCAAGATTAGCAAAAGGTTTTTCTTCCATAAGTAATAACAAAACACATTTTAATTGTTCAAGAAGACTTTCTTGTGTTTTGTTATGTACCAAGATAGCATCTTTGTAGATAACCACAAGCCTTTGAATTTCTTTAGTTTCTTTAGAAGTGACTTGAAATTTATCCAAAAGAAACAGGGTAGTAGGTAAAGAAAAATATGGAAGAGACTTGTTACAAAAATTGTTGGAGTAAAGAAAACACAATGGAGGTGTTTCCAAAATTATTTTCTTTAATTCTGTTTCTTTTAAAACTATGCATTCTTTGCCATCTTGTTCTTAAACCTTGTGGTTTTCGTAAAATTTTTGCTCACTTGTGCCAATTGCCTTTTCCATATTATTTTGTGGCACATTCGTTTCTTTTGCATTTATTTCTTTTTCTTCTTTGTCACTCTTGGCTTTTCCCTCAAGCTCCCTTTTCCCTCTCATTTTTGTTTGATCCTCACCAATTTCTTTATTTAGGAGGGAGGGGTACAAGAGTATTTGAAGAAGGGATAGAAGTGGAATGTTTAGAGTTAGGAATTGTGGCCTTTGATCCACTTTTACCAACAACTTCAAGTTGTTTTGATGAGTCACCCTCCTTCTTGGAATTATCCTTCCAAGATGAGTTGTTGTTGTTGAAGAAGGGTTTCTTGAAGGACTTCTCTCTCTTCACTTGTGCTTCAACCTTGATTGCATGGTGTAGGTTCCTAGTGTAGCTTGAAGGCGCATATCTTTTTCTTAAAACCCTATTCATTTCTCTCCAAGTATTAATTGGTTCCTCATCATACCTTCTTCTCTCCTTACACAATTGATCCCACCAAATTAAAGAATAATCATGAAATCCTAGACTAGCTACCTTTACTTTCTTTTCCTCACTATAGTAGTAGCAAGAGAATATGTGCTCCAATTTGGTCTCCCATTCCAAGTAAGCATCAGGATCACTCTTCCCATGGAAGCTAGGGATCTTCACCTTCACAATATGCAACTTGTCATCCTTCTCATGCCTTTTTCCTCTATGCTTATGTCTAGGCCTCCATCTATCAAATCTAGGTCTATCCTCATGGTTGTCTTCCAAATTTGATGAGCCACTATGTGAGTTGTCAAGTCTTGATCCTTTTTTGTTCTCAAACTTCCTAGGCAAGTTCCTTGTTCTTGGTGATGATAGAGGAGAATCTTCTTCATGTTGTGAAGTCATGGTACACTTACAATTTGAGAAATTACAATACAAATTCCAGCAAATTTAAAATTACACAAATCAAATGAAGATTACACCAACAAGAACAATTACACCACCAAAAATCAAAAGAATTAGGTACAATCCAACAAGGAACAAATCTTAAAGAACAAGTGAAAGAAAAGATTATAAGTCAAAAATGAATATAACAAGGACCTCGCCACTCACTCGCCATTCACTCAAAGATTGCCACTCATGTATATCACTCAATGTAGACTTTTACAAGATGATTTTCTCTCTTGTCTCTTTCCACTCAAGAGTTTCCTCTTCAAGGGATCTACAAATTGAAACAATATTCTCAATCAATTAGTCTCCATTAAACAAATGACAAATCAACCAATAGGCAATCAATTCAAAGAGGTCAAGAAATTTGAAAACAACCAATACAAAACTAATGGAGTTTAGAAGACAAGCAAGAAAAGGTTCAAGAAGAATTGCACACTCAAATTGATATGAAGAAGACAAGTTGAAAGAGTTCAACAAAGTGTAATTCAAATTTAATCAAAGTGTTGGTGAACAATTAATGATCAATGTGAAATGTGCTACACCAATTTGTGAAGGATCTATACAAATACAAGCATGTGAAATGGTGGCAAGTCTTTTACCTTTTGCTGGAATTTTCCATAATTTGCTTTTTTTGTCCCAAAACTTTGTATATCTATGGTTTTGGTCCACCTTTTCTTTTTACACCAGATTTTTATTTTTATTTTTTAAACTTCAGCCACTTGACTTTTGCTAATTACAATTTCATAACAATTACACTTAATTTTTGAATTTACAAAAAGATCCTTCAATCATGAACAAATTTGAACATAATTGGTGTAATACTTAGAAATATGAACAATTGGAGTAGTGTAAAAAATATTTCCAAGTAATGAAGCACAATTCAAGAGATTAGAGACCTAGATCTTTCATTCAAGTGGATGATAAACACATCATTTCCACAATTTGAATTTCATGAAGATCTATGAGGTTCTAATAATATGAAATCATTGAAGCACTTTTGATTAAAATTTGAATCAAGCTTACTATTGTGAATTGAAATTTTAATTTGAATTTTGAAATTGTTCAAATTCACAAAGTAAGTAAAAGAGTTTTATGCTTGAATTTTCATGAAGCAACCAAAATTCAAATGTAATCTATGAATATATTCAAAAAATGGAGCCTAAAAGCAAGAGGTGAAAAGTAGAGGGAAAATTTTTTTCACCAAAATTCAAGCAAAGTCAATTCAAACTCATTTCAAATTATAGATCCATGATCACATTCGGATTCAAATTGAATTTCATCAACCAAATTTCAATGACTAATGGGGCCAACGACATGTGAATTTTCAACATGAAAATAGCTCCAACTCAAAGATCATCATAGAATTTGAAAATTTTGATCAAAAATTCAAAACTATTGAAGATCAAAGAACTAGATCTAGATACCACATGATGTGATCAAGGATTGATCACTAAACATTTGAGGATCTTTCTTTGATTTCAAGTTCTAAGAATTCAAGATCAAACACAAACTAGAACAATAGAATGAAGCTTGATTCTCAAGTGAGAATCAAGAGAAACAAAAAGGAGTATAAGAGCACAATTATATATGAATTGAAAAGACAAGAACAAAAATTAAAGTGCATAATTTAAATTGCAAGAATTAAAGAACAAACAAAATAGAAAATGGAAGAGGTAGAGAAGATGGAGAATGGCGCCACAAAGTCATTCTTCTTGGAGGAGAAGATTGAATTTTATAAGCCAAGGAAAATTCACCACTTGAATATGAAAATTCAAGATAAGAATCAATGGTTCAACTCATGAACCAAGAAGAGGAGAACTCTCTCTCTCTCTCTCTAGAAATATCAAGTATGAGAAAACCTTTCAAATGAATTAAAACTTGCAAAATGAGTTACATGGAGCCTATTTATAGATGAGCAAAAGTGCTCATCCTCCCTAATGGTGCAAGTTACGCCTCCTTCCCTCTTAATCCCAAGTGTGGGCCTCTCTTGGCCCAATGTAGGATTCTTATGTTGGGCCTACTTGGTACAAGAGGCCCAATTAGCCTAAGCCCAAAGAAAAAGCCCAAAATCCTAAACTACCCAAATGCTTTTTTTTATAAGCATATAAGCACTTTTATTACATGAACTCTACTCTATACGAGGTTCCTAATCCCTACTTTTATTACATGAACTCCACTCTATACAAAGGTCCTAATTCCTATCCTTAACTAGGTATCTTGGACTCTTCTTTAGAGTATTTTGGACTCTTCTTAGCCTTGACCTTGTCATGGGTCCATGTGAGTGTTCAATGCTTGGTCCTTTGCTTTGTGAATCCATGTTCATATCAGGTTTTGCATGAACATTTATTTTGGCCAAAAATAAAAATCCAAGTCCAAAAGTTATGTGAAAAATGCATTGAATGTTTGAAGGCAAAGTCAAAGAGTAAGCCACATGGGTTGTACACTTCATTACCTTGTCCTTATTCTCCTTGGATTGATATCTCTATGGATTTTGTATTGGGATTTCCAAGGACTGGGCGAGGGAATGACTCAATCTTTGTGGTTGTGGATAGGTTTTCCAAAATGGCCCCTTTCATTCCATGTCACAAAAGTGATGATGCTTGCCATGTAGCCAACCTATTCTTTAGGGAAATAGTTAGACTACATGGGATTCCTTGAAGCATTGTATCCGATAGAGATACAAAGTGTCTAAGTCACTTTTGGAGAACTTTGTGGGGCAAGCATGGAACTAAATTACTTTTTTCGACTACTTGCCACCCACAAACGGATGGGCAAACCGAGGTGGTTATTAGGACTCTTTCTACTCTCCTAAGAACCATCCTCAAGAAAAACCTAAAGTCTTGGGAAGAGTGCTTACCTTTCATTGAGTTTGCATACAACCGTGTGCACCATTCTACTACTAAGCACTCCTATTTTGAGATAGTCTATGGTTTTAATCCACAAACCCCACTTGATTTGCTTCCATTACCAATTGACCAATCTTTGTTGCATCATGATGGGCTTGCCAAGGCGAATTTGTTAAAAAGCTCCATGAACAAGTAAAATTGAATATTGAAAAACAAGGGGAGCACAATGCAAGGCAAGTAAATAAGGGAAGAAAACATGTATTACTCAAACCGGGTGATTGAGTATGGGTGCTGATATGATCCAAATCCAGTCTGCCTTGATTTTTCAGACAAAAGAAGGATATTGACACCACACTCAAGATATAGGTGAGAAGGTGAGTGATAAGTCATGGTTTTGATCCCCACATGTTGACTTGATAAGATCAGATTTAGTTCTTTTACCCAAGAACCCAAGGGAAGCTCTCATAATAGAGAAAACTCTTCAAATTTCATTATCTTCAAAACTGATTTGTGTCGTACAAGAGTTCCCTATTTATAGGCTAACTAGGAAATACAAGAAATAAAACTCCCACTAGCATGAATTTACCACAAATTGATAAATGCATTAACATTACCAAGTAAATAAGCATAAACATGATAATAAATTCCCACTAGCCATTATTATGACTTAGAGCACTCCTAGGAAGCATTTAGTGAGGCTAGAAGAAAACCAAAGGTTATTATAAAATTCAGCCCAAAAATAGTGCGAAAATTACAAATAAAAATGTTAAAAATTGGACTTAATTATTATCTAAATATCCCACTAATAATAGTGCACTAATATGAATCTGAATATGCTTCTTTCCACATACTCAAGTCATCCATGCTTCTATCAGGTGCACTTAAGAAAAGAGAGGTTTCCTTTACAAAGGAAGTCCAAACTCCTACCAAGGGGTGATGGACCTTTCCAAGTATTGGAGATAATAAATGATATTGCATATAAAATAGATCTCCCTGGTGATTATAATGTAAGTGCAACGTTTAATGTGTCTGATCTCAGTCTTTTTGAAAATGACACAGATGATGATCAACATGATTCATGGACGAATGTGATTCAAGAAGGAGGGGATGATATGATCATGGACAATCAAAGCCAAGGACCTAGCATTGAAGACCTACATGGACCCTTAACAAGGGCAAGGCTTAGAAGAATCCAAGACTCGTTGAAGAAAGTGGTGGTCAATCATTTGACTCATAGGCAACCACCATATGAAGAGGGCTTCACCTTGAACCTCTTGTGCATTAAGCTATTGACCACCTAGTTAGGGATAGGACCTAGGACCCTTGTTTAGCTTAGACTTCATGTAATAAAGGTAGGGACTAGGAACCTTGTATAGAGTAGAGTTTATGTAATGAAAAGTGCTTATTCAAAAGAAGCATTTAGGACTAATCTAGGACTTGGACCTATTGGGCCATAGCATAATAGTAGAAGGCATTAGGCCCAAAACAAAGCCCACACTTGGGTGGATGAAGGAAAAGGGCGCTACTTGCACTCCAAGCTAGGGTAACTTGCACTTCAAGTTAGTCTAGCTTGTACCTTAAGTATGATGAGTCTATAAATAGATGTCATGTATATCTTTTTTCAAGTTTTGAATACATTTGAGTTTTCTCATACTTGGTATTTATAGAGAGAGTTGAGAGTTCTCCTCTTCTTGGTTCTTGAATTAAACCTTTGATTCTTATCTTGAATATCCTTATTCAAGTGGTGAATCCTCCTTTGGCTTATCAATTCAATCTTCAACTCCATGAAGCATTGATTGTGGCGCCTTCTTCTTCTTCTCTACCTCTTCCATTTTCTACTTTGTGTTCTTTAATTCTTGCACTTTAATTCTTGTTCTTGCTATTTCAATTTGTAACAGCCTGATTTTTTATTAAGCTGTTTAACATGTTAAAAATATATTTATTTATATTTTTATCTGAGACTTAGGAAATGATTTTGGAGAAAACAAAATCATATCTAGAACCTACTCTACGGTAGGAGGCTTTGGTTAAAATTTGGGTTTAAAACTCAGACGGAAACCGGTCTGCGTTTTTTAACTGACAGTATAATTTTATACTGACAGAAAATCCTAATTTGACCTGAAAACTGAAATTTGAAGTTTTTTTCTATTTTGTCCGTGAGGAATTCTATTTTCCAAATTTCTGATCAGAAATAAAATATTATGTTTATTCGGACGAATTTTGGTGAAAGTCGGAAAACTGTCAGTGTTTTCACTGACAGTAAGATTTTAATGATCAGAAAACCTAATTTTGACTTGTGAAAGAAATAATATAGGTTTTTATTAAGTTTTCAACGAGATAGGCTATTTTGAAAATTTTGTAAAAAAAATAAGATATTAGACGATTCTTGGGTGTTTTGTCATTATTCGGGTAATCGACGGAGCCGGGAACCGATGAAAATATCTAGATATTTAGTGAAAATATCTAGATATTTATTTGAAAATATCTAGATATTTATATTTAATTAACCATGGTTAATCATATATTAATTAAAAAACCACAAAACCCATTAATCCAATTATTGAAAAAACATACAAAGCCTAAGATCTACCCTATAACCCACCCCCCCAAACCATGGCCTTCCTCACCCCTTCACTCACTTCTTCATCTCTTCCATTTCTTCTTCATTTTTTTTCAAAAACTCCATTGTTGATCCAAGAGCTCCATTGAAGAACTTGCCAAGATCATCTTCATTTCCTTCACACACTTAAGGTAACATGATCATCCATGATCATCTCCTCTCTTCTTGAATTCATTTTCTTCCTATTTCTTGAGTTTCCATTTCTTAGATCTAGAACTTTAAAGAATTCTAGAAAATTGTATAAAAATCATAAAAATGTGAAACCAATTTCTATGATCTAGTTATGATCTCTACTATCATCATCTAAGAGTATGCAGTCAAAATCATTTTCCTTTCCTATTTTCTTGTTGAGGCCGAAACTAGGTATTTTTGGATAAATGAAGTTTTGTTCAATTTTTAGTTAAGTCGTGATTTATATCAACTATCTAAAGTATGTAGGTTCGAAATCCAAAAACTTGAATCAAAAGAAGTTTTCTAACCTATTTTTATATTTGAGGTCGAAACCCTACCCTAAGTAGTTGGATTTTTTTTTATTCCATATTTTCAACTTATAGCAATTTATCTAAGCTACCTAGGACCTAAGTAATTAGTATCCAAAAGCTTAGGTTGAGAAAATAACTCTAACCCTCATTTGATTTAAGTGGCCGAACCTAACATAAAGTGGACCTAGTTGGATTAGTTTGATTAATTGTTGTTACGCATTGTTTGGTTGAAGGAGAAACTGTTAAGCTATGGTGGGGGAAAGGATCACTTTTTCGTCGAATCGATAAGTAGTATATTATATAATATAGGGCGACCTAAACCCTACTAGTAGTCGAGTAATCTACAAGACCAAAATCACATTGGAAACCTTTTACGTGAAACCAATGGTGATTCGGGATTGTAGGTTTATCGACATTAAGGTTGATTTTATGATGTTGAGGATGTTTGGCTTTATTACTTATTTGATTTTATTTTGATATGCTGTTTGCGATAATTTGTTTTATATGATATTTTATGATGTTTGAATATTTTGTTGATATTGTGCTATAAATGATCTGCCTAGTTTTTAATATTGTATTTAGTGGATTTTAAGAAAAGATATATGTTGTTCAAGAGATAATGGTTTTGGGTGTGAGTATAATGGTGATTTAGAGGTGCCTAACCTAGATGAATTATTTTAAGGAGGTGTTGTGACATAGAATATGTGTAAAGGCTTTGATGGAAGGTTAAGGCACTAAGCTGTTAATAATGTGGGTTGGAGAGATTCATGTATAAGTGTTGTTGTCTACAACCATGTATTGGTAATATAATACACAAGGACAAAAGTGTATTGGTAATATAATACACAAGGACATACACAAGGACAAAAGTGTATTGGTAATATAATAAACAAGGACATCTGTGTATTGGTAATATAATACACCGTGTATTGGTAATATAATACACGTAAAACACATCTGTGTATTGGTAATATAATACACCGTGATACACGTAAAATACATATGTGTATTGGTAATATAATACACGTAAAATCAAGAGTTCTCGCGAGACCACTTTCACCTTAGAAATAGGTGTGCAGCTATGATGTCTTTGAGTAGCATGAGATTGAGGGTAGAGGATGATATATTAACTTGAGGATGATTTGTTAGTTAGGTGTGCTGATTGTTGATGAGTGTGATTTCACATCATCTTTGTCTATCATTTCGCATGCATTTTCATGTAGTTTAGGCATATTTTTATTAGATTTTAGGTTAATTTTCCTTTGGAATGGGTAAGGCGGTTTTCGTGTGTTGTTTTTGCGAAATCAAGGGTAAAATGCTCAAGATCAACCATGATGGAGTTTGGATAAAGATAGGGCTTTAAAAGTTAAGAAAATGAGCCAAACAGAGCCCATCACGGCTTAGCCGTGATGCCCATCACTGACCATGATCGGGCAAAACGAAAAGGAACAAAGGTGGAAGTCGAGTACATCATGGCACGGCCGTGATAGCCATCACGACCGTGACCAAAAACCCCCACAAGTCGAGACCGTCCACGGCCTAGACGTAATTCTCATCACGACCGTGAAATGGAGGCTCGCGTCGCGAGAGACACCCTTCAGCGTCGCAAGCCTGAATTGTACCGAAATGCCGAAAGCGGAAGCGTCACGGCCTGGCGTGATGGCCATCACGGTCGTGGACGCGCATTACTTGGATCAGAAGCAACCGAAATAGATCAGATTTTGAGTTGGATTGGGACTCTAACTTCCCAATTCTATAAATAGGGACCAGGCAGATGCAGAAGGGGGGATCCATATCATCTTAGACTTGTACACACATAGAAGGACTCTAGGCATAGATCTCTCTTCTCCTCCTCTCTTCTCTGATTTTTGTATTTTTCATTATGTTGTTAACCCAGCTTGTCATCTCCATGGCAAGACTGGAGTAGTAGTTTGTTTCTAGGGATAGGGGCTCTGCCCGAGTTTTGTTTACGATGCTGATTTTGATGTAATATCTTTGTAATTATGATTTTGTTTTAGATCTGATTTCTAGCGTTTTAATCAATCGTAAAATCGGCGACCGCTTATTTGCGTGACGTAGACGTTCTAAGGAGGAACCTAGTGGTGAACTTAGGATTTCTAGTGTGTTTCACTCGTAAAGTTCGGCGGCCGCTTATCAGCGAGACGTGGATATTCTAAGGAGGAACCTAGCGGTGAACTTAGGTTATTTGCATGACTGAGACATTCTAAGGAGGAACCTAGCGGTGAACTTAGGTGTCGGACCTATAGAAGTCAGACTTGGGACTGAAATCACGAGAGTTAGAAGCCGTCCCTCGAGGAGCAACGAGTTGTCACGAAGCGCAAAGGGTCCAATCTGGGATCGACTACCACGAGAGTAGGGGCCGGGTCAATTGGGCACGGCTTTTGTAACTGAGAGGAGCTTAAGCTATTAGAGGATAAACTCGCCTTCAAGGCAATTTCGTTAATCAACAAAGGTAAATCAGATTAGTAACATAAACAGCCTCAAAGGTAACCCAAATCCCTAGGAATCCATTTAGATCAAAACCCCAAAAACATTTGTTTTCTGTTTTAATTATCTTCTGTTCATCTATCTTTTAATCTCAAATTCAAAACCCCTTTTCATTCAAAACATAAAAATCCTCTAAAAAGTCCAGATTCACTCAATTCGAAATTAATTGCGATTCGGGAACACAGTATATGTGGGTTCGATATCTTTTATTACTTGACGGCAGTCCGGTACACTTGCCGGAATCGCAGAGCGGTACACTTGTCGGGGACTGTGCCTTTTCGAATTTCAATTTAGTTTTTAAATTGATTTTTCTGGACCTTTTTCTTTTTATTTGATTTTTATTTGTCAAAAATATTTTTTTTCCTTCTATTGTATCCATCTCTCTGTGTGTTATATGCAAAGATCCCTAAGTCTTGGGAGCCTTGGTGAAGTTGATCCGGAGATCGAGAGGACCTTCCACAGACGTAGAAGACTACAAAGAGAGGGAGAAAGGTCGATTCCCATTCCACTCATGGCGAATCTCCCGGATACAAAACCTTTGAAGGACTACGCAGCCCCAAATGCGAGAGGCTTGCGAACTGGGATTGCAAGGCCAAAGATTGAGGCGGAGAACTACACTATACCGCCCATGCTAATCAACATGATTCGGCAACATCAATTCAGAGGATTGCCTTCGGAGGACCCGACCGATCACATAGAGACATTCTTAGAGTTCACCGATGCAATCGGGATTAACGGAGCCTCGGTCGATGTTGTGCGTTTGAGACTGTTCCCCTCATCTCTCACCTTGGAAAGGCGAAGGCACGGCTAAAGCAAATTCTCGCTAATACCTTGACTACTTGGGACCAACTGAGCAGGCGTTCTTGGAGAAATTCTTCCCTCCATCCAAGACGGCCTACATAAGAACCCCGAGATCACCAGCTTCTTCCGAAAAGACGGAGAATCATTATCGATAGCATGGGATCGCTAAAGGGGCTGCTGGAGTCTTGCCCACATCACGGACTCGAGAGGTGGTTAATAGTGCACACCTTCTATAACGGATTGGATTACTCTTGAAGGTGTCACTAGATTCTGCAGCCGGTGGAGCATTTATGAATAGGCCTCTGGAGAGGTATTCAACATCATTGAGAATGTCGCCACCAACTATCACCAATGGGGATCCGAAAGAGGTAATAACCCGAACAAGATTTCGGGGGGTAAGTTTGAAGTAAGTAGCATTGATCTGATTATGTCTAAATTTGACTCACTAAATAAACGATTAGATAAGATTGAAAGAGCTAATGTGAGTGCAATAGGTGCTACTAACACTATTTGTGAGATTTGTGGAATGCAGGGACATGACATGATGGAATGCCCTCGTGGTATCGCTCATGGATCCGGCGCTTCGGGTGAGCAAGTGAACTCTTGTCACAACTTCTACGACACAAACCCGAAGCTGCCCACCTATGCTCCCCCAAATCCCTACAACCAAAGGAAGAACAACCCTTACCTCTCCTACGGCAACTACAAAGAACACGCTCAACCATGAGTTCCAAGAGGGCCAAGGTAATAAGAGAGCCGCTCCTGGGTATCCTCAGTTTCAAAAATCTAAGCTCGAGTCTCTCATGGAAATCTTTGTTGCCACCCAAACTCAGCAGAATGAGGCAATAAAGGAGCTAGCATCTAAGGTAGACAACTTAGCCGCTCATAGCAAGATGCTAGAAACCCAAATTGCCGAACAAGCCAGCACGTACTCGAGACCTAAGGGTACATTCCCTGGCAACCCGGTAAATCCCATTGAGCATTGCAATGCCATACACTTAAGGGATAATAAGCTTGGGGTGGGGGTAGCTGAAATGGACGTGGAACCGGAGGAGGACACAAGCGAAAAAGAAGAGCCAGAACCGAAATACGTCCCTCCACCACCGTAACAACCCCCGATACCTTTCCCACAAAGGTTGGTCAGAAAAAAACAAGTAGATGTAGAGACTAAAATGCCTACCAAACTGAAAGACCCAGGTAGATTCTCCCATCTCTTGCTCGATCGAACAGTGCAAATCGACCAAGCCTTATGTGACCTGGGGGCTAGTGCGAGCTTGATGCCCCTCACTATCATGGAAAGGTTGGAAAGTAAAGAGTTGAGACCGTTCAAATTCTCCTTACAATTTGCGGTCGGCTCAACTAGGACTCCTCTAGGCATACTAGAGAATGTTGCTGTTAAGGTAGGGAAATTCTTCATCCCTACCGTCTTCCTGGTATTAGACATGAAAGGGAATTCGAATTCCCCATCATTTTAGGAAGGCCATTCTTGGCCACATCAGGGGCGTAATAGACGTAAGGAATGGTAAACTCTCTATAAATGTAGAGGAAGGTAGGGTAAATTTTCAATTGACTAACTTTTATAACAACCCTCCTTTTGAGAGCCATGTGTGCAGAATTGATGTAACGTCTCCAGCGGTAGAGAAAGAACTTAGCGTGGAAGCAACCCCAAAGATATGCATGGTTGATGATGCACCCAGCAGATGGTGAAGTTGGAATTGCTGTCCATGCGGAAACAAAACTTCCGCCGGGAGGAAGGAAGGCTAGGAAGCTCCGAGAGAAAAGAGCTGGCGGAAGCATTATTGGCCGTATGAGCAAAACGACTTTTTGAAGGAGTTCCTTGGAAGAGAAGTGTTCCCGGTTGATTAAAGGAAGTGTGGTCAAGCTTAAGACCATAAATAAGCGCTTCTTGGGAGGCAACCCAAGTTTTTCTTTCCCTTTTCCTTTTGTTTTGATTTAACCTCTTGAATAATTTGAGAAGATCAAGAGGCAAAAATATCATTAATAGGTTTGTCTAGTGTTTTCAGGTTGAGAAAGGAAGAAGAAGCGGAAGAAAAATAAAGTCGAAGCCATCACGCCCCGGCGTGAGTAAGGTCACGGCCGTGATGAACTAATCCAAGGAGAACAAGAAAGGATCACGGCCTAGTTGGTGATGTCCATCACGGGCGTGATGAGTAGGATGCCAAGGACATAATTGATCACGGCCTGCCCGTGATGAGCCTCACGGTCGTGATGAAATTTCCACCCAAGTTTTGACTGGAATGTGAGCCAACACCCGCTACCACTCTGGTAAGTTGTTCCATTTTTCCTCTCTCCGACTTGATTATTTACATTGGAGACAATGTAAGTAATCAAGCTTGGGGTAGAGGTATTTTTGCATTATTTTTGCATTTGCATTGGTGCATTCATATTGCATTCTCATAGGCATAGATTGGTATGATCACATTCTTTAGATTGCCCTCACTTAGAACATGCATCCAATTGTAAGAACTTGGAGCCAAATGAATTGAGATAGTGAATTTTTGAACCCAATTTTTCATTATTCTTGTGACATGGCTAAAAATAAAATTCTTGAGATAAACTTTTGATAGTTGATAATTAAAATGTGGTTCCTTAGATTTGTGTTCCTCACCGATTTTTGAACTACTTTGAATGTAAGATTTTGAGCCAAAAGGGGTATTCATTAAATCTACCCCATTTCTTGTGATAGAGTGTTGTAATTCCTCTTGGACTGTATTTTCTAGAACTTGACTTGAAACCGTTTTGAAACTTAAAAATTTTTTAAAACATTTTTGAAAATGATTGAGGCACTAGGTATTTTTCCGGCCTCCCGAGCTTTGAATGATTAGATGCTACCCCTTAGTTGCCAAATTTTGAGCCTAAAAGAAAAAAAAATACTTTTCTTGGTACCTTGAATTACTTTGATGAATAATGCTTGGTATGGCACCTTTTAAAGTATTACAAAAAGGGCAAAATGGTAGTTGGAAAAAGCATGGGATGAAAAAACTAGAAAGTAATTTCTCTTGAGCTATAAATCTCCCCTTCTCCAAACAAATAAAATGAAATAAACAAAAAAGAAAAAAAATGGAGAAGGGGATGACAAAGAAAGTGAGAAATAAAAAAAGGGGGTGGAAAAGTGTATCAATGCCCAAAAAGGGTATTTTAGAAGGTGTCATGCTTTGCAATGTTTGATAATTCGTTTAGCCTTCTTGAAATTTCCTTTTCTTGATTTCCCCACCTAACAATTAATCCCGTGGCCACATTACAACCAAAGGAAAAGACCTCTTGATTCTTATGTGTTTTCATTAATAAAGTAGAGATTTGGTTAATAGTCAAGCCTATGGTAAAATACTTTCCTTGAGGAAATGGAGTGAATTGTCATATACCCTAAAACACTTGAGTGAGGTGAGATGAGTGCCCAAATCAGTGAGAATGTGAACTTGAAGAACCTAAGCTTCTAATTGGACTTGAACTTGATTATCTCTTGAGTGCTTATTAAATATGCCTGTCACTTGGATTAGCTTCTAGGGTTCTTGATTCACTATCCATGCTTTGATTGATTTATCTTATGGCCTGAGTAATTGCTTGAGGACAAGCAAAGTTTTAAGCTTGGGATGATTTGATGAGTGTGATTTCACATCATCGTTGTCTATCATTTCGCATGCATTTTCATGTAGTTTAGGCATATTTTTATTAGATTTTAGGTTAATTTTCCTTTGGAATGGTTAAGGCGGTTTTCGTGTGTTGTTTTACAAAAATCAAGGGTAAAATGCTCAAGATCAACCATAATGGAGTTTGGATGAAGATAGGGCTTTAAAAGTGAATAAAATGAGCCAAACAGAGCCCATCACGGCCTAGCCGTGATGCCCATCACGGCCATGATCGGGTAAAACTGAAAAGGAACAAAGGCTGAAGTCAGAGTCTGTCACGGCCTGGCCGTGATAGCCATCATGGCCGTGACCAAAAACCCCCACAAGTCAGAGACCGTCATGGCCTAGACGTAATTCTCATCACGGCCGTGAAATGGAGGCTCGCGTCGCGAGACACCCTTCGCGTCGCGAAAGCCTGAATTGTACCAGAAATGCCAGAAACAGAAGCCGTCACAGCCTAGCCGTGATGGTCATCACGGCCGTGACGCGCATTACTTGGATCAGAAGCAACCGAAATAGATCAGATTTTTGAGTTGGATTGGGACTCTAACTTCCCAATTCTATAAATAGGGACCAGGCAGATGCAGAAGGGGGGATCCATATCATCTTAGACTTGTACACACATAGAAGGACTCTAGGCATAGATCTCTCTTCTCCTCCTCTCTTCTCTGATTTTTGTATTTTTCATTATGTTGTCAACCCAGCTTGTCATCTCCATGGCAAGATTGGAGTAGTAGTTTGTTTCTAGGGATAGGGGGCTCGCCCGAGTTTTGTTTACGATGCTGATTTTGGATGTAATATCTTTGTAATTATGATTTTGCTTTAGATCTGATTTCTAGCGTTTTAATCAATCGTAAAATCGGCGACCGCTTATTTGCGTGGACGTGACGTTCTAAGGAGGAACCTAGCGGTGAACTTAGGATTTCTAGTGTGTTTCACTCGTAAGTTCGGCGGCTTATCGGCGAGACGTGGATATTCTAAGGAGGAACCTAGCGGTGAACTTAGGTTATTTGCATGATCGAGACATTCTAAGGAGGAACCTAGCGGTGGACTTAGGTGTCGGGACCTATAGAAGTCAGACTTGGGACTGAAATCACGAGAGTTAGAAGCCGCCTCGAGGAGCAACGAGTTGTCACGAAGCGCAAAGGATCCAATCGGGATCGACTACCACGAGAGTAGGGTCGGGTCAATTGGGCACGGCTTTTGTAACCCGAGAGGGAGCTTAAGCTATTAGAGGATAAACTCTCCTTCAAGGCAATTTCGTTAATCAACAAAGGTAAATCAGATTAGTAACATAAACGGCCTCAAAGGTAACCCAAATCCCTAGGAATCCATTTAGATCAAAACCCCAAAAACATTTGTTTTCTGTTTTAATTATCTTCTGTTCATCTATCTTTTAATTTCAAATTCAAAACCCCTTTTCTCTCAAAACATAAAAATCCTCTAAAAAGTCCAGATTCACTCAATTAAATTAATTGCGATTCGGGAACACACTCTCGTGGGTTCGATATCTTTTTATTACTTGACGGCAATCCGTACACTTGCGAATCGCGAGAGCGCGGCGCGCAACACACGCACGCACGCCTACCAATTGTCCGTGACAATTCAGTATAATTTACTATGACTCTTTTCCATTTTTTATGATAGAATTGCTTCCTATCCCCTATATTTCTGTATTTTTGTGGGTTACTTTCTTTACGTTAGAAGATCCTATGGAGGATTATGATGTTGAGGAGCTGGACGTAACTCGTATGAAACGGAGGTTGCTGAGGAGTTAGATGGAACTCCTTACGAACCGTGGAGGGAGGTCGAGTCGTGACCTATGGTGATTAGAGTATAGACATTATGGCCGTGAAGTGTCTAAGGAGTGTTTTTATATTTTCTGCTACGTATGACTGTTGTTAAGTATATGCCTGTGATGGATCCTACTGAGAGGATATCCTCAACATTGTTTTGTAATATGCTTATAAGACTTAAGTGTGTATATATAACCTAAATATGGTGTGTTGTTTTTGATTAAATAAAGTTGTATGTTATTTAAACTTAAGTTTTAATTTTTACGCATTTTTCACGCTAAGTTCGCGATTAAGAAATGAATTAAGAAGGCTATTAATCTAATAATACACCGGGGCACAACTGGGTGTCTCATGTGGTATCAGAGCAGTTTGGTTCTAAAATGGACTGTGGGTTTATGTCCGATCAGAATCAAGGACTGCGAGGTTTAGGATGTTGTTACTGACCGTGTCTAGTTGAAGCCACATCAGATTTTGACTGTGTAGTATTATATGTCATACTAATTAGAGCGGATGATTTCTTTTAACGGAATCATGGCTCGTGGAAGAAAGACGCCCAACTAATAGCGGTGTGAACTCCGAAGAGGATTATTGAGTCATCAATGGTAATGTCGACAATACGATCATAGAGGAGGATCATCTTTCACTCCAAATACCATGGAAACCATAGCTATGCTATGCTATTGCAAACCCGCAGAATCTCCGAGATGTTGCAGATGAACAAAGGCAGCTAGAAATAAAGAACCGGAGAAGGGAGGTAGCAATTGAAGATGTCGGATTGATTAATTTTATGAATGTAAAATCACCTCAATTCCGAGGGAGATTATGACCCTGGAGAAGGTGGAATGGTGGATATAAGAGATTGAGAAGATATTTGCTACTATGCGCTGCAAACAGAGAGAAGAAAGTGACCTATACTGCCTTCATGTTAACTATGGGAGCGAATTCCATGGAAAAGAAAGAAAATATTGTTGGAAGCCGAGGACGTGAAACATTAATCGGAAATTATTCATTGATTGCTTTTTTGAAAAGTATTTTCCGTGTCAAGTTCGATGTGAGAAGGAAAAAGAATTTACAAATCTCAAACAAGGCAATATGTGGTAGGTGATTATACGTCACATTTTGAGTCTTTGATTAAGTTTTGGAAATTCTATCGAGAATTTCCAAGTGAGAACCGACAATGTAGAAGATTCGAGGAAGGACTTAGAATTGAACTGGCAGAGGGCGGTAGTGTCTCTTGACATTCAATATTTCCCCAACTAGTCGAGAGATGCAATGCCATTGAAAGTATAGATTTGAGGATGACTGCTGAACATAATCAACAAAGACTAGAGGTCCTAATCGATCGATGTTCGGAGGAGAGTAGATAGTGGTTCTCAGTGGAGACGGAACCATATGCTAGACCGGGATAGAACCTGCACTCAAGACTAATGGCTAGAGCGGTCATCATGAAAGACTTAGTTTGTTTTAGATGTGAAGGATCGCATTATGATAGAGAGCGCATGAATAAGCCTAGTTGTTTCAACCCCGGAAACGAAGTCATATGGCACTCAGATCGGCAGGCGGTTTGTGCAACAACCGCAAGCTAGGGAAGAGGAGCGGGAAACAATAGAGGTGGAGCTGGAAGAGAAGTTCGTGCAAGAAACCACAAGTGGCCGACCTCGTGCCACCGAGAGAGTGTTTATCGTGAGGGAGCTGAACTCCATCATTCTCAGATCTCATAGAAGGTATGTACTTGATGATTGGTAGATTTTGTCCGTTTGCATAGCATGATGGACAAGAAATTTATGGAATAATTAGTTTTTGTGGATAAGTTGTAGCGAGCAATTAGTTGTTGAAATTATAGCTATAGTTGAGGATTCGATTGAGAACTTAGGGCTACGAGTTGAATTTAGTAAGATCATCATACTTTAAGTAAGGTTGATAAATTGTTGCAAAGTTGTTTTGAGGTGAGAAATAGAATTAAGGAATGATCATATTAAGTTTAAAGTGATGTGGAATAGTTTGATTAGACAGTTAAAATCGAATTTGAGGATAGTGGTTATAATTAGGCATGTTGTTCTTGTTTATATAGAAGAGTTTAGGACTTCACCTTAAGCTCGATGGGTATAGATTGGAATACAGGTTTGTTTGGGGAAAACACATAAGCTAAGCTTAGTTTAGCACTTACAATTCGAAGGAAAATAAAAAAATGATGTAATCCTTATATGGATGTAGATCTTGAGATTAAGATATGATTACAAGATTATACCCAGTTTTGAGTCAAGAAATTCCGAGGACGGGAATTTTCTTCTAAGAGGAGTAATGTAATGACCTGATTTTTTATTACGTTTGTTTAACTGGTAAAATATATTTATTTATATTTTTATCTGAGACTTGGAAAATGATTTTGGAGAAAACAAAAATATATCTAGAACCTACTCTACTAGAGGGAAGCTTTGGTTAAAATTTGGGTTTAAAACTCGTGACGGAAGCCGGCTGCATTTTTTTATCGATGTATAATTTTATACTCGACACAAAACCCTAATGTCGTTGCTGCTATAGAAGCTATCAAATTGAGAGGAATTAAATTTTCCGCCCTATCACTTCGAAGCAAAGTATCAATTTCCAGTTCTTTCTAAACCATGATCTTAAACCTTTAAAGATATCGAGTGTAGCATATTTTTTTGATATAAAGTAAACCCATGTTTTTCTACTATAATCCTCAGTAAAGGTAATGAAATTCCTCTTGTTGTATTTGATTCTGGGTCTGATGGGTCCACAAATGTCAAAGTGAATCAGCTCCATGCTGTGTCACTCTCCAAGAACTTTCCTTTGGAATAGCCTCTCTATGTTGCTTTCTAATCATATAATTTGTGAAGACTTGAGGAGACTCTTGAGTTTTGGTAGGCCTCTAACCATCTCCTTTTGTGCAATAATTCTCAAGACTTTGATGTTGAGATGGCCATATCTACAATGCCATAGATATGACTTCCTCGCTCTCCATTTGCAAGCAAGAAGTGACAATCACATGAGGAGCTACAACAAACATTCTATTGACGAAATTTTTCTGGACATGATAATGCCTCTTTCAATGTGAAAGACCTTGCAGATGTCTTGTTTGAAAACAACAATAAGATTCTTCGATGGAGCTGGCCAATACTCAGGAAATTGTTTTTCAATTAAGGAATATAGAACACATCCGCGTGACAATCTGAGTTATTCCTTCAATTCTCAATTTAACATTTCCCTTCCCTTTAACCACCATCCTCGAATTATCACCAAATTTCATTGATTCTCTAAATTTATCATCAAAATCATAGAACTAATCTTTAAGCCCGACATAGAGTTCCTACACCTTAAATCAAGAAACCACACCTTTTCTTGTTCTAGGACTTGGTCTCTACAAAAGGCATGATCAACATCTCCTCCTCCTCCTCAAATTCTGCATATGTTAGCATTTTCCTGCCAATTGGACACTCATACTAAAAATGCCCCCAATTTTTACGTTTGAAGCATTCCACAAGTTCTTTGTCAAATAACGTTCTTCTCTGCTTCCCCTACCACGTCCCTTCCTCTTCCTCCCGTTCTTCCAAGATTTGTGACTTTCAGAGCATGTTCCTCTTCTTTCTGTCCCTTCATTCTTTGTTCATGGACCATGAGGTTGCTTTACAATTCATCAATAGTCATAGTGGTCACATTATTTAACCGCTCAATTGAGCACACTACATAGTCGAAAGCGGCCGTCATAGATCTTAGGATCTTTTCAACAACTGTAAGTTGTTCCACCTTCTCACCATGTGATTTCATCTTGTTCACAATAGCCAGAGTTCTTACATAATAGTCATCTACATATCCACCTTCTTTCATTCCAAGAATCTCAAATTCTAGCTTCAAAGCTTGCAAACTCTACTCTTTTCACCTTTAGGAACCCCGATACTTCCGCTAGTGGAATCCCAAATCTCATGTGCAGGATTCTTGTTCATAATTGTCTCCATAATATTATATCTATAGCTTGGAATAGATAGTTTTCACCTTCAAATCTATCAATTTTCTTTCTTCCACACTCTTCAATTGCTCTTGGGTTTGCACCTGTTGGTGCCTGTGATTCCAATTTCCACCAAACTCCATACTCCTTTGATCGAAGGAGCTTTTCCATTAACATTGCCCATGTCATGCTGACCGTCGAACTTGGGGATTGCAGGTTGACTCTAATAACGGCCGCAATCGACACTAATAACCGCCGCAAATTAGCACCTTTTGTAGTGCATGACTTCCTCAACTTGTCTTTCTTCCTTCTTTTTCTTTACTTAGACGAAACTACGGTTTCTATATTAGGACCCTTGTGGAGCTCTGATACCAGTCATTAGATATCTTGTAGTATGAATTAGATGGAAAAACTGAATTTCATTGAACATAGAGAAGCCTCTTATATAGGCCTTATTACATCACTTCTGTTAACAAAAGCTTCAAATAACTAACACTAATAGAATCGGATATGGATTATACAAAGCTTAACTAACAAACTAAAATAGTAACTAACTCTAAAAATGACTTATCTAATCAATAATTCAGTTATAATCTCTCAAGAATGATAAGTATCCCTCAAAGGGAAGATCACTCAATTATGAATGTAATAACCCGATTTTCGGATATCTGTATTAACTAAAAATATATATTTATTTATATTTTTATCTGAGACCTAGGAAATGATTTTTCAGGAAACAAAATCATATCTAGAACCTATTTTATGGTAGGGTGCTTTGGTTAAAATTTGGGTTTTAAAACTCGGACGAAACCTGTCCGTTTTTATTGACGAGATAATTTTATACCTTGCAGAAAACCCTAATTTGACCCGAAACTGAAATCTGTAGATTTTTTATATTTTTTCCATGACGAATTCTATTTTACAAATTTCTGATCAGAAATAAAATATTATGTTTATTCGGACGAATTTTGGAGAAAGTTCTAACGAAAAACGGTTGGTGTTTTCAATCGATGATGACGATTTTAATGATCAAAAACAGATTTTTGACTTGTGAACGAAATGGTTTATATTTAAATCATATTTCCAACGAGTTTGGTTATTTTGAAAATTTTCGATCGAAAAACAGACAGAAACCCTGATCGGGAAATCGACGAAGTCGAAAACGGAACTATAGAGACCCGTCAAGAGATCAAGACAATGAGTCATACATGATGACTCATGGAGGATTAGTCACCAAGCATTTATGAGCATTAAATGCTATTAATCATGACTTTTAGGTAAATGACCAAAATACCATCAAATCCTTTGCTGTTATTAACAAGACTCCATCTACGCACTCTAACCACTTATTTTAAATGGCTGTAAACCTCACACATCTCCTCAATTTCGTACATTCATATATACTAAACCATACCTATTTTATTTTTGCTTTCGTTTCATCATTTTCCCCTCAAAAATCAAATCGGGTAGATGAAGGAGTTCAGTCGGGATTTCGCAACCGCTAATGGATGGGATCAATGAGTCGTGGATGACTCAATTAGATGTGGTCCAAAATCAACCACACCTACATTAATTGTGAGCCACATAATTTTTAACTCCGAAGTTAGTAACATAACCCTAGCTAAGTTAACTATTAACTATGGTTAAGCTTATATTAATTTAATATTCACAAAACTCATTAATTGAACTCTAAGTAACCAAACAATGCCTAAGATCTACTCTATTCAAACCTCCAAACTGCAACAGCAGCCCCCTCCACATTTCTCACATCATCTTTTCCATTTCTTCTTCATTTTTGCTTCAAAAACTCCATTATTGTTCTTGCACAACTTGATCATTCTTTCACTCTCTTTCATTATCTAGAGGTAAACCCTCACTTCTATGATCTTAGTTATCTTCATCATCTTCTTAACTCTATTTATCACCCACTAATTCGGATTAGAGGAGAAGAATTAAGAGAGAAACCTCAATAGTTACAAGAAGCCTTTGTTGGAAGCTTTGAAACCTAGTAGGAGCAGAGTCTGGTGAGAGAGTCGCCTAACACTCTGTAACCGTTGGATCAGTCTCAAATTTTATAAGAAGGTTCAATATTGTGGTTTTTCATATCCAACAGTTACAATTGGTAACAAACACCCAGTATGAGATATGAAGCTCGGACGATAGGTCTAGGAGGTGAGAAACTCAACCCGGATACCATCTATGCTCACCAAAGAATTGTGATCTGAGATGTTTTAACCATTGATCAGTGAAATGTTGTGGGAAGGTTTAGTAAGGATAGTTCTTTATTGTCACCGTCGGTTTTACAATAGATTTGTGTGACCATAAGAATGGAGCTCAAGCATTTGCTTTTTGGTAGCTTTTCCTTGATTCTATGAGCTTATTTTGAATCCAATTTACCCTATGTCCAGCCGTTGTTCTCGTAAGCTTTTCCATCGATTTTGTCACTTGATTTAAATAGATTTATTTATTTGAAGCCCTATTGTTGATTCAGTTGGTATTTGGTGTTTCCGCGAATTGTGTTACTCGGGCGTGTAATCGATTGAAAGCGAACGGATGTGTAAGGAGGGATGGTAGTAGACGATGGATGTTGTTGACACCGTCTTGAGTTCTTGGCAGTAGAATGGAAGTATCGGATCTTGTAATGGAAAGCGCGCACGCCAATCAGTGAAAAGAACCAATCTATCACCGAAACGATAGTAGTATATTCTATAATAATTGTGTAGGATGACCTAACCCCACTAGTAGTTGATTAATCGACAAGACCAAAATCACATTGGAAACCTTTTTCGTAAAACCAATGATGATTCGGGATTAAGTGTATATCGACATCCGATTGATTTTAAGTTTTGATGATATCTGACTTTATTGTTATTGTTATTGAATTGCTTTATGTGATACTTTGATATTTGAATATTTTGTTGATATTGTGATTATGCATGATCCGCTCGGTTTTTAATATTTGTGCTTAGTGGATTTAAGCAAAATATATAGTGGTTTGGAAGATATTTGTTTGGTGTGAGGATAATGGTGACTTGGAGGTGGCTAACCTAAATGATTTATTTTAAAGAGGAATTGTCATATAAAGTATGTGTTGAGATTTTGATGGAAGGTTAAGGACTAGGATATTAATAATATGGGTTAGTAGATTCATGTGTTTGTATTGTTATTCACAGCCGTGTGAGTGGAACACGTGGTCGATATCCTATTTTAAGATATCGGATATTGCGTGAGTACCCTATGTATGTGGATGTGAGGTAGACTATCGTAACACTCTTTAGTTCTTGACGTGTTCAATGTTATTGGCATGAATCGTTATGGAATGATATTCTTGACGAAGTTCGCATATTCTTGCACTGACCGCTTCGTTGATCCCTTGACGCGTTCGTATATTCTGGCATTGGACCATTTGGGACTAATACTTGTTTAGTCTTTAATGCATTCGAAATTATTGGTACTTGACCTTCCGGTCTCATGACTAACATGATAGGAATAAAGATGGCCACGTTACTATAAAAGTTTAGTTGTATGAGATTGGCATAAGGATGATACATTAATTTGAGGATGATTTGTTAGTTATGTATGTTGATTGTCGAGGACATTTATTGTATGATATGCTATTACTCTTTTCCACTTTTTTGATGATAGAACTGTTTCTTATCCCCGGGTCTTCTTCGTATGTTTTATTTTATCTTTATGGGATCGTATTTCAGACCCCCGACCGAGCTGAACGAAGAGGAGTTGGATGGAACTCCATTGAACCGGAAGCCGGAGGTCGGGATCGTGACCCCATGGTGATTAGGGGTCTAGTTAGTTTATGGCGCTGCCTCGTGAGACGTTTTATATTTTCTAAGTTTAAATTTTTGTTTAGCATTCCTGTGAGGGATCCTTCATGAGAGAATACTCTACAATGTGTTTTGAAATATGTGTAAAAGACTTATGTGTGTATTGCTATATACTATGGTGTGATGTTTAAGTTACATGTTTATGAACTTAATTTTTTAATTTTTACATATTTTTACATTAAGCTTGAGCGATTAAGAAATTAAATAATGAGGTTTTTGATCTAATAACACAACGGTGTCTCATTTTGGTATCGGAGCAGTTCAATTAGATCGGCGAGGTCTAGGGATGTTGTTACTGGTCGTGTTCCAATCAAATCCAATCGGATATTGACTATGCTTGAAGTTGGGTAAGTGTCCGACTAAATTTATCTATAGTGTATAGTTTTAGTCACCAAATTCCAGGACGGATTTTTTTCTGCGGTAGTAATGTAACACCTCCGATTTTCGATATGTCATATAACGGTAAAAGATATATTTATTATTTTTATCTGAGATCAGAAAATGATTTTGGAGGAAAACAAAATCATATCTAGAACCTACTCTATGGTAGGAAGCTTTGGTTGAAATTGGGGTTTAAAACTCGGGCTTTTAAACCGGGCTCATGCTTTTTTACCGACAATATAATTTTATACCTAAGAAAAACCATAATTTGACCTGAAACTGAAATTTGTAGATTTTTATATTTTATCCGCAGGGAATTCTATTTTCCAAATTTATGATCAGAAATAAAATATTATGTTTATTCGACGAATTTTGGTGAAAGTTCGAACGGAAAACGGTTGGTGTTTTCACCGACAATGAAGATTTTAATGGTCGATAACCTAATTTTGACTCGTGGAATGAAATGGTTTATGTTGAAATCATATTTCCAACTAGTTTGGTTATTTTGAAAATTTTCGATCAAAAAACAGACAAAAAACCTTGATCGGGAAATCAAGAGTCGAAACTCTAACTGGAGATCCGTCAAGAGATCGGGACAACGAAGTCATACATGATGACTCATGGAGGATGAGTCACCAATCATTTATGAGCATTAAATGCTATTAATCAAGACTTTTTCACCAAAAATACCCCAGCTTTCGCTATTAACAAGACACATCTACGCACTCTTAAACACTCATTTTAAAAATGGTCGTAAACCTCCCACATCTCCTCAATTTCGTGCAGTCATATATACTAAACCATACCTATTTCATTTTGCTTCTTTCATCATTTTCCCTCAAAAACCGTAAATTGGGTAAATGACGGAGTCACGTGACGGATTTCCGGAACCGCTAACGGATAGGATCAATGAGTCATGGATGACTCATTAGATGTGGCCCAAAATCAAACACACTACATTAATTAAGACATACTTTTAACCTAGTTAGTAACATAACCCTAGTTAGTTAACTATTAACTATGGTTAGCTTATATTAATTTAATATTCACAAAACCCATTAACTGGACTCTAAGGAATCAAACAAAGCCTAAGATCTACCCTATTCAAACCTCCAAACCCAACAGCTGTCCCCCTCAGCTTTTCTCACTTCATCTTTTCCATTTCTTCTTCATTTTTTCTTCAAAAACTATATTGTTGTTCTTGCACAACTTGATCATTCTTTCACTTTCTTTCATTATCTAGAGGTAAACCCTCACTTCTATGATCTTAGTTATCTGCTCATCTTCTTAACTCTCTTAATCACCTTACCTGGATTATAGAGAAGAATTGAGAGAGAAACATCAATAGTTACAAGAAGCCTTTGTTGGAAGCTTTGAAACCTAGTAGAGCAATCTCTGAGAGAGTCGCTTTAACACTCTTGCAGAACCTGGATCGTCCCAAAATTTTATAAGAAGCTTCAAGACTTGTGGTTATTCATATCCAACGGTTACAATTGTTAACAAACTCCAGAGTATGAGATATTAAGCTCGGAATAGTAGGCCTAGGAGGTGAGAAACTCAACGTGGATACCATCTAAGCTGTCACCGAAGAATTGCGAACTGAGATGTTTTCACCATTGGATCGGGGCTGACACTTTGTGAGAAGATTTAGGGAAGGATAGTTCTCATTGTCACTGTCAGTTCCAAATAGATCTGTGACTGTGAGAATGGAGCTCGAATAGTAGCCCTATTTTGCAGCTTTTCCCTAGGATTCATGAGCTTATTTTTGAATTCGATTTTCCTTATGTCCAGCCATTGTTCTCATAAGTTTTTCCATCGATTTTGTCTTGATTCAAATAGATTTATTTATTTGAAACCCTATTGTCGATCGGTTGGTATTTGGTGTTTCGCGAATTGTGTTACTCGTGACGTATCCCGGGATTGAAAGCGGGAATCTGGATGTGTAAGAGGGATGGTAGCAGATTTATGGATGTTGTTGGACACCGTGGCTGAGGTTCTTGGCGTGTAGAATGGAAGTATTCGGATCTTGTATTCGGAAAGCGCGTACGCCAATCATGGGGAAAAGAACCAATCTATCGTTGAAACAATAAGTAGTATATTCTATAATAATTGTGTAGGGCAACCTAAACCCTACTAGTAGTTAATCAATCGACAAGACCAAATCACATTGGAAACTTTTTCTCAGAAACCAATGGTGATTCGGGATTGTAGTTTATCGACATTAGGTTGATTTAAAGTATTTGATGATATCCGACTTTATTGTTATTGTTATTAATTTGTTTTATGTGATACTTGATATTTGAATATTTTGTCGATATTGTGAGCATGCATGATGTCTACTGTTTTATTATTTGTGTTAGTGGATTTGGCAAAGATATATGGGTTGGAAGATATTTGCTCGCGGGTAATGGTGACTTGAGGTGCCTAACCGGAATCATTAAAGAGGAGTTTCTCATATAAAGTATGTATTGAGATTTTGATGAAGGTTAAGGCACTATGATATTAATAACATGGGTTAGTGAGATTATGTGTTTTTATTTTATTCGCAACCGTGAGTTGGAATACACGGGTCGGATATCCTATTTTGGATATCTGGGATATTATGCGGGTGAGTAACCTACTTGAATGGATGCCGTGATACTTACCAGAATAATTTCCTCCTTTTAGTTTCCTTTGACGCTCGAATGTTGGCACGACCATTAGGGAATGATATTCTTGGAGGAGTTCGGGAGGTTCCTGGCAACGAACTTTCTGATTGACACGTCCCTGACGCTCGTGATATTCTTGGCATCGGCCATCTTAAGACTATCACTATTAGTCTTTGACGCGTCGAAGTTATTGCACTTGACCGCTCGACCATGATAAAATGCGAGGAATAGCATGGCCACGTTAGTAAAGTTTAGTTGTGTGATCATGTAGTGATGATAAATTAATTTGTGGATGATGTGTTATGTATGTCGATTGGTCTGTGACATTTCATTGACATGGATATCTATCAAGCTCGTTTTTTTTTATGTGGGAGGAAGCTTTATCCCCGTATCTTTCTGTATAATTTGTTTTATCTTTGGATCGACTTCTAGACCTCGTGCAGATCAAGAACGGAGTTGATGGATCCTATGAACCCAGTTCTGAGTAAAATGTGACCCATGGTGATTAGGGTCTAGTTAGCTATGTCACATGGCCTGTGAGAGGTTATATTTTTCGCTAAGTTTAATATTTTGTTTAAGTATTCTTGAGGGAATCCTACCGAGAGAATACCCTCAACAAGAGCTTTTGAAATAGTGTGTATTTGAAATATAATTATGGTGTGATTTTGGTTATATGTTTATTAACTTAAGTTTTTATATTATTTCTTATATACGTGGCATGTAACGAAAATTGAGGCTTGATTCAATAACAACAGTAAGTACACAACGAGGTGTCTCAATGAACACTCATACTCTAAGTGTTCCCTAGAGGACCAGTACCACTTAAGGTATTTCTTCCACCTGGTGGACAAACTTAAAAGAATAACTTTACACCTGCTCAACTATCACCTATACACACGAGATTCTTGAATCGGCATTGCAGGGGTCGAGACTCGCTAAGGCCCTCGGGAATCAAGGCGAGAACCCTCCTCTCACGCCTTGAACTCCAGCACGTGCTAGACCGTCTCCTGCGGAAAGGTCTCTCGAGGTGACGTCCCCATTGAAGACATTCCAAGTTAGACCTTCCTAAGACCCCCTAAAGGCCTCGGGCAAGAGAACCATATCCATTGAACCAAGCACAAATGGATCAATTGAATCATCTTTAAACATTTGAAGTCATCACCACATGATGTTTGAAGACTAATACCTTCCAATCACCACCCCTCAATGTGGGGTTGTCTCAACTTTGTCAATGAAATCAGCTCGTTTACTTAATGAGAGAGCAAGGAGACCCTCAAAGACAAAGGATGAAGAGGGATGGGGTCTCCCCCGCAGACCACTGTATAGATAGAGGTCAACTCCATTTCATTAACCAAGTACATAGAATAGGAAATGTACTCCACACACATCATATAATCCACCAATCCATTTAGCATCAAAGCCCATTTTGTAACACCTTCCCGGGCGTCGCCATTTCTGCAGTGATTTCTATTTTTATAAGACCAGTAAAGCGAAAATATTTATTTCTTTTGCCAAAATATTTGGATTATTTTCTCTTTCTCTTGGAAATAATACATACTTTGCTAATAAAACATCAACTTATGCATCATTATTATTATACAAACCATGTTCAAGCACCATCACCCATACATATCTAAAGAAGTGAAATAGTAACACCAAAAAGAAGGTTGTCACAATGGAATAGTAAGGAGAATAGATATCTTAGAGACATAGGGGCCCACAAATATAACATAGAGTTAATAAGACCGGCCGTACACAAAATCACGAGGAAATCCATTATACAAAGCCCTAGACTGTGGTAGTCCATGCTCCCGGCAGCCACTCCAATAAAAGATGCTGAGAGAAATAGCAGTTGTCGCTATCTGCCCGTAACACAAGATAGAAACAGAAAACTTAAAATACAAAAATGAGTTAGATTGGCCATCTGTATACTTCCTAGTGTAGACATGGTGGTGACACAAGGTGCACGTGCATAAATATCAATAAACAAGCATATCACTCATTACAACATATAAATAATAATAATTTTTCACAACAACATAATCAAGGCATATACTTTCCTAGATAAGAGACATCTAAGACTCGAGAAATGACCCTCCGATTCCTGGTACCATGGTTTCAATGCGCCTAGAGTGGTTTGGAGGATTTGTCTTGACATGCCTCTCTTTGGGCTAAAATGCGTCAATACTAACACTATGGGCACAAAGGCTTTTTCAGAACATCCTCTACACTGCTACCGTGTAAGGCAATACATAGTAGTGTCTAGTGTGCAGAGAATGTCCAGGGGATTGCAGATTATCACAGTGCTGGCAGCAGAGAGCAAACGACCTAAGCTTATAATATATTTCCCATACCCCGACACTCCCCAAGCATCAATACTTACATCGCCGCACACCCGGACACCCACACAAAGTGTTAGATCGATCAATCTCTTCCACAACGCCTTACAGTAATATCATAAAGGTTTCACTATGTGTTTAGGCAAACTTTGGTTTAAATGTGATACTTTCCCCTCGTCTCCATCAACGCGGGATGACATCACCGTGTGATTCCTTCCTTAAATTACTCTGTTATTAATGAATATATGCTATATCTTCCCATCCAATCGATATTAATCACTGCTTGCAAGTTCTGTCCTCTCTTCATCTTTAGTGCCTTAAATACTGTTTACAAATCTAGCACATAGAGATTGGAACATAGGTTCACTATCATCCGTGATCTTTCAAATAAAGTTTTCTTGGACCCTCTTCAATAAAACAAATCATTCTGGGCTCCATTAAGTATGGAATATGGATAATGAATTATCCATATATGATATAGATATAAGGTCGGTTCCACTAATGCCTTAAATTACACAACACTACATATTTCATTTGACTTAGATCTTTACATTTTGCGTGAAACTTTCAGCCTTTGAAAACTAAAACTTTTGAGACTAAAATCAAAACCATAAGATCAAATCCATTTTCAAGAATACCTCCACCAAAAAGTGCTTATAGTATACCTCCAAAACATTTCTCGTGTCCTTAAAAACGCTTAATCAGTTTCTCACCCTTTTATTAATAGAATTTAGGTCCAAAAGTCCTACTTTAGCAAGATATGCACTTCTTTCACTCCAAATGTATTTTTCTCCTACAGGTAATTACTCATGTAAAAATGTTGAAACACTGATTTACATCATTTATACAAAATCTTTTAAAATTTGATCGAACGTCATAATTTTGTAAGTCGCTATAAATCTTTTTCAATGATTTTATCTAATAGTCCAAACCCATTTTGAGTTTTATGAAAGAGTTTGATAGGACATGAAAACAGTTTCTAATCAAGAATTCATAAATTTTTGAAAATTGCAGTTTAGTCCCCAAAATTTCTTAAGAACAAGGGGTGTAAAATAACTTATTCATTTATGAAACATTATAACTTTTTATTTATAACTTCAAATCACACAAAACTAACTACTTAAAAATTGTTTCCTCAAATTTCTAAGAAATTGTTTTCCAGCTTCAAATATATCAAACAAATGCCTAATAATTGTGTAAAGTTCTTTTTCTTACATAAAGCTTATAACTTTTATGGTTAATCCAATTAATACCCAAACCAATTTTCTATGGTTTTGTTTGATCAAGAAATATAATCTTAACATATGCTGACATGAATTTCAGTGTATCCACTGAAATTTCTCAGAAATTACAATTTAGTCCCCAAGGACTCAGCAAATCCATAACTTTCAACATATACATCCAAATCACCCTCGTATATTCTTATGTGATTATGCAATCCCCACAAAATTATTCAAACAATTTATAACCTGCGAACTCCATCCCCCTTGACATGGGTCAATGACCTTATTTTTCATTTTAATCCATTTTGTTTCACTAAACAAACAATCATTAACCAAGGTTCCAACTAGAGATTAATCACACCAATATAAACACATATGAAAATCAAACAACCAAATCCTCCAAGAGGATCACATACATATAGATCAATAATATAAATTCATACTTAGGTTTACATATAAAACCATATATGAACACTAATAAACTATCACATATCTACCTTGATGTGATGATAGTAATCTCCCCCATGCCTTGCTGATTTGATATCAAGCAAGAAGAGGACATGTTAACGAACCCAATGTCGAACTACAAACCTAATATGAATCCTGTCATCAAGAAAACAAGTTAAACATAAGAAACCATCTAACTCAATGCTTTAAGAGCTTGAATAATGTAGTGTGTGTATGGCTAGAGATTTGAAAGTTTTTCGTTTGAGATGGAAAGTAAGTCTGAAGAAGATCATAGAAACTGGAATCACACTGAAAAGGATTTGGCTGATTTTCTAGATTTAAATTTAGATCTAAGAATTTGAAATTTGTAAAAACAAGATATAGCAAAGTTGTGAAAGAACAAGATAACGTGAATCCATGAATATAACTTGTAGAATTTGAACAAAATGATCAAAATCTACTTACTTAGTATAGTATTTGGAAGAACTTCTGAGTTTTTCTAAGGTTTTGGTTGAACAATATGAACAAATGCATGAATGTAGTCCAAGAAGCTGCAGAAGGTTTGACCGCAGTTTCTAGGGAGAAAAGGGTCCAGATAAAATTGTTACATATGGCAAACTTGTAGTTAAAATGAAGTATTTGGTAATTTGGTTACATTTAGTCATCATTACATGCATTCAATGGGGCGTGGCAGGACTAACCCCTATGACTTTGAGTCACAACAATGACTCTGGTCATCTTGTCCGTCCCAGAGATGCTACCGAGACTCGCTGTCGACCTCCTCCACACCTCCACTATATCTAAACATCGTATGGTTAACCCACGGCCTTGAAAATTTTAAAATAACCACTATGGTTGGAAATAAAATATGCAAACCTAAACGGCTGCCTCACGTCGTGTGCAAAATTAGGCCTTCCATCAGTAAAATCTTAACACTGGCAGAAAACGCAGACTGTCACACAGTTGTCTTAGTTTTAAACTCAAATTTTTACCGTAAGCTTCTTACCATAAGGTAGAGTTTAACTATGAATTTATTTAAAAAAATACCTTTCTAGATCTAATATAAAATTACTTAACAATTGAAATTCTAACATAATTGAAAAACAAAGAAACAAATGTAAAATAGTGTGTAAGCTCTTATTCATAACCTCTAGATAGCTCCTAACCACGTGGTCATAAGCCT